>JAUIMM010000025.1:40777500-42047500 GCA_031769625.1 Taudactylus pleione | reverse complement strand
GGGTACGCCTTGACTTTTTGGAGAAGTCCTCCTCAGAGATTTTTTGGTGTAAGCCCGAAGGAGGGTTTAGTAAGGGCTTTGGCCCTTTCAACAAGCAATCCAATCACTACTAGCATCGGAAGTTGTTATTCCGGTGCCAGGGAATCAATTACGGAACGGGTTTTACTCCAACCTGTTCTTGGTTCAGAAACTGAATGGGTCATACCGGCCCATTCTAAATTTGAAAGGGCTCAACAAGTTTATTCGAGCCCCCGGGTTCCGTATGGAAATGCTGCGGTCGATCGTGTTGGCAATGGAACAGGGGGTTTATATAGTGTCCTTGGATATACAGGATGCATACCTCCACATACCAATCACCCGGCCTCATCAACAATTTCTACGATTTGCGGTAGGAGGAGAACATTTTCAGTTTCAGGCCCTACCATTTGGCCTATCCATGGCTCCCCGGGTGTTCACCAAGGTGATGGCGGTAATGATGGCATGTCTCAGACGCCAGGGTGTCACAATTTTGCCTTACTTGGACGATCTCCTGTTACTAGATCAGTCTCCGCAGCAGTTACAGGATCATTTGGGACTGACGGTGTCCTGTCTGTACAGTCACGGCTGGATTATAAACTGGAAGAAGTCGTCACCCCTTCCAGTACAGCAGATTTGTCACTTAGGGGCAAGATTGGACTCCGTGGCACAAAGAATATATATGCCAGAGGAGAAGATTCTGGCACTGCAATTGCGAATACGCAGATTGCTTCACAACAGACAAATATCTGTCCAGTCAGCTATGCAGGTGCTGGGGTCAATGGTGTCCACCTTCAGTTTGGTGGAATACGCTCAATTTCACTCCAAACCATTGCAGCAGTTAATTCTGTTGCACGATCAAGTCCCAGATATTGCATCTCTCTCCAGAAGTGTGTTTATCCCTGTCGTGGTGGTTACAGACAAGGCATCTCAGACAGGGTCGTCCCTTTTGGGTATCGGATTGGACATTGCTCTAGACCGCTGCCAGTCTTCAGGGCCGGGGGGCGATGACAGGATCACACACTTTTCAGGGGAAGTGGACAGAGGCGGAAAGCCATCTATCCATAAATATCCTGGAGCTAAGAGCAATACTCAAAGCTTTAGTTAAGGTCAGGAAATTTTGAAGGGCAGGCCTGTGCAGATACAGTCAGACAATTGCACCGCGGTAGCCTACCTAAATCATGAGGGAGGCACAAGGAGTTCGGGCTGCCTTGACAGAAGTGTCAAGGATTCTAGTGTGGGCAGAACCTCACCTCCCCACAATATCTACCATATTCATTCCGGGAGTCCTGAATTGGGAGGCAGACTTTCTCAGTCGGCAGGAGATAAATGCAGGAGAGTGGGCCCTGCATCCACAGGTATTTCAAAACCTAGTGGACAGATGGGGTCTACCAGAAATAGATCTTATGGCGGTCGTAGGATGCAAGCGGTCATTCTGAAACAGGGCGGCCGCTTGCATCCTGCACGGCCGCCTCCATGACGGTCGTTAGGCTGTGGGTTAACACCCACAGCTCTAACGACCGACAAGGTTGATGGTCTCGTCAACCTTAAGCCCCAGGGAGGTTCCTGCTCTGATCGAGCAGGAAGCTCCCCACTGACATCACTGATGATGTCAGTGGGGCCGCCCCCAAACGGCAAGCGTTCCTACTGGAACGCCTCCGTTTGGCCAGGCACGCCCCCGGCCCTCCCAGAAAACGGGGCAAGCTGTCACTCAACATCGACAGCTCGCCCCGTCTACGACGAGACCCCTAACGACGGATCACCCGTCGTTAGCCGGGTATCGTGCATGCGCTGTGGGGCAACATCGAGTCGGTCGTGAGAGGTCAGCGCTCACGACCGACTCTGAATGATCTCCAAGGTTCCCAGGTACGGATCCTGGACCAGGGAACCGATGGCCGAGTTTTTAGACGCACTGGCGGTAAAATGGCGTTACAGGCTAGCATATCTGTTTCCACCGTTTGCTCTTCCCATAATTATCAGGAAGATCAAGCAAGAGGGCAGTACGGTGATATTAATAGCTCCAGCATGGCCGAGACGTCATTGGTTCACCGATCTACAGTCTCTCTCCGTGGACACTCCATGGCCCCTTCCGTTGAGACCGGATCTGTTAGTACAGGGTCCCTGCTGGTACCCGCATCTTCATCTGCTATCTTTTACGGCATGGCTCTTGAGGCCTCTGTCTTGAGGAAGAAAAAGTTTTCTGAGTCCGTGATAGACGATGCTGAAGGCACGTAAACCGTCCTCTGCCCGTATTTACTATAGAATTTGGCATGCATTTTTTCAGTGTTGTGAACTGAGGAAATATGACCCGGAAAGGTTTCGGGTTTCTAGAGTGCTTGATTTTCTTCAAAATGGTCTGGAAAAGGGGATCCGCCTAGCTTGCCTGAGGGTACAGATTTCTGCCCTTTCGGTCTGGTTCCAACAGAAAATCGCCCTGATGCCAGATGTAAGGATGTTTTTTCAGGGGATGTTGAGGATTCAGCCTCCCTTCGTTCCCCTGGTAGTTCCGTGGGATTTGACACTAGTTCTCAGGGTCTTACAGGCTTCCCCGTTTGAGCCTTTGAATTCAATAGCCTTCAAGTGGTTAACAGCAAAGACAGTGTTTCTTCTTGCTATTGCATCTGCACGCAGAGTATCGGATCTAGCTGCCCTTTCCTTCCACGCTCCCTTCCTGGTGTTTCAAGATAGAGCAGTACTGCGTACTAGGGAAGGTTACCTTCCAAAAGTGGTTTCTAAGTTCCATATAAATGAAGAGATAGTGGTCCCAACTTTTCAGGATGCAAGTCTCTCGATGGGGAGGCTTCCCTAGATGTTATCCGTGCGTTACGAATTTATGTGAAGCGCACTAGCAAGTGGAGGCAATCTGATTCCCTTTTTGTGCTTTATGGTTGTCGTAAGCGTGGCTGGCCAGCCTATAAGCAGACGCTGGCCAGGTGGATTCACATGGCAATATCACAAGCTTATACACAGGCTGGCCTACGGGAGCCAGACTCCGTAACGGCACATTCTACACGGTCAGTAGGGCGTTCATGGGTGCCCGTCGGGGCTCCTCTGCTGAACAGTTGTGCAGGGAAGCCACATGGTCCTCCATCTATACTTTTGTCAAATGTTATGCTTTTGACACCTTTGCCTCTCAGGATGCCTCCTTCAGGCGTAGGATTCTCCTCTCTTGCAAGACCTAGGAACGTCCCCGCCCGTAGGGATTAGTGCTTTGGGATATCCCCAACGTATTGGCTGTGGACCCCGAAGAAGAAAATAAGAGTTATGGTGTAATATACTTTCGTTAACTCTCTTTCTTCGAGGTCCATGGGGTCCACAGGACACCCACCCTAACGCACCTGTAGGTCCGGGGGTCTCCATAAAATGTCCTTTATCTTTGAGAGACTGGACTAGTGAGTATGGGTTCTTCTTTCTTATCTTTTTTTTTTTTTGTCTTCACCTGCTTGAACTTGGTAACGAACTGGCTACCTCGGGCCAGAGGCGGGGTATATGAAGGAGGGACCCGGTGCATCCTGGGAGCAGAGAGCTTGTTTGTTTTAGCTGTTTGGTGACCGTGATTCATACCCAACGTATTGGCTGCGGACCCCATGGACCACAATGAAAAAGAGTTAACGAAGGTATATTATACCATAACTCTTATTTTTTTTTTTTTTTTTTTTTAAACGTAGTGAATGTGCACTTTCTCTAAATAGTATAAGGGAAACCTATTGTATTTAAGATACAGCAAATAACATAATTAAACATTTCTAGAAATATCTTCCATAAGGAAGGAGACATTTCTGTGTAAAATCAGATTGTGTTTAAATCTAATAGAAGATTTTCTGATTGAATATTTGTATGGCTATCCTATGTGTTAGCTTGTAAATATTTGAAAAGTTTATCGAAATTGACAGATACCCCCTGCCAATATGTTTGTGTTGAAACTGTATAAAAGCTGATGTGGCCCTGAAAAAAAATAGAGAGCGGAAGAGAGATGTAGTATTTTTTTTTTTTTTTTTTTAACATTGTGGTATGTGTATGTTCTAAACATTTTGAGCTATTTGACAAACATCTGTATGCTATGATACTCCTAGTACCTCCAACTAGGAATAATTATCTTAAAGACATTTTATTAGAACAAATAAACATCTTCCTACTTCTAAAGATGCCTGCATCTGCCTGTATCCTGTGACTATAAAATAAGTGCAAAGTACTTATCCAGTCTCTGACTCTCCTGCGACTGAGCCCAGAGTCTCCAAACTACACCATCGGCCTGTGACTAAGCATTGGTCCATAGTAAATGACCTTCTTGCAATCTGATCACATAACGTTTCCATTTTTCTCCTAAAATACATACTTACACTTTCTTATTACTAAATGAAAGTGAGGGGACTTGAGGAAGGATATAAGACATTTTTGCTTCATGTCTCATATTTTATTTTTGTAACTTTAAATGACTTATTTTTTTTCTTTCTCCCATTTTGTTTACAATTTACCAGTGCTGCAATTATAGTAGCTAATTGTCCCTAATGTCCAGGCACAGTCTCAGCTCTTGACATTTCTTGGGACAACATTTTATTTCAATATGGCCCAACTGTAAAATTCATCTTTCTATGCATATTCAATGCAATTCTTGCCATTTGGTTCTACTCTCCAGGCATTTGTAAGTTAATAATTATTGAAGATGGATGATTAAAAGTCAAAATTCAATTTGCAGTTCTTTATTATCCACAGATACAGTATTGCAAGTGATGTGCTTGGCAGCAGTGTGTCCCAGGGAATTATTTTAAAATATTGGTAAGTGTGCTAAGTGTCCTGTCATGGGCTTGTTGCTGGTGGTTAAAGATGTACACCCCATGCAGCCTGTTTGAATATATTGACAGGCAACAAAATATTAATGCTGCATTCTTTTAGCTAGTCTGCATTCATTTATAAGAGGACCTGGGAGGCACAGGGATATTATCAGAATTAAAAAATGTTGGCACAGCAGCAGTTGCTACCATCTCTGACCAGACCAAGTTTTTATGATGCCTTTGCTCAAAAAGTCAACAGGGTGAGAAGGCCGACCTAAATATGGTCGACGCATGTTTTATTTTATTATTTTACCTTTTTTTTTTTTTTTTGTCTTTTAGGTTTAGGCACTAGAAGGGACGGTTAGGGTTAGGCACTAGGAGAGAGGTTGAGGGTTAGGGTGAAGATTAGGGCTAGAAAACGAAAAAAAATGTGTTGACCATTTATTTGTTGACATTTTGTACCTGTCAACCTTTATCCATGTCGACCTTTAGCCTCTGTCGACCTATTGACTGTGTAACATCTGTTGTCTATCTAGACATTGTCTATCTAATTATTGTCTATTATACCACACCCATAACAAATATTTACTGTTTAAAATTTCTGCAACCATTGTATCTGCAATTCTATATTTGCAAAAATGGTGCTTGGTTTTTTATGGTATTAGGTCAGATTCAGACTTAATAGATGTGATACATGACCAATGTCACGTGGAATCGTGACAATCTTGCTTCGGTGTAATGCAGGCAATCCAATATAGATGTGTGTAAAATCTTTGACTGGTAACCAGTTAGCACCGATATATTTCCAGGGGGCAAAAAATTAAGATTTTTCGTTGATGATCCCCCATTTTGTCAGCTAAAGTGCATGTATGAAGCTTTGACTGCTTCTACGCATGCGCAAAGTATAACCATCGATGGTTACTGGTCACTGGATTTGATGTCGGAAGCCAGGAAACCATTCGATCCCAAGCTTCCGAACACACAGACCCGCCTACAAAACGATCTTGTTTTGTAGAATGGTCCCAGTCGCCGTCCCCACTCCACCCTCCCAAATGCTACAGCAGTCCCCTTATACAGATGGCATCAGTCCAGAATAAAATACTTGTATATATTAGTGTGACCGGATGACCTCACTCTGCCAGGTGATCACAGATTATTTTGATCTCCCTCCATCTTGGAATGTTAGGTATTCCCTCTTACCATCAGTAACTGCCTCTTACTGACTCTGCCCACTGCTTAGCGGGCGGTTAACACTGCCACCACTAAGCTCCTACTATCGACACTTGGAACCACATACTTCCACCCAAACTTCTACACTGGCACCTGGAACTACTTCTCCCAGGCTCATACTCCGGCACCTGGAAACGCTTACTTCTGCGTATGTGTGGATATGATGCTGCAACAATTCTTGGATAGTGTCACCCAATTCCCACTGGTACTTCACCATGCACCAGTCTCTGCAGGGTAGTTGGCAGAGGGCTTGAGCTTGGGAGACACTGGGCTCATTCTAGAACAGACAGAGAATGGGACAACGGTTTGTCCTATTTTGTTGATCACAGGATTCAAGTAGATGCATAGTCTTTAAGGCAAGATGTTTATTGTTCAATGACTTTTAATGTACACTTCCCCTTGCTGAAGGTGCTTGGGGGATCACAGCATACAGCTGTTACACAAGTATTACACAAGTACAATCCTCCCTGATGTTCAAAGGATACACACACTAGACTTACCCTCTTTATATTCCATTCTCACTAAATATAATTAAATATATCTTACATTTCAAAGGAGCTTACCAAATGTCCTCCTTTTTCTTTTCTATAACTAAAGGTGCCCATCCATTAGAAGACATGAAAACGACTGCACGGTTACGACATTGTAATCGTGCAGTCGTTTGTCAGTCTGTGATGTGCCTACACTGAACGAGCAGTCGTTCAGTGTAGGCACATCCATCATCTGCAACCATGCTGAACTTGACGTTATCATCAGGTTGTCCAGCATGTTTGTCCGGTGATGGATGTCTAAACGACCAGCGGGAGGCGCGCATCGCTGGTCGTTTTAGACATTTTTGCTAACTATTTATGAACAATAACAATCGATATCGTTCAATCGCTCAATTAAATAGTCTAGTGGATGGGCACCTTACCACCCAATTCTTAAAGCACAAACTGATTTAGCATACTGTATAACTGTCTCTTAAAATGTAAATATAACTCAAATTTCACAGGAACTGGTAAATTGCATTAATCCTTTCAAGTATCTGTTGTTTAAGCAGTAATAGAATTAGCATCAACTTCTCAAATGTACAGGAACTCATTGAAACCAACAACAGCACACAAACACACATAAGTGTGCTTTTCACAGAAAGTGTTGTAAACAAAAAGGGGCCAACCCCTTGCTAGAGCCAGGACAATTACCATCACTTCTTATGTCACAGAAGATTGCAATTTATTCTACAATAAAATAATCTAGAAACACATTCCTATGAATTGCATAGTCTATATATTTAAAAATGCATTTCCCCGAATGCGTACATGTTTGGTGACACGTCTATTACTTTGCATTCATTGCGCTCCTCGAGTGTGCAGTTTCCCTCTAATCGCATTCTTTTGTCCGATCTGCTGTACGTTTGAATCTCTGGCCAGGTAAAAGGTGGAGGGTACATGTTTACGGTCAGGGATAAATGCATAATGTATGATCTAGATTTTAAAAAAATAAAATAAACCCATATGCAAGGGTATGTATTTAGTACAGTTATACGCTGGTCATTTGGCTGTATAATATGCTGGCCTGTGTGCAGGTGCATGAGGAACCCTGCTTAGTTTTTGGTATAAGAGTCCACTAGGTTCTAGTTAAGCCAGTGATTTTAATACTTTGTAATATATGCAATCATACAGAAACATTTAAGAGACTCCAAAAAAGAGTAAAACATTTTTTACTAAAAAAAAGTTTTTTTAATAAAATTGATTCATTTATAACATTTTGGAGCAGTGTAAATAACAACTTTACACTATTCTCTTCCTCAGGTCGTGTAGGAACACCGCACTTTATGGCTCCAGAAGTGGTGAAAAGAGAGCCTTATGGGAAACCTGTAGATGTCTGGGGATGTGGTGTGATACTTTTTATCCTATTAAGTGGCTGTTTGCCTTTTTATGGCACAAAGGAAAGATTATTTGAAGGCATTATCAAAGGCAAATATAAGGTAAGTAGCCATCTCTTAGTAAAGATCAGTCTTGATTATGTGGCAGATGTATCCTTAATTTAAAGGGAACATATTCAGAGTATTACGTTCTTCAGTAGAGCTCTGCTTTTACAATTATTTTATCTTTCATTACATTTTTATGCCGGAAATGTAACTTTAAATCTTGTGTGCATTTGCATTGAATGCCAGTTAATAGAGCTGATAGCATGTAAAGTACACCACCAACACTCCTAAGTGCAAGTGTCTATGGGGTAATTGGAACCTATGGTTTAGATTTCGGTTGTATTGCAGTATCATTTTTACTTGCATAGTTCATAATTTCATAACCCAATGTGCCTAGGCAAAGGGTGATGTCTGTCAGATTTTTCTGCACAGTTGGCACAGTAACAGTTTGTAAATTAGTTTTGATGATCACTGCGTCTGGACGTGCTTACAGTATTTGTCTTAGCAGATTTACTACCATCCCAGTCGAGATTAACATAATTTGATTTCTTAATGGGGTTGTAAAGCCCAACTGCCGGAATATATATGTATATAAAACATTTTAGTCGGCCTCCTAATTTCTGTTACTGAAAGCTACTAATTCAATGGATGTTCATGCTGAATGCAACACCAATGGTGTATGTTTTTTTACTTATTTATTTTAATATCTTTGCACGCCAGTCTAAAAGCAGTATTTCTGAAAACCCTAACAAGTTATATTAAATATAAGTGTCACACAGAATATGAACAGAAGTTAAATTTTTTGAATGCTAGTAAACCTGTTGTGCACTAATCACATAAATATATTCATAGAAACGTACGCCTGCTCAAAGCAACTACTGTAAATACTGCTTTGGTGTCACAAAGATTTGTCTAAATTAATGATTAACGCTATATTTTCCAACACTTCTTGCACAGGACTTTTAGTAGTTCATTTTTTTGCAGACAGCTGGAAGCTATTTGAAGATTACTGTACATTAGGGCTGTTCGGAGGTCTCCTATATAAAATGACAATGTAATAATATGGCCAATGGCTGTATATTTACGAAGAATCATGTCTGGCAGAGATTGCATTCCAGTGTGAGGAAAAAACTGTGTGGGGGTCCCCCCCTAAAGCATAACCAGCCCTCTCTCAGCCTGTTTTGGTACAGGAAAATTAGAAAATTATGGGGGAACCTGCAGGGGGTGTATTGTTTTTTAGTTTTTATATTTTCTTTACAGTGCTGGTTCAGGTGCCAGCGGCCTGCTGTCACTTGTGGTTCTACAAGTACTGGAGGGCAGGCTTGCTGGGACTTGTAGTCCCACTGTAAAGAACAATATTATTTCTAATTTTTACACATTACCCCCACACCCACCGCCCCCAGGTGTACGGGGAAGTGCCCTGGGCTTTTAGCCCAGCGCTGGTTGATCCTCGGAAGGGGGACCCCATTTTATTTTTGGGGTTTTCACTTTCAGGGGATTTCATCCCTGGGCTGACCACACTAAGGTTGGTAATGCTTTGGCAGGGGTACCCCACGCTGTGTCCCCATTGCTATGGTTCAGCCTGGTGCTGGTTATAGGAAAATAGGGAAACTCCATGTCAGTTTTTCCCCAAAGTTTTCTGTACTATAACAGGCTCAGAGGTCTGGGGCTTGTAATGCTTTTGTGGGGGGGACCCCATGTAATTTTTTTCCCCTGATGTTAACCCTGTCTTTGCACTGAACTGTACAGTGCTCTGTAAATTCTATTTAGAAGGAACAAATACAACTGAACGCAAACATGATACAACACGGTCAGTATCACAATCGAAAAAAAAAGAGAGGCAAACACGATTCTTAGTAAACCTGTGTGCTTGAGCCGAAAAACACATGAGTCTGTGCAATGCCCAGCGTGTCCATTTTTGTGGTGGAATATATATGTATGTTTGTACTGTGCATGTATGCCACATTGTATCCATATTTAGATTTCTGTGTATTTAAACTGAGCTTGGGGGAACAAGCTTAAGCTAATTAAGGTCGAGGCATGTACACATAATTGTAGCACACCACCCTGAAGATGGCTAATGGACCTACATAGACTTGGACGCATCCCCCCATATGTGCTTCTTGGAGGCATACTTTTTCAGAATACCTGAGGCCAATTTAAAGATGCACATGGTCAAATTACTTTTCCTTGTGACTCATCATAGAATGCCAGCTATCCAACAAGTCAAATTTCTGCCTAGCTAGTATTGTCCCAGGTAACTGTATGTTATGTTATTATGAACTGGACAAGTGACCAAATCTATCTTTGAGGGATACCAGAAGAAAACCTTCTGCACAAACGCATATTGCTAAATGTAAAGTTTGTGGAGTAATGGTGGGTTAGGCTGTTCCTTATGGTCTAGCCTTGGCCAATTAGTTCCAGTGAAGAAAAATCTTAATTCTGCAATTACATTCTAAAGTAAATTCTAGTGTGGTTCCAGCTTTGTGACAAAAGTTTGTGAAATGCCCTTTCCTGTTTTAGCATGACAGTGCTCTCTCTAATGCACAAAACTAAGTCTATCAAAAATGGCTTGCCTAGTTTGGTTTGGAAGAACTTGAATGGCCTGTACAGAGACCAGTCCTCCAACCCATCAAAAAACTTTGAGATGAATTGGAATAACGACTGTAAGGCAGGTGCCTTATCGCCCAATATCGGTGTCCAACCTCAGTTATGATCTAGTGGATGAAAGGATGCAAATCTTCAGACCTATTCCAAAATCTAGGGAAAAGCCTTCCATAGGTATGGAAGCTCTTATAGCTTATAGGGAGGGGGCAAACTCAATTTTAATGCCCATGGTTTTGGAATGCAGTGTTTAACAAGCACATATGGGCGTGATGATTGGGTGTCTACATATTTTTGGCCATGTAGAGTATGTGGTACTTATGAAACCAGCAGAACTATCTGGACTCTTCTGATTGGCTGTTTGCGTAATGACATCTCCAGTTGATGGTACTTAATTAATTGTTGTCCCAATTTTATATCTATACAAATATTAGAAGAATGTTGTGTTAGCGCAAATACTACTGAACTGATTTTCATGAAAACTCATTTTAAAGCTGAGCTAAAACAAAATGTGTTGACATCAATACAAGAGAGATGTGTGACACCATGTGTGCGGCCAGTAAGGAGTGGAGGGAGAGGTGCTTTGAACCCGCGTTCATTTGTATAGGATAGGCTACATAGCAGTCTGCGCACAATGCAGACAGTGACATTGGTGTGAGTGGTGGGTGAAGGCACTGCTGCCACCAGTCTGTATAGCGCTGCTGGTCACGTAGGCCACTCCCGCGACAGGACCTCTATGCAAAGCAATACAACTAGACCACCTCAAATAAAATAAATGTTGGCAGAACCGATTTCATAGTGGGTGGAACAGCAGTCAATAGCTAGTGTTCTATACAAGTTTTTGTCATTCCCATTAGCAGAAAAAATTCCCATTGCATTTATAAAGGGTTTAACTACAGATGTGGGTGTGTATGTATCTCATTAGATTTTTAAAGGCAAATGCTAGTTTAGCACGTATTACCAACACAGTAAAGACATTATTCTCTCATGTGTATGTGACAATTCATTACAAATTATATTGCGCATAAGTAAGATATGACAACTTTCACGCTTACTTGTAACATTTGTATGCCTGACATATCCCTTCTGATGAGACATTCTTTTGGGTTTTGAAATGCAAATTCGACATACACAAGAAAGTATGTGATTTTGTGACATAATTATTTAGTGTTTTAGCTGTGCTCTTCCCTTTTAACCATGCCTCACGTTAACGGCCTGCTTTGAGCCTTCCCCACCCTATGGCTACAGTGTCCCGCGAGTAGATAAAGTTGACTGATTACCGCCGGGTGAATAGACGCCATGCGCACGGCATCTATTCACTGTGATTGGAGAGCTTGGGGGAAGCCCAGCAGCTCTGTAAGTGCTGGACATGCCCCCGAAGTGTGACAAATCGGAGGTGAGTCACAAGGCCACGCCCCGGCCGGCCATGCCCCCTTTTCGGGAGCACGCACCCAGAGACTCCCTGCTAGCACTCCCATCGTCCTGCCCTCAGTCTAGCGAGAACTCTATTTATTCGTACATTTGATGTCCAGATTTCACCAATTTCTCAATGAGGCCCTTAGTTTCCATGGAAACGTTTATATAAATATTTGGACGTTTCAGTATGCCTTTTAATATTTGATCAGCTTGTGTTATGGGTTTAACAACATTTAAACACATTGGGATGTTTCTCTCTCAGATGTACAGTGATTTTAATTGGACATGAAAATAATTTGTTGACTAGGTTTCCTGTTCGTCTTTCAAATACAGTCCCCTGCTGCTGCAACATTGATACCTAGAAGAGAGTCAAGAGTTGTCTGTAGAAATAGATTAACTACTGGGAAATCATGTTCGTGTACGGCATGGCGCTTATGAGCAGTGCAAGGCTAACTTGTCCATAATAGCCCCTTTTATACATGCAAGTTTTGACTTGGAGGGTAAAAAATGGTCACCATTTACAGTAATGTACTGTAATGTGTAGTTTGAGAAAAGCTGTAGCATGAAAAAAATGACAACTGCGATACCAGGGCCAACAAATACTACAGCCCGCCACTGAAAAATACATTCTTGGCTAAAGATCACTATATAAAGTGAATGGATTGTGTTAAATGCTGAACACTGTGTATCTTTTAATTTGCTATTGAAAATTTCAATGGGGGTGATTTAATAGTTTGTTTGGCGACGATAATTATATAATATAATAATAATAGTTTTGGGCACCCATTAATTATCTCGCTTGTCACACCCAAAAGCAACGGTTTAGCAGCGTAAAGCAGCTAAACCCCCTAAAGTCCTGTTTAAGAGGCTCAATCTGCAGTTTAGATGCCCAAAACATGGAGTCTCTCACATTTCTGCTTGCCATCTCAGGAGGCTGCAAACAGAAATTCAGCGCCTGTGGCACCTGCGCACCATCGGAGCAACAAATTGCTCCGTCTGTTGGGCATGCATCTGTAATAATGGCCCCCCAAAAAAACAATTGAATTCCCCCCTATGTGTTCAGTATAGTCTGTACAAACTCTGATGGATGTACAGTACCTTGCAAAAGTATTCACCACCCCCCCCCTTGCTTTTTACCTTTTTTGTAACATTGCAACCTGTATTTTATTTATTTTTTTTATCTAAATTTTATGTGATGGATCTGCACAAAATAGTCTAATTTTTGTGAAGTGAAATGAGAAATATATATATAAAAAAGAATCTATTAATAAAATTCTGAAAATTGGAATGTGCATATGTAATCACCACCTTTGCTATGAAGCCCCTCAAAAGTGCTGGTGCAACCAATTACCTTCAGAAGTCACATAATTAGTGAAATTCACCTGTGTGAAATCTAAGTGTCACATGATCTGTCAGTATAAAGACACATTTTCTGAAAGGCCCCAGAGGCTGCAACACCACTAAGCAAGAGGCATCACACCATGAAGACCAAGGAGCTCTCCAAACAAGTCGGGGACAAAGTTGTTGAGTACAATTCTGGGTTGGGTTATAAAAAAAAAAATATCCAAATGTTTCATGACCACCGGAGCACCATCAAATCCATCATCATCAAATGGAAAGAGCATGGTACCACAACAAACCTGCCAAGAGAGGGCCGCCCAGCAAATCTCGCAGACCGGGCAAGGAGGGCATTAATCAGAGAGGCAGCACAGAGACCAAAGGTAACCCTGAAGGAGCTGCAGAGTTCCACATCATAGACTGGTGTATCTGTGCATGTGACCACAATAAGCTGTACACTCCATAGAGCTGGGCTTTATGGAAGAGTGGCCAGAAAAAAGCCATTACTTAGTGATAAAAATAAGAAGTCACAATTTGAGTTTGCCAAAATGCATGTGGGCGACTCCCCTAATGTATGGAGGAAGGTGCTCTGGTCAGATGAGACTAAAATTGAACTTTCCGGCACCAAGGAAAACACTATGGCTGGCGCAAAGCCAACACATCCCATCACCCCAAGAACACCATCCCCACAGTGAAACATGGTGGTGGCAGCATCATGCTGTGGGGATGTTTTTCATAGCAGGGACTGGGATACTGATTTGATTTGAGGGAAAGATGGATGGTGCCAAATACAGTGATATTCTTGAACAAATCCTGTTTCAGTCTGCCTGTGATTTGAGACTGGGACGGAGGTTCACCTTCCAGCAGGACAATGACCCGAAGCATACTGCTAAAGCTTCACTCGTGTGGTTTAAGGGGAAACATGTAAATGTGTTGGAATGGCCTAGTCAAAGCCCAGATCTCAATCCATTTGAGAATCTCTGGTCAGACTTGAAGATTGCTGTTCACAAGCGGAAACCATCCAACATGCAGGAGCTGGAGCAGTTTTGCCTTAAGGAATGGGCAAAAATCCCAGGGGCAAGAACTGGCAAGCTCATAGAGACTTATCCAAAGCGACTTGCAGCTGTAATTGCGGCAAAAGGTGGCTCGACAAAGTCCCGACTTTTATGTTATGCACGCTGAAGTTTTCTGTTATGTCGTCCTAAATGTTGTTTGATTCACAATATAAAAAAACACAAATTCACAGTTGTAGCCATGTTCTGTGAATGAAATGATGCACACCTTCAAACAATCCATTTTAATTCCAGGTTGTGAGGCAACAAAACATGAAAAATGCAAAGGGGATGAATATTTTTGCAAGGCACTGTATGTAATACCTAAATCAGGTCTCACATGTCGGGATCTGATAATAGATCCTTGCAAAATGAATATAAATTAATATTACTTTCAACATTATTAGATATAGTTCGCATTGAATCTCTTGCCACTGAAGATAGGGGATAATTATGACCTAATTGGAGTCTATGACTTACAGGCCAGAAAGAAAAATTAAACGAGGATGGGGAAGGTGAGAAAAAAAATCACTAAAGATTGTTTCTAACCCTGTAATTGCTTGCTACCTTGAGTAAAGGACATGCACTTTGTAAGCTACATTTGGAATAACAAAGCATTAGCGTTTGGAGTCAATTTCTGGGGTCGTGCTAATTGTGTAAAAGTAGTAACTATGAATATTAAGGAGGTGTGTATTCTGCAATTTTGTCTATTTATTTTTCCTTCATAAAATAATAAAAAGAAAACCAATATTACATTCTACCTAAAGAGCCTATGTCTATGTATAAAATTTGCATTATCTGTCCTGAACAGCTTATGGCAGTACAAAAACTCCCCCAAAATGGCACCAGAAGTGCAACTCCCTCAGTGAGGAATGGCGTATTGCGGATTTAAAATTATTTACTGTATGTTGTACTTTTATTGCATTTACAAACAAAAGTATACCTTTAGATTTCTCAAGCTGTTAAGCAGCTCATAGGCAAGACTGTTGCTTTAAATATGCTATTTAACCTACAAGAGAGAATATTTGGATTGTCGTGTTTGGATTTGGATTACACCATTGGTAATGCAGTGATTTTCTGTGACCTGTTTTTGCTGTTTACATCAGCAGGAAACTTGTCTTAACAAGAGGAAACAGATGTGAGTCCTAGGTCTTATGTAATAAACATATGACTACTTTTTAAGGTGGATTATGTCTACTATGAAATATATTGACAGTCAAGAAATTAACAAATAACTTGTCACATAAAATGGATATTACAATTAAAATACAGGCCTTAACTGAATGCATTAATTTTCTTCAATGATCGACTCAATACTATAGATTAAATTAATGCCTAAATGATATTAATATGTTGTTTATAATCTAGACTTATTGAATGTATTCAGTGTTTTAAATGCCTACACAAAAATAAATCAATCAGAGTTGATGCGGAGTTGGAGGCACATTGCACATAAAAATAGTTTATTTACCACATAACATATGTGGCAGATTTACATAAGGTATATTTACACCCAGACACGCCAACCTTAAGCACAATAAAAGTTTAACTTGTGTTTTGATAGAAAAAAAAATTAATTTAAAATTAAAATGAAACTATAATACAGCTGAGAGATGCTCCTTATTGCGCATGAATGAAAGTAGCAAAAAAAATATATATAGTGGTTATCCAATACTGCCAAAAAAGGATGATCATTCACATGCCAGTCAGTAGTGCTCCCTAGAGTCAAATATACATAGGGAGCGATTCAATTGTTTTGGGTGCCGTGATAATTAATGGGCATCCAATGTAGCAATTCAATTGATTTTGCTCGCCAATTCATTATCACGCTTGTCACTCCCTTTAAGACAGGGTTTAGCCGCTAAATCCGTCTAACGTAGTGGTTAGGGCCCCAAACCAGTCTTTTCGTACATTTCTGCTTGCCTCCTCAGGAGGGACGAGCAGAAATGATGGCGTCTTCAGCCGTTTACGCCCGAATGGAGCAAAAATTGAATTGCTCCTTCGGGCGCTCGGCACTGACAGCCGATGGCGCTAATAATTCAATTGGCCCCCATAGTATGCAAACTAAGAGAAAAGAAAAGTTACTCTCTGTGGGGGCATGCTTACAGTTAAGAGGGTAATAAATGAAAATTCTGTATTACATTAAAAATTAACTTTTATTAATATCTTTTAAATACATGGAGCAAATAGAGGATAACTAAAGTGTATTGGTAATCATATTGGAATTTTGTCAAAAATTCTTGTGCTACAGTATCTGAAGAAGCGGAATATTTTGTTCACAAAAACTTGCTTCACAAATAGACTTTTTATTAACGGATAGTGTGAAACAGAACTTATGCCTGCTAAATTATACTGCATATATTTTTGTATCTTAATTGGCTAGGGTCATGCAGTGAAATATAGGTATGACGGTTACTCAACTCTGACTCATTTAAGCATGTTCTCACACATCCTAGATCAGTGGTTCTCAAACTCTGTCCTCAGGGGCCCCATACAGTTCACTTTTTCCAGGTGACCCAGCAGGTGCCCAGGTGTATTCATTACTCACTGACACCTTTTAAAAGATCCACAGGTGGAGCCAATTTATTACACTAGTGATTCTGTGAGGAGACCTGGAAAACATGCACTGTTTGGGGTCCTGAGGAACAAGTTTGAGAACCTGTGTCCTAGATTACATTAAACCCATAGAAATGGACACCATAAATACATATCTTATACTCTCAGGCAGTCTCCCGTCACTGGCCCAATCCTCTCAGTTCGGCGGCCGGCAGCACACTAGAGCAGGGGTTCCCAACCTCTGTCCTCAAGACACACTAACAGTCCAGGTTTTTAGGATAACCATACTTGAGCACAGGTGATTTAATTAGTATCTCAGTTATTTTGATTTAAACATCTGTGCTTAAGCATGGATATCACTAAAACCAGGACTGTTAGTCTGCCTTGAGGAGCGAGGTTGGGAATCACTGCACTAGAGTGTGCTCAGAGTCTATAGCGCAGCTATTTCTACTTCAGGGTCCACATGGTGACCTTGGGGTATAGCTGGATCCTGGATCCTCGGGCACCACGGAGTTAAAGCTTTCAGCTGCTCCCAGGATGCACTTGGGTCCATCCTCCCCTATACCCCGAGCCACATGCACCTCAGTTTAAGATGGTGCCCGGCCGGAGTCGGGTCACCCTGCGGGGGGGGAGCAGCCCCCTAAAGCTTTTTATTTTTTTCTAAATTTATTTTCAATAAGTTTTTCTTCAGAGCGGCAGCGATGGGCTGTCTGTACAGACGCCCACGCTGCCGCTCCTTCTCCCTGCTGGCGTCGCGACGCCAGCACTGAACTGGGGATCGTGGTGGGGGAAGCCAGAGTCTGTACTAGCCGGACTCTGGTTTCCCCCGGGACTGCTGCCGGAGACGCCGGGGAGATCCAGGTAAGCCGCGCACCGCTGATTAGCGGCGGTGCGCGGGTTCCTTTTAAAAATGCAGTCCCATGCCCCCGGTTCTAGGGGACAGACCGGAGGCGCTAGCGGTGGCGGCGGGCCCCCCCTCCAGCGGAGGCATACCCCGCCAGACCACTAGACCACCAGGGTAAATAAGGCAAGCGGGATGCCGGCAACCTTGGTGGTTAATATGCTAGCCAGGGGAGGAAGCCTTCCCTGTCTAGCGGCTCCTCCCCTCAGCTCAGCGCGCCTTTCAGCACGTAGTCTGGCGTCGCTGAGCTGCAGTTACACAGCCACTCCTCCTCTGAGTTCTCCAGCGGCCATTTTCTCTGTGGCAGTGCGGATTCTCTCAGGGAGCATGGGGACCGGTCCCCCTGTGTACCTCTCCCCCGACAAGGACAGTGTACACAGCACTATAGCCCTCCCAGACACTGAATCTGGGCAGGTTGATTGTAGTGGAAAAGTGCAGTGAGTATATCTTCCTGCATGGTATGTGACTTTTGCTAGTGCTGCCTGTCTGTGCTAATTTCTACTTACTGTCAGCTTATTCCTATCCCTTTCCTTCTCCTACAAGCCCTAAAGGTGTGTGGGGGAAGGGTGTTTCTACTGACCTCACTTATATAGATCACGTATTTGTGAGGTCCGTCACATACGGTTCTGTGCTACACAGTACCGTATTGTGGGCTGTTGGCCAGCACACTGGTGAGTTCGCACGTTTTCTTCCTGTGTCATAACTGTATATTTAATTATATAGTCGGTCATGTCTGAGGAGGAGATTGAGCACTCCGTTGCTCCGGTATTGTTCTCCTGCAGGCGCTGTTCTGCAGGAGTGGATAGGGAGGATTTGTCGCAGGACGGCCTGTGCGGACGGTGCCAGGCGATCCCTGGTACGTCTAAACCTCCTATGTTGCAGGAGCCACCATGGGCGATGTTTTCCCAGGTGCTGGTGTCCATCGCGGACCGTCTGTCGGTCCCGACTGCCGTCCCTACTAGGGCGTTGCCCCAGCCTACCATCCGGCTTTCCCCGGGTGTCCCACAATTATTGCAGACTCCCCCGGGGTCTCAGTCTGTTGGTCCCTATGCGGGGTTGCCAATGTATATACAGTCCACCCCAGTGGCGCAGCAGGCTGTGGTGCCGTTTCAGGCTCCTGTGGCAGCTCCTCCACCCTGGGTGGATGCGCTTTCCCACACTGTCCAAGATTTGGCGGCAGCATCTTCGGCTTTTCAGTCGATGTTGCGCAGCGACGTGCCCTCCAGGGCGTCTAAACGCACAGTTATGGCGCAGGCTGCGCATTTTTCGGACTCTGAGGGGTCCTCGGATGATGGCGAGGTGCAGGATGACTCCGCCTCAGATGCCTCAGTCCAGGAGGTAGACACTAAGTCTTCCATCAATGTGCGGGCTCTGGTTAGGGCGGTGCGGGCCAGTCTTCTGATTGAGGATGAGGCTCCCGCTCCCAAGTCGAGGTATCCTAGTTTTAAAAAAGCTAAGGTTACTTCTGCAGCGTTCCCTTTGTCTGATCAGTTGACGGATCACATGGCGGTGGCCTGGCAGACGCCCAGTAAGCGATTCCTGCCACAGAAGCGGTTGGCGTCCAACTACCCGTTTCCGGAGGCGCATTGTAAGAAATGGGAAACTCCGCCTGCGGTTGATTCCCATGTAACACGCCTCATCAGGAGTGCTACTTTGCCATTGCCGTCTATATCCTCGCTGAAGGATCCTACGGACAGGAAGGTGGAGACTTGTCTAAAGTCTATTTATTCTCTCTCAGGGGCTGTGGCCCGGCCGTCCATGGCCATCTCCTGGGTGGCCAAGGCCATTGAGGGTTGGGCCAACGCCTTGGAGGATACGTTTACGGATGAAGCTCCGGATGTCCAGAGGGCGTTGTTAGGACAGATGAGAGATGCCGCTTCCTACATTGGAGAAGCATCTTTGGATGCTAGCTTGCTGACCTCTAGGGTTTCGGCGGCAGCAGTGTCTGCTCGCAGATCCTTGTGGTTGAGGTCTTGGAGAGCAGACGCTGATTCAAAGAAAGGCTTGGAGGCCTTACCTTTTAATGGAAAGTTACTATTTGGTCCGGACCTGGACAAAATAGTAGATACCCTGGCAAAGTCCAAGTCAGCCTTCCTCCCTTCAGCTACGACACCTGCTAAGGTCCGGAGCTCAGCCTTTCGCTCCTTTCGGGTTCAGGGCAAGGCGAAAGGTCAGTCCTTTCCGAGGGAGTCCGCAACCAAGACCGCCTCAAAGCCAAAGAAGCAAGCCTGGAGTGCTAGGCGCCCTTCTTCCAAGCAAGAAGATAAGCCTTCGGCATGATGGGGTGGGCCTCCCTCTGGGGGACCTCAGAGTGGGAGGCCGACTTCTTCAATTCGCCCAGTGCTGGCACAATACCACCACGGATGCCTGGGTGCGAGAAGTGGTCTCCCAGGGGTACGCCCTGTCTTTTCGGCACAGGCCGCCTTGCCAGTTTTTTTGCACGAGTCCTTCTCAGGACAAAACCAAGGCCTTGCAGGTTCAGGAAGCCATAGAGGCCTTGCTGACGGCGGGGGGTCATTATACCCGTGCCACAATCTCAACGTGGGATGGGGTATTACTCTACGCTGTTTCTGGTGCAGAAACCCAATGGCTCTCATCGCCCCATCCTCAATTTGAAGTCCCTGAACAGATTTCTCAGGGTTCCCAAATTCAGGATGGAAACTTTGCGTTCCATCATTCTGGCGATGGAACCGGGGGATTATATGGTCTCCCTGGATATCCAGGACGCCTACCTCCATGTGCCTATAGCAACTTCGCACCAATGGTTTCTGCGGTTTGCTATTCTCCACAACCACTACCAATTCAGGGCTCTACCCTTTGGCCTCACCATGGCACCAAGGGTATTTACCAAGGTGATGGCGGTCATGGCGGCTCACCTTCGGAGCCAGGGGATACGGTTGCTACCGTATCTAGACGACCTCATCTTGCTGACAAGCTCCCTGGAGGTACTGATCCAGCATCTCCACCTGACGGTCGCTTGTCTACAGGCGCACGGGTGGTTGATCAACTGGAAGAAGTCCTCCCTCATCCCATCTCAGCGGATGGTTCATTTGGGGGCCCTTCTGGACTCTCGTCAACAACGGATTTTTCTGACTCCAGAGAAGGTCTCCTCCTTACAGCTGCGGATTCACAGTTGTCTGAGCAGAGGCAGAGTGTCGGTGCACTCAGCGATGAGAGTTTTGGGGTCCATGGTGTCGGCATTCGACATGGTGGAGTTTGGCCAGTTCCATTCCAGGCCCCTGCAGAGGCTGATTCTTTCGGAATGGAACGGATTGCCACACAGGATCCGCTCTCAGATGCTGGTGTTGTCCTCGGAGGTGCGTCTGTCCCTGGCCTGGTGGCTACAGACGGCTCATCTCCTCGAGGGGCGCCCCTTTTGGATCCCGGAGTGGGTTCTGCTCCCGACAGATGCCAGTCTCCGGGGTTGGGGGGCGGTGACAGGCTCCTTGTCACTTCAGGGTCGTTGGTCGGCGGAGGAAGCGATTCTTCCCATCAACATCCTGGAACTGCGGGCAGTGTACAGAGCCCTGCAGTTGTCCGGCACCGCTCTTCACGGAAGGGCCGTTCAGGTGCAGTCGGAGAACGCCACCATGGTGGCGTACATCAATCACCAGGGAGCGACTCGCAGTCGAGCTGCGATGTCGGAGGTTTCCCGCGTCCTGGCTTGGGCGGAGCGCTATCTTCCAGCTCTCTCGGCAGTCTTCATCCCAGGAGTCCTCAATTGGGAGGCGGACTTCCACAGCCGTTACGACGTGCATCCCGGGGAATGGTCGCTTCATCCAGAGGTATTCCAACTACTCGTGGACAAGTGGGGGCTGCCGGAACAGGACCTGATGGCGTCCCGTCACAATCACAAGCTGCCCATATACGGGTCAAGGACAAGGGACACAGGCGCAAGTCTAATAGACGCGCTGTCGGTGAAATGGTTGTTTCGCCTGGCTTGTTCCCTCCGATATCTCTGCTGCCTCGGGTCCTGCGCAAGTTCAAGCAGGACGGAGGCACACTGATCCTGGTGGCCCCAGCGTGGCCCAGAAGGCCGTGGTACTCCGATCTGCGGAGCCTGTCCATTGACGCTCCGTACCTCCTACCTCAACGACGGGACTTGTTGTCTCAGGGGCCCTGTCTTCACCCGGATCTGGGTCGACTATCTTTGACGGCGTGGCTCTTGAGACAGCCGTCCTGAGGTCTCGGGGCTTTTCTAGCTCCGTTATTACTACCATGCTGAGGGCGCGCAAGCCTGCTTCCGCGAGGATCTACCACAGAGTGTGGCACACTTACTTTCAGTGGTGCGAGGCCAGAAGATATGATCCCCAGGTGTTCCGGGTTTCTCGTATTCTGGCTTTCCTGCAGTCGGGTTTGGACGTCTTTCCTCACTGAAGGTGCACGTGTCTGCTCTGTCGGTGTGGTTCCAGCGCAGGATTGCTGCTATGCCGGATGTACACACCTTTTTCCAGGGTGTTTTAAGAATCCAGCCTCCCTTTGTGCCACCTGTGGCCCCGTGGGATTTGGCGGTGGTTCTTCGGGCCTTACAGGGTCCTCCTTTTGAGCCCTTGGAGTCAGTGGAGCTCAAGTGGGTAACTTTTAAGACGGTTTTCCTCTTGGCAATTGCTTCTGCCAGGAGGGTTTCGGATTTGGGGGCGCTTTCCTGTCGTCCCCCTTTTCTGGTCTTTCATCAGGACAGAGCGGTGCTTCGCACTCGTCCTGATTTTCTGCCTAAGGTGGTTTCCAGGTTCCACATTAATCAGGAAATTGTTGTACCAGCCTTTCAGTCGCCTGATCTTTCGGCTGGGGAGGCTTCCTTAGACGTTGTCCGTGCACTCCAGGTTTATGTGGACCGGACTAGTTCGGTGAGGAAGTCGGATTCTTTGTTTATCCTCTTTGGTTTTCACAAGAGGGGTTGGCCTGCCAACAAACAGACTCTGGCCCGTTGGCTTCGTTCTGTTATTATTGAGGCTTATATGCAGGAGGGTTTACCTGTTCCAGCCTCTGTTAAGGCTCATTCCACTCTGTCTGTGGGCCCTTCTTGGGCTGCTAGCCGTGGCGCCTCTGCTGTTCAGCTGTGTAAGGCGGCCACCTGGTCTTCCATTCAGACCTTTTTGAGGTTCTATGCGTTTGACACCTTTGCTTCTCAGGATGCATCCTTTGGGCGCCGGGTTCTCCTATCGGCACAGGAGCGTCCCCGCCCTTAGTTGGACTGCTTTGGGACATCCCCAAGGTCACCCTGTGGGCCCCTATGGACCCTGAAGTAGAAAACAAGAGATATGGTAAGAACTTACCTTTGTTATCTCTGTTTCTACGAAGTCCATAGGGTCCACAGGGCACCCGCCCTGACGCACCTGGCTTCATATGGGCTCTGTGACTGGTCACCGGTTTTCCGTCTCCCATTTCTGTGAGTATGGTTCTTGTGTGTTCCAGTCTTCCTTCTCTCTGTTTCGTCTCCTCCTCCGGCCTGGGCTGCTTACCAACTGAGGTGCCTGTGGCTCGGGGGCGGGGTATAGGGGAGGATGGACCCAAGTGCATCCTGGGAGCAGCTGAAAGCTTTAACTCCGTGGTGCCCCAGGATCCAGCTATACCCCAAGGTCACCCTGTGGACCCTATGGACTTCGTAGAAACAGAGATAACAAAGGTAAGTTCTTACCATATCTCTTGTTTTTCCCTGTACTGCGCATGCGCAAGATGACGGGAAAATCACAGCTGCAACCATTTTCCAGGCGTTTTTACGGCGCCGTTGTGGGACTCCGGAGTCCCACAACGGGGGACCCTGCTCTCAGTTGAGATGGAATCTGAGGCCCCTGTACCCTGCTCTCAGTTGAGATGGAATCTGAGGCCCCTGTACCCTGCTCTCAGATGAGATGGAAGCAGAGGCCCCTGTACCCTGCTCTCAGATGAGATGGAAACAGAGGCCCCTGTACCCTGCTCTCAGATGAGATGGAAGCAGAGGCCCCTGTACCCTGCTCTCAGATGAGATGGAAGCAGAGGGTAAAGGCAATCAATAATGCAGGAGAAATCCTTCTAAAATCATCACATGCACCTACTGTGCATAAATAGGTAAACAACAGCAAACAATTACTGTGTCACAACTGGATATGTATTATCATCATGATTATGGTCACACGGAAAGATTCTCCGTGTCAATAGATCAAAACATATGTATGCAGTATATCATAAAACCCGAAATCAGGTGGCTTAAATCATATATTTTCACTGTGTTAAACCCCTGAATGCCAACATCAATAATGCTGAAAGTTTAAAACAGATAGCTATATAACCAGATATTGTTACTGAAGATCTAATACAAGTTTGGTGCAGTTCAGAGCACTTCTTTCTGATATCCCCTAATGCAATGGCATGTCATTAATCAATTCACTAATTTGAGATGTGTACACCTCCAGCATTTATCACTGGTCTCTTCTAATGATGGCAAATTGTTAATTCATAAAGGAAGTGTGTCTATTTATGTATACTTCAGAAATGTCCAGCCCTTTGTGAATTCGCAATCAAATCAAATATTTGTATGCATTGCATTTATATCCTATCAATATGACCGCGATTTAGTGCCTACTTGCAAAATGTTATATGCAGGTGGATCCTACCAAACTAATGAGTTTAGGTATTTGATTTTAGTGCCCTTTTGCAAATATATTTATATATGCATGTAGATCTTACCAAACTGATGTGTTTAGGTAATTGATTTTAATGCCCTTTTGCAAAGATTATATGTGACATATACTACTGTTGAAAAAGTTTTTACTTTTGGTTTCTTCCTAACCCCAAACTGCCAGTGTATGGGGTTAGAGAGTGCTTCACACATATTGTTTTTCTGTGAAGGGAGTCACTTGGCATTGTTAACCCTACTCTTGTGGTAGGTTACTTGCAAATATTTCCCAGGTCCCAGGACTAGGAAATTAGGAGTCTGTTGTCCCTGGGCTGGTATCACGTAAACCCTGCAGTAGGCCTCTCAGGTTTTCAAAAAGGATCCTGTGCGTTGATTGTTATACACCACAACAGTCCACCTTGCCAGCACCTGTTCGGGGTCACATTGAATGCTCCCCTGGTCTCAGGTTGTGACATACCGCTTATCAGCCTCCCACTTGGGATTCCCACAGTGATTACAGCCTTCTATGTTTCCTCCTCTCATATATCCCTCCTGGATGGAGGGTTATGTCCAATCAGTTCAGAATCTTGCTTCTTGGCTATTACAGGCGAATAAGGCAGCAGTCATTTCAGCATATAAATGGACTGCACCATCCTCTCAGTCCACCCTGCTTTCAGGAAGTAGGTGTATATGTGTCAAAGTCAACAATCAAGAGAAGACTTCATAAGTGTGAATATAGAGGGTTCACCACAAGATATAAACCATTGGTGAGCCACAAAAACAGGAAGACCAGATTAGAGTTTGCCAAACAACATCTAAAAAAGCCATTACAGTTCTGGAACAACATCCTATGGACAGATGAGACAAAAATCAACTTGTACCAGAGTGATGGGAAGAGAAGAGTATGGAAAAGGAAAGGAACTGCTCATGATCCAAAACATACCACCTCATCAGTGAAGCATGGTGGTGGTAGTGTCATGGCATGGGCATATATGGCTGCCAATGGAACTGGTTCCCTTGTATTTATTGGATGTCACTGCTGACAAAAGCAGCAGAATGAATTCTGAAGTGTTTCGGGCAATATTATATACTCATATTCAGTCAAATGCTTCAGAACTCATTGGACGGCGCTTCACAGTGCAGATGGACAATGATCCAAAGCATACCGCAAAAACAACCAAAGAGTTTTTTAAGGCTAAAAAGTGGAATGTTATGCAATGGCCAAGTTAATCCCCTGTCCTGAATCCGATTGAGCATGCATTTCACTTGATGAAGACAAAACTGGAGGGAAAATGCCCCAAGAACAAGCAGGAACTGAAGACATTTGCAGTAGAGGCCTGGCAGAGCATCACCAGGGATGAAACCCAGCGTCTGGTGATGTCTATGCGTTCCAGACTTCAGGCTGTAATTGCCTGCAAAGGATTTGCAACAAAGTATTAAAAAGTGAAAGTTAGATTTAGGATTGTTTAGTTTGTCCCATTACTTTTGGCTCCTTAAAAAGTGGGAGGCACATATAGAAACCGTTGTAATTCCTACACCGTTCACCTGATTTGGATGTAATCACCCTCAAATTAAATCTGAAAGTCTGCAGTTAAAGCACATCTTGTTTGTTTCATTTCAAAGCCATTGTGATGGTGAATAGAGGCCAAAATATGAAAATTCTGTCAATGTCCCAATATTTATGCACCTGACTGTATATTATATATTTTTGCATTGTATGTGACTTGTGTAAATCTGCTGTGTGTTATACTGCCTTTTTTATTCCTGAATAACTGTCAGGTATAACTATCACTGCTGTTTCTCCTCTTAAGCCCTCTGCTACAGGTGTGTGGGTTATTTTGGGTGTGAAACACTGTCACATTGTATTATATTACTCTGCATCACATTAGGGATATTGTTATGTCCAAAGAAAGTGAAAAACAGGAGGCGATAGCCCCTGTGCTGGTTTCATGTATGACCTGTCAGGTGGACTGGTCCCCCAGGATTTCATACAGAATGGACTATGTGGTCACTGTTTCAAGGAGTCACCACATCAGTCAAAATCTACCAGCTCCTGGGCAGTAGCCCCCTTGGGCTTCCTTTTCCAACATCATTGCGCAGGTTGTAAACCAGTTATCTGCATCTTTGCTGGCCCCTACTATGGGGTACCGTCAGCAGCTACAACCTACTATGTTTATGCCTCCTATGCATCCGTCCTGGTTGGATGTTTATGCCCACTCAGGTCAGAGCATGGCTTCGTCCCCTGCTGCATTTCAGCAGATGCTGCAAGCAGCTAGGCCGGTACAGCCTAAAAACAGAAGGCGGTCAGCATACAGGAGGACATACAGGGCTCCTCTCAAGAGTCTCTCTCAGGAGAGGAGACCATTTTCTTACAGCAGATGCTCACTCCTTGATTAGGGCTGTCAAAGCTGTGTTAAACATAGATATTGAGCAGCCAGAGCTTAGGACGGTTCCGGGGTTTAAATGCCAGAAGGTTGTGAAGGCTGATTTTCCCAAATCGGAGATGTCTCCTGTCCATAAACATCCTGGAACTGCGTGCAGTGTTCAGAGCACTCGTTCAGGCACAGGATATACTGAAGGGCAGGCCTGTCCAGGTACAGTCCGACAACGCCACTGCAGTAGCCTACCTCAACCATCAGGGAGGCACGCGAAGTCGGGCTGCCATGGGCGGAAGTGTCAGACATTCTGGGCAGAACGTCCTTTTACAGCAATCCCGGCAGTATTCATACAAGGAGTCCTCAATTGGAAAGCGAACTTCCTTAGTCGGCAGGATATATATGCCGGGGAGTGGGCTCTTCATCCACAGGTATTTCAGAGCCTAGTGGACAGGTGGGGACTTCCAGAGGTAGACCTCATGACCTCAGGCCACAACCACATGGTCCCCAGGTACGGGTCCAGAACCAGGGATCCCGTAGCAGAGTTTGCGGACTCTGTAGCAGTGAAGTGAAACTTCAAGGT
This sequence comes from Taudactylus pleione, assembly GCA_031769625.1. Taxonomy (NCBI): domain Eukaryota; kingdom Metazoa; phylum Chordata; class Amphibia; order Anura; family Myobatrachidae; genus Taudactylus; species Taudactylus pleione. Next base: position 42,020,151 of record JAUIMM010000025.1, on the reverse strand, counting down.
GGTGTATCTTTTTCTTCCATTCTCCCTTCTCCCAAGGGTCATCAGAAAATTCAAGCAGGAGGACGGACCAGTAATACTAAAAGCCCCTGCTTGGCCCAGATGCCATTGGTTCATCAATCTTCAGAGTCTCTCAATAGACACTCCATGGCCTCTTCCTCTAAGGCTGGACCTGTTAACATTCAGACCTTCACTTCTGTCTTTTGACTGTGTGGCTCTTGAATCTTCCATCTTAAGAGCCAAGGGTTTTACCAGTTCTGTAATTCAGACGATGTTTATTTTGCGGAAACTTTCCTGTGCCCGCATTTAGTACAGAATTTGGCACTAGGATTTTCAGTGGTGTAAACATAGAAAATTTGATCCTCAAGTTTTTAGGGTCTCTCGAGTGCTTGCTTTTCTTCAGGCTGGGTTAGATCCGAGGTCTCCGCCTGGCCACCCTGAGAGTTCAGGCATCTGCACTCTGTTTGGTTTCAGTGAAGTATCGCCGCACTGCCTGATGTTAGGACATTTTTTCAGGGTGTGCTGAGGGTTCAGACTCCCTTTGTCCCTCCGGAAGCTCCGTGGAATTTTACTTTGGTTCTCAGGGCTCTACAGGCTCCCCCATTCGAACCCCTGAAATCCGTAGACTTTAAGTTGCTGACAGCAAAGACAGTTTTTCTTCTTGCTATCTCCTCTAACCGCAGGTTTTGCAGCCCTTTCTTGTCACTCTCCCCATTTTGATTTTTCATCAGGATAGAGCTGTTCTTCATACCAGGGCAGGTTACCTTCCTAAGGTAGTTTCCCGCTTTCATTTGGGCTGTCCCCGGAGACTATGCCTTCACTGCTGACTCCTACTTTGTGAGATGAGCCAAGTGCTGCAGGAGAATGTCACACTGCAGCACCCAGTTCTTGTCACTGAGGAGGAGCCCTCATTTTGTTGTTACCCCTTCCGAGGATGACACCCGGTGAGACCCGCATCCCCATAGTGACGAAACTGACACCACATGCACCTTGCTTGGCATGAGTGAACTGGCAGGTCACGTGCAACTCAGCACAGTCTGTTGGTGCATACTAGTCTAATCACATTGCAAAAAAAAGACGCCTGGCGCTAGCAGAATCTCATGGGACCTGGCGCACTGAGAGGAGTTTTTTGTTGCGACGGCATCAAAGTTGTGTAAGGACACATCTGTAGATTATATCTATAGCTGGGCATACATTATGCAATTATCAGCTTGATCTACAGGTGGATTGGGCGATAATTGTATAGTGTATGGCTGCGATCGATCGGATGGACGGGTATAAAAAATCTCCTAGCCAGATTAATCTGATAATTGGTCGATCACATCTTGCATTGTGTGCGCTGCCACAGTTGCCCGCCCTTTATTTCCCCCGGGGAGGAACCCAGATATTGTGTGGCCATGCACTGTGACATATCTCAGTATATGGCCACGATATCTGCTGGTTTCAGGCTGCAATGCATTTTTGTTATTGATCTAAACAAAAATTAGAAAAATAACCAAGTTATATCATATGTGCAAAAAGCCAGAGCTTTGACAGTGAATGGGTTAAATTTCCTTTGACCACCAAAGGTATTTTAAAATATATTTAATTTATATTTAATTTGAACAAAAGTGGATGCTTTTGCTTAATTTATTGCACTTGGACGCCTAGCACTATTAGGCGACATTCCTTGGAAATGACATTATTTCATTATTGCATGAAAAATTGCTTCTTCTCAGTGTAAATGCAGCATAGCTAGGCATCATGCAGCTCTCCAGCTGTTATGGAAAGATCCAGAATACTTTAACTGTTGTTTCTAAACTGCTATCTGATTTGTTGTGATGGAGTTACATGTATTATGAATGCTGCATGGCTACATGTTAACTGTTTTATATATGCCAACTAATTTCCCTTCCTCGCATTTCTGTCCCCAGCGCATGCACTCCATTCGAACTGAAATCTAGGCTGTGATTCTGGCATTGATGTTGGTGTTAAGACTGCCTTATCACTGCAGGGGGGAGGGGGGGTTAAGGAGATCCGTTCTACACTTATGCAGAACAGATCTCCCCTTCTAAAGCTGGGGTGCACGACGGCTGTGGGACAGTGCGGACACGTGATGCGACCTTGCATGCGACCTGAAGCACTTCTGTATGTACTGTATCTTTTTATGTATGATTTTTAAATGGATAACTTTAACTCTATACAATGGTTGTTTAGGAAAGCACTTGACATTGAAATATTATAAAAGTACTTGCATGATATTAAGTTAATTGGGCAGTAATAAGGATATAGTTGCTTGTGAGAGAGTCCCAAGGTTTCTGAAGTATCCACTTAAGTAAGGTTTTAAATAGTGAAATGTGTACAGTGTATAAAAGCATGCACTAAAGACAGTTTGAACACTGTAGCCGACCACCCCGCTGACTGAGCAACTGATTTGGTGAGCATACACACTTACCAATTGGGAAGTTGTGATGTCATTGTCGTTGGTTCCTGCAGCCAGCACAACGGGTCGGTCAGTGTCAGAGGCGGCTTACCGGCGCTTGCAGATGACATAATCTCCAAATGCCGGCAGAGGAGAAGCTCTGCCAGTAACCCGGGTCCAGCCTGTTGTGTGAATAAGTTTCAAGCCACTGTGACACGGCTTGTTACCTGTGTTCAATGACCTGGGGTTCTGGTCTGAAAGCGGAATAATTCCACTTTCAGACATATAACCTGGGAATTTCCGTTTTTTTCTTTTACCTCTGCAAAATTCCAGGGATTTGCTCGAGACACCCTTTCACACTACACCTGAGACCTGGGTCGACCCCCTTCAGACATAAGATGGGTTTTTCAGTGTTTTACAGTTTTTCAGTTTTGTCATTTAGAGGGGGACGCTTTGCTGGCACGGTTCTCCTCTGCACACTGTCACCACTGGCACTGGCCGCCTCCGCTCAGTGACACTGGCCTCCTTCACCTACTGTCACTGGCACTGTTCTCTGCCCACTGTTACCACTGGCACTGTTCTCCTCCTCCCACTGTCACCACTGGCACTGGTACTATTCTCTGTGTGTGCAGCGTTTCTGTGGCCTTTCTCTGGCTGCCGCTGATGTCATAATCATGCATCCCTGGCTGGCCAATCAGGAGATTCTAAAATCCTGGGTCGCACCATTTTACATATAATCTGGATTGTCTACCCGGGATGTAAGTACTGGGAAAATCCCTGGTCAACAGCAGGGGCGCCTTTCAGACATAAGTGAGACCCTGGTAGTTTGGTCGAGTCCCGGCAAAAACCTGGGAATCTCACTATGGGTCGTATTCAATTAGCGGCGAAAACGCCTGTTTTTCACCAAAAACTGGCATAAATAGTGAAAATAAAGTGGAGAAAAGTTTTCTCCATACCAGACCAGGAAATAAGGTCACCCCCAAAGGGTTCTGAAAGAAATCCCCACGTTTTTAGCCAAAAATAGGGATTTTGCATTTTTTTCCTCCTGGTCTGGTATGGAGAAAACTTTTTTCCCAGGTTTTTTTTGCCTGTTTTTTGTCAAACATTTTGCTGCTACTTCAATACAGCCCTATGTCTGAAAGGGGTTATAAGTGGTCTGAATCAATGTGGCTCTCAAAGTTTAAATGGGGAAATAAGTAATAGGACCATCACCTCTTTATAAGATATTCCAGAAATCTGTAAGTGTCTTATTTTGTTTATTTTTTGTATCTCTTAGCCTTACCTAGAAGTTCACTAGAATAATTTTTAGGGACAGTTCTTGCATATACTTGTATGTAGCCTTATAGGTTTTTATCTCACCAATGATTTGGAATGATTTGGCAACAAACCTGGAGGAACTTTTGGTGTTTAATCAGATTGCCGTTTTAGCATGCTTGGTAGCTATAAGCTGGCTCAAAACTAGGTCATCACTTTTAAAAGGTTACAAAATATTTCACAGCTGTCCTTTTTTGAATAATGAATGTAAAAATATATCACTCTCCATACATTTAACAACAATTTTTATGAAAAATAATGTACAATTTAGCATAAAAATGGGTTTGTAGATCTGCTCCTATTGGAGAGGGTGAATCATGACTTGTGCTTTGTTGGCAAGCATTGCTGGCTGTAGATTGATCTTGAGCCTAGTTAACCCCACCATCACCTGTCAGCAGTTCAGCAATGCCCTTCCAGATTAGAAACATTGTTAATGAAGCAGTTCCTGCTATTACCCTTGTTAAATGCTTCATGCTGCTCCCACTAACTTGGATGCAGGGAAACAAGACATGTTACATGGGTCTCCCCGTTGCCATGCTCCCACCTTGTCTGGTCTATAAAATCTAAATATGTATTAGAATAATATCCATCAAATCAGGTATTTAAATATTGGCTTCAAACATAGTCCCCACTGTTCAAATTTTGTTTACGGACCACCACAATTTTAACCTGATGTATTGTTATCAGAGTTAGCACATTCAGTCATGGTGGCAGCTGCGTTCCTTTGATTTGCTGGGACGCCCAGCCTAATGTTTTATTGTAAACACTTCTGATGTAAGTTGTTGATGCTGTTGAATGGCCACTGTTATGCTGACCATACACGGGGCGATTGATCACACGATTTGGGCAGTTTCTACAGATTGGACAGACCAATCATTTGAAAATAGTTGTATTTTGAGTCTTCTGCGACCCCGATGCGCGTCCCCGCCGTCGTCTAGTTTTATCGCAGATCAGATGGTTTTCCAGAGAGATGTCAACTGATCGTGTAGGAATTGACACATATTATGTGATGTGATTGATCAAATCGTATGGTCTTATGTGAAATAGTTGCATTTTAAATACAAATCGTCCTGTATCTGATGGGAAGAATTTTCAAGGGAAATCGTACAACTGATCTGACCAACTTTTGAATCTCACCGTGTATGGCCACCTTATGAACCAGAAGACAAACCTACATAAGCTAATGCTATCTGCTGCCAAACTACCTGTTCAATGTAGACTCTTGTATGGGTGGCCATGTAGGTCACAGGTTTGATTTGATCATTTAAGACAAATGACCGGAGTACACCATCTTAACGAATCTTTCATGAGAGCCAAGATTTTAATACATTGCTCCAGGAATGGCAAATGAATAGGTGGGGCACTATGGTGTGAGTACTGTCTTAATATCTGCCTAAAGTGTAGAATACTCAGTCATGTGTGATTGGTTTGAAACTCTGTATTGAGCACCGATCCCCCCTCCCCTACCCTCCCACAAGTGCACACACCCTTCCCTACCTCTATGGTATTGCATAATGACATTCTAACATTAAATGACAGTAAACAAGAATAGATTGTTCTCAATATGTTTGAGGGTTGGGCTGATCAGATGGAATTATTGCTGTTTATTCTATGTCTTAATCCCAATACAACTTAATGATTGTTTAAAAAAAAAAAAAGTGTTTTTTTTTTTTTTTTTATCCTATATATTTTTATGTATAACACACATAATGGCTGGGCTATTTGGTAAATTAAATGATTTATTCTTGTACTTCCAATTATTTAGATGAATCCCAGGCAGTGGAGCCATATATCTGAAAGTGCCAAAGATCTAGTGCGCCGCATGCTTATGCTGGACCCTGCTGAAAGAATAACCGTCTACGAGGCACTCAATCATCCCTGGCTGAAGGTAGGCTGATGTAAAAGTTTCTGTTCCAGAGAGCCTCTTCTGTCTCTGTGTACTGAGAAAATGCAGGCATCAGATAAATTTTGCATGATCCATCTTCTCTATATTTAACAAATATTCTAAGTCATAGTACATGAAATCGTAGCAGCATGGGCTCCAACATTAAGTTCAACTCTGCTAATTTCTCAAAAGACAAAAAGATGTGTGTGTATTCAAAAGTATATGAATAACAAAGCATAGGAACTAACTTTTTGTGGCTGATTCACGCTGAATTATTTGGGACTTACCATGGAATTATATTGTCACTTTTTCTTTTACATTTGTTAGTTGCATTCAATTCCACTATATCCTCACAATGCAGTTTCTTGTTTATTACATGTTTTTAAAATTGTCCTAGAATAAGTAATGAATAATAACGGCAGCAAACAAAACCCTCGTTATTCTCCATTACAGGAAATTATATTTTTCCCTAATGTTTGCATAGTAGTTGTCAGGGTAAGGCATTTTTAAATTTGTACAGAAAAAAAGTCACTAAAGGTGATAACTGAGATTTATTAAAACGCAGAGCTTCTAGCTATTATTTATCTAGCAAAGTCAATAAAATGACAAGTAGCAGGTGATTGGTTGCTATGGGCAACTTTATCCCTCCTACAGGTTGCTACAGCTGAATAAAATGCAATAATTAATGCGCAATAACAGTGAGGTGCAGCTAAGGTGCAAAAGAGAGAACACACCCAGTTAGTACTCAATAATGACCAAAAGAAGAAAAAAGAACTATTGCACCTATAATAGCGCTCCCCAGAGGACAAATTCACATAAAAACATAACACCCTGTGAGAAAAACACACAAGATGAACAAGGAATATATACTCACCTATAGAAACATAATGAAGGGCCCCAATATTGGAGCTGGTGGTCCTGCAAGAGGAATATGGGTATCCTTCCACTCCTTTAGTGCTTAGTTTCATAGATCCAATATGGAAAGGAACATGCATATACAGGAGAGAAACAAAATATATAGTGTAGTAGTCCTTTATATGTTCAAAGGTTTATTGGCGGTAACACTTACAAACATAGAAGAAACAAAGGCATATCTGTATATCCCTGAAGGCAATATAGCACGTCCGTGAGTCTTGAGAAGCCAGATGGTATACAGGCAAGGTCTCCGGATACCCCATCTGGAAAGGCAATAGACAACCACGTTCCTCCAGTCCTCTGGGACGACAGAAAACAATCTCCAAGTGAACTGCTTAACGCGTTTCTGACCTAAAGGTCCTTCATCAGAAGCATAGCATGCTATGGGGAGCGCTATATAGGTGCAATAGTTCTTTTTATTTTTTTTTCTCTTCTTTTGGTCATTATTGAGTACTAATTGGGTGTGTTCTCTCTTTTGCACCTTAGCTGCACCTCATTGTTATTGCGCATTCATTATTGCACTTTTTTATTCAGATGTAGCAACCTGTAGGAGGGATAAAGTTGCCCATAGCAACCAATCTCCTGCTACTTGTTTTTATGTGAATTTGTCCTCTGGGGAGCGCTATATAGGTGCAATAGTTCTTTTTTCTTCTTTAGGTTGCTACATCTCCCCCAAAATGTTTTAGAACATGTTTTATGTGCATTGGTCACTTATTTTGTAGAATAAACACAACTTTTACCTATGACAGGAAAGAGATCGCTATGCATACAAGATTCACTTGCCAGAAACTGTAGAGCAGCTAAGAAAATTTAATGCAAGGAGGAAATTAAAGGTAAGTGCTATTTCTATAAGTGGTCTTAAATGAACAAGACAGCGTAATAAATTATTTGGTCTTTGTTGTTTGTAAATGTAACAACATCCTTCATATGTCTGTATTCTTGGCATTGAATATAGTTATATAGTTCCCAAATATGTAAACGTGTCCTGACGAAGGGGCAGGTGCCCTGAAACGTTGACTTATCTGGTTATAAATACACTTGGTGTTTGACATCTTGAATAGAGCCCTTTGAGTGCCGTGTCGTTCTTGGAATTGTGTGTATGTATGTATGTATATATCTCATTTGTATTTATGTTCATGATAAACTCAAGAACTACTGAACCAATTTTGACCAGGTTTTCACTGAAATGTTCCTTTTAGATGCTCCGAGTGACACAGGCTATATACACCAATCCTTTCTACTCTTCGGGAGGCCTTTATAGAGATAATTTACTGGGCTTTTTCCAGCATCAGCTCCTAGTTTAATCTTGGGGGGCGGAGCTTATGACTGACAGGCTTCGGAGGACCCCAGTGGACTGAAGGAGAGGGAAGGTGTGGCCACCACTCTGCCTGCACGGCTCTAAGTAGGCATACTGACCTAGCATCATTGAAAGAAATTAATAATAACTCGGCAACGATGAGTAGGCTAGTGCTTATATATATATATATATATATATATATATATATATATTAGGGATGTGCAGGCTCGGATAGGTTCGAGTTTGCATGTGGAGTTCGGATTTTTCCCTCCAAAAAAACGGAACTCAGAAAGAGGCAAAACGTCATCTTACATGGACGAACATCATCATTCCTGGACAAAAGTCCAGGAATGATGATGTTCGTCCATGTAAGATGACATATATATATATATATATATATACACAGTGCCTTGCAAAAGTATTCACCCCCCTTTGCATTTTTCATGTTTTGTTGCCTCACAACCTTGAATTAAAATGGATTGTTTGAAGGTGTGCATCATTTCATTCACAGAACATACCTACAACTGTGAAGTTGTGGGTTTTTTTATATTGTGAATCAAACAACATTTAGGACAACATAACAAAAAACTTCAGCGTGCATAACATAAGTCAGTACTTTGTCGAGCCACCTTTTGCCGCAATTACAGCTGCAAGTCACTTTGGATAAGTCTCTGAGCTTGCCACATCTTGCCCCTGGGATTTTTGCCCATTCCTCAAGGCAAAACTGCTCCAGCTCCTTCATGTTGGATGGTTTCAGCTTGTGAACAGCAATCTTCAAGTCTGACCACAGATTCTCAATTGGATTGAGATCTGGGCTTTGACTAGGCCAGTCCAATATATTTAAATGTTTCCCCTTAAACCACTCGAGTGTTGCTTTAGTAGTATGCTTCGGGTCATTGTCCTGCTTGAAGGTGAACCTCAGTCCCAGTCTCAAATCACAGGCAGACTGAAACAGGTTTTGCTCAAGAATATCACTGTATTTAGCACCATCCATCTTTCCCTCAACTCTAATCAGTTTCCCAGTCCCTGCTGCTGAAAAACATCCCCACAGCATGATGCTGCCACCACCATATTTCACTGTGGGGATGGTGTTCTTGGGGTGATGGGACGTGTTGGGTTTGCGCCAGACAGTGTTTTCCTTGGTAGCCGAAAAGTTAAATTTTAGTCTCATCTGACCAGAGCACCTTCCTCCATACATTTGGGGAGTCGCCCACATGCCTTTTGGCAAACTCAAATCGTGTCTTCTAATTTTTATCACTAAGTAATGGCTTTTTTCTGGCCACTCTTCCATAAAGCCCAGCTCTAGGGAGTGTACGGCTTATTGTGGTCACATGCACAGATACACCAGTCTCTGCTGTCGAACTCTGCAGCTTCTTCAGGGTTACCTTTTGGTCTCTGTGCTGCCTCTCTGATTAATGCCCTCCTTTCCCAGTCTGTGAGTTTTGGTGGGCAGCCCTCTCTTGGCAGGTTTGTTGTGGTACCATGTTCTTTCCATTTGATGATGATGGATTTGATGGTGCTCCTGGGGAACATCAAAGATTTTGATGTTATTTTATAACCCAACCCAGAGTTGTACTTCTCAACAACTTTGTCCCTAACTTGTTTGGAGAGCTCCTTGGTCTTCATGGTGTGATGCCTCTGGGGCCTTTCAGAAAAGGTGTGTTTATACTGACAGAACATGTGACACTTAGATTTCACTAATTATGTGACTTCTGAAGGTAATTGGTTTCACCAGAACTTTTGAGGGGCTTCATCGCAAAGGGGGTGATTACATATGCACAAACGGAATTTTATTTATAAAGATTTTTTTTATATATATTTTTCTCATTTCACTTCACCAAATTAGACTATTTTGTGCAGATCCATAACATAAAATTCAGATAAAAAAAATAAAAAAATTACAGGTTGTAATGTAACAAAAAAGGTAAAAAGCCAAGGGGGGTGAATACTTTTGCAAGGCGCACTGTGTGCGTGTGTGCGTGTGTGTGTGTGTGTGTGTATATAAATTAGGTACTCCCTAAGAAGATTCCTTTTCCTGTGCAATGTCCAGCCTGACTCTCTCATCCAGACTGTAACATAGTTCAATATTCAAACACCAACTGTCACCCCAAGTGCTGCCAAGAATCGCTGGCAGTTGGTGTGGCCCCTTGAATAGTGAGGGAAGGGAATGTGTTACTACAGAGGTGGGAGAGAAGAAAATGTGTTACAACAGCAGTGAGAGGGGAATGTCTTACTATAGAGGTGAGGGAGGGGAATGTGTTCATACACAGATGGGGGAGTTGAATGTCAAATGTGTTACTACGGGGTGAGGAAAGGGAATGTGTTACAATATGGGTGAGGTAGGGATGAGCGGGTTTAATGTGTTACTCCAGTGGTGAGTGAGGGTAATGTGTTACTACAGGTGTGAGGGAGGGATTGTATTTCTGCACAGTTGAGGAAGGGAAATGTGATACTACAGAGGTGAGGGAGTGGAATGTGTTAGTACACAGGTGAGGGAAGTTAATGTCTTACTATAGCAGGGAGGGAGGGGGATGCATTACTGCAGAGGTGAAGAATGTGTTGGAGTCATGAGATGGAAATGGTAAATATCTAAGGTCTAACTGGGTGAAACTGGGTACATCAGCTAGTAAAGTATAAAAGTAATTGAAGCACCACTGTTGTTAAGAGTTCATAAAAGGTAATTTGGGGGAAGATGCACCTTCAGTTAACACTCTTTCATGCACAGAAATTGTCTGGATATGACTGATTTCATGTAGGGTAGAAGTTCCATTTATTTTCTTAACTTCATATTACATTTTCTGATATTTGCATTTTTAGTAACACAGTGGTGCAATCGGGAACTCCCGACTGCACATTGCGAAAACGAGAAAAGGTGGATAATATCAGACACTTTTACCTTTACAGATATGCAATTTTAATAATACACTTGTATAGTAGTATTGGAGTAATCCATCACAAATAATTAGATTCCACAAAAACTATACCAAAAGTTAAAATAGTAAAAAGAAAAAAGACCATATGAGTGGTCCAAAGAGCGCTGTCCCTCACAGTTCTCGTCTTCTCTTATTTGTTCGTGGATAGCGTAATGATCTCAAATGAGGAGAAAAAATGATGCGCAATTGTAAATCAATTTTTCCAATGGTCAGTGATGAGTCTAGAAACCACTCACCTAAACTAGGTGAGATGCATTCTTATAAAGGTATCTTTTGGATCCTCTAATATGGTCACAAAATGAATAGACACTTTCCAGCGCTTAGTCCCCTCTGGCAATGGACTCACCTGGGAATGGACTCACCTGCAGGACAGAAGAAGCGCGTTAGGAGGACTTTTTTAATATCCCACCACGTCACCGGAGCTCTTTTATTGCGGTGAGGGAGAGTGCAGTGTTAACTGTTCCAAACCGAAAGTCATTATCTTTAGGGATGTAGGTCTAACCAGTCCTGGTTTCTAAAAGATACCTTTTGTGGAATGCCTATACCTGATCCCAGGTGTGTCCATTCCCAGAGGGGAATAAACGCTGGAAAGTGTCTATTCATTTGTGACCAGATTAGAGGATCCAAAAGATACCTTTATATGAATGCATCTCACCTAGTTTAGGTGAGTGCTTTCTAGACTCATCACTGACCATTGGAAAAATTGATTTATCATTGGAATATAATTGCGTATCATTTATTCTCCTCACTTGAGATCATTACACTATCCATGAACGAATAAGAGAAGACGAGAACTGTGAGGGACAGCGCTCTTTGGACCACTCATATTGTCTTTTTTCTGTTTTATTTGAAGGAGTGGTGCTCCTGAGTGTGGACTGAGCTGCAGTCCCTTTGGGCGCAGGTTGTTTTTAAAAGTTAAAATAGTGACTGTAAACACAAGAAAGATACTACAAATAACTGGAACAGGTAACCTTCAATACACATTTGAGTTCTTTGACTGTAAGTTCCTAACAATAATACAAACACTGTTAATATACAGTATTCATGCATTTAGTAAAAGAGTTCCATATGTTCTACTGTCTATAAGAAATCTGCTCCATATAGACTTAACATGCATTTTGTGCTTAAAAGCATTTTGCAAATGGTGTAAGAGGGAGGCAAAATGACTGTATCATATCTAATTTTATGAAAACCACTGTCAGCTGTTTTTGTTATGCAATACATCACCATTTGCTGTGGAAGTAAGTTTAGACAAGGGATACTGTTTGTCATACAAAAATTGTATTCGTTCTTTTTATAGCGATTATATTGTCTTTCACTGTAATGGCTACCTTTCAGCTGTTGTCACATCCTTTATGTATGGATTTACTACTGTAAGTCTAGTGTTAACTCTAGCTCCGGCGGCAGGCAGAGCGCCGGAGCTAGAGAGAGGGCAACCTTGTGCGCGCGCCGAAAAGGGCGTGCTCATGAAAAGGGGGCGTGTCTATAAGACGCGTCCCCTTTTCGTCATACTTGGGGGCGTGCCTGGCGCTTACGGACATGCCGGGCAGCCCCCAAGCGCTGCAGAAAGGGAGAATAGATGTGGGGCGCATGCGCCCGGCGTCTATTCTCCGGCGGTGACCGGGACGACACCGCATGTTTCTCCACCCGCGGGACACTGAGTCCCGCAGGTGAAAACGGCAACCGCAGGCTGTGAGGGCAGGGCGCTTTTTGCCCTCCTCCTGGAGGGCAGGGTGCCGCGCCCCACTAAAACAGCCTAGTGGGAACGCTAAAGTTAGTGTGTAGTAGTTTGGGTAATTACATTTATTGAATGTGTAGGCAATTATGTTGGTCAGATTTACATCACTGTTGTAGCCTTGTCCATACAGTAGTCAGTCCAATCCCCATAGATAATAGTCATTAGTAGCATAATTAACCCTGTCGGGATGCTGATGGCGGGATTCTGACCGCTGGGAAAACAGCGCTGGCATCTCTTATCCCACCCTTAAAAAGAAAAGCACAGAAGTAAACAGAAACAGGTATTGGTGTTTTGAATGGTTACAATTTAATTGACAAATGGGGAAGAAAAAAGGTACGGTGGCCAAGCAATGATCAGCTATTTGACTAAACTTCCAAACAACTCATTCACACACATTACCTGGTGATCAACCCTACTTTAAAGCAATCTATGGTCTACTCAACCGGCAGAGTAGTGTCGCTAAACCCCCATAGCAGTCATCAGCATAAACCAAGCTAAAGTAAGGCACACTCAAAAATTAATAAAACTGCCTATCTGTTTTTTTCGTGGATGTTTGAAAAGCTATCTAGAGGAGAAGGCGGGAGGCAATTTAAGGATCAAAAAGGCCCCTAAAAGAACTTTGAAATTGCTAATATCACAAATCAGTCATTGTTCGCCATGGCCTTGGGGTCCAAACGCCTTGAAGCTTAATTTCAGCCTTCTGTTATCTTTATTTAACCTACTCAAGGTTTGGAGTTTCCTCGTACTAGATTTTATCTTGGCAATTTAGATCTTACATTTGCTCCAGTAAAACGAGTTTTGCGCATCTCAATGGACACATTTCTAACATTTGTGTTTAGACTTGTTGTGTATGGACTCATTCCTAATACCTAGACCTGACAATGTAGATCTGCTATTATTTCTCTTGATTTGCAAGAGTTGTTGAGTCATATTCTAGCCATAAACCATAGACCACATAATCCATATTGTACAATCCAAAAAATACACCACTTTCTTTTCAGTAGATTTATGATATTGATTGGATGTTGCATTTACCTTTGGATGGTGTTGATGGTAGTCATATATAAAATATTTTATGTATGCAATGTGTTTGCTTACCCAGGGAGCTGTTTTAGCTGCCGTATCTAGCCACAAATTCAACTCATTTTATGGGGATCCGCCTGAGGAATTACCTGACTTTTCAGATGACCCAACTTCTTCAGGTATGTTTTCTTGCAAAGTAAATGCTAACTGTTTATATACGAATTTAATGGAATGCTCATGTTTAGTTGTATTCTTTTATTAAATGATGACTCCTAATAGTTTGTTCTATATACTACCTTCATAAATGTGACGGTCTGCAACACTTTTGCTTATTTCAGAATGGAATAGCATGGTAGTATGGGTTGGGGCATTCCTCCTAATCCAGTTAGTCCAATGATGTCTGTAATGATCCAGCAATGCTCTCCAAAATTCTTCAACAACTGTAAACTTTGTTGGCCTCTCTAATTTATTAACTCCATTCAGGTGAATAAGACGTTCATGGAAAGGAGTCCTTTACGACACACTGCCAGGAAAGCATTGCTGGTCTCCCACAGACATCGGGTGACCTACTGAATTGGGAAACGCGTTGCAACCCAGTTTAGTAGTAATTAGTCATTACTATACAGTTTGAACATCAAGAATATTTAGTTTTCAATGCATTTTGCTTTTATTTATCCTGATAGAGTTTGACAAATACAGTGCAGATAGGTTGCCTTGAAGCTCATTGTTAAACCATTGCTTTTTTTTTTTACATTTTGTCAAACATTCTAATTTCTGTCATGATCTGAAAAGTTTACCACATATGTGAACAACATTTGTTGCCTTTACTGCATCAACTTATGTTTTAGCTTTGGTAGCCCTTTAAAAATAAATCCCTCTTAAATTTTACGATAACACTTAACAAAATGCGCAAAATGAAAATGTGATTAGGGACCAATTTTAGTGTTTGTGCAGATGGACATTAATTCAAGCTAAAGCAAAGTAAAGATCATCAACCTCTATAGAGAGATGCTGGTGTTTGTGTACATTGTGACCTTAGCATGTGGATGACGGGGCAATATGGGAGCAAGTAGAGCTGCTTGGACTTTCCACATTAGCAGCATCACTACATGGAAATAAATGATCTCTGTAAGATTCTACATTAGTTCCCTTTCCCCTAGATTACATGTGTGAATAGAAGGAAAATTCATTTAACCATGTGTCTAATTATGCTAGTCTGCATGGGCCCTTAAGTGTACTAAAATGAAGGGCCTGATTCAGAGTGCATGCATGTTAGCCATGTTGTCTGCATGGAAATAAATGCCGATATTTGTCTTTATGCAGACTTGCACACATCTATGCGACTGCACAGCCCCATCCATCTATCTACAGAAATCCGTCATCAGTAACAGTGCGCATTTGTACCAGCCACAAGATGTGCCAAAAATTAGATGGCTCTCTGTATACAATCATCTCGGCGGAGCCCACACTATACACCCACAACATGCCCTCAGAAAACATACCCTGCATGCAAATGTCCCATTGCTGACCTGTTAAACCCATTCAGTCAATAGTTTAGATGGGATTGAAATGCATACAATGTAGTTGCTCATTGTTGCATATGTCAAGCTCAGATGACTGTGCAGTGTGAAGAATTGCTATATCCATCAGCAAATTGGTCTTGTATGCAACTCTGAATCAGCCCCAAAATGTCTACATTGTGCAAATTACATTAGATGACAAATAACATATCTACAGCACAGGTTCTCAAACTCCTGTCCTCAGGACCCCAAACAGTGCATGTTTTCCGTGTCTCCTAAAGGGGGGTATCCACTAAGCGATTTAAACAAGCGATTGCACGATAACGATGTAGTTATCGTGCAATCGCTTGCAAATCGCGCATGCATCGGGCATGTTTTGGACGGAAGCGACCCGCGATGCGCGTGCCCGCGGGTCACTTCTGACATCGCCCGTACATGCAGGTCAACCTGACGATCTCGTCAGGTTCTGCATGTGCGGGGATGAGGGATGTGCCGGAACTGAACGAGTAAACGTTCAGTCTAGGCACATCACTAGCTATGCAAACGACAGCATGATTGCAATGTCGCAATCGTGCTGTCATTTGTATATCGCTAAGTGGATACCCCCCATTACAGAATCACAAGTGAGATAATTACCTCCACCTGTGGATCTTTTAAAATGTATCAGTGAGTAATGAATACACCTGTGCACCTGCTGGGTGACCTGGAAAACGTGAGCTGCGCAATGTCCCGAGGACCGACTTTGAGAACCACATCTGTGCATATTCAAAACCATGCACATTTGTTATTAAGTTTGATAATTTAAAAAAAAAAAAAAAAAGTTAAAACCTCTCCATATTATATTAAGTATAATCTTCTTTGTTGTTTATGACAGAAAGCAAAAAAACCTTACATTTACTCACAAAATCAAACAATACAATATCTGCTACAGAGGTCAAACTGTAATCAGCCAAAAAGAAGCTGCTAGCAAGTGCAGTTATCATCAGTGAGTTTTTTACCATCCCTCAGTTGCCTTCAAGTGATTGGGCTACTAACAAATGTATCTGTCTTCATGCATGTGTACATGAAGATTGCCATTTACTTTTTTGTATTGTTTTGCTGTTTTTACCTTCCCATGTATGCATTCGCAGTCTTTTGATTTTATGGTTATAATTTTTTACCCCAGTGATGTTAAGCAGCCAATGCTGACAGTGGTTCCACTATGCTGCCTATTTAAAGGAGTACTTTTGGAATATAAAACACATTTAGTCAATAAATACTCCTCTTCCGTCTATCACAACCATGGGAGCCAATACTCTTAATCTACTCACATTCGTTTGTACCAGAGGCTACATCGAAGGCTCCTTAACGAGTTTGGTACGGGATGCCGGCGCTCGGGATGCCGGCGGTCAGAACCTCAGCGCCGGCATCCCGACAGGGTTAGGATACCCTCCCTTAGTGCCTAACCCTCTCCCTAGTGCCTAACCTTAACACCCAACCCCACTACTTACCGTTGGGATTCTGACAGGTGTCGGGATTTCAGCACCAGCATCCCGCACACCGGGATTGTGACCGCATCCCTGCTAACCAGCTGTTATTAAAAATAATTAAAAATCATTGTGCTTTTACTAGAGTTTTTTATTGCTAATAATAACATACAAAGGCATAGGGGATGAAACCTATTGGTTCCAGTAACCCCATTCCTATTTGCAACTGCTTTACCTAATGCCATTGGGTAATCTGCCTAATGCCGCCACTGTTACTTCAATGGTTATCCAGTCAGTTGTTAAGTAATTTTCAATTTAGCATGTGTGTTTTCAAACTTTTCCAGGCTCTCATGCTAGGAAATACAGCCTTTTATTTTTCAACATTACAAAATACCTAGCATGGTTTTGTTTTAATTACATTCCCCACTCATACATTCCCCACTTAGAGTAAACTATATGAAATCTGCAAAAACTTTGTGACACACATACATTGAAATACAGTGCATGGATTTTCCAATAAACATGGTACAGTACCTTGCAGTAATGCAGATAACATACATGATAATACAAAAAAATTTGATATTCAAGCTTTTTTTTACCTCAAACCTTTTTTAATTAGTATTTGTAAAAGGAAAGGGAATGGAAATGTAAAACTCCAGTGTTCTACCCAATGCCCTAAACACACATACACACATTTGTTTACATATATTAACTGTATTGTTGCAGGTGCTAATATCAATTACTTAATTGGTACTTAACATATATAATTATAACAGCCAATAGGATGGTTGTACCCCATATGTATGTATCATTAAACGCCGATGTCTCAGACGACACTCTAAAAAATCGTCGAATCATATTATTAGAGTCCTAAAGCTCTCACTGGGAGTCCTGTTAATCAGCTGGTATGCGGTATAAAGTGAGGCAGTCCTGTTTTGGTATGTTGGATATAGTGCAGTGCTATAAAGGTATTACCGCTTACTTTATTTATAAGTACCTATCCACTGGCAATGTCAGTAGCTGTATATATTCGTTCATGTGGAGCAAATCTCGTGCAGTCAGAATTTTTTTATTTTGTTTTTTTCTTTAATAATAATAAACACAGTCACCTACAGTATGCTATTGGGAGTGCATTAGCATTGTTCATACCCATCAATGTTATGGTGCTGTAGCAGGATTTTCTGGCAGGTGATCTGTCTGGAACACAAAAAAGGGTACTGCACAGGAGGGTGCAAATACGAAGCAGGACTCACCAGCAACTTAACATTTTTGTAACTGATATAGTCTTGACTCTCAACCTTATACTTCCTTTGCAAGAGTTCCAAAATCATAGTCAAGACTGACCTTACCACTAAGTGATTGCTGACATTATAGTGGGGAAGTTTATCTAAGTGACTGTTAGCACTGGAAAATCATTGCTGTCCTAATGTTGTCAAATGTGAAGAATAGAGGAAAATTGTGTAAAATTCCTAAATCAGAAATATTTTTCAAAAGCAGAATACAGCAAAAAAAAAAAAAAAATATTCTCCTGAAACATATGCTGAAGAGTGCCAGGTACTTTCTTTTCACATACTGTGCACACAAACATTTTACCCAACTACCCATATGACCAACCTGATTAAAAAGAAAAGTTTAATCAGTTTTAATGGCCTTTGAAATACATGTTTTTATAAGCTTTTAGTCATGTAGCACCATAATTCTCCTTTACAGTTGGCAACAACCACAGTAATAACACTTGCTAATATAAAAAAAAAAATACTCAATTTGTCAGGTTTTTTGTAATGATTGAATTAGGTCAAGAACATTTATTTAAAACGTATCAAAAAAACTATTTTCTGATTTATTTTTATTTTTTTAAATCTATAACAATATCGACTGGCGATATATCTGTATATCGATGATCGCAACACTGCGATTGTACATAGCAGCCGCCAGGTATACATTGGGAGGGTGAGTGCTGGTTTATTTAAATTTTTCCCAGCGGATGCTCCTCTCTGCAACCACCGCGTGGTGGTACTGCCGGGCTGGGGGAGGGTATGGGGATGCACAGGGGCTGGGAGGTCCCTGTGCCATTCGTGGGTGCTGGAAAATTATCTTTCAGCAGCTGCCCACTGGGTGTTTCTGACTGGTCGCATTGTTTGTAACTGTGAATTAATGCACACCAGGCAAGTGGTTAATTAACAAAGGTAAAAGGACTATATCGAATGTTTACATTTTGAAAATCCCTGTCTTATTACAGAGGGCATTCTAGTGGCCTCCTGTCCCAATACAGTGGACATTCTGGGGATCACCTGTTCCAATACAGAGGGCATTCTGGGAACCTCCTGTCCCAAATTACACCTGTTCAGCAGTAATGAAAAAAGAGACTTGTCAGCACCATGGAGCACTGCCAGTGGACTACTGAATACTGCAAGGAGGTCTTATGGACAGATGACTCAGAATTTTAAATCTTTGGTTCATCATGCAGATTTTTTGTACGCCGTTGACTAGGTGCAAGGGTGGTTCCTCATTATGTTCGGTGTTTTGTTTTAAAGCATTGCCCTTTTAGATTTAGTAAAACACCAACTGACAAACATAGAGGAGGGTGCATGATGGGTTGGGTTTCTCTTGCTGGATCCCCAGTCGATGACTTGAACAAAATGACTGGCACCATGAACCTGAAGGGTGACCACAGCATTTTGCAGTGCCATTCAATACCCTCTGGTCTACACCTAGTTAGTAAAGGGTTGATTCTACAGCAAGAAAATTACCCAAAACATGTCTCCAGGTTATGTCAGAACTACCTTTTGCGGAAAAGAACAATGTTTGGCTTTAAATCATGGCCAGCACAGTCTACAGGCGTAAACCCCATCAAGCTGGTTTGGAATGAAATGGATAGAAGGGTGAATGCAAAGAAACCTACAAGTGGGATACATACATCTTGCAGACAATCAGATGGTCGACAAGTAATATGCAAATACAGGAACACAGGCATTGCTATGTAGACAAGTGTCAGCAGTACAATTGTAAACATGAAGGGTATTGTAAACTATCATGTTTACAATTGTACTGCTGGTGTGCGTTAAATGCTTTAATTAGCATTTCACACTTTTCGACCTAACAATGCCTGTTTTCTGGGGTCTACATACACTACAAGTACAACATACATTTGGGAACTTCTGCAACAGTGTTAGGAAGATGTTCCTGAACAAAATCTGATTTTCATTTTAGAAAGAATGCCACAAGTGTTTTCGACAGTTAAACAAAATTATTCTACCTTTGAGGAAAAGAAACAGGGAGGTAGGCTTCAAATCATGGAATGGCCAAATACAGTCTTCAGATTTAAACCCCAATGAGCTGGTTCTGGACAAAGGGTAAAAACAAAGTAACCTACATTCCTGCCAGCAAAAGTACAGTGAATTAAGTGTTCAATGTAGGCTAGTATTTCTGTTCAGGGCTGCGTTTAGGCTGGTATAACAGTGTAGGTGCAATTTCTAGGTGACAAAATGACACAAAATCTACCCTCAGGCCAGTTTTCAGTTATTTCTAACTTACATATAGTTCAGATAGTCACTCACCATAGTGTTGTGCCGTGAGGCGACTCCAATTATATAGAGTCGATGTGCAATTACAATTTGATATGTGCTGGGCTCCTGCTGGCTCTGCTTTGTGCTCCGCTTTGTGCTCCTCATTCACCGCCCCTTCTTCCCAGTTGTAAATACATGTCGGCCGGTTCAGGAATGATGTTCCAAATTCCGACAATGAGAACTCCCGAAATATATATTTTATCTTCATAAAATCAAAAGAGGGCCCGTGATCGTGAAGTTGGTTTCACTATAACACTTTTTAATAAAATTATCACCATCTACATTCAAAATAAATTCATAAATGCATATCTTCATTGGGTGTTCCAAGGTTAGTCCCATGTTTCTCGGGTATATCATTCTGTTTGGTATAACCATAAAACAAAGTAAGGAAAAATGGGGATGCAGTCATTATGACGACAATCAAAATGTTGTCACCACAATGCCAGTTATGATTCGAAATTGACATCTGCAGAATGTTGACGTGTGAATTGCCAACATTTTAAAAATGCTGACAGGATTGGGCTTTGGAAGGGGGGGTTGGGGTAGGCTATGGAAGAGGGGGCGGTGGGGTTGGGGTTAGACTGCGATAGGGGAGGATAGGGTAAGTCACCTCTGTACCACCAGGAATCTTTTGTTTACATTCTAATTATATTGACATTTCATTAGTGTCGATGTGATCATTGTCAACGTGACTGTGCCAACATGATTGTCGACAAAATATTCCACAAAAATGGGACAGTACTCAGGTTCTTAAAGAATTGATATATTTAATAAAGGCAAAGTTACATTACGCATCCATTATGATCCATCCAACAGTTTGGTTTTAGAGAGTTTGGTTTTAGAGAACACCATCATAAGGGATACAATTGTGATGAATATATTAAACGAACAACCAAGTTTTTCCATAGATGGGCAGATCTATTTATTATGATTGTGGGCGGGATGCCTTAAGGATCGCATTTTGAAGCGATGCATTCCGCCACTGATTGCTTGTATATCAGCATTGTATATGAACATTTAAGCAAAGGACAGCTCTCCCAAAAAGAGTGGTAGTTTAGTGGGGTCTTATGGGTTTATGGTGTCCTTCTGCGCATGAGCGGCCATCGGCCAACACATGTGCAAGCCTCAGGGGACTATGAAATGTGTGTTTAGAATGTAATTATGAGTTGTAACACTGCAGTGTGTGAACTAATTTGTAATTGGTGTTGATTGTGTATAGGAGATGGTGTACCTGGGAACCACTAATTAAAAATGAAAATACTTTATATTAATTTTCTTTATCATATTTTTCTATTTACATTTTTAATTAGTGGTTCCCAGGTACACCATCTCCTATAATTACATTCTAAACACACATTTCATAGTCTCATTCCAGCTTATATATCCTGTCAAGCGCTTCCTACATATTTATTTATTACCGCCTTCATACAGACAAATAGTAAGCACAGAAGCAGCTAAAGAATCCCAGGTGCGCTACCGTTATTTTAATCTGAAGCCTCAGGGGACTCTGGGAAAGGATCCTAGTGGATCCCTCTCAGGAAAAACTCAGCAGAGTAGCACATAGGCTTCTATTAGGCATCTGTAGATGGTTTGCCTACCGGGACTGAGCTCCAGAGCTATGTGCATATCCAAATGCCATTTTCAAAGGTTTGACCGCTTTTTTGCCTTTGATGCATCCCTCCCTGTATGTCTTAACTATGTATGGTGGTTATATGCTTACCATATCCATGTATACATGTATATTCTGTTTGTATTCTTTTATGGGGAATCTGTTGAGGATATTATTTTTATTTATGAATAAAGAACTTATGTGTTAACCATTTTTTTCTATAGTGCACACACATTCTGAAGCCCTTTACAGAGTATAGTTAGTCATACACATCAGTCTCTGCTGCAGTGGAGCTTACAATCTATATTCCGTACCATATGAACACACACACACACACACACACACACACACACACACACACACACACACACACACACACACACACACACACACACACACACACACACACACACACACACACGGAGAACTGAAGCATCCAAATGAAACCCAAACAAACAGAGAACATAAAAACTCCACACTGGGCCTTAGTCGAATCAAACCCATGGCTTCAGTGCTGTGAGGCAGCAAGCTAATCATTGTGCCACCATTCTTAACTTTATCATATACTGTAAATTCAGAACATTATCGCACAATTTTTTTCTACCATTTTATTTTGATAGCTGAGAGAATGGCACTGCCTTTTAATTTGATGTGCTTACATGAAAACAGCGGCTGGTGTCATAATCATATTTCCATCTACTGCCTGCGGATTGATGTTATTAGACTCCTCTTATATTATTAAGTACATGCAGTGATATTTTCCTACGCTTTTTACAGTCTGGTAAACCCTTTATGTAGCAGGAGGTTTATTGTGTTAGCACTGAGTATGTGTTTGCAGTTAATGAGCCATGAGTAGAAATTGTTATTCTGTAGTAATATTGGTCGATGTCTGAGAAGCTCTTTATATGTCACCCTTTACTTCTGCAGCGACTGCATTCAAGTTTTACATGAAACTGTTAAACTGATATTATCTTGTAGGTTATATGTAGGTATATAATTAGAAGCAATCTAGTTATAATGTGTTTAGGACTGTTGTGTATGCTTGTGTAATGACTGCAAATTGCTTTGCTTTTGCCTGCAACTAACATGCCATTTCTGATGTCTGCTTTAATGCTGTCTCACTAGGACTTCTAGCCGCAGAAAGTAGGTATCCCTTTGTTTTCCTGTTGTGCTTTCTGTGCTATATTTTAGTTTTATTAAGTTTCTAGCCCAAAATGTATCAATTACTTTCTAGGATTTTGCTGAACTAAGGTTCAGATATTCCCACTTAGCCACAAATGTATTCTATGTGCTTGCTATTTTCACAAAAGGTATTACATTTTTAAATACGCATTTATGGGTTTAATTGCTTATTTAAACTTTTGTAGTTAGTGACCCCAGAACACCAACAGTTACCTGAACTCAAACACTGTAATACTATTGCAAGAGGAGTGGACGGGGGGGTACTTGGGATGTGTGGTGTGAAAGCCGCATTGTAATGGTGTATTCTATTAGGCATTTGACTACCTCCACACCTCAGAATGCTTAAAGCTCTCTCCTTTACCTTCTATCATTTTGCACCTTGCTTCGCTTATAGTGTACTAAGTATTTAGAATTAGTATTTTTGCTGCAAAGGAATTGGTAAAATGTCGCAAATTAAACCTAATGATTTATGACGTGGGTCACTGGTATCGGACCGGTCTTTTGCTTCTTGTCCTAGATTGTGTACTTTTCCCACAATTTTGCTACTTTTTCCTCAGTATTGCGCAATAGTTTGCTTATAGTGTACTACATATTTAGGATTAGTGTCTTAACGCTCCTAAATCGCAAAGTTTGTGGTGCACTAACAGTGCTATTTGGCATGATTTGAGGATAGATGTATGTGGAAACAAATGTAATGATATCAAAGCAACAGTAGATTCAAGTTTTCTATTTGAGTTGGTTGATCTGCACATAGATACATGTTACTTTTCTTACTTCCTTGAAAGAGTGAAAGTACTGATCACTGTCTCTTCTGAACCAGTGGTGATTTTTGTGGAACCCCATTAGGAAGATCTGTGCACATGTACAGAATCTAAAACACCCGTATAAATGCTCATGCCACTTCCCTTGCAGTTGATCAGGATTTTCCCTGCTGCAATAAAACGCTTTATACTTTTGCACATAAACCATATGGGCTTTTTGTTTAATTTGCTTGGCTTTTATTTTCTCCCTTTAAATGCCCATCCTGCAATCCCACCATAAGAAGATGCATTACCTATTTTTATACCTCCACATGTTTTCACTTTTGTGAATGGCCCCATGTGTCTATTTTGCTCCCACATTTCAAAGCTTCGTTATTAACATGTCTGTAGTTACCCAGCTTATTGCACAAGTTTGTCGGAACAAAGCCTCTCTACAGGATTGATTCTTTGCACAATTTTTCTCTGTAAATTAAAATTCAACTTTTTTTTTATTTTATTTTGCTGCATTTGATTTAATCAGTCTTGCATGATTTCCAAAATGTTACTACTGAGTTAATAAAACAAGTCTTCCTTTCTTCTTTTTTTTTTTTTTTTAACTTCTCTTTTGTTTCTGAATGTGTCATTGCCTGTTTACTAATGGTTCTCATTAATCATAGCTAGTCAATTGATTTTAGTGTCCAAAGGTCGTCTTTTGCTGTAAAGCTGTGCCTTTTAGGTGTTTTTGTAATTTCTCCCCTTCTCCCTGTTTGCTTACAGGAGCTGTATCACAAGTGCTGGATAGCCTGGAGGAGATCCATGCACTCACAGACTGCAGTGAGAAAGACCTGGATTTCCTTCATAGCGTATTTCAAGATCAGCACTTGCACACACTACTAGATGTAAGTTTCTGTGCTTCATGGATTAAGATGCTGTCAAACATTCCTGTATTACAATTCTTCACAAACTGCATAAGTAACAATTCTTCGCTCAGCAATGAGGATTGAGTAGTTTTACAGCTTAATCTATTGTGTATTTTTTCTACAGTAGAGGCTTACTGTGTTTTACATAGTTGAGTAAATAAAATAACTGTTAGAACAAAGAGCTATGGAATTATTGCAACTGTTAGTCCCATCACTAAACTGGGCAGGCATAGGTTGTGTCGTTTTACTTTTGCTGTAATGCTATTTGGTCGTGATGTGAATCCTTCTCTGACAGTACTGTAGTTTTGCTGTAATTAATGAATGGTTAAGAATAAGGTGACTTTGAGAATACCAGATATTATCTGTTGCTTCAAACTACACCATTTAAAAGTGTAATGTCTCCTATAATAGCATTTTGCAAATGGCAAAAAAAAAATCTGCTTTTATTATTATCATTTATTTTTATGGTGGCACATGTTCCGCAGCGCCTTACAAAGTACATGAACAAATAGGGGACCAGCGACTAACAGTACAATACAATGCAGGACAAGGACATGGATAATATACTGTACATTGCTACATTAGCAACCATAACACCCAAAAAAGCAACAGAGCATAAGCAACCAAGTGTTAGTTGCCCTAGTTCGGAGTAAGAAGTAGGTGAAAGAAAAGTAAGGAGAAGCACAAGAGGGTAGAGGGCCCTGTAAGAGCTTAGCTTACATTCTAAAGGGGGGCAGGGGGGGAGCAGGGCAGACACAGATTGGGTAGACAGGGAGGAAGGAGCATGTAGCAGCACGTTAGGAGAGCTGGAAGGCTTTGATGAAGTAGTGGGTCGAGAGCCTGTTTTATCATACAGACATTAGATGGACTACTGAAACAAATCTCTAGTTGGTTGGTTGCTATATGTCGCAATCAATCAGATCTATTTGCTGCATGTTATTACATTATTAAATAAGCCCATTAGTTGTTAAAGTATTGTTTAATAAAAATGAACTGTTCAGTGTCACAAAATGTTTATTTTATTACCTATTTTGTGAAGTTGAGTGTAAACCATGAACAAGTCTATTTTCTATGTTTTGGAGCGGTGTCATTTGAACACTGGATATAGTGTTACACATTTGTGATATATTTTTTTCTTCCTTTACCAGTTTCTGTGCTTTATGGTTTGAGTCCTTGGAGCACCTGACACCTACACACAGCAGGGAAAGCAGTCTGAATATTAGTCATGAATTGACTCTGTGATATGATTTGGTCTTAGTGAGTTAGTAGACCTTATGTAACCGAACTGAACATTCATGAGAATAAGAGCAGCTGCCAGCCAAATTCCAAAAATTAGAACAGGAAAGAGTATGTGGAGAGCCATAAGCTTAAATATTAAAACCATATAAGCCGACACTGTGGAGTTGCCTTTAAAGCAACACAGAGCTTGTAGCCTTACTGTTCACACAGAGGACCTCATTCAGAGTCGGTCGTTACGGTCGTACGCCACCGATGTTCGCAAAACTGCGCATGCGTAAAATTCGCAATGCGCGTGCGCAAACTAGCTATTACGATCAGAAATTGCTCTCTCCTTGAATACAGCCAGGTCGTTAGTTTGAGTGACAGGATGAGGCGTTTGTGGGTGGTAACGGGAAAGTGCTTGTGAACGGGGGGGTGGAGATCCGAACGCAGGCATGCCTGACTATGCAAACGGTGTTTTATGGCAGGGCATAATTAACTAAGTAGTGTCATGGTACATGTGACATGGGAGGTTTTTACACTGACTTGATCGTAGTGCTTAAGAGAGGGTATGGTCAACCTCAAGCTCTACGACCAGCTCCGATGGTTCCCGATGGTCTCGATTAATCCTTATATGCCCGGAGATGACTTGTAATGGGAACGAGAAGGGGGTGTATTTTCAGTCTTATGGCCGCATCCTCCCCTCGCTCGTCCAGCTAACGATCCCATCTTAACGACGCAACTTGCGAGCGTTTCATTTGCATATCTGGACCCTTTTAACTTACGACCGTGCGGCTGCAACGACTAACTCTGATTGAGGTCCAGAGTCTCATTTAGAAGTAGACACTCTTTGAGCGCTAAAGACGCACACAAAAATGAAAGAAAAAGGGTATTTCTACTTCAGGGTCCATAGGGTTCCACAGGATACCTTGGGGTATAGGTGTGACGTCAGTCGCAGGGCACCAAAGAGTTAAGCTTTCAGCCTCCCAGGATGCACTAGGTCCCCCTCCTATACCCCGCCCCCGGGCCAAGGCACCCCAGTTTAGTTTGGTGCCCGGCCGGAGTCGGGTGCACCTGTTGGAGTGGGGGCTAGAAGAGCCCCTGAAGCTTATTCTTCATGCAGCTGTGGCTGCACAACTGGATGAACAGCATGGACAGTCAGTCCTGACGTCCATGCTGTCTTCCCTACACCCCGCCGGTACCAGAACGCCGGTACTGATCCGGGGATGCTGGTGGGCGTCTGGGGTCACAGCTAGCGGTGACCCCAGATGCTCCGGACCATGGCCGGATTCAAGGGGGACAGAGGTAAGCAGCGGGGTCCCGCGGTGGGTCCCCGCTGATCACATGGTCCTAAGTCCCCAGGCAGGGGGCTCCCTGGGGACTGGCTGCAGCGTGGAGCCAGGCGACCAACCTGCGCTTCCACTACCCCCTGGGACAGCGGACCGCAGCAGAGCGGTAGCGCTGCGGCGTCCCAGGGGTTAAATGCATGCCAGGGGAGCGCGCCTTCCCTGTCTCACAGCCGGCGCCTCCCCCGCTGCACACAGCCCTCTCTGCATGCTGCCGACTGGTCCTGTGGCAGCGCTCCTCCCCCAGGCCAGCCTCCTCTCTGCTCCTCGGCGGCCATCTTCTCCAGAACGCATGGTGAACGCTGCTGGAAGCGCTGGACGGAAGCATCGTGGTCTGGGTCCCCCCGCATACCTCTCCTCCGCTGTGGTCAGGTCTGTGTATGCAGCGCTGTGTCCTACCAGGCCCTGTGTCTGTGTAGTTGAGTGATCAGCGCTGTTAGTGCAGGAATTGTTATTTTTCTGCATTGTATGTGACTGTGCTAGCGCTGCTGCCTGTAATCTTTTCTTCTCTAAACTGTCAGCTTTATTACTGTCCCTGTTCTTTCTGCTAAAGCCCTTGCGGTGCGGTGCTGCAGGGTGGTCTCTCGCCTATTTAATACTTAATTGGTGAGAGAGGTCACATACGTGGTGCCATCATGTCTGAAAGTGATTTTCCCCTCCGGCTACAGTGTACCACGTGCAAAGTACCGTTAGCGGAGGGGGAGGGTAGCGCGGAGGGCCTTTGCCGGCAGTGTTTGTCCATGGCGCGGCCTATTACGGTTACAGCACCGGTACAGGAGCCGCCCTGGGCTTGTTTCGCTCAGGCGTTAACAGCTTTAGTGGGCCAGTTAGCTCCGCAGCCCGCGTTTACTCCGATGGGTTTGTCCCAGCAGTCTGTGGTGTCGTCACCCATGCAGGGGTTCCCACGACAATTGGTGGTACCCCACAGTCTCCCTATTTCCCCGCTCCCGGGTTCTCAGGAGCCAGCGTGGGTTAACTCCCTGACTAGTTCTGTACAGCACTTGTCGGATGTGTTGCAAGGGGAGTCTGTGATGCGGTCTCATAAAAGGCCGGTGGCGTCTCTGTCCGCTCCTTATGAGGATGACGAAGGGACGTCTGATGATGGGGAGATTCTAGATCCTTACGATCAGGAACCTCTCCATACTAAGGACGCTGATGCTAAGTCCAAAGTATATATTCCTGGACTTATTCGGGCGGTCCGCACAGCCTTGGTGATTGAGGACGAAGTTCCCCCAGCGGCTAAATCTAAGTATGCCATTTTCAAAGATGTGAAGGGCGATGCCACAGTCTTTCCTCTTTCGGGTCAGTTGGTGGACCATTTAGAGGAGGCGTGGAAACAACCTGGCAAAAGATACCAGCCGCAGAGACGCCTGGCGGTGGCTTATCCGTTCGCGGATAATTATTTTGCGAAGTGGGAATCCCCTCCACAGGTGGATTCTCACGTGACCCGTCTTGTCCGTAGTGCCACATTGCCGATGCCATCCATGTCCTCCCTTAAGGATGCTACGAACCGCAAGGTAGAAATCTGCCTGAAGTCCGCTTATTCCCTTGCAGGGGGGGCAGCACGGCCGGCTATGGCCATTTGCTGGGTTGCCAGAGCGATGGAGCGCTGGGCGGATTCATTAGAGGCTTCTTTTGAATCCGACTGTCCGGCCGATCAGGCGGAGTTGATTGGCAATCTCCGTGATTCGGCCACCTACATCAACGAGGCGGCTCTAGACATTAGTACTCTGGTGTCTAGAATTTCTTCCGCAGCGGTAGCTGCTCGTCGCACCTTGTGGCTGCGATCCTGGAAGGCGGACGCAGATTCCAAGAAAGGTCTGGAAGCGTTGCCGTTTACCGGAGAAGTTCTCTTCGGTCCGGATCTGGATAAGATTGTGGCCACGCTGGCGGCAGCCAAATCTGCCTGTCTCCCGTCGGCCGCTGCTCCTTCTGGTTCGGGACCATCGTCCTTTCGGTCATCTAGGGCCCAGGGCAGGCCCAAACCACAGTCGTTTCCTCGACAGGCTGGCCCTAAGAAATCGGTCAAGCCCCGGAAGCAGGCATGGAGTACCAGACGTCCGGCCCCCAAGCCAGATGACAAGCCTGCGGCCTGACGGTCCGGGCCTCCCTTTGGGGGATCCCAGGGTGGGAGGCCGCCTGCTACAGTTCGCCCAGTGTTGGT
Source organism: Taudactylus pleione (assembly GCA_031769625.1). Classification (NCBI taxonomy): domain Eukaryota; kingdom Metazoa; phylum Chordata; class Amphibia; order Anura; family Myobatrachidae; genus Taudactylus; species Taudactylus pleione. Next base: position 41,990,917 of record JAUIMM010000025.1, on the reverse strand, counting down.
CGACCACTACGACAGACACTTGGGTTCTGGAGGTGGTTTCCCACGGATACGCCCTCTCCTTCCGGCACAGACCCCCGGCTCGCTTCTTCACCACGGGTCTCCCATCAGACCGGAACAAGGCTACGGAGCTGCGGAAGGTATTGCACACTATGCTCCAGGCTGGAGTTATAGTGGCGGTTCCATTCTCCCAGAGGGGCCAGGGTTTCTATTCAAATCTATTTTTGGTACAGAAACCCAATGGGTCATATCGTCCGATTCTCAACCTCAAAGCACTCAACAAGTCTTTGCAGGTCCCGAAGTTTCGGATGGAGACCCTACGGTCCATCATTCTGGCGCTGGAACCTGGGGACTACTTGGTGTCATTGGACATACAGGACGCTTACCTGCATGTCCCTATTCTTTGGCGCCATCAACAGTTCCTCAGGTTTGCAATCAGCAGCGACCACTTCCAGTTTCGGGCGTTACCTTTTGGCCTGGCAACAGCACCACGTGTTTTCACCAAGGTGATGGCGGTCATGGCGGCTTCTCTGCGGCTGCAGGGAGTCCGCATGTTACCGTATTTGGACGACCTGTTATTGGTGGCAGGATCTCCAGAGCTCCTGTTACGCCACTTGGACCTGACCATTGCACTGCTGCAACGGCACGGCTGGCTAATCAACTGGCAGAAGTCCACTCTAATCCCGTCTTGGAGGATTCTGCATCTTGGAGCCTTATTGGACTCGGGACAGCAAAGGATCTTCGTGACGGAGGACAAGATCTCTGCTTTACAGTCAAGGGTGCGCAGTTGTCTGCACAGCCGCCGGGTGTCCTTACACTCGGCGATGAGGTTACTGGGCTCCATGGTGTCGGTGTTCGACATGGTGGAATACGCCCAGTTTCACTCCAGACCTCTGCAGCACCTGATCCTGTCCAAGTGGAACGGGCTGACTCAGTCTCTGAAGTCCCAGACGATTGTGCTCACCCAGGAGGTTCGCCTGTCCCTTACGTGGTGGTTACAGACGACCCACCTCAACAAGGGACGTCCGTTCTGGGTTCCAAATTGGGTCCTGTTGACAACGGACGCCAGTCTTCGGGGCTGGGGAGCAGTTTCGGGTCCACACTTGTTCCAGGGCAGGTGGACGCCGACAGAAGCGGAGCTTCCAATAAATATCTTGGAACTCCGTGCGGTCTTCAATGCTCTCCAGCAGGCACAGCGGTTTCTCCAGGGTCGCCCGGTGCAGGTCCAGATGACAACGCTACCACCGTGGCCTACATAAACAGGCAAGGAGGAACTCGCAGTCGGGCGGCTCTTGTAGAGGTCTCTCGGATCCTGGTTTGGGCGGAGCGCAATCTTCCGGCCATATCAGCGGTCTTCATCCCGGGAGTGCTCAATTGGGAGGCGGACTTTCTAAGTCGCCAGGACGTTCATCCGGGGGAATGGTCCCTGCACCCGGACGTTTTTCAACTACTGGTGGACAGGTGGGGTCTTCCAGAAATCGACCTCATGGCGTCCCGGCACAACAACAAGTTGCCGGTGTACGGGTCTCGCACAAGAGACGAAGGGGCGTCTCTGGTGGATGCTCTGTCCGTCCGGTGGACGTTCCGGTTCGCATACCTGTTCCCTCCGGTCTCCCTTCTTCCACGGGTAATCCGGAAATTCAAACAGGAAGGAGGGACGCTCCTGTTGATAGCTCCCGCGTGGCCCAGACGGCACTGGTTCGCAGACCTTCAGGGTCTGTCCGTGGACATTCCTCTGCGGTTGCCGCTACGACCGGACCTTCTGTCTCAGGGTCCTTGCCTTCACCCGGACCTGACTCGGCTGTCTTTGACGGCGTGGCTGCTGAGACGGCCATGCTGAGGTCCCGGGGGTTTTCCAGCTCTGTGGTGCGTACCATGTTGCGAGCTCGGAAACCGTCTTCCGCGAGGATATACCATCGCGTGTGGCATACGTTCTTCCAGTGGTGTCGACCGAGAGGTTATGCACCGCGGGAGTTTCGTCTGTCTCGGATTCTCGCCTTCCTGCAAGCGGGACTAGATCATGGGCTTCGCCTTGCTTCTTTGAAGGTACAGGTTTCGGCCCTATCTGTCTGGTTTCACCGTAGGATTGCTACAATCCCGGATGTGCGCACCTTTATGCAGGGTGTTCTCCGCATTCAGCCGCCCTTTGTTCCACCTGTGGCGCCTTGGGATTTGGCTGTGGTCCTGAGGGCTCTCCAAGGACCGCCGTTTGAACCACTGGGCTCAGTGGATCTTAAATGGCTAACAGCTAAGACTGTTTTCCTTCTGGCCATTGCTTCGGCCAGACGTGTTTCTGAGTTAGGGGCTCTTTCTTGTAGACCCCCTTTCTTGGTTTTTTATGGGAACAGGGCAGTGCTCCGCACTCGGCCCGAGTTTCTTCCCAAAGTTGTTTCCCAGTTTCATATTAACGAGGAAATAGTTGTTCCGGCCTTTAACTCACCGGGTCTTTCCGTGGGTGAGGCCTCTTTGGATGTTGTGCGGGCCTTAAGGACTTATGTTGACCGCACTTCTTCGTTTAGGAAGTCGGACGCTTTGTTTGTCCTCTTTGGCTTCCGTAAAAAGGGTTGGCCTGCTTCAAAGCAAACTTTGGCAGCCTGGATCCGTATGGCTATTTCTGAAGCTTATCTTCATGAAGGCCTACCGGTCCCTCCTTCTCTGAAGGCTCATTCCACTAGGTCTGTGGGTCCTTCGTGGGCAGCTCGACGTGGTGCCTCGGCAGTTCAGATCTGCAAGGCTGCTACGTGGTCTTCTGTCCATACCTTCGTGAGGTATTACAGGTTTGACACCTTCGCCTCTCAGGATGCTTCCTTCGGGCGGCGGATTCTCCTTTCTGCACAGGAGCGTCCCCACCCTTAAAGGATACTGCTTTGGGACATCCCCAAGGTATCCTGTGGATACCCTATGGACCCTGAAGTAGAAAATATGAGATATGGTAAGAACTTACCCTTGTTATCTCTATTTCTACGAAGTCCATAGGGTTCCACAGGACTCCCGCCCTGTCGCACCTGTGCTGCAGATGGGCTTTGCTCTGGTCACCGGTTTTCCGTCTCCCTCTGGTGAGAATGTGATTCTTGTATGTGTCCAGATCTTTGTTCTCTCTCTTCCTTCTCCTCCTCCGGCCTATGGCTTGGTAACTAACTGAGGTGCCTTGGCCCGGGGGCGGGGTATAGGAGGGGGACCTAGTGCATCCTGGGAGGCTGAAAGCTTAACTCTTTGGTGCCCTGCGACTGACGTCACACCTATACCCCAAGGTATCCTGTGGAACCCTATGGACTTCGTAGAAATAGAGATAACAAGGGTAAGTTCTTACCATATCTCATATTTTATATGCATATGTTGACACATCCTGCTCCAAAAGGTTTACATCCGGCTTAAGAAGTATGTGCACTTAAAAACATCTATAATATATTTAAAGTGTGGAAAAAATGCTGCAAAGTAAGATTGCTTTCAAAAATAGAAATGCTAATAACTTATTTTTATCATGTAACAAAATACAAAGTGAATGAACAGATGAGAAATCTAAATCAAATCAATATTTGGTGTAACCACCCTCTGCTTTCAAGACTGCATCAATTCTTGTAGGTACACTTGCACAAAGTCGGGGAATTTGTAGAATTATAATCAGGTGTATGATTAGCCAACCATACCATAACAGGTGATGATGATCATCATTTTCATATGTAGGTTTTAAGTCATTAACTGAAACAGACACAGCAGTGTAGGAGGCTTAATACTGGGTGAGGAACTGCCAAACTCTGCTACAAAGGTGAGGTTGTGAAAAACTTGTTTCATGTCACAGGTTGTACACCATGGCAAGACTAAGCACCGCAACAAGACACAAGGTAGATATACTGCATCAGCAAGGTCTCTCCCAGGCAAAGATTTCAAAGCAGACTGGGGTTTACTGTTTAAGCATTTTTGAAGAAGCACAAAGAAACTGGTAACGTTGAGGACCGTAGACATTGTGGTCGGCCAAGGAAACTTGTGCATCAGATGAAAGACACATCATGCTTACTACCCTTCTGTATCGGAAGATGTCCAGCAGTGCCATCAGCTCAGAACTGGCACAAACCAGTGGGACCCAGGTACATGCATCTATTGTTCGGAGAAGTGTGGCCAGAAGTGGTCTTTATGGCAGAATTGCAGCTAAAAAGACATACCTTCGACGTGGAAACAAGGCCAAGCAACTCAACTATGCACGAAAACATAGGAACTGGGGTGCAGAAAAATGGCAGCAGGTACTCTGGACTGATGAATCAAAATGTGAAATGTTTGGCTGTAACAGAAGGGAGTTTGTTCGCCGAACGGCTGGAGAGTGGTACAATAATGAGTATCTGCAGACAACAGTGAAGCATGGTGGAGGTTCCTTGCAAGTTTGGGGCTGCATTTCAGCAAATGGAGTTGGCAATTTGGTCTGGATTAATGGTGTCCTCAATGCTGAGAAATTAGGCAGGTACTTATCCATCATGCAATACCATCAGGGAGGCATCTGATTGGCTCCAAATTAATTCTGCAGCAGGACAGCGACCCCAAACATACAGCCAGTGTCATTAAGAACTATCCATAGAAATGTCAATCCTGCACCAGTATTATAATTATATGGTCCTATGCTCAAGTATTGCTTAATGCAGTGGTTCCCAAACTTTTTTGAATCACGGCGCCCTAGTGTATCAGCATTTTTTTTCACGGAACCCCTAAGTTTAAGTTTGTTATTGATAAATTCTGAAAAAAATGTAGTAAAATAGTAAAGTGAAGGAAATTGTGCTAAACAGTCATCCTTGGGTTCAGTTATGTGGTGGGTGACAGGTTTGCACTTCTGTTTATTCACATATTTACATTACATTGACCATAAATAATTTGATTTGGTGGTGGACCATCAACCTGAGGCACCCCTGCAAGTGTCCCAAGGCACCCCAGGGTGCCACGGCGCACAGTTTGGGAACCACTGGATTAATGTATAAATTGATGTTATTCCAACAGAATATAGTGAGGCTATTTCGAGGTGCTACCCATTACTAGAGACAATACTAATTAACATTTGAAGCAGAAAATTAAGTAGTTACCATGGTGCACTTGGACCAAATTCATTAATAAAAGTCAAACACTTTATTGGTATACATTAAAAATTATTAATGCCAATTATAATTATTATTAAAATGTGAAGTATAAAATAAAGAATTGTGAAAAAGAATGAAAATAAGTGTAATAAAATTTGTTCTACACAAACTATGGTCATTGTCTTTTATTTGTTCTTATAATTAATATGAGTTCTAATGGCATAATAGCCTGATTCTAATGATGTGCTTATTCACTGCCTTCAATTTACCAATTGTCAGTGTTACTTAACAGGTGATCTCAGTTTATACACATAAAGTCACTAGACGACCTGAAAACGACTGCATGATTATGACATTGTAATCGTGCAGTCGTTTGTCAGTCTGTGATGTGCCTACACTGAACGAGCAGTCATTTAGTGTAGGCACATCCATCATCTGCAAACATGCTGAACCTGACGTTATCATCAGATTTTCCAGCATGTTTGCACGATGATAGATGTCTAAACGACCAGCGGGTATGCACATCGCTGGTCGTTTAAGACATTTTTACAAAGGATTTGCAAGTGATTTGAAAATGATTTATTAACGATTGAGCTATAGCGTTACTGTTCAATCGCTCCGATATATAGTCTCAGTTGTTAGACACTTTTGTAGCAGAATATTAGATTGTAACAATTATCATAACACAATCTACTGGTCCAGGAGGGTGGAGTGGGATGTTGCCATAAAAGATTCATGTTTAGATAGTTTCAAAGTAAGAAAATGCTTAGTGGTACTATAACCCAGTCTCTTGCATATCCATTATATTCAATTATTTTATTTATAAAGCATTTATTTTCTTAAAGCAACCAATATTACTGTGTAAATGTTACATTAACTATTGTGTGATAATACTGTCTCCTATTTTTAGCTTAGTCTCCCTCGCTGTGTATATACTTCAGTTCCTGCTGTGATACAGCCGCATGTACAGACCTAACAGTGATTTTCCTCAAAAAGTAATACGGACTGATAACAGTCATTGTTAGATTAAATCAGTTTCAGATTGTCCAGACGGTACTGGATATTGCTATATATTTTACGAAGGCCACGTAAATCTTCTCCAAAGGTAAATATAGCGTCCATCCCGGCTGTTTGGGAGCCATACTGTGCCGTACTCATACTGCCGCACGAGTCCTCAGCCGCTTATATAATACAATATCATGTACCAGTGATTATTCTTAAAATATATTCATATGGCACTTTGGGCAGTTTGTGAGTAAGCAATGCAGTAACAAGTCACATATAATCCATACATTGAAACTAGGGGTGAGCGGGGTCGGATTTCTGAAATCCGAACCCCCCCGAGCCTCCCCGATCCGAGGCAGATCCGAGTCAGGTTCGACTTTTCCCGCCTGACTCTGATCTGAAATCGAGGCAAAACGTCATCATCCCGCCTTCCGAGTCTCGCGGGTTTTGGAACCTATATAAGGTACCCGCGTCTGCGCCATTTTCTCACTCGGCTGTGGACAGTGAAGAGGGAGGGTGGGAGTTAGGGCTGGCTGGGCTGTGTAGTGTAGTGTAGTGAAGAGTAGTGCTGTGCTGTGCTGCTGTTGTCCACTACTTCAAAGTCCATAGGGGCTGGCTGTGTTGTGCTGTGCTGCTGTTGTCCATACTAGCTGTGTCCACTCCTCCAAAGTCCATAGGGGCTGGCTGGACTGTGTTGTGCAGTCAGTTGTCCATAGGGGCTGTGTCCACTCCAAAGTCCTGTGCAGAGTCCCAGTCCTAAAGGGGTGCTGTAGTGTTGTCCATTTTTGTGTGTTTGTGAATTGTGTGCGCAGTAGCCGCACGTGCATCAACAAAGTAGTGCCAAGCGTGCGCCTGTGTCATAAGTAAAGGGCCGGCTGGCTTGACCGTTAAAGGGTGCTGTAACCCCCGAAGTACACTCCAAACCAAAAAAAATAATATTTTCTGTGTTTGTGACTTGTGTGCACTGTGGCTGCACGTGCATCAACAAAGGAGCAGCGCCAAGCGTGCGCCTGTGTCCCATAAGTAAAGAGCCGGCTGGCTCATTTCTTAAAGGGTGGTGTAACCCACAAAGTGCACTACTCTCCAGCAAAAAGAAAAAATTATTTTCTGTGTTTGTGTGCGCTTTAGCCGCACGTATATATCAATATAACATAAATGGAGGACCAAACTTTCTCCGATAAAAATAAAATAGGGAAAGATCAAGAACCACTTCCTCCTAGTGCTATTGCTGCTGCTGCTGGGAGTTGTTCATCATCCCAGAGAGGAAGTAGGAACATCACTACTTTTACTAAACAATTGACCCTCCAACAGTCCCTAGCGATGAGGATGAAGTACGACAGCAGTCATCCTGAAGCAAAACGTATAACTGAGGCCTTGACTGCTATGTTGGTGTTAGACGTGCGTCCGGTATCCGCCATTAGTGCAGTGGGATTTAGACAATTGATGGAGGTAGTGTGTCCCCGGTTCCAAATCCCGTCTAGATTCCACCTGCATCCTCAAAGCAGCAGCGACAAGCGTGCGTCTGTCTGTTAAAGGGTGGTGTAACTCTCAAAGTGCTCCAAAAAATAAAAAACTATTTTTTTAATGTGTTTGTGACTTGTGTGCGATGTAGCCGCGCTTGCATCCTCAAAGCAGCAGCGACAAGCGTGCGTCTGTCTGTTAAAGGGTGGTGTAACCCTCAAAGTGCGCTCCACAAACAATAAAAATATTCTTTTTTTTTTTTTCTGTCTTTGTGAATTGTGTGGGCTGTAGCCGCACTTGCATCCTCAAAGCAGCAGCGACAAGCGTGCGTCTGTCTGGTAAAGGATTACATCGGTGACAGCATCCAAGTAGGCATGTCAGACAGTCCGTACCTGTACTGGCAGGAAAAAGAAGCAATTTGGAGGTCCCTGTACAAACTGGCTCTATTTTACCTGAGTTGCCCCCCCTCCAGTGTGTACTCCGAAAGAGTGTTTAGTGCAGCCGGGAACCTTGTCAGCGAAAGGCGTAGGAGGTTGCTTCCACAAAATGTGGAGAAGATGATGTTCATAAAATGAATTATCAACTCTTCCAGGGAGACCAGCCTCCAGAACGTACAGAGGGACCTGTGGTTCCAGCGGGGACGAATTAATACTCTGTGAGGATGAGGATGTACACACTGAAGAGGGTGAGGAATCGGTGGATGAGGATGACATCTTGCCTCCGTAGAGCCAGTTTGTGCAGGGACAGATTAATTGCCAGCTTGTTTTGTGGGGGCCCAAACGAACCAATCATTTCAGCCACAGTTGTGTGGCAGACCCTGGTGCTGAAATGATTGGTTTGTTAAAGTGTGCATGTCCTGTTTATACAACATAAGGGTGGGTGGGAGGGCCCAAGGACAATTCCATCTTGCACCTCTTTTTTTTTCTTTGCATTATGTACAGTTTGGGGCCTAGTTTTTCAAACTGCCATCCTGTCTGCCACTGCAGTTTCACGCCTAGATGGGTCACGTGTTTGTGCCGCCCACTCGTGTCGCTTAGCATAGTCATCCAGCTACCTCGGTGCAACCTTTTGGACATAAAAACACTATTGTGAGGTGTGAGGTGTTCAGAATAGACTGGAAATGAGTGGAAATTAAGGTTATTGAGGTTAATAATAGCATAGGAGCAGAAAATCCTACAAATTCTGTGATTTTAGCTGTTTTTATGCTTTTTTTCAAAAAAATACAGATCCAAAACCCAGAACCCAAAACACGGAAGGGTGGTTTTGGCAAAACCAATCAAGATCCAAAACACGAAGAAAGATCCAGATCCAAAACCAAAACACAAAACACGAAAAGTGGCCGGTGCACACCCCTAATTGAAACACACACAAAGCGGCCATTGGAGAACTCCAAAGGCTAAGTATTGCAACCGTCCCGGCTGTTCTCTGGGAGCCGCACTGTGCTGTACTTTTTTTTTAATGCTGCTGCACTAATCCTCCATAGATGCATATATGATGCAATAATGTGTACCAGTATGAATACCTTTACAAAACCTTCTGGTGAAACGACCGTTGGCTCTTTAATGGCCGTTGTCAATGTTCTAATGTATAGATTATGATGTGACTTGTTACTGCACTGTTTATGCACAAACTGCCCAAAGTGCTGTATGAATATATTCTGAGTAAAAATACTGGTACACCCGCTGCTCCCTACAAAATGTTCACATTTCACATGTTGACATTCTGCAGATACCGAAATGTTTAAAGTCGATATTATGACTTTATCCCGCTTAATATGGGCTTATAAATAGTTTGCCAGACAAATTACCTCTGTCCACCTAAATCACAATTTCCTAAATGTCTAGAATATCTGTTAGCATTTATTAATTGTACTGTATGAAACTTGAATGCCGCAATATTCCCACCTGTCATTCAGTTATCTTGAGTACTGGCACCATTACTCTTGACATTGAGGTTGAGCTTTTCTGCTGCAGCCCTCTTGTATTCCGATGTTATCCAGCTACATGCTGCTCACCTTGTTCACAATGTCTGGTAGCGCCAAAACGTACATGCAAGAGCATTCGGCAAGCTTCCCACTTTCTCAAGGTGACCAGATCTCAGAGTCCATGTTTCAAATGGCAGCCATATAATGAATAAGTACTAATAAGTGCTATAAAGCTAAATTCAGTGTATGGTATGAATCGTAGCCTCACGGTACATGGGACACCTCAGGGTTTCAATGGAGCTCGAAGTACTTCATGTTTGCACCACAGCTACTAAGCAATTGGGGTCATCCATATAAAAGGAAAATAAGTGCTAATATACAAATAACATTTTACTTTCTGTATATTCTTCAAACCTTCTTTAATATGTCATTGATACCATATGCTCCAAACTTTCACTGCTGTTATAGCTGCTTTGGCACAAATCTTTCTTGCTTGAGCCACGTTATGTGATCATCATGCGGTTATGGGGTAGTGCAACAAATTGTAGAAAGTAAATATTTGCAATATATATACAGATTGCCTGTATTCAGTTGACATTGTGATAGATGTTGTATAGAAGAAGGAAGCACTAACTTTTTGTCGAAGAATCATATTGTTTTTGAAACTCGTGAATCAACAATTTTGTTAGAATGTTTTAGGAGGTGATGAATGTAATTTAAACAAAACCGAATATTCATTATTAAAGGTAGTTGATTTTGAAACAATTTGCTATAACAGTTTTCATTTTCAGTCTAATGACGTTAAATATCACTGTAACTTGAGCAGAAAGTATATAAATGAAGATATAGCTTGGTATCTGCAGTTTAATGTAGTACTGGTGAGTGCTTGTAATTTTGATCACAAACTGAAGTTAGGCATGCGAGAGAATCAGTATTTTGTACACTCAAGCATATTGGTCGCATTCCAGGAAACCTTTTCTGAATACAAATGTCAACCATTTTACTAGTTCTTTTCCCCCCCGAGTAGAAGAACTATATCTTTCTTTGTTGACAGGGGGCCAGTCAGGGATACAAGGTTTGTATCTTAAGAGTTACTCTCCCTTTAATTTTAAAGCAATTGTGTAGTCTGTTTAGTGTGAAATAGGCTCCTCAGTGTGGCGTTCACACTCATACTGGTGAGTGGCTCTCATTTATATATAGAATTGATCAGCTGGAGCACTCTGAGCAATGATATAGTCATTTAATATTTTATGTCATTAAGCTCTGAATCAGTTTCTTCTTTTAATTCATGAGCAATTGATTTATCATAAAATTGCTTACATATTTTTGGTGCAGTGTATGTGTGATACATTTACATGTAAGATTTAGATTTTTGCTTTCTTTTGTATTTTATTAATTGGGAAGAGTTACAATTTTAAGCAATTTGTGTAATTTTAGGTAAACTAAATTGTGATTTAACTATTTTGTCTTAACCGTTTGGTGAGTTAGGTTACTAAACATCCGAATATGATGTGTGATTAAAGGCAAATTACTTTATTTTGTCAATTGTATTCTGAAATCCATCATTGTTCTGTGATTGTTCTACTAGCTTAGGAGCTCATGCAGAATTGGATACAAATGCATTTTTCACACTTTCATCCCCTGCAAGATGTCTTTTGTACTGCTCTTGAGCATTAGAATGGAACATATCTGTCTGCATGCATACTAAGACAGATCTCCCCTTTAAGTCTCTCTGGGCCAGGTGAGGTAAGGCTGGGATGATGAAGTTGAGTACAGTAAGGGTGTGTTAATGCACATTATTCTTGATGTGGAAGTTGCACATTAACCTATTAGGCTTTTAAAAATTATAGCAAGGAAATACGCAATGCAGGCTTGCTCTGTCACAGTTCCAAACATCAGCATGGAACTAACAGAATGTCCCTTGTCATGTATGAAAGCATTTGTTGTCTTCAGGTGCTAAAGATGTCTCTCATGAAACTTCTCCTCCATAGGGTTTAGCTTTATATGTGGGGATTGGATACAGCCTTGCCTATAAGACAGACAGAGAGCACTTCCAGTTACCAGGGGAAGGGACAGAGCAAGAATACAGACATACAATACTTGATTATGCCAAGTTGGCCAATGCTGTGTGTGTTAGGCTGGGTACACACCTAAAGATTTTCTGTCCAACCATCCAACTAGTTGATTGGTTGAAATGAAAATCTGGTAAGGTATGAAAGCAAATGACAATCAGCAATTTGCTCCCAAACGCCGGAAATTGGACAAAAACTGTTTGTCAAATGTTTGATCTAAACAATTTGTTCAATCTTGTCTGACCGACCATTTTCATCTGTTTTCTGGCATTTAGGAGCAAATTGCTGATCATCATTTACTCCCATACGTTACCAGATTTTCATTCCAACCAATCAACTAGTTGGATGGTTGGACAGAAAATCTTTAGGTGTGTACCCAGCTTTACAGGAATCGGTATTATTTACCGCTGGACCCATGCCCGGCGGTTGGAATCCCAACAGCGGCATTCTGGCAGAGGAGGAAATCCCGATCGTCCTTAGCTAAGTATTGACTAACCTAATTCTACCCTCCCTTAGGGGTGCCTAACCCTAACCTCCCCCCCCCCCCTGTGCCTAACCCTAATCCCCCCTCTAAGTGCCTAAGCCCCCCTTCCCCGCCGCCTAACCCTTAGTCCCCTGGGGGGGGCCTAACCCTACCTTCCCCTAGCCTAAACCTAACCTCACGGGGGGTGCCTAACCCTAAGTTGCCCCCGGGAACCCTAACCCTTGACCCACCACCCCCCCAAGCGGCTATCTGCACCCGGCATCCCTCTGATTGGGATGCTGGGCGCCGGTCTCCCTGCGTCGGTAAAATGACAGGCATCTAGATTTAGACGCCTGTCATTTAAGCCTCGCCTGGATTAAGCAGTCGGGAAGCCTGCTGTCGGGATTAGGTCCGCCGGCTTCCCGACTGCATACCACTTTACAGGTAGGCAGTTGGGGTCGGTGGCAGGTTATTTTTCCAATTTGTTTGAAATAAAATTTCCACTGCATTTTATGCACTGTTATTTATTACAAATTTCTCTGAATATTTTCAGTTTTTAATAAGCTGCCTTTCTGTGTCACATTATTGTAAAATTATATAGACTATTGACTGTAATAAAATAATTACAGTAGTAGGGTACTTTACTTTTTCAAAAGATACCTTTTTAAGGGGCCTCTCTGAGTCACTGGAATACCCCAGTTCTATCCGGTAGCAATAGTAGAAATTTTTATACCTGCATGTATGGAGTTTCTCCTCTGAAAACACATTATTCAGGAAGTATAAACTATTGTTGCCTTTGGAAATTGTCACATTCAGATGACATGGATGATTCTGTATTGGGCGCAAAGCAAAATATGTAAGTAACTTTACATCTGAACAAACCATGTTCCAGTGCAAGGGTTGCAGATAAATGTTTTTTTTCAGCATTTAGCCTACAAATGATGGACCGCTTTATGTTTTACGTTGCAATTTAGTTTTGGGCTAGGACATGCCTCTCTCAAATATAAATCTCTGCACATTTTAAATCTGCCCCACCAGCAGTGCAACATGGCTTTGCCAAGGTGCAAAGTGATTTGCTTTCTTTTCTTCTTTTTTTTTTTTTTTTTTTTCCTTTGCTCTCAACTTAGAGTCCATTATTGCCAAGCACCTCTTCTACATTTCGTGGCAGGTGTAGAGGAAAAAACAGGTCATTTGAATTTTTTAATTTTTTATTTTTGATGTTCTGCTCCAAATTACAGGAAAAAGCTTGAAGGCCCCAACCTTTAGAGGTAATAGATTCCATTACTGTTAACCTGTCAGGATGCCGACCCCATAATGTAGTCATGGTCTGAGAGTTGACATTCAGAATATCTGCACTGACGTAACTTGAAATTAGGTCTAGGTTCAGGGCACAGTTAGGGTTAGGCTGCAAGTATTCACATAGGTACTGACTGCTTGCAGTTATATACCTGCGGCCATGATTTTTGGAATGAGATGTTAACAAGCACATAATCATGTATTGTTTGGGTGTACACCATATAAATTAGTCCGCGGTGCTGTAAATTACCTCGACTAATTGAATTCCCCCTATAACCTGCCCAGGTCCCCAAAATATCAAAATATAATTTTTTATACTTAATTTTACTTTCAAATTTAGAATGCCCCTTATTTTTACCACCAGCTTTGAAATTGAACAAAAAATGGGAATAAGCAGAGGGTGGCTTTTAAAACATATTACATTTAGGTAACAAAGAAAAGGTCCCATTTTGTAAAATTAGAAGAGCTAGATCTGAATAATCTTAATCTGATTCAGTTTATCCTTTCAAGGAGATTTGTTTGTATAGCATGTCCTTAGTGGTCTGTTAATATAGAAGTATTTTGCATGATGTTACTTTTTATGATTTCACTATAATTTAAGATAGAGTTGTATTGTTCCCTACAGTGCTGTTTCTACAAACATGCAAGCCACATCTAATTTGATATCCAGAAACAAAAGCATTTCTTCAGTAGTCCCTGACCACACATAAAAAATGTTTTTTTTTGTTCTGCATTTACACTAATGTGATCTAGAAAAAGGTACTAAGTGTGTATATGAGAACAGGCCATCACATGCAAATTTAAGTGGTCATTTTATTGAATATAGCTCTAACATAGTGCCACCATCTCAACTATGTTATGTGTATGTATGTGTGTGTGTGTATATATATATACACACACACACAGTACTGTGCAAAAGTTTTTGGCAGGTGTGGAAAAAACGCTGCAAAGTAAGAATGCTTTCAAAAATAGAAGTGTTAATAGTTTGCATTTTGTGAATTGATAAAAGTGAAGTGAACAGAAGAGAAATCTAAATCAAATCAATATTTGGCGTGACCACCCTTTGGGCCTGATTCAACAAGGAACACTGTTGATGATACGCACGTAATCGGCCGGTTACTGAGTACTGTGCATGCGTATGGATCGCAGTGCACGAGGCTACGCCGACCCATCGCAGAGTAACTGACTGGAAGTGCTGTTTGTGGGTGGGGGGGTCGGCGAAACGCAGGCTTGCCAGTGCATTAGAACGCCGTTACAGTGGCGTGCATAAATTATCCACTGTGATTCCCTACATAACCTGAGGCCTGATAGCATGTGATGAAGTTATCAATTTCTGAGTAAGGTCAGGGTTTGTGCATGTGTGTGTGTGAGGCTGCGATGGTACTCGATTTACCAATATTTTTGCAGTCTTCTTACGGATATGTGTAAGGTAAAGTGGGCGTCCTTATGTAGTGCTGCGGCGGCATTGTGATCGCAATTAATCTGCATACTATCGCAGTTGAACTGCGTGTGAAAGCACTATTGCATTCTCAGTTGTGATTATTATATCCCTGAAATAGTAGTCCTCTCCCTAACTCCCTGAGATTAGGGAGATTATCAATCTCTCTTGATTGCATATTAACGCCATCATGAAGCTGTTATACACTTGAAAGAAAAAATCGGAGCTATGTACAGTCAAATGGGATCATCAGAGCCATTTCCCTGCATTGGTTATAAGACGCAATGATCCATATGTCTGTATTTTCATATAAGGTTTCCAATTGCCACTTATATGGAACTACTTGTAAAACACAATAAATGAGCAAGCACTGAAAAGTATCAGTGTGTTTTCATCGACAATAGATCTTACTATCTGCTTTGGGGCACATTTACATTTGGATGTAAGTCAGTTTTATGAGACGCCTCCCAAATGTAGCAGTACACGTCCACTTTACCGCCGTGCTCATACTGTAGGTGTTGCATTCCCAATCTCCCTGAAAGGATCTCCTTGTCTGCCTTGGATCTTTACCAGAGCCAAAACCTCGATGTCCCGCTGTCTGATCTCGCAGTTTTGGCTTGGGCCCAATTTCAAAAGTCCCATTGAAATCAATTGGCTGACTGCTGATTGGCTGAGAGCCGTATGCACTTGCCCATAGGCTTCAATGGGGTAAACGGATGCAAGATTGTGGCCACCGCCGCCCCCCCCTGTATTGCCGGCACCCCCGCACTGCCGACACCGCTGGCACTTAGGCACTCAGAACACTGCCGGCACTTCTGCACTCCCACACTGAACTGCCGACCACCAGCAACCCCGCACAGAGAATAACACCGGCACCCCCGCACTGCCAACAAAGCAGGCACTTCCATACTCTGAACATTGCCGGCACTTCTGCACTGCTTACACTGCCAGCCAGCAAACCCGCACTGAGGACAACATCGTCACCCTCTGTCACAGTAAGTGCACCATTGATGTATCCACCCTGCACTGTAACCCGCTCTGTATCCGGCCCACACTCCATCCAGCCTACACTTTATCCAGCACTGTATGCGACCAGAACTGTATCCACACTGTAACCTGCACTGTATCCATCTGTTTTTTAGTTTAGCTAGCCAGCCTTTGGCTTATGTTGGTGAACAATGTTGTGAGCAGTGAGGTGGTCAAAATTTAGTGGAAATGGCTGGAAATTAATGTTGTTGAGGTTAATAAAACTCTAGGAACAAAAAAATGGCCAAATTATGTGAATTTAGTCTTTTTGGGGTTTTTTAGTGAATTTTTTAAAAAAATCCAAAGCTATTCACAGCATTTTGGCAAAACCAGACTATGAATTAGAACCATAACCAGCAAAAATGGCCCGGTGCACATCTCTTGCACGTGAGCAATTCTATCTTGCCACAGCCCCCTGCACCTCATAACAACCTATGCCATGTCACCACAGCCTCCTCCATCTCACAACAGCCTCCTGCTGCTTACTTTCTACCCTCTGCATCTCACAATAGCCTCCTGCTTCTCAGGTTTGATTTTTCTATTTTGTTTTGTTTTTTTTTTGTTAAAAGTCTGCAGTCTCTCTTTATGTTGTTTACATGTTTTTTTTCTCATTGGTTTTGTTAATGCTGCTCTGATTCATTTACTGAAGCAGAGCTATTCAGCTCCCTATATGTAATGATTCTTTTTGAAAGCACTATAGTACAGTCATACATTTAAAATGCAAAACATCTCTAAATAAAAACAAAACCAAAACACTGATAAAAATTCCTAAAATCGTTTATATATACGCTTTGCCTCCCGGTTCCAGTGAAAATTGTCCCTTTGTCTACTTCACAGGTTCTCAAACTCTGTCCTCAGGACCCCAAACAGTGCATGTTTTCCATTTCTCCACACTGAATCAAGTGAAATAATTAGCTCCACCTGTGGACCTTTTAAATGTGTCATTGAGTAATGATTACACCTGTGCACCTGCTGGGTGACCTGCAAAACATGAACTGTGGGGGTCCTGAGGACCGAGTTTGAGAACCACTGGTCTACTTCATTCTTTGTCATTGTGTACTAGTAGATGTGCAATTATTGTAGAATATGTTAAGGTGGCATGATATGGTTTGTAGAGATCAGCTCTCCTTCCAAAGTGGCAAACGGCAAATGATTGTCAATGTAACTGCAGAAAATTAACAGGATATTTGAAAGTGACTGGACTTTAATGAGAAGACCAGCTTTTAGCAAAACTTCAGTACATTGTCACACTTCAGTGTATTCCTCAAAGTGAGCACCTTACACACAAAGGCCTGGAATTGAATCTTCTTACCCACTAAACATGTTTTACGCTTCTTAATGTCTATTTTTGTGCAAATTGTCAATGTTTTCCAACTGCACATGCGTCTAAGTCACTAAAAAGTTGCACAGTGCATGTAGACCAAGTTGTGTATGCACAGTAGCGATTGAGATGCACTGTCACGGGAATGTATTGGAAGTTTATTGAGCGTTCCTAAGGTGGCTATGGGCGATTTATGGGAGTGTTACTGAAGTGGTTGTGAACTCGGACGCTTACAGTAGCATATAAAGACGCATCAAGCATCTGAAGATGCACAAGTGGGCAACCCAGTCCTGGCACATTCAGTTACGCTCTTGTTTACCAGGGGAAGAGTTGATACTAGCATTAGCATAAACTCACAGATGTGACTATGGTGATGCTAAAGCAGTCAAAGCACTGTGCGACTCAGAATTAGCCTCACAATATGTTTTTAGAACGGTATGATTGGAGTTCTTTGCATTGAACATGAAGAAAAAGTATCTCTGGGACATCTGTAAGGCACATGTGGTATTGTAGATTTACTCACCCTTTTATATAAGAAATAGAATGATGTAATAACCTCAGTTCTGTCCCCATAGTGCTGATGGTATTGCAGAGGCAGCTATATAATCATTGCTCAGACAGTGAGACATGGACTGTATTTAACCAGTAAATAAGATCATGGATGTATGTACTGTATTCTTTAGCATATGGTTGGCTTGGCAAGCAGCTGTGTAATGTACATATTGTAGTGATCTGTGGTGACACAGAAGGAGGCCTATACTTCTCTAAACACAGCCCGTGTCTTTTCCCATATGTTCTTATATTATAGTTGGAGTGTCATCCCTATTACGTATTGTAAATGCCATTCTAAGGACAATAGACCCTAATGTCCGGACAAAAGAAATGTTTCCTAGCTTATAGGAATTTGGTTAAGCGATAAACTTGTTGAAATGTGACCAATTTTTAGATGGTATCTCAAGCTTAGAATTCATGTATGTTGTACCTGTGTGTGAGTGCAGTATATCATTATGAAGACAATAAATCTTTCAAAAATAATGTGCAAAGTTCATTGGGGCTCATTCCCTATAATAAAGTGCACTTATTGGGTATTAATATACTCGGAACAACTGGGCAATTGATTTTTGTGTTTTTAATCAATGAATGGGTAAAATTAACTATGGGCAGAATCAACAAGAGTCTCATTTTTCTCCTTGATTCTTTCTCATGTGTGCCTGTTACTAATACGTTTATAAACCTTAAGACCTTTCTACTTTTGTTTATTTTGCTTTTCAACATTCTAAGTTCATTGGGCACTGTCTTTATTGCTATTGCCTCACGTTTATGTATACGATATAATATTCTTATTTACGTTAACCTCTGTCTATCTCTTTGCAGATGATTATGGCCCTTTATAAGTAGTGATAGGATATTGTAAGAAATTTAGTGGGCAATCCATGAGTCTTTTTGTAATGTTATTTAATTGGAAGATCAGAAATCTATACCATCACTTTTCTTATTAATTCTATTTACTTTTGTTTAAACTACACCTGCTTCCACAGCTAACAAGATCACATCTAAATGAGGGCTTTGTCACTTGGAAGCGAGGCATTTTACGGCTTCCCTTTTGTTCAAAAGGATGAACATAAATGGAAATGATTACAGCCAATTATACAGTGATAATACAGCTAGAATTGCTGCTTTGGCACTTACTATTACACGACTCATAAAATGCATTTAAATAAACTGCATTTATATTGTGTGTTCAGAGTTTCTAAAAATACCTGATCTAAAAGAATAGAGACTTTATTTCAGCTATATCCTGCTCTTAAATTATGTAAAATAGGTTTACAGATATCCAAGGGTGGAAACAGTACATCACAGGGTCCCTTATCCATGTATGGGTCTGGGCATAGCAATGCCTCTTTAGCCTCCTGAGTTCTCCTGCTGCGGTCAGCACCAGGTTATGCTCAGCAGAGGCCTCCGCTAAGCACTTTTGAAAGCATTGCCGGCCCTATACCTGCCATATCTTCTTCAGTTTGGCCACTGCAAATGATATTCATATTCCCAAAAATTTCCTGTAATACTTGACAGTTTATCTTTATCTGGTTCTTTTAATAGTAAAGTGCAGTAGTTAATGACAAATGTAGTAAGCCTTCTGTTCTCAAGATATATCTTTCAACAATGGCTACATTTTTGATGTATACTTATGCAAGGCATTCTGCTATCAGATAGCATTTCCTAGTATTGCTGCTTTTTTTTCTCAAATAGACTTCAATTAGTTTTTTCATTCATGCACCTGACTTTTTGCAGATTTCTGCTCACCACCTCAGGAAGCTGCGAGCAGAACTCATGCAGTTGCGCCCAATCTGCAAATAATTGACTAGCTGCTGTCGGGTTGCACGTGCCCTGTGACTCAGACACATGCGCAGACTAAAAACATTGGCTGCTTGCTTGTGCATCAGCACTGTCTATCTCTGAATCAGACTCTTAACCTCAAGTTGCTTTGCATTGCATTAACTCAGGCCTAAAAATAAATGTCCTGTGATGTGATAAATGATCTACTGGCTGCTTTATGAAGTGCTTTCCAGCCAAGTAATGAGGTAGCTGTAGAACTTAGTGTCTCAGCCATGAAGCTGTGCTGTAAGTGACAATCACATTTATGTTTTTACTTTAACTTACTGAGCAAATGTAATTTTAAATGTACTTACATTTCTGCATTTACATGAGAGGAATACTTGTGTGCCTTAACGGTTATTTCTCTTGTAAGCAGAGTTTTTATGATTCTCTTGTACAGTGTAAAATTATTGCTAGATAAGAAACTACATTAAATGTTATAATATGCCAGGTGTATCATGGTTTTGTTTGTTTAATTCCAGTTGAATGAAAAATGGGATATGCACTGATTATAAATTGAAGGTTGATTTAAAACAGTTGTCATGAGTTGTTATATATATATATATAACTGTGTCTAAATTCATAATTGTTTATATTACAAGACAGTGACAAAAACATTATGAATTTATTAAAGACCCATCTAGTGTGTGTGTGTATATATATATATATATATATATATATAATGTGTATATATATATATATATATATATATATATATATAAAAATTAGTTATTATGGTGAGTGCAGAGCCCCTGTGATCTCTATTTGAACAATGTGGTCACATACCATGTTGCACCCCAAAACTAGGAATGGTGAGTGCCGTGGATTAGTGCTTTTTGTGTGTGTGTGTGTGTGTGTGTGTGTGTGTGTGTATATGTGTGTATATATATAATATATATATATATATAGTAAATATAGAATGGCACTCACAGTACACACGTGTCAGCTTCTGCCGGTGCCCTCACATAAAGGTAGATACACAGCGGGGATAGTGCGGCACTCAAGGCATAAAAAAGAATTCCAAGTCCAGGCAAAGATGTGTCAACGTTTCAGTTTATAACAACTGTCATCAGCATATTGTGTTAATATGTCTAACTATGCTGCATTGTGTTTTATATTTTTATGATTGTTATTGTTACGTGTTTCTATGGTGATGGATATGACACGATCGCGCATACAGCGCGACAAAGTCATCATCAATGGCCGGCGGTCGGGTCAGCAGTCCCGCAGCTTTGGCTATAGTTATTCACATGTCTTTCTATAGTGATGAGCATGACGCGGTCACGCCTTTAGCGTGATGACGTCATCATCAATAGCCGGCGGCCGAGTGGGCAGGCCCGAGCTCCGGAGGTTTAGTCACTTATTAGGAGGTGTATATAAGGTATGTTCTTATTCATGTTATTTGTATCCTGATGACAGTTGTTATAAACTGAAACGTTGACACATCTTTGCCTGGAGTTGGAATTCTTTTTTATGCCTTGAGTGCCGCACTATCCCCGCTGTGTATGTGTGTATATATATATATATATATATATATATAGTATACAGCAGATAGATGAGGCGGCACTAGAGGACTTAATTCATTTTAATGGTAAATAGTAACTGGTTACTATTTACCATTAAAATGGATTAAGTCCTCTAATGCCGCCTCATCTATCTGCTATTCTTTTATACAGGTCATGGGTTTCCGAGATGATTTCCAATATCTATAGTAATGGAACGCTAATCCTTTATTACAATCAAGTTTTCTTAATGAAGTACCTCAAAACTCTTTGCTTTTACAAATATTCAGGATAGTTTATACAGATCATACGTGCCCACTCTCTCAGAATTTCCAGAGAATCGCTAATTTGAGGGAATGCTCATGGGAAAGCAGGCAAACCTCTCACACCAGTAAAGTAATGTGGTACATGTGGACGTGATTCATTATGAATTGTGTCAGTGACACTGCCCCCAGCAACATTATTCTGGGTATCGCAGAAAAGCACCAAGCCTATTTAGATCTTCTTGAGAGCAGACCGGGAAAGTATGGTATAGTCTAGTATGTCCTGTCTACCAGGGTCGACCTGGCCCACAGGGGTACAGGGGAAAAATTCTGGTGGGCCCCACTGCCTGAAGGCCCCACCACTTGCTCTAATGTCAGGTTCCAGACACTGCACTTGAATTATATATGGTTACTCTATTAGAGGGTTAGTTACATGCTTTCTAATGTCTCTGTGGGGACTGGCCTCATCTCCTGTAGTAACTGATCACACCCCAAAGCTTCGGCCCCTACCACTGCATTCCCAGGTGGGCCCTTCATGCTCCAGTCCAACACTGCTGTGTACTATATAGTATGCAGCACTTGCTTTATATGGACTATGAAATGCATTGATGGCAGTGCTCAATGTTCAATGTTTTAGTACTGATTCTAAGTGCAGTTTCTAGAATTAAACCATCCATATGAAAAATATATTCAGTAGTTTTAGTTCATAAATGGTAATAGTGAAAGCTGTTGAAGCTTAATCTTGCATATCCACATTCCTTTCCGGTTGCCAAAGCTTAATTAGGGATTTTCATCACTTCCACGAGACAGCTATTACAGCAGGAAACTTTCTCAAAGTCTTCTGCATTTGAAAACACTTATATTTTCCCTGGTCTTTTACTGCGCTAGTAACCAAATGGTAGCAAGTCCTAAATAATTTTACTTGAAAGGATTGAATCTTCTGAATTAATAAGATAAAAACTGGGGACACTCTGTTTAATCATGTTTAAACACTGCACAGGGCTTGATTGTAATATTTTTGTCATTTGATTTTAGCTTTATGACAAAATCAATACGAAGTCTTCGCCACAAATCAGGAATCCACCAAGTGATGCTGTACAGCGAGCCAAAGAGGTAATCCACTTTTTTCTTTTACTGTTCTGCTTTCATCCTCAAAGAATGATTGGTTCAGCTCTTGATTTATGTATATTGAGAATGTTGAGTAAATGCTGAGAACTTAGTAGATGCTGGAAAATCGATTTATTCAAAAGAGAAACGCTCTCCTTGACAATTAGTCACCCCGTCAAAGTGTTTCTTATAGCACAAATCATCCATAATGAGAGCTCTATTATTTATCTGGAATTTGACTTCGATTTGGTTGGATGCAAATATATAGACATGTATTGTTCCTGATAAGGTGCTTAATATATTACAATTTACTGCGATACCTTCACAAGTGACATTTACTTATTCTGTCTCTCCTTAACTAAATCAGTCTAACAAACAAAATTAGTGATTAAGAAAAGCAGGAGTTTTCTGAAGTCAATCTAATTATCATTAACTGTGTAACTAAATAATGCCTGAGGCATTATAACTGCAAATTAATTAAAAAGGTACAATGTATATTAATGTAATAATAATGTTGATTTAAAATATTTAATTAGACATAAAAGTAAAGAGACGTAGTTACCATCTCGGCTGTTGGGGTGCCAGTGCACACAAGATCGGTGCTGGAATCCCCACAGCAGAATAAAGACGTCCGATGCTAGTTTAGTTACACGGCGACCTGGCGGCTCACGCCAGACATATCGCGCTAAGTGGCATATTGAGGCTGGATGAGCAAGAACACATCTGTAACTAACTTTATGCATTTAGGTTTTTCTAATATCACAGAAACATAAGCAAGCAATACACCAGGGCCAAAAAATGAGAGAACACCAAATGCGTCCAATTTATTGAAGCTAAAAAACATTAAAGTATAGGCAGTTTCACACAATAATAAGTAATAGATTGTAGACTGTGTTATAGGTTGCTAATTGCTGGCACTAACTAGGAAGTTCCAAGAAGATTTTTCCTCCATATAATGTAAGGACAATTATATTCAAGAAATATTGCATTCATGATGTAGATTCATTGAAAGTGTTTATTCTTTTAACAATAAATATTCAATAATGTTCACATATAATAGAAAACATGGTATTAGCACATTAAATATTATAATTCTATATGTTAAGGGGGGCATCCACTACACGATTTTAGCAGGCGATTGAACGATAACGACGTCGTCATCGTTTAAAAATCGTTTATAAATCGTGCAGTGTTTGGTCGTTAACGATCAACTATGCTCGCTCCCGCTGGTCGTTTGATCGTCTCGTCAGTCGACTGAACATGCAGATCAATTTCACTTGCTCTATTAAAGATTGTTTGCAAATCGTTCAGACTGAAAGATAAAATTTCAAGGGAAAATCGTTTAGAGATTGGATAGGGAGTAGATCGTCTAGTGGATGTGCCCCTTTATATGCGTGTATATGTGTTGAGAAATATAGAAAGATAAACACATTTTGGTGAGAGTTTAGTTTTTGCAAGGGGGTGTGCGGGTGCATTTGGCTATACGGATCTGCATACCATGCTGTTTCTTCTGTATTAATCAATAGCTACCTTATCATAAATATAACACCAAAAAGTTTGTCACATCTATACTACTATCATGCTATGTATTACTCATACTTGCCTACCCTCCCGATTTGGTCGGGAGCCTCACGAAAATCGGGTGCCGCTCCCGACCTCCCGGGAAGGCATGCAGTTCTCCTGGCTGCCGCCCACCCCTCCTATCCCCCCTGCAATGGCCCCTTCAACCCCAGCAGCGGGGGGGGGCGGTGACACGATTCACGTCATTTTGGCCCCGCCCCTGCTACACAATGCCTATTTTATCGGCATTGCATAGCGGGGGCGGGGCCAAACTGACGCGATCGCGTGACCCCACCCCCACCACGCCTTCAAGTTATGTCACCCGCCCGGCAACTCCCCCTTGTACCGGCCACGCCCCCCCGTGCTGCCGGTCTGGCTGCTCCCTCCCGGAAGGAGCAGCCAGAAAGTCGGCAGGTATGATATTACTACAGTCTCAATGGAAATTAATATTTTCTTATCACAAATGTTATACTACCCACAGCATTACTGCTTTTATATCTGTATTCTGAAGAAAGGGGAGGGGCAGAGGAGATGGGTCTGCATGCTGCCTTTTGTGTAGGCCACACGGCATCCATCTTGGAAAACCAAAATACTATCAACTAATATTTGTTATAATATACAACCCTAATCTGAATTATACTTATGATTATAATTGTCCTCAAAGTATACTTGATCACAGGCGTAGGCAACTTGTGGCACTCCAGCTGCTGTAGAATTCCACATCCCAGTATACACTGCCAATGTTTTAACATGCCCTAACAGCAAAACTATGGCAGGTTTAGTTCCACAGCAGCTTGAGTGCCCCAGGTTTCCGATCTCTGATTCATCAAACTAATATATAATCTAGCTTTTATTGCTATGCTATTATAATGCAACCATTTTCAAACACATTTTACCCCATGTTAAATACATCACAGCAACCTCATATAACAACTGTTTCGAGCACATGGCTTATAGGAGGGAAGGAGAAACCCACCATTTTGAGAGCAGTTAAGATGCCACACAAACACCATGTAACAATCTCTAATTACTACAAAACTTTATAAATACTGTATATTCAAAGAGATGCACCGTTTTTATTAAATTGCCCACAATCCCAGTATAGACTATATTGGAACTAGTAAAGTGTCATAAAACCATTAAAGCTCAACAATACTCCGCTAACTAATTCAAAATCACCAAGGAAACACAAAAACAATGTATACACTTTAGAGCTGAAATTAACACTGTATCACATTTCTGTTAGACACAAATACCCACAATTCAATTCTAACCATGACTGTTTAAAATACCACACATTTACAAAACTAATGGCGCATACACACGGTCAGATTTTTCTTCAGATCTGAACAATAACGATTTAAAAAATCGTTCATATCTGAAGGAAAATCTGCCATCTGTGAGATCTGTCAGATGAATGATTTGATGCGCGTTCCCGATGGTCAGATAACGATATCTGACATCTGATGTGTTTGCAGTCAGACTTGGACGATTCCATTCATTTTAATGCAGTCAAAAATCGTTCAAATCTTTGGTAAAATCGTTCATCTGACAGATCTGACAAATCTGACCGTGTGTATGCTCCATTACAGTAGCTAATTATGACACTAGGTACAATTATACACCTCATTTCACAATAAATACCAACAATCCTGTTTAACCTATCTATTTCACATAGCAGGTTACATATTCTTTTAACTACACAATTTCCAAGAAATGCTCACAGACAGCACATACAGATGTGTCCTTGCTCGTCTAGGGTCCATACGGCATGCAGCATGAATAGCTATTCACGTGTCATATGCATGCAACCAAGATGCATTATAACGTATTTAGCCACAGCATAGTGTACTGAGACGCCGAAGAGTGTAATACTGGTTTACGTCCACTAGATGTCGCTTTTGATAAAAGCGCATATGTAAAAGAACAAATGTTCCATTGAGGATAGAGTTATTGAAGAATACTAATAGTATGCTAATATGTTGCACACGCAGTATTTAATAAATTTAGATGTTTTCATGATGAGACTTGTAATCGCTAAATGCTGACATATCCTCTAACAGCTTACAGTACAGTATCTTATTGCTTGCAATAATGGCTCAGAGGCATTCTTCAAAGTGCAAGCATCTCATACTGGTGAAGTATAGGCACAGGCGCATATGCAATAAGTGAGAATAATCAAGGGCTATTACAAGGGAGTCGTGTAGCACCTGAATAGTTGGCTCCAGTGACTTAGTGGTACGGTCAATGCTTGACATAGTGTATACCACCAGTGATCGCGGTGAGCGAAAAAAATTGTGGGTCCTGGGGACCCCTCATTTTAAAAAATTGGGGTCCTAATCCACTGTTTCTGGGTCCAATCACATATTATGGGGGTGAGGGCAGACAGCAGTTTTGTCAGTGCTGGGGGGGGGGCAAGGAGGGGGGCTAGGGGCAGGCAGTGCTTTGGGTAGGGAGGAGGGCAAGGTTAGATAGCGGCTGGCACAGTACTGGGGGGCATGGAGCGAGTTAGGGGCAGGCAGTACTAGGGGCAGTGTTTTTATATGAACTAGTGGCCTTAATATTATCCTACTCATCTATTTTTTTTTTTTTTGTGCCTTTTTTGTGTATTATTGTTTTTATGTAGTGTCATTCCTGTATGTATTGTCATCGTGTCATTGTCCTATGTAATCCTTAAGGGTAAAGTATCATCAATAAATTTAAACTAGGGCCCTACTGTAATTTTTTGTCGAACTATCTAGCCTATATTATATAACATGCAAATTGTAGTTTGTTAGAGTGAAATTTGAGTACTTTTGGTCCTTTATTTCTTCTGTACCTTGCATTTCAAGGTGAAAAACATGGAAGCTAGAGGTCCCCATAATGTGATATGTAATACCCAACACCTCTATTAAATACACTCCAAGGTGGAGTGCACGCTGTTGCCCTGCATGATGATGCACTTTGTGTGGTCACGCTAACCAGTAGTCCATCAAGTGGCATCTAAAAGCAGCTGTTAGTAAGTAAGATAGTAATAGCAGCTGTAATCGATTGTTTATGGTATATATACCTGGAACGATAGCCTGATGTCGGTGTCCTGACAAAAATCCACTGCGCTGGACCAAAACAGCAATTTTAACCATATATGTTGTCTTGGTGATGAGTGCCCTCTACAGTTTCATTATAGTCAAATGGTTGGCCCGGGGAGAGTCTGCGCCGTGATTGGCCGAGTAAAGTCTGCGCCGTGATTGGCTGGGGAGATGCCGCCGCGCCGGGATTGGGCAGGGAGACACAGTCGCGCTGGGATTTGCCAGTGCAGTCTGCAGGACCCGATGAGATTTAAAAAGTGGGTCCCCTGTTTTCTGTAGCGATTATTTTGCGAACCCTCTACCACTAAAGACTAGTTCCTTATAGGGACATGGGGTAAATGTAATAGCCTGCAATTTGCATTCATTGGCAAGATCCCAACGAGTCCGTTCGAAGTTTTAAAGTGGCTACAATTCGCAGGCTATTACATTTACCCCCATGTGATAAATAGAAATAACACATTTATAGCTGTGCCACATTGTTTTTTAAAATACCTTGTCTATTTGACTTAGACATGGGATTTTGCTGTAATGTACAGCCATGGCCAAAAGTTTTGAGAATGACAAGTATTGGTTTTCACAAGTTTGCTGCTTCAGTGTTTTTAGACCTTTTTGTCAGATGTTACATGGTATACTGAAGTAAAATTACAAGCATTTCATAGGTGTCAAACGCTTTTATTGACAATTACATTAAGTTTATGCAAAGAGTCAATATTTGCAGTGTTGACCTTTGTTTTTCAAGACCTCTGCAATTCATCCTGGCATGCTGTCAATCAACTTTGCCACATACTGACTGATGGCCGCCCATTCTTGCCTAAACAATGCTTGGAGTTTGTCAGAATTTGTGGGTTTTTATTTGTCCACAGACCTCTTGAGGATTGACCACAAATTCTCAATGGGATTAAGGTCTGGGGAGCTTTCCTAGCCATCTACCCAAAATTTTGATGTTTTGTTCCCCAAGCCACTTTGTTGTCACTTTTGCCTTATGGCAAGGTGCTCCATCATGCTGGAAAAGACATTGTTCGTCACCAAACTGTTCTTGGATAGTTGGGAGAAGTTGCTCTTGGATGATGTTTTGGCACCATTCTTTATTCATGTATGTGTTCTTAGGCAAAATTTTGAGTGAGCCCACTCCCTTGGTTGAGAAGCAACCACACACATGAATGGTCTCAGGATGCTTTACTGTTGGCATGATACAGGACTGATGGTAGCGCTCACCTTTTCTTCTCCGGACAAGCGTTTTTCCAGATGCCCCAAACAATCTGAAAGGAGATTTATCAGAGAAAATAACTTTACCCCAGTCCTCAGCAGTCCAATCCCTTTACCTTTTGCAGAATATCAGTCTGTCCCTGATGTTTTTCCTGGAGAGAAGTGCCTTCTTTGCTGACCTACTTGACACCAGGCCATCCTCCAAAAGTCTTCGCCTACCTGTGCGTGAAGATGCACTCACACCTGCCTGCTGCCATTCCTGAGCAAGCTCTGCACTGGTGGTGCCCTGATCCCGCAGCTGAATCAACTTTAGGAGACTGTCCTGTCACTTGCTGGACATTCTTGGCGCCCTGAAGCCTTCTTCACAACTATTGAACCTCTCTCCTTGAAGTTCTTGATGATCCGATAAATGGTAGATTTACAGTAGGTGCAATCTTACTAGCAGCAATATCCTTGCCTGTGAAGCCCTTTTTGTGCAAAGCAATGATGACTGCACGTGTTTCCTTGCAGGTGACCATGGTTGACAGAGGAAGAACAATGATTACAAGCTCCACCATCCTTTTAAAGCTTCCAGTCTGTTGTGCTAATTCAATCAGCCATGACTCATGACCTCCAGCCTTGTCCTCGTCAACACTTTCACCTGTGTTAACGAGAGAATAACTGACATGTCACCTGGTCCTTTTGTGGCAGGGCTGAAAGGCAGTGGAAATGTTTTTGGGATTAAGTTAATTGTCTTAGCAAAGAGGGACTTTGCAATTACTTGAAATTCATCTGATCACTCTTCATGACATTCTGGAGTATATGGAAATTGCCATCATAAAAACTGAAGCAGCAAACTTTGTGAAAACTAATACTTGTGTCATTCTCAACTTTTGGCCATGGATGTGTTTGTATTTACATAGTCAGATGTGTTTCATACATTTGCATTTTATTATGCCTTAATAATAGTAATATTGGTTTATAAACTTATGCTTGGTGCACACCTGGGCGACACATGCACCGACCAAGAGACCTGCAGACCAAGTAGACAATTGGTAAGCTGATACACCTTTACCAATCTGCTGCTCGATGTGTCTCCACTGACATCACAGTGGATGTCATTCACCGGAGGTCACTGCAGCCAGTGTATGAGCAGTTGGCCAGCTGCCCGTACACACAGCCAGATGTGCTGATATATCTGCAATATATTTCTGCATCGGCTGTGCTACAGGCATTATGCGATGTCTGTGAACAATGTTGTTCAAACCGAACTTCTGTACACACCCGCCGTTGCACTATGCGATATGTCGTTCGTCAGCTGATTGAACGACGTATTGTATAGTCTGTACCCAGCCTTACAGCCCCTCCTTGTGGATTATTTGTTATTTCTTCTTCGGGGTCCATGGGGTCCACAGCCAATACGTTGGGGTATATGATCCAGACACCAAACAGTTAAACGAGCTCTCAGCTCCCAGTATGCACTGGGTCCTCCCCACATATACCCCGGCAATAGGTAGCCAGTTCTTCCCGTTTGGTGTGATACACCACATAGACAGTGGGACTGCAGGAGCAGTCCCGCAGACGAGTAAAAAAAAAAGTTTTACTCTCCATCTGGGCGGGCGGCCCGCACTGACTGAGAAGCAGCCTAGCGTCTGATGGGAGATGCACCGGTCGCCTGCTACATCTACCCCCTTCGGCGCCACAACACTGGTGACGAGCCAGTGATTTCGGTAGGGGCACAGGGCCCTGGACTGCAATCGGGATAAGGCGATGCAAGTAAGAGATGGGATCGGTGGCCGCTGACGGCAGGACCACCGGCGGTGGAGGCTGGCCGTGGACACGCTGCAGTGAGGAGGCAGAACAGGGTGTCTCCCACACTAGACCACCGGGACGTGACAGATGTTCTGACAGCCGGGGGTTAGTTAGTGGCGCCATGTCAGTTTGCCGGGTGGGTCCAGGCAGCACAGGGAAGGTTCGCTTTCCCCGGCGGCCCCTCCCCCGATCCACACGCTGGCCCAGCTAGATGGATTGCTCTTCCCAGCTTCCCCATATGAGTCCGCCTCAGAACACTTTCAGGTGCTCTCAGTCGCTGCACACTCAGAAGGCTGGATCAGTCTCCCTGTATACCTCTCCTAAGGTGGTTTTACAGTGCTCTCTATCCTACTAAGCCTAGGGACGTTTGTAGTGACAAGAGCTTAAAATGCATGTGATTTGAATTTGCTGTGTACTGCCTTTTATGCCTGAATAACTGTCAGTTTTGTAACCTATCACTGCTATTTTCTCCCTATAACCCTCTAATACAGTGCAGGTGTGTTGGGGTGAAACAAAATCACATGTGTACTCAGAACTTGTCATTTTTATGTCTATAGAGTCTGAAAGACAGGTGGCAGAAGCCCCTGTGCTGGTTGTATGGCCTGCAAAGCGGGGTCCCCCACAGGTTTTCATACAAATCTGAATATGTGGTCACTGTGTAGGAGACCACATCAGGCAAACCTTCCAGCTTCTGGACAGGAACTCCCTTGGGTTTCCTTTTCCCAGATTATGGACCAAAA
Organism: Taudactylus pleione; assembly: GCA_031769625.1. Taxonomy (NCBI): domain Eukaryota; kingdom Metazoa; phylum Chordata; class Amphibia; order Anura; family Myobatrachidae; genus Taudactylus; species Taudactylus pleione. The sequence continues at coordinate 41,960,247 of JAUIMM010000025.1, read as the reverse complement.
TACCTCTGCTTAGTGGCCAGGTTGTACAGAGCTCAATATCCTACTAAGCTGGTGTGCTTTTGTAGTTGATTAAGAGCCTATGGCAAATATATTGCTTGAATCCATTAAGTTTTGCTGAGTTATGCTTCATTTGTTTTCTGGAAAGACTGTCAGTTATAACGGTACTTCGCATTTACTACATATGTGTGAAGGTGAGCACATTATACACTGTTGCTTTGTAAAGGAAGTGCTCCAATTGGCCCCCAGCTGCAGGCTATAGGGGCTAACTTGTATTTCACATGTACTGGTGTAAGCTGGGCTGCTCATCCCCCCTCTCTCCTAATTAGGGAAGCTCAGCTGCAGATGAATCAACCATAGAACACTTTCAGGTGCTCTCAGGCGCTGCACACTTAGAAGGCTGGATCAGTCTCCCTGTATACCTCTCCTACGGTGGTTGTACAGTGCTCTCTATCCTACTAAACCTAGAGGTGTTCGTAGTGACAAGAGCTTAAGATTGCATATGCCCACATGGGTGTTTATGCATGTGATTTGAATTGCTGTGTGTGGTACTGCCTTTTATGTCTGTATAACTGTCAGTTTATAACCTATCACTGCTGTTTTCTCCCTATAACCTTCTAATACAGGTGTGTGGGTAGTTGGGGTGAAACAAAATCACATGTGTAATCAGAACTTGGTATGCCTTGTTACTGGCAAAGTGTATAACACTGGAATCCTACCAACTTTGTTGCTTGTGATTCAGTACCTATTTGACTTTTTTCTTCCTAAACTGCAGTTTAGGGGTTAGAGTGCTTCACATATGTTTTTTGTGAAAGTGGTCACTTGGTATTTTTTTAACCCTACACTTGTTGTGGGTTACTTGCAAATATTCTCAGGAGGCTTGGTTCATCTCCCTGTATATCTCTCCTTGGATGGCCAGGTGTACAGAGCTTGATGTCCTACTTAGCCTTGTGGGCTGTTTGTAGTTGACTAAGAACTTATTACACATACATACATACATACATACATATATATATATATATATATATATATATATATATATATATATATAGTGTGTGTGTGTAAAAGGGAAGAGAACCTCCCTCTATTTGAGTAAGCCAGGGAGCACTCCCGCGGGCTTTAGGTGGCTGTGTGCTCAGGAGGTTGGGGCAGTCCCTGCAGTGATCAGGTCATACAGAGCTCTAGCTCCTGCCTGGTGTTTGGTAGTTGACTAGTGAGCTTAGTGTGTATGTACATGGGATGTATATATCGAATTATATATCTGTGTGCATAGCATGTGACTTATGAAATCTGCCGTGCTATGCTGCCTTGCAGCATAACCTATCACTGCTGTTTATCCTCGTTTAACCCTCTACAAAGATGTGTGAGGATATATTGGGTATGAAACGATGGTCACATTGATACTCAGACATTGGATAACTTTGTAAGTCCAATGAAACAGAAAGACAGGTGGCTGGAGCCTCTGGGCTGGTGTCATGTATGACCTGCAGTAGCAGCCCCCTGTGGTTATGCCCTCTATGTTTCCATCATGGATGGACATGGTGTCGGCCCCTCATGCAGGCCAGGCCACAGAGAGGGGCGATAGGGGTGTCCTCACAGGATTTAATACAAGTGGGATTTTGTGGTCACTGTTTTAGTCACCACATTAGTCAAATCTACCAGATCATGGCGCAGGTTGCAGACAGGTTGGCGGCGCCTACGCCGGCCCTGATAATGGGGTACCTTCAGCTACAACCTACCATGTTTAGGCCACCTATGCATCCGTCCTGGAGGGACGTGTGCTCACTCGGGTCAGAATGTGGCTTCGTCCTCAGCAGCTTTCCAGCAACTACGGCAAGCAGCTAGGCCAGTACAGCCAAAAACCAGAAGGCGGTCGGTCTCGTACGCCGTCCGGCCCTCCGATTCTGGTACATCTTCTGGTGTTTAGGTCTCCCCCCTAAGAGTCACTCTCAGGAGAGGAAGACAGTCTTCCAACAGTACGTCTCCTCCCTGATCAGAGGGGTCAAAGCTGTGCTAAACATAAAATGATGTGGAAAGGCTCCAGTATTCAAACTCCAGAAAGTAGACTACCTCATCCATCAGGGAGTCACGTGGAGCCAGGCTGCCATGGCGAAAGTGGCAAACATTCTGTTTGGGCAGAATGTCATTTTCCAGCGAGATCGGATGTGTTCATACCAGGAGTCCTCAATATGGAAGTGGACTTTCTAAGCCGGCAGGATATACGCGCCAGAGAGTGTGGGCTCGTTATCCACAGGTATTTCAGAGCCTTGTGGATGGTTGGGGTCTTCCAGAGGTAGACCTCATGACCTGGAATCACAACCACAGGGTCCCCACGTACGGGTAGAACCTGGGATCCTGCAGCAGAGTTTGTGGACGCTCTGGCAGTAGAGTGGAACTTCAAACTGGCGTATTTGCTTTTTCCACTGTCCCTTCTTCTAAGGGTTAACAGGAGAGTGCAACAGTGATACTGATAACTCCTGCTTGGCCCGGACGCCGTTGGTTCACCAACCTACAGAGTTTCTCCATAGACACTCCGCGGATTCTTCTGCCATGGTCGGACCTGTTAATACAGGTTCCCTTCCTGTATCCAGACCTTCCTCGTCTGTCTTGGATGGTATGGCTCTCAGACCTCCGTCTTAAAGGGAAAGGATTTTCCAATTCTGTAATTCAGAGGACACAGAAACCTACCTCTGGCTGCATTTATTACAAAACTTGGCACTCATAGGTTCAGCGGTGTGAACTGGGAAAAAATGTGACACTAAGGTGTTAGGGTTTCTCGAGTGTGTTCATCAGGCTGGTTTAGACTGGGGTCTCCATCTGGCCACCCCGAGAGTTCAGGCTTCTGCACCTTCAGTTGGTTTGGCAAAGGATCACGCCATGGCCTGACGTTAGAACATTTTTTTCAGGGTGTTCCGATGGTTCAGCCTCCCTTTGTCCCCCCGATAGCTTGTGGGACTTTTCAGGGGTTCGAATAAAGGAGCCTGCAATCAGTAGACCTAAGGTGGTTGATAGCGAAGACAGTTTCTCCTGGCTATTGGCTTCTGCTCGTAGGGTCTCTGATCTGGCAGCGCTTTCCTTCCGCTCTCCCGTTTTAATAATTCATTGGGATAGAGCGGTACTTCGTACTAGGGCGGGATACCTTCCAAGAGTGGTATCTCTGTTCCATATGAATGAAGAAATTGTGGTCCCAGCTTTTCAGACTACAAGCCTCTCGATAGGTGAGGCTTCCTTGAATGTTGTCCGTGCGCTGCGTGATTATGTGGATTGGACCAACAGCATGAGGAAGTCTGATTCCTATTTTGTACTGTATGGCTGTCATAAGCGTGGTTGGCCAGCAGATAAGCAGTCTCTGGCCAGATGGATTCGTATGACAATTTCTCAGGCTTACACACAGGCTAGTCTGGTGGTAACGGCACATTCCACATGGTCAGTGAGACCTTCGGCGGAGGCTCGCTGGGGCGCCTCTGCTGAATAGTTGTGCAAGGCAGCCACATGGTCTTCCGTCCATATTTTTGTCAAGTTTGACACTTTTGCCTCTCAGGATGCCTCCTTCGGGCTCCTTCCGAAACACAGGAGCGTCCCCGCCCCTAGAGGTTATTGCTTTGGGATATCCCCAACGTATTGGCTGTGGAGCCCGAAGAAGAAAATAAGAATTATGGTATAACATACCTTCGTTAACTTTCTTCGAGGTCCATGGGGTTCACAGGACACCCACCCTAACGCACCTGTGGTTTGGGGTATTTCTATAATTTCCCTCCTCTGTGAGAGAGTGGTCTAGAGAACATGGGTTCTTCCTTCTTATCTTTTTTTTCTTCGCCTGCTTGGGCTTGGTAACGAACTGGCTACCTGTGGCCCAGGGCGGGGTATATGTGGGGAGGACCCAGTGCATCCTGGGAGCTGCGAGCTCGTTTAACTGTTTGGTGTCTGGGTCATATACCCCAACGTATTAGCTGTGGACCCTATGGACCTTGAAGAAAAAGAGTTAACGAAGGTATGTTATACCATAACTCTTATTTTAATTGAATTTAAATTTATTATGGATGACTTTTCTCCTATCAAATGGTACATTAGTGTATTATTTAGACATTTCTCTTATGAAATTTGGAATGTTGGGGGAGTAAGAATGTTATTTAATTAAACAAAAATCCACAAAAAAATTTTTATTGTAGCATTTGCCCTTCCCCCAACGGACAGGATCATAGGGGATCCCACATTTCCAAAGTAAATAGCCCTGCAAGCACTGATATGAATACATTGCCTGATGCATTGTTCTCAGACCCCAAACGTTGCGACTTGCTACACGTGGTTTTAACTTTGGTCGATTGTACCTGAAGTAGTTATTATTATTGTTTTACATATAAATTTCAAGCTATAGTGATGAGATGCTGCATTAGAGGTTAAGAAATCATTCTGGGGGGAGAAATCAAAGTAATGAATGACAATGTACAGCAGAGAGTTACAGCATTTACATTAATACGTAGCAGAGTGCCCTGATTGTCAGGGAACAGAGCTAAAAGCCTGCATCTGTTTCTGAGCTTATATTGTCTCAGCAATTTAAAGCTGAATTGAGTTGGAAACCAGCACTTTTTAGATAACTTGGTTGCTGTGATTGTGCCATTTCAATAACACTGAGCAAAGAACGTGCTTCTGTCATGGCTTGAAACCTGCATCTCATAGCACGGAGCGTGTAAGAATGGCCATGCAAATTTTATATCTATTATTATCGTTGCTCTCTCTTACTCCACCATTGTTTTTTCTGAATATTTAACCTTCATGCAGGATTTTTATTGTCCATATCAAGATCATCATTCAGCTTTATATTACTGTCTGGAGAAAAGCCTCCCTCTGATGGACTTCTGTAGTTCCTAATTGGAAAGTCCTTTTAATTGGTGATTTAAATGTTTGATTCATTGTTGGAGTTTCTACGTAGTTGAATAAGCTCAGCCAATGTTGTTCTCTTTACTATTAATTAGATTTATTTTGTATTTAATTGTCTGTTTTTTAATAAATAGTTTTGTTTATAAGGAAATTCTTTTTTAATTCATCTTTTGTTTTTTTTGTTTTTCTTTAGTGATTATCCTTACCACATACATGCTTTGTCCTTCTTTGCATTGTTTGAAAACTAAATACAAAGGGGTATATTTACTAAAGTGAGCATTTTCAGAAGTGGAATTGTTGCCCATAGCAACCAATCAGATTCTACTTAACATTTAACTTTCACCATCTAGAAGATAATAGCTAGAATCTGGCTGCTATGGGCAACATATCCACTTCTAAAAACTCTCACTTTAGTAAATTTACCCCAAAGTCTTCACTCTTCATGTATGTTGAAGCTGAAATGTTAATAAACCCGAATCATTTTCTTTCAATAAACTGTCTAATTAAATTCAATATCCAAGAAAATAATCATCATATGTTACTGCAATATGTTTGGAACCACAGATCTAAAGTAATTACTCCTGCAGCTGCTCATAAGAATACAATTCTGAATGCATTGTTTTATGCCTGTGATTGGATATCATTTAAAAAATGAACACACTGGGGGGGAGATGTACCAACCAATCCGCTCCTAACTGCCATTTTTTCAAACAGCCTGTAGAGTGACAGGAGCCGATTGGTTGTTACTTTATCACTCTCCACATTATCACTCACCAAGGCTTTAGTACATCTCCCCCAGAATGTTTTAAATCTATTGAAGGGCATGAAATGGGATGTATGAACCTGTGGCTTTGTACATCTATTTTAAAGCCATCTTCAGTTGGATGTGGTTTTCAAACATAAACCACATTTGTTTAAAATTTTTTACATTTGTTTGCTCTTTTGATAATTAAAAAGTGCATACTAGCAGTAAGTGTACTATGCGGCTGACCCATTCACTGCACGGGCAACTTTAACATCAGGGACTGTTTGTAACTCTGCCTGTTAAAAAGTTAGAGATTATTATAGCTCTGTAGAGTATTCTGTAGGCAAATCTGTAGAAAGTTTTACCTATAAATTATTTCTAAATCTAGACAGGTTAGTCACAGCTTTTCCCATGCCTGAATAATATCATATAAAATGTTTATTTGTGAATACCAGTTGTGTTATGCCCCATTTTGCCAGAGCAATTTCTCCTTTGTGTGTGGCTGTATGATGGTGGTCCATGTGTACTAAATGTTACCCCAAATGTGAGGTGTAGTATGTGCAGTTTCTGCAGTTGTTCACCTGGCCCCTGCCGCAACAAGTTTCATCAAACACAATAGTTTAGTGGGACAGGCAAGTAGGGGGAGCTGCAAATTTATAAACTAAAACATTTTTATTTATTCTAAACTTTTAAATAATAATCAAATATAAAAGTGTTAAGCTATGTAACTGATCTTACATATTTATTTCAAATTATTTATTTTACAAATACAGAGAGAGTCTGAGACCTAAAGGAAATCTTTTGTAATGAAATGCACCTAATTAGGGCAACCAGGAAGGAAATGTGGTTTCCTTTATATTGATGATAGCACAGAACCTAAATGTGTAAAGACTAATCCTGCTCTCAGCAATCAGTAACTTTTCTAACCTTTGTCCTGCTGCTCATTGTAGGTTTTGGAAGAAATCTCATGTTACCCTGAAAATAATGATGCAAAGGAGCTGAAGCGTATTCTAACACAACCTCATTTCATGGTAAGCAAGTCCTTTGAATTTATATTTTATGTAATAGATTTCCATATTTTCAAACACTTGTAGTTTTAGTAGCGTTGAAGCTGTTTATATTCATTCTTTTATGATACATCTCTTATAAATCCTTTTTTGTTTTAATTTGAGATAAAAAAATAATAATTTGACTTGAAAATGCCTTATTTTACAAATGTTTTAAAAAGAAAGTAAACCCTCTGTTGTGTATTTATTTCTTTAAATGCTGTATGCAATTCTTAATATAGTTAGCATTTACTAAATCTGCTTAGTATATTACATTGTAACTCTGAATAAATAAGAAAAAGTTTGCACTATGTAGCCAGACCACAGAAACTAGAAATTTGGATTTAATAAAAACTGCTGCTTTGTTTTCTAGTGGTGTTTTAGAAATGTAAAGAATTGATCTAGTTGCTATAGGCAACAGCACTTTTTAATTTTTTTCATTTTTTTTTTTACATCTTACCTGACTTGGTATTTTAGCCAGCTGCAAAATTTCCAGCTGTAGATGATGCTTTCCTAACCATACATGCTCCCTGCCCCTTATATGGAACATGAATGGGCAGTCCTACAAAATGTATACCACCCTCCCCACCTTTGGACTAAACTCCTCCAGGTGTAATATGACCGCTTCCCTTTTTTTTTAAAAGTATCAACAAAAATAGGTTACCAATGAATAATATTGAAAATCGCTCTATTGCTTTTAAACTGCTACTTATCACATTGCAACTTGGACGCATTTCAGCAAAAAAAGATGCCCGATTTGCACAGGACCTGGCAACTTGTGTCAGGCATATCACACTGCATGGCGTATTGAGGCTAGGTGAACAAGGACACATTTGTATAATAGATTGTAACCTTGAGAGCAGGGATTTCTTACTTTCTTACGATTCCCCAGTCTTGTTTTACTTCTATTTAGTTCACAATTGTAAAGCGAAACTCAATATGTGAGAATTCAGCAGTATGGTACCTTGATGGTTTGTAAGATAAATGTCCTAGAATGCTGCTGTCTAGCATAGCCAAGAATGAGTGTCATTCTTTGTTAGACATACCCTGGACACATAAGGAAGGTATTACAAACCAGACTGCTGAAGCTTACAGTGGCTATAAGTGTTTGCTCCTCTGTATAGTGTGTACCCCCTGCACTATACATACATAGAATACGGAACTACTGTGTGATTAATAATGAAAATCGGCACATTTATTCAGATCTTGGAGATTCTGCATACATGATTGTGATCAGATGACCTCACATGCCACAGGCAATCACTGGTCTTTTTGTACATAGTCTAGGTTACTTATTTTCAAATTACCTCAGTGGACTTAATTCACAATTCCTAGGGTTTCCCTCTCACTTCGTTGTGGGTGTGTAACTTTATGCAACCACTGGGCTCCTACACTGGCACCTGGAACCTCATCTCCCAGGCTCCTACCACCGGCACCTGGAACTGCTTATTTCTGGGTTAGTATGGTCAAGCTGCTCCAACACCTTTTAATTGGTGTAAGCTATTTCCATTTGTGCTTTACTATAAACTAGTCTGCACTGGGTAACTGGCAAAGGGCTTGGAGTCACTGCACAGAAGAGCATTTTGCACTATTCTGCTGGTCACAGGATGCAAGTAGATGCTAGTGTCTTGAGGCAAGTAGAAGTTTATTTAGCTCCAAATAAGTGATCTGAAAAGGACTGTATACACGGCATTCAGATGTTCTTCAGAAGTACACTCCTCTAGATATTTAGAATATATATACGCTTTTCGAGCTCACAGACCCCCATTTTACTCAGTTCCAATACACAATACCGCAGGAGGTAAGCCATTTCTGGTTTCTTTAGGCAGTCAAGCTTTGTTTTTGAGCTGTGCATGTGCACATAGCTTGGACAGTTAACACTGTCCCTTATGCACAGTGGGGAGTGGTCGCTCATCTGTGTATGGGAGCTCTCTCTGCATGTATATATGTGTATATATATATATATATATATATACATACACATACATACTGCTGGTAAAATAAGTATTGAACACATCCACATTTTTCTCAGTAAATATATTTCTAATGGGGCTATTGTAATGAAATTTTCACCAAATGTCAGCAACAACCCATGCAATCCACACATGCAAAGAAATCAAACCATAGATGTCCATAAATTAAGTTATGTGTAATAATGTGAAATGACACAGGAAAAAAGTATTGAACACATGAAGAAAGGGTGGTGCAAAAAGGCATGGAAAGCCAAGACACTAGCTGAAATCTATCAGTAATTAGAAAGCAATCCTGCCCCTTGTCAGTGCAAATGAATAAAAGCTGGTTCAGTCCCAACTAATGACCTATAAAAAGGTGTCTCATTACCAAGGTGTCACACAAGAAACCTCTCATGATGGGTTAAAGCAAAGAGCGCACTCAAGACGTTTGCAACCTTATTGTTGCAAAACATACTGATGGCATCGGTTACAGAAGGATTTCTGAATGTTCCAGTGAGCACTGTTGGGGCCATAATCCAGAAATGCAAAGCACATAATTTCACTATAAACCGGCCACAACCAGGTGCTCCTCGCAAGATGTCTGACAGAGGAGTGAAAAGAATTATCAGAAGAGTTGTCCAAGAGCCAAGGACCACTTGTGGAGAACTTCAGAAATACCTGGAATTAGCAGGTACAATTGTTTCAAAGAAAACGTTATGCACTCAACTGCCATGGCCTGTATGCATGCTCACCACGCATGGCTCCATTGCTGAAATAAAAGCATGTTGAAGGTTGTTTAAAGTTTGCTGCACAACATTTGGACAAGCCTGTGAAATACAAAGAGAATATAGTCTGCTCAGATGAGACCAAAATTGAACTCTTTGGATGCCATTATACACACCATGTTGGAGGAGAAATGGTACTGCGCATCACCCCAAAAACACCATACCAACAGTGACATTTGGAGGTGGGAACATCATGGTGTTGGGCTGTTTTCAGAATACGGTATTGGCATACTTCATGTGCTTGAAGGAAGGATGAATGGAAAAATATACCAAGACATTCTTGATAAAAATATGTTGCCATCTACCAGGATGCTGAAGATGAAACAAGGGTGGACATTTCGGCAAAACAATGATCCCAAACACACAGCCAAGGACACTCTCTCAATTGGTTTCAGAGAAAGAAAATTAAAGTTGCTAGACCTGACTTGAATCCAACTGAAAATCTAAAGATCAGAGTTCATAGAATAGGCCCACGGAACCTTCAAGATTTGAAGACTCTTTGCGTGGAAGAATTGGTCTGACTTTAACCTGAGCAATGCATACGACTAGTTTTTCCATACAGGAGGCTTCTTTAAGCTGTCATTACCAACAAAGGCTTTTGTCCGAAGTACTAAATTTCAGTAAGCGTGTTCAATACTTTTTCCCTGTGTCATTTCACATTATTACACATAACATAATTTATGAACATCTATGGTTTGATTTCTTTGCATGTGTGGATTGGTTGTTGCTGACATTTGGTGAAAATGTCATTACAATAGCCCCATTACAAATATATTTACTGAGAAAAATGTGGATGTGTTCAATACTTGTTTTACCTGCTGTGTGTGTGTAGTTATGTGTATGTATGTGTGTATATATATATGTGTATGTATGTGTGTGTGTATATATATATATATATATATATATATATATATATATATAAATATAGTGCTCCGGCACTCCTCCACACAGTGTAGATGGGCGTACAGCCCCAGCTTGCTCCGGTGCCCTCCAAGGAGGACAGCACCCCCAAATTATTATGCAAACAATATCCAGGCGGCACTCGGAGACTGGTGAACAAAGTGCCCTCAACGGAGGGAATTTATTGTGGGTCGACGTTTCGAGTATTGTACCCCTTCCTCAGGACAACATAGTGATAAAATGTGCAAACAAACAATGTTTAAATACATAAGATAAAACCACTTAGCCCCCTGTATGACCATGTCCACCTGGATTCCGTCCAGCAGCCGCACTTCCGGTCGCAGCAGCTCAGTAAAAACCGGACGTGACGTCACCCGGCAGAGTTCCGGTGCCATGGAAATCTAACAACAAATATAGATCGAGATAAATACAATAAATCAATTACAATCATAATGCATCCATACCTAAAGTGCAATGTGCAGCAACGACTCATACATAGTGTATATAAAAACATCATGTCTGTCACAAACATCTCTGTTAAAACTAGCTCGTGCAAAATCTATGTGCAAAAATCTATATATAAAATTGACAGGCAACTTGCTTCTTTGGAAGCCCACAATCTGTGTATGTGTGTGTGTGTGTATATATATATATATATATATATATATATGTGTGTGTGTATATATATATATATATATATATATATATATATATATATATATATATATATATACACATACATATACAGTCAAAAGTTCGGACATACCTTCGCATTCAATGGTTTTTGTTTATTTAAATTATTTTCAACATAGATTATTACTGAAGACATCAAAACTATGAAAGAACACATATGGAATTATGTTGTAAACAAAAAGTGTTAAACAAATAAAAATGTGTTTTATTTTAGATTCCTCAAAGTAACCCCCTTTTGGTTTGATGACAGCTTTGCACACTCTTGGCATTCTCTCAATCAGCTTCATGAAGTAGTCTCCTGGATTGGTTTTGAATAACATGTGTGCCTTGTCAAGAGTCAATCTGTGGAATGACTTTCTTAATGTGTTTGAGACCATTAGTTGTGTTGTGCAGAGGTAGGGTTAGTACACAGTGGACACCACTATTTGACTACTGTTGTAATCCATATTATGGCACCAACCACTCAACTCAGTAAAGAGAAACGGTAGTCCATCATTACTTTAAGACATGAAGGTCAGTCGATACAGAAAATTTCAAGAACTTTGAATTATCCTCAAGTGCAGTTGCAAAAACCATCAAACGCTATGGTGAAACTGGCTCTCATGAGGCCCGCCCCAGGAAAGGAAAACAAAGAGTTACCTCTGCTGCAGAGGATAAGTTCATTAGAGTTACCAGCCTCAGAAACCGCTGCTTAACAACACCTCAGATTAGAGACCACATAAAGTCTTCACAGAGTTCAAGTAGTAGACAAATCTCAACATCAACTGTTCAGAGGAGACTTTGTGAATAAGGCCTTCATGGTTGTATTGCTGCGAAGAAGCACTGCTGAGGATGAACAACAACAACAAGAAGAGAATTGTTTGGGCCAAGAAACACAAGGAATGGACATTAGACCAGTGGAAATCTGTACTTTGGTCTGATGAGTCCAAATTTGAGATTTTTGGTTCCAACCGCCATGTCTTTGTGAGATGCAGAGAAGGTGAGCAGATGGTTTCTGCATGTGTGATTCCCACTGTGAAGCATGGAGGAGGAGGAGGTGTGATGGTGTGGGGGTGCTTTGCAGTTGACACTGTTGGTGATTTATTCAAAATTCAAGGCACACTTAACCAGCATGGCTACCACAGCATTCTGCAGCGCCATGCTTACTGGGACCATCATTTGTTTTTCAACAAGACAATGACCCCAAACACACTTCCAGGCTATGTAAGGGCTACTTGGCCAAGAAGGAAAGTGATGGAGTGGTTCGTCAGATTACCTGGCCTCCACAATCACCCAACCTAAACCCAATTGAGCTGGTTTGGGATGAGTTGGACCGCAAAGTGAAGGAAAAGCAGCCAACAAGAGCTCAGCACCTCTAGGAACTCCTTCCAGACTGTTGGAAAACAATTCTAGAAGACTACCTCATAAAGCTGAGAATGCCAAGAGTGTGCAAAGCTGTCATCAAAGCAAATGGGGGCTACTTTGAGGAATCTAAACTATAAAACATATTTTGATTTGTTTAACACTTATTTGTTTACAACATAATTCCATATGTGTTCTTTCATAGTTTTGATGTCTTCAGTATTAATCTACTATGTTGAAAATGATTTAAATATACAAAAACCTTTGAAAAACCTGCTGCTGAATACATTTGGAGCCAATCAATGGCCTTCCTGATGGTATTGCATAAGGGATAAGTACGTGCATGTATTTGTCAGCGTTGAGGACATCATTAATCCTGACCAAATCCCCAACTTCATTGCTGAAATGCAGCCCCAAACTGCAAGGAACCTCCACCTTGCTTCGCTGTTGCCTGCAGACACATTATTGTACCGTTCTCCAGCCCTACGCTGATCAACCTGCCTTCTGTTACAGACAAATATTTAAAATTGTCTAATCAGTCTATTTTTCTGCACCCCAGTTCCTATGTTTTTGTGCATAGTTGAGTCGCTTGGCCTTGTTTCCACATAAAAGGTATGACTTTTTGCCCGCGATTCATCCATGAAGACCACTTCTGGCCAGACTACTCCAAACAGTAGATGGGTGTACCTGGGTCCCACTGGTTTGTGCCAGTTCTGAGATGATTGCACTTCTGGACATCTGATCTCAAAGGGAAGTACATGATCTGTCTTTCATCTGATGCACTAAGTTCCTTGACCACTCTCTACGGTCTACCACGTTGCCCGTTTCTTTGTGTTTATTCAAAAGAACTTGAACAGCACATCTTGAATTCCCAGTCTGCTTTGAAATCTTTGCCTGGGAGAGACCTTGCTGATGCAGTATAACTACCTTGTGTTTTGTTCCTGCGCTTAGTCTTGCCATGGTGTTTGACCAGTGACATGAAACGGTCTTCCACAACCTCACCTTTGTAGCAGAGTTTGGCTGCTCCTCACCCAGTTTTAAGCCTCCGACACAGCTGTTTCTGTTTCAATTAATGACTCTTTCAATCTACATATAAAAATGTTGATCATTATCACCTGTTTGTTATGGTTTGTTAATCATACACCTAACTATAATCCTACAAATTCCTTGACTTTGTGCAAGTCTTCCTAGATTAATTGATGCAGTCTTGAAAGCAGAGGTGTGGTTACACCAAATATTGATTTGATTTAGATTTCTCTTCTGTTCATTCGCTAAAAATGAATTAACACCACTTCTATTTTGAAAGCATTCTTACTTTGCAGCATTTTTTCCGCACACGCCTTAATCTTTTGCACTGTATTGTATACAAGTATGTGTGTGTGTGTGTATATATATATATATACACATGTATGTATGTATGTGTATATATAAATATATATATATATATATATAAAATATATATTACCCCTATCAGCAATAACATTAAAACCATCAGGGAATACCGTTGCCATGATGCGGTGTGTTTAGTCTGCATCAATGTTTAGGTAGGTGGTACATGTCAAAGTAAGATCCACATGATTGCCACAGTTTCCAGGCAGAACATCACACTGCCTCTTCCGACTAGCCTTCTTCCCATAGTGCATCCTGGTGTCATCTCTTCCCCAGATAATGGATGCACATGGCCTTCCACATGATGTAAAAGAAAACGGGATTCATCAGACAAGGCTAGCTTCTTCCATTGCTCCATGGTCCAGTTCTGACACTCTGACCGGTCTGCGATTACACAGAAACCTGCGATGCACTGTGTGTGCTGACACCTTTCTATCATAAAACAAAAAGAAGAAAGGATGAGTTGTTCTGGTGCACTCTAGGAAATGACTTTTCTATACTTTCTAGACTTTCTAGACTTTTCTATACTTTTCACTTTTCTATACTTTATTCACTCTTAATATCTTTTTTAATATTTCGCCTGTTTATTCATTTCAAGCAATTTTTTTAGAACATTATCATTAAAGGTTATATTTTATTGTATAGGACATTTCAGAATTATCATTTCATCATTATGGTGAATCATTTCCTAGAGTGCACCAGAACAACTCATCCTTTCTTCTTTTTTGTTCTTTGACATAGTTTGAGTTTGGTAGCACCACATCCTGAGTATATAGATAGATTACAAATATATATTGAACAATTTGAGAAATATATGCTCATTAATAATAGGGATTGGAAATATATCGCCCATTCTATGCAGATCTTTCATTTGTTGAAGTTATCTTTCTATCATAGCCAACATTAACATCTTCAGCAATTTGTTGGATCGAACCAGACAGGCTAGCCTTCATTCACCACGCGCACTAATGAGCCTACCCTGTTATTTGCAGTATGTTTTTCATGGATAACCACTTTCTGTATTATTATCTGTATTTCTGGATTCTCCTATGTTCAATGCACTCCCTGCCACACAGTCCAATTGTGTGCCCAGTGTGTTCCCCTTTTTAGACATCCGTTATGTCTGTTAAGGAATATTCCTCAAAGGCCACCCAAGAGAGGGACGCTTCTGTGCTAAACTCCAATGCCTACAAAAACTGTCAGGACAGATTCTCTAGTATAGCTCAGGATCAGGGGGGCTCTGTGATGGATGCTTTGCTGCAGCACAGCGGCATGTTCCCTGGCTCTGGTGTCCTTGCAGAGCCAGCATGGATTTCCAACTTGTCCCATGCCATGCTGGAGCTAGAAAACCCATGCTGTAGTTCATGGACATCCCCTGTAAATGGTCCTACTTCTGGACTCTCCTCCCCGCTGGTTTCTCCTCCACTGGCTCCAGTTGAAACGGCCTGGGTGCCGGGCTAAACGCAATCCTTACAGGCTTTGTGCATGTCTCTAACTCTTTACAACAAATGTTGAACCTGGCTGTCCTCCAGCGGCTATCCAAGTGTCCTATAACTACCTGCCTGCATTCAGATTATAACTCGGGTTCCGTGGTCTTCTCTCATGCAGAGGACGACTTTCCCTAATTTTCTGACCTAGAATTATCATCTGTACAGGGGTCGACTAGCCTATTCCGGTAAATGTTGAGGCTTTAAATGCTGTTAAGTCCACACTGCTTATCTCAGGAGGCTGCCGCCTTCAAATTCAAAGGAGTATTACCTTTCCTTCCTCTACTCAACTGGAGGACCTCAGCGCAGAAACTGGGACCCATCCTAGTAGGCATTTCCAGGTCTCCAAGTGTATCATGACTTTCTATCCTTTCCCTTCCTCTGACTGGACATAATGGGAGGTGCCTCCCCCAGGTGGAAGCCCCAATCGGGTGGCTGGCTAGGGCCACCATGCTCCCTCTTCCAGATGTGGGGCTAAATGTAGTAGACTGAGAGCCGGCTCCGCTGCGGGAATACATGCGAGTATGCCTGTACTTTTAAAGCAGCAAGCATGTTAAAAGCTAAACCAAGCTGACTAGACAGTGGCGCCGGCTCGCAGTTTTACATTCTGCCCGTGGCTTCTCTTAAAGATGCCATGGACAAGAAGAATAGTGCTTTCCTCATATTTATTTTTTTAATATTGCCATTGCAGCGCTTCAGCCAGCCCTGGTCTGCACTTGTATTACTAAGGCCATAGAGAGGTGGGCCGATTCCCTTGTCAGTAGTCAACAATATCGGGAAAGCATTTTTTTTATCTATGGGGGGAGCTATTGATTTGAGCATCCTGTCTGCTGTGGTTTCAGCCTCTACGGTAGCAACCAGGAGAGCAGTCTGGTTCTGCTCGTGGTGTGTGCACAATTAATCCAAAAAGACCCTGGAAACCCTTCTGTTTACTGGTTAAGTTCTATTAGGAACAAAATGACAGAAAATCCAAACTCCAAATAGGTACAACCTACTCCTTGCTGGTCTACACATGAATGCTGCTGCACACCTGTGAGAGAATTTGCCTTATTCCCTCAACATAGGAAAAACACAAAATTATAATATAAGGTGGTGCTACACAAAGCAAGATGACCAGAGCTCATATATAACACCCCATTAGTTTAATAGAAAATATGATAATTTTTCATTCATGTGTGTAATTTTTTATGCCCTAAAAATTAAATAATGCACATGAATTCCATCTAGTTAGTAATACATGCATGTCCATACCAAGTTGGACATTCTTGCCTAATCAATGCTTGGAATTTGTCAGAATTTGTGGGTTTTTGTTTGTCCACCCACCTCCATGAGGATGAATCACAAATTCTCAATGGGATTAAGGTCTTGGGAGTTTCCTAGCCATGGACCCAAAATTTTGATGTTTTGTTCCCCGAGCCAGTTTGTCTTCACTTTTGCCTTATAGCAATGTGCTCCATCATGCTGGAAAAGACATTTGTTCGTCACCAAACTGTTCTTGGATGGTTGGGAGAAGTGCTCTTGGAGGCTGTTTTGGAACCATTCTTTATTCATGGCTGTGTTCTTAGGCAAAATTGTGAGTGAGCCCACTCCCTTGGCTAAGAAGCATTTCCCCACACATGATTGGTCTCAGGATGCTTTACTGTTGGCATGACAGGATGAAGACTTTTGGAGGATGGCCTGGTGTCAAGAAGGGCAGCAAAGAAGCCACTTCTCTCCAGGAAAAACACCAGGCACAGACTGATTTTCTTCAAAAGGTACAGGGATTGGACTGCTGAGGACTGGGGTAAAGTTATTTTCTCTGATGAATCCCCTTTCAGATTATTTGGGGCATCTGGAAAAACGCTTGTCCGGAGAAGGATAGCTGAGCGCTACCATCAGTCCTGTGTCATGCCAACACTAAAGCATCCTGAGACCATTTGTGTGGGGTTTCTTCTCAGCCAAGGGAGTGGGCTCACTCACAATTTTGCCTAAGAACACAGCCATGAGTAAAGAATGTTACCAAAACATCCTCCAAGAGCAACTTCTCCCTACCATCCAAGAACAGTTTGGTGACGAGCAATGCATTTTCCAGCATGATGGAGCACCTTGCCTTAAGGCAAAAGTGATAACGAAGTGCCTCGGGGAACAAAACATCAAAATTTTGGGTCAATGGCTAGGAAGCTCCCCAGAGCTTAATCCCATTGAGAATTTGTGGTCAATCCTCAAGAGGCGGTTGGACAAATAAAAGCCCACAACTTCTGACAAACTCCAAGCATTGTTTAGGCAAGAATGGGCAGCCATCAATCAGTATTTGGCCCAGAAGTTGATTGACAGCTTGCCAGGGTGAATTGCAGAGGTCTTGAAAACGAAGGTCAACACTGCAAATATTGACTCTTTGCATAAACTTAATGTAATTGTCAATAAAAGCCTTTGACACTTATGAAATGCTTGTGATTTTACTTCAGTATACCATGGTAACATCTGACAAAAAGGTCTAAAAACAATGAAACGGCAAACTTTGTGAAAACCAATACTTGTGTCATTCTCAAAACTTTGGCCATGGCTGTATGTGCATTATTACATTTTTATGTTCTATTAGGGCCTGAATTGGATAAAATCATTGCAGCCGTGGCTGCCTCCAAATCAGATTCCCTGCCTTTCATGTAGCTAAAAATACGATCACGGGAATCCTTCAAGTCAACGCGCGTTTCGGCTCAACCTGGAGCCTTTGTCAAGACATATGGATAATGTGACCTGATAGATGATTTATACTCCCCGCCTCCTATCGGTATAGGGCATAAATCAAGACAAATACTGACTGTTGTGAAAAAAACCTCCTACCTCTGAGTATACACCCACCCGTCTGACCTCACATAACATCCTCGCAGGGATTGGTTACACAGGGACCCCCATAGTATCTGCATCGTCCGAAACCGGAAGTATGTGTCTGAAAACCCAGCGGCGCATCATATAGAACTAACCGCGTCTCTAAAAATAGAGAGCGAACATGTGTTCCCTGTACCACCCCACGTGGTGTCCGCGTCATCCAGGCCCGGAAACATGCATCCGGAAACCTGGCAGCGCTGCATCTAAAGCTGTCCGCATCTCAGAATACTGAGGGCGGAAATTAATTCCCTATCTCAGCACACATCGAGGTGGAGCTAGCGGGCAGTAGTCTGTCAACCAACTGGATAACTACTTTGTTGTCCTGGTAACCTGACGCTATGGCATGTAGTCATAGTAACCCGACCTAACACGTGACCTACTATAAACCTCCATAATGGGAATTTTCGAGCACAACAACATGTATACAAATATAATATACATACATAAATATAAAAACAAAATTTAAACTAATGGAGTCTTCATACGTAAATTCATTCTTGAATGGCAATCTATGTTTAAAAGGATCGGAGACTTGTCTTTTTATACATATATATTTATCTTGTTATAGTCCATAGAAAACAGAAAGAATCCCAGGTTTTATCGCTACAAGAAACATATATTCTGGTAAGCCCATCATCTGGAAAAGTTCCGGAATATTGTTACAGTACACAAGATTGTTATCTTGGCTAAAGAATGGCTTACTCTCTATTTCGATAAAACGTTATAGTAACATCCGGCTCAAGATAGTGCTTTTCTTGAGTCTGGATACTAAAAGCTCGCTAAATTCAAGTCACGAATTAAACCGTTTAGTTCCTTTTGAGAAAATTTGTTTGGAGTAGAGGAACTTTCTTCAAACGCTTTCGTCTGTGTTGTCACCTGCACTGGATGAAATTAACATTTCCACATTATCACATTCAACTTCGCACAAAGAACTGAATGATGGTACAGGGAAATCTTTGCTGTGTGGTATCTGTCGTTTTTCAGAATTCATACTTGGACATTCCCATTTGCGTTTCTTCAATTCATACCCTTCACATTTACAGCACAAAATAGCAGTCACTCAAGTGATCTTTTGGCTCACAACACATCATAGGTATGCCGAAATTAAGTCCTTTCGATCAACTTTAGTCCAATTGTGGAGTGATTCCACGCAGGTTTTACAAACTTTGTGAGGCACCCAAATCTTGTCTTGCTGGCTTATGTGACGTCCAAAATAAGCCTGATATGCTTGTTTTACAAATACAGTTATATTTTTTTCTTTCTTTTGCAACACTATATTTGCCACAAATATAACAAAAAACATCAGGATTGTTAGTACACCATCTCCGAGAAGAACTAATTTTTACGGCGAAAATGTTTTGTTTCACACATTCAGTGTGAACTCCCAACATAAGTCGAGGACGTACTGCACAAAACAAGCGCAAAGTGCGGGAAATTGGTTGTGGTGGGACAGAACAAAGGAACAGGAGGTGTGCTAACTGCGTCACTCAGTCCTCTTCGTTGCTCCTCTCTGTATGCTGGGAGGAGGCGTGGCTGTGGTCTGAGGCTGTCCCAGCAGGCTCAGCAATGCACTGCCACGCCTCCTCCCAGCGTTAGTGAGGAGATTTCAATGTGTTGTCTCAAACGTGACTACCAGCTGCGCTATCACAAATCAAACAAATTGTTATTGTTGAAAGAGGGTAGTTGTTAAAGCAAAACTAAGTCGATTCTGTTAAGTAAAGCAGACTTAGACTAGTAAGGTACTTCAAATGGAGGAAATTGACATTTATAATTTTTCATTAATTTGAAAACTGGTGCTAATCCAGCTATAGCGAATAACTAATGCGAAAATAGGACCTGTGAGTACGCTCAAACCGATCTTAAATCCTTGGCAAGAAAAAAAAATATTTTTTTGTTCCCCAGTGTAATACATGACGGGATTGCTCCCAAACATTAAACTCACAGTCCCCAGCTGACTGTAAGGCACATGGAAAATACACTTAGTCGCACGATGCTCACTCGTTATGTGTAACGCAACTTGTAGGATAGATGTATGTCAGCAGTTTACATCCCTGAGGTCGAAAACTGGGAAGCAGACTATCTCAGTTGTCAGGGCGTTTACATGGGCGAGTGGTCTCTCAATCCCGCCGTGTTTCAGTTGTTGGTGAATCGCTGGGGCTGTCCTGCCATAAGTATAATGGTCTCCCATCACGATTGCAAGCTACCCCAGTACTGCTCCTGAACTCGGAATCCTGATGCCCTTCTGACGGATGCCCTGTCTGTTTCATGACAATTCCTCTCAAATATATCTTTACTACTTTGTCGATGCTGCCTTGGGTTGTCTGCAGACTAAAACGGGAGGGCGGTTCAGCCATTCTGGTGGCTCTAGACTGGACACGCAGGCCTGGTCTTTGGATCCTACCCCTGGATCACTCTTGAATGGCTTTGACAGGGTGGCTGTTGAAACAGCCCTCTTGAAAGGGTTTTTCTGATGCTGTTGTGTGCACCATGCTTTGCGACAGGAAGCCGGTGGTCACAAGAACCTATTAGTGGGTTTGGTGAGCTTATTTTGCCTGGTGTTCTGCTCAGAAGCTTGACCCAGCAGTCTTCTAACTTTCCAGTTTCTTGTCCTTTTTGCATAAATGGTTGGCTTTAAGTTTCCCCTCTTCCCTCAAGGTTCAGGTTTCTGCCCTCTATTTCCAGTTTAAAAATGTGCTTGTACCAGCTGTGCAGCCTTTCCTTCAGGGGGTGCTTCAAATTCAGCCACCGTGTTTTCCTCCATTTGCCCCATGGGTTATGGTTTGGGTGTTGCGGGCTCTTCAGACTCCTCCTTCGGAATCCGTGGACCTTCGCTTGCTCACATGGAACACTGTGTTCCTTCTGGCTATCCAGAGGCGGATGTACTGTGAAACTAATGAAGCTTAAGCTCCAGGGCACCTAACCCCGGAAGGGCCCTGAAGCAAATTATCTTTTAATGAGTGAATTTTTCAACAAAATCAATGCAGTTTTTTAAGTGTGTCTTATTAAAATAAGGTTATTTTAGTGATAGAATCATAAGCCAATGGGTTGAAGTAGGGGGGTGTTTCTGAGTTCCCAGAACCCCCCTCCCCCTGATCAGTACTGTACAGCAGACACTATTTCTACAGCTCTGACCAGGGGAAGTGCAGAATAGAGAGCTGCTCTGTGTCACTGCTGAGTGCAGTACTGCCAGATGCCAGTAGATGCTCCCATCTCTATTTCTCCATTTGTGCTGTCCCATCTGCCAAAGGTTGGCCCTGTAGTGCTGACCACAAACTGAAAGCATATCTGACTGATGGATGGCATGTAGCTCAGTCGCAGGAGCACGCAGCATGGGGGAGAGACTTGACTCAGGGGGATTCCAGAGATTCTACTAAGAAGAAACAATAGCTGGGATACTACAGAGGAAGTGAGTTAGTTTTGATTTTGTATGTGAGCTACCTATAGTCCTCTCTCTCTCTCTCTCTCTCTCTCTCTCTCTCTCGGGTTTCTACACCTATCCCCGGATTTGGGAACATTGGGCCTGATTCAGATCCACTCGCAAGCGGCTGTCCGCTCGCAAGTGGGTCGATGTTCTGCACTGCGCATGCGCACGACGGCGGGAGCTCCGTCGTGCGCATGCGCCAGACGCGACGAGCGAAGGACTTTCCTTCGCTCGTTGTGTCTGATCAAAGGGGGCGTGCTGTCGATGTTGATTGACAGCACGCCCCCTTTGGTGGGCGTGCCGGGGGCGTGCCTCCCTGACGGAGGCGTTCCCAAGGGAACGCCTACCGTCAGAAGCCGGCCCACTGACATCACTAGTGATGTCAGTGGGAGTGATTTTGGCTCTGATAGAGCCAAAATCACTCCGGGCCTTGCGGTTGAAAACCTCAACCGCAGGCTCCGGCTCGCAGTTTCAATGGTCGCGATGGTCAAGACCATCGCGGCCATCAAACTGCACGCTCGTATAGGCTGTGGGTGGTGACCCACAGCTATACGAGCGTCCAGGAGGACGCTCCATAATTATGGAGGGCGGCCCTCATTCAGAGCGTGCGCTCTGCTCAGAGCGTACGGCTCTGAATGAGGGACATTGATCCCTATGCTAGGACACATCCTTCATTTACAATAAACTGTGTGTTAAAGTCCTCTGCAGAGGGAAAACAGTAGTTTGAACAAATGAGATACTCTGGCATTGAAAGATCATAAAGCCAAATGCATTTCCAGTGGGCTAAGCATGCAGTCAGCCCAGTAAAACCGTTCCCAATACACAACACATTACTGTAAGGCTATGTAAGTGTGCCCAGAGATTGATTCTTGCTGATGATGCCCAAGCTATATTACAGGTGCCAATATATGAACCTGTGTGGTAAGGTGAAGAATTAGAAAACCCACACACATTTGAATTTTTTCAATTAGAAAAGTGGTTCCTTGGATTAAGTTATAGAATAGAAATTAAATGTGTAATTTTGTTGCCACCCTGCATAATTTTAAATTAGATGGTCTACACTTATTGTTTTCTGTGTAGTGATACTGCTGCTGGCTTTGTATACTTAATCACAGGGTTAGAATAACACTTTGCAAGCACAGCCATATTGTGTGTACCTGCTCTCAGATAAAAAAAAATGTTAATGTTTTCTTTCTGGAAAAAAAAAAGTAACAGAAGAGGAAATGTCTGAAGCCTGTGCCAGCCTGGATGTAAACCGCCCTAACAAACAATACTTTCTATTGATTCTGCATCCTTTGGGAAACAAACATTGTTAAGTGCATATTACCTCATTGCTCAAGAATGAATTCTTAATAGGAGGCTTTGTACTGAAGAACAGAGACCCATACAGTGAAATTAGGAATTTGACTACAAAGGTGTATTTAAAATAATGTTTAATATGCCAGTTTGGCTATGCAATCTTTTGCAACCCTGTAAGATAAATTACTACATTTTAGTAGATTAGTATTTTTTTTCTTTTAAATTAATCATGTAATGGGTTTCAAAACAAGGTTAATTGTTGTTTTACGTGCTAAGTGTTGTAGCTATAAATGCGGAACTATGAGATGGCTTGTACTGCAGTAAAGTACTTAACATAATGTCAACTAAATGGTTATTAACCAGAAACACCCTTCACTAATGACAAATGATGAAGGAAACAAATTATACTAAACAGCGGTTTTTCATGAAAAGGTAATGTCTGAGTTAAGGTAGTAATTACTGGTTAATGAATATTGATTAGTTGTTTTTTTTTTTTTTTCCCTTGCAATGTAATTGCAACAAGGGCCAAAAAGCAATCGTGGTTCTAGTGTCTAACATTGCAGGGCATTTTAAAGGATTGTCAGTGTGCTTCTAATGATCCATAACCTGAAAATGCAAGTTTGCCTATAAAATAGAACTACTAATACTTTCTTACGCATTTGAATTTTTGGGGTGTTCCATGGAAAATAACTATTTTGATTCTTTCTTATTGAATGCACTGCGTAAACATTCGTAGTACTAAAATGGAAAAAGTATTTAAACACTTGGTTGACCCTCTTCCTCCAGACTTTCAAAACAGTCAGGAGAAATTTTGGACCTGGACTCTGAATGGGCCACTCCAGATGGCGAATTTTCTTCTGTCGAAGCCATTTGGTGTTGATTTACTTCTATGGGGCTTATCCAATTAGCCGCGGCTAATTAGCTCGCCCGGGGCTATCCAGTTAGCCCCAAAGTCGGCCTGACAACTGCACTTATCAGGGGGTTTTTCGGGACCTGATGTGTCCTAAAAAATAATCCATGTTAAGTGCCGTTTTTTCACCAAAAAAGAACACATAGGGACGTAAGCTTATCGTGGCTCCTATGTGTTAACGGGCGAACTATCCTATTAATTCGCCCGAATTAATAGGATAGGCATGTATAAAATATCTACGAAATTTGGGGATTTTTCAGCGAAAAATCCCCGTTTTTCGCCGATATCGAGGATCAATTAGCGCCCGAACACTGTTCGGGGCTAAATGGATATGCCCTTATATTTTGTATCTCTGTCCAGTTGCATTATCCAATTTCTATTGAGCTACAATTGGTGGACAGCTAGCCTTATATTCTCCTGCAAAATGTCTTAATAAACTTTTACATTTTATTTTTCTGTCAGTGAGAGCAGGCGGTCCTGGCCCAGAGTCAGCAAACCATCCCCAAAACCTTGTGCTCCCTCTATCATACTTTACAGTTGGGATGAAGTCTAGATGCTGGTGTGCTGTGCTTTTTTTTTCTCGACATAGGGCCAGATTCAGAGTTGTACGCCATTCCGATGTTTTCACAGACGAATGATTATCGCCCATCTGCCCATGAGTCGCACTGTGCATGCGCAATGTACATTACCAAAGTCGTTTGCAGCGAATATTTATTCACGGTGTGATTGACAGTCGGGGAGTGTTTGGGGATAGTAACGGGGAGTGTCTGCTAAAAGCACAGACGTGTCGCATCCTGCTACTGCAATCCCGTAGGCAGTAAACATGGCTCTGGCGTCTCTGTTCTTGTGGCCATCTGGGTGACCATAGACTCTCACAGGATCGCTTACATCGAATGAACTGCGACCGATGCTGCGTCATTGTACACAGATGCTTGGATTTGCAAAGACAGCAGTGGGCATCTCAATACACATCCTGGCGTCGCATATAGGATCGCAGCTGCAGTGGCAATACCGTACAGCTCTGAATAGGCCCATAGTGTTGTGTTTTTTGCAAATAACTCTACTTTTTGTTTCCTCTGTTCACAGAACATTTTGTCAGTAGCGCTGTGGAACATACAGATACTATCTAGTGAACTTCAGATGTGCAGCAATATTTTTTTTAATCTTATAGCTGGCCATACACTAGACCAACTTTCATCCAACTAGTTGGTTGGAATGAAAATCTGGTAATGTATTCTCAAATTTAAACAACTTGTGATTGTAATTTCCTCCCATAAATTACCAGATTTTCATTCCAACCAACTAGTTGGATGAAACTTAGTCTAGTGTATGGCCAGCTTTAGTCCTCTGAGATCTCATTTGTTTGAGGCATCCTTCACATCGGGCATTGCTTCCTGTGAATAGCAAACTGAAAACTTGAGAGGTTTTTTTAGGGCACGCCAACTGTAACCAACACCACCTCCAAATTTTTCTCATTGATTTTACTTCAGTTTATCTAGCACCTGACGCCAGTTAGTGTTTTTAGAACTCATAAGTGTAGGAGTTCACTATTTTTGTTGTTCGTTTAAACAGACTGTCTAAGTTGGTGACATTTTACTTTTTAATGACAATGTGTGTATATTGTATGTATACTGTGTGTATGTGTATATTAAATATATATACACTATATGGACAAAAGTATTTGACCACACTTGTTAATTATTGAATTGAGGTGTTCCAATCAGAGCTGTTGCCACAGATGTATAAATTCAAGAACTTAGCCATGCAGTCTCCATTTGCAAACATTTGTGATACAAAATGGGTTGTTGCTTGCAAGCCTCACATCAACAATGCCAAGCGTCGGGTGCAGTGGTGTAAAGCACACACACACTGGACTGTGGAGCAGTGGAAACATGTTCTGTGGAGTGGCGAATCACGCTCCTCTGTTTGGTAGTCACATGGGCGAGTTTGGTTTTAGCCAATCCTGGGAGAACCTTACCTGACTGACTTCATTGTGCCAACTGTGAATAATGGTATGGGGTTGTTTTTCATGCCCTTTATCTTCAGTGAAGGGCAATATTTATGCTTCAGCATACCAAGACATTTTGGACAATGCTATTCTTCCAACTTTGTGGCAACAGTTTGGGAAAGGCACTTTTCTATTCCAGCATGACTGTGCCCCATTGCACAAAGCAAGGACAATAAAGACATGGTTGATGAGTTCAGTGTGGGAGAACTTGAAACAGAGCCCTAACCTTAACCCCATCGAGCACCTTTGGGATGAACTGGAACGGAGATTGCGAAACTGGCCTTCTTGTCAAACATCAGTGCCTGACCTCATAAATGCTTGACTGAATGAATGGGCACGAATTCCCACAAACACTGCAAATTCTTGTGTAAAGCCTTCCAAGAAGAGTGGAAGCTGTTATAGATGCAAAAGGGGGATCAACTCCATATTAAAGTATATGTATACAATGTCATTACATTCCCTGTTGGTGTAATGGTCAGGCGTCCATATACTTTTGTCCATATAGTGCGTGTGTTTGTGTGTATATGTGTGTGTGATACTTGAAGCTGAAATCCTGGTGGTATGCATATTCCTAGACTTTGGGGTCAGTCCAATTAAGTACGAGTAGCGAGATTGTTTCATGAAACTGTACGACTTTGCACGAATGCACGCACCCAAAGATTCTCTAATCCAATTAAAAATGCCTATTCTTGGTACTCGCAGCGGAAGTTTGCGAAATGACATGATATGAGAGATGTGCATGAAAAAGTGGGGAGACTCTCCTGGACCCACCAAAATTGATAATTTTGTTAGCAGGACCGTATAGAAGGCTGTTTGTGGGCATTAGGAAAGTACTGAAGGTTTTCAAATGGATGATTTGTGCTTTTTTTTTTTTTTAAATGCTAAAAAAAAAAATTCTAAAAAGCAAACTTTTTTTTGTTTAATCTCAAACGAATTAAACAAAAATGCAAAAAAAAAAGGCACTTGGGGGTTCTTTGAAAAGTTGTAAAAAAAAATGTCAATTAAAAAAATACGGTTATTCAATTTGGGTGCCTAAACTAACGAAAAAGTAAATTTTGGGGTAATTTGAGGCCATTTGTTTTTAACCCCCATAAATGACATGTAATTATTGGACTAATTATGCTAATTGGAAACTTCAATTACCTAAGTGATCTTTAGGTGGGCTGTCGAAGGGGTTCAGCGCGGAGTCCTGACATTTTAACCTTAAAATAATGATTTTCCTTTCCATCTCTCACCCTCAGGGAGATGCCAACGGAAAAATGCTAATTTACTCTGGTTCAGTGCGAGTTCCTAATTGAATTGCAAAATGTGTTCGCTGTGCGAATTCGAAGAGAAAACAGCAACTCGCACCGAATTGGATTGACCCCTAAATGATGATAAATATACCCCTTTTTGTCAGTAGCCCCTTGAAAGACCTATCTACAAAAATGTATACTAAAAGTTATATCATTTTCACTGTAGCATAATTAATGTTTATCGCTCATACTGAACTATATCGAGATGAATGTTTAAACAGAAGAAACGTCATATTACTCATGTTTTATATTTCAGGATGTGTTTGCATTCTCAATGTGTACCATTGATATTGAGGCTTGCCTTTAAAAGCACTGCATATTGACATATTTAATCAATACCCACTTAACATATATTTTAATGTATACCATCTATGTCATATCTTCCCCTCCTTTTTCGCTTGTTCTTAGTTTTGTTTATTAAAACCATGAAGTAACTTAGATCAACGTAGGTCAAAACTTGTAATTGCCCTTGGTACTCATCCATTATATAAAGTGCTATTGATCACAAGGAATACAAAGTACAGAAGCCAGTATATAGTTTAGAAATCACACATCTTAAACGTTTTTTTTTCCCCTATCTGTAGTACTTGATCATCACCCATTTATTGTGTTAATTCTGTATATGCATTTATGCCTTTCACATATGTAGGTTATGTCAGGCAAATTGCTGATAATCAGTTACTCCCATACATTACCAGATTTTCATTCCAACCAATAAACTAGTTGGTTGTTTGGACAGAAAATCCTTAGGTGTGTACCCAGCTTGACTGTCGGCATCCTGACTGACAGGATGCCAAACGCATCCCGTTTCCATCTAGTAGTTTGGTTACATATGACTGAATCAGAACAAAGCAAAAAAAAAAAACCACTTGACACAATAATAATACAATTAGAAAAGTACAATTTATATAAATACACTAACATAAGAGTCCTAAAGTAAGCTGTACATTAATGTAAAATTTCCACATTAACCTAACCTTACTTAAATCCATCTTGGCAATATTACCAAATTAATATATAATATTGTAAAGTAATACAATACTTGCAAAATAAATACTAACCTCTCCTCATATCCAATTACATTTATGCTGGCCAAACACCTGCACGACCAGCATAAGATCAGATTCACATACGATTCCCTAGCAGTCCTAGCGGCACAACTTGTTGTTTTCCATTGCACATGATCTGTTGTACGATCAATTGTGTGCCTCACGCTCATCAGGGAAAAGTAATTGAAAGGACGCACGATGCATCGCATGCACAAAATACATGGTACGATCTGCACACGATACGATGGATAATATGGGCTGCACATCTGATCATACAATCTGTTTTAGGAGCTGCGGGAGCACGCATCTGATCGTATCCTACTCCAAAAGTACACGATTCATCGTAAGACTTGTCGACAATAGGGTAATTGGCCCAAAATTGTGCAGGTGTATGACCAGCATTAGTGTTAGTTACACATCCACTGCTTCACAGTAAAGGCAATTTACGTCTGCATTTTTTTTTTTCCTAAAGGCACATAGAACACTAAACCTAAAACATAATGGTGACAATTTTCGTAAAGTTGATTTCATTAAAACATAGCAGATTCCTGTTCAGATTGATGTTCAATGTTCAAATTATCTTGAACTCTTTTTTTTTTTTTCTCTGTCTTTGTTTTATGCAAAACTGTAATGAGTCTTCATTGGCAAAGAGTGTTATAATTCAATGCAGACACTAATTGGGAGGTTCCTATATTAGGATTGCCATAATATCCCTATAATCAGGGACAAATGAATTACAGCGGCTGTGGCTGGCTGACTTCAATTCTGCATTTCACTTGTTTTTGGTCAGCCACAGAACCAATGTGATTCATATATTTCTCTTATTAAAAAGAAGATATTATAATAACCATATCCTAGATGCATTTTCTCCTTTTATTGGTCGTGATTCAAGTATTGCAGGGGCGGATTGGGATGCAAAATCAGTCCTGGAAATTTTTGCAACAGCCCTAAATGGTGGAGTCTGTGAAGGAGGTGGTATCTGATGGCATATGTAAATGGAGCTGATGGTATATTAAGGGCATGTGGAGAAGAGTGAGCAAGAAACTGAAGAGAGAGAGACGAGAGAAAGAGAGAGATGAAATGTTTTTTTTCCTCATTTATCAATGTATAGGACTATCTCTATATAATAATAGTGCCACATATCAGTGTGTGCTGGGAGCTGTGCTATTCCTCCTCATATAACTGTACAGTCCCCTTTCCTCTTGTAATACCACATATCTGTGTGCTGGGAGCTGTGTTATTCCCGCTTATATATCACTGTACTGCCCCCTCTCCCCTATATAATAATACCACATAGCATTGTGTTGGGAGCTGTGTTATTCCCACTCATATATCACTGCAAGGTCCCCTGTACTGTAATTGATAACAAAAAATAACCCCCATTTCAGTGTGTGCTGAGAGTTGATAACACTCCCTCCCTATACCAACCCTGCCAGCCTTTAGTCTCCCCAGAGGGTCACTTACTAGCCTTTTTCCAATGCTGGTCTCACTGCTCCCACAGTCACAGCGTGGTCTTGGTGAAAGAGGAGTGGGTCCGGCTTCCTTCTGCACTTTCTGGAGCCACCAGTGAGATACTCATCCGTGTCTCCGACATTGCGTTCCGATTGAAGAGTAGGAGCGCCATGCAAAGCAGGAATAGTCCAGTGATGCTGTTCAGGTTGTGTTGTCTAATGACGAGACCGCACTGGGGGGTGAGACACCTGGTGATGGGAAAGGTAACTGCAAGGCAGTGTTACTGGCGCAGCCATGAGAGACTGTTTACTCTGCACAGCCCAGCCGGCCACAGTCACCTGACATCTCGGGCTCTCACCTGCTGCTGCTCACACATACAGCCACGTTCCTCCCCCTTTCCCCCATATTTACATTCTTGGCTGTAAAATTACTGTCTGTGGTTAATATAACATAATGGTTTTAGTGGTCTTTTTAATAAACTGTAGATTAAGGGAGGAATACAACTGTGGGATAAGTCCTGGTTTTGAACACCCAAACTGTTATTTTACACGGCTCAACTTCGTCTAATTGGGCTTGACAAGTGCGATAATAACAATTGAATTGCAACATTGGGTGCACATCAATTAGAGCACCTTAAAAACAATTGAATCGCCCTCTAAGTGACTAAAATCTTATTTAAAATAAAGTGTCAACTTTTCTGAATGGTTTTAAAATAATAAAAATAAAGAAAAACCTGTAATGTTCCTTTTCCTCTCGATTTACATAAGAGAAGTGTCCTGGTCCATAATCAAGGGGTATCTGCTATGATTTAATATTTGACTGTCCACCTGTCTCAAAAACTGAAGCGTTTAACACAGGCCAACTGTTCTCCAGTGGACATTCTGAAACATCTGCATCATTGTGAAAACCCTGTGCCTATTCAGGGGAATAGAAACATTACAGGCTCCACACTATACTCTAATAAGCTCAACTTACTCTGCCAGATCTAACTCTTTTGTGTGGAAGAGTCTAATATTCTTCTGTTGTATTACATATGGATACTAAGCTTGGCAACCAGGTGGTGGGTTTTTTTTTTTTGTTTTTTGTTTTTTGGCGAACATTTATGTTGGAATTTTATCTTTCATGGTGGGCAAATTTATCTACTGACCCCACTGCCTGTGCCCATGTCCTCCAATCATTCAGCTTGGCCACAATATATTTGTAGAAAATGTTGACATTATTCAGTAAATGGGTTTATTAAGCTTGCTATAAATGTATGTTGTCTGCTTAAGTTTGGTGATAAGCATACTGTAGTTCAAATTATACAGGCTGTCCAAGTACATACATATGGTATTCTGATGACCACATTTTCACAGAAGCCCATATAAATAAAATATAAGTGAAGAAACATTTAGCGTCCACTGGTTCCTGAGGTAAATTGAAAAATCTATATTAAAGCCAAGCTTCGGATTCTAGACATCATGTAATGCATTCCCTGTCCAGACCTACACTGCTCTATCACCCAACCTTCACCACATCCAACACACAAAATATTTAGT
Source organism: Taudactylus pleione (assembly GCA_031769625.1). Lineage (NCBI taxonomy): Eukaryota > Metazoa > Chordata > Amphibia > Anura > Myobatrachidae > Taudactylus > Taudactylus pleione. The sequence goes on along the minus strand of JAUIMM010000025.1, from coordinate 41,929,197 downwards.
CTACCAGTATTTGAAATAAATATTTTATTCTTGACAACATGCATAAGTTACAAAACTGATAAAACAAGTGACAGCCTGTCATCCCTATTGTTCTACACCAGTCGTCTCCAACCTGTAGCTCACAAGCTACCGGTAGCTCGTGGTCTTAATTTTGGTAGCTCACCTAGCTGCAGTACTGCCAGGTCAACTAGGAGGAAGTGACCTCAGACATGTGCTTCCCCGTGGCATCGACCCCATTGGTGGAGCCGCAGGGAAGTACGTCATGTGATTACCGCAGCCTCTACAGCAATCACCTGACTTGCATCCCCGTGATTCCACCCACGGCGTCTACGGCGGAGCGAGTGACTCTCGCCCAGCCCTGCTGGGAAAATCACACAGCAACCCTGCCTATATCTTTTGCTCCTCTACTGCACGTACCTCCTTGAAGCCGGTAATTAACAGTGAAATGCGCCTGTGTGTCAAATTGTATTTACAAACTACAACAATATCACTGTAATAATAAAATGCATTTTTATTTTCTATGAAACTTTTTTTTTTTTCATTAAATGACCTTCAATTGTTCGGTTATTAGCTTTTTTTTTTTTTACAATTTTAGTAGCTCACACCTCATTTAATGTTGTAGACCACTGTTCTACATCCTATGCCCTATGTACTTTTTAAATATAAGATCCTAGGAGCTCATTCAGACCCGCTCCTTAAGATGCATACTCTCGCTGCTGCCGATTGTATGCAGCGTGTATGTATTGTGCGCATGCATCGCAGTGCACGTGCGCATAACTTAGTGAGAGTTCACAATGCATTCGCTCACTGCGCATAGACAGCCCAGCAGAGTGAGTGCCAGGGGAAGCCGTTTGAAGGTGGTAATCGGCTGGGCATTAAAAACAGGGCGTGGAGGTGCAAACACAGGCGTGTCTGAGCATCTCAACGGCGTTTAATAGGTGTGCATAATTAAAAGACAGCATCATAGTACACGTCACCTGGCTTGTTTTTACACTGAAGTGCTTGCGGAAGGGTATGGGCAACCTCAGGCGCTGCAATAGCATCCGATGTTACCCGATGTACTGATGGTTGCATACACTTCCTAGACATGATGTGCACAAGTGGGCGTCTTAAAACAGGCTGGTGGGTGTCTGCATAAACTGTGATCGCTCTCTAAGAAATACTGAGCGTGCTAATGCATGGCTGTGCGATAGCACTGCCTACGCAATTTGCATACATATCGTGCGAGCGATCGCATCTAGCGAGTGGCTCTGAATCAGGCCCAGAGTTCTATCTAGTACTAATCGTAAATAACTGTTGTTGTGTTAGTAATCATACAGCTTTCTGCTGTGATTCTTTATCATCTTGAGAACAAAGTGACATTTAGAATATAAATTACTATGTGTATTATAAAAGACCTAGGGGTCTATTTTAAAAGTATTTGGGGCCAATGCTCTGAAAACTGGTTTTCTGAGATGCGACACATTATTTAGTAGTAGGCCATTTATCATCAGACTTCCACCACAAACACAGTCCTAACAGCTTTCTATGAGAAGTGTAAAAATATTTACAAAGCCCTGAAAAGCTCAGCTGGCACCTTGTATCCTATGGGCTAAATTTCTGCATCTTTTTCATCAGAGTGCGATATTTAAGTTCCTACTCAGACAGCCTATACTTACACATGCACTGCCCAGCGTGCAATTTGTAAAGCCCTGGAAGTATAGTGATGGCTATCACAAACATTAGTGAAACTCTTTGATGGGACAGCATAATATGCTTTACCAGGCAAGATGTTCTTGATAAATGGCCCCAAAGATGTTAATGTCAATCCCTAAAATTTATAAATATGTGCCTATTTCTGTTAAGTAATATTAGAAATTTGGAAACTTCTCTCAAAGAAGCCATCTCTAGACCGGCTTACTCTTATTCAAGGAAGCCGTAAACTATGGTCTTCAGTTTGACATTGTACATACAGTATTTGGTCAAATCTACAGAATTTCTGGTAGACCATATATGTCAGTCATAGTAAGAAGTTTGCCGATCCCTCTCAGCAATGCCCTCTGCTAGTCTTCTGACAATCTATTTATTTCAATGTAAGGACTGATTAAATAGCATATTATAGGTTGCAAAGGATGGCACAGCAATGAAGTTGGTTTCAGGAAAAGTAAAGTTACTGTAACCTCAAATATTATTAGCTGAATTGTTTCTAGCAGAGGGCAATGAATATGGCAAACCTATTTCCTCTTTGCAGGTTATGAGAAGACAAACGTTTTGTTTACCACTACTTTGGCTGCTCTATAATATTGTCAGTCCTTCTGAACATATTGCCAAATAAATTAAGTATTGGCAAGTGATTCTAAGACAGTACAACATATGGTATAGCCATTTTTTTTAAATCTTTTTATAGCTTTCAATAACCTTGGGATGATCAGCATACTTAAAAGGAGAAGCCCATCTTATGTTGGAGGAAAATTCTCATTGTTCTCCTTTCAAACTCCTTGTGAATAACGTTATTGATTGTCCAATGGCTCTGAGAAGTGTCCTAAAATATAACATACAGATGTGTCCACATACATCTAGCCCCCTTGTGCATTATACAGCCCATCTAGTCATGCTATGCCGTGGCATGATTCGGTAGCACTGGGCGTCTTTTGGTGATATTTTTACCTCCTATACATTTTATTTGCACAGTGATGTGAATAGGACACACAAGCAGATTCTGCTGATTAAAATATGCTGCATGCCTATGTTCTGTGGGAATCTGTATGAAATACCGACAGAGAGGATGCTGGCTGTCAATACACTGACAGCTGGCATCCCGATGGTTCGAATCTCGATAGGGGAACGGTGAGTACTGGTCCCCTGTCCTGTTTACTCCCTAATTTTTTTGGTATCCTCATACGAACTCTCCCTACTCCGCACCCTAACTCTCCCGGTAAGTGCCTAAACCTAATCCTACCCCCTTAGTGCCTAGCCCTAACCTACCCCTGGTGGTGCCTAAACCTAACCCCCCTCTGTCTGGAGCCTAACCTCCCCCCTCCTGCAGCCTAATCCTAAGTCCCCTTGCAGTGCCTAAACGTAACCCGCCCCCCCCTTCCCCGCGGCTGATACTTAACTTGCCCCGGTCTCCTTACGATGGGATGCTGGCTGCAGGGATTCCTACGTCTGCACAGCCACTGATACTAAAATGTAGCATTTCGCTTGCAGACACATTCGCACCTGTACGAATAAGACTAGTTTGAAGGTAAAAAGTCATACCAAAATACGCTCGGCGCTGCCAAGTCACAGTGCTCATGCGTTGTGTAACATGACTTGTAGCGCACGAAGGATAGATGTATGTGGCCACACATCAATATAAGGTGCAGATTCACAGAGACCTATTGATTTCTGTATAATTCCATACACATTGTGTTCTTGCTGTTGCATGCATCATGGATTCAGTATCCAGACAGCAACTAATCATTTTCTGTATCCATCTGGTGAAGGCTGTATAGGAATTGATGTTACTCAGTGTTCACAGTTAACTGACATCAAACAGATGTCACACAGGATTTGTGGCTATTTTCTGAGATTTAATTCATTAATGAGAAAGAAATGGAAGAGAACTAAGCAGGAAATTGTCATTACCTTAATAAGAGGGAAGGTGCCATTTGACAGTAGGAAGTGACTGGAGACCAGAATCCATATATAAAATACCCGTTACAGACTGCAGCCTATTACTTGTACTTGCATCTGCAAAAATAAAGGTGTAATTACAGTAATAGTAGGGGGCGCAGCTGCTAAGAGCCCTGAGAAAGGTGGTATGGGCACTGCTGCTATCAAAGCCTTATGTGTAAATGTAGTTTTTGCTTTTTTTTTTTTTTTTTTTTTTTAACCCATGGACACTTGCTATGGGACCCACAAATGTCTGGTTATGCCCCTGGTCATAGTCTTACTGAATTGAAAACTGCTATACTGCAAACCATCTGCCTTCAAAAGGTGGCCTAATATTTCTATACAAACCAGTAAGTAAGGAGGCTGACTGTATAGCAATAACATTGAGAGTATTGCTGGAAACATTCGATTGATGCAGTTGGGTGATGATGATGAAGTCACTAATCACTTGATATGTGTAAGTGCATGCCCACAATGCATGTGACATTGTGACACTATATTTTTTTTTTTAGAGGGGGGGTGCAGTAGCATGTATATCCAAGCAAAAATGATGTATATGGGCTTGCACTGGTATATTGGGTGGATTGGGAACATACTCTGCCATATGCTGAATAGGCACACAAGTGTACCTATTTTCCACCTGAGCAGAATAGATTTAATTATGCTCTCCCTATTTGACAGTGGGAACCGCAAATGTGGAATAATTCTCAGGGCCGTCAGGAATGACATAGACACAACCTCATCCCTATAAATTCAAGGACACTCATTTTGTACTTTTCGGTTGTACTTTTACAGAAAAGTGGCTTTTTAGTCGCACTTCAATGTAATAAAAAGACTTAAACACAAACGTAACATGTAATAAAAACAGCCATGATGTCCGCTAACTAATATAAAGCTTCAGTTTGACAAATGGGCAGATATGTGCAAATAAATTAAGTAGCTTGGACTTCCATTTGTAGCACTTGTTTACTTTACTGTCTCCCTGTGTGTCTAGTCCCAAAACCAAATAACTAGATAGAAAAGTCAGGGAAATTGTTTCTTTATAGGCCGCGCTGCTTGAATTTGTATGTGCTATAAAATCATATGGTAAAAGGAAAATGAGACAAATATGCAGAAACCAAATATTGTCCATCAAAAGGTCATAAAATGCTATATTAGTCCAACTTGCAACAATGAGTTATGTTCAGCGTTTGGTAATACACAGTGGTTAATTTTCTAGGTGTTCATCTGTAAGCAATGGTGGACTTGTATTGCGCAAGTGTATCATTTGTATTTTCTTCTTCATTACCATTTAATGTTAGTAGTGTTCATCTTTTAATAGTATTGTGTGACCGTTTTACACTAAGTAAAACATTTAAATTCAGAAATTATGCATTTTAATTAGTGTTCCTAGCAAGTAATTAGGAATTAAAACCACGATAGGAAGTATGGAATAATATGTATAAATATATAGGCCATCTAAGTGCAGTCATGTAAAACTTGTGTGTGGAGAAGGTGACATGCAGTTGTTTTTGTATTCCAACTATACCAGGCCTTACTACAAACTCATGATGTGGTAGCCCATGAAGTTTACAGTGACGAAGCACTAAGAGTTACGCCACCTCCAACCTCTCCCTACCTAAACGGAGATTCTCCAGAAAGTGCAAACGGTGACATGGATATGGAAAATGTTACACGGGTCCGTTTAGTCCAGTTCCAGAAAAATACTGATGAGCCAATGGTGAGACGTTACCATATACATTTTAATAATTACATTTGTTTGTCCTTTTACAATACTCAGGTTATTTCTCCTCCAGTTTCATTCTATAGATGACCTATTTGTGTACCCTTGTGACTATTATTGTCTTTCTTTTACTAGTTTTGTGACATTACCTCCTTAACTGACCTTAGGGCTTGTTGGCACTCCAGTGTAATCCTGTCCATGCACTGCTCACTGAAGTGTACTGCTTCCTTAAGATATTCCGCACATGTTGAGCTGATATCTGAAAAGATTAGGTTTAGTTGCATCTACAGGTTTTTTGCAGGGTTATCACCTTTTTACTTTCAGATTCCTGGACGGGTGTATGTGGTCATAGGGCGTCGCCAAAACGGCAGTAAGGTTAACACCATTTTATTTGTCAGAACCCCCTCATGTACCTTTTTATATACCATCCGAGCTCCACATGCCTCATTATGTCATCAGACCCCTCCACAAGCCCCTATATATGCCATCTGCTCCACATTCCCCCTTATAGGCCTTCAATGCCCCCACATGCCCCACCTCCAGTTTCCAGCACACAATTCACCCAACTTACCTCTATAAGTTAATACCTATCTCCCTGCATCCCATCACCCCATTCTCCCAGATATTGTCTTCCCTCATCTTCCCAAACCTCTACATACCTCAGTGTTCTTCCAGTAAGAACATCTTCAAAACTACATTCATAATCTGATCTCAGAAATGAAACAGATGCAGCATCCATCTAATCTAATGTCACCCTCACTGCATTCCTCACCCTGTCAGTGTCACTTCTTTCCTAGCAATCACATGAGTACAATAAAGGTGTATTTGATTATTTACAGTTTTAAGGAGACTCCTTTCCAGCATTCTTCCACACCTGTGATTAAAAAAAAATCTCTACATACAGTTGTTTTGTCAAAGTGAAGAAGCAGAAGAACATAACCCTAAATAAATCTGTTTTCATAATAATTGATAAAAACACATAACCTATTACAAATACACTTAACATAAAATATAAAAGTATTTGCAAACTTTGTTACCAGAGTCCCCACAATATCAGCCCCACATCCTGTCTCCCTCCTTTCTCCTTGAGTCCGCTAACAGCTTCAGTCCGACTAGTCCCCAGTCACATTGCGAAATGAACATTGGCAGGGCTGCTGACTGAATGGTCTCTTTTGTGGCTCCTCTTCGCGGGGGGTTGACACTGTCAGAGTGTGACACTGCTGCATTGTGACGTCACTAAGTTTCTTCCCCCCGACAACAGTAGGCGTGAGGACAAAAAAACGGAGAAACGCGTAGACAAATTCTGTGTCCCCTGGATGTGCTGACCGGTCAACACTATACTCTGCATAAATTGGTGCCACAGACTGAGACCAGCGGCGGTGAGAAATTTTCATCAACTCAAACACTGTCATTGATCTCACCAGCCCTTTGGATATTTACAATGTATTCCGCGAACTAAGTGACGAAATACAAATCACTGCTTTAATCCTTCTCATTATTATACCAACATCACACATTGAGTATAGCCCTGTGTGAGAGACGGTATTACAAGATCGGGCAGGTTGTGTTAGCCCTAAGTGAGAGACTGTACAGAACACCAACTTAGGGCCTGATTCAGAGCCGGACGCTCTGACAAGAGCGCTCGCTCTGAATCAGGGCCCTCCTACCTAAAATTGGAGCGACCTCCTGGCCGCTCGCATAGCTGTGGGTGACCACCCACAGCTTATGCGAGCGGCCAAAAAGATGGTCGCGATGGTCAAGGCCATCGCGACCATCGGGCTTGCGACGAGAGCCTGCGGTAGGGTCTCGCTGCCGCAAGCCCAGGAGTGCTTTTGGCTCTATCAGAGCCAAAAGCACTCCCACTGACATCACTAGTGATGTCAGTGGGGCTGGACCCAGACGGTAGGCGTTCCCATGGGAACCCCTCCGTCTGGGCAGCAACGCCCCCGGCATGCCCACCAAAGGGGGCGTGCTGTCACTCACCATCGACAGCACGCCCCCTTTGGTGCGAGACCCATAGCGACGGCTGGCTGTCGATATGCGGGTCTCGAGCATGCGCACGACGGAGCTCCCTCCGTCATGCGCACTAGGGCACCATCGACCCGCTTGTGAGCGCTCAGCGCTAGCGAGCGGATCTGAATCAGGCCCTTAGTTTTCTTTACTTACCAGCATCACACACTGAATACAGCCCCGTGTGAGAGACTTCTAATTAGAGCTGGCGGCCTGTGTCAGCCCTGTGTGAGAGACAGTATAATTAAAATTGGCAGCTTGTGTCAGCGCCGGATTTTTTGCTTTACATCTCCGGATATCATATCTGCGCATGTAAAAAGTGTGCTATTTTGGACATAAAAGACTATATAAGTTACATACCCAATACTTACCTTCCCCCACAAGTCAGCAGAGCAGACACAGGGGTGATGGAAAAATAATAATATAAATATCTGGAGTTCTCTAGTATGCTTCGTAGTAGTTTATATAAGCATTGAATGAAATGTTACAAAGAGATTCGATATGTGAAGCAAAGATACTGTTTGGATGCAATCTGTGGTTGTAAGCAAATACAGAATATCAATTGGATTACCGGTTAGTTAGAATTATTATCTGGTAAATACAGTGTTATATGTGATTTATCAGAGTTAATTTAACTGATATATATGTATACAGTGCATCCGCAAAGTATTCACAGCACGTCACTTTTTCCACATTTTGTTATGTTACAGCCTTATTTCAAAATAGAATAAATTAATTTTTGTCCTCAAAATTCTACACACAATACCCCATAATGACAACGTGTAAAAAAAAATGTTGAGATTTTTGCAAATTTAATAAAAAATAAAAATACACTAAAGGTGCATACACACACAACGATTTTTTGAACGATTATCGTTAACGATATCGTTCAATCGTTGAAAAAAAATCGTTCACTTTCTAAGTTAAAACGATGAACGATTATTGTTCATGTGCGTTCACGTTTGTAGTTCAGTCAGACTGACTAACTCAACGATTTTTATTAAGGGAATATGCAAAAATCGTTTGTAGTTCAAAAAAATCTTTAATTACACTTTAAAAAATCTGACAGATAATCTGACAGAAAATCGTTCATAAAATTGTTGATAACAAAATCGTTGTGTATGCAGCTATAGAAATCACATGTACATAAGTATTCACGGCCTTTGCCATGAAGCTCAAAATTGAGCTCAGGTGCTTCCTGTTTCCAATGATCTTCCTTGACATGTTCCTACAGATTAATTGGAGTCCACCTGTGGTAAATTCAGTTGATTTGACATGATGTTGAAAGGCATACACCTGTCTATATAAGTTTCCACACTTGACAGTGCATGTCAGAGCACAAACCAAGCATGAAGTCCAAGGAATTGTCTGTAGACCTCCGAGACAGGATTGTCTCGAAGCACAAATCTGGGGAAGGGTACAGAAAAATATCTGCTGCTTTGAAGGTCCCAATGAGCACAGTGGCCTCCATCATCTGTAAATTAAATAAGTTCGGAACCACCAGGACTCTTCCTAGAGTTGGTTGTCCGTCTAAACTGAGCGATCGAGGGAGAAGGGCCCTAGTCAGGAAGCTGACCAAGAACCCGATGGTCACACTGTCAGAGCTTACAGCATTCCTCTGTGGAGAGAAGAGAACCCTCCAGAAGGACAACCATCTCTGCAACAATCCACCAATCAGGTCTGTATGGTAGAGTGGACAGACGGAAGCCACTCCTTAGTAAAAAGCACATGGCAGCCCGCCTGGAGTTTGCCAAAATGCACCTTAAGGACTCTCAGACCGTGAGAGACATAGATTGAACTCTTTGGCGTGAATGCCAGGCGTTCTGTTTGGAGGAAACCAGGCACCGCTCATCACCAGGCCAATACCATCCTTACAGTGAAGCATGGTGGCAGCATCATGCTGTGGGGATGTTTTTCAGCGGCAGGAACTGGGAGACTAGTCAGGATAAAGGGAAAGCTGAATGCAGCAATGTACAGAGACATGCTGGATGAAAACCTGCTACAGAGCGCTCTTGACCTCAGACTAGGGCGACGGTTAATCTTTCAGCAGGACAACAACCCTAAGCACACAGCCAAGATATCAAAGGAGTGGCTTCAGGACAACTATGTGAATGTCCTTGAGTGGCCTAGCCAGAGCCCAGACTTGAATCCTATTAAAAATCTCTGGAGAGATCTGAAAATGGCTGTGCATCGACGCTTCCCATCCAACTTGATGGAGCTTGAGAGGTGCTGCAAAGAGGAATGGCCGAAACTGCCCAAAGATAGGTGTGCCAAGCTTGTGGCATCATATTCAAAAAAGACTTGAGGCTGTAATTGTTGCCAAAAGTGCATCAACAAAGTATTGAGCAAAGGCTGTGAATACTTATGTACATGTGATTTCTTAGGGGGCTTTTTTGTTTAAATTTGCAAACATTTCAAAAAAACTTTTTACACGTTGTCATTATGGGGTATTGTGTGTAGAATTTTGAGGAGAAAAATTAATTTATTCCTTTTTGGAATAAGGCTGTATGTAACATAACAAAATGTGGAAAAAGTGACACGCTGTGAATACTTTCCGGATGCACTGTATATTCCATACTAGATTCTACTAGTGGAGAATTATGTTTTTTAGTGTAATAGATGTACCTTGTTTTGATGTATTAATACATTTTATTAAATATATTTAGCTATTTCAACAGCGTCTTGAATTACTTTTTCTATTTTTTTTATATGTGGTGGGTAGATATATTTTCCCACTTTTTATTCTAGGCTGCAGTTTATTTAGCATACATACAACAATACTTAGGAGGTGCAGCGCCAGGTTCTCTGGCTGCTTACAATAAGGAAGAGTAGAGTCTGTAGCTGTGGTATCGGTAATAAGCACAGCATAATTATTTGTCTTTATTACAACACTAGTAGAACGTAGAAGTGTATACATAAACAGATACCTCATAGCAGGGGCTTAAGTTCATCCCAGTCGCCCTCCCCCCCATAAAAAGGAAAGCAAATATGTTTTTTTTATATATATATATATATATATATATATATATATATATAGTGATAGAAGCACTGGAGAAGTTAGGGATGGCGTGTATTTGTGTCCCAGATTCCTGTAATATGTGTTTTAACCCCCCAGGAAGAGTCTGTTTTACAAACAGATCTGTGTGTCGGCTTTTGGTAAAAGCCGGAGAATGGGTCCTGGGGGTGTGGATGTGAGAGAGAAGGGAGGGCTCCATCCACAGGGCCGTTTTAGGTGTTAGGCCTTACAGCCTGTGAGCAGGCTAATTAGGGATTACACCTGGAAGTGGCTCAATATAGCTGTGTAAGAGTTTTGATGCAGTGTGTCATACCTGGGAGAGCAGGCCCGCAGGTTAGCTTGCTCTGAGACACTGTTTGCTAGAATCCAGAAGGTACTGTGGACGTGAGCTTATTTAGTGTTCAGTTAGTGAGGGAGTTGACTGTCTAGTTAGAGCCCAGACGGGTAGGATTTATTTTATGTTTGTTTACTTGATTATTGGTGTTGCACAATAAAAACTGTCGCCGACCAGCTTGCACGAAAACCCACGACTGGAGTGCTGTTTCCTTGCTGCTATGTGTAGGTGTCAATCTACCCCAGGAGAGGGACCCCTACCCCGATTTTTATATATTTGTTCCTGTAAACTGCACACATGACTTTAGTCCAATAGGGACCTCTACCTCGATTATATATATATATATTTATTATATAATCAGTGCAATCACACTTAAATAGAATAAATGAATATGATTCTATGGGGTCTAGAGGTGTATGATTTACATAGGTATAATTGAATATGGGCATTTGTGCCTGATTCGGAGCTGATACGCCCCGGTGCCCTGCAGTATCAAGACCCAGGGATAGTTCTCCTAAAGTTAGTCCATAGGTACAAATGTATATGTAGTATTCGCAATTTGTACATGAGGTATCAGACATAGCAGGGCAACGATGTGCGTTTCGCTGTGGCTTTTACAAGGTTAGCCTTGCGAATCCGGCACAGATGCTCATATACAATTATGCCTGATATGTAAATTTTGTTCCTGGGCTCCAGGTATGCTGCGTGACAACGACTGGTGGGTCAGAGTCAGACAGACTCACAGAGTTTCAGCCGACTCTGCAGCAGCATATGCTGGTGAGCTGCCGTTTGTTGTGATGCAGAGTCAGAGGTTGGCGCCGGTGGTCCCTTGGGTAGGAGATCGGACAGGTGTCTCGGGTCTCAGCTCACTCTCTAGCAGCAGTGGCGAGTGCACTGTCTTGCTGCAGTGCAAGCTGAGGGGTCTCAGGCGGGATCCTTCCTGTCCTCTATTGCAGGTGATAGCAGGGCTCCCAGGACAGAGCAGATCAACGCTGTAGCAGCAGCAGGTGCATCGCTGCAGTGGAAGGCAAGCGGTCACACTCCTTTTCCTCTGTGAACCACACAAGTGCTGCTGTACATGCTATAGATGGAGGAGCACCTTCAGGGCATGGCGCCCGGAGGCAGGCGCCTCCATTGTCTCTGGGAGTTATGTCCCTGCCTCATAGCTGTATACATTCAGTTGTCCTTCAGTCTCTCACCTCCCTTCTCCCCTTTGCCTCCCACTAGCAGCCTGTTTTCCTTGTGTCATTCATTCAACAAGGTACTGGTTCATGTTGACCTGAGAGCATCGCGCAGTTATGTCTAAGGTTCCACCAATTCCCAAAGATGTTCTACTGTACAGAGATCTGGGGACTGTGGAGGCCTTTGGAGAACACTGTCACGTTCATAAAACCAGCTTGGTGACGTGCTTGACGTAGCGCATCATCCTGCTGGAAGTAGCCATAAGAAGATGGATAGACTGTGTCCACAAAGGGACACACATGGTTAACATCAGAAATAAGGAACGGTGTGGCATTTAAAAGATGGTTGGTATTAAGGGACATAATGTATACCAAAAAAGCATCCCCCATACCATTGCACCCCCACCACCTGCCTGAACCATTTCAAAAAAGGCAGGATAGATTTATGTGGTTTGCTTCAAGTTGTTTACTGCTGCAACTCTTGCACGACGGAGCAGAAATCAAAATTAGTCAGGCCAGGCAACGTTTTTCCATTCTTCAACTGTCCAGTTTTGATGGTCCTGTGGTCACTGGTGCCTCAGTTTCCTATTCTTAGCTGTCAGGTGTAGAGCCTTATGTGGTCCTTTGCAACTGTACAACTCAGAGACTGTCTATTTCGTACCACTATTGTAATACACGGTTATTTAAGTTAGTGTTGGCTTCCTGTTAACTTGCGCTAGTCTTGCCATTCTCTGACCTTTCTCATTAATAGGGCATTAATGTTCACAGAATTGCAGCTTGCTGGATGGGTTTTTTTGTGCACCATTTTCTGTAAACAAAGAGACCTTTTTTGTGTGAAAATTCCTTAACATTAGCAGTTTTTGAGATGCACAAACCAGCTTAGTTTTGCATTAAAAATCATTTCACGGTCAGTCTCGCATAAATCCCAGCAACTGAACATTTTAACCATGTATGCATGCATATATGAATAAGTTGCTGCCATGTGATTGGCTGATTAGATAATTGCATTAGTGAGCAGTTATTTATATAACAAAATTCAGATAGCGTATTTCTAAAATACTTATACACTACTGGTCAAGTTTTAGAATACCACCCATTTTTCCAGTGTTCATTTAAATTTATGCAGTTTAATGTCTCAATGTACTCTGAAATTAAAGCATAGAACACATAAACAATCTACTATATAAAAGCGAAAATTGTCCTTCTATACAAATCCACAGTTTACAAGCCAAGATCGTGCAATTTTACATACGTAAAATGCGTATTAAAACACGGCCGAGGCAACTGAAAAAATGTGAAATTGAAATGAATTACTGTTAATTTTTAATTAATTAAAAAACAATATTTGCTGTACGCTCATTGTGATGCCTCACGGCATATGTGTAGGGCCTTGGAGCGAGCGTTTTGTGTTGTCATGTTTTGTCATGATCTTAATGTTTATTATCGAAGAGAGCTTTAGCAGGCTTTCCCAGCATTCTCAGCTGTCTGACTATACCAAATTACGCAACAACATTGACTTTTCTTCGAACTGTGTCAAAATTATGACTTTGCAAGGACCCTGCTGTACTGTGAGTTGCCAAAATATTATACATGGAATGCTTCTCAAAGTTGTAGATGGTCATCCTAGCATCAGAGCAACAGAAGCTCTTGGCCGTGTTTACACTGTACATCCGACAAATTTTGAATGCTTCTATCTCCGAAGTTTGCTTTACACCGTTACAGGTCCTGCTTCCTTCGAAGACCTTAGGACTGTTGATGGGGAAGTTTGTCACACTTTTCGTGAGGCCTGCCTAAGGAGAGGTTTGTTGGAGGATGATGTGTAAACAAACATTCTTAAAATCCCGGGCACCGCTGGGTACTCCAGCTAGCTGGAGACAAAAAAAAGAAATCCTATCACTTTAACAAAATCTTCTCTGAAGTTTTGTCTTGTCAAAGTAGAAACCTTTTGCAGCTTTAACCACTGAACACAATCATGGCTTTCTTTTTACAATGGAAATCAAATATTGTTCGGTAGATTCTACACAACACTGTTGCAGAAGTTCCCACTAATATTTTGTTGCACTTGTAGGTAGCTTTGCTTTCACCATGCTGTCCAGTTCATCCCAAACATCTTGATGGGGTTTAAGGGCCTGATTCAGACTTGTACGCAAACCTGATGATTTGCGCACAGGGCAGATGGGAGGACTATGCATGCGCAGGACCCATTCTGCGCATGTGCAGAACGGGTCCAGCATCATCGTACGCAGTACCACCTAAGCCAGAGCCTGTTTGACGGGCTGTTTGGTCCAAGGAGGGGGTGTCGCTGGGCAGCGTTCCCAAAAACTGTTTTGTCCCCATTTTCTGAGGGTGTCGCCAGTGTCTGCGTCTTCCGATGCAGATTGTGTCCTCAGCAGCACAGATGATGATGCCAATCTGAGTAGCCTTAGGCTTACTCAGATTGCCAATGCTGCAACCATTGCAACTGATGGTCTCGATAGTTATCCAGTGCTGCGCTTTCAAAAGCAGCACTCTGTTCTGCGATGCCGGTAGGAGGTGTCTTTTGTCCTCCTGCTACATTAGCATATTTGCACACAGCAGCTGCATCCAAAGACGCAACTGCTTTGCATAGCGTGCAACTCTGAATCAGGCCCTAAGTCTGAGACTCTTCTGGCCATTCCATGATTTGAAACCGAACATCCTCTAAGGTAGTTCTGACATAGCCTGAAAGTATGTTTTGGACATTCTCTTGCTGTAGAACGAACCCTTGACCAATGAGGCTTAGACCAGAGGGTATTGCATGGCACTGCAAAATAATGTGGTAGCCCTTCTAGTTCAGGGGTGCAAGTTAATCTGTACAAGTCGCCAACTCCGGATCTAGCAAGAGAGCCCCAGACCATCACTCTTCCTCCTGCATGTTTGACAGTATCACAGGAGTTTATTTACTGGAGTGTTTAGCTGTTAAAATCCATTACTATTTTAAAAAATTTTCTCCCCGAAGCAGCGACTTTTACAAGCCATCACTTAAGTAAATAAACCTCATAGTTTTAGCATTTCCTAATCGCACAACTGTGGCAGGACATGCTGTAATGTGTAGTTCCACAACAGCTAAACGGCCGCATGTTGAGCACCCCTCCTCTAGCAGTTTACCGTTTAACTATGTTCCACCTACTTGAATTCTTTTATATTTCAATAAAAATTAAGTGGATTTAAATAAAAAACATTTGACCTGTAGTGTGTATGCATAGAAATATATACACACATACTTTGTCAGAAACCAGTCAGCCTACCTATATGTTTGTGCACTGTGTTATAAAGCAGGAAGAGCACCCTCTTCGTTATGATTGTGAAATTTTTTATTTAATGGTGAAATGTATGTGGCAACGAATACATTGTTTGTAATGGTGATAAAATTTATGTTGCAAAGAGAATGTCTGAAAGTGAAATGTGGTGTATTTTTATAATGGCAAAAAAAAATTAAAAGCAGCACACATTCAAATATGAGACTTGAATTCATTAAACATCACTTATAAGCATCACGACTCATTTTTAATCGCTAAATAAAAGCAATTATTCACATAAAATGACATTTTAGGACCTGCACCTTTTTCAGTTTTGCTTTGTTGCAGGATAATATCATCTAGGACTTTTGGGCAAGATGTGGTAAACAAGTACGATGTGAAACTGACACAAGGCTTATGTTGAAATATCCTATTCTGTTCTAAGTTTTCTTTTCATTGATACTGAAGACTTTAGGCTTGTTTGCAGTGTTGGATCTAAATATGCTTTCCATGTTGGGTTGTAATACTTTCTGTACAATATACAGTATATTTTAATGACTCATGTCAAATCAGCTGAAAATTATGCTCTGCTTTGGCTGGTATACAGAACATGGTAAATCAGTATATGTATATTACAATGAAAGATCTAATCAAATATTTGAAACTGCAAACCATGAAAAGGGAATCTCATATGAGATGGCATAATACCAATCAAATAAAATGTTTAATACTTCACAATTAGAATTCAAATAACAATCAAGCGTATAGATTTTCCTTTTGTGTAGTGGTATGTATAAAGAAAATATGCATCAATTCAAGTCAATAAAATGGTTAAAATACCATAATTTAAAATTGAAACAATGCATCAGCCCTTGTTTCAATCTTTCTAAAGAGAAAATTCTTGCAACTATCTTATAATATGTAGAAACAAGTCTTGGTGCTACATATTATACAATTCATTAACCTGAATTGATGCATATTTTCTTAATACATACTACTATACAAAAGTTATTTATATTGATGTTTTTTATGATTAATATAAATATATATATTCTTATTTTTGGTTGGCATATTTGCAGTATATTGTTGGACACACATACTGCGCTATAAATTGTTAATTTTCTATATTGGTTTATATACACATCTAGTTTGTTATACATATTTTTATATTACTTTTTGGGGATTCTGTTCAAGCACCTGTGACTTTATAAATCTGTTTTCTATATCTTCCTATATGCATATTGCTCGTTTAATGTTAAGTATTCAGAATGATTGTAAACCACAGAAGATATTTTAATTCATAACAAATTATGTGAGGGATAGGGATATTTATTTAGCCATGACTGTATTACAGAATTTCCAGGGTAATATCTGTATATTGTACACTAGGGGTGCATTATAGCCATACTTACATACACTCCCAGAATGTCCGGGAAGCTCACAAATTTCAAGGACTTCTCACACATTCAGGGAGAGTGGATCATACTCCATGATGCCACCTACTTCCCCTATAAAGTTAGCTGTGTAGTTAATTAACGGTGTGATCCTACTTTTCCCAAGGCCACACCCCCACCACCTCCATTATCTCACGGAGGGTAGCCTTTTGAATCTAGACAAGTATGATTATATCATGTATCAGAACTCATGGGGTACAGTCAATGGCCTACCTGTATGATACATGTTCAAATATCCAATCATATTATTTTGAGGATGTCTCCTTGATCCAAATCAAATGTAATTCTTGTTATCATTTTTTTTTCTAATGAATGAGATTAATAACAAAATAAGCATATACATATTATAGAACAGTTTCATAATCCTCATATAATATTTTCTGACTTATAGCCACACATTGTACCAGCCCCACCTGGAAACATTTTCCTTCTGATACCATGTCACATTGTTTTCTCTCTTCTGAAAGTTTGCTGCTTACTTAAAACCAGAATTTTATTTTTATTTTTTATTTTTTTTATTCTGCACTTTAGCTACAAGTGTGTTAAAATGTTCCAATGATTTTGAAAACTCTGTTCAGTTTATTCATACTTCTGAAAATATACTTATTGCTTCTTGATGATATCCTTCCACTTCTACATTCAGATATAGCCATCTTTTTATATGACATCTACTGTATAAGATTGAACTGTAACTGTCCATATATTTATGAAATGTTTTTTATATAACCCTAACATTTCATGAACTGGTTATACCTATCTCTGGTGACAGAACTATATTCATAATGTTTGTATTTAGCCAATATTTTGGCTTTTTTTGTTTAGTAAAAGTAGAAAACTTACTTAGGATAGTAAGTTTGTATCAAAAAAAGAAAACACTACTATGAATATATTCTGGTTATTCGTATTGCAGGGTGAAATGATTTTTACCCAAAAGGATGAAAATCTGCAAATAGTTGTTTTTTTTATAATCTTACTGCAAATATATAAACTTTTATAAATATGTGTTCAACAGGGAATAACACTAAAGATGAATGAGCTGAACCATTGTATTGTTGCAAGGATTATGCATGGAGGAATGATTCACAGGCAAGGTACAGTAACTGACTTACAGGTTTTATGGGTGTATATCTGCTTAAACAAGCATATAGTTGGTTCCCCAATCACACACAATTGATTTTGCGATTAGCTCTTGTGAATGAAATCTCAGTAGAGACTTCTATAAAAGGGCCCATACACAAACAATTAATCGACCAGATTCTGCTTTTGGTCAATGAGTTTGTAAAAAAAAAATAATACAGTAAATTCCAACTTGTTGGAAATCCTTAATTTTATCGATTCAAACCAAAATATGATCCGAATCAAGAATTTTGAAATTTTGGATTTTGCTGATCATTGGCAGATGAGGTTCGGGGAATCTGTCAATTGATGTATGGGCTCCATAAGAGTCTCCACCAACCAAACAAACCTTCAGACTAGCTTTATAGTCAGCTGCATTGTTCAGAATATGTCCTTCACATTTAAAATTTTTCAATCATGAGAAATTATTGATATTAATGCATTTTAAATACTGCAACCTAAATTTAAAGAGATTATTACTTAATGGCTGAGATTTTTTAGCAAGTCTGCTTTGAAGAAATCTTGTAACTGTTGTAAAAAATCATTGTCAAAATGGTGCCTGGGAGAGAAGAGGGGGCCTGCACAGAAACAGCGCTCTTGCCCCCTCCTCTCTCAAGCCATCCCTGTGTAGATGATAGGGAAAATGATGCTTACATGTGTCGTAAAGAAATTAAATTTTTATAGATGGATAGTTTCCTTAAAGTGCATTCTACAGTATCCTTTAACCCATGGTTATTTGTTATTTTGAAAGCTGCACTATCTTGATTATTGGAGTAGCCCAAAATGGCTGCTTCACTATTTGTAGCCTAATATGTATGAATTATTAGTAAAGATCCCTTGGCTTTGCTTTTCTAAAACTGCTGTTTGACAAACCTGGGCTTCAAAAATGGTACACGGAAAATGTAATTTCCTTTACAATAAAGTTGATGGGTACTGCCATAGCACTTGTGCAGCCAAAATTTAATTTTGGTAAGATACTTTGAAGGAACTCTCTCTGGCTTTAGCATTCTAAAAAATAAAATGTATCACAGACTTGGAGTGCTCTTGTTTTTCATCTATAGGTAACCACTCAGATTGGTTAGTGATGATATAGGTTCTATAATGTCACCATCAGAGCTCATAAACACCCATTTTCTTTTTTTTTTCTCGTCTTTCACACATTAATAAACACAGAAAAATAGCAAAAATTAGAACCTGCACACCATTACATTCTGAAATTGTAGTACCACATTTTAAATTTTCAATGCATTATGCCGTATTGCTCATGTGCTTCTGCATGCTACCAGTACAAGTCACTGGGCTGAATTCAACTAGATCCGATAAGTCGATAAATTGTCGGTGAATTTATCGCACTTATCGCCGGTTTTTGGTGCAATATTTTCGCTTATTCCAGCAACGTGCGCTCCTGTTCTTCACCTAATCCTATTGCAAGACAGGTGAAAACTCATATGTGCGATAATTTTTCATGGCAAAATCTGCGAAAATGTCTCCGCATTTTGGGAAATCATTCTGTACCCCAAAAAAAGCCTAACTGACACATGAAATCAATATAAAAGTGTGTTAATGGCCGTAATAAAAATATTTTGCGTTCTTAAATTGTGTCAATTAGCTGTTATATGCGTACTTGCATAAGTGTTGAAAAATAGGCTGGCTGGCCTATTGACTGTTGCTAGTTTTGCAACATTGCAAATCGTTTGCTGCTCATCCGGTTCATTAATATTTTACCTCGTAACTAAATCTTTGAGAATAAGAGAGAACCAAGGAATACTTATCTCTTATCAATATATTTTTTATGACATTATGCCAAGGAATTTTTAATTGTTGGCTGTGGAACACCATTCAATAACTTTTTAACAGAAGGGCATTTTTATTTAGGTCTTCAGGCGCCTGAGGCTGTTTTATTTGATATGTATTCCAATGTACATATGCTGCTTAGTACCACTACTATATTAGTGGTTATTATTTCTATTGGGTCATTTAAGTGCAGCGTATTTAATAGTGATTGTGTTTTTTATTTTCTATTTTTTATTTTTCATCTATTGATCTTTGTATTTATATTTGTAATATTGTGATTAGGTCTATGTGACCAGCAATTCATATTGGTATATATAGTATAGTGAATTGTTGGTACCAATAAACTGTGATACTGTTAATGGTCAGCGCTCTTTCTTCTTTGTTGTATCTGTTATAACCACACTTGATAAGGCCAAGCTCCTTATCCGTTAGTAGCTGCTACCATTACAGTAATCGCATGTTATGATTCAAGTGGGATTTTATTCATATTAATTATTTGTGTTTAACCGTTTATTTTGTCAGTCACATTAGTGCCTTTGTGAGGATTTTCCTCAGTGTGTGTGTTATTTTTTGAGAAAATAACTGCTGGACGTAAATTTGGGGTGCATTACAACGGGTGCAAGTATATTTTTGTGTCTATAAAGTGCACTTTTAAAAAAAAAATTCAAATACACCTGCTGCAGCCACCTGCAATGTTTAAAACAATTGTCCCATTCATACAGCCCCCCAAAATACCAGGCCCACTACTTTAAACCCATTATCCACCACTTTATCATTTGGGGGGGGGGGTGTATCCAAAGGGTTCTGAAACAAATCTCCACATTTTTAGCCAAAAATATGGATTTTTCATTTTTTTTTTTTTTTCACCTGTTCTGAGATGGTGAAAACTTAGCGCAAGTTTCTGTCTATGCAATGATCGCACATGTGATAATTGAATTGCGCGATTTCAAAATTATCGCGAAAGCAATAAGTTTTCGCGAAAACGGGGCTAATCGCATCTAGGGTGAATCCGCCCCTATACTGGTAAAAATGCCATTCGTTACAAACGTGTTTTATGACCCTCCGTTTCCTCTTTAGCATATATTTCCAGTGCATATGTATTAAAAAAAAAAACACCCCTTAAACAGCTCAGGCTTTAATGTCTGCAGACAAAGGAAAAGATTCTCCAAACAATATGTTTAACCATAGGTGCGAACAACCTAACAAATGATTTTGTGCTTTAATTCTTGTGGTTGTATTATATAGACCATTTAGAGGGGGAGAGTGTGTGACTGGTGCTGCTGCGATGTTGGAAGTGAATGCTGGGGTGATGACATTGAAGGAAGGGGAGAGAGAATGTATGTCTGGGTGCTGCTGGGATGTTGTGAATGTGAGGGTGGGTGAGATTGGCTGCTGCCAGGGTATTGGTAGTGAATGTGGGTTAGGGGGAGTGTGTGTTGTGAGCGGAGATGGTTACATCAACAAGTCTCTCTCCTCCGGGCTCCTGGTTTGAACTTACGCCCCTGTGTCATCTGCTTGATGCACTAAACCTGAGTGTTTTAAGTCCAAAATATAAAGTAAATGTTAAAAAAAATTAGATTCTAGTTTAAATGTTACCTTAAAATGTACCTATTTTTAATTGCCAAAATGAAGCAAACCCTTAACAATGTTTAGTGTAATTTGCAAGGTTTATTACTGCTAATAAAGAACCTAGAAGTAGCTTACAACCAAAGACTAAAATAAATAAATAGATCAAAATGGATGCACTCACAATGCTAGCAAAGAAAACGAATGCATAGTAGTTGAGATCTCAATATAGTCTTCAATATAATAACCCTAGGTTGGGGTCCTTCTGATAGCAGGCTTGTCCTTCTTTATAGATGTCACTGCTATTCAGCACTACTACTAAAACTGTCAGCAGACAAGAATGGTGAAACTCTACATGAGAAATGGTTGTGACTGTGTGAGGTGGCATTGTGCTAATAATGGCTTTGCTTGCCTGCGCTACTCTAAATTACGCAGTCACATTGAGCATGGTACATCTTCCAAGCACCCCAGCAGCAAAATTTCTCTGGGGGTTCTCTAGTTTTACTATTCTAGAGCACATCCTGAATAGTGTCATGACCCCCGGACTTCCCACCTGAGTGCACGAGGGGTGATTGAAAAGTTCATGGCCTAATGTACAAGGCTTTATTTGTAGACCATTTAACTGCATTATTTTTCAGCATAATCCCCTTGTAGATATACACACTTAGACCAGCGGTCGTGGAGCATACATATCCCTGTCCTGTAGAAGTCAGCATCTTGTACCCTCAAAAGCTAATCAGCTGCTTCAATTACACCATCGTCCATGGCAAAATGGCGACCACCGAGCTCTTTCTTCAGTTTGGGGAAGAGGTAGTAGTCAGAGGGTGCCAAATTAGGTGAATAAGGTGTTCAAGCAGTTGGAGTCCACAATTCTAGATGGCAGTCATGGCCACCAGTGACTTGAGAGCTGGAGCATTTTAACTTGGTGGAAGAGTACCCCTCTTGTCAACTTCCCACGTTGATTCTTCTTGATTTTTTTTGTCGTAGCCGCTTGAAAAGATCAGCATAGTATGTCAAGTGATAGTTTTACCCTTTTCAAGGTAGTCCACAAGCAGTACTCCTTCTGCCTCCCAAAAGATGGTGGCCATCACCTTTCCAGCAGACAGCACTGACTTTGCCTTCTTTGGAACAGGGGATCCCTGATGCTTCCACTGTTTTGATTGTTGTTTAGTCTCAGGGTTAGAAGTGATGCACCCAAGTCTCATCCATGGTTACAAATTGCTATAGAAACCTCTTAGAATCTGCATCAAACAGAGCCCGATTGGTCTTTGCCATGGTGAGACGTTCCCGCTTTTGATCAACACGAAGTAGTTTCGGGACCCACCAAGTTGAGACCTTTATCATATGGAGTTCGTTGTGAATAACAGTGTGAACACGTTCCTGGGAGGTACACAGATGTTTGGCAATGTAACGCTCTGTTATTCTTCCATCTTCCAAAATCATGTCATGGATTTTGTCAGTGGTTTCTTGTGTGGTAAAAATGACGGGCCTCCACTTAAAAGCTCTCCCTTCCTCGTTTGAATACCAATTTCTTAACCATGCTGTAAGAAGGAGCAGCCTTCCCCTAGTGTCATAACCATGTCCTCATGGATCTCTGTGGGTGTTAAACCCTTTATGACGAGGTAGCGGATGACTGCGCAATGAACAATTATGTAAAAAAAAAAATTAATCTGGGTTACTGTGCAGTGTGCGTCTGGCTGTGGGGGAATATACAGTATTTGCTTTATATTGCCAAATAACAGGAGAGCGAATATTATCTGATATTATCGGCGCTTGGGGATACCTGTGCAGTCTATCATTCCCAAACTCTGCATGAGAAAATGTGATCACAAAATGATTAATTAAAAAGAAAATAAACAAAAAGCACTAATCCACGGCACTCACCATTCCTAGATTTGGGGTGCTACATGGTATGTGACCAAATTGTTTAAAAATTTTGTAATTTTAATTAATCATTTTGTGATCACATTTTCTCATGCACCTCTTTTTACCTGTTTGATCTAGCTTGTGTCAGCTGTTTCTCTAGGTGCTTTACAACAGATGTGCTTAGTGACTGTCTCACCTTAAAAGCAAAGCTGTTGTGAACTTTAAACCAGATAGCATACCTAGAGTTTAACACGAATGTGATAGCTATTTCCATGGTATAATTCTGAGCAATAGAGTAGGGCCTTGCGGTAAAGTGAAGTCACTTGATGGGGGCCACAAGCTTAAATACATTGATCAATTCATGAACCAAAACCCCACTGTTTATTATTATTCTTAGTTATTATAGTGAGTGCAGAGCCCCTGTGATTTCTTTTTAAACAATGTGGTGCACCCAAAATCTAGGAATGGTGAGTGCAGTGCATAAGTGTGTGTGTGTATGTATATATATATGTGTGTATGTATATATATATATATATATATATATATATATATATATATATATATATATATGAAATAAATTAAATTAAGAAGGAATCAGCTGACTATGTTTAGTGAAGCCTCAATGCCTATTAACCAAAGCTGATTGGAACACATAATAAGACTGTGGGCCAAATGTAATAGATTTTGGGTTGCCAAAAGTGCAGATCTATCAGCGATTTAGTGGAAACTATTTTTTTTTTTTCAGTCAAAACCAGGTTTGTTTTGTTTTTTAAAAATAAATTCTGCTTTACTTCTCGTGGCTATGTCGCTGAAACATCTGCTTTTTTAGCAAACCCAAATGCTATTACATTTGGTCCTGCTATTTAAATAAGAACCTATTTTGAGGTAATGTACAATAGTAAGCATATTAAGCAATCATGCTCGCGTAATGGAATGTATTTTTATGTCTCTCGTAGAAATGTATGAAAAAAGTTTTCCTCTGATGTTCAGTTTTGAAAAGTGTGATCTATAAATTCATTACAAATACCACTCATGATATTTTATTTCTGATTTTCCAATAACATTGGTACCTTTTATCAGCTGTAGGAGTAATTTTACAGTAGGTCATCTCACTGGCTGGAGGTTCCAGGAGCATTCTTTAGGTTGCAAAACAGATGGAAACTTCCATGCAAACTCTATTAACCTTACTTCACTTTACATCACTGCTTCAGAGACTATACCTAAGGGGATTCATAGTGGATTTTATAATATCTAGCAGTCTGTGCCACAAGTAAGAAGTAGTGTTGTGCTTGCCGCTATGTGGGAAAGTTGCACATATTGATGATTTTTTTTATGTATTATGATGTTCCAGAGATGCCCCAAACAAGCTAATTCTTTCTTTTCTTCATTTTTTAAATAAATATTTTACTGCACAGGTACCCTTCATGTGGGTGATGAGATACGAGAAATAAACGGAATTAGTGTAGCAAACCAGACAGTGGAACAGCTACAAAAGATGTTGGTTAGTTGCATTTCATATTTATATATACATGAGAGATATATATATATATATATATATATATATATAATATTTTAAGTTTATTCTTTTCACCATTGAGATGTTTAAATGTGGATGGTGTTAGTTTGGAGTGTTTATATATGAAATTTCAAATTAAATGGTGCCAGGATTACTTTTTTGGTTTTATGATAATGAGGTAATTACGCATTTATTATTTTATTGAGCTGTATAGTTCACTGAATAGTGTTGCATACTCTTCCTCAGTATAGCATGCCCTCGGAACACCAGTTACCTATAGTCATATTAAATAGAGGTACTGTTGTCCAAAGTGGAAACACCAAGCACAGTAAGGAGAGAGAATAGTTTACGTCCATGCATAGTGGTGTTTAAATATGTTAAAACTTAAGTAAATCTATTACAACATGTTATGTGACAAATCATTTAATATATTTTAATAGTTGTCTGTGTTTATATATAGTATATAATCATCTTCTATATTTTCCAATCACAGCTATCATTCCTATAATTAAACAAAGAAAAATGTCTTCTTACTGTGTAGCTTGGTGCTATAGCTGTAATTCTAATTCCATATTTTGTCTTGTTTCTCCGTCACCTTTAAGAAAATCTATTTTTCTTTTTTCCACCTTTAGAGAGAAATGCGGGGCAGTATCACTTTCAAGATTGTTC
Organism: Taudactylus pleione; assembly: GCA_031769625.1. Lineage (NCBI taxonomy): Eukaryota > Metazoa > Chordata > Amphibia > Anura > Myobatrachidae > Taudactylus > Taudactylus pleione. The sequence continues at coordinate 41,904,062 of JAUIMM010000025.1, read as the reverse complement.
CCAGTTACCGTACTCAGTCTTCATCCTGTGAGGTAATAACATAATACAGGAAGGACTTCTCTTCCTTTATACTGGTGCTAACCACCTGCTGATGGCTTGTTATCTGCTTCTTGGAAAGTCGTTTCTGCCTGTGCTAGTAGACCATGCACACCAATTTTACAACAAAGATAACGGAACAGTGAATGTTATCATTTACTAGTAGAAATTAGACAAGGTAGTGGTGCATACTTGAAGTTGGTATTTTGTGGTTTTGTCTGAGTATTTTTAGTAAGAACACTAAAAATTACACAAAACCAAGCAGATGGTGAAGAGTAAAGTACAAAACTGATGCCGTCTCAGACCTCTTCCTGTTTGTGTGCTTACAAGATTAGCATATTAAAATATTTTAGAAATCACTAAGGACAGGTTTTTATTCCCTTCTGTGAATGAGTAAACTCATGGAAATGTTGATTGACTATACTGTGCCTACAGAGGATGAAGGTTTCACTCTCAGAGCATTTTACCTTAGCCTAACAGCTAATATAAACTTATTTTTCCAGATCACGTTTCTACAGCCTTTTTAGTTGTGCTTCACAAGTGACGTTGCATTTGCTGGCTCTTATATCATCTTATACTGTTTGCACACATTGCTTACCCTAAGGGGAGGTCAGCCATTTTTGGTTACATCATTTTTCATGAGAATGCAGCCTGTTTATTAATTATGAGACTTAGTAATATCACTGGTTTCTAGTGAAATGGCTGGCTGCGTTTAGTTTCTGGTATATATAGTAATACTGCTGGGATCTCATAAGATATGAATGGACAGTAGTACACTCATTGTAAATATCGTATTTATAAAACTTCAATGTAAATATACATTTTAGATGTACACATTTGTATATATCTGCAGGCTGAATTATCTAACCCAGTGATTGTTAACCTCAACCCTCAAGTTTTCCCAAAAATAGATTAACTCATCTGTACAACATCAGCGAAATCCACAAAACATGACCAGTTGGTGGTACAGGTTGAGTCTCCGATATCCAAAATGCTTGGGACCAGGGGTATTTTGGATAACGGAATATTCCGTATTCTGGAATATATGCATACCATAATGAGATATCTTGGGAATGGGACCCAAATATACACACAGAATGCATTTGTGTGTTATATACACCTTATATAGACAGCCTGCAGGTAATTTTATACAATATTTTCAAAAATTTTGTGGTTCAAACAAAGTTTGTGTACATACATAAAATTCAGTTATGTTTCATATGCACCCTATACACACAGCCTGAAGGTAATTTTATACAATATTTGTAATAATTTGTGCCTTAGATAAAGTTTGTGTACATTGAACCATCAAAAATCAAAGGTTTCATTTTCTCAGTCAAGCCAAAAAAATTCTGTATTTCGGAATATTCCGTATTTCGGAATATTTGGATATGGGAGACTCAACCTGCTCTCGAAGACTGGAGTTAAGAACCCCTGATCTAACCAATTTGTTTGAATATTAGCAAGTAAAGTATTCAGCTACTCATGCATTGTTATAAAATGGCATAATCAGGGCTGCCATCAGAAATTGTGGAGCCCGGGACTGACTTCCCCCCCCCCCCCCCCCCTCAACCCCTCCTGCCCCCCTACATTCCTTAGTTACCTCGCTCCTTTTTCTGTCTGTCTGCCCTGGCTCCTTAGACTCCTCACAACTCTTGCCGCAGCTCCTCTCTCATTCAGCATGATGTCGCACCGCGCAGGCTCAGTACTCACATGAAAAACTTTATTGTGGCCACGCTGGCCTATGTGGCGTAGGCAAGGTAGGAGGCGGAACGGGAGGGCGGCTGGGTGAGAAGTGACATGAGTCACTTGACCGGCCCACTCTATTGTGCATCAGCGGGGGGTGGATATTAGTGGGCGCTGGTTGGCTACTGCGCACTAGTAGGAGCCTGTCACTGTCTGTCAGTAGCCCGTAACTTAGTTTTATTGTGCAGGAATCATATGCCAGGGGTGTAGTAGCGGGCAGGCGGTAGGAGTGTACGCCGGGCAGGCCCCCCATGTGTCCAGGCCGGGGACTAAAGTCCTGGCGGCCCTGAGCAATAATGTCAGTTATCCAATAGTTGTTAAAAATGTTCTCTATTGCTGTGGTTAGAATGAAGAAGAATGCTCTGCTAGACTCAAGCTACACATATACATCCCAACATGACCCATTCCAGGAGGGAGAAACTGTTTTGCTCCTGGACTTCCCTCTTAATTTGTGATTGCGATCACCTGTGTTGAAACATTTTTCTTATCAATTAACTAGTTCAGGAGCAGAACATTTTGTCCCTCATGGAATGCGTCATGTTGGGTTGTATGCATATGGATATCTTTACATCATTAATTGCACAATCCAATAATTTGGCTGAACATGATTGGCCACGAGGGCCATTTTGGACCAGCCAGTCATTTGTGTGGAAGCGGCCGAAGTAACTGTATTGCAAATATCTATTCCTTTTTAGCCATCAATTGACATCATATACGCAAAATCTTTACCCCAAAAATCAGGTTTTGATTATTTTGAACAAAGATTTAAGTGGCCACACACTATCATATGTGGTCACCATAATATCATCCTGACTGTTATGCAACACATGCAGCAATCTAACATCACTAAGATAAAGGAATACAAAAAAAAATTATAGGAATACATATGTCAGATTTTTCATTCTGCCCATTCTTAATACAACTTGGTAAATAAATGTTGTTCTTTCTGCAGTTTGAGCATTCATTGTTCAGTTAAGTAATTACTTCTTGGAAATTGTCTTTCTATAAAAATGGCATGAACAGTTAAATACCTTACTTGCTAAGGATTAGTTTTGTGTGCAAGGTGTAACTGATGTTTAGAAACAATTACATATGGCTTTCTTCAGTTCTCTGTGAGAAGCAGTGGACAATTTATTTACAGCTGTTGAAGATTATGCTGGTGAGTGCAAAACAGAATATGAAGTACAGTATGCGATGCTGTTTGGGCCATGAGCTCCTCTAGGTGGTTATTCCGATAACTGCAGTTACAACTGCTTTATCTTTTTACTCTATTGCACCAAAATTCATGTACTTAAAGCAGAATAGATTGAAGCAAAGAATTAACATGGTGTAGAGCTTTTTCTCATTGTTGATGCAGTGGTAACTACAGTTTTACCATAGTGAAATGTGTTAACAAAACTTGTGTCTTATTTCAGAGAGATTCCCCCTCTACATCCAGACAGTCCCCAGCTAATGGTCATAGCAGCATTAACAATTCTGTTGCGGTAAGATCAGCAATTACACATACACACAAAAACAGGGGGAATTTGTTCACAACCAGTTCTTTATTGGCATCTGTGTTTTTAAGCTCACGAATAAGCATTTCCATCCTAAAATAGTTGAAATTGTGTTTGAGGGGTGTTGTTTTTTTTTTTCTTCCCATTTTTATGTTTTTTACAATTTTCTTTGAATCTTGTTAGGAATCTTATTGTTATAAAATTTTAAAAAGTCGTATACTATTTTCTTTTACAGAAAATTAATGTTTAACTATTAAAGTGGACCACTAGACAGCTATTTTGTGGACTGAGCCAATATTACTGAGAATGCGGACTATCCATTCACAAGAAACTAGTGACATCTCTGGGCCAGGAGGCACAGTGGCACTACTTCCTTGTGATGAGCAATTTTATATTGTTCAGCCCACAAAATATCTACCTTTACTGTTTGTATATGACAGGACCACTTAAAAACAATTTAAACTGACAGTATTTTGGAACATAAGAAATAGAGAACAGCTTTTTTGAACAAGAATTTAGTTTCCGCTATCTGAGTTAATGAATTGGTGTGCCCTCTGCTGCTGTGTGACTTGCACATATTTTGCATAACATGAGCCTGGCCTATTGTGTTGAGCTCTATCTGACGCTAGCAGGGTTGATATTACACTGAAAATTTCAAAAACTGCAGTAACCACATATCTCTTCAAAACGTTTTTCTGGAACATCTTTAACACAAATTGCTTGCTATATGATGCATTGATAGCTGCTTTTGCAGACACATACCATCATTTTTTTGTTTATATTATGCTTTTTACATACATAACAGCAAATTTAGCTTGCTGGGATTTTATCGGCTAAGACATTTGCCATTAAAATAAGAACCTGTACTGGAGCAGCACTGAGATACAGCAAATGATAACCCATTTTCTTTGGATAGGTCCGCACTACTTTCCAAGATATTGTATTATATTTTCAGAACGCTGTGTCTGACATGATCACCATCCATTGTCTCTTCAGCTTATATTGCGGAGTGTTCTGGCTTTTGAACATGACAGACAGGGTCATGAGTAGGGCTGTGCAAGAGGGGCAGCTGCCCATGGCACAGAATAGAAGGAGGGGCATCTTATGTTAATTTTTTTTACAGTTGAGGGGTTGGGACTGTAAATTTTGCTTCTTGCCCAAGGCGCGAACAATTCTAGTTACAGCTGTGCTGGCAGGACCCATAAATCCATCCAATGTGCCAGTTTTTTGACAACATGATTTTAGCCTTCTGCGAAATGTGTATTCGAGTTGTTTGAAACTACTTATGTTTTTAAGATGCCCAGCAAACATGTTTTAGGCAGTGATCGGTAATATGTAGCAGTGACCATACTTTAACATAACCTATGGTCATGGATAACCTGGCCAGGTCAGTTCACAAACTTGCAGTCCTAATTATGCATATTGAACCATTACACAATTTATTTTGCCAATGCATTTGTGTTGAAGATGTGGATAGCAACTTTTTCTTTTTTTTTTCTTTTTTAATACGCATCATTTCTGTGCTTAAACTTTTCTGCTTCCTGAAGCTTTTGCTAAACATCTTGAGCTTTGTTTTTTGTTTTCTAAATGATTCCATATTTATTGATTACACTTACATTCAAAATAATACTTGTGTTTTATAAAGTTAAAAACTGTTAATCAATAAGATGAAAATGTCTTCTTCTGGGTTGACTTTGTTCTGCAGGACATTCCATCAACTACTCAATCAAAAGGAAGACAGGTGAATAGACTTTCTTTGTATGATTTGTAATTCTTGCTTTTAATAAACCCCATGTTCATTGTTTTATTATTTGTTTCAGTGCCCTTATGTTATTAATCTCATTTTACACATACTATAGAGGCCTAGGTTGTATCACGAGTCATTGCTGTACATACTCTACAAATGCAGATGTATGGTCAACAGAGAAGTGAATTATAAGCAACTACATGACTGAAAAATAACTCAATCAGGGCTGCCTGAAGGTCATAAACCTATTATAATTAGGGATGTGCAGGCTCGGATAGGTTCGAGTTTGCACGTGGAGTTCGGATTTTTCCCTCCAAAAAAACGGAACTCAGAAAGATGCAAAACATCATCTTGCATGGACGAACATCATCATTCCTGGACAAAACTCCAGGAATGATGATGTTCGTCAGTGCAAGATGACGTTTTGCCTCTTTCTGAGTTCCGTTTTTTTGGAGGGAAAAATCCGAACTCCACGTGCAAACTCGAACCTATCCGAGCCTGCACATCCCTAATTATAATCAACACAAAATATGATATACAGAGATTTCGAGGAAGAAAATATTTTTCATTCCAATTTGTTTCCAGGATTAATTTTGTTCTGAGATAATTCATTGTAATTTACAAGGCTAAAATATACTTTTCTGATTATGTAAACAAATAGCATTTGTAAATGTCATACGTAACACACATCAATTGTGTCTTACTAAATTTCATTACGGTATCCTTGCCTATACTCAATGTAGAGCTTTTTAATTGTTTAAGCATTTAGGGATGTGAAAAGGATAATCTGTACTATACCAAATTTCCCCTATAAACCAAGCTATTAATTTCCTAGCTAGAAAATATTCTATATTGGATTATCTACATATATATATATATTTATATCTCTATCCCCCAAGCTCTCCCCTCACGGTGAATAGATGCCTTGCGCATCTAATTCTACCAATTTGAAATGTTTGCAACTGAGAGAGGTCTTGATATTTATTTTAGCATTTCTTTTACATGTTCCAGCTTTCGGAGCATTGATGGTGATAGATACATCAATATAGTGCCTTTAAGCTAAACTTAGGTGTATACGTGGGGGTTTATTATCGTGAGAGTTTTTAGAAGTGCAGATGTTGCCTATAGCAACCAATCAGATTCTACTTAACATTTAACTAGCATCTTCAAGAAGATAATAGCTAGAATCTGATTGCTATGGATAACCTCTCCACTTCTAAAAACCCGCACTTTAGTAAATCTACCCCTAAGAGTTTGTTTTACTGCAATAAAGTGTGTTTGTGGAATCCATGTCATTCTGTTTTCCTATTATTAATACCAGCACAATTCTGCATATTTGGTTCAGTTGGTATGGAAATTTGAACAGGAATCTAATGTTCAATCATTTGCATTTGGTAGTTGAGTGTAAACATTTAGGTTCATTTCCGTTCCTATTTCATGAATGCTTCTGCACTGCCATTTCTTTAAGTGCACTCATTTCTCCTCTATTCACATGATTATCTAGCCTACTTTACTTGTGAACCATCAATTCTACAGTGTGGTATTCACTGGCTGTAATAAAACATATTTTATTTTTATTTATTTTTTTTATAGATATACGTAAGAGCACAATTTGAATATGATCCCGCAAAGGATGACCTCATACCCTGTAGAGAAGCTGGAATCAGGTTTAGGGTTGGAGACATTATTCAAATTATTAGTAAAGATGATCATAATTGGTGGCAAGGCAAACTGGAGAATGCCAAAAATGGTACGGCTGGTCTCATTCCTTCTCCGGAGCTGCAGGAATGGTAAGTTATTAGGAACACTGTAAAAGTGGGTGTATATTCTTTGCAATGCAAGTGACTAAAGGGATAATAGTGTTCTATTGGAAACATGCTCAGGAAAAAAGGCGCACATTTTGGTTTGACTCACTAAGACTGGCATAAACTTAGGGTCAATCCAATTAGCCGCGAGGGGTGCAAGTTGCCTTTGCAACGGCGTTAAAACGACGGCAACGGACCGGCACCTCGCACCCTTTGTGGCTCGCTTTGAGTCCGAATTAGCAGAATTTTGCTCGTAGCCCGATGGCGCTGCGAACAAAATTCCGCGAATTTAGGCTGCCGTGAAGCGTGGTCATTGCCGCGATGACTCATGCCGGCGAGATCATCTTGTCTAATAGGATCGACCCCTGTGTGTTTAGCTTTACATGCTTTGTACATTTCATTACTACCACCATTAGAGGGGGACTCTCATTGTGGGAATATAGCTCCCGTGTTAAGTTCCTGGAGCTATTCAATTGCAAGACAAACCCACTAATTTAGTGCCTCCAGGTTAGTTGCGGTGTTACCACACAGAATACTTAAGCCGGGCGATGCAGTTTACTACAACTAAGCCCTGAGCATTAGTCATGGTAAGGTGCAGCTTCCGGCTTAAGTGCTGGGGGTGACGCAATCAATTGAATAGTCCCGGTCACTTAACCCAAGAGCTACATCTCCGCAATTAGAATTAAATTCCACCCTTAGAAAAAAGCTGATTCTGCAGGTTACCCAAGTATCTTTACCTGCCCACATTTAGGGCTAGCTGGTTAATATAATAGATTTGGATTCTACAGCATCAATTTCCCAAGATCACTGTTGATCTTCCAGCATTATTGTTACTCACTATTTACAGATTAGTTATGGATGGCAGACAGTGACAAATAAAAGCTATACCATAAAAACAAAGAAGTATTAAAAAAAAATTGGGTAAACTGTTAATGCTGTGTTTATAAGAAATAGAAAGAGTTGTATCTCCTTTAATGGGTTGTAAGTCACTTTTTATTCATGGGTTGTGGCTTACAAGCGATTAAGAGAACTACTTATTTTTCTATTTCTTCTAAACAGAGCCAACTGTTTACACAGTTTTTTATAAATATTTAAAGGTTAGTGTTTTTTGGGAGTCTGCAGATGTGAAAAAGTTTGTAATTTGCTTGAAGTTGCCTAATTTCTGCAGTACTCTAGCACTGATCATATCAAAGAGCTATACAAGTTTTTGGCTATGTCACAGTGTAGTGCGGCCATTGTTTTAACTTGGTATGCCTGTTCTATATAATTTGTGATCAACTGCAGCACTTGCGCAATAGCTGGCTTACAACAGGGTTAATCCAGTCCCCACCTGTTGAATTGCTGTGTAGCATGAAATGTTTGTATAATTTCATTATTTGCAATATAATTCACACATAATACACAGCTTATCTCCTTCTTTTTTTTATTTATTTTTTTTATTTCTTTGTAGGTAACTTAAGTTACCATATGTCAAATATACCTATGTTAAATCAATATATATTTATCTCTCATCTTCACTCAGGCTCCATACACTTCTTTAATAAATTTAAATCTATGCAACTTGTGTTTACTGCTTTGCTTCAATGACTGTGATTCTCTTGTTGTACCGCATTAAAAATATTTAATATATAAAATTTATCTCCAAAAAAATATCAATTAAATCTGTTTGGCAACCCCATGCACCTCCTCCCCTGGGTCTCAACTAGGGATGTGCAGGCTCGGATAGGTTCGAGTTTGCACGTGGTGTTCGGATTTTTCCCTCTAAAAAAACGGAACTCAGAAAGAGGCAAAACGTCATCTTGCACGGACGAACATCATCATTCCTGGACTTTTGTCATCATCCCTAGTCTCAACCCTCCACTCTTCACCAAGAACCAATCTGCTCAGTGATTTTTCCTTCATCCACTGACACTTTCTCATCATTTAATGCCACTGATTAAGATAATGGCCTCTACTTCTTTCTTCTTTTCTCACTCTACAGCCTTTTTATTTTGATTCAATCTTCTTGCAGATTAATTATTGTCTCTTGTGTTTGTTACAGTTTTAACAAACTACTGGCATCTTTCCATCATTTTTGATGCAGTAATTACTCCTTTTCTAGACATTCTAACCCGCATGCTCTGATTACTGTCCCATCTATCAATTCCCATACTTTTCTTAGAACAGGTGTAGGCATCGTCCAGCACTCCAGCTTGTCGAACTAGACTTCCCAGTTTTCTCTGCTACATTTTTAGCATGGCCTAACAGTAAAACTGTGGCAGAGCATGCTGGGATGTTGGTTCCACATCAACTGGAGTGCCACAAATCGCCTAACCCTGTCCTACAGCACGACTGTCCATAAAAATTATAGGCCCCCTTATAAATTTGGATACTGGGCTCACCTTAAAAGACGTTTTTGAAATCTTTAATGCTCTCACCTTTTTGGGACAACCCTTATTATAGTAGCACAGGAGGTTCCAACACAAGGACCTGAAATAATCTGACTGAGTTAACTTGGGCACAGTTCTTGGTATAGGTGAAGTAAAAGCCTATTTATTCACCAATAAATTAGTAGACCCAATATTAATTAATTTAAATTTTATATGGAAGTAGACAAATATCACCTGGATGACATGGGTCAATTTGTCTCTAAATATATTTGTGTGCACTTACATTTTCTGTATGCTTAAGACAAATGCACTCACATCAGAAGACTTTAATATACAAAATAATCTTAGAAAACAAGGCTTACTACTGGACTGTTTAATATAATAAATGGTTGGTTGACTTTTGAGGACAAATGTTAATTTCTATAAAGAAAGCGCTATAGATTAGACCTAACAGAGCGAAGAATTGAGACAAAAAAAAATGGAACATTTGGATCTAAGAAGAATACCAACACCCCCTTCCCCCATAAAGGATAGCTGGGAGATCTACAGATGATGATCAGTTAGATTACAGTTGAGGCTACAGCAGATGAGGTTTTGACATATCATAAGGCATCCTTCAATCCTTCAGATGTTTTTCCATGGCCTTCATCTCCAAGGGTATTCTGGCTTCCAGATAGCAGGCCTTATTAAAATTCCCAATTAGAAGATGGATGATATGTATAGGCTTTAGGGATGTCATCCTATACTCTAACCAACCTCCACTCCTCTGACTCTTCTCTGTACATATCCTGCTCCTGCCTTCCTCTCACACGTGACATGATATGTAACTCTGTGCACAGTCGGCACTTTCAGAGAGAATGAGACATTACAAATTACGAAACTGTCTTTTAAATATGCATGTCAGCGCCCTCTGGAGGCTGGATTGTTATTATACATTGCATTGCCACTTTCTCATCTGTTTTAGTCACAGAAAGAGAATCTCTAGGCATAGCACTTGCCAGACATGCCTGAGTGGCCCCTGGACTGACTTGTGTCCCTACTTATGGATGGCCCTGCATAAGGGGCATGCTTACACTCTCTTCACGTTTCCTTTCATCACATACTGTAATTTACCAGACCCCCTGTAAAGTGGTCTGTGTGCAAATCCCCACAGGACTCTGGAGAGACGTAGAAGTGTGACTTTACTAGCTGCAGTCATGCTGAACAATGGCTGCAGAAGCACTTCCTGAATAACAAGTGGATGACAGAGATTCAACTTCTGCCATCCACTTAAAAGCAAGATAGCATACAGCTATTGTACCCCATTCTATCGAGCTAAAGGTCAGTAGTTTGATCATTGCTAAATGTAGAAGTTACTTATCACTTATAATTCCCCTCATCTTCTCTCTTCCCCCATGTTTCTGTCACCAATGTTCTTCCCTCATTCCTCTTTCTTTGTCTTCATGTTTAATGTGCTGTAGCCTTGAATCTGTGGCTCCAGATGCAGCATTGTGCAGTCTGAGCCTTCATCTCTGGCATAATGTGCGACTGGCCGGGCTGCTCACTGCGACCTGAGCTTTCTCGTCCAGCATGGTGTGCGTCCGGCAGGTCTGGTCACTGCGGTCTAAGCTTTCTCGTCCAGCACAGTGTGCGTCCGGCAGGTCTGGTCACTGCGGTCTAAGCTTTCTCGTCCAGCACGGTGTGCGTCCGGCAGGTCTGGTCACTGCGGTCTAAGCTTTCTCGTCCAGCACGGTGTGCGTCTGGCAGGTCTGGTCACTGCGGTCTAAGCTTTCTCGTCCAGCATGGTTTGCGTCCGGCAGGTCTGGTCACTGAGGTCTAAGCTTTCTCGTCCAGCATGGTGTGCGTCCGGCAGGTCTGGTCACTGCGGTCTAAGCTTTCTCGTCCAGCATGGTGTGCGTCCGGCAGGTCTGGTCACTGCGGTCTAAGCTTTCTCGTCCAGCATGGTGTGCGTCCGGCAGGTCTGGTCACTGCGGTCTAAGCTTTCTCGTCCAGCATGGTGTGCGTCCGGCAGGTCTGGTCACTGCGGTCTAAGCTTTCTCGTCCAGCACGGTGTGCGTCCGGCAGGTCTGGTCACTGCGGTCTAAGCTTTCTCGTCCAGCACGGTGTGCGTCTGGCAGGTCTGGTCACTGCGGTCTAAGCTTTCTCGTCCAGCATGGTTTGCGTCCGGCAGGTCTGGTCACTGAGGTCTAAGCTTTCTCGTCCAGCATGGTGTGCGTCCGGCAGGTCTGGTCACTGCGGTCTAAGCTTTCTCGTCCAGCATGGTGTGCGTCCGGCAGGTCTGGTCACTGCGGTCTAAGCTTTCTCGTCCAGCATGGTGTGCGTCCGGCAGGTCTGGTCACTGCGGTCTAAGCTTTCTCGTCCAGCATGGTGTGCGTCCGGCAGGTCTGGTCACTGCGGTCTAAGCTTTCTCGTCCAGCACGGTGTGCGTCTGGCAGGGCTGTTCACTGTGCGGCCTGAGCCTTCTCCAGCGTGGTGTGTGACTGTTATTTGGAGTGATTTATCATGCTTGTGCTGTCTGTTCCGCTGCATGTGTGTATATATATTGACACTGCAGTGGTGTAAATCCTGTGACATATAACATCTACAACCTCTGACCCTGAGTAGCCTCCTATGTACCCTTCCTTATGCATACCTATATACTCACCTTGTTACTACTTAGCATCCCTTACATATATACACCCCTGTTACTATGTACCCTCCCCATTAACCTATATAACCCCCTTTTAACTACATAACATCCCTCTCTACCTATATACCCCTTGTTTCTATGTGCACCCAGTACCTCTATTATATTGAGTAGGATATTTTTCCTGGAACAGCTCACAGCTACTGTGGAATCACAAGTTCTAACATACCCTGTCAGCCTTTATGCTGGGACCTGTAGCACCACAACCATATACTAGAATACTGCCCAGTCTTGTGGCAGTGTGAGCTCGCACCTTGCAGGTCTCCACTCCTCATGGTCCCCCTGGACCCCGGCACAGAGAGCACCGACCGGCAGCAGCTAGACTTAGTTGCACCTCTCCCAGATAGGCACCTGCCGCTTCCAGTTATTGCATCTGATTTGCAGTCCTGACTGTGGATGGCACTCTTTCTAGACATGCTGGAGGCTGCAGCCCCCAGAGTCTTCTCTGGCAAGGTATGGAGTTCACTCTTCCAATGCATGCTGCACAGTTCCCAAGGTATCAGCAGCTCACAAGGCTTCCTTTGTCATTAGTGCTGGCAGATGGTAGAAACTGTCAGCAGGGAGCAGGCGTGCCTCCTGCGCATGTGTTAGAAAGGCGTGTTATCTCATTATATTATAGGGTATTTTCTGCATACACAAAAGTGAGTGTGTTTACGCATTTGTTCTTTCATTACAGTAACATCTCACAGAACACTTCCTCACATGTTTTTCATCTTCATTGTTCCTCGTACAGCTTTCTCGTTCTATATGGTTTGAGGCCCTTTAATTCCTGCCTTACACTTAACAAAATGATTACATTGGTATGCGTACTTAAATTACTATTTTTAAATTAAATTGTCAACTAAATTAAGCGTTGGTTTTATTACGGTATTTACTATGCACTTGTGTAGTAAACATTCATCTACTTTGGGCAGTTTTACTTATATGCCGTTTCTAATCGCTATACATTTCCAGCATCTCCAGGGACACACTGGAAAACTAATTTTAAAGTAGAAAATATACTGCTGTCCTTTGTAAGCAGAAAGGTAATAGCATTCTTTCAATTTGCATTTAAAGTGCATGGCTAGAGATGGTAGCTTGTGGGCAAACCTTTTTTTCTTGTTTTTTTTTTAATATATATATATATTCAGGTCGTTCTTTAACACAGTTAAACTGCTACAATATAAATTGTTACATGCGTTTTATATTTCTGCAGCTTTACAGCACTCATGGAATACTGTATTCAGCTTCTCAAATTGAAATGATTGTAGTAGCGGTATGTTTACAATTAGGACAGTTAGTATATGTTAATCTGTACTTGCCGACTGCATAGGAAATTAGTCCATAAAATATCTATAAACATAGCATTTCTAGAGCTGCCTTGGTTCTCTTGCCTCGGCCCACGGCTAAGCCTTTACAGTCTCTCAGAGCAGTACATAAATTACATTCACCACTCTTGGCAAAATGTTGTTTCTTCTCTATACCTTGTTCACTCCTTTTGCTGGTTTAACACTTTCTTCCACCAGCTTTTAAAAATATATCACCCATGTTGCTAAAATGCATTGTTCCAACATACGTGTGTGGCTTCCTCCAAATCTTTCTCATCCATTGTACAAAAATGTATTATTCCATCACTCGTTTATCTCTTATAGTATTATGCCTGGTTTGCCCCTTGGCTTGCTAGCACAGAATGTGTGGGGGAAGATTGGGGTTAGGTTTGTACTAAGGGTCGCAAGCAGTTTAGCATCGTTGGTGATTGAGGTTTATAGTGAAAAATGAGAACACTTGAGGGATAGCAGGCATATTTGTTAGTCTTCAGTTCTTCTTTCCACTATTGAATGGTTCTTGTGTTTCAGTAATGTGGGATATAGCTTTCTGGCATGGTGCACTCCTTTCTTAAAAAGGCCAATGCTTATTGCTAGTTTTTGGTATAGAGTGAAAATCTTTACCCCATGATATAGCATGTTTATACTGAAAAGAAAGGTGTCTTCCAAAATGACTATGCCCACATCAACTATGCAGGTTTGGTTGGCTAGTGTTCTGTTGAACATGACAATGATGTGATTCATAAGTCTTGCACTTCTCACTCTTCATATATGAACCCAAATTAATATTTATGGGATATTATGGAACGATGCATGGGACAAAGAATGCAGGTGCACACTCAGAATACTAAGAACGATGATCTTAGATTTTTGAGTGTGTACCTGCATTCTTTGTCCCCTGCATTGTGCAAGTCTCAGCATGGTTGCACCTCTTTTTATCTTTAAAATTAGGGTGTGCAGTCCAAGCCCCCTCTACCTTTCCACTATGTTTGTGTATATATTGTACACTTGAAGGCTGAGAATCCTTCAGCTTGGTATTTGCACCCTACCCATCTGCACATGTTTCTACATTGCTGTCTACATATTAGAATGGACACTATTATAGGTATGTCCTGGATAAATTGACATAACGGGACAAATAGAATAGAGTGAGAGTTTAGAAAATGTGAGAAATTAGCAGTAAGCTCTCCCAATTTTTAAACTCTGCCAATGTCAGAGTACATGCAAACTCGCATGTTTTTAGACGCAAAAAAACTCACAATTTAAACTCTCATTCAGATGTTTTCCCATTTTGAAGATAAAACTCTACCAATGTGAGTTTACTGCTAAACACTCACATTTTCTAAACTCCCACCCTATTACATTTGGTCCAATGTGTTAGAATTAGGGATGTTAGGGACCTATCTTATGGGGTTCACCTTGACGTGGTAAATGGGCAAACATTTATGGCCAAACATGTACGAAGAACCTCACTTAAATTCTACAATTAAAATGGAGTATATCAGGATTATTTTGATTATCATTGTTCTTAGTATTTTGAGTGTGCACCTGACGACCACATGCAGCGGGATGTGGCAAGGGCCCACATATTGGGTAGTCGGGCACTGGATCGTTCAATGTGTACGACCGGCCCGATATGTCCGCCCATCGGGTCGCTGGATACACATATTGTTTTATACCCAACTTAAGGTCCTGGCTCCAATGAGGCTGGAGCTGAAATGATTGATATATATACTCTGTACTGCACTGTGTAAATTAGTGGAGATATATATATGTATAATATACAGTCCCTAGGTAATGTACACCGGTGCAAACCCACTCGGGATTCCAGGAATTTGTTCAGAAAATTTTATGCCGAGTGGGTTTGTATCGGTGTACATTACCTAGGGACTGTATATTATTATTTGCTGTGGCACCCGGGTACCTAGCTGTGAACAGCAGGAGTGCCGGATTAGAAGATTTTGTGCATGTAATATATATATATATATATATATATATATATATATATATATACTCATCAGCTCTCTTCAGAACGTTATCACAGCATGTGACCCTCTGGGAAATTTCTGAACAATCCTATTAATTACTAAAAAGCCGTAGTTCAACAAATGTAACATTCTTACCATTTTAAAACAATTTTAAACTTTTTTTTAAAAAAAAGTACAACAAAAGTAATGACTTCTGTTAACATGCTTATCAGTGATACATTTTGGGGGGTTTCAGTCCAGCTCGAGTTTGCTAAGCTCCCGAGATGAGTTCCCGGGGCTATTCAATGTCTGCGCTGTAATTCCCTGACTAGCGGATTTCTGTACAATCCGCTCTAACGAGTGCCTGGGGGCAACATTGTGTGCGGTAACAGTATCGCACTGAGCACTTAAGTTGAGAAATGCAGTTTACTGTGACTAAGCCCCGGGTAATGGTCGCAGTAAACTACATCTCCCGACTTAAGTTCCGGGCGTGTTGCAAGCAATTGCATAGCTCCGGGCGCTAATCATGGAAGCTTAACAAACGTGATCTGAATTGAATTCCCCCCTTAATCTTTTTTATTAATAAGGAAAATTGTAAACAAACAATTTTGATATAATGCTTCCTGACATGTTGGTGCACCACATGTGAATATATATCTCCAGACTTAAACATTCTGGTGGTTATCTGTTCTCTCAATCAGATATAGCAGTCCATTTTGACTTCTATTTTTTGACCCTTTATACAGCAGATCCAAGAGAGGGAGGTTCTTGAGGTGGACATTGTGGAGGATCCATCTAGCTATTCAGGCACTTAAATTAAACAAATATCCGAGTCCAGATGGCATTAGCGGGAGATACTATAACCTTTTAAGTGACTTACTAATCTTTTTCAATGCCTCTTTAGGGGAGACACCCATTATCCGGCCTTCGATGATGCTTATGGCATTTTGATACCCAAACAAAAATAGTGAGTTGGCGAACTCTTATCGCCCCATCACACTTCTCAACCAAGATTTTAAACACTTATCAAAAAATTTTTCCTCCCGCCTCCAATCTTTGATGCCTTCCCTTTTAACCCATCACCAACTGGGTTTTACCACTAATCAGCATTCTGTTTTTAGACATTGGGTCTGCTTTTGCAGCTATTGTGGCGACAAAAAAAATCTAATTCCCTCTATAACATTTTACTGAGCCTCGATGTCGAAACTGCTTTCGATAAGATCTCTTGAATACAGTGTCCTGGAAGAAAAGGACTTTGGGTTTAATATGCTTCAATTTCATTAATCCCACCATCAGTATGATTATCAGCGACTTTAAAGGGGACTCTGTTACTATGTCTAGGGGCACCAGGCAAGGTTGGGCATCATCTCTACTTTTGTTTAACCTGGCCCTAGACCCCATGATACGAATCTTGCAAACTTTTGACAATTTTAAGGGTATCGGTGGATGTTCTTTGAAGCTACTGATGTTTGTGGATGGCTTATTTTTCTCTAACCCTCAGGAATGTTTCCTAGATGTGATAAGATCTCCCAGTTTGGTCACATTTCTAGCTTCACAATTAATATCCAAAAATCAGTAGCAATGGCCTTATCTCCCACCACCTGCCACACTTGGGCAAGACCCCTCAATCTAACATGGGCACCTACAAGTATTTCATATGTGGGTATACACCTCCCCAAAATCTATTCATGTTATACTCACTAAATATAACTAAAATCATATCTAGAGTCACTACAGAACTTAGGAAATTGCAAAATGTGCAACTTTCTTTTCTCGGACGGACCCATTGCATAAACTTGGTATCTTTCCCAAAGCTATTTTATCCTTTACAGGGTTTGCCCTTATTGTTGACTACTAGAAATTAACAAACAATTTGCCATTTTGCACTTTATCTGGAATTGTAACAAAACCAAAATTAGTCTTAAAATGTTGTATCAACTTTCCCCACATTTCCCTTTATAACCTGGCAGCTGTTTGTACCTACATTAAAGATGGCCTCTCTTCAAACATTCTGAAATGCCCATTATGACTTGGAACAACAACTGCTACCAGATACCAATCTAACTGCATTTTTGCATACAGCAAAAAGACATCCGTCCTTTCCGTTTTGGACAACCCTCTGCTAATGTTCACAAGAACGGTGTGATATAAACTAAAAGTTATGGTGGGTGACTGCCTCCTTCTCTCTGTTTTCCCTCTGTTGGGTAACGCTGCTTTAATAATTGGCTGTTCAGCCTCACCTTTTGTAACTTGTTTGAATTTGGGCCTATACGTATTCACAAAGTTGGGTAGCGTGACTCGCAACCCCTGACCTTTGCTCAAACCGCTGAAAAATTTGATATGTACACACACATTCTTTTGCCTTCCTCCAGGCACAACATTATGTCCATATGGTACTCCCCAATCTGTCCTCAAGAGATCCAAGCCAGAACCAAACTGCTCATTTCTATAAGTAATAGCTTAATTATATGTATATTTTTGTGTACTTCAATCATGTTTTATTGAAACATCCAATGATCTGATCTATATTTTAAATGCAATTGCTCTTACTATTTACAAATGTAACAATTTTAAGAATACTATTGAACCCATTTGTGCTAAGGATAAGTTGTTCTTAGTCACTTTTGTACCCATCCTAAATTCATATTGGTCTGTTTTTATTTGAAAGAGAATTCTCCTCTGTTAAGCACAATGATAAAACATCTGTGAAAGAAAACAATATATCAAAAGCAAGAACGTTTGAGGTCTGTTTGCATTTCTTATTGTGCGTAGGTGCTTCAGGAAGAATTATTGTACATCGAAACCAATTGCAGGGTGCATACTTATATGCAGGTCACTTGTTTTCTACGGCATGGGTATGAACTGCCTGTGGTCGGGATGCTGCTGGTCAGAATACCGACAGCGGCATCCCAACTCCCATAGGTAAGTATGCTAGCACTAACCCCTACTCTAACTGTCCCTCCTCCGTGCCTAAACCTAACCTCCCCTCCCCCTAGTGCTTAATCCTAACCTCCCCGCACCCTAAACCTCCCACCCACCCGGGTGCCTAAACCTAACCTCCCCCTGCATGCACCATAAACGTAACCCTCCGTCCCTGGTCCCTAACTCTCCACTTAGTGCCTAACCCTGCACCCTAACCATCCCCTGACTTCTGATAATTACCTTCGCGATATTGGTGCCGTCACCCTGGCGCTTTCGGGAATTTGGCGCCAGTATTTAGATCGGACGGAATTCTGCACGCCGGAATGCTGACTGCACCCCGTTTTCTACATGTTCCAGGCTAACTTAAGCCCAAAAGTGCTCTATAACTGCAAAAACTCTTAACATTCATCCAAGACAGGTGGACAAGTTACTCTAAGGAGCTGCCAAAGTACCCAGATTCCATTTTTGCACAATTCGATTCTGCATTCAGACAAGTGGACAATTGTTAATGCATATATAGGATTTTATATATTCAAAACCTTTTTGCTTTTGATCTATTGTGGCTTTCTTTGATGTTTTCTTCTACAGTAGAGCCTATCGCTGCATTTTGATATTACAACATACTTAACCTATGTGGCTTTGATCCATGTATCTGTTTGAGAAAGAGTACTACCTGAAATGAAAGTTCTACTATTTTATGAAAGGCATCTATTTTGGACACTAACACTATTTTAGGTAGCACTAACTTTATAACAGCTTGATGTAACTTTGCTTGAATACCCACAGTGTTATCGGACCTCTGTCCTGTAGGGCATGCCCCCGATGTTTGCTGCTGGAATATTGTCACTCATGTTTTAGATTGACCGGTAGCAAGTTAAACAATAGAAGCATTTGGGGACTATGTTCTAAAAATCAGGACAAGACCTGCAACAGAAACATTATTATACATAATTTTATATTTCCTATACTACATTACTAAGGGAAGTAAAAGCTAAAAATAGAAATCTGTTACATTTAATTATTTTTGTGGATGTCAAAATGCTGATTACTCCTAAATAAGTTTTAATGTTAAATAATACAGTTGTGATAAATAATAATAAATATAATACATTTTAAGATAGAAACACTCCTTTATTCTTGACATTTTCTTCATTCTTCTGTCTTTTTTGTTTGTGTTTTTCTGTGTTTTAGGCGTGTTGCCTGCATTGCAATGGAAAAGACAAAGCAGGAGCAGCAAGCCAGCTGTACTTGGTTTGGCAAGAAGAAGAAGCAGTACAAAGACAAATATCTGGCAAAGCACAATGCAGGTATGAAATGCAAGGTGTTTAAGGATCAAATACCATTATTTCCTATTAGTATGTTACAAATGCTGTGTTTTACAGAGCGAAATGATGATATACCTGCTATAACTATGAAATAAGTGTTATGTTCATGTTAGATACGTAATCCATGCTCACACTCCTCTGCAGCAGGTGGCCATATTAGGAAGGATAACGTGCAGTGGTTTCCTTGGGTGATATGAAGCACTGCATGTTTCTCCTGCAAACCCCTACACCTCTATAGAGATTGATGAGAAATATATGAATTCCTTACTGGTGAATTTACATTACATTTTCTGTTTGCTAGTGTGTATATTTCCTTTAAAATACAAATCCAATGGTGAGAAGGCTCTAGTTTTTCGAATGCAGATATTAATACGTTGCTACAGTATGACTTCAAATGCATTAAATCAAGCATGGTCATGAGATGAATGTATACAATGTATCACCACCTTCTACTGGTATTCTATATTATTTGTGGTCTTTGTAACTTTGAGTACAGAAGACAATCCATAGTAGTTCCAAATTATTTAGTACATTTTGAATGCTTTTACATTTATGAATAAATGAGAGAGAATCTGTATCCAGATGTTCTGTTTCATTTTTTTTAAGTGCTGTGATTTTTTGAATACCAGCTCACATGTAGCCTTACCACAGTAGTGCTACAGAGTAACTTTCACCAAAACCTGTAACGTGAATGTAGTGCAATATGTCCAGCCTCTCAACAGAAACTGTCAGCTGTTGTACTTATTTGTGTCCTTCTAAATCAGGACATCTATTTACACAGTGCTTGAAAACAGATATACTAGGGGTTTATAGTCCCATAGTAACTGCAACTCCCATAATCTCCAACAATAAAATATAGTTGTTAATATGGTGTTAGTGCACCGGTATTGACTTTCATCAACCAGGGTTCGTATAAGCGCTTTCTGTGTAAGCATAAACGTGTGTAGTAAAAAAAAAGAATTCCAGCAGATAGTTAAATTTGTATAGGCACATGCAATATCTGTTGCAAATGGTAGTTCCTAAAATAATATAGAAAGTATTCAGCTGGATAAAAAAAAAAAGTATTGTGATAGCACAAATAGTGTTTGCTAACATTCCAAATAGCAGTTCCAAATGTTATGTAGTGTGTCCCACTCGGGCTGTCTGTTTCACTTAATCTTTGTATACAAACACGGCAAGCTTCTTATATCACCGAATATTCAGCCTCAGATTACCACCAGGGCTGCCGTGCCATTGTAATCGGTGAGGGGCACCGTGATATAGTATTTGTATAATGTCTGCAAGATTTCACATACATGCAAGAAAAAACTTCTTTGTAAAAAACAGGTTTTTAACAATGTGGTAATTAGCAGCTGGTACCTCACAAATAAATCTCTGGTCTTAACGCTTTTCTCCTGTCTTTCAACCTCAGCACCTTCCTCAGAAGTGTGTATCTGTATCAATTTTCTCCCCGATTTAAATGTCTGGTCATGTAGTCTGGCGCATGCGCTATCTATAGCGCTCCAAGCAGGGCTGGTGCTAGGGTGTTCGGCGTCCCCCTACAAACTATAAATTTGCTACCTCTCTCCCAGCTTTTATAAAGGGACAGCACAAGCCTTCAGCGCACACCACAAAAAAGGCACATGATCTCACAAGAAAGGGACATGGCTACACAATAGTACCCCCAAATCAAATTACTCCAGACAGTAGAACAATACACCGCCCCGAGTGCCCCTGATTCACATTACACCACATACACCTTATGTTATGATACACAGTAGTGCCCCTTATACACAATGCCCACAGTACTACCCATATATAAAAATAATGCCAACAATAGTAGTGCGCCTTTTACACAATGCCCACAATAGTGCCCCTTATACGCAATGCCCACAATAGTGCCCCTTATACGCAATGCCCACAGTAGTAGTGCCCCTTATACAATGCCCACAGTAATGGTGCCCCTTGCACAATGCCCACAGTAATGGTGCCCCTTACACATAATGACACACAGTAATATTGCCCCCTAGAAATAATGACACACAGACACACTATACTTACCTGAAGCCCGCTCCTGCACCCGCCGCTGTCTGACAGCTCCTCGACCTCGGCACTATGGGAGAGACATCATAATGTATCTCTCTACACGTACTATGGGAGCTGGAAGGTGGAGCTCAGGAGTGAGCGCCAGCCTCTGGCTGCAGGGTTGGTAACAAAATCTCAGCGAGTGCCTTGCAAATGGAGAAGGTGGCAGTGGCGCCTTGGCAGCCTGGCACCTCCCTGCTCCGCACCAGATAATGCAGAGAGTGCCGCAGTGTCCACCAGATAATGCACAGAGTGCCGCCCATCTTAGTACGAAAGCAGATTGCAGCACTGTTTCGCTTGGGTGGAGTTATTTTTAAAGTAAATGTGACTGCTAGTTAATGCAGATAGTGTTGCAGTGACCACCAGATAATGCAGAGTGCGCCGTAGTGTCCACCAGATAATGCACAGTGCCGCAGTGTCCACCAGATAATGCACAGAGTGCCGCAATGTCCACCAGATAATGCACAGAGTGCCGCAATGTCAACCAGATAATGCAGAGTGCCGCAGTGTCCACCAGATAATGCAGAGTGTGTGTTGCAGTGACCACCAGATAATGCAGAGCTTAGCAATTACTGTCAAATAATGCAGTGTATTGCAGTGACCACCAGATAAGGACCCACATATGACGCGTAATATGACACCCCTCACACACACAATTATAATACCCATGCACACACATTAAGCCCCAGCACAGACAGTATTAACCCCCCCCCCCACCAGGAGAAAACAAATACACTCCTTCCCATTACATAAGTATACCATCCCTATATGACACTTCAACATTTTCACCTCTCCATTAGCACTTACCGGTCCAGAAGGAGAAAGTGTTTCCCTGTGAAACTCCAGGGTACAGGAAGAAAGGGCTGGAGACTCAGGGCAAGGGGGCAGGGTCTCCGCAAGGGACAGGAAGGAGATTAGAAAAGTAAGAGGGTATATGAGTGGGCTGGGTCTCGGGTGAGGGGCAGGGTCTTAGCCAGGAGGGAGTAGATAGGAATAGTCACACATGGTGGAAGAGGGGTCGGGCACTCAGTGCGGGGTCTTGGCTACGGACAGGAGCTGAGTGTTTCAATTGTAATAGAGTAGTGACAGTCAAGGAGGGGGCGGAGACTCGCGATGACAGAGGAGACAGTGTATTCTGCCCTATTGAAGCTCCTGTCACTGTCCCTTAGTCAGCGTAGAGGATAGGAGGGGGTGGAGAGTGAGACCTCTCAGGCAGGAGGGATCCCTGGGCATCCGCACTGAGCGCAGGCACAGCATAAGCAGCCGACTCCCGATCAGCCGCTGACTGGATGAGGAGCATCTGAGGCTCGGCCACGCGTCTCTGTAGCAGGCTGCCATGGCCTGTCATACAGTGTGACAGGTGCAGCGGCAGCAGGAACAACTAACTGAGCAGCAGCTGCAGGGAGAGTGCCTCTCCGACCTGGCGCCTCCCTGCAGTGCAGACTCTGCTGAGTGGGTTGCGCCGGCCCTGGCTCCAAGCCTACTTCTGTTTAGGAGTTTATTGCTCCTGTTTCAATGTATGCCAGTCCCCTATTGTCTTTCATTATACACTGGGGAAGTATTTAGGTTCCATTGTATAGGGGAATTGCTGTGCCTATATACCGATATACTTATGTTCTGGTTTTCCTTTTCTGAACTTTGATATAGAGAAAATGTTCCCATTTGAATACCAGTCTTCTTTACTTTGGATAGAACTAGGATTTTATCAGTCTCATTAACCTTATAGCGATTCTGCCTTTGTAATATTTTCTATAATAATGCTCCAATATTTATATACAGAATATCTCTCTTCTTATATATACTAAGTACCTACTTAACATCATATTCTTCACATAATAAGAGTTATGGTACAAGTAATGCCACCATATTATAACAATACTGGGGTATGCTAATCTATACAAAATATGATTTAGAGCAATCAAAGAAAAGCTGACTAACTTTAAGACTGATCCATTTCTAAAGACTGAGTGAACAGGATGGCCTCCCACAGGGAAGTGACACATTTAGACACAAGCCCCATATCTAACTAGCAATATTGTCTTCTGGAGGAGTTATATTGATATAATATACATAACCTATCTACTAAGAAGTATCTACTTAACATCATATGTTCTGCACATAATAAACTATCTTTAGTCTAACCAAAGATTAGACAAAAGAGGGGGTTAAAAATCATCGGGATACAATGCTAGATAATCGATTTTTTTTTTTGATTTTTTTTTACTGCTAATTTATTTTTTCTGTTATTAACCCTACATTTTCTGTATCGTAGCTGTACTTTATTATATATACTGTCATACTAAAATGAGAATGTACATCATTATGTAATCATACTAATAGACATATTATTCATACTATCCATTTATACAAATTACGTTAGACATAACTAAAATTCATAAGGATATAGAGGCTATCATATATATGTATCTAACTATATTAACTCCTTAGCACAAATTAAATGAGCTCATTACCTTGTATTAACTAGCAACCATATTTAAAAACTCTACAGGCGTGAATGTCTTGGATTCATGTTCAAAGAATCTGATGAGACTTAATTAAATATAGGGAAGATCGTGTAAATCACTTACAAATGGAAATAGAGAAAATACACAATCTTTTAAAAGCGTTCGAGGGAAGTCAAGAATTCAAAGAGAGAGATATGAAAGTTAATAAACAAAAATAGAGGAAGCAGAACAGACGCTGATTACAAGGAAGGAACACAAGATGGAAAGGGACATTCAAGATTATAAAAAAGGTGAAACACATACTTTCAATAGAGTTGGGATGAACAAAATCTATTTAAAACCAACATATGAGAAATTGGAAGGAAGGAAAAAATCAGTACAATTTTCAGAGAGGTCCCAAAATAAAACAAGATATGGGAAAAGTCAAAGCAAACCCCAAAATGTATTTATTTTTATTTTTTTAATAAAAAATAATATAAAGGTAACAGATTTATACACAAAAATAGGTACAAAGTCCTGGAGGACTTTGATTCACCAAGCACTAGTTACTATACACAAGAATGGAAATATAGAAAGTCTCAAAAACCGAGGATCAATTACCTCAAAATCAGGTTGTTTTTTTTTTAGAAACGCGCAGTACCCTAAACTGATTTCAAAGAGACACCCCAAAAGAATGTATGAAAAGATTTAGAGGCACAGGAGGAGGAAGAAGAAAACAAAACAAAAAATCCATGTGTAAGATAGAGGTAACGGGAAAGGGAATCTTCTCTCTATATAATGTAATTTTGTATAAATGGATTGTATGAATAATTTGCCTATTATTATGATTAAATAAAAAAATTTATTATGTACATCTTTATTTTAGTATATAAAACAAAGTTCAGCTACGATAAATAGGAGACTTGAAGCCTGTCTCAAGGCGGTCTTTTCTCTGTCAGGAGCTGTTGCACGGCCATGGCTACGGTCTGGGTTTCTAAAGCCATTTAGGAATGGATAAAGGCACTGAAAAATACTCTTCCAGAGGCTTCCAGAGAACAGCTGACAATTATCTCCTATATTAAGGAGGCAGCCACCTATCTATGAGAGGCAGCATTGGTTGCCTCAGTTGTGGCTCGCAGAGCCCTATGGTTAAGGGACTGGAAAGCAGATGCAGGGTCCAAGAAGGCCATGCAATCTCTTCCATTTACGGGAGGCATTCTGTTTGGCACAGAATTGGATAAGATTGTAGCCATGGTAGCAGCCTCCAAGGCGGCTGGTTTGCCTTCAACATCTACTCCTAGACCTAGGCATTCATCCTTTCGAGCCTTTCGGCCACAAGGAACAGCAAGGGGTCAGTCTTCCTCTAGAACCAGTTCTCGTAAGAGACCGCAATCTAAGAAACCTTGGCCAAACAGACGTCCGGCTTCCAGGTCAGACGATAAACCCACGGTCTGTTGGGGTGGGCCTCCCCCTGGGAAATCCCAGGGTAGGAGGCCGACTTCTTCAGTTTTCAGACACCTGGCATCACGACAACAGATGCCTGGGTTCGGGAGGTGGTCTCTCAGGGGTACGTCCTTACTTTTTTGGAGAAGTCCCCCGCAGAAATTTTTCTGCACAACTCCTTCAGAGGAGTCTGCAAAGGCCTTGGCCCTCCAACAGGCCATTCATTCCCTGCTGGAGTCAGAAGTAATAATTCGGGTTTCAGTGACTCAAAAAGGAAGGGGTGGTTATTCCAACCTATTTTTGATTCAAAAACCCAATGGACTTCACCGGCCTATTCTTAATCTAAAGGGTCTCAACATGTTTATCCAGTTGCCCAGGTTCCGTATGGAGACCCTTCGATCAATTGTTTTGGCAATTGAACCAGGGGATTTCTTGGGGTGTCCTTGCCAATTACACCGTACCACCAACAGTTTATGCTGTTCTACAAAAACATTTCCAATTTCAGGCGCTGCCTTTTGGTTTGTCAACAGCTCCTCTGGTGTTTACAAAGATAATGGCAGTAATGACGGCCTGTCTCAGACATCAAGGAGTCAGGATACTGCCATACCTGGAGGATCTCCTGATATTGGCACAATCTCCACAGGTGTTGCAGCATCATCTCAGACTGACGATTGCCTGTCTGCACAGACACGGCTGGATCATAAATTGGAAGAAATCGTCGCTTCTTCCAGTGCAACAGATGGTGCATTTAGGGGCACGCCTGGATTCTCTGGCACAGAGATTATATCGACCAGAAGACAAGATTGTGGCCCTTCAGTTGCGGATTCACAGGTTTCTCCACAACCAGTTGGTATCTGTTCGTTCAGCGATGCAGGTTCTGGGATCCATGGTATCCACCTTCGACATGGTGGAATATGCCCAGTTCCACTCCAGACCACTGCAACGGCTAATCCTATAAAGTCACAGACGATTCGTCTTTCTCCAGAGTTGCGGCTGTCCCTCTCATGGTGGTTGCAGATGTTCCGTCTGAACAGGGGTCGCCCATTCTGGATTCCAGATTGGGTACTCCTTACTAACGATGCCAGCCTCCGCGGATGGGGCTCAGTGACAGGTCAGCACACATTTCAGGAAAGATGGATGATCAGGGAAGGTCTCCTGTCCATAAACGTCCTGGAACTACGTGCAGTGTTCAGAGCACTTGTTCAACCACAGGATGTACTGAACGGCAGGCCTGTCCAAGTAGAGTCCGACAACACCACCGTGGTAGCCTACCCCAACCATCAGGGAGGCACGCGAAGTCAAGCTGCCAGGGCGGAAGAGTGGTAAAACTCTGGTCTGGGCATTGTTCTTCCATCCACACTTTTGTCAAATTTTACGCATTTGCCTCTCAGGATGTTTCCTTTGGGTGTCGGATTCTCCTTTCTACTAAACAGGAGCGTCCCCATCCTTAAGGGAACTGCTTTGGGATAGGGATGTGCAGGCTCGGTTCTACTCGGTTCCGTTCGTTTTTTTTTACCGAATCTTATTGGCTATCCAAAACTCGTGACAGCTGATACCCAATAAGATACGGTAAAAAAAAACGAACGGAACCGAGCCTGCACATCCCTACTTTGGGACATTCCCAAGGTAATTCCTGTGGACCCTTTGGACCCTGAAGAAGAAAATAAGAGTTCTGGTATAACATTCCTTTTTGTTAACACTTTTTTCTTTGAGGTCCATAGGGTTCACAGGACACCCACCCTAATGCACCTGGTGTTATTGGGTAATCTTGTGTATCTCTGATTACTCCCCTCTTATACCACTTTCATACAGAAAATGGCAAAAAAACCCTGGATTTTTTCCCGACTTTTGCGTACCGGGTTGTTTTGCCATTCTCTGTCTGTACCCCCCTTCAGACAGAAGAGCAAATTACCAGGTCAAAAATTTCAACCCGGTAATCTGCTGATTTACACAGGTATTTCTTCTGTCTGAAAGGGTCAACACAGGACTAAATTCCTGTGTCTCCGACCCTGGTAAATTCATGGGTTGAAGTCCCGGGAATTTAGACCCGGGATGACCCTTTCAGACAGAAAAAGTTCCCGTGTAAATCAAATTACCGGGTTGAAATATTTAACCCAGTAATTTGGATTTCTGTCTGAAAGTGGTATAAAAGAGTGTTTCTGAGGTACAATTATCCTTCCTTATCTTTTCCTTCTCCTGCCTTGGGCTTGGTAACAAACTAAATGCCTGTAGCCAGGGGCGGGGTATATTTGGCAGAGGACCCAGTGCATCCTGAGCACTGAAGCTTTTAACTGTTTGGTGCCTGGATCACTCCAACCACATGCCCAAGGTAATTCCTGTGGACCCTATGGACCTCGAAGAAAGAGTTGACAAAGGTGTGTTATACCATTATTACTGTTGTTATGGGGCCCTCTGGGGCATTTGCTGTTTATTGTCTTAATGCGTCCCTTATGTTATCACGTGAAATTGTGTCCTAGTGTAAATTCTTGTTATATAGAAATAGTCCCAATTTTTTATCTGTAGGTAGGGTGTTATTATACAATCCAATACGATATGAATAGTCTCTGGGGATTAATCTTGTTGTGACTGTAAAATGGGTGTTCTTTAAACATTTAAGTTGATGGTGCCATGGTAATCTCTGCTCTCCTCTCTACCTCAAATATAATGCAATAGCGCAGTATCAGGAACCAGGCAAACACTATTATGCAGGATAGGTAAGTAAAAGTGTGTACTTACCAAACGTTTTTTGTTTTTGTAGCTTCCTGCTGGTTCTCCTGGTCCTTGTGCTTGCAGAGGTGTTAGTTGGGGTTTTATTTATTCATTATAGAAAGTACAATCAATGACTCCTCAAAGTCCTGTGAACTAAAAAGGTATATCTACAACTGTAGAATTGCCTATGGAAAGTCCCAATAGTAGTTGAGCAAATTGTGCTTGCAATAGTCTACACGGTGGGGGGCATGGCCCAACGGGTTTCATCCAATTCCTGGACTTTTTCGAGGGTGCCCATTTTTCTTCCCCTCTGTCCATATATATGGTGTGTAATTTACCTGAGCACTCGTTCACGGTGGCTGCGTCTCCCACACTTCCGGGTTCGTAGGTGCACAAGGGCCGGTCCTCTTCCCTGTTGATTGCGTTACCTCCACTAGAGTGTGCGTTGAAGTCCCCATTACTTTAGTTGTTCCTTTTACTCTTTGTTATGTATATTATATCAATATAACTCCTCCAGAAGACAATATTGCTAGTTAGATATGGGGCTTGTGTCTAAATGTGTCACTTCCCTGTGGGAGGCCATCCTGTTCACTCAGTCTTTAGAAATGGATCAGTCTTAAAGTTAGTCAGCTTTTCTTTGATTGCTCTAAATCATATTTTGTATAGATTAGCATACCCCAGTATTGTTATAATATGGTGGCATTACTTGTACCATAACTCTTATTATGTGAAGAATATGATGTTAAGTAGGTACTTAGTATATATAAGAAGAGAGGTATTCTTTGTATATAAATATTGGAGCATTATTATAGAAAATATTACAAAGGCAAAATTGCTATAGGGTTAATGAGACCGATAAAATCCTAGTTCTATCCAAAGTAAATAAGACTGGTATTCAAATGGGAAAATTTTCCCTATATTAAATTTCGGAAAAGGAAAACCAGAACATAAGTATATAGGCACAACAATTCCCTTATACAATTGAACCTAAATACAACCCCCCCCCCTGTGCAAAATGA
Organism: Taudactylus pleione; assembly: GCA_031769625.1. NCBI lineage: Eukaryota > Metazoa > Chordata > Amphibia > Anura > Myobatrachidae > Taudactylus > Taudactylus pleione. The sequence goes on along the minus strand of JAUIMM010000025.1, from coordinate 41,874,980 downwards.
CGGACAATAGGGGACTGGAATACATTGATACAGGTGCAATAAACTCCTAAGCAGAAGTAGGTTTGGAGCGCTACAGATGGCTCATGCGCCAGACAACATGACCGGACATTTAAACCAGGGAGAAAATTTATAGAGACACACACTTCTAAGGAAGCCGCTGAGGTTGAAAGACAGTTGGAGAAAAGCGTTAAGGTCGGAGATTTATTTGTGAGGTACCTGCTGGTAATTACCACATTGTTAAAACCTGTTTTTTACAAAAGTTTTTTTTGCTTGTATGTGAAATCTTGCGGACATTATACAAATGCTTTATCACGGTGCCCCTTACTGATTACAAAGGCACGGCAGCCCTGGTGGTAATCTGAGGTTGAATATTCGGTGATATAAGGACCTTGCCGTGTTTGTATACAAAGATTAAGTGAAACAGACCGCATCACTAATCACGAGTGGGACACTCTATATAACATCAGGAACTGCTATTTGGACTGTTAGCAAACAGTATTTGTGCTAACAAAATATTTTTTTGTATCCAGATAGAACGTCTCCTTTGAAACAGCTGAATTCTTTGTATCTTATTAGGAACTACCATTTGCAACAGATATTGCATATGCCTCTACAAATTTAAAGGCGGGTATCCACTACAAGATCTGAAAACAACTGCACGATTACGACATTGTAATCGTTCAGTCGTTTGTCAGTCGTGTGATGAGCCTGTACTGAACGAGCAGTCGTTCAGTGCAAGGTCATCAATCATCTGGAAACATGCTGAACCTGACGATATCGTTAGGTTGACCAGCATGTTGGAAAGATGATAGATGTTTAAACGACCAGTGAGCACGCGCATCGCTGGTCGTTTTAGACACTTTTTCAAACTATTTGCAAACGATTGAACGATCAACAGATCGTTATTGTTAAATCGTTCAACTAAATCATCTAGTGGATACCCCCCTTGACTCTATCCGCTGGAATTCTTTTTTTACTACACACGTTTATTCTCACACAGAAAGCGCTTATACGAACACTGCTTGATGAAAGTCAATACCGGTGTACTAACAATGGATTAACATCAATCTTTTATTGTTGGAGATTGTGGGTTTCATACTTATGGGACTATAAACCCCTAGTATACCTATCAATTTTCAAGCACTGTGTAAATAGATGTTCTGATTTATAAGGAAACAAATACAGTAAGCAGATTATCCCATTGATTGTATTGTGGCATAGAAAAGGAGTGCAAGGAGCCTGCATATAATACAAGTGTATATGTTTTTTAATTGCATTTACTGACCGGTACTACTATATTTTATGGATGTATTTTTATAACCACAAATAAAATTCAGGCGCTAAAAAGCATATAAAAATATGCAACAATAATTTAAATTTAAGGTAGTTAATCCAATTAGTTGCTGCTGCTGCTGCTACTGAGTACCTCTGGAGTACTCTAAATCCAGTATGCAAATAAATTGTTTCAAACATAAAAGAGTGCAATAATTTAAACAGTGTTAATTATATGCAATATATAAATTTCATTCAAAACACACAATACACACCAAAAAAACAGTATAGAACATACTAAGTATGCATACTCGTTGATCCAACATCAAAAAAAAATATATATATATAAAAAAAAAAAGGAAATCCTCCTACAAATGATGAATAGTTCCAATTAGGAGATATCCTTATAGTAAAACGTCATAAAGTCCATTAATAAATGACAGTGTTTTATATAGCACTGAATTCCACTTTGCATAAATCCACTGTTGGAAGTAATTGCAGGTGAATAACCTTTATATAAATGTGAGGTCTCAGAACCACCCTAAGTACAGCTGTATTAGGGCAGATAAAGAAAAGGGATAGATATATACTGACAGGTGAGAGAATTAAGTACAGACAGTCAGCACTAGCATAAGTCACATACAATGCAGATATATATACATAAGCATGACATACAATATACTGCATTATGTCACTGCATTCAACTTACCCAGATTCAGTGTCTGGGAAGGCTACAGCGCTGTGTACACTGACCTGATGGTGAGGTACGCAGGGGGACTGGACTCACTGCCATCTCCAGAGATTTCTGCTGCACCACAAGAAAATGGCCGCTGGAGACCTCAGAAGAAGCGTGGCCCGCGGAGGAAGCAGCTCAGCGACGCCAGACTACATACTGAAAGGCACGCTGAGCTGAGGGGAGGAGCCGCTGTAACAGGGAATGCTTCCTCCTCTGGCCGGCTATTAACCTCCCGGGACGCCGGCTCCCAGCGCCGATCAGTAAGTCCCTGGTGGTCTAGTGGACACACGGGGTATGGGGGGGGACCGCCGCCACTGCCGGCGCCTCCGGTCTGTCCCCAGAGACCGGAGGCACAGGACTGCATATTAAATGCGCGGATCACCGCAAGCGGTGATCCGCGACCTTACCTGCTCCCCGTGGATCCGGCAGCAGTCCTGGGCGCCCGCAGAGTCCGGCTAGTACAGACTCTGGGGTCCCGCTGAGATCCCCAGATCTGTACTGGCGTCTCAGCGCCGGCGGGGTGACGGAGCGGCAGCTTAGACGTCCTATGGACAGTCTGACGCTGCCGCTCTAAAAGTCCAAAGTAAAAATAAAAAACTCTGTTCTTACAAAAAAATATAAAGCTTAGGGGCTGTTAATCAGCTCCCCACTGCACTAAACGGTGACCCCACTCCGGCCGGGCACCAACTTAAACTGAGGTGCCTCTGGCTTGGGGGGTGGGGTTATAGGGAGAGTGGACCCAAGTGCATCCTGGGAGCTAAAAGCTTTAACTGCGTGGTGCCCGGATTTGGTTCCCAACCTATACCCCAAGGTCAACCCTGTGGACCCTATGGACTTCGTAGAAACAGAGATAACAAAGGTAAGTTCTTACCATATCTCTTGTTATAATGGCAAATTTGGTTGTTGCAGTGATACCACTTCAACCGCCCTCTATTAAAGTCTTTGTTTTGTTGACTATCAGCCCCTACTGGGTACAGCGCTATTGTGTTTAATTAATAGGAGGATTATGCTTCTCACTCCAAGATCTTACCGCTCCCAGTTTTCCGCTGTTTGGGCTGGTCAAACCATCCGGTGAGGGAGGGAGTGCGCTGTTATCAAGGTTTGTTGTTGTCCATTCAAAGGATAAATTAAGTGCACAGCAAGCAGGCAGAGTCCCCTATCCTTGACTCGTTTCTCCGCTGTTAGGGTTTAGCAGTTTCTTCAAAAGGACCAGCTGTAGATACACTGGTGTCTGCTTGTTGATATTTATAGGGCTCTCAGCCAATGGTAAGTTATCAGTCATCAGCACACCTGTGTTGAGAGTTCATTAACTTCATTGATTACAACTTTGTACTTTGATGTTGGATACATATAAATAAATATATAGATAAAATAATTACCATTCATTATGCATTAACATGCATGGATAACCTCAATGCATATTATTCACAGAAAATAAGCAATATACAAATATATACACATGGCATCACTTCGGAAAAATTATTATATTACTGAGAGGATCAATAATTATTCCTAATTGTTCACTGAAACAAAGTGAGCTTCAATAGCTCAACAAGTTAGTGCAGTTGCTCGGTGAATACAAGGCTTCGGGTTGAAATCCCATACAGCAAAAATAGTAGACTATAAATTTGTCATGAACCATATGAGTCTCAGTAGCTCAGTCGATCAGTGCAAATATCCCACAAACAACACAGACTGGTTTCGAATCCCATCTAATATGTTTATAATTCTTTTTGCCCGAACGTCCTATTAAAAAATACTGATTAGGATGTTTAGATATCATTTAATTTGATGGATTAATTTAAGCCCAAAGGGGCAAGTGTACCCAATGCAAAAATCCAGTATGCTTCCTTTTTACATAAGCGGTTATACCTATCCCCTCCTCTCCATCTCAATCCCTTGCACACTGAGTGCTTTAACGTCACCATTATGGGTCTTCATTACATGTCGAGATATACTATGTTTTGGATTTTTCTTTAGTACATTTTGCTTATGTTCTAAGAATCTTGTATTGAGTGTCCTAATTGTTGTTCCCACATATTGTAATCCACATACACATGTGATTAGATACACTACATATGTGGTTTGACAATTAATTCGATCCTTAATCACAAATGAGGTGCCTAAAGAAATGGATACAAACTTACTACTTCTACTTCTATGTTGAATGAAACTACAAGTTTTACAATGGTTTCTCCCACATCTGAAACAACTCAAGACCTTGTTTTGTAACCAATTAGAGTTGGACATACTCACACATTTAGATTATAATGCTTTGAAATGGCTAGGTGCAAGATGCTCTTTAAGATTAGTCGCTCTCTTGAATATAACTTTCGGTTCATCCCCAATGTGTTTAGTTAATATTTTATCCAATTTGAGTATTGAAAAATTGTTTTTGATAATATTTCTAATTTCCCGTGACCGGGAATTAAATTTAGAAATAAATCGAGGGTTATCTTGTATATCTTGCTTTTCTGATTGAGCTCCATTCTTAGTTGGATTTAGTAATGAACTTCTATCTTTAGTATAAGCTGCAAATAAAGCAGTCTCCAATAACTCCATGGGATAACCTTGTTCAATAAATGACTTTAATTCTTGTGCCTGTATTAGAAATTATCTTCAGTACAATTACATTTTAGTCTATAATATTGACCTTTGAGGATGTTACTTAGCCAAGGTTTATGATGACACCTTCGGTAGTTTAGAAGATTATTACTGTCTATTTCCTTTCTAAATGTTGTAGTACGGATCTTATTATTCTGAATATTTATTGCTGTATCTAAAAACATGATATAAGACTCATGACAGGTACTTGTAAATTTTAAACCAAAAAAGTTATTATTCAGATGGATAAGAAAATCTTTGGTGGACTCCATACTCCCTTTCCAAATTATAAAGATGTAATCGATAAATCTGCCGTATAACACCAAGTTCGCCCCAAACATGCTTCCCCACACGTTCCTCTTCAAAAAGTCCCATGTATAAATTGGCGAAGCTTGGGGTGAACTTGGTGCCCATTGCAGTTCCATGGATTTGTAAAAAGTATTGTTTATTAAATGTAAAGTAGTTATGAGATAATATGTAATCAACCAATTCCAAAATAAACCCAGACCGTGATATGTCCATTTTAGTATCCATGTCAAAATAGTGTTTTAAGGCAGAGATTCCTTTTTAATGTGGAATGTTTGAGTACAAAGACTCAACATCGCATGTCAATAGCAAATAATCTCTCTGCCAATTGATATTACTAATTAGATTAAAAAAGTGAGATGTATCTCTAATATATGATTTTAACATAGTCACATAAGATTGAAGAAAGCTGTCAACAAATGCAGATGGGTTTGATGTTATAGAACCAATGCCCGAGATTATCGGGCGACCTGGAGGGGAGGAGAGGCTCTTATGTAATTTGGGTAGATGGTAATATGTTGATTAAGGGATTTTCCTTAAACAAATAAATATTCCCTTCTCTTAATAATCCCCCCCCCATCCAAAGCCCTATTCAGGATATTTTTGAAATGGTTCATATATTCCTTAGTGGGATTAGAAGAAAGTTCAATATAATATCTCACATCCTCAAATTGTCTATAAGACTCCTTTATGTAATCCTGCGTATCCTGGATTACAACTCCTCCTCCCTTGTCTGCTGCTTTAATTGATATTGACCTATTGCTCATGAGATCTTTCAAAGATTTTTCTTTCGTTTGGGTGCAGATTGTCATTATAGGACCTTCCTTTGCTAAGTCTGTTTTTCGGTCTAGACTTGGCACACAATGTACGGAAATCTTCTAAAGTGGCTGTATAAAAGGTTTCTAAAAATGCCCCTTTGTACTGAATAGGATAGAATTCCGACTTCCTAGAAAAATGTTTTTTAATGTCAGATTTTAGATCATAGATAGGTACCTCTAAATTAGAAGTAGGACCACTTTCACAACTAAATTCATTTAAAATCTGAATAATCTTATCTTTATCAAGTATCACAGGGTAATATAGATACATCGTTTTTCTCAATTGATTTATTTAAAAAGTATCCTTTTCTACAAAGGTCCCTTGTGTACATATTCAATTCTACAAAAAGACCGAGCAAATCTGGTTCCTTTGTAGGTGCATAATTAAGACCCTTAGATATAAGAGATTTTTCTTTTTCTGTTAGGATTCTAGAGGCGAGGTTAAAGATACCCTTATTCCTTACATTCTTCTTATATTTTTGGATTGATTTCTTCTTTCCTCCTCTGGATCTCCTAGATCTAATTCTCTGCCCCTCTTTGAGGACTCCTGATTTAACATAGTAAATCTGTTTTGATTCTTCCAAGGTGGAAGAAATTCCGCCTCTAAAACATGATTGTTTATTATTAGTGGTGGAATCCAATCTCGACTTCATTTTAGGTCTAGCACCCTTTGATACAAATGGATCATCAATCAAAAAATTACCATAAACCCACCATAAGAGGAGAGGATAGGTATAACCGCTTATGTAAAAAGGAAGCATACTGGATTTTTGCATTGGGTACACTTGACCCTTTGGGCTTAAATGAATCCATCGAATTGAAAAATATCTAAACATCCTAATCAGTCTTTTTTAATAGGACAGTCGGGCAAAAGAATTATTATAAACATATTAGATGGGATTCAAACCCAGTCTGTGTTGTTTGTGGGATATTTGCACTGATCGACTGAGCTACTGAGAATCAATTTATAGTCTACTATTTTTGCTTGAATTTTATTTTTAAAGTAAAATATAAAACTTCTGTACTGTATGGGATTCGAAACCAGAGCCTTGTATTCACTGAGCAACTGCACTAACTTGTTGAGCTATTGAAGCTCACTTTGTTTTAGTGAACATTTAGGAATAATTATTGATCCTCTCAGTAATATAATAATTTTTCCAAAGTGATGCCATATGTATATATTTGTATATTGCTTATTTTCTGTGAATAATATGCATTGAGGTTATTCATAATGCATAATGAATGGTAGTTAGTTTATCTATATATTTATATGTATCCAACATCAAAGTACAAAGTTGTAATAAATTAAGTTAATGAACTCTCAACACATGTGTGCTGCTGACTGAGACCTTACCATTGGCTGAGAGCCCTGTAAATATCAACAAGCAGACACCAGTGTATCTACAGCTGGTTCTTCTGAAGAAACAGCTAAACCCTAACAGTGGAGAAATAAGTCAAGGACCGGGGACTCTGCCTGCTTGCTGTGCACTTAATTTATCCTTTGAATGGACAACAACATACCTTGATAACAGCGCACTCCCTCCCTCACCGGATGGTTTGACCAGCCCAAACAGCGGAAAACTGGGAGCGGTAAGATCTTGGAGTGCGAAGCATATTCCTCCTATTAAACACAATACCACTCTACCCAGTAGGGGCTGATAGTCAATAAAACAGAGACTTTAATAGAGGGAGGTTGAAGTGGTATCTGCAACAACCAAATTTGCCATTATATAAAGTCATTTATTAATGGACTTTATGACATTTTACTATAAGGATATCTCCTAATTGGAAAATATTCATCATTTGTAGGAGGATTTCCTTATTTTAATATATATATATATATATATATATATATATATATATATATATATAAATAAATATAGTGTGTGTGTGTATGAGATGTGTCCACACTCACGTCTTAGGGTGTATCTTTGTTGGGGTAGCCAACCCATAAATGGCCCATCAGGGCCATGTCCATAAAATAGAAATAAATTGGGGTGCACTCACCAGTCTTCTTCAAAAAGCTTACTTTATTCAAATGGATCAATTGACAGCAAATAACAGGATCAACGTTTTGGTCCTATGTGACAAAGGTCCAGACATAGAACCGAAATGTTGATCCTGTTATTTGCTGTCAATTGATCCATTTGAATAAAGTAAGCTTTTTGAAGAAGACTGATGAGTGCACCCCAATTTTTTTCTATATATATATATGTATATAAACATTTTTATATATGTGTTGGATCAACGAGTATGCATACTTAGTATGTTCTATATTGTTTTTTGTGTGTATTGTGTTTTGAATGAAAGTTACATATTGCATATAATTAAAATTGTTATGTATTTGTATGTATGTTTCTTTATTAATATTGACCCAATTAAATGTAATCTTTTATATTTAATTTTATTTATTAAATATATTTTTTCTTCATTAGCAGTTTATTTATTTATTTTTTTATTTATTTTTTTAGCATATACAGTGCATCCGGAAAGTATTTACAATGCTTTACTTTTTCCACATTTTGTTATGTTACAGCCTTATTCCAAAGTGGAATAAATTCATTTTTGTCTTCAAAATTCTACACACAATACCCCATAATGACAACGTGTAAAAAGTTTTTTTTATTGAGATTTTTGAAAATTTAATTTAAAAAAAAGCTAAGAAATCACACGTACATAAAAATACTTTGTTGATGCACCTTTGGCAGCAATTGCAGCCTCAAGTCTTTTTGAATATGACGCAACAAGCTTGGCACACCTATCTTTGGGCAGTTTCATCCATTCCTCTTTGCCGCACCTCTCAAGCTCCATCAGGTTGGGAAGCGTCGGTGCACAGCCATTTTCAGATGTTTCCAGAGATGTTCAATTGGATTTAAGTCTGGACTCTGGCTGGGCCATTCAAGGACATTCACAGAGTTGTCCTGAAGCCACTCCTTGATATCTTGGCTGTGTGCTTAGGGTCGTTGTCCTGCTGAAAGATGAAACTTCGCCCCAGTCTGAAGTCAAGAGCGCTCTGGAGCAGGTTTTCATCCAGCATGTCTCTGTACATTGCTGCATTCATCTTTCCCTCTATCCTGACTAGTCTCCCAGTTCCTGCCGCTGAAAAACATCCCCTCAGCATGATGCTGCCACAACCATGCGTCACTGTAGGAATGGTATAGGCCTGGTGATGAGCGGTGCCTGGTTTGCTCCAAACATAATGCCTGGCATTCATGCCAAAGAGTTCAATCTTTGTCTCATCAGACCAGAGAGTCCTTCAGGTGCATTTTGGCAAACTCCAGGTGGGCTGCCATGTGCTTTTTTACTAAGGAGTGGCTTCCGTCTGGCCACTCTAATATACAGGCCTGATTGGTGGATTGCTGCAGAGAAGGTTGTCTTTCTGGAAGGTTCTCTCTCCACACAGGAATGCTGTAGCTCTGACAGAGTGAAGATCGGGTTATTGGTCACCTCCCTGACTAGGGTCCTTCTCCCCCAATCGCTCAGTTTAGACGGCCGGCCAACTCTAGGAAGAGTCCTGGTGGTTCTGAACTTCTTCAATTTACGGATGATGGAGGCCACTGTGCTCATTGGGACCTTCAAAGCAGCAGATATTTTTCTGTACCCTTCCCTAGATTTGTGCCTTAAGACAATCCTGCCTCGGAGGTCTACAGACAATTCCTTGGACTTCATGCTTGGTTTGTGATCTGACATGCACTGTGTTGGGACCTTATATAGACAGGTGTTTGCCTTTCAAAATCATATCCAATCAACTGAATTTACCACAGGTGGACTCCAATTAAGCTGAAGAAACATCTCAAGGATGATCAGTGGAAGCAGGATGCACCTGAGCTCAGTTTTGAGCTTCATGGCAAAGCCCGTGAATACTTATGTACATGTGATTTCTTAGTGGGGTTTTTTTTTTAATTAAATTTGCAAAAATCTCAAGAAAAAACTTTACACTTTTTCATTATGGGGTATTGTGTGTAGAATGTTGAGGACAAAAATGAATTTATTCCATTTTGGAATAAGGCTGTAACATAACAAAGTGTGGAAAAAGTGAAGCTTTGTTAATACTTTCCAGATGCAATGTATAGGGTTGAGAATTTCCTTATAGTAAAATAGCAGCTTTTGAATCTATACAGAAAAGGAGTAATTAATACTAATGGTTTTTTTATGTGGGTTCTACATTTTTGAACACTAGCGCCTAGTTTACATTTTTCAGTCTTCAACTGTTGTACTTGATTGCAATATCCGTAAGCAAATATTCTGTATTTCTAGAGGACATAGGGCTTGATTTTGAGTTGAGAGTAAAGCAAAAAGAGCAAGCATCTTTGTACCTTGATAAAACCATATTGCACTACAGGTGCAGAGAGGTATGTCCAAACTGAAGTCTAATGGTCGCATTCAATTAGCCGCGACAAGCTGCGTTTATGCGATAACTTCGCACAAGTGAAAACTTTTTGCACAAATGTGGTTTATCGTGCAATCCCATTAGCTGCGGCTCTTTCGAGGTGCGAAATCTCCATAGGCAAAAGCCGCAAAAGTTTTCACCATCTCATAGCAGGAGATAAGTTGGGCAAAATCCTTATCTTTGGCCATAAATTTCGGGACTTGGTTCAGAATCCCTTGGACACACCCCTTGAGGACTAATTAGGCAAAAAAAAAATGATGAGCTTAATCTGTCCAATAGTGACATAATTTTTGGGTTGAAAATGTAAAAAGTGTTGGAAAATGGGTTTAAAAGTAGTGGGGTAGGTATTTTGGGGGGGCTGTTTGGATGGTACAGGTGTTTTTGGGATTGCAGGTGCAAGTGACAGGTGTATTTTTAAAAAGTTTTAAAAATGCACTTTTATGACAATAAATACAACATTTATTTTTCCCCAAAAAAAAAATTTCCTATAATTTCTTTCACTGTTAGAGGATAAATGCATGTAACAGCCATTTGACACAAATTAAAAACCCAAAAGCCTTTGAATATGTTCACTAAAAACTCTTGTATACTATTACCCTATCTTAGTTTGACTTTTTTTTGGAGAACAGGCAGATTCTCCCATTTTCACCTGCACTTTTTGCCGCTAACGGCAAGAATATTTTTCAGGTGAATTCTGCATCACGTCTTTTGGAGGCGAAAAGTGACGCATTCGGGCCAACAGTGCAAAATGTTAACGTTTTCGCGCCTAACTACCCCCCTTAATGGCAGTGTAGAAATAAAGCTGTCCAGCATTTGTGGGCTACTTGCAAAAACAGCCAGTATATTTACCCTGCATGCAAAAACTAAAAATGTATTTGCACCCCTTGGATTGCTACATGGTTTGTACAAGTACACAGTTATTTGCTCTTTTTTTGCATTACTTTCAACTCCGAATCAGCTTGGAAATTTGAAAATATATTTTTGATGTTGGTGAACTCTCCACTAAAAAGCATATAATCTGTTTCATTGTTTTGTCCACAAGACAAACACTTAACATACAAGACCAAACAATAGGTATGTGTTACATGCAAATATACCGTTTTCCTCTGAGATGTGACCAAATATTTTTGTCCATTGGGCAGTTGCTTGATATTTCCAGATGTATCCTATTATTCAAATATGAGTCATAAGTAGAAATATTTGGGCCACATAGTTAAACTGTCAGGGACCCTTATTTACGAGGTCGGGCTGGCAGACAGATGTGTGCCGCTCAGCACCTCCTGCTCAGAGTTGAAGAGAACAGAGGGCCTGATTCAGAGCCGCTCGCTAGATGCGATCACTCGCACGATGTGTATGCAAATTGCGTAGGCAGTGCTATCGCACAGCAATGCATTAGCACGCTCAGTATTTCTTAGAGAGCGATCACATAGTGTATGCAGACACCCACCAGCCTTGTGCACATCATGTCCAGGAAGTGTTTGCAACCATCGGTACATCGGATGCTGTCGCAGCGCTTGAGGTTGACCATACCCTGCCACAAGCACTGCGAGCACTTCAGTGTAAAAACAAGCCAGGTGACATGTACTATGATGCTGTCTTTTAATTATGCACACCTCTAAAACGCCGTTGAGATGCTCAGGCACACCTGCATTTGCACCTCCACTCCCAAGATTTTAATGTCCAGTCCCTGTTACCACCTACAAATGGCTTCCCCTGTAACTCACTCTTCTGGGCTGTCTATGTGTAACGAACGAATGCATTGTGAACTTTCACTAAGGTATGCACATGCGCACTGTGATGCATGCGCACTGCATACCGTCGGCAGAAGCGAGAGTATGCATCTTAGCGAGCGGGTCTGAATCAGGCCCAGAATTCTGATTGCCCTAATAGAATTTTTTTTTTTTAACTCCAGGATGCCTGATGATATGCACAGCATTCTGGGACTTTAAATGCCACATCTCTGGTTCTGGATGGCCCTTTGCATTTGCTATTTCTACACACTTTATATATTAGTGCTTCATTGTGCCGAAGAGGGCTGCGTTCTAAACTTGTTTGCACACTAAGGGGTAAATTTACTAAAATGAGAGTTTTCAGAAGAGATGTTGCCCATAGCAACCAATCAGATTCTAGATATTATCTTCTAGAAGGTGCTAGTTAAATGTTACGTAGAATCTGATTGGTTGCTTTGGGCAACATCTCTTAAACTCACTTCTAAAACTCTCAATTTAGTAAATGTACCCCTAAATATAATCTAATGAAAAAGGAATTCCAGAGAAGTAGTGCAGCCGGGAGATGTATGCCTTACCACCTCTGGCCAGCAGAGGATGTAGAACATGGATATCAATAGATCTGTGTCTCGCTATTTCTCCAGCAGTTTTTTCTTGTTGTATTCCATTTGGAAGCCAGCTTGAGAAACTGCTTGTGTAGACAAATACTAGGTTCAGTTAAAATATATGCACTAAGAAGCATGCAGAATGAATTTGCTATCCCCAGGGTTTTATTTTCTATTGCATTCATGTAACAGTGAGCTGATCTTGCTATGGCTGAATTTCACTTGTAAACGATTTATTTTTCTGGTCTAATTGCAATTTCATGGTTTTTAATTAAAACCAGGTGAAATTGAATTACAATTTTAATTTGGCATAATTAAAGGTATTCTAGTAGCTGTTATATATAGCGTACATGCGGGTCAGCATGATTGTACTTTTCGTGAACATGCCCCCACTGGACTTAAAAAAACAAAAAATATATCCATTGCACTGGAATGGAAATATCAGTATACCAAAATGGTGTATTTAAATCTACCTTGGCAAAGAATAACTATAAGTGAGGCAAATTGCTGTGTTGAATGGTTGCCCACTGAAAAATGCAAATAAAGAGAAACCACGCTGCATTTACTCAATTACTTAGAACTAAAACAAAATGACTTGACCACATAACATTGATATTTTAATATGTATACATTACTATTTTAATACTTATACTAAAAACAAAAAATAAAATACAATTTATAAGCAACACTAAGCAGGAAAAATGTATGTAAAAGAATCCTCTCTTTGTAAGATAAAAATTCAGTCACTGGGACTAATAAAATTTCAGAAACAATTAAGTGTCTCGCCATAATAGCAGTTGATGCTTTTGGAACTGTAAGCCTTACAAAATGGATTATGTGCTCACTGTTTTAAAGAGCCACCACATCAGTCAAATCTACCAGCTTCTGGACTAGAACCCCCTTGGGCTTCTTTTTCCCAGATTATGGCACAGGTTGCAGACCGATTTAGCAGCCTCTGGGCCGGCCCCAATGTTGAGATACCCTCACCAGCTGCAACCTGCTATGTTTATGCCCCCAATGCTTCCGTCCTGGTTGGACATGTATGCTCATTCAGGTCAGAGTATGGCTTCGTCCTCAGCAACTTTTCAGCAACCGCTGCAAGCAGCTAGACCAGGACAGGAAAAAACCAGAAGGTGTTCGGCCTCACACACAGGCCAGCCCACAGATTCTGGTACATCCTCTGATGGGTGTGAGGAGGCAGAGGACTCCTCTCAGGAATCTCTCTTGGGAGAGGAGGGGGATAATTTTTCAGCAGCAGATGTCCCTTTTCTAATTAGGGCAGTCAAAGCTGTACTAAACATAGATAGTGTGGAGCCACTACAAAAGAAGGCTCCACTATTTAAACGCCAGAAAGTGGTAAAAGCGGAATTTCCTAAATCTGAGCACCTCTCGGAACTTATGGGGGAAGCATGGAGTTCTCCGGATAGGAGATTCAATCTTACAAAGAAGATTGTGGCCTTATACCCCTTTCCGTCAGAAGAGTGTGCCAAATGAGAATATCCGCCATCAATAGACGCGCATGTGCCACATTGCCCATTCCATCTGAATCCTCGCTTAAATGTCCCACGGATGGGAGACTTGAAGTCTGTCTCAAAACAGTCTGTTCCCTGTCGGGGGCGGCCACTCACCCAGCCATAGTTACGGCCTTGTTTTCCAAAGCCATTGAAGAATGGATGAGAGCATTGGAGGAGTCTCTGCCAGAAATTTCCAAAGAACAGTTGGAAATTATGTCCTATGTCAAGGAGGCAGCGTCCTATTTGGGAGAGGCAGCATTGGATGCTGGTATATTATCTTCCAAAGCTTCGGTTATCTTGATTGTGGCGTGCAGAGCCCTTTGGTTTAGGGACTGGAAAGCGGATGCGGGGTCCAAAAAAAGCACTAGAATCCCTTCCGTTTACGGGAAGCATTCTGTTTGGTACAGAACTGGACAAGATTGTGGCTATGGTAGCAGCCTCTAAAACGGCCGGTCTACCTTCAGTATCTACTACCAGACCTAGGTGGTCATCCTTTCGGCCGCAAGGAAAAGTTAAGGGTCAGTCGTCTTCCAGTACCAGTTCTCATAGAAAACCACTATCTAAGAAACCCTGGCCAAACAGACGATCGGCTTCCAGGTCCCAGGATAAACCTGCAGCCTGATGGGGCGGGCCTCCCCCTGGGGGGATCCCAGGGTAGGAGGCCAACTTCTTCAGTTTTCGGACACCTGGCATCTCACGACAATAGACGCCTGGGTTCGGAAGGTTGTCTCCCAGGGGTACGCCCTTACGTTCTGGAGAAGTGCCCCACAGAGGTTTTTCTGCACAACTGGCAGTGGGTTCTGCAAAAGCCTTGGCCCTCCTGCAGGGTATACACTCCCTGCTGGTGTCAGGGGTAATAGTCCGGGTTCCAGTGAATCAACTGGGCAAGGGTTATTATTCCAACCTATTTTTGATTCAAAAGCCGAATGGGGTCTTCTTGGTCTATTTTGAACCTCAAGGGACTCAACACATTTATTCAGGTACCCAGGTTTTGTATGGAGACCCTGCGGTCGATTGTGTTGGCAATGGAACCGGGGGATTTTATGGTGTACCATTTGTGCCAATTACACAGTCCCACCAACGGTTTCTGTGGTTCGTGGTGCTACAGGAGCACTTCCAGTTTCAGGTGCTGCCTTTTGGTTTGTCAACAGCCCCTCGGTTGTTTACCAAAATAATGGCGGTAATGATGGTCTGTCTCAGGCGCCAGAGCGTCAGAATTCTGCCATACTTGGGCGATCTCCTTATATTGGCGCAATTTCCGCAGGAGTTTGTAGCATCATCTAAGACTGACGATTGCCTGTCTACACAGACACGACTGGATCATAAATTGGATGGGGCACGGTGACAGGTCGACACACATTTGAAGGAAGATGGACTATAGCAGAAATTCTTCAATCTATAAATGTCCTGGAACTAAAAGCAGTATTCAGAGCGCTGGTCCAGGCTTAGGGACTGCTGATGGGCAGGCCTGTCCAGGTACAATCTGACAACACCACCGTGATAGCCTACTTCGACCATCAGGGAGGCACGCGGAGTCGGGCAGCCATGGCGGAGGAGTCAAACATTCTGGTTTGGGCAGAATGCCACCTCCCGGCACTATCAATAGTTTTCATACCATGAGTCCTAAATTGGGAAGCGGACTTCCTGAGTCGGCAGGATATACATGCCGCTTTAACAGGTATTTCAGGACCTGGTGGGCAGATGGGGTCTTCCAGAGGTAGACCTCATGGCCTCAAGGTACAATCACAGACTTCCCAGGTACAGGTCCAGAACCAGGGATCCTGCAGCTGAGTTTGTGGACGCTCTGGCAGTAAGGTGAAACTTCAGACTGGCGTATCTGTTTTCCCCGTTTTCCCTTCTTCCAAGGGTCATCAGGAAGATCAAGCAGGAAAGCGGTACAGTAATACTGATAGCTCCTGCTTGGCCCAGACGACATTGGTTCACCGATCTACAGAGTCTTTCCGTGGACATTCCGTGGCCTCTTTCTCTAAGGCCGGACCTGTTAATACAGGGTCCCTGCCAGTATCCGGATCTCCCTCATCTGTCTTTGACGGCATGGCTCTTGACCTCCGTCTTAATGGCAAAGGGGTTTTCTGATTCTGTAATACAGACTATGTTGAGGGCACGAAAACCTTCCTCTCCCCGCATTTATTACAGGGTTTGGCACTCGTGTTTTCAGTGGTGTGAACTGAGGAAATATGATCCTAAATTGTTTAGAGTCTCTCCAGTGCTTTTGTTTCTTCAGGCTGGGTTAGAGCGTGGTCTCTGTCTGACCACCATGAGGGTGCAGGCTTCTGCACTTGCGGTTTGGTTTCAGCAGAGGTCGCCCCGCTGCCTGATGTGAGGAAATTTTTTCAGGGTGTTCTGAGGGTTCATCCTCTTTTTGTCCCCCCGTTAGCCCTGTGGGTTTTGACGTTAGTTCTCAGAGCTCTACAGGCTCCCCCATTCGAACCCCTGAAGTGGTTGACAGCAAAGACAGTCTTTCTTCTTGCTGTCTCCTCGGCCCGTAGGGTTTCCGATTTGGCATCTATTTCTTTTCGCTCTTGTTTCTTATATTCCATCGGGATAGAGCTGTTCTTCGTACTAGGGCGGGGTACCTTCCTAAAGTGGTATCCCATTTTCATGTAAATTAAGAAATTGTGATCCCAGCTTTTCAGACTACAGGTCTTTCTGTAGGTGAGGCTTCTCTGGATGTTGTCCGTGCGCTACGTATTTACGTGTATCGCACCAACTCCATTTGGAAGTTTGATTCTCTTTTTTGTGTTGTATGGCTGTCATAAGCGTGGCTGGCCGGCCAATAAGCAGACACTGGCCAGATGGCTTCATATGACGATTTCTCAAGCATACACACAAGCTGATCTGGTTGTTCCAAACTCTGTAATGGCACATTCTAGATGGTCAGTGGGACCTTCGTGGGCGGCTCATCGTGGTGCCTCAGCTGAACAGTTGTGCAAGGCAGCCACGTGTTGCTCCCTCCACACCTCTGTCAAATTCTCTGCATTTGACACCTTTGTCTCTCAGGATGCTTCCTTCGGGCATAGGATTCTCCTTTATACTGAAACACAGGAGCGTCCCCGCCCTTAGGGGGACTGCTTTGAGACATCCCCAACGTATTTGCTATGGACCCCAAAGAGGAAAATAAGCGTTATGGTATAACATACCTTCATTAACTCTTTCTTCGAGGTCCATGGGGTCACCCACCCTAATGCATCTGGTGTTATTGGGTAATCTTTTGTAGCTCTGTGATCTCCCTCTTCTGTGAGAAAGTGGTTCTAGAGTACAATTGTCCTTCCTTCTTATCTTTTTCCTTCTCTGGCTTGGGCTTGATAACAAACTGCCTGTGGCTGGGGCGGGGTATATGTGGGGAGGACCGAGTGCATCCTGGGTGGCTGAGAGCTTGTTTTAACTGTTTGGTGCCTGGATAATTCAAACCACATACCCCAACGTATTTGCTGTGGACCCCATGGACCTCGAAGAAAAAGAGTTAACGAAGGTATGGTATACCATAACTCTTATTATCCTACCTACAAACAGAAGTCTTTGCTTCTGAATTCTCATCACTGTCTTCCTTATTTTTCCTTTATCTGCCCTGTTTACTGATAGAATAAGACAGAAATTCCATACTGCCAAACCTTGAGTCCGTAATATTGTTTAATTTATTTATTTTTTACTGTTTCCATTTTTTTTTTAGTTTTATTTATTTTTATTTTTCAGATTATACTAAAAAGTAGTTTGGGCCTTTTTTCCAATTACGACAAAAATTGAGGTTGTAGTACTGGTATAGATATTGCTTACAAAAATTAGCTTGTTCATGCCACTTTTATGTCTCCATCCATTGTAATGTGTGGAAAAAGCACTCTAATGAATGATGACTGCAGCATCCAACCTTATTATATTTTGGCCGCACTGGATGACTTCTATACTGTAATGCTAACAGATCGAATTGCAGTAAAAAATTAGTATTTTATATCAGTTCTTCAGTTTAGAGCAATTTGACACTTCCTAAACTGATGACCACGATGCTCTACATAATCATTTTCCCTCCAGTATAAAAGTGTCCACAAATGCATTAGCCTGAACGTATGTGGGCTACTGTACCTAGGAAATCCAAAAATATACTGGTAGGTTAATTAACATCCAACAAAAAATTAACCCGTGTGTGAGCATGTGGTAGGGTATATAGATTGTAAACTCCACTGTGGCAGGGACTGATGTGAATGGCCAAATATTCTCTCTGTAAAGCGCTGCTGAATATGTGTGCGATATATAATTGACTGGTAATAAATGGACAAACAGTACCATGCTATTGAGCTGTATCCCTCTTGATGTAAGTGTTTTCTGCGGGAAGCTTACTGTCACTTGGTTTGCGCTTAACACACATCCTCCACGTCTCCATAGTAACAGATATATGTTCAAGGGTTATTTGTTTCTGCTTTTAGTTCTCAGGATTATTTAAGTCTCCTGTGAAATCAAAATATTTGTTTATAGGGCTGTCATTAATGTTGTAGTTACATATACTTTTCTTTTCATGTTTCAGAGGCCAAATAGTTAAAAACTATATTGCAAATAATGTTCTGTATTAAACTGTGTTATATATTTTTTTAAATTCATGTTCTTTGTTTTGGCTGAAATGTCAGACCAAGCTGAATGTGTGCACACTCACGGAAGTCGTTAAAAAAAAATGTGAACGTTTTCAGATCTGCACAAAAAGTATTGTGGTACATTTGAAGGGTAATAAACGAATGTATTTTGTGGTAATGGGTTCCAGTTATGTTTACATTTTACATTTTTATTTTTACAATATACTATTGGTAAATATGCAACAAATAGTTTCCAAGACTTAGCAAGAAAATGTAACCTGCCTATTAAAGCTGCTTAATTTTTTTTATTTGCAAATGTAATCCTTTGAAGTGGTTGACATGTTTTATTTAAAGTTATTATTTAAAAGAATCAATGTTGAAATTATATGAAAGTGTTGTGTGTCTGTGTGAATAATTTGCTTTGTGTCTAGAATTATTTGTGCTTATTAAAAAATTTCATTTCCCAAATATATTGCAAACCATATCTAAATGACCCCTGTGCATTTTTCATGCCGTCTCTCTCCCAATGGCCTCTGTGCATGTAAGTAACCTGTCAAGTGACGATGCCTGCTATTTTGTTCTGTTTTTTACTTTTTAATGTATTCCTTTCACTAATTTTCTTCCTCAGCTTTGAACACAGAATTAAAGAAAAAAAAGTGTAGCTGACTTTGCGGTCATTTCATGACCACATATCTACATCCATTGTTTTGTGTGTACATTTTTTTTTTTTTTGCTGCCCATGATTAGCTTTAATATTTTTGGCTCTCTAAAAAAAATTAAAAAAAACAACGTCTACAATGCATTATATTTCCAGCCTATATTTGATTTCTTTAAATAGCCTTATTTTTTGAGCATCACAGATCTCCTCTGCACACATGTACCTTGCCCAGTGCAAACTGGTCATTCAAAAAGATTGCTTACTTGTGTAGTCTATAATGAGCTTGTGGTGTTCAGAAAGAGTCAGACATAATATATTATCTGACATGGGTTTTGCATTCGGTTACCTGCCAAGTGGTGACTTAATCCTGCTGGAATGAAATAAATATGGAGACACTTTCCAAGGTGATTGAGGTTATGGCCTTAATTTTGTGGTCAGTTGGTCCTTTTAAAGTGTAAAGTATGGCTTTGATTAAATATTTCATATTGCAATGTGTAAAATTAAACATAACTGAACTTTGTAGTTTTATTAATTGAAAAAAGTTTTTTTTTTCAGTTTTATGCATCTCTGCTATTTTGGGTACTAATATCTTACATTTATGTATGAAGGCTTAGTTAATGCGGGCAATTCAATTAGTTCCTGGAGCTATTCAATTACTTCCGCATTAATCCTGCAACACGCAGATTTCTGCTGGAACCCTTCTGAGGGTGCGGGGAGAAATCTGTGTTAACTTGTGCCTTGGGGCTAGTCAGGAGCCTACCACGTGCGGTAACTGCATCGCGCACGGGACATGCAATGTACTGCGACTAAGCATCGGGCATTAATTGCAGTAAAGTGTACTCAGTTAAGTGCCAGTCGCGATGCAGTCAATTGAATAGCTCTGAGCACTAAACCCGGGAGCTACATCCCCATGGTGCTAATTTAATCACCCCCAATTACTATAAATCTGTATATCTTAATTTGGAGATTATAGCTGTTTTGTGAGAATCCTCTCCTGTAGAGATTTGTGCAAATCATGTTGATTAGAGCTAGATGATTAAATCAATCCTTTCAATAAATTAGTAATTTACTTAAAAATCTGTAATCAACTGATCTAATGTCTCAGGACTGTTCAAGTGTTAAAACAGAACCATTACATTGCTAATAGAACAAAGTACTGTAAAAGGTATTTCTTATATAATAACACTGTAGAGGTTTGTAGATTGCAGCATCTTCTGTATTTCATGCACTATTAACTGTACAATGTTATAGCATTTAGTACATGCTTATCATGCATTAAACACTGTTAGAAGTAATAAGAAATTGTAGTGCGTGAAAAGCACTTCAGTCGTGCATTGGAAATCTGGCGTTACTGGCTTTATAATGTGTGGATGTAACGTTAAACTAGTACATGTGTCTATTTTTTTTTTATTTTTTTTTTAAAGGGACTATATATTTTTAAAATGTTCCTAATTTCACCTAACACATGGACCTAGACCAAGGGGGTTGTCTGCTACCTTTTGCCTGTTCTGTCACATATTCAGTTCTTCCTTGACCTCATCATGCACACAATGGTAACAGGCATCCCCTGTAACTAGTCTTTTCTTCAAACTGTTATGATGCTAGGGATTATCACAGCATTAAATTTTACAGGAGAACTCTGAGTGGAGATATATAGATTATGTAGAAGACTATCGATAGAAACTATACAGAGTGGTGAACCCTGCAATCAGACAAACTAGTATCATCGTATAAAGTAGCACATTCCTATAACGAATATTTTGACACAAAGGAAAAACAAACCTATATTTATTTATATATTTTCCATAACCTCTTGAACACTAGCAAACATTTGTATTTGCAGTATGCAGGTGGGTAGAACATAAAGAAAAGCATTTTTTCCACATCAGTATGTGGGATTTTTTTAAAACAAGAACTAATCCCATAAAGTGTGTGCATACAGTGTTCAGATGCAGCTGAAATGCTAGGGAAACCTCTCTCACAGTCTCTGATTAATTAGGAGACTTAACAAGAGTACTGTATGTAAATTAAAAAGTCACCTAACATGAATTAGAAGTTACCTAACTTATCACTCGAGCTGCAGATATATCTGTTTAGTGGGTACCCACCATAAGGAAGAGCTATTAATAACTGTTACAAAATATAACATTTACAAATGTCATACAGAATGGGTTCCCCATGTTTGCTAGTTAATAACCAAGAGGCTGCTGAATTTATTAAGTTTCCAAGGATAAAGTAGGAGTAATGTTATATAGGATGGGATTGTATTTAGCAGACTGCCAAATTGTACTAGCTTTGGGTTGTTGCTCTTGCGGCCAGAGAACTGGGGCGCTGGGTTCTCATAGATGTGTAAAGGTGCCCACACACATAGCGATATTTTACACGATCTGGCCGATTTCGACACATTGGAACGACAGATCGTGTAAAATATGGCCAAATCGTGAGTCCCCACTCACGATGCGATGCACGTCTCCGCTGGTCGCACATCGCATCTTCAGATCTGCCGTGCAGTAGGGCAGATCTGACAATCTAGGACGTGATGCACTGTAAAAAGTCTGACTGCAGGAGAGATCGTTTGAAGATTGGACACCAAATCGTGTGCAGAGCTGCCTGGGAGAGTTTCAAGGTAAATCGTACACATCGGCTGATCGTGGACAGATCAGTATGTGTGTGGGCACCTTAAGACTCATAATTTGTGTGTATATTTTTAAAACTATTTTAGGAGTCTGGAATTACGTGCGACTAAAAAAAAACTTCTGAAATGATCAGCTATTGCAAGAATCCTAAATATTTAAATATCACCGATGCTGTCATGTGTTTTTTAAATTGGTGGGAAATCTACATCGCATATCGGAGATCTTTTAGTGATTTTTATAGCAATTTTGAATAAAAAATAAAGAGAATCAACCTTTCGTAGATTCCGACTTAAAGGAAAGTTTGCAGAAATAGCGATACAGCTCACTGATATACTTTGTGATTTAAAGGTTGATTTGCTGATTTGTTAAATGCAAATCAACCTACAAATCTCCAGCTTGCTAGACCTCCCCAAAAGTCATCAGACAACGCAAAATTCCTGAAATTACGGAAGTGCAGGAAAGGTATGAAAAATATGGAAATCGCCAAAATGTTATGAGTAGTGTCATGCCTTCAAGATTACTTCAAAATAAGTGAATGTGCATTCACAAGTATTGAAAGGAATGGGCCTTTTTGAAATGATTGGAAACCGTCGAGGCAATGCTGTGTGACACAATGAAATTAGTTCTACTACTTCGATTTAGTTTTAGTTCATTCATAGAAATCCAGTTGGATGGCACTAATAATTTCACCATTTGTATTGTTTGTTGCATTTGACTATTCCTTTAAGCTTATCGATTTGCAGCCTCTATATACATAATTGGAAATGTTTTCACTTCCATAGTATAGCAAAGATGTTCTTCTCATTCCTTAGAGAAACACTTTTATATTTAAAATGAACTTGTATTAGTATGTATTCTATATTACAGATTGAGAAATTAATTGAAGAGAAATTAAGTACACACAGAACAGAAAACAAGTGATTCACCACAGCAGTCAGGTGTTACACTAAATTCCACATACCCCCTTCAGACTGTGGCGCCGACCAGGGGTGCAGTGGAACTGGCCTGGCAGCGATTGGAGATTACATAATCTCCAAGCGCCGAGAAAAAAAAGAAGTCCCCATGCTGCTAACTGGACCCAGGATCGGAAGACCCGGGTTATCAGTTTACACTGCATGGTTACACGGGTCGTCGACCAGGGAATCCAAACCTTGCCCCTTTTACAACTAGCGGCAACCCGGGTTAACCCTGCAATAACCTGGGATTTTGCTGCTAGTTTGAAAGGGGTATTAGCAGTGACTGCTCCAGAGGTGGGGCTGCAGCACAGTCCAAAATTCAAATAGGGTAACCACACCAACTGCCACTGAGTCCTCGATGGCAATGTTTGTCAACGTTTGAAAGGACAGTTGGTGTGGCTCCCCTATTTGTTTTTTGGACTTTACTGCAGCCCCACCTCTGGAGCCACCACTGGGTATTAGACAATATCTGGAATTCCTTTAAAGGTCATAGGGGTGCTATCATGAACAGCTCTCTTAGTCATAGAGCAAACAGAGGTAGGAGAGAGACGTTTTGTTGTCTTATCATGATGCACAAAACCTAAGCAATAAATAAAATTTAACTTTTATTAAATGTTTGTTGGAACAACACAGGTGATATATTAAAGACAAACATATACAGCCATGTCCAAAAGTTTTGAGACTGACACAAGTATTGGTTTTCACAAAGTTTGCTGCTTCAGTGTTTTTAGATCTTTTTGTCAGATGTTGCTATAGTATACTGAAGTAAAATTATTTCATAAGTGTCAATGGCTTTTATTGACAATTACATTGTTTATGCAGAGAGTCAATATTTGCAGTGTTGACCCTTCTGTTTCAAGACCACTGAAATTCGCCCTGGCATGCTGTCAATCAACTTCTGGGCCACATACTCACTGATGGCCGCCCATTTTGCCTAATCAATGCTTGGAGTTTGCCAGAATTTGTGGGTTTTAGTTTTTCCACTCTCCTCTTGCGGATTGACCACAAGTTCTCAATGGGATTAAGGTCTGGGGTGTTTCCTGGCCATGTACCCAAAATTTCGATGTTTTGTTCCCCGAGCCACTTAGTTATCACACTTGCCTTATGGCAAGGTGCTCCATTATGCTGGAAAACGCTCATTTGCCCCCACATGATAAAAAAAAGCACCATATATTAACCACGACAGGACCTAAAACACACATTGGCCCCCACAGGGTAAAAACACACATATTGTACTCAACAGGACAAATAAAAAAACACAAACATTGATTAAATGAATACCCCCACAGGCAAAATAAATAAAACACACACTGATGCAATTAATGTTACCGCACAAAAAAAAGATATTAAAAAAAAACCTATTGTCCTCTAATTGTATATATTCCTTGCAGCATATATTAATCTGAATGTTTTCTCTATAATGGTCAAATCCTATATTTCCCCTTACACAGCATTACATTAAATCACATTCTACATCAGTGGACTTTTGCACATTACACATTTATTTCAAACACCTTCCTAATTTTTTTTATCCCAACCTTTTATTTTTACTTACAGCTCAAAGGGTAACGCCAACCTTTAATATATACATCACACCAGAATAGACTTCATAATAATTGTTGATAGCAAGTGTATTTTTGAGTACAGTCCCCATCACTGACTCTGAAGTCACAGTGCTCCTCAGTCAGCCCCCCTTCAGCCACTGTTCAGTCCTCAGCCCAAAGTCAGCACCCGCTCACTGCAGTCACAGTGCACCTCTACCAGCACCCTCACACCCCCCCAGACTCAGACTCCAACTAGCCAGTCACTGCAAAAAGTGCTCCTCTTCCAGTACTCCCACAGCCCCCCCAGTCACTGCAAACATTGCTCCTCTCAGCCAGCACCCTCACAGCCCCCCCCAGTTCTCAGCCCGTGCTCCACCAGGACCTCCCTCAGCCACTGTTAATCCCCCCACCCCAGACTCGCTCAGCCTCTGCAACCACAGTGTCCCCTCCCTCACTCTACAATACTCCGTTTCACACTTCCCAATAAACTAAAATTCATTACCACTCCAGCCTCCAGGTGGGAGTTCATGCAGCTTCACCTGTCAACAGCACTTACTTGCTTATTACAGCTGCAGTTCCCATCTCCCCCAGCCCAAGTCCTCATGCTGCGCCGTGGTTCACTTCTCCTCCCAGGGGCAGATCTAGACTTTTCTTTTAGGGGGGACAGTTTACGAATTCATCCAGACTCCTCCCATCTATTAATTACTTCTCTCAGTTTCAGTCATACTCCCTCTCATTTTCAGTCTCAACTCTTTTGGGCCCTACACACCCAGTTCACCACTTTTCCTTAAATTGTAGTCCAAATAGAGAGAGCTCCAATGAACCACGCCTAGCCTGTTCTAGTGCAACTGATGACATGGAATGAACAAAGCAGAGATCAGTCCCAATCTTGTTACAGGCCTCAGCACTACAGCACAAGGTGGTCAGAAGCCTTTGCACTTACGCTGGCTGTCATGGTGGCACGGGGAACTGGAGTGGCGTTCTTATTGCGCATGCGCAGCCATAGGATTGTGCAAGTGCTTGCGGCAGGTAATAGAGAGTGATCCTTTTGTTCCCTTTTCTGAAAAAACTGCAAAGCGTTCCCCATATACTAAACATTACGTTATCTATCTGAGCAAAGCCCCAGAAAGTTATGGGGGCTACTTTTTTGACCAAAGTACTGTTAAATAGAATAGACTGTCCATAGAATGGACTACCCCTGGCACTGCAGCTGTGGTTATTAAATTCCACAGTGGTTTCTTATAAACATCTCCATGTATGCCAACACATATATAAATACATATATGCCCACACACATAATACATATATGCCCACACACATAATACATATATGCCCACACACATAATACATATATGCCCACACACATAATACATATATGCCCACACATATAATACATATATGCCCACACATATAATACATATATGCCCACACATATAATACATATATGCCCACACTTATATAAATACATATAAGCACACACATATATAAATACATATATGCACACACACATAATACATATATGCCCACACATATATAAATACATATATAAGCACACACACATAATACATATATGCACACACATATATAAATACATATATGCACACACACATAATACATATATGCCCACACATATATAAATACATATATGCCCACACATATATAAATACATATATAAGCACACACACATATATAAATACACATATAAGCACACACATATATAAATACATATAAAGATGGTGAGCCCAGTTGTAAAATGAAACTGCCAGTAAGGTAGAAGAATTCCCTTTACTTACCGCTCTCTTATTCTTCTGTCGGCTCCTGTCAGCGTAGTGGCATTGCTCCAGCAGCTACGCGCACACTGGCTGGTGGGCATGACTCTGCTGCTCCTCTACTTGTGCGGTACACCTGTGGGCCGCTCACGCGGCACAGCGAATGAAAAGCGCTGTGGTAGGGGTAGTCTGTCCACACCGGCGAGT
Organism: Taudactylus pleione; assembly: GCA_031769625.1. Lineage (NCBI taxonomy): Eukaryota > Metazoa > Chordata > Amphibia > Anura > Myobatrachidae > Taudactylus > Taudactylus pleione. Next base: position 41,848,658 of record JAUIMM010000025.1, on the reverse strand, counting down.
CAGGTGTGGAATAAGAATATGCCACTTGGCGTAGCTCAATCTATATTATTTTCAGTTGTAGTAAGGAGAAATTAAATATACCTGTGTTTTCTCTTTATAAATCTGTATATTATAGTTGATTAGCTATAGTTGTCACAATACTTAATTTTCTATAAATGCACAATACCAGTATCCCTTTGCTATTTTTCACTTATTATGCCCCTTAGTTCGATTAAGGATTGATGGCAATATAGTATATTGTACTTTAAACTATATAAAAATTTGCTTGGCTCTAATAGTGGATCACTATATTACTAAGATTAGAATGAATATTTTCAGTGGAGGTATAAATATACACAACTCAATTGGTTGCTTATCTAGTTGGAGCTTAGGAAATATTGTGTTTTTTTAGGTAATTAGATTCACTCCAATATGAGCAAAAGAAATTCAGAGAGTGATCAACACTCCTTAGGTAGTCTTATTCTCCCAATCGTGAGTGCATCTGAACCATAATAGTGTTTTTGTAACCATTAATTTTCTGCAAAACAAAGATTACCCATTAGATTTATCCAATTTGTCGGAACTGTTTTTGTCTGTTTTCCAGTGTTTGGGAGTTAATTGTCGCCAAACTCTGACTCGTACGCAATGACTCAGAAAATGGACAAAAATGGTCATTCCGACAAATTGGTTAAATGTAGAGTTATCCAATATGTCTGACCAACTGTTTTTGTCTGCTTTGTGCAAATGGTCGATTGTCATTTGCTCCCATACACCAGATTTTCATTCCAACTAGCCAACTACAAGTAGTTGGATAATTGGACAGATATTCTTATAGTATATGGTCAGCTTTAGTTTCTTTAAAACAGCAAGGATTCTTAAAATATAAAATAATCTGCATTAGAAAGAAACAAATTAATGCAGATGTTTCAGGTCTTAATAAGAACTATTTTGTGTTCAGCAGTACTAAAGACTACTCCAAATAAAAAATGTATCTCCTGTCATATGTATTCTGTTTGACTCCATCTATAAGCACCACAAATGAACCATGGTCCTGCATAAGGCAATCAATATGCAAATGTTTATGGAGCTGCAAAAGGTTATTTCAAATAATGTCCCTTTTTTAGCATCACAAATGTAACATCCACCGTCGAATGCAGATCTCCCAATGTATTATCTATCATTATGTGGAACATTACATTTTCTATCTTTTACTGCCCCCTGTTGTTAGATGAAATGTGGTTGTCTCGGAAGTATCACATTCAATACATTTCAATGTATTTGTGTTTATTAGTACTGCCATTATACTTATACTACACTTTTTTTATTGTTTGAAACCAATTAAATCTATTTCAAATATGCTTCTTTTCATTTTGTTAGCACTTAATTTAAATTTTTGCATCCTGAGCCTCATGTCCCAATCCCCAGAGCACACCAAAGCCTAGATTAGTTGTATAGTGCAATGACAAGCTGCCTTAATTGTAGTTAATACAGCACAAATCACTTATGTTCATCTCTATACAAAAACTCAGAAATTCTTTAGTTTATTTGTTTTTCTTAGCCACACTTTTTGTTTTAAAGCATTTTAAGACGCACAGTAATGGATTTGTGTGGTTTACCTGCATGATGCAATTTGTCGTAAATGAATAAGAAAAAAATCAGAAAAATAAAGCAAACACTCTGCTAGCAGGTGGCACAGAAGTTCATTTAGTATCCCTCTTTTCCCCACCATTGCCTCTGTCTCTGATTTCTTTTTGAGATGCAGTAGTTAGGCCTGGGTTTTAAGGCAAATTTAATCAGTGTGAGAGCTTGAAACTTTTTGGGAGGTCTGTCAACACAAAATGTGTTATAGTCAGTCAGAAGTTATTTACTGTATGCACTTGTCCCTGCAAGACAGCTCTGCAGCCAAAGACATCTGAACCGTAGTTCTCCCTTACCTACACTCCAAAGCCATCATTGCCTGCTTTCCATATAATTAATAGATCTTTCACTAAAGCTTTTCCTTCTCTGAATAGTAAGCACATTGCTGCTGTTTGGGGAAATGTTTCATTTTCTGTTACTCAAACCAACCTCATCAGAGGAAGAAGGTCCATTGTAAAGCCAATATTTTCCTGGTCATGTCACCAAAGAAAACTCATGTTCTAATACATACAGTAACTGTGCACTTTCCCAACAGATTAATCAGTGGGTGTGTACTTTGTTTTTTGAGCCTCAGTGAAACAAAGAATCAAACAATTAAATTATTTTCTATTCTGTAGTGCATATTAGGAAGGTGAAGAAAAATATTACTAAAACGTGATAGGGATGTACCGTGTTCACTTTTCTTCTGTAGTTGTTAATTATTGTATTGTTTTATTATAGAACAGTGTTCTTGTATGCATATGTTGACTGTTTTTTTTTATTGTAATCTCTATTTTCTGCAAACTAGATTTTTTCCAACACTTCATTTCACTGTTAAATACAGAGATCTACAAGTCTTCATATTAAAAAAAAAAAAAAAACTCACAAAATCACTGTTCTAAAATAATAAAAAATTTCTAGCATGGTTTTATTTGTAATGCATGAACAAAATTAGATTATTCTGCTTGCTTAACTGCTTGAAGATCATTCATGAGCAATGACCTTCTGGCATGACAGTTTGGTACAATTTACTGTACCCCTGAATTTGTAAAAGGTAAAGAGGGACTCCAATCTAAAACTATTTTTCTTTTGCCAGCTTCTAGAAAAAGGTCCTTATGTGATAAACTACTTATCCTTCTTGCTTATAATTGTTCACAACCAACAAGTTTTCTTGTGTAAAGATTGATATCCAAGAGTATGTGGTCTTTCATCAATGGAAGCAGTTTGACTGCAGCTGGAGGAGGGTTTTATTACATAAGACTGGCCCTGGCAGCTATGAACGTAATAACTGGGTGTGATGTTCCCTCTGAAAGCGGCTCTCCAGCCAAATGAAGTATTCTCTCATCATCCACCCCTTTATGACTCCCATATTTTGATAATTATTTATATATAATAGATTGATACATATACAGCTACTGAATATTCCAGAGCTGATCATAGGGTGTGCACAGACTCATTCTGAATGGAAACCATTTGACATGTTTGCAGACTCGCTTTTCTATGGCGCTGTCTTTCTCTGTAATACACGGTCATGCTAGATTTCAGCACGTTACAACAGTGTGTAATATAGCAAATTACACTGAGCGTCAAGAGAGCTCGATGGAAACTGTGAGTTTCTGCTTTCCATGCATGAAGATAAGTGGTGCCTGTAGACTGCTTGAAAAGCACTGAAATTGCTAACCAAGTAATTTGAAATCAGAATAATTTCCATTGGAGGGGATGGCGAGAATTCTTAATTTGGATGGGAACGTGTCACATACAGTAGTTGATGATAAAAAAAAAATTGGTCTCACAATGGACAACTTAATGCTAATTGTTGTTTGATTTTTTTTCCTTAGTCTTTGATCAATTAGATCTCGTCACTTATGAAGAAGTAGTGAAACTACCAGCTTTCAAAAGGAAAACATTAGTCCTATTAGGTAATATGTTTTACAGAATATGGGCCGTATTCAGTTACCGGCGATGATATCGCACCCGCGGTAATATCGACGATTTTTCGATGATATCGCTGAATTTTCATGTAAAAATTTAGAAAACTTTTCTCCATTTTTAAAAAGGTGGAAAATGTGCAAAATCCCTATTTTTGTGTCAAAAATGTGGGGAACTCTAGACAGCTCCCCTAATGATACTTTGGCAAAAAAAAAAAATAGTAAATTGCGTACTTTGGTGATAAACGACCGCTGACATTTTGGACAAATTTTTTTTCTTGAAAAATACATTTAATGTATTGGGGCTGGTATTTTGGAGGGACATAAAGATGCGCAAAGTGTTTTAAACCTCGTACGTGGCTGGCGCAGGTGGGTTTTTTTTCGGTTTTATAAAACCACCTGCGCCAGCCACGTGCGATTTTTAAAACACATGGCGCAGCCTTGTGGCCCGCCGAAATACCAGACCCAATACGTTAAACGATTTAGACCAAAATTTCAGCGCCCGTTTTTTGTCAAAGTATGCAACTTACGAAAAAAAATTTCCGCTAAAGTATCATTAGGGGGGCTGTCCAAAGGGTTCTGTAAGAAATCCCCACATTTTTACCCCAAAATAGGGATTTTGCTAATTTTTTCACCTACCTTAGGCTGAAGAACAGTTTTCTCCAGTTTTTAGGCGAAAAACGGACATTTTTCGCCGTCGTTGGCGTAATAGCCCGCAAATTGTGCGCAAATCAGCCGATTCGCAAATGACGGTGAAAACGGACGATTTCGCCTCATTGAATATGGCCCTATGTCATTGATTTTAAAATTCTAAACATATATGTATATATCATTATTTTTAATTTTATTTTTTTTAATAGGTGCACATGGTGTTGGCAGACGACACATAAAGAATACACTAATAACTAAGCATCCTGACAGATTTGCTTACCCTATACCACGTAAGTTGAGATGTTTTCAGTATATACTGCAGTAACTAGGTATATAAATGTTGAAAATAAGAAGTCAATACCGTACTGAAGTGTTACCTGCATTGCCATTCTTATAAATAATCAGATTTCATCCAGATCAAAGCTAGAGAACTAATATCATATGTTGAAAACCATTAAAGCACTGCACACCACTTAATTTTATGCTGAACAAATGGTGGATCCCACGTATCCTCTAGGTCACTGCTCCACTATTTTTCAAACTTAGTATAGAGCACTTTAAGATGTTTCCCACTATAAGATGTTAGCTTGCTAGGTAGTGCCTCTTGTTGCAGTTTTTGGAGATCGACATTTAGGATGTTGCTTGGGTCCTCTGCAGGGGTTTATGTGGCCAGCTTGAGTCTGATGTAAATCCTTAAATTGTGTAAAATTGTAAATTAATGATACTGCTCCCATGCAGAGTCCTGATGAGAGTGCTGTGAAGAACAGTGCCTCATGGTATAGTATGGTGTTACACAGTATAAATCTCATTGTCCTTTTGTTTGAAATTCCAGACACAACCAGACCCCCAAAGAAAGATGAAGAAAATGGGAAAAATTACTTCTTTGTATCTCATGACCAAATGATGCAAGATATCTCTAACAATGAATACCTGGAATATGGCAGCCATGAGGATGCTATGTATGGGACAAAACTGGAAACAATACGAAAGATCCATGAACAGGGACTTATTGCAATACTTGATGTAGAACCTCAGGTAATTGTTTTACATTATGTTCATGAACATGTTCCGCCTTTGGGTTGCCTATGTAATGTCAGTAATGGTATTCTGCAATGCAAGCAATGTTTTTAATTCTTGAGATTTCATTATTTTTTTCATTCTTTTGTTTCATAATAAACTTCCCATTAAAGAATGACACCAAAAACTTAAAAGTGGCTTTAGAGGGGGGTCAATAAATAATGCTGCAATACATAGTCCAATTTAACTGGTGTCACGAAAAGACCATAAAAATGCACTTCTGTTCCATGGTTGTACATTCCTGTTTAAAACTGTGTGATGTGTGACAGGTGAGTTACATAGACAACATCACTATGTTTCTGAAATACGCCAACCAATGTAGCAAAAAGGAGTGTTTTCTGGACAGGCTAACTGCATTCTGGCATAATTTATTGAACAGCATCTAAAACTATATCTTCTACTATAACCTCTTCATGTCTGGCACAAACCCTGGATCAATCTAGGTGACCCCCCTTCAAGAGCAACTGCTCCACCTTGCAGGGCATTACTGGAATCTGTCAGAGACCGACAGTTTTTAACTGCAAAACATGTGTAAAATAGATCGTGGGATATCTGTAATGCACATACAGAGTCCCCACTCAGCGTCCAGAGTTCACACCACGGCAAGTACATCGATTCAGATATTATTCCTCCTATTCCTTCCATCAGTGCGCTCTCATTAGTACACAGCAAAGACTAGTTGTAAGACATCTGTGTCTACTACCAAAAGCAGCAGCACACTGTGCTCCAAGATGTATGCTTCTGACACACTCCTTGGCTGTTCACTGTCCTAGTGACATATGGTCAAAAGTAGATGTCAGGCATATATTAAGGGAGCTTTTTTCTATTCTTTCTATACCTATATAGCAATTGGTATAATATATGCTAACATACTATTGGTGTACAACCTTGTTAAATAATTGGTAATAATACTTATACCAGGACGCATCAGAGTTTTGCGTCTTTGTACCAATAGTATGCTATGATTATTTCTCTTTTTTTTTTTTATATTTCACCTATCTAAGTTCTATATCTTTGATTCAGTTAATTATGCACTTATGATACAGTTGTTGCTACAATACAGCAGACCTACTGAACATCTTTACTAGGATTTCATCTGTACTCTCATTAACCCTTAGTGGTCTCCTCTCAAGATACACTGGATTTAAAAGCAGATGCAGTGCTACTTTACACATTTGAGTGCTTTAAGTTCCTCTCATTAGCCGTCCTTTCTGTTACTCTTATCTCATTTTGATACCATGTAATCTATATTTCTACTTCAGGGTCCATAGGGTATCCACAGGATACCTTGGGGTATAGGCGATGGCGGCAGACATCCAGGCACCACAGAGTTAAATTTTCAGCCTCCCAGGATGCACTGGGGTCCCTCTCCTATACCCCGAGCCTCAGGCCACTCAGTTTTCGTAGGTGCCTGGCCGGACCAGTCGCACCGTACAGAGGGGGGTCTTTTTAAGGCCCCTGAATATTTCTTCGCAGCTGTGGCTGCACAACTAGAGTGCTCCAGCATAGGACAGTCAGTATTGACGTCCATGCTGTCACTCCTACACCCCGCCGGTACCGATCCGGGGATGCTGGTAGGTAGCTGGGGTCACAGCTAGCGGTGATCCCCGGCTACCTGGACTGTGGCCGGATGCACGGGGAACAAGGTAAGCGGCGGGGTCCCGCGGTGGGCACCCGCCGGTAACACAGTCCTGTTTGGTCCCCAGGCAGGGGGCTCCCTGGGGACCGGCTGCGCGTGGGGCCAGGTACTGATCCTGCGCCTTCCACTAGACCACCAGGGACAGCGGGCCGCAGCATGTGCGGTACAGCGCGGCGTCCCAGGGGTTAATAGCACGCCAGGGGAGAACGCCTTCCCTGTCTCACAGCCGGCGTCTCCCCCGCTGCACAGTGCCATTCCACAGCGGTCTGAGCGGGCTGTGTCAGCGCTCCTCCCCCGGGCCCTGCCTTCTCTCTGCTCCTCGGTGGCCATTTTCTCACTACATGTGCTGGGGATGGCAAACGCTGCTGGAAGCTGATACAGATGCCATTGCGGTCCGGGTCCCCCGCATACCTCTCCTTCAATTAAGGTCAGTGTATGCAGCACTGTTTCCTACCAGGCTCTGGTCTGTGTAGTTGATCGCAGTGCTTGTAATGCAGGATGTTATCTGTGCATTGTATGTGACTTAAATGCTAGCGCTGTTTGCCTGTACTTTCATTTCTGACTGTCAGCCTTTTCCTATCCCTGTTCTTCTGCTACAGCCCTTGCGGTGCGGTGTCGCAGGGTGTTTATTACCTCACAGTAAACGTGGTTTTTCTGTGTGGGAGGTCACATACGCTCCGTTCACACTCCTCATGTCGGAAAGTGAACGAGGATATCCTCTTCCAGCTATAATGTACTGATATCATGTGCAGTTAGCGGAGTGATATGTAGACGCTGAGGGTTTATGGAGGGCATGTTGTATTATATATCACGCCCCATTTCTGTCACTGTGCCTGCACAAAAAAAAAAGGGGACCGCCCTCGGCTGGCTAAGATGCTTACAGCCTTTGTGGGCAATGCCCCCCTGCGTTTCCCCATAGGGGTTATCCCAGCCTGTGGTGGTCTCATCACATGCAGGGGTCCCTGGACAGTTGATGGTACCCCAGTGTATCCTGCTTTTCGCCCCCCCAGGTCTCGCAGGAGCCTGTGTGGGTGAATTTATTGTCCAAATGGTATAGCACCTGATGGACGTTTTACAGGGGGAGTCACCATTTCAGCCTTCTAAACGGCCTTTCGGGTCTCAGACGGGTGAAGACATGACGTCTGATGACGGTGACATTATTGACTTTTTCAGACACGAGCCCCTTAGTGCAAAGGAGGCGTAGTCTGGGTCTAAAGTCTATATACCTGGCCTTCTACGGGCAGTCCGTGCGGCTTTGGTTATTACACATCCCCCGTGGCTAAATCCAAATATGCCTTCTTTAAGGATAAGGGTGTTGCCACTGTAATTCCTCTATCTGGTAAGGTGGATCATTTAGAGGAGTGGTGGAAATTCCGGGTAAGCGGTTCCAGCCTCAAAAACGGTTGACCTTTTGCATACCCTTTTTGCGGATAATTACATTTCCGAATGGGAGTTACCTTTACGGGTAGATTCTCATGTTACACGCCTAGTGAGGAGTGCTACGTTGCCCATGCCCTCCAGGTCCTCTTTGAAAGAGGTTCCAGATTGCAAGGTGCAAATATATCTAAAATCCAATATTCCCTTGCTGGAGGGGCTTCCAGGCCGGCTATGGCCGTGTGCTGGGGGGCCAGAGCCATGGAACACTGAGTAGGTAACTGGATCTCTGCACACTGACTCTCCAGCAGAGCAGGTGGATAGTGGCAAATTCTCAGAGACTTTGCCACGTTCATAATGAGATGGTCTTACATATAGCCTACTCCTTTCCAGAATCTCCTCGGCAGCAGTAGCGGCTTGCCGCTCCCTGTGGTTGCGCTCTTGGAAAGCGGACGCAGATTCCATTTGGAATGCTTTGCCTTTTACGGGACAAGTCCTGTTTGGCCCTTGTCTGGACGCAATTGTGGCCCTGCAGGCAGCAGCTACGTCTGCGTGTCTGCCATCGGCTACAGTCCCATCAGGGTCTGGGACTTTGTCTTTTCGGCCCTGTGAGGCCAGGGTAAGTCTAAAATACAGCTTTCCAAGACAGTCAGTAGCCAGGAAATCTGCTCAGCCATAAGAACAGGCTTAGAGTACAAGACGTCCTACTCCCAAGTTGGACTATAAGCCTTCAGCCTCACGGGACGGGCCTCCTCTCGGGAGCCCCCAGAGTTGGGGGCCGGCTTCTCCAGTTCGCCCAGTGCTGGTGTCTGACCACCACGGACACTGGGGTAAGAAGTATTTTCTTGAAGGTATGTCCTCTCTTCCCGGTAAAAGCCTCCCAGACGGTTTTTCGTTACAGGTCTTTTGTCAATTCAGGACAAGGCCCTGTAATTTTTGAGGGTGTTACACTCTATGCTCCAGGCAGGAGTTATAGTACCTATTCCGTTGCCCCAAAGGGGAACGAGGTATTACTCCATCCTCTTTCTGGTACAAACACCCAATGGGGCTTACCAGGACATTCTCAACCTCGAATCCTTCAACAAATTCTTAAGGGTTCCTCGGTTCGGGAGAGGGACCCTGCATTCCATCATTCAATGGAGCCTGGGAATTTTGTGGTGTCGTTGGATATATTCAGGGTGACTACCTGAATATCCCTCTTATCTTAGCACACCAGTGTTTTCCTCAGGTTTGCAGTGGTCGATAAGCGTTTCCAGTTTCTGGCATTGCCCCTTGGTCTGGCCTCCGCGCCTCACGGTTTACCAGGGTCATGGTAGTTATGGCAGCCCACCTGCGGATGCAGGGGGTCCGCTTGTTACCCTATCCGAGTGACCTCCTGTTGTTACCACGGTCTCCAGAGATACTTCAGTGCCATATGCAACGGACAATATCTGTGTTGCTACGTTAGGGTTGACTGATAAACTGGAAATGGTCCTCTCTGATTCTTCACAGAGGATGCTCCATATCCCAACATCTGAGGATCTTTGTGATTGAGGAAAAGATCTCTGCAGGCAACTGCGTACCTTTGCCTGTAATGCAGAGTCGCCGAGTGTCTAATCACTTGGCAATGTGGTTCCTGGGTTCCAGGATGTCGCTGTTCGACATGGTGGAGTACCCAGCTTCACTCTAAAGAACTTGATCCTCTCCGGATGGGATGGGTGCCCCATAGGATAAAGTCAATAGGCTTTCCCCGGAGGTTTGTCTCTCTCTGGCCTGGTGGCTGCAGAAAGCTCACCTAAACAAGGGGCACCCCCTTTGGGATTGCGGACAGGGTCCTTCTGACGATGGACGCCAGTATCCGTGGCTGGGAAGCAGTGACGGGTCCACACTTGTTCCAGGGCAGGTGGACACCAGTAGTTTTTGCGCTTCCCATAAACATCTGAGAACTCTGAGCAGTATTCAAGGTTCTCCAGCATGCAGGACAGGTCCTCCACGGAAATACCGTGCAGGTACAGTCTGACAACGCCATCATGATGGCTTATGTAAGCCACCTAGGAGGTTCCCGAAGTCAGGCGACACTAACAGTGGTGTCCCGAATTCTGGCTTGGGTGGAAGGCTATATCCCTGCCGTCATCAGCAGTGTTCATTCAGGAATCCTCAGATGGAAAGCAGGCTTTCTCAGCCGTCAAGACGTGCATTCAGGGAAATGTCCTCTTTATCAGGAGGTGTTCAATCTTCTGGTGAACAAGTGGAGCCTTTCAGAGATGAGACTCTTCTGATAGACGTAGGTAGGTCCAGTGGACCTTCCAAGTTGTGTACCTCGTCCCTCCGTTATCCCTTCTTCCTCCAGTAATAGCAAGAAGGAGGCACGCTCCTGCTGATAGCTCCAGCGTAGGCCAGATGGCACTATTACTCAGATCTTCGGAGCCTCTCAGTTAACACTCCGAAGCTGTTGCCTCTACGCCCGGACCTGTTGTCTCAGGATCCTGGCTGATACCCAGACCTGGGTTGTCTGTCCTTGACGGTGTGGCGGTGGAGACTGCCCTCTTAAGGTCTAGGAGTTTTTCCAGCTCTATAGTTAACAGGGGCTCTGTCCATGCTAAGAGCTCGGAAGTTTTTATCTGCAAGAATTTACCATTAGGTATGGTATACTTTCTTTCAGGTGTCGCCCTAGAGGCTAGGCTCCTCGGGTATTCCGGATATCCACAGGTTGGCTTTCCTACAGGTGGGCTTAGATAACGGTCTTCGCCTTGCTTACCTGAAACTGCAGGTTTCTGCCCTGTTAGTATGGTTTCAGTGTAGGATTGCTACTCTTCCTGATGTTCGCACCTTTGTGCAGGGTGTACGTTATATTCAGCATCCCTTTGTTCCACCTGTGGCTCCTTGGGATTTGGCTGTGGTCCTTAGGGCTCTCTGAGGACCGCCATTTGATCCACTGGGCTCAGTGGATTTCAAATGGCTTACGGCTAGGACTGTATTCCTTCTGGCTCTTAATTTGGCCAGTAGGATCTCAGAATGGGAGGCTCTGTCATGTAGACCTCCTTTTTCTCATCTTTCCTAGGAACAGGGCAGTGCTTGCCTTTACTTCCCCAGTCCTGTCTGCTGGTGAGGCCTATTTGGCTGTGGTACGGGCGCTAAGAATTTAAGTTGACCGTACCAGTCCATTTAGGAAATCAGACTCTCGGTTTTGTCCTTTCTGATTTCCATAAAAAGGGTTGGCCTGCCACTACGCTAACTTTGGCAGGATGGATTCACAGGTCTTCCTGTTCCATCCTCTATTAAAGCTCTTCCACTAGGTCTGTGGGTCCATCGTGGGCAGCTCGACGTGGCGCCTCAGCGGTGATTGGCAGCCACGTGGTCATCTGTCCATATTTTACTTTTTATTATGCTTTTGATACCTTCGCCTCTCAGGATGCTTCCTTTCGGCGGCGGATTCTCCTTACAGCACAGGAGCGTCCCCACCCTTAAAGGATACTGCTTTGGGACATCCCCAAGGTATCCTGTGGATACCCTATGGACCCTGAAGTAGAAAATATGAGATATGGTAAGAACTTACCCTTGTTATCTCTATTTCTACGAAGTCCATAGGGTTCCACAGGACTCCCGCCCTGTCGCACCTGTACTGCAGATGGGCTTTGATCTGGTCACCGGTTTCTCCGTCTCCTTCTGGTGAGAATGTGATTCTTGTGTGTTCCAGACTGTCTTCTCTCTCTTTTTTGCTCCTGCTCCGGCCTATAGCTTGTTACGAAACTGAGTGGCCTGAGGCTCGGGGGCGGGGTATAGGAGAGGGACCCCAGTGCATCCTGGGAGGCTGAAAATTTAACTCTGTGGTGCCTGGATGTCTGCCGCCATCGCCTATACCCCAAGGTATCCTGTGGAACCCTATGGACTTCGTAGAAATAGAGATAACAAGGGTAAGTTCTTACCATATCTCATATTATAAAATGATGTATCATTTGAATGGGTTGGGTACAGAATGCCGGCGCTTGGGATCCCAGCGGTCAGAATCCCGACAGGGATATGATACAGACACTTGTCAGTCAGTATCCTAACCCTTCCTCTCTCCATAACCCTCCTTTCCTAATGCCTAAACTTAACCTTCCTTCAACCTAATCCTAACCCTCCCTCCTAATGCTTAACCCTCCCCCTAGTGCCTAACCATAAGCCAGGTGCTTACCGTTGGGATTCTGAAAGGTGTCGGGATTTCGGCGCTGGGATTCTAAGCACCAGCATCCCTACTGTTGGAAATGTGACCAGATCCCTTTTGAATCTACTTGCTCAATAACTACTGCAATGTGATTCTAAATAACAATTAAAAGTGCATGGAATTATGTATCTTGTTGTATTTACACTCCTTTATATTTGATGCTTGGTAACAACTAGTGAAATTCTGAGTATCAGTTGCAGGTGCATATTTATGTATACATTCATCTTGCTGCATTCGCACTCATATATATCTCAGAGAATGGATTTTATTTACAAATGATGCAAATGTTTTCTACATTCTTTTGAATTGACATGCCTAATTGAAGTAAGGTTCTGTAGACTGCTTTTTTGCAGCTTACACTTTCTATATACATATACAGTATATCCTATTGCCGTTGTGATTATTGGTATCCTAGGGTGGAGTAGCAGTTACTTGCTTGTTATCCATACTACCTCGTCATTTACTATCATGTGACTGAGATATATATACAAAGCGGTATTTTTGGTTGTTATATATATTATACATACACACACGATGGCCATAACGATAGTTTCCCTATTTAGAGCTGTCTGTAGCTAACTAATAAGCTGTATGTCGGGGCGTTTTAAGAGAGGAGGGGGCTTGTGTGCAGACTCAGTGTGGGCCGCCTCCTCTCTCCGGCAGAGCACCGGGTGCAGTAGATTCTGGCTCAGTGCCAGAATCTACTGCACATGCGCTGGTCTCCACTGGGAAAATATCCGCCACCATTTTCCCAGTGATTTTTGCTGCTGGCAGAGCAGCACTACGGACAGGAAAGTATATGACTAATGGGTGCATAGTGTGCGGTCTGGGCTCCCCTGCACTCATTAGTGATGCGCCCGTGGCTGTATGGGAAAGAGGATTCTGTGACAAGAAAAGTATTGAATGCAATTTCTGGTTCAGAATACTGGTAGACACCAGGGGCCTGAGAGGAAGGGTAGTGAGTAGCCACCCCCCCCCCCCCCCTAACACTTCTAACTTGACAAAGGCAGCAGCCTCCCTCCCTAGCCCATCACATTCTGCGGTCTGCTGGGCTGAGGAGGGTCCAGAAGGGCTGCTGAGTGACAGCAGTCTACACTGTGTTCCTGCGTGATGTGCGAGGGCTAGCGATTGCACGGAGTCCCTCCTCTTCCTTCTGCCCTTGGCTGAGGGGTTTTGAGCCAAACATAGTGTTTTTTTTTTTTTTGTAGGGGGCGTGGTTGTCACGCCTTCTTCAATAACCAAGCCTGTCCCCGCTCTCTATGGCCCAGGTAGACACATTAAACATCAACATCCTCATCAGCAATATTATTGAACATTGTGAGTGAACTGGGAGTGAGTTTGGAGCCATTCCACCTATTAGAGCTACAGACAGCACTGCATAGGGAAACTTTAATTATGGCCACATTTTGTGTGTGAATGTACAGCCATGGCCAAAAGTTTTGAGAATGACACAAGTATTGGTTTTCACAAAGTTTGCTGCTTCAGTGTTTTTAGACCATTTTGTCAGATGTTACTATGGTATACTGAAGTAAAATTACAACCATTTCATAAGTGTCAAAGGCACTTATTCAGGGAAATGTCCTCTTTATCAGGAGGTGTTCAATCTTCTGGTGAACAAGTGGAGCCTTTCAGAGATGAGACTCTTCTGATAGACGTAGGTAGGTCCAGTGGACCTTCCAAGTTGTGTACCTCGTCCCTCCGTTATCCCTTCTTCCTCCAGTAATAGCAAGAAGGAGGCAATCATTGACAATTACATTAAGTTTATGCAGAGAGTCAATATTTGCAGTGTTGACCCTTCTTTTTCAAGACCTCTGCAATTCGCCCTGGCATACTGTCCGGACAAGCGTTTTTCCAGATGCCCCAAACAATCTTAAAGGGATTCATCAGAGAAAATAACTTTACCCCAGTCCTCAGGAGTCCAATCCCTGTACCTTTTGCAAAATATCAGTCTATCCTTGATGTATTTCCTGGAGAAAAGTAGCTTCTTTGCTGCCCTTCTTGACACCAGGCCAGCCTCCAAAAGTATTTGCCTCACTGTGTGTGAAGATGCACTCACACCTGCCTGCTGCTATTTCTGAGCAAGCTCTGCACTGGTGGTGCTGAATCAACTTTAGGAGACTGTCCTGGCGCTTACTGGACGTTCTTGGGCTCCCTGAAGCCTTCTTCGCAACTATTGAACCTCTCTCCTTGAAGTTCTTTGATCCGATAAATAATTGATTTAGGTGCAATTTTGCTAGTAGCAATATCCTTGCCTGTGAAGCCCTCTTTGTGCAAAGCAATGATGTCTGCACGTGTTTCCTTGCAGGTAACCATGGTCAACAGAGGAGGAACAGAAGAAATTTCAAACTCCACTTTCCTGTCCGTAGTGCTGCTCTGCCAGCAGCAAAAATCACTGGGAAAGCTTCCAGTCTGTTGTTCTAACTCAATCAGCATGACATAGTGATCTCCAGCCTTGTCCTCGTCAAGGGCTGAAATGCACTGGAAATGTTGTTTTTGGCAAAGAGGGACTTTGCAATTAATTGCATTTCATCTGATCACTCTTCATGACATTGGGCTCGATTCAACTCAAATTGAATAGCGCAGGGAATCGAGCTCCTGGAGCTATTCAATTCTGCACGCTGTTAGGTCGGGGAATGCCCATTCTCTCGCGCCTTAAACAGGGTGTTTAGTCGTGAGAACGGGCATTCTCTGACTAAACTTCCCGGCGCAATGCTGTGTCCGCCGCGCTAAGGGCAGAAAACAGCATCACACCTGTACTTTTGTCGGAGGGATGCAAGCAGAAATGGGATGCAAGCAGAAATCCTTAGTCAGGCTTAGCAGTGCGCTGAATTGAATAGCTACGGGAGCTCGTTCTCGGTGCAATTCAATTCGCGTTGAATTGAATCGAGCCCATTCTGGAGTATATGCAAGTTACCATCATAAAAACTGAAGCAGCAGACTTTGTGAAAACCAATACTTGTCATTCTCAAAACTTTTGGCTATGACTGTATGTATATACTGTATATTATGTGTTCTAATACTATAACATTTACCAAGTTGTATTTATTTACATATCTCTCATGACATATGTTGTGTATAATATCAATTCTAGTGCTTCACCATACAATGAAAATCATAGCTTTAAAAATTAGTGTAATACAGTTGTAATTGAACAATAAAGTATTTCATGTTTTAAAGGCTCTTAAGGTCCTGAGAACAGCAGAATTTGCTCCTTTTGTTGTCTTCATTGCTGCACCTACAATTACCCCAAGCATCAGCGAGGTAAGCTTAATTTGTGGCCATGTTTTTTTACCCTATAATAATCAAATGTTTATGGTCTTTGAACTACCAACTTGCAATGTATAAGAATTGGAATGTTCTTTTTAGTTTTTTTTTTTCATTTTGTGGTGTAGCATTTACAAAAAAAACACAAATTAGAAAACAATTATATGAATTTTTATTTGTATATTTTCCTTTCATGTTTATTTCCTATTTTGTCATATATGATTTTCATAAGTTTTTTTTTTTTTCCGTTTGTTTTCCTGAATTACAAACTGTCTTTTCCTTTTACTTACACACTTGCAAATTTTGCTAAGCTCCCACGATGGTGCAGAAAGTTGCCTGTAAGTAAGAATCCAAACAGAGGACTCACGATGCTAGCTGTGTAGATTTTGATAGATGCTTCTTCACCTTGTCTGTGTCTGTTAAAGTTTTCTGTTTAGGTTTTTAGTCATTCCTTTAGTAATCTTTATATCCTGGGTAAACTGGATTTATATTGTACTAATTTTCGACTTGTATTTTTTTTATTTGGTTCATGTAATTATCAATACTGTGGGGTCTATTTGTCATTATGCAGTAGAATTTTTTTTTTTTTTATCTCGGCGATCTGAAATCTAAGCCTGCAATTTATCAATACAAACTGCCATTGACACTGGCTGGCAGCGGCAATAGAAGTCTAAATGCGAGATTCTCCTGCTTGTCTTGGAGTCATCTGCACTGCATAGTGGACCTGGAAGTCTGAACTCCTGAGATGGAAATATCGGTAATAAAACAGCAACGGTAAATGCTGTGCATGTAGACATTATCTCGGCGACATCCTTTTATAAATAGTTCAAAATACCGAAGTCCATTTATGGCCCTTTGCTAATTAGAACCCCCTGTATATGTACAGGGTTTTAATCATACTAGCCGAGACTCCCTGAAATAGCAGCAATCTCCCTGACTTCCTGAAGAGTCTAGCAATCTCGCTGATTGCACCATACCTCCATTATGTAGCTGTTATATACTTGGGAAAAAAAGAAATCAGAGATAGATTCAAATGGTATTATTAGTGCCATTTCCCTGCATTGATTATAAGGCACAATGATCCCTACGGCTACATGCATTTTCAGATAAGGTTTCTCTTGGCCACTTATATGGAACCACGTGTAAAACACAGTATCAGTGTGTTTTCAGCAACAAATAAGTTTTACTAACTGCTTTACATTTGGATGAAAGTCAATTTTATGGCACGCATCTCAGATGTAGCAGTACATGCCCACTTTACCTAAACACTTTCAAAATCTCCCTGAAATGCTTTTTCGAAATTAGGCAAGTATGGTTCTAATGTACAGTACACATCACCAAGCATTTTGCTAACAACATGAAGACACAGAGCTTACAGGCTTTTATATAGTACACAACATTGCAAAATTATTGCTATTACTACTTTTTATTACACTTGTTAGTGTACCTAATAAATAGCAAATCCTCTTATGTCCCTTTTGATGTCTAAAAAGAAAAGTGTGGGTTTCAGGAGTGCATACTATGCAAGATATTTAACCCCTCTACCACTGATGGTTTTCTCACCCTTGTGCTGAGGCAATTTTTCAACGTTATTGCTCGTCACATTCCAACATCGATATTCCTGATTTTTATTTTATTTTTTATGCGGTACCCACAAAAATAATACCTTATTTTCAGAAGACTTTGTATTTTTATAGAATACTATTGGCTTTTTTTTTTTTTTTCATTTTACCACGTCAAAGTTTTTTTTAACCCTTGTTGCCAAAAAAGTGTGTGGTTTTTTTTTAATTAATTTAAATTGTAAGAGTGGGAACCCTAAAAAAAAGTTTCTTTTTTTTTCTGTCTTCTAAACACAAAGAAATACTTTGTGGTTCTTGTTCAATCCAACTCTCCAAAACAGTAAAAATCTGGATTCTATGTGTCGGTTTTGACAAAAAATGTGCTCATGAAATGAAAGTGCATTTACAAAAAAAATAATAATAGTTTGCAATCTTGATTTAAACACTTTCTATGTGTAAGAAGAAAATAGTAGCCCAACAAGACCTGCCATTGTATAGACTAGATAACCTACCACATTAAATGAGGGACAATAAGAGACTCCCCTATTTCAAGATAGGGTGTCCCCATGTGTGTGTGGGCCAGTATTTGGGAAACAGGGCACAATAAGCCCTTCCTTCATCTATGGAATAGAATTTTTTTCCCTTAATGCTGTGTGATATTGTTTGGTGACAACAGTTGATCACCAGGCAATAGCTGCTAATGGGGACACATAATTTGAAAGAGAAGACTCCCCTCTTTCACATGTTAGTGTCCCCACCTTTTTGGGTGTAATTATAGCCATGATAGGGCACGTAGTACCTTCCCTCCCATATATATACGGAAAATGTCTGAAGTTGCCGGTGTCATTATGGGGCTGAGAGGGCAACATATGTTTTCTGTAGCACAAGGTAACATTGTCCGTAATAACCAGACAATAAGTACTATGATGAATTATCAATTGAAGGACGAGATCCCCATCTTGTAAAATGGGTGCTCCTGGTTTTTATGGATGCCAAGTTGAGGAGCGACCTTCCCCCATCCCTGGACTCCATGATTTTTCTGTAGAGTAGAGGATTTTACCTGGTCACAAGGCAATCTCTATTGGGTCACCTCTTTTAAACAAGGGTGCCCCCATCTCTCTAGGTGCTAATGTCGGGGAAATAGAGGGACTTAAGGTCCATCCCCTCTTCTGTCAATTTTTTATTACTTTTTTACTTTAAATTGACACATGCACACCAAAGTTACTTCTCTGGGGAAGTCCCATTTACGCCTGGGTCTCCCCACCAGTAAATTTTGCTTTTGGCACTTTGCTGCAGATACACTAAAGTGATGTTGCGCTAATAATTTAATTAAATCAAAAAAGGTTACTATACCTTGACATGACAGAAAAAGATACCAAGACACCAATAATATGTCCAAAGTACAATTTATAAAAAACACAGTATTAATAACACTATAAAACATACAATCATGCATAAGATAAATATCTCATCTGAAGACCACTCCAGAAATCCCTATGCAACTGTATAAAAGTACTGAATCCGCAGTATAAACTGGTTCCTTCATAGGGTATCAATTTAACTTGTAATTTTGTATCAGACATATGTCTCTCACCGGACTTGTAAATAAGGTCCTTTTTAAGTCCTCGTAAATCAGACCCCTCAAGTTGTAGCAGTGGGAGACTCGCTGTCACATAGTGGTGCTTAACATGTATAAAGCAAGGAGCCCCAGCTTGGGGGAAAAAACAGCCCGATGATCCCGGCTTGTGTGGCTTTGAAGGCAGGAATTCAGTTAGCCCGTGACCACCTTTATACAGCCGCTGTTATAATCCCGGTGTTAAGGACTTCGTCTCCACATGTAAATGCACAGCTCCCACACCGTATCATAAGACCTCCGGCTGAAGTCAAATAGAGTCCGGCAAGGTAAGTAGCAATATCGGTAGCAGATATGACTGACGCGTTTCGCTTCCGTTTTAGGAGGCTTTATCAAAGAGCATGGATCTTTGATAATGACTCCTAAAACGGAAGCAATGCAGCAATTTGTGCCCTTGCCTCCTGGACAGTCTGGGAAAAAACACATCTATAGTGTAGCTCCATTATCTGTCATTTCCTAAAGCTCTCACCCTTTCACTCTTTCATATCTTGCTGTCTGAGCTCCTATGATCCGATTCTAGCTGTTACTCCTTTATGCAGAAGTGTATCAAATTTGATACACAGCATTTGTGGTGTTTTATAATGTGAAAGCCTCTTGTTTACCTAGCAGGCTTCCCTGAAGCTGAAATAGTTTTTGCTTCAACTGTTCTGTGTTGCGAGCAGTCCAAGTCCAAGCAAAACTTGTTTATTTTGCACTCCTTTTTAGTAGCTGCATGTCCACATTCACAGATTCCTTATTTAAATGAACTGTCACACTCATTAATAATAATAAAAATAATAATAAATATGGCCTAAACATTTTTTATTATTATTCTGTACATAAACCTTGAATGCTACACATATTGCTATGAGAATCCCATATGCTGGCCCAACAGGCTGCGATATCTGCAGCCTGATTGTTCAATTTGCCCATAGCCAATAATTAAATTGAAAGATCTTGGATCATTACTAGAGATGTTGGTAAATTCAGTTGAAAGGTGACTGTTCCTGACCTGCCTGTAGTCCTTTTCTGACTGCACTAACAGGCCCCAGAGATGCTGGAATAAATCTATATCCTGTATTAAAAAAAAAAAAAACCCTTCTACAAACTTGTACGCTATTACATTCTTTCTAAAGTGTGACAAAATTCATTGTTGTTGGCCATTTACTAAGTTAGGGGTCAACAATGTTTTGTAATATCTAGGAGCTGGGGAGGTTGTATTCTGACACCATTCATTTAGGATTTTCCACTTCACAAAGGAAATAAAGAGAACAAAATGTATCATTAATGAGCTTTTCTGCAACACTGTCTCTCAGTATCCAGCACCACATTCACAGTGACTGCAATATGTATTTTACAAAATGTAAACAATCCACATCAATAAATATTTTGTTCACATAAACAGATTTATTAGTGGACATATTTATCTGTCTTCATTACTACATATTTCTATTACCATGTCAATCTATAAAAATATTGTGACAAACCACTTGGTGTTGTCCACATTGCCACAGCTATGCATTCTATTTAAATACCGCACAATAGATGAGGAAATGTCTGAGCAATATGCAGCAGATCGTACTGGGGAGAAGTTGCCACATGATGCAAAATGTGTTGCATCCTGTTGCAGGTTACATTTTGCTGCTTGCTGGTCAAGTTGGTGAACTGCATAGAACTGTCACCTGTTCTTTCTCTCCCTTTCCTCACTCTGTGCCTTTTCCTGCTCCTCTTTCCCCTCACTGCTAACAGACCTCGTACTCACAGGTCTTGCTAAGGTGGACCAGACAGCAGTATCTGATATTCCTAGGAGGTGCATGCAGAGACCAGTTAGAAGAAAAGCCTCTGTAACACATCCAAACAATGCATCTGCTGTTCCAGTAACTCTTCCTCCCTGGAAGACTGAGTCAACACCCGGCTGATCCACCTGGGACAGTCCTTTGCTTTCAGAAGCTCGTTCTGTCCCTACAGCCTCTGGAGTGCGGTGTGAGACAGACAGGGCTTCCATTCAGGGTCCAAATGCAGCTTTACGGATTCCTGTCACAAAATTCAACTGAAGAGCCAGAGACTGGCCCATATTCCTCTTCATGTAAGCGCAACATCTGCCCACTCTTGTAACCTGAATACCCACCTCCCGTAAGCTGAGGAGCGCTCCATCACTGTTTTTTATTTTTTTAGGTTTTTTTCATTCTTGTGACAGTATAGAAATAGAGGATCTAGCTTTGTAAACATCTAGTCACAATAACTAAATTCTTATTTGACCTGGTGACCGGTATTTGTCGAGCCCTGTATTGGTATAATACCAAGTATAATGTTGGCCACACACACAGGATCGGTGTTAAATTTGGAAACACATGTAAGTGGTCTCACTAGACTAAATATAACAGCAGATGAAAGCTGTGATAGCATCGCCATAATTCATGAAGAATCACTCATAGCTTTACATATGGAGAAGTCACACGAGATAGCTTTTCACAAGTAGGATTGTAATACTGTATAATAGTGTCTGGATATATGTATTTTCGTAAGGGCCTGATTGCCTCTTGGAATGAGGTGGGATGTTTTTTGCTCTTCATCTTCCCATAGTGGCACCAACAATACACTAATAAGCATAGGGCTGGTTTTCAACACACTATAGAGACCCAATGCTCGTGGGCTTTCATTTATAGTGGAAACCAGCCCAGGCTCTCTAGCATTAGGCCTATTGATGATTCTTTGTATATATATTTTTATTTATAAGAAGTAATTGTCCTTATTGACCTTAATCACTTAATCATGATGTATTTAATTTGGTGGTACCTGATGGTCCTCCTCTTAGCTTGCATAGGTTTTGTGATTGTTTATTTAGTGCTTTTCCTTCAGTTTATTAATCATGTGTTCATGTACTGTACAAATTTAGCAATGCAACCCAGAACGTCTGCT
The DNA here is from genome assembly GCA_031769625.1 of Taudactylus pleione. Lineage (NCBI taxonomy): Eukaryota > Metazoa > Chordata > Amphibia > Anura > Myobatrachidae > Taudactylus > Taudactylus pleione. The sequence continues at coordinate 41,826,853 of JAUIMM010000025.1, read as the reverse complement.
TGCCTCCCAAAAAACCACAATGCTTATTGCGAATATCTTCAACTTGGAAATGTTCCTGAAACATTTAGATGTATATTTCTTCAGAATATTAACTTTAATTTCTGGTGGATAGGTCAAGGCAGTAAAATATGATTCTGTGTGTTTCCATGTTAACAGTGTGCCTTTGTGTGGAGACTACCTGTGTTTGTGTAGATCATATATATTTGTGTTTGTATGTATACACCTGTAATGGGTTTGCATAAATACTCATACACATATTGTATAAAGTATAATATATTTTTGGTAGGAAAGGCAGTACACAGAGAATCTAATTAATTAAAATGGTGTTTATAATAGAAAGTTAACTTACCTAGAATTTTAAAGCCAATTGTAAAAGTCTGAGATGCAATAACATGACAGGTGAATGCATACAGGTTAAATGGGACAACCTGGAATATCAGAATTATAAAGTAACTATTAGTGCAATATATTATTGAAGGTGCTTATTTATTATCTGGCTAAATATGTCTACATTTTATCTTGTTGTGCTTTAAAACATTTTTTCAGGATGAATCTCTTCAACGCCTGCAGAAGGAGTCTGAAATTCTACAGAGAACATATGCACACTACTTTGATCTAACAATTATCAACAATGAAATTGATGAAACTATTAGACATCTGGAGGAAGCCATTGAGCTTGTGTGTACAGCACCACAATGGGTTCCAGTGTCCTGGGTCTATTAGACCATTTTCAAGAGACTATTGGCGTTTTATTACTTCAAAATCACCTTGTGCAGTACCTGGAGAAACCTCTTTGTTGACATCGTCAACCAGTCTTGGCCCCTAGAGACTACCTAAATGTAGTGTGACCTAAATTTATTACTGTCATGTCCTAATGGGTGGAAAGGAAAATGAAGCAAATTTTCAATGCTAATTTAAAGAGACAGTATCTTGTTTTTAACATTTTATTTCTTTTAGATTGTATTAAAAAAAATCTTTTTAAAGTATATACATTATTCAAACCTTTGAATGTTATATTTTTGGAAACCATAGCTTTTTTTTGTTTCAAAGGCCTCTGAAAACTGCACAAGTGATATGCTGCTTTCTATAATCTATTTTATAATGGGAAATTTGATTACTTAGGCAGGGGTGGAACACTACATTATTTTTAGTCTTGTCAGTCATTTAGTAGCAAAGGCGTTATTTAATTTATTTACACAAAATAGCCTTCATCTATTGAAAGAGGAAATACCACATATTTAATGGCCTTTTTCATTTAAGATGATTTACTTAAAATGTTTACTGCATAAAGTAATAGTTTTATTTGATACTGTCTCTTTGAAGAAATCTGTAAACAATATAGAGATTTGAAAGTGGATCTTAATGCATGTGGACAGTCGCAAGCGTTTATACTGTTGGTGTATCTGTGTTGAACAAAACTGTAACTTACTTACAGAAACATACATTCCGTTCATGGGAAATCGTACCCGAGGGAATTAAATACAATTATTATAACCAAGTTGTATACCTATGCACATCCCTTGCATTTTGGACAACTTTATAAAAAGAAGCTGGTTTTTATTATTAACCATGTAGTGAAATGTGTTTGTAATTTTGTCTCAATTTAATTTGTTGTAAACAGGGGAGGGTACGGACTTATTCTTTTTATTATTATTTTTTACAAAAAATTGGCCATTTAAGATCTGTGTCGTCAACAGAGTATTAACGTTTTAATTATGTTGAGAAAAATGCTTTTAATCTGTTTTATGTTTATTATGCATATGCACAACATTTTAACATTTATGTAATGGATGGTTATGGGGACCTATATCAAAAGAATATTCCACACAGTGTAAAAAATAAATAAAAGTCCTGTAAATTCTTTAGCAGAATGGAATCAAAGTTTAGCCTGACCAATATTTTCTTATTTTACTTTAAAAAAAATATACTTAATTTTATGTGTTCCAATATATGCCTTTGGGTCATTCATTTATTGTGACTCAGAAATAAATTTGTTAACTCTGGTTGCACAATGGATAATTGTATAGGTAGTTAGTCTAATGGTTTCATACTAAACTTGTTTTGATTTCCAGAAGTTGATGATGGGTTTAATTTTACTTGGTTTCTCAAATTGTTTCCAGTCGCACAATTTTATTCTTAAAAGATGAAGCAAAGCACAATATGTATATTTACAGTCAGCATAATACGTTATTCACTAGACCATTTACAATACATGTTTTATTCGGCTGACACCAGATAAAAACATAACTTCAAAGCTTTCTTTCAAACAGTAGATGGCATAGGTGTTACTGGATGGAGACATTCACAGTCTTCTAGCTAAATCTACAAGAGTTATTTTGCACTTTTAAATTTGTCATATTTCCTTGCTTCATTTTTAGTCTAAAATTGCCTATTTTTAAGAAGTACCTTTCAATTTCGACAAATAAAAAAAAAAAAAAATCTATATGTTTTACCAAAATCCTCCTTTTGTATATGTAGCACTGTATCTAGATCAGAATCTTGACTTTGCCTCCTACTGGGCATGTGGATGGTGAAGGAGAGCAAAAGTTCATTGTGAAGATTTATTGTGTTACCTGTAAACCAAAAATATAATTTCTTCATCCAGGCTTTATCTCCAACAATGTTGATCCTTATTGAAGATTTTAATTTTTCGTATGTAGTCTTGTATATTTGCAAGTTCACTGTAAACTTCCATAAGAAACTTTCTGCTCAAGGATGGTTGGGTAGGGGAGAGTTAGTGATTAACAATAAATAGAAAAAAAAATCACCATGAAAGTATAAATAAAATCAGATTTATTTTGTCCTGTGCTATTTTTTTATTTGAGTCCTTCTTTTAATTTATTTTCTCAAGATCAGTGTACTGTATGTTTTGGTCTTTTCAAGCTTACATTAATGGAAGTCCTCTAGAATGACAAATTTGCAGTTTTTCCCTGTATCAATGAAAAAAGTTTTAATTGCAGAGCCACTTGGAGTCTAAATAATTTGTGAACATTATTAGAAAACAAAAATACCCTATTACTCAGACAAATATATTTTGCTAAAAATAACTTCTACAACCATACATGAGTTAGGTGAATACAACTTTGATCCTGATATTCGTTAGTGGGTTTACTAGAATTTACATATATTCTCAAAATTGTTGTGAATTGCCTTTTAACATAAAGAACCTGGAGAACCATTTATTTTTCATATCAGCTAGAGTTTACGATAACAGCCTGTCATCCATATTGAAATAATTGGAGAATTTTACTGGTGCTAAAGAAACCTAATTATTAGTATGATTTTGCTAAGTAGGTTTCTTACTTAAAAAGAACAATGTCAATTGCTTTTTTTTTTTTTTTTAGGCTTATAATCATAGTTTAATTATCTTGCCAAGAAGATGTTTGTTTCCAGTGCCTGTTACCATCACATTGCATAAACGTAAAAGAAACCCTGTAAATTATTTAATGTGCAATTAAGTCATCATGTATTTTCATTTACAATTTATATCATATACATACAATCTGCTTAATGTTGGAATTAAGTTGTCATTGCACTAATCCATTCCGGGCAAAGGGCTACAACAGTTATAACTGGTAACAAATTACGATATGCTATTGTGTCTTTAATAGTGATTTTGAGCCATTTCACTATAAGAAGTACAATGTTAAATTTGCTTTTTCAACTGCCATACTCTACTATAGATAAAGTCTTGAACCGGATAAGATTAATACATTGACGAAAACCAACCACTGTCTTTGTGAAAAAGTATGTACATTTGATTAGAATTTTGCTGTGAAAAAACATAATCCGATATAGAATTTTGTACATTAGCTAATTAATCAGAAGTAAGCGGATACTGTCACTTTGTAAGATTGGTTAATCAGAATTAAAGCCAGGTGAAAGATCTTTGCAATATGTTATCACTGTGTTTATTTTTTCTTTACATTGTCTTTCATACAAATTATTATAGCGAGGTGATATGGTGATGTGTGTAGTAACTTAACAAGTAGTTGCTTTTTACCATGGTAACTAAAAAATTGCAACCTAGCAACCAGATCATGATCACTACTATGCTCTACAACACTAAGACACAATGTGAATGGTAACTTTTCTGGCAAAAACCACTAATTCTGGTTACTGATAATGACATGTTCCAGATTATTATAGCATGATGAACTATTACAGCAGCCGGAGTTGATCTCCTGTATTTGTCTGAAGACCAAGTGATGTCATGACCAGATTTCACAATAGGAGTATATGATGATCTGACTGTTGTAATAGTATAGGGTCAATAACACCATATCAGTGATTGCTAATACTCTGTATCCAGTTTCTGCAATTGAAGGGGTGAAGTCCACGAATCAGACAGCATGGCCATTTTATGAAAGAGACACGTATAGTGCTTGTGAGCACTAGGCTGCCCCTTCAAACACTAGTTATTGCAGCAAGACCCAGTAGCATAGCAATTGTAAGTGGCATATACCACACACTTCTCTAAATTGGCTCTTTTGAGTTATATGGTGAACCAGAAGACAAGCACACAATGGTGCAGTGTGATGGAGCACAGACAGGTATAATATACTAGTAGTTTTGGACCCACCATACTCCGTGTCCGACCCACTATATTTAGCCTGTCCCAGCACTGCAGGGTTCTCCTATCCTGAGAGAGAAAACCAGGCAACTCAGGACCTAAAATATAAAATAATATTGCTGCTCACTAACGTTGGGGTGCCAAAACCAGAATCTCCTAGACAAACAAAACAAGTGAGCGCAGAGGGATTAGTGCATTAAATCCCAAAACTATAATTACCCCCTAGCCACTTCCCAGCCTCTGCCTAGTGCAAGATGGAAAGCAGCAGAACTTGACAGAATGGGTTTCTCACACCCTGAACTTTCATCTTTCTATACTATATGGTTCAAATGCCGCTATAATTATCCCATCATAAGGATTGATAAGGCCATTACTGACCTACGTTACATCTTATCTCTATACTTCTATCACTTCCCACCTGCAGTCCAGTAATTTCCTCTTTTCTTGTCCAATGCTATTGTATAATGACAATTAAGGAATTGAAATGAATGCCTGCTATAGGGTTGTGGTCTTGACTTTTATTTCAAGGGGTTACTGTGATACAAGGGTCTCTCACTTTCCATCCTCTGCCTGAAGGCATAATGGCAAGCAGCAGAACTCAGTGATCGGGTTCTCTCACACCTTGTACTGTCATCCTTCTATACTACATGGTATATATTTATATATATTGGTCTATCTAAAGCACAGGTTCTCAAACTCTGTCCTCAGGACCCCAAACAGTGCGTGTTTTCCTGGTCTCACAGAATCACAAGTGAAATAATTAGTTCTACCTGTGGATAGTTTAAAATGTGCCATAAGTAATGAATACACCTGTGCACCTTCTAAGTGACCTGGAAAACGTGAACTGTTTGGGGTACTGAGGACCGAGTTTGAGAACCACTGATCTAAAGGACCTGATTTGTATTACCAGTACATATGGAGACCTATTCCATGTTATCTTATTTAGGCAACATTTCAGTATTTTCCTACTACTTATGAATATTTGATGATTATCCTATAACTACTTGTGACCTGGGTGTATTTTATACATTGTTTTGTGTATATTAGTATTGTTCATTTTTATTTTGTATTGTTTCCCCTATATTTCGCCATCCTTAAGGGAATTCTTTCCCCCATACTTTCACTTTACACGTATATCTTTTTTGTTCCCTAATGATATTTAGTGTTTGTCTTGTTTTGTGAGTCCTTTTTTTTACTTTGATCTATTAAGTGTTACATTTTATATCCGTCGATATTTAGCTATTCGAGTACTCCAATATAGAGTCTAAGGTTTGGTCTTCTGGCCTTCCTCCCCCCTTTTGCAACTAGTGTCATTTACTCTGAGTAGCACCACCATGATCCCATATATATATATAAATACATACAACCTATTTTATGTTACTAGTAGGAATAATGTGGAGATAGCTTCTTTTTTTTTTTTTTTTCATTCTAATTATAGATTCTTTTTTGCCTTGATTTAAATGGTGATTCTTTGACTTGTGCGGTGAATCCTCCCTTCTCCCCCATCTTTTTTCCCTTAATATACACCCCTAGCCACTGTCCCAGATGTACTGCTCTTCAAATAACTCAAAATAAAGATTGGCAAAGCTAGGGTTGAAACTAATCTCCATGGCAGTCCCTTGTTTTTTTAAGTAAAATTGTGCATCAAACAAAAAGTAATTGTGCTCCAGAATATATCTAATAGAATATTACGTGACCTCTATACTTCGGGCTCAAGAATTAAGATGATAAATTATTGTTAATATACCCAGTTCATGAAGTATATTCGTATATAAAGACTCTACATTTCATGTTCATAATATGTAAGATTCTTTTCATATGACCACGTCTAGTTTCTGTAAAAAATGGGTGGTATTCTTAATTTGAGAAAGAAGAGACATCACATAATTTTGTAGGTGTGCATCCACATAAGCAGATAAATTTGTTGTGAGTGAGCCCACTCTTGAAATTATAGGATGTCCTGGTGGAGAAACAAGTGATTAATGGACCTTTTGTAAATTATAATACATGGGAGTAATGATATTGAATAAACAAAAAATGCCAGTTATCACATTTTGTTAAAGTACTGAATCCAAAATAGACTTAAATTCTTTCTGAAAAGATAGAGTACGATCTAAAGAGGTTTTTTTTATAAAAAGAATGGTTATTAAGCTGTCTAGAGGCCTCTGTTATATAGTCCTCAGTATTTTCAATGTCATGGCCACTGCCTTTGCCAGCTTGCTTGAAATAATATGCTTAACCATTATAAGTTTGAGTGTCAATCTTTCTGATTTTTAAAAGTTATCTTTTAAACGACAACGATCTGATTTGTTACATAAAGAGTTTTTACACAACCACAATGAGGGATTTTTAGGAATCTATGTAAGGACCCCTATGTTGTAGAAGATGGAATTCTGATGGATTTTAAAGGTTTTTTAAATTCATAACACACATTAACATCAAAGATCTTACTATCTTTATTGGAGATTTGGACCTCCCTTTTTCAAACAAAATGATTCAAGGATGCCCAATGTTCCTAGGTCATTGTTATCAAGACATATTGGAGAGCCTTCTATGTGCTGATGTTGTAAGTCTTTTATAGTTCCAACTACAGGTACGGACAAATCTGTTCAAACCAACAAAAGCAAACCAGTTGGGTTTTGCTTCAGGGGCAAATTTGAGACCTCTGTTTGATAGGGACATTTCAGCCTAAGTTTTCAATAAAGGTACCTTTAGCATTTAGAGTCTTACTTTTTATGGGTTTTGCTTGTTCCTCCTCTACTGCCCCTGAATCATCATCTCTTCTTTTTGGTGTGGATAGGGGTTTGTTCTTTATTTGGTTGTGACGACATGAGAGTCTTGGAAAGGGGGATTTCCTTTTTCTAAAAAATTAACTCTGGTATGTCTACCACTTGCAATGTTTGTATGATCATCTAAATCATCTCTAAAGTTAATTTTATTTGGGACATCCTCTCACCTAGTGAGTCAAACTTATGTTCTAGGTCTCTCCATGAGTCTCTTCTGTTTTACTTTTGTCCTTGTTGGGTCTTAAAGCCTCCCAGTCTGCAGTTGTTATTAAAGTGTTGCTTAGGGGATTCCCAGTGATGTTTTTTATTCCCTGGACCTATAGTTTGTTATGCGAATATTTGGGTAATGTAGTATTGGATTATCTTTGGTATAATGGTGTTCTGTTGTAAGTGCACACCTGATCATTCACATAATCCTTTGTCTCTGGACAATTTCTTATCTTTAACTTGGATTAGGGATTTCTTTAAATCTTCTAAAACCATGGAAAATTATCTAATGCTGCATTCCAATTTGCCAAAAAAAAAACCTTAAAGGAACAGGATTTAAAAATTCTGAGACCTCTTAGGATCATGTTTTTATCAAGATATTTCTGTAGGGTGACTTGATCCCTTCAATATCGGGCCTCAGACATGAATTAATCCTCCAATCTATTGAAAAGTTGGAATTTATCATTCTGATCCTCATCAGAGTCCAAATGATCTTCATTGTTTTCATCATTAATATATATTTGTCTCCTCTCTAGACGTACAGCCAAATATCTAAGTGAGGGCATCCTGAATGTGAGCTGGTACGTGATGCCTAAGGCTGCCTGATTATAGTAAATTCACAGAGTGAAATATAGGGGAGAAAGAGAAAAACAGGTGCCTCAAGACCTAAAATATGAAATAATACTAATGCTGCTCACTAATGTTGGGGTGCCCTCCTAAAAACCTGAAGATTCTAGACAACAAAACATGAAGTGAGCGCAGAGGGATGTAAATTTTATACATCAAATTAAAAAAGACAATAAAACAAAATATGTAATTGCAATAAAAAATGTGAATATATTATCAAATCTGGAATTTCTGCAAAATCCTATGCACTTATGTGAGATAAAAATTAATAGTTAAAAAGGCACTAATATCCGCAAATCCTTGCTGAGAGTAGTAATGCTGTTGTTTTATAATACACAATGGGGGGTCATTCAGACCCACTCGCGAGCGGCAGTACGCTCGCAAGTGGGTCGATGGTCCCCACTGCGCATGCGCACGACGGAGGGAGCTCCGTCGTGCGCATGCGCGAGACCCGGCGAGCGAAGGACTTTCCATCGCTCCGGGTCTCGCACAAAAGGGGGCGTGCTGTCGATGTTGAAAGTACTTAAGAAACAATGTTGTTCACAAGTTAATTACTTGACAACTGTATCCACATCCTAGGTATTACAATATTGTAACTTTTTAGTAATAAGGATATTTAAACAGTATTGCACTAGTGTATTTATATCCTGTTTTTCTGCATATAATCTAGGAGGAAACATTATCCTGACTGTGCCTGCATTTGCGTTATTTCTAGTAAGGAGATTTCCTAAGGGAGTTTTATTCACCTCCACTCCTTTGACCACTTTAAGAAATTTTTCTCCTCACATTTTTATTATTACAATAGAGGTGTTTATGGAGATGTATATGCTGGAGGTGCTATGTTATGTTCTTCTGTTTTTTTACATGTTTAATGAATTGAATTTATGAAAATGAGCAGACAGGGAAAACGCCAATGTGGGATTTCATACATATAATATTATGAGGATCCAGTAATTGGCAGTGGGGCAACTACATTTGTTACTGTACTGGTCCTGTTAGGAATAGTATGATTAAGTCAGCACTTCACATCAGATAACAGCCTTTTATCATTAAAGCATGCCACTTCCCTCAGAATAGTAAAATACAATCACGAGAGAAATGTAACACTTGGGTCTTCTGTTTATAAATTACTAATGAATCTATGGATGTGTGTAACTGCAACAGCACACCAAACAAGATAAAAGATCTAACAAAAGACAGGCAAACACATTCGAGGAGGCAAGAACCCCAACACTAAATAAGGGAGGAGTAGGGGATCACCATCTATCTTCCTATGTCATACACTGATATTTGCTTTGGGACCATTTTTCCTTCCCTTTGGTGCAGCAGATTATCATGTTCAAATAAATTATTGCTCAATTTTCAGACAGGAGCTGGCTTATTAAAATTGCTCACATATAGGGATGTGTAGAACTTCCTCCCGGGTGTCTATGGATTGATCATTAATGGGGGTGGTCTGATGGTAAAAGTTCATCACTTTTCTGCATTGTGCCTAAGCAGCTGCATTTCCATTTGTTTGCATATGTGCAGACATGAACCATCAATGGTTTTTCACTTATGGTTAACATCCATCTATAGACAATCCTACTCACATAATGCACTGGCACCCAGAAAAAACTGCACATGTCTTTTTTACTTTAAATGCTCTTGGTGGATACATACTTACCAGAAAGCATTCCTCCACTCATGGACGATCCTGCCATCTTATTCCCTGATTGTACATACACATGAGCAGCCTGTCTACAGGAGTAGATCTTCAGGTGAGACCCAGTATCTAAAACAAAGACCTCTAACTGACTCATTACATTGGTCAGATGAGTCACATTGGAGGTAGATTTGGTCCTCTATAACCTCCAGGATATGTCATATTTCCTTTCCTAACTAAGATGGGTAATTTCTATAAAACCCCTCCATTTCTAACACCTGCTGTTACTTATAAATTGATTGAAAAACTTCCCTTTTGTGTATCACTGTTAGTGAGACATGTACATAATCAGCAACTGACAGGGGAGTGTTTGTTCTTGTAGTGCCACTTCGGAGGACTTTGAGCTACGTACTGGTAAGCTCTCAATTTAAAAACACATGGATATGTAATCCTTCATTGAGTAAAGTTAGGAAGCGCTGTGACGTCTTGGCTTTTTATTTGCAAATGTATGTAACTAAAGCTGGGTATACACCTGACAGATATATCTGCAGATGATGGTGGTACACACTGAACAACCATCATATGGCCGGGGAGTGTATCACAACCCCCTCCCGTGGCCTCTGCAGCGTGTACGGGCATCTGCCAGTGTGTACCCTGTATTAGACTTTAGAATTGTGTGTGTTAGCAGATGCACTATATAGGAACAACAGAAAGTATAATCAAACAGGAACACTTTATGTATAAACAGGATCAACAGATGCTACAGTCTTAAACATGATGCTTTTAACATGAAGGAAAGAAGGAACACTTATAACTGTCTGTTTAACATTGTAACTGATATTTTTTTTTTCTAAAAAAAACACTGAAATTGCGGGGGTGTTATGAGTGAATTAGGTGAAGATCATGTATTTCAAATTATCCAAAATGGTATATTAAAAAATATATAATTTTATTAATTATTTGTAAAATAATTTTTTTTCAAACAGCGGATCATCACCATCGGAACATCGCAACTTTCCAGAGTGGCACCAGGTACACTTTAGAGGTTAAGGGAGGGTTAATTTACCCTGCTGTGCTGACTGATCAGCAGTGATTGGCAGACACAGGGAGAGAGTACAGGCAAGCAGAAGGACTGGAAGGTCCCTATGAGAGCAGTACAACTTTGAATTGAATCTGAGAGCAGTAGCTGCCGGAAGATTCTCTTCCTGCAGCCAGCCAACACACTTTATCTGACTGGTTGCATTATTGTGACCAGATAATGCACAGCCTGCTGTGGTCGGAAAAATGCGACCATGCCAGGCAAGTGGTTAAACACCCTAGCTACCTTCTTTGTTATCTAACTATCAACCAATGAGCACTGATGACACCTGTATGTATAATAAACAAAGTTGATAAGTTGCAATGTCAAAATGACACGTCTAACACCCCCACTCAACATCGGCTTCTCAAACCAGTCCCCATCTTGGATCTAATGTCCTCACACTTTGGGATTGGCTTTGTCAATACATCTGCAAACATATTTTGTCTCACAATATCTAAGCAGACTCATGAAGGTAATGATGCTTCACAGTAATATGTTTGGTTCTAGTGTTTATCTTTTCGCTGTTTGCAAGCTTTATACATCATTGATTGATCTCAAACAATACTGTTAGTTGAGCTTCTGACTCCTCAAAATCCTGTAGTAGCTAATGTAACCAAACAACTTCTTGACCAACAAAAATACTTGATTTTTACTGGACCATGAGATTGGATTGTTCCCAAGTTTGAACAAGTAGCCACTTGTTGACTTGTGATCACTGTAATCACCTGCCCAATCTGCATCTACATATCCTTGCAATCCAAGTTTATATTCTGACAATACCAGGTTCAAGTCCTGCATGTGTTTCAGGTACTGCATCACTTTCTTAAGTGCATTCTAATCTCTAATGAGGTTTACTATCACGTGTACAAAGTTGAGATACAGCCATTGGTGTGATCATACCTTTTGCTTCTGACATTCTAAACTGAGAATTGTACCAATCTTAGCAGACTTGGTAGAAAACTTTCATTTCTAAATAGTATGTCACCTCTCTCAGTTCTGTAGTATCAATGTGTAAGTCTAGAACAAGGGTAGGGAACCTTTTTTCAGCTGAGGGCCATTTTGATACTGTGTATATATAATAATATTTGCGGGCTCGGTGCAGGCCACGACCCTTTGTGTGACATCACACAGGGGCGGGGCCACAATTGCCGGTGATTACAGCAATACCTGAAGCATCCTGAGAATGCTCCGGGGAGTTGTAAGGGCAGCGGTGTGACCACCTGAAGCATCCTAAGGACGTTGTAGGCAGCACTGCTGCATAGATTGTGGCTGCAGGGTGCCATTCTAGGCACCCTGCTAGCCAGTTGAGGCTAGCAGAAAAAAGTTCAGAGGGCCAGACCAAATGATTCCATGGGCCTTATACAGCCCCCGGACCTGAGGTTCCCCAACCCTGGTCTAGAACATAATTTAGTCTTGTGATCTCTTCTTCATGGGCAATAAGCAAATCATCCACATATAACAACAGATACTTCCATTTCCCTTTTCAAACTTTGCATATAGGCATGGTTCAGCTTTACATCTTGTGAACTCTTGTTCCAATAAAACTGTGTTAATTTTACAATTCCATTCTATTGTGGACTGCATAAGACCATAGAGTAATTTGTGTAATTTGCAAACAAGGTGTTTGTGGCCCTTTTTGAGATATTCTTCAGGCTGTGTCGTGTACAATTCATCTTTTATATAAATTTTAAGAAAAGCCATTTTGACATCATAATATCTCACATGCATATTTCTTAAGGTAGCAATGCCGATCAAGGTCCTGACAATTACGCTGTTTAGCTACTGGTGCAAAAGTGACATAATCCTCCCCAATTTTTTTCAGAATTTCCATTTCCCTCTAATCTTGTTTTAAATCTGTAAACTTTACCTTGAGAGTCACATTTTGTCTTAAAACCCCATTTATATCCAATTTCTGTGTTTTCTTGTAGGTAAGATCCCATGTCTTCAGCTGTTGAGATTCTATCTCTTCATCAGCAGCTTTATCCATTTTTCCTTTTCATGGGTAGGCAGTTTCTGCATCTCTCTCCAGGATTGTGGCTCAGGTTGTGGTGCTATCTGAGCAAGATAAGATAAGTTAACCACCTCGGTGGTATACTCTTGTTCCATCTAGTAGATCTCCTGACCAAAGGCAAAGGTCATCTTCTCTCTTTAGCAATAACTAGATCATCCATAGTAACTTCAATTTCATTTTCCTCTTCCTCTGGTGCGCTTTCCTCAAGCTCTTCTGCTTGTGCAGTTTCATGAAATGATTGATACACTGAGTTTTCATCATTTTGGATTATAGTCAGCTGGTTGGATTCTATATGCAGAATTCTGTAACCGCTTTGTGATTTACTGTAGCCTACAAGCATTCCTTCCTTTGCACGAGCATCCCAAATGAGCATTTTTCCTGTGACATATCTCTGTTTATGCCCCATGATATCTGCAGTGTTACAGCCTGCTGATAAAGTGTCTGTCCATCTGATAAGCATTTTATCTGACCATGTGTGCCCTGCTTTTTGGTGCAGTAGGTAAAGTGTTGTGAACTTTGAGTAATCATCAATGAATGTGAGAGATTTCTTTTTTGTGTCCTGGGGTCACATTTTTCATTGGTCCACATACATCTGTGTGAATTAGGCTTAGACACTTCTTAGCTGTGCTGTTACTAGTTTTTGGAAAACTTTCTCATCATTTTAAACATCTTACACATTTCATTACTTGGGTGCTGGGATACATCTTTATGCCATTTGCATGCTGTTCTTGGACTAGTATTATGGCTTCTGGATTTCTGAGCCCTTGACAGTGCACACATACATGAATCTACTTAATATGCTTCTGTATTAACAGCTACAGTTTAATGATGCAGTTGATTTGTGATTTTTCATTCTGCAAGTGTGTCTTTTTCTAGTAATGCGCTTATCACCTTAAATGTCAGAAATATGTCCTTACTTGGTAAGCTTTTTAACAGACAACAGATTGGTGTCAAGATTAGGCACATTTAATACATTCTTCATAAGTATCTTTCTGGTAAATGTTGGAGAGATTGGACAGTAAATATAATTTTCTCCTATTCCTTCTGAGCCCATGTCACGATCATTAGCTCTTGCTACTCTTTCTGAATTACTTTGATCTAACTTAGTAAATTAATTCTTATAATTTGTCATATGACTTGTAGCTGCTAAGTCAATACACCAAGCATTTATCACTGTGCTTGTGTTTGTATTGAGGTATTTTCCAGATCCTATATAGCACTCTTTGCATGTTGTGTTGCACCTTGTTTCTTTAGCTGATTCATTCTAGCTTTACAGGCTCTGTAATCTACATTTAAGTGACCAGATTTCGTGCACACAAAACATTCACGTGTTTCTGATCTCTGACTAGTGCTTTTAATAATACAGTCCTGAACTCTCAATACTGTATTTGCACTTTCTATCTTGCGATTGAATTCATACACAAGTTTCCCTTTCAACACATCTGGTCTGACATCAAGTGTTGTTACAAGTGTTTCATAGATGTCTAGGAGACCACTGAGTAGCAGGGCTATATAAAAATCCTTTATTTCTTTACCTATGCAGTGCAAACCTTCAACCATTTCTAAGGTACATCTTCTTTAATCCTGCATGTACTGGCCTTTAAGCAGTTGAATCTGGTACAACTTTTTTTGCTAAATATAGCTTATTAAATTAGCTGCCTCATGCACTTTCTGCAGCACATACTGCAAGATAAATGTGTCAGTTACATATATGCTCAATATGATCATCATCTACACAGAGATATTTTACCCTGGGATTTTTCAATCTATTCCTCTGTGACTGGGTGAGGCTTAGCCTCTTGTATACATTTCCACACACCTTCCCTTATGAGCAGCATATTTACTGTGAATTTTCATGCCTGATAGTTCTGGTTAGTCAGACTCTATTACTGTGTTTAGTTGAAACTTTGGTAGCAGCAACCAGTCCTCTGGGCCCTGTCTTTTCTTTCACTGAAGATCTAACTTTCTTAACTATTGTGCCTGTAGTCCTGGGCCCATAACATGTTAGCAGATGCACTACATAGGAGCAGCAGAACGTATAATCAAACAGGAAATGTTTATATACAAACAGGATCAGACATATGCTGAATTCTTAACATGCTTTTTTCAGCATGAAGGAAAGGAAAGAAGGAACAGTCTGAATAACCCCAGCTACTTTCTTTTTTATATACATTTCTCAACCGCTGAAAACTGATGATGTCTGCATGTATTAAAAAAACAGTTGAGAGCGGTGATTGCAATATTAAAATGACACCTGTTTAACAGTATTTACTAACATAAGGCTGTATTTCATTTAGTGGTTTATGTGTATTTGTTTCTAGATAAGCTATCCCATTCTAGCACCTGCTGTTATTCAAAATGGAAGTTGCTCAAATTATAAGTATCACTCTTTTTGAGAGATGTCACAGTTTAGGGAAAACCAAGGGATATTCCACTTCTACATCAGATAATTTACTAGTAGGGCTAAAGTCCTCCATACATATTAAATCAATTGGGGCAATTCCTTGGTCCCCAGATGCTGGGGTTGGAGCATTGGGGAAATCCAACATGTTGGATTTCCCTGATTTTGCAGATCCCAACCAAAGTATGATCAGGATCAGCAAATCAGGGATTTTTAACGTGAAGAATTTCACTGATTCCCCATCGAACATTGATGGCCGCCAATATGCGTTTCCAATCACATCAGGAAATTGACAAAGCAACAAGCAGATTTATGGGACTCTGAAGAAGGCTCTAATAGTGAAAGAATGAGGCTAGTAAAGTGATTTGACACGGAATGTATCGTAAATTGTAGCATATTTGTTCACACACAAAAAATAGCTTATTGAGATAATTGGGAAATATAAATATACTTAGGAAATTGTGAATCAGATGGACACAATTATATTTTTTACAGAACAGAGTAGCCCAATAATCTTCTACTTGATCAATTATAAGTGGCATATTTAGTATGTTTATATACACTGGCTCTATAGACTACATTGTTCACTAATCATATACATTTTAATTGTATTGAATTCATTCAGAGTTAATGGTTATTGGGTTGTTTTGCTAAGAACTAGCTAAGTACAAGCAATGATTAATTAATACAGAATTAATAGATTTGCATTTTTATTGAATGTTATAATTGAGTCCTAAACATAATGTAATTCTCCAGAAGACGCAGGAAGTAGAGAGGTGTGCTTCTAGATACAGATATGTGTCTTTTTAGTCCTGGGAAGGGAATACAGGGTACATTTGCTGCTAATGGGGCTTGTCCTTCACTACTTTCCTTTTATATAAAATATACATAGTTTTGGGGTGAGAATCCAGCACAATGATGGGGTAGGACACAGATTGGTTAAGGAGAAAGTTGAGTACATAATAAGATTGACCCCTTTTCTAGGTGTAGATTTAGTGTGTACATACTAGTGTTTCCCAAATCCAGTCTTCAATGCACCAACTCATGTTTTCTGTATCTTGTTTTACCGAAGCAGAGGTGTATTCATAATAACTGACACAACACTTTAAAAGATCCACAGGTGCTACTAATTATTTCACTTGTGATTCTTTGCAGATACCTGGAAAACATGCATTGTTAGGGTGCCCCTGAGGACTTCATGTGAAAAGCACTGCTAAATACTGTACACAATGCCAGGTTGATCATTATAATAGAAGCAGTCTTAATTGCTATTTATTTTAATATTGTATTCACAAGGTCTTTTTTTAAAAAAAAAAACATTTTATTGTAGTGTGCCAAAAACAAGAAGTAAAGCCAGATATAATCAGCAGAAAAAGTACAATGGCAAAGTGACAAGACCTGGGAATCCACTATAAAAAAAACTGCTAAATAAATAGGACATAATTAAAACAAAGTATGTAATCAGAAATGAGAAAAGTTAAAACAGTATAAAAATGTAACAAAGCCTTGAGGCATGGCAGGGTCAAAATGGCATATATATAAAGTGCACAATAGACCTCTAGAGAACTTAGATTACAGTAATAAACAAATCAAATCACAAAATAGTAAAAAAAAAAAACCTAAACATGACAAAATGATACCGGTGCAATGACATCACAAAAAGTTGGCAAATTGTATGAAAATATACACATAACTTGGGAAATAGATTAGAAAGAAGCCACTAGGGGCCTGATTCAGAGATGGACCCTAATGAAATGTTCACTCAGATTGAGCGATTGTTTGCCATCGCACATGTATATATGCCACTCTGCACATGTGCAGTGATCAATTACAGACTTTCAGAGGATCCCATCACAAAGTGACTTACAGGTTGTCAGCATTTGGGGGTGGTAACGGGGAGTGGTCAGAAAAATGCAGGTGCACAAATTATCCACTGCGAGTGCATGCACAGCTCTGTGTGTCAGAACAGCTCCCAAGGCTGCAGCAGGTCAGACCTTCTGCAAGGGTAAGATGGCCACTGATGTGCATCGATGTTACCGATATATATGCAGGTATGCGTTGTCGCACGAAGGTAAGAAGGCAGCAATGGGCATCTTTATGCCCTGTACATCTTTGCTAAAATTAGCATATTTTTGCTGCTTCATTGCTTATGTAATTGCAGCTGCGATTGCATTTGGGTCCATCTCTGAATCAGGCCCTAGGTGGCGGAGACTACATGCAATAACTATAACAAAACGTAGAATAGCACAGAGCAGCCCAAATTTAGTTATGTCAGGACAATAGGTGGTAATGTGAGGACCAGCATCCATGGAGAAAGTCCCAATCAGGAATATAGATGAGAGCTCAGCAGATCAGAGGAAGAAGTCCCAAGGAAGATAGTTCAGGGGCACTCTGCAATGGTACACTACGGTAAATTTAATAAAGGTTGATTTTGTGTTTTTGCAGGATTTCCCATTGCAATTAAGAGAGTTACAAAACCCACAGCAAAATGACCAAAAACCTTACTTTAGAACATCGGATCAACAATTGATAGAAGACTATAGAAACCGGAGATTTACTAACGGTTGGCTTATAAAATTACCGAAGACTTAAGGCCAACACCCCCACCACCCCCAATTTTTGAAGAATCGGCACCGAGCATGTATTATTATGATGATGATTAAAATATCCTTTATTTATATGGGGACATGTGTTCTGCAGCGCCTTACGTGGTACATAAACAAATAAATAAACAAGAAACCAGTGAGTTGTAATACAATGCAGGACAAGGTTTATATACATTGCTGCATTGGCAATCATAACACTCAAATAAGCGACAGGGTGTAAGTGTTAGGTACCCTAGTGAGGAGTAAGTAGATGAAAATATAAGTAAGTAGAAGCACAGGATGGCAGAGGCCCCTGCTCATGAGAGCTTACATTCTAATGGAGAGGGGTAGACAAACAGGCATGACACAACTTTTTAACAATCTACTTGAGAAGCAAAACATGCAGCTTTCTCTAAAATAAAATGTTCAGATTTATTTGGTAGGGCATTGATACCTGTATATGCTACATCCTTTTATGTAGTTTATCAAGTAATCAAGGCCATATGGAAGTGACTCATAGTAGTCCATATGTCTTCAGATAATAAAAAAAAACTTTCATGGTAATGTCTGCTGGTGACCCTGTCATTGCGGCTTAGCCACTGTACCATTTTCTGGAGACCTATGGAATACTACATGGACCCATGAGGGTCCGATCCAAGGGATTGGTGAGTTTGTTTTTTAATAAAGGATTTCAACCTACGGTGTAGAGATGAGCTGTTCGGTTTTTGAGAAAACCGAAAACACCCAAACTTACGGGTTCCGGGTTGAATCTAGTCCCTGTTCGGAATCACTTTGAGGTTCCAAGTAGAAACCAGTCCTGACTCTAGTTTTCTCAATTCGGAACTCAAATACAATCAAAAACACACAAGATATGTTTTGTAGATACAAGTTCCCTCCCTCGTGATTTCCGGTGCTGTGAGGTGGTCAAAATTCCCTGGAAATGACTGGAAATAAATGTCATTGATGTTAATAATACTAAAGGAACAAAAACAGGTACAAATTATGTAATTTTATACGTATTCATCAATTTTAAAATCTAAAACCGAATTCCAATCTAAAACACTTGAAGGTGGTTTTGCCAAAACACAGTCATAATAAAAAAAAAAAAAACACCATGCTGGCACTTGTTGTTCCACAAGGGCTTGCATGCCAGGGCAGGCTGGCTGGGACCTGTAGTCCCACTAAATAATATTACAATCTATTTTTACACCTTTAACCTCGCATCCACCTCCACCAAGGATGCGGGGAAGAGCCCTGGGCAGAAAGATAGTTGATCCTCAGGAGGGAGGATCACATTTTATTTT
The DNA here is from genome assembly GCA_031769625.1 of Taudactylus pleione. Lineage (NCBI taxonomy): Eukaryota > Metazoa > Chordata > Amphibia > Anura > Myobatrachidae > Taudactylus > Taudactylus pleione. The sequence continues at coordinate 41,807,633 of JAUIMM010000025.1, read as the reverse complement.
TGGGAGTCCCGTAAGAGGATTTCCAGCTATGGGCTCACTAGTTTGGGGCTGGTTTTACATTATGGGAGAGGGAACCCATGCTGTGTGTCTGCCTGCTAATTTGTAAGCCCTCCAGCTGGTTTAGCCTGGTGCTGGTTATTGGAAAATGGGGGGACACCACACCAGTTTTTCCCCCGATTTTCTAGCACCAGACCAGGCTGAAAGGTCCAGGGCAGGTCATGGAGTTAAGGGGGACTCCACAGAGGTTTTTTATTTACATTTTTTAACAATTTCATTGCTTTAAACCGTAAGAAGCATGCACAGATCATAGTATACTGTGCAGTGCTTTTGTATGGACAGGTTTATTGTATTATTGTAACTTCTATATGCCATCGGTTTTTGAGCTGAAAGATCAAAACCGATGGCATTTAGAGATGCAAAAAATTATAGACATGTCAGGTTTCAATTGAAACTGATGATAAATGATGAAACTGATGATAAATCTGCGTTTTTTTTTAGTAAGCAACATGTCGTCATTAGCAGCTGGCTTCAGTCGTTTTTTTAAAACGATAGCAAACTGACCTTTAGCAAATCTATCCCTAAGGGAACTGAATGCAAAGGCTGGAGTCCACAAAGACAAAGGGTCTTGCATGGCAGTAATGTATATAGGTGTGGTCCTGTGGCAGAGCCCATCATATCAAAAAAAGAGGGTAAAGTTGGGAAACCAGATAAAGGAAATATAGGTAGTGGGGACAGAAGTGAACACACAATGGGAAGGACTGAATCAAAAAGATAAGAGACCAGAAAAAAGTGGTATGAGAGATGTTAGAAAGGAGAGAGGGTGACACAATATTAGTGAAGGGGAAGGGGGCAGACTACAGCAGAGCCAACAATCACAGGAAAGAGGGAAGTGGCTGTGAGCAGACAGGCAAGCAGGCACACAATGAGATGGGGCAAAGAACACCAGTTCCAGCAGCATGGGTCACAGCCACCGCTGCGATGTCACAGAGAGCAGTAACAGTTAGTGCAGTCACAGGTGGGCAGTTGAAGACAGAGAGACCAGGGACCATTCTCCAGACAAGCACTAACCTTGCCAGCAGAGAACACTCATGCAGTCCACCATGAGCCGCCAGCTGCAGAAGGAAAAAGGGCAATGGGAGAGACCACAAAAGAGCTCCACATGTGTAGCAGCACATGCAGGAGTACCAGGAGGGGCACTTTCAGGTGGCGGGTCCCAGACAGGCAGATGATCCCAGCAGCAGAAGCCTGGTACAGTCAGAAAGACATAAACAGAGATCGGGCCTGGGAGAGAATGGGCATGGCCAAATTCTAGGAGGTGTAGCCACACCCCTTCTAGAAAAAAAACAATGAAAAATATTAGAAAACAGCTCCTGAGAGGCCTGGCAATGATAGATATTAACAGGACTTATCAATTAATTAATGATGAATCTTCATAAAACATTGGTCCAATTCTAGACACTCTCTCCTAGTATAGAATTTAATAAAGATATATTTATGACGAGCTGATGTACCTGGTTTCACCCGGGTAGAGCTTAGATATTTACTGTTTCCATTTCCATCTCACCACTTTAGTAACACATTAATCCTTCACCTCTATAGTAATGCATCCCTTCCCTCACTAATATAGTCAGACATTGCTCTCCCTCATCTGTGTAACACATTCCATTCCCTCACGTCTGTAGTAACACATTATCCTCACTCACCCCTTTAAGAGTCGAATTTCAAAAAATCCCTGCTTAGTGAGTGCCTACATCATGGAAGGAATATACGTCCCGATTTTCATGTTTCTAGATCCAGGGGGTGTGGCTGGGCATGAGTCAGTCAGGAGATTTGATTTTATGTATATAGATTAATCACATATATTCAGTATACAGATTTAATTTTTCATATGATTTACTAAATAAGGAATTTTCCAGTGTCAAATCCAGTGTCTTACCTTGTGATATTCTAGCAAAAATGTCAACTTATTTTAACCACATGTCTGACATGTGGCCACTTCGAACTGGGCTTTTCCTGACACAGTCACATTTGAAGCTGATCTTCTGGCAGCTGCCATGCTCAGCCAACCGGGCCAGCACCTTGGTTGCTGCAGCAGCCTCCTCCGCTCAGGCTAAAGAAGGTGGGTGACCAGAAAAAGGATAGCCATCTCACAGCTGCAGAAAGGCAATATTCCTGCTGGCTAAGCTGAAGCATATCAGAGCAGCCGTGGGTGGCTGTCCATGGCCACCCAAACTGATCGGTGACCCTAACATGATTACCCACAGTCTGCTCCCTCTCTCATGCAGCACAGTAGCAGCAAAGATGGGTGATTATTAGGATTGCCCAAACCTTGCTGGTGACTGCCCTTCTTGTAGGACTGCGAAATCCTGAAAGAAGCAGCTTCATACAGTTTGTTTTGTTTTCTCTTTTATATATACACACACAGTATAGGTTATTTATTTTGTTTTTTTTTAACTGTATACACTTTTTTTTTTTCAATAGAATTCTCCAAAATTATTGATTTTCTTTTTTATTCAATTTGCTTTAACATTAGCTTTTTAGGCTTGATTAGTCTCTATTTAAGTTTCATATCAAAACAACTTGAACATTTCCAGCAGAAATATTGTGACCACATAGTCATACAGGACCCATATACACATATTTCTAAAAAAAAAATCATATTTCAATACATAAATTCACAATAAGTAGTATGGTATCTCAATTCATAAATAAATGGGAACCTTCAATTGCTTAAACTTATCTAACATCATACTGAAAACACATAACATAAAGGGGGGTAAAACAAAGGGAAGGAGGGGACTGGGAGAGGGCTAAAGAAGATGCACAGAGAATAGTGTGATTACAGACAGGGAGCCGAAGCACTTACTAAATTAGTAGCAGGGCAACATGGCATAAAACAATAAGATCAGCAAGTAGCGGCATTACAGGAATGTATATCAGCTCAAGTCTCTGGGAATCAAATCTTTAAACGAGGAGATGAGTTTAAAATTTAGCCAGCTAAACCATCGTGCAGTGAAATCAGGTTGTTTTTCCGAGACCATATAAAATATGTCATCCATGTACATGTAAAAATCTAACCTAGGGCACCAGTCCCAAACATTGGGTGGTTGGGGAGGATCGCCAATGGAGCGGAACTACTGCTCTGGCTGCATTGTTCATGTGTTTTAGAAGATACTTTTTATACTGAGACAGAAGGATGGTTGTATGAGATAGTAAAAAAAAATCGGGGTTTGTAGGGGCAGGGAAACCAATTATCCCTGATGCCAAGGCTATAACCCTGGTCCAATATGGTGTAATCAATGGGCAATCCCACCAGATATGGAACATTAAACCTCTGTCTTTCTTGCATCTCCAACAAAGAGGTGACGCCCCAGGAAAATACTTCTGTATAACAGCTGGGCAATGGTACTACCTCTTTAGAACTTTGTATTGTGTTTCTATGACGTCCAAGCTAGATGAACTAGCACTAGCATATTGAAATACTTTATTCCAATTAATCTGAATATTTTTAGTTGCCATGTCCTTAACCCAAGCTATTTGAAAGTATGTCCCATCAGGAACAGTAATAGCTAAAAGAATTTGGTAAATGGTGGAGACATGTTGGGGGTGGCATCGTTTGTACAAATAGATTCAAAGGAAGTTAAGGGTCTACCAAATTGTGCTGTTTCTCCAAGAGAGGAGGCAAAATTATGTGTTTTTATGTAAAACAAGTGGTCTTGCCTAGACAAACCAGCTTCATTGGACAATGTTTCAAAGGACTTGAATATCCCTCCAGAAACCCAACTACGTAGCCTATTTAATCCGACAGCTGACCACTTCGACGCCATTCATCCTGAGACGCTGGGGCTGAAAAGGGGGTTGTATATTATAGGGGTAAGGGAAGATACCTCAGAGGACACACCAGCTCTTGACCTCAGCTTTCTCTATAGTGCCAGAGTTGGTCCCAGAGTCGGGTGATCCGTACAAGGCAATTTGGAGCACCACGGAATAATATCCAAATGTAGGTTTGTAGAGGCTGATTGTATGGCAACCCACTGTTTCTCCCGTGAATTCCAATACCAATCCACTACTCTATGAAGGACAGTAGCCTGGTAGTAACCCGAAATCATGGGAAGCTGGAACAAGACCTCATGCTTAAATTCTGGCTTTCTGCCACTCCACACAAAATCTTAAATAACATTTTGAACTATAAATAACTCAAGGGTCATTTTAAGGGTCTAAGATAGTTTTATGAACTGTGAAAGGTAGGTCCAGAGCCTGAGCCACCACCTCCAGAAGAATGGGGAACTTTATATCATCCAAGTACATATGAACCTCTGACTCATGACGCAAGTTCTCAGACTCTAAGCAGGTCTGAGTAAAATTATAGAGGCTTGAGTAATAAGCCTGAAATATTTTTGCGATCTCTGAGTCTGAGGAACAGAGATTACCAGTATAATTTTTTAGTTTCTGTATATAGGTCTGGGACCTCTGTGCCAGAGGACTCTCGCTAGCATCTTCCTGGGCTTATTCCCCCACTGTTAATATTTATGTTTACAGCATTGAAAGGCTTTCCTGACACCCTCTGATAGTGCCTCTCTCACTTTTTGCAATTTCACTTACACATCTGAGGTCATTGCATTTTTATGGGTCTGTTCCAGAGTCCTAATCCTAGAAAGCAGCGCATTCCTGCATTAAATTTTCAGTTTTTTTGAGAAAAGTGCCCAACTGAATACACATGCCCCTAATGACGCATTTGTGGGCCTCCCATATCGCCACCGGTGAAACATCATCAATCACGTTGGACAATATGTATTTGTCAATGGTGTCCAGTAATTGTGTTCTACAATTAACATCTCTAAGTATCTTCTCGTTAAACATTCAACGCCAGTGACGAGGCAAAGGATGGCTAAGTCGTAGTAACAAAGTAAAGGGGGCGTGATCTGAGTCTGTTATCTGGCCAATAATGGCATCTGCCAATAATTCAAGATGATGCCAGTGCTGCAGAGCAGTAAAAATCTCAGGGAAAATGGCGGCAGTCATTTTCCTGGTGACTCGCGCATGCGCAGAAAAGATGTCCCCGGGAATAAGGCGCGGGTGCCATTTTCCTGGAGACCCACGCATGCACAGTAGATTCTGGCATTAAGCCAGAATCGAGTGCACTCAGTCTGCTGCCAGAGATAAGGGGGCCCAAACGGAGGCTGAACATGGGCCCCCTCCTCTCTTAAAATGCCCCTGCCTGCAATATACCCAAGTATGCATCCTGCAAAGGCATACCGCATACATATATGCACCACTACCCACATAAATCACGGGCTGGTGCTCTGTATGTTCCGATCCAGCTCTGCTCCATCCAGAACACTGTGGGTATGTAACTGAGTACAACAGTAGAAACATACTTCTATACAATAAACCAAACTCTTGGTTAAGTCTTCCGCTGTCTAGAGTATCTGGTAAATCCACTGGTGTATTTTATTTACTCTGCATGTCATTGCCAAATAGTACACACATATCAACATTGTCAATGGATTGGATATATTAAGCAGCAAGTGAGCACTCAGTTCTTGAAATTATAAATCCAAAAATCTAGAGGAGCTCTGCGCACTCCGTAAACTGCAGTGGAGGAAATCAAGTGGGTCATCAAGCACCCAATAAGGTCAATAATAGACAAAAAAGGATGAAAACCTGTTGCTGCTCTCACCTCCTATTTTTCTACACAGTGGCGTAACTTCATCCCAGGTGCCCGGAGGCAAGATAAATGTTGGTGCCCCCCCCCAAACTAAAATGTTCCAGCCCCAGCTGCCGCCGCCCCCCTTATGCAGTTCCTTTTATATAATGCCCCCAGTAGTGGTCCCCCTAAGCAGTGCCCGCCTATGTAGTGCTCCCCAGTAATGGTCCCCCTATGCAGTACCTCCAATAGTGAGCCCCCGGTAGTTGCCCCCAGTAGTGAGGCCCCTGTAGTTGCCTCAGTAATGAGCCCCTGTAGTTGCCCCCAGTAGTGAGCACCCTGTAGTCGCCCCCAGTAGTGAAGCCCCTGTAGTTGCCCCCAGTAGTGAGGCCCCTGTAGTTGCCCCCAGTAGTGAGGACCCTGTAGTTGCCCCCAGTAGTGATGGCCCCCACCGTGCACGCACACACAAAAAAAAAAAAAAAACTTACCTTTATCCCCGCTCCAGTGCTGCTGCCGTCCATCCCCGGCGTCCGCTCCTCGGCACTATGGGAGTGACGTTATGACGTCACTCCCATAGTACACTGCGGGACCCGGAAGACAGAGGGAGCTCCGTCCTCCGGCTGCTGCCGGGGTTTGAATAGGAGCCAGATGCCTGCTGGTAACACACTCAGCGGGTGCCCGGCAAATGGAGGGTGCAGGGGGTGCGATCGCACCCCTTGCACCCTACGTAGTTACGCCACTGGAGGTGGAGCGCCGATCAGCGGCGCTCCTCCATGCAGCTCCCGGGGACAATGGAGCCAGGTGCCCCCTTCAGGGCTGAAGCCCGGCGGCAAATGACTCCATTGTCTCCGGGAGTTACGCCACTGTTTCTACACAATCAGCAAAGTCACAAACTAGACCATAAAAAATATCAAAGGTAAGTTTCCAATTACAATTGGATATCTAATGTCATAGTCATAATTACAATGGCCCTTAGTTCTGTGAATAGTTAATCAGAGGAACTTGTGGGGTCAACAAATCTCTCCCGAGGGTATCTTTATATGGTGATCCTCAAAAAAAAAAAGATGAGAAGAAATGGAAGGAAAAAAACAATAGTGTAATATGATTTTTACAGGATCAATGTCCCCAAAATGGTGTTCTATATAGTGGTCAATAATCATACCATACTCACTCTGTGAAACAGAGGTAATCTCCCATAAAGGTATCTTTTCCCCACGATCTATATTGCACCAATAATCGAAATACCCATATGTAGGTGGATACAACAGGAGAGAAAGGGCATACCTTACTCACAATAAATCTTTACAAGATGTATTCATAAAGGGTTTCTTTTAAATCCCAAAGGCACTTTGCATCCCTTTGTTTTGGCCCCTCAATTCCTCAAGGTTTATGCAAGTTTAAATGAATGAGGGATTACGTCAGACAAATAATAGTAGTATTCAAAAATGTATTATATCATAAAAACATAAAATATCAACCATGCATAAATAGGTGAAAAACCAGGAAGAGATGGAAAAATAATCACCTGAAGTGGGAGACAAGGTCCAGACTTTTCCCACAGTTGGTCAGAGATTCCTGGTATGATCACCCTATGCTCCAGCCCTATACACCTCGGTGGAGATGGCAACAGGATGCACTTTTTGAAGAAGTCAAGCCGACTGAAGCAGTGTGATGCTCTGTGCAATGATCTTCTCAGAAACCTTAGGTCCTGGCATGTGGATGTTACTTTAACGTGTACCACCTACCTAAACGTTGATGTAGACCAAGCACACCCATTTATGGTATTCCCTGAAGACATTGGCCTCTTCAGCAGGTTAATGCACCCTGTCACACCTTTTAATGTTATGGCTGATGGGTGTATGTATATATATATATATATTAGGGATGTGCAGACTCGGATAGGTTTGAGTTTGCACGTTGAGTTCGGATTTTTCCCTCCAAAAAAACGGAACTCAGAAAGAGGCTAAATGTCATCTTACATGGACGAACATCATCATTCCTGGACAAAAGTCCAGGAATGATGATGTTCGTCCATGTAAGATGACGTTTAGCCTCTTTCTGAGTTCCGTTTTTTTTGAGGGAAAAATCCGAACTCAACGTGCAAACTCGAACCTATCCGAGCCTGCACATCCCTAATATATATATATATATATATATATATATATATATGACAGTTGCACACGCAGGGGTGGTTTCTGAGTACCCAGAAACCCCCCCTGACAGACTGGAGAGCAGGCAACGTGTTCTTAAGCCCCGCCCCCTCACTGCAATTTTGCCATGATTCGCGGGTCAATATTAAGGAGGTGGAGCCAATAATACGTGATTTAATTAGATTTGAGTCATTTGGCTTAAGAACATGGTGACAGCCTGCTAGATCCTGTCCCTATCATATCTGCTGCAAGGTAAGTTTTTTTAGTAATGTATGTGTGTGTGTCTATGACGATGAATTTATTACATCGTCATCAGGGCAATAAATTAATTGAAACGTTGGCATCAAACCTGCCTATTTTATTACACTTTTGATGTCCGAGTCCCGCCGGTCTATGGATATATATATACACGCACGCACGCACGCACACACACACCCCACCCCCCCCAAAAAAAGATCCCTGTGTTTGCCCCTGATTGAGAGAGAGAGAGAGAGAAGTACATGAAATGAGTGCTGGAAACCTGAGGAAACTGAGGAGGAGGAGGAGCTAAGTTTGGGGAGCCTGGGTAAAGGAGCAAGAAGGAGTGTTGTGTGAGCAGGAGAAAGATGCTTGATATATGGCTCTAAACGTGCTGGTAGTTACAGATTTCTCTGAATCATTCATAGAAGGAGCACTGGTGTGAGATGTGCATGGGATGCCACATCCGACACAGGGCCTTATTCAGGGATGCCACATCAGACACATGGTTAGCGCACATCTCAGGTGGTGGGAGAACTGCTCATGCGCAGTGTGTACTGCGCATGTGCAGCCCTCCGTTTGCGAGTTCGCTCACAGTGTCTCTCAGCCGCAGCTTGATTGACAGGCTGTGGTGTTTGGGAGGCAGAGCGGAGGCATTCCATGGCTTTTCCGGGATGGACGAGGCCAGGGTCTGCGTGGGTGCACGCAGACTTCCTAGCCTCACAAGCTGCCAGGAACCAGCAAGGCTGTGAGAAGCGATTGTTCTGATGGTGACCCCAGGCCGCAGCGCTGGGATCACGCAGATGCAGCACGGAGGTGTGTGACACCACCTTCTGCATTTGCATTTTAAATGGACGGCATTGCACAGCAGCTTGTGTGCGGCTGTGCAATTCTGTCCATCACTGAATCAGGCCCACAGTGTGGAGTGGTATGTAAAGCTGGTCATCAGGAGCAGAGGAAGGAAAAGCTCCTCATGCTACAGCAGGGGTGGGGAACCTTTTTTCTGCCCCAGGGCCATTTTGATTTTTAGAAATTCACTCGGGGGCCATACAAAATTATTAACTTAAAATTTGCCTCCTATATTTGGTTAAAAACGTTATTACCTCCCCCTTAATGCGATGACTGTAAGTAACTGTTTCTCTTTGGTATGTTGCCAGGCAGAGTCTGGAGGGGCAGTCCCTATGGATGTGTGACAGGCAGATTGATAAGGCAGCCCTGGGGTCCTCTCAATCCTAACCAGCCTGATGACAGCACTGACTGTACACACCCCCTGCTGTGCCACCACTGCCTGCTTGCCCGCGCTGTTAGAGTGAGACCCTGCACACCCCTGCACTAACCAGCTCAATGGCAGCCATGTGACAGCCCTGATTACCCTCCCCCCTTGTGCGCTGTCTGCCTGTCGCCGCTGATGGGGAGAGAGCCCTGCATGCCACTCAGTGACAGCCCTGACACCCTGATCCCCCCCCTGTGCTACCTGCCGCCACTGATAGGGAGAGCCCCTGCACTAATCCGCCCGATGACAGCCCTGACACCCTCCACCGCTGCGCTACCTCCCGCCGCTGATAGCCGATGACAGCCCGACACACACACCCTCCCCCCGCTGTGCTACCTGCCGCCGCTGATAGCGCAGCGGGGGGAAGGGGTGTGTCAGGGCTGTCATACCAGCCACCGATGACAATCCTGACATCCCCTCTCCCCCGCTGCGCTACCTGCCGCCGATGACAATCCTGACATCCCTGCTCTCCCGCTGCGCTACCTGCCGCTTCTGACAGCTGCTACACTACGCTGATTCTGCTGCTGCCGCTGACAGCCAGCCGGGCCGAAAGATTTCACCTTGCGGGCCGTATACGGCCCGTGGGCCAGAGGTTCCCAAGCCCTGTGCTACAGTATTAAGCTGCAGAAAGAACCCAAACACAAGCTGCATGTGAGAGAAAACCACTTGTATACACACAAGCATCTATTTATTTGTGAGAGACAGACATTGACTTTTAAAAATTACACATCAGCACAGGAGCGGAGCTATTTAAGTAAACACTTCCATTTTGTTTATACACTTTAAGGGCCCCAACGTGCACACAATGACTCAAATGTGACCCAGGTTACCACCGTTTAAACCATTTAAAGAGTTTTTAACATATTGCAGAGTATCCTGGACATTGTTACTGAGGCCAAAGAGCCTTCATTTATTTAAAGGGACATTCATTGAGTTCCAACTGTGCATACTGTGGAAACAGGGTTTATGTGAACACCCAGTTATTTTATAGTTCTACAGGATTATTCTAAATATTTAGTAGGGCTGTATTATTATTCTTAAAAGATAGTTAATAGTTTTGTAAGTGTTGTATTTGAGTGGAAAAGCCATTAACAGTTAGAGGGCCTGATTCAGGAAGGTCGCAGATGCGATTGCAATAGTGATTATGCACGCAGTCTCACTTCGATCATATGCTAATCCATTGAGATCGCTATGCCATTGCAGCACAATATAAGGACGCCCAATTTACCTTACACACATCCGTAATACTTAGCAAGATTGCGAAACCATCAGTAACATTGAGCACCATCAAATTTGTGCCGGCACTTTACGATGCATGATGAGGTTATTTTCATGTCTTGAACGGTCTGTGAGGGGACCAAGGTCGAAAGACAGCATTCACAGCATTGGTATAAGTACTGAAGCTTTCCACATTGCACATTTGGCATTGGGCCTTATTAGCCACAGCAGGCTTTGATCATGGCTTTTGTCAAAAGGACATTATGAATATTCTTTTTGCACTGAACAGATGTGAACATCGCTTGCACCAAAAAAATAATAGTTTGATGTGGATGGAAATTACAGGATGATGTATTAATTTATACATCTGAGCATTATCTTGGTGTTATGGACATCACAAGCTGTTTTCTGTGTGCTATAAGAAATTCTAACATGGCTATTTAAAGAGTCATTGACACCATTAAGCCTGAATAATATCTGTGGGAGATCAATGTATGCCAGTTTTTGAAGAAATTTGACTGATTTACTGGGTGTTATATCACCAATAAATACAAATTATAAAGCCAAGTTGGTGTTTTGTTTGGAGAGTGCCCGCTATCTAATTGTCTATATATATATATATATATATATATATATATAATGTGTGTGTTGTTTGTGTAGCCCACAAATACTGGACAGGTATGTCAATCAATGGGCACCTTGGGAATTACCTGACAAGAATTGGCTTACATATGGGAAATGAGGTATAATGGAAAATGTGACCACACAATTGTATATAATCAATAAGTTTTAATCCATGGCACTCACCCATCTGCGGTGCCTGAGGTATGTGATCACACCATTTAAATAAAAATATCAAAATATCATACGTGCTCTGCACTCACCTAATTACACTCCAAACTGTAATTCATTTAAATTCAGGGAATGTTTGCCCCCAGTATATTGCAATGAATTGTTAATTGTTAAGCCAGCCAACTCTGTCAAAGTCTTCCCTTCTCACCAGTCTTTACACTGACTCACAAAAACATGAGAACTCCTCTACAACTAGGAATTTCACAGATTTAATACACAGACTATGGGGCATATTCAATTGGGTGTGAGAATAGCAAAAATCCTGCACCTGCAAGGTTTTTTTTTACTTTTTGAGCGCCGGGAGGTTTTTTTTTGCGCAACTCAAGAGATCGACCAATTTTTCCTAAAATCCCAAATTTTAGGAAAAAGGTCGGTAAATGCTCTGGGATCCCGGCGGCACCCCTTCTAATGACTAATTAAGCAATTGGAAGTTTCCAATTTGCTTATTTAGTCAGTAATACTCACCTTCCGAAAGTGCTGTCTTCTCCATCCAGTGTTGGGACCCGGTCTCCTGCAGCAGCGTTGAGTATGTAGTGGGTGACCCCCAGTGTATGTGTTCCCCCCCCCCGCCCCCCCCCCCCCCAAGTTCAGTGGGCCCCCATGGAATGGGAACTGGGAGAATTACATCTCCCAACAGCTATTGCTCTTCCCATCAGTCCCTGGAGCCTCCCAGCAACCCCCAGGACTCCCAGGAGCCCCCTGTGAGAAGATAGAGGGGAGACCACTGGGAGCCATGAAGACCACTGGAGACCCCCAGGCAGTATGTGCAGAATTTTTTTTTTTTACGCAGCACGGGTTTTTTAGAGCTGACAATCCAGCGGCCACTATTTTTTAATTGGATACCACAGGTATCGGGAGCGCGCATACCCGCGGAAATCCAAAATTGGGCGAGAGGGGCGCAAGGTTTTTTCCTCGCTAAACCTCGCGCCCAATTGAATATGCCTCTATGCTTTTATCATGGGTTGAGATCTGTTAGCTCATATGCTCAAAGAGACAGAACCTCCTTCAAGCATATCAATTAATGGTCACCTGGGGAATTAACTGACAAGAATTGGCTTACATATGGAAAAACGGGGTGCAAGAGAAAGTGTGACCACAAAATTTTATATAAACATTAGACTTTAATCCACCGCACTCAACCATCTGCGGTGCCTGAAGTATATGACCACATTTAAATAAGAAAAAAATTATACATGCTTTGCAGAAGTGCTAGTCTGCAGAGCATTCATAATTGCAACGTATACATGCAAGCAGCATTTTACAGTGTTTATTAAAAAATAATATAAATCTGCACACAAATAATGAATTATGAGTTTGAAAATTTACTGTAGGAGCCTACTGGTTTACAGACTGTGTAACTAACTTGTAACATAGACACAACTGTTGACTTTTTATGGGATTGAATATGTTTGCAAATCACTATATACAGTATATATAGTTACAGAGGGAGGGTGGTCAAGCATGAGCAAGCAGCAGGCATGCAGGGTAATTTAAAAAAGAGAGCATTACACACTTGAGTTGTTGAGAAACTTTATTCTTTGAAAAGTACATAATAAAAAGATTTTAAAAAAAATAGCATACAGTTAAACAAATTATATTTTTTCAAAAACATAAAAATGAACACAGCCCCCAAACCACCACCACCACCCAAAAAAAAAATCACCAATTTTCATACATTATTTTAGGAGTTTTATGTGTAAAATATCAATTGAAAAACACTCTTCTCCATGTTAAATTTAGATAATTACTTCAACTCCAAATATTTACCCTAATAAATATTATTAATATAAGCTTTTTTTTCCTCTTGAAAATATATTGTGACTACAGATGGTTGTAGGTTTGGTTCCCCATGCATTCTGCACAAATGTCTGCATCACGGTGACATATTATTGGTGGGAAGGGTCAGGGATTTTATTTTATTTTTTAACATCCATGTGCTCCCCTGCAGCTAAGCATTACTGTAATGCTGGTCACCATGACAGCCAACAATAGTTCACTATTACCAGTGATTTATACATACAGAGATGCAGAGGAGATATGTATTGGCTTACATTTGCTAACATAGATAGCCCCATGATGGCTGAATGATGACCTGGTGTCTTTAATATGATATCACCTGCACTGGCTGGCAGAACTTCATGTCTCTGGGCTCCATTACATGATTTCTAATGTATTTTCCAACTCCAATCAAGTCCCATCCACACATCGCCACATATTTATCATGCATAAAATACTTCCCATGCCAATGTAATAAGTACTTGGTATCAGAGCACTTTGCTCACTTTTGATGCATATTTTATTATAATTTTAACTATATTTATTTTGTACTATTTGTAATGACTTGTTTACATGCCAATGAATGTTGACAAGGAATTTGTAAATCAATGTTATAATTCAAATCTTTTGTCCTTCCACTGTAGGGGCAGTTCATACAGTAAGACACAGGTTCTCAAACTCGGTCCTCAGGACCCCAAACAGTTCATGTTTTCCAGGTCCCCTCACAGCATCGCAAATGAAATAATTAGCTCCACCTGTGGATCTTTTAAAATGTGTCAGTGAGTAATGAATACACCTGTGCACCTGCTGGGTGACATGCAAAACGTGAACTGTGTGGGGTCCTGAGGACCGAGTTTGAGAACCACTGCAGTAAGACAAAAAACTCACTGCATTCATTTGCTTGCATTACCTTTTTCACACTGTGTATGCAAAATGATGGGGAGTAGAGGTGCACTTTGGCTGCCTCATAACTTCTTTACCACTCCGACATGATGATTGCAGCCTGTTTATGGTGAACAATCTCTTCTCATCGCTCTGTAACAGAAAATTGCCTTATACTATACACTGCAATAGTCTCAATTTAGTTGTAGACTGTCCAAGCTCATGGACACCAGAAAGGCCTTCTCAGAAAGGGACTTTGATTTAATTTTGGCATTGCTGGGTGGATCAGGGTGGAGGGGTGTCTTTTGTCTTGATTTTTTACTTGTAAATGTTGGGAGGTAAGTCCAACATTTAGAAGTACAGGGATTGCTATGGCTTTTTATGCCTCTGATCATTGAATCTCCATAGAAACTGTAATGTAGCTGATCCTATTCTGCTTTGGATTACATAGGCCAGTTCCAGTGCTAGAATTTCTCAGTTTGCTACTATTTTTACAGTAGAAGGCAGTTATAACCAGTGAGTCACACATCGGGCTGTCAAACCTCGGTATACGATCTGGCACTTCCTTCTCCTTTCGATGTACACCCTCCAGGCTGCCCGTCAGTACCCAATACCATGTCCGCCTGCCATGGGTGGCAGATTCCTCCAGATAGATCCCGATGCAGCCAATCCATGGGCTCGATCAGTTGACCACCATTCACCCAATCAGGAAATACTTCTTTTCACCTGACTGCAGCAGCCTATCAGGAGCCCGGCACCCAGGGCTGGTCCTAGCCCCAATTTTTTAGCAAGCGAGTATATTTTTTGGTGCCCCCCTATGCAGTGCCCCTTTTACAGTGCCCCCAGTAGTGATCCCCCTGTGCAGTGCCCCTTGTGCCCCCAGTAGTAAGCCCCTTATATAGTGCCCCCAGTAGTACTCCCCCCTATGCAGTGCCCCCAGTAGTGGTACCCCCTATGCAGTGCCCCCAGTAGTGGTACCCCTAATGCAGTGCCCTTTAAACAGTGGTCCCAGTTGTAGTTCCCCCTCCTATGCAGTACCCCCAGTATTGCCCTTTATATAGTGCCCCCAGTAGTGGTCCCTCAATGCAGTGACCCAAGTGGTACTCCTCCCCCGTGTAGTGCCCCCAGTGGTAGTCCCCCTCCCTTGTAGTGCCCTTAGTAGTAGTCTTCCCCTTGTTGTACCCCCAATGGAGGTTCCCCCCCTATGCAGTGCCCCAGTATTACCCTTTATATAGTGCCCCCAGTAGTGGTCCCTCGATGCAGTGCCCCCAGTGGTAGTCCTCATCTTGTAGTTCCCCCAGTGGTAGTCCCCACCCTTGTAGTGGTCCCCCCTTGTAGTGCCCCTAGTAGTAGTCCCCCCCTTGTTATGCCCCATTGAAGGTTCCCCCCATGCAGTGCCCCAGTAGTAGCCACCCCCTTGTAGTAGTCCTCCCTTTGTAGTAGTCCCCCCATTGTTGTGCCCCCAGTGGAGGTTCCCCCCATGCAGTGCCCCAGTAGTAAACCCCCCCCCCGCCCGAGTAGACACACATGTAACAAAAATAAAAACACTTACCTGAATTCCCACTCCCGCTCCGGCCGCCGCATCCGCTCCTCAGTCCGTCCCCCCGGGCTGGGCTGCTCTGCATTATGGGAGAGACGTCATGACATCTCTCCCATTACCCACTGCGGGAGCCGGAAAGCTCCGGTTCGGAGTCGGCAGTGGGCGCAGTAGCCAATGAGTGTCTGACTGACTCTCATTGGTTGCTAATCAAAACAAACACACAGCTGCTGGCGGCTATGTGTTTGTCACTGTGTAGTGCTGACCGAACTCTGTCCGGTCAGCACTACACGCGCGGTGCAGCTGTGTCACAGAGACACAGTCTGCCCGCGGCCCACATGGTCGCAGCTGAGGTGCCCTCCACTATGTGGCACCCTACTCAGCTGCGTACCATGCGTAATGGGAGAACCGGCCCTGCCGGCACCCTATTTAAACCTTTCCTGGACATAGATGCCTTGCCACAGCAACTCTGCTCATGTAGCAGTACCCTGGTCCTCGCAGTGTTTGGTTCTCAGTATGCTGCACCTGAAAGTATCCTGCTCTGCAGTCAGGGCCGGCCCGAGCCCAATTTTTTAGGTAAGCGATTATTATTTCTGGCGCCCCCAGCGGTACTGTAGCGCACACCCGAAAAAGATAAAGGAATGGGATGGGGTAAGAGAGGCAGCAAGAGTGGAAGAGAGAGAGCAAAATGACATGGGGTGAGGAAAGAGGCAGAGAGATAGAATGGGGGTGGTGTAACAGAGAAAATGGGGTGGTGGTGTAGAAAAGAGAGAGATATCAAAAAGACATAAAGCATTTAAAATAAACTAGATTCAAAATATTTTACAATGTAGTGGGTAGAAAAAATGAGTAGCTGAGTTAAGGAGTTACAGGCACAATTATGGCACCAACAAACATATTGACATTTATGAGCTTGGTGCTGCACAAAGAGAAGGTGACAACAGGACAGCATGCATATTTACAGCCAGCAGAGGCACATACCTTCCAATCACTGTAAGTGCAGCTCCAGCTCCTCCTCATCACCAGAGGCTTCCCCTTCTCCTTCCGCTTATTCCCTGGCATCGGCAGAGGGCTGGGGAGGTCATTCACCTAAGTAGGGGACGTTGAAGTAGCGTTCCTCCATCACCGTGGCCGCCCCTGGCCCAGCTGTAGCCTTAGCCATGCTCTCTCCCATCTCCCCCACTGAGAACCAGAAGTGACAAAACTCAGCCATTTAGCATAAAGTATATTTCTGGCTGCTGCTGTGTGCTCAGGGCTGCCAGAGGCTCCCAGTCAGAGCAGTCTCCCGGGAGGAGGAGCTATGAGTGCAAAGCCTCTGAATAGTGGAACAGCTGTCCACATGTCAGAGGAGTCTATCAGCGTCGCCTGGGGGACCAAGTGAGTAGCAGTGACTAACTGTATGTGACTGCCGCGGCGCCCTCCTCTGTCTGGCCCTCTACGCAGCCGCGTACCTGGCGTAACAGTCGGGCCGGCCCTGTCTGCAGTATCCAGTAACCAAAATTTCTACCTTGCAGCATGCACTACCTCACAGCACCAGCAACCGCAGTGCTGGCTGTAGTATTCTATTTCACAGTATCCAGTACTTGCAAACACCATGTCTCAGCACCAGCAAACACTGTGCTTGGCACAGTATCCTGTTCCTCCATATACAGTACCTGTGAGGACTATCTAATAGCACCCCAATCCTAGTACGGTGCTCTCTACACAGCATGCCACTTGTTTCACCTTCCATACGGCACAGCTTCCAGGTTAGCCGACCACCATCGTACCCACTGCTCCCATATGAAAAGAAATCTAATCAAGCCTCCCAGTTTCCTATACACAGCCTCCAGCTCAAACCAACCCAAGGGTCCTGCTCCAAGTCCAGTAAATCCTCCAGTGCTGACACAGTGGCTCAAACTCTCAAAAAGTACTTTTTTTAAATCATTAACTATGACAATCAGATCTTCAGATTGTGGTGCACTAGTTGTGACTAGGTGATATTTCTGCTGCCCCAATGGCAAGTGTCCTGTGCTATCCACAGTTCTGCTCCAGCTCAGAGCTGTTAGAGATTAAGGGGTACATTTTCTAAAGGTCGATTTGACTTTCATTTTGAAGTGCGATTTAGCTCACCTCAAACCGACTCAAATCGAATTTTGAAAACCCAGTGTTTTTGCCAGATTTACTATTGTTCGATTTGGAAATCTGATTCGATTTGATTCAGTTTTGAACAGTGATTTGCTGTTCAATTTGAGATGTTCATGCAGAAATCGAATGACAAATCACACTTCTAAACGAACTGCAAATCCCCGATAGAACTGCTTCATGTTTTCACTTTCAGCATGAGCAGTTTGTTATCACACAGATACATGCAGACATCAGTGAGATGCCTGCATGTATCTGACTGTAACAAGTAAATAAAGAGTTAAATGTAAAACAAAATGACGTGAGGTACCCCCCCAAAACACAACCAGCCCCAGACTTTTGAAAGCCAGTCCTGGCAGTTTAAGTACAGGGAAAAAATTGTGTAGGGTTCCACTGTACTTAATACAACCAGCACTGGGCTTTGGGACCCAGTCCTGGTTCTGGAATTACAGGTAAAAAATTGCGTAGGGTCTCCCTGTAATTCCCAGAACTAGCACTGGACCCTTTCTAGCGGGGGACTGATGCCACAGCCTATCACTGGGCCCCCCAGCCGCAACGTCAACCCTGACTGCTAGTCAACCCAGGCCAGGTACACCTGGGGATTGGGAACCCCCCAATAAAAGGGGTCCCCCTCTCCAGGGCACCCCTAGCCTAGGCTGATAGCTTGGGGCTATTCCTGCCACCCCTGGGCAGTGGGTGGCGAGTTGATTGTTAAATGTTGTGTAAAAATAGAATATGTTAACATTGTCTTTACAGTAGAACTGCAGGTCCCAGCAAGCCTCCCCCGCATGCTGGTACTTGGAGAATCACAAGTATCAGCATGTGGGACATTAAGGGCTCACTGGGACCTGTAGTTCACCTGTAAAGAAATGTTGAAATAAACACACACACACCGTACACCGTATAAATTTAATAAATATACATGCACTGGTTCCCAAAGCCCAGTGCTGGTGGTATTAAGTACAGTGGAACCCTACGTATTTTTTTCCCTGTACTTAAACTACCAGGACTGGCTTTGCAAAGTCCGGGGTTGGTTGAGTTTTGGGGGGGTACCTCATGTCATTTTATTTTAACATTTAATTCTTTTATTGCTTTTTACAGTCAGATACATGCAGGCATCTCACTGATGTATGCATGTATCTGTGTTAAATAAGACCTGCTCATGCTCAAATCGAAAGCATGAAGCAGGTCTATTCATTTGGGGATTTGAAGTTCGATTTGAAGGTCGATTTTGTGTTTGATTTCAAATCGAATTATAGTAAATAAGGGTTTTGTGTGTTGGTCTATGTAAAAGTACCAATGTTTTCCCGATGTTCGATTTGAGGTCGATTTGACTAAAATTCGATTTGAAATTCGATTTTACATTCGATTTGGCCTTTAGTAAATACCCAAATGCAAAATTGAATAGAAATCAAATGAAAATCGCATGCCAAATCACTCAAAATGCCAAATCGGCCTTTAGTAAATTTACCCCTAAGTAGCTTTTAATGGAACCCATTTTGACCTGTATGTTACACTTTGCCGGAGAAACTCATTGCTCACCAAACAATGCAATAAAAAACAAACAATAAATTGCCACCTCTAATATAGACAGGTTTAATATGTTATATGAGAGTAAACCAAGCAATATTTTAGGTTGTTGGACTGTGATGTACACTTTTTCCTCCTCACTTTTAGTTTAATGAAGTGGAGGCTGAGAGCCAAGAGTAGGAAGATGTCCACCCAAAGTGCACAAATGAGAAATGTAAGCATTTCTCAATGTGCAAAAAATAATCTCCTCAGACGTCAGATATATCTATTCTCCATCAAATATACTGTTTTAAAGCAATATTTAGGTTGTTTTCTTTCCTAATCACAGGTATTTTGTGCTAGCTCATTACGCACATGGGGTGACTCAAAGCCTTATGAAAACCTACACTGATCCAGAGTAACATTCGTATAAAAAATATTTGCTGTGGTGGGCCCCTCCAACAAGCCCAGATAGTTGGTACCTGCTCGCCCCCTCTCAGCGCCCATATATATATTATATATATATATTAATTAATTGGTCTGTTTGTTTCTTTGTTTGTTTGTCTTGTTATGCATTAAGACATCAATGCACCGATTGGGATGAAACCAATGCCAGGTGGTCCAGTTGGATCCTGGTGAGGTTTTAGGGGGATTAGGGTCCCAGTTGGACCTCCTGTTGGTGTACATTGGGCAGAACTTGACCCGGGGAGACTGTTCTAAGCCTTCCAATGGATGAAAGTGGATGAAAACTTCACAGAGTGATCCCAGAAGACATGCTAGGGGGTTGACGTCCCGGTCAGACCTCCCATTGGTGTACGCTGGGCAGAACTTTGACCACTCTGTAAAGTTTTCATCCTAATTATTTGATGTCGTCCAAATCCATCCAGTGGAAGGCCCAGAACAGGCTCCTTGGGTCAAAGTTTTTCCCGGCATACTCTGCCGTGAGGTCTGACCAGGACCCCAACCACTCCATTAGGCACCACAGACAAAGTGCCACCACTCTGTGACATTTTCATCCAAATCCATCCAATGGAAGGCACAAAACAGGCTCCCTGGGTCAAAGTTCTGCCCAGCATTCCCGGGTCAAAGTTATGCCCAGCGTATACCAACGGGAGGTCCAACCAGGACCTCAACCTATAGTATATATACAATAATGTGCATATTTTTAATAGTTTATTTTATCAATTTTCAAAATGCAAAATGAATGAACATAACAGAAATCTAAATCAAATCAATATTTGATGTGACCACCCTTTGCCTTCAAAACAGCATCAATTCTAATAGGTTCACTTGCACAAAGTTAGGGATTTTGTAGGATTATAGTCAGGTGTATGATTAACCCATGTCTCAAGCCACCGCGCTGCCAATGCTGTGCGGGGTGAACGCCAGACAAGCATTAGCTGAAGTCTCCTCCTTCTTTCTGTTCGGATCTGTGGTTAGTAAGTAGCATATTGTTTGCAGTTCCAGTCTGGGTTGCTGCTCAGCCTCTGCACTAATTGGTGCCTGTCTGTGTGCACTATCAGGTGCACACTGATTGATTCTTCTGTCTGAATACAGCCCAGGTGCTCAATAATCTGTCATTAGGGAGATTTGCTCTGGTTGGGCCCTATTTCTGTTAAATTCCAGCCAGCCCTTCACTCCTTGTCGGTGATAGCATTTCACGTGTTTCCGGTTTTTGTTGATCTCTTGTTCACAGTCGAGTTCCAGTATCCAGCCAGCTCCATTGTTCATGCCGTTTGTGTCATCTAGGCGGCACGGTCCACATCTGCCTTACCTGCCGTTTGTATCATCTTGGCGGCACGGTCTTCATTCCTGCCTTTGCTGTTTGTGTCATCTAGGTGGCACAGGCTGCACTCAGAGTGCAGAGTGCGCAATCCTGTGTACAACCACTTGTGTCATCCCGGCGGTATTAAGCACACCTAGGCGTCCTGAGTACGCAATCCTGTGTACAACCGCTTGTGTCATCACGGCAGCATTAAGCGCATCTGGGTCTCCCGAGTACACAATACTGTGTACAACCGCTTGTGTCATACCGATGGCATTAAGCACACCTGGGTGTTCCAAGTATGCAAACCAGTGTACAACCACTAGTGTCATCCCGGCAACATTGGTGCACCACAACATCTCCTAGCTAAGTCCTTCAGCCCTCAAGGCTACCATTCAGCCCGGAGGCTGCAGCTTTACTCAGTGACTGTATCTCGGCCCAAAATCGCATCCTACCCAAAGTTTTCCTGCTCTCAAGGCAGCAACTCAGCCCAGTGGCTGCTACCGGCCCAAAGGGCCGCATCTCAACTTATAGGCCCACAGGCCTCATCCAGCCCAGAGGCTGCTACCGGCCAAAAGGCCACATCCAAACTTAATGGCCCACAGGCCTCATCCAGCCCAGAGGCTGCTACCGGCCCAAAGGCCGCATCTCAACTATTAGGCCCACAGGCATCCAGCCCAAAGGCTGCTACCGCCCCAAAGGCCGCATCTCATCTATTAGGCCCACAGGCCTCGTCCAGCCCAAAGGCCGCATCACCACTTAATGGCCCACAGGCCCATCCAGCCCAGGGACTCCTACCAGCCCAAAGGCTGCACCTCAAGTATTGCCTCTCAAGCCACATTTGGAGCTATCTCCTCCAGCCCTTCAGGCATCCAGCCGGCCGCATCCAGCCAAGATATTCCAGCCCTCAAGGCTGAGCAGGACTTAAAACTGGGTGAGGAACAGGCAAACTCTGCTACAAAGGTGAGGTTGTGGAAGACCGTTTCATGTCACAGGTCATAAACCATGGCAAGACTCAGCACAGTAACAAAACACAAGGTAGTTATACTGCATCAGCAAGGTCTCTCCCAGGCAAAGATTTCAAAGCAGACTGGAGTTTCAAGATGTGCTGTTCAAGCTCTTTTGAAGAAACACAAAGAAATGGGCAATGTTCAGGACCATAAACGCAGTGGTCAGCCAAGGAAACTTAGTGCCTCAGATGAAAGACACATCATGCTTATTTCCCTTTGAAATCAGAAGATACTGGCAGAAACCAGTGGGACCCAGCTACACCCATCTATTGTTCGGAGAAGTCAGGCCAGAAATGGTCTTCATGGAAGAATTGCGGCCAAAAAGCCATTCTTTTCATGTGGGAACAAGGTCAAGCTACTCAACTATGCACAAACACATAGGAACTGGGGTGCAGACAAATGGCAGCAGGTACTCTAGACTGATGAGTCAGAATTTGCAATATTTGGCTGTAACAGAAGGCAGTTTGTTTGCCGAAGGTCTGGAAAGCGGTACAATGAGTGTCTGCAGGCAACAGTGAAGCATGGTGGAGGTTACTTTTAAGTTTTGGGCTGCATTTCAGCAAATGGAGTTGAGGATTTGATCAGGATTAATGGTGTCCTCAATGCTGATAAATACAGGCAGGTACTTATCCATCATGCAATACCATCAGGGAGGCATCTGATTGGCTCAAAATTTATGCTGCAGCAGGACAAACATATAGCCAATGTCATTAAGAACTATCTTCAGCGTAAAGAAGATCAAGGAGTCCTGGAAGTGATTATATGACCGCCACAGAGCCCTGATCTTAACATCATCGAGTCTGTTAGTTCACCAAGATGTTTGGAACAATCTCCCTGCTGAGTTCCTTCAAAAACTGTGTGCAAGTGTACCTAGAAGAATGGATGCTGTTTTGAAGGCAAAGGGTGGTCACACCAAATATTGATTTTATTTAGATTTCCCTTCTGTTCATTCACTTTGCATTTTGTTAATTGATAAAAATAAACTATTAACACTTACATTTTTGAAAGCATTCTTACTTTGCAGCATTTTTCCACACTTGCCTATAATGTTTGCACAGAATTTTATATATAAATTTGTATACATTTAAGTATACATCATGATTATATTTAGGAAAGTCAGATACTGCAGCTACACTAGGCAGCTACAAGGTTAAACTAATTAAAACTCAGAGCATTTGAAATTCGATTTAAAACATTTTTCTGCTACCAGCCATCTGTGAAATAATACTCCAAGGTAATTATCACCCTCATGAAAGATTTCTACAAGTAATTAAGGATTCCATAATAAATAGAATAAAGAGAATATAACAGACACTATAGAGCATTTTATAGTTTCAAAGTTCATCCTTTTGTTCAAGGCACAGGAAGACAATTCACAACACTTTTTAATACTTTCATTCTGGATCAGAGTCTACAAAGTGATTAGACAATTTTTTGGCATTTTGACTATCCACTAGGGTTTACTATTACTGAGGGCGGGATGCACTAAGCATTGTATTAGCGATGTGGTACATCCCTTCTGTCTTCGGTTACATACCACTATATGTACCAAGAATATCGCAAAGGTTAGCTCTCCAGATAACAGCTGTCCTTTGCAATGCTGCCGAGCAGAGGGACTTCTGGGTTTAACATGCAGAAGTCCCTCTGGCATCCTTCTGCGCATGCGCAGAAGGCCGTGGGGGCTCATGGGAGGGATCCGATTGTATCCCTTCCAAGGGGGAGCGTCCCAAAAAGAAGCGAATAGGGACAAAGCTTTTTCACATTTAGTACATCCAGCCCTGAAACAGTTAAAAAAAATAAGGTACTGAAATGAATAAAAGCAAAACAAATGTGATCATTTTTTATTGCATGTAACACTTGGTAAAACTCATGTTATATAACCATATTTTAGTTTACTCTAAACACCCGTGTCTGCATAGCGCCACAGGATTTCCTTTAAATCCTCCAACCCAACAGTGTGCGTATTAGACCCCTGTGGCCAAGTTTCAATATGACTTAAATGGTTAACCATCAAGGGTGTATTAAAACAGGAGGGGGCTCATGTGCAGCCTCCGTTCAGGTCCCTCCTCTCTCCACAGCACAATTGCAAGTGGAGTCTGGCACTGTGCCAGAGTCTACTTCGCATTCGCAGGTCCCTGGGTACATGGCGCCATTTTCTCAGTGGTTTGTGCAGCACTGACGTCTAACTCCCCGGAGGTAAGTGTATTAATTGGGTGTTTGCTCCAGCGGGGCCCACACCACACCCATTATAGATACACCACTGGTATCTTGGGAAAATGAGAAAAAAAAGCACATGTGAAGTGATATAAGTGAATGATGTAACACAGACCATAACAGTAAGTCAGTCCTTGTCCTTAAAATCAGTAAAAAAAAAAAAAAGTTATTGGGTGAAAATTAGGCACAGAATGTTATTGGATGCACAGACAGAGCTTAGGGGAAACCAGAGTTATTAATATGTTAAACAAAGTTCTGATGTAGATTGTATGTTACTCCCAAAGAAAAATGAGGACCAAATTGTGACAGTTGTATGCAGTGGATGTCCTCACCCTCTGTGCCACCAAGAATGAAGGGTATACAGCCATAGGGAGAGATGTATCAAACCTTATAAAGAGAGGAGACGTGGACTAGTGGAGAAGATTTCCATAGCAACCAATCAGCTTCTATCATTTTGTAGAACGTATTTGATAAATACTAGCTATAAGCTGATTGGTTGCTATGGGAAACTTCTCCACTTGTCCATGTCTCCATTCTTTAGATGGCTTGATACACTTCCCCTACAATGCTTAAATGATTTGCACTGACTGATGGGACTAGCAATGCTCTTCCCCAACCACTGTGGTCATGTATAATTTTTTTCCATAGGTCCTCAATTATTTTTTTCTTTTATTGTATTCATACCAACCAGTGTAGATGTGTATCCCTTTATAGTCATATAACCATTGGGTACTCCTATTTAATGCAGTTTTTTTTTAATTTATATATATTTTTAACTTTTTTTGTTTAATTATATCACCATTGTTCTTTATATTTTCTCACTGCTGAAAGCATAGATCTTTATGATACTGTACTGAGTTTGGATATTTTAGACAAGAAGAATGTAATTACTGATAGATGTTCAGGGTATTGTATTATTCCTCAAAGCTTATTATTATTACTAATATTTGCTGATTTTATTCTGTGCATTTTTTTTATTGTATATACTTAATATATTTATATGAAAACAGTCAAATAGAAGCACAGGGGACGACTAGCGGACAGAAAGTAAGGTCCAAATTTTGCAGCCAGGAAAAAGGAGCTTCCAACCATGATACCAAAATTAACTTTGACATTGACAGTATTCTGACAAATATGGACAATTCCCTTATGATGTCTGGTGAGGTGATCAATCAGAATGTTTAATTCATAAATCCGAAAAGTAAAAAAAATAATAAACAATAGAGGGATGGGGGCCGTATAAGGCCCCCGGAATCATTTGGTCTGTCCCTCTGAGCTTTTTTCTGTTAGCCTCATCTGGCTAGCATGGTACCGAGAATGGCACCTTGGACAAAACAAAAAAGAAAAGTATCCCCAATACGGAGCACTCACGAGCCAAATGGCACCCTGCAGCCAGAATCTATGCAGCAGTGCCATCTGGAGCGTACTGAGGATGCTTCAGATGGTCACACCGCTGCCCTCGCAGCTCCCTGGAGGATCCTCAGTATGCTTCGTGCATTGCTGTAATCACTGGCGATTGTGCCCCCGTCTCCGTGTGACATCACACAGAGGGGGCATGCCCTTCACCGGCCCCGCAAATAATGTTATATATATCAAAATGGCCCCCGGTAGAAAAAAGGTTCCCCACCTGTTTTAAACCATGAATAAAATATTGTCTACTTCATTTGAATTATTAGTAACAATGTTCTTCATTGTACTAATTAAAAGTTTCCACTTTTCACCATACAGTAACTTGTCTTTTCTTTGCCATTTAAAACTGCACACACATGAAACATTTGTAACTGGGCAGACAGCATCTGAGCCAATTCCTATGCAGAGTATTTATTTTATATGTAATTGATTTGAAATGGTTAATATAGCAACTAAAAGTTAGTTCTCTGGTTTCAACGCCTTGCTGCACTGCAATGAGACAAGATATTGTCCAGAACCAAAAGGGTTATTTAATTCCATTTGTTGAATAAGGGCTTTAGGAAAGCATGAAAGTATGAATTTAGTATTTAAGAGGATTACCGCCTTCATAAATAGCCTGGAAAGCAAAAGTCGTTGAATGTAATGCATTAAACAGGTCAGCCAACCATTTCACAAACATCTGGCATTTTGCTCTTGTCATTTGTGTGCAGAAGAGGTCACAGTTATTTGGGAACCTTGGAAGAGATTATATAAATTGATCTTTAATATGATATAATGTAAATTTGCTAAATTGTCTGACATGTTTTATAACATCAATTTGATGTAATTCTGTTCTCTGACCTAGTATCATAAAAGCCTCGTTAACGCATTCTGTTTTCATTGTGAAACAAGTACAAACAGCAGTTTTAGTTACTACAATAAAATTAGCAGTCGGATTTGTAATTTGCATAATGTTGTAGCTGTATCACCTACACGAGAAGTTCTCACAGTTATAGAATGATATCACATTAGGCTATATGTGTGTATGAATTGATATGCATGACAATTACAGAGAATATTCATATTTAGTTGTATTTTTTTGTGTATATAATAAATAGGGGCAAATATGAATGCTTTCACTTCTTGTAGGCTGCTGTAATATATGTAATATGTATACTACACACCTAGGACATATTTTTTAACCTGCTGCTCTGTATTTCTGACCTGACATGAAGCATTTTATGATTGGTTATCAGATAAGACTTATTTTTATTATTTTCACATTTTATGTATTTCTTATAAAAATATGTATTTTATTTAAAATTACTATATTATGATTAGGTGTCTTGAATTACATGAATACATCACATATTGATGGGAGTAAGAGCTTTACCCAAGAAGATAATAGGATGCAGGATTCTGCCTTACTAAACATTCTGACTTAAATTTGACTGCAAGCTCACCACATTGTGGGCAGTTTCAGAATCCCGCACACACCTTATTACATTTGGCCCTTAGAATGAATAGAATATATCTTATCATCTTTCTGGTGCAATGCTTTTTTTTAACATTTACCATTCTAGTCAATATTTATTTTCTGGTTTTACCTGGATGGTAACAAAAACGAGAAAAGGAAGATTCCACACTGAACCTGTAATGTTCAATAAATCAGTCAAGAAAACCAATGTATACAGTACAAGTAATAGGTCAACAATATACACAGTTGTTGGTGCTCCCAAGAGTCAAAGCATTAATACAGTTGTGAGTGCAAGACAAAAAGATGGACTCCTTTGCGGGGCCACACTTAGTAAAGAAATAGTTAAAATATAACTTTTAATAATGTATAAGTTAAAATACTGTATATTCCAGACAATAGAGATCATTAGACAAACATAAACAAAACAATCATATTTTCTAAAAATTGTAATAGTACAGCTCTGTTTTGGGACAGTAAATACAAGAAATTGTCTGTGGATATGATTATCTTACAAAAAATGATTATATATATGTAGATGTACTGTCCCCGTGGTGACAAATAAGGTAAGTATCTTGCAAAAAATGGCAAAATATATTTTAAGAGTCTCCTGAGTGCTTGATGACAGTCACATAAGTGGAAATGTGAGTATGTTAGTTACTGTAATTGTCACCTAAATATTATTACATTCCCACAATACTACCAAAGTGTCAGTTGAGTACCCACAATGTTGCTATAATACAAAGAAATTAGTTTAAGTCCCCTGAACAAGAATTGCATGAGTTGCAATTACAAATGTGCCAGCATAGGAGGATGGGAAACATAGATGTCCAAATAAAGTACTATGACCGTTGTAGGTAGATAGAGAAAGTGAGAAAAATTATATCTAGGGTGTTGGATCACCCTCCTGTTTCTACTACTTCCCTGTATACTGTAGAGCAGTGCACTGGGAAGTGAGAGCACAGTGAGGTGAAGGACTTGGTTAGAAGAGGTTAGAGTTGGATATGCTGTTGTATGGATATAACTCTATCACCAAGTAATGATATTGCAGTAAAATGTATCTGTATAGATAGTCGCCTCATGTTAATTTCAGGCTAAAGGCATACTCCTTATTTTGATCCCTAAATTTTGAGGCAAGTTATTGCATTTGCTTATTCTAGATATGGTTCCCTACATTAAGATGATGTGTCACACAAAATTTTTTATGACCTATAAAGTAACCTCAGCAGATGTATCTATATCATGTATGAATTATTTACTGTGTTGATTGAATTTTTCTCATGAAAGGATCATGACTATCCCATACCTCCGTGTCTGATAACATATAACAGCGGTTCTCAAACTCGGTCCTCAGGACCCCACACAGGTCATATTTCCAGGTCACCCAGCAGGAGCACAGGTGCAGTCATTAATCTCTGACACATTTTAAAAGATCCACAGGTGGATATAATTATTTATCTTTTGATTCTGTGAGACCTAGAAAACATGCACTGTTTGGGGTAATGAGCACCGAGTTTAAGAACATGTGACATTTAAGTTAGGAGATACAATTGCTTATTTTGTTATATTATAGCATTGTGGAACACTATCAACAAAATGGAATCGGTATGATTTACCGCCGGCCGCACGGTTCAAATCACGACAGCGGCAGCCCGACGGGTGAAAATCCCAATCGACAGAAGGTAAGTATTGACTAACCTATTCTGGGACCTAACCATAACCCTCCCTTAGGGATGCCTAACCCTAACCTCCCCCTCAAGTGCCTAACCCTAATCCCCCCTCTAAGTTCCTAAACCTAACCCCCCCTTCCCCGCAGCCTAACCCTAACCCCCCCTTCTCCTAGCCTAACCCTAACCTCACGGGGGGTACCTAACCCTAAGTCTCCCCCCAGGAGCCCCTAACCTAACCCTCCTACCCCTGTGGCTGTCCGCACCCGGCGCCCGGCTTGCCTTCGGTCGGTAAGCCGGGTGTCGGGCTTCCGGCGTAGGTCTAATTACAGGCGTCAGGATTTCGACGCCTGTCATTAGACACTTGCCGGGATTAGACAGTCAGGAAGCTGGCGGTAGGTATTACGTCCGTCGGCTTCCCGACTGCTTCCCCTACAAAATACAACTATTACTATTTGGGTACTCAAGTCATTATCTCAGACTTCTCTGTCTGATAACATAGAGTAATGTGTGACAAATTGGATATTTAAGATACACATTCGGATGAGAACTACCATTTTAAGTTATTTACATTTTTATGCTTCAGTCAGCATTTGTGAGTAGTCCAGACCTGGTAAAATACGTGTTATATAATTTAACATTTCTAGTAATCCCACTGCTGCTCTATGTTTTTCTCCTTTTGACACATAATTTATTCTTTATTTCTTATTGTGGGACCAGCCTACATACTCTAGCTGAGACTACCAGGAATCGATTTGGTGGCTCGTCCATACAACTCTAACCTCTTCCATCCAAGTCCTTCACCTCGCATTGCTCTCACTTCGTGCACTGCTTTTACAGCATTCTGGGAAGTAGTAGAAATGGGGATGATCCAACACCCTGGATATATTTTTTCTTGCTCTCCCTTTCTCTATTTACCTACAACGGTCATAATACTTTATTTGGACATCTATGTTCCCCATCCTCCTATGTAGGCACGTTTTAATTTGCAACTCATGCAATTTTTAGTAACTTCTTTGTATTATAGCAACATTGTGGGTACTTAACTGATACCATTGTAGTATGTAGAATGTGGGAATGCAATAATATTTAGGTGACCATTACAGTAAATAACATACTCACATTTCCACTTATATGACTGTCATCAAGCACTCAGGAGACTGTCTTAAAATACGGGATGCTGGCACTCGGGATCCCGACGGTCAGAATCCCTACACCGGCATCCCGACAGGTTTAGGATAGCAACACCTGTCGGTAAGTATCCTAACCCTACCTATAACCCTTCCTCCCCACAACCTAAACCCAACCCTAAACCTAACCTCCTCCCTTTGCATCCTATACCTAAATCCCCCCCCCCTATTGCCTAACCCTAACCATTCCCCTAGTGCCCAACCTTAACCCCTAACCCTAACTTTCCCCCTAACCCCACATCTTACCTTCGGGATGCTGGCACTGGTATTCTGACTAGTGTTGAGATTCCGACTCCGGCATTCTGAGCGCTGGCATCCCGACAGCTGGGATTAAAATGACATCCCCCTTATTTGTACACCATGAGGACAGTACCTCTACATATATATAATCATGTTTTGTACGATCACTATCATATCCCCAGATGATTTCTTGTATTTACTGTCCCAAAACAGAGCTGTACTATTGCAATTTTTAGAAAAATATATGTTTGTTTTGTTTATGTCCATCTAAGGATCTCTGATATCTGGAATTATTTTCAGTTTATACATTATTAAAAGTTATATTTTAACTAATTCTTTACTACAATAATATTTTTCTCTTGCACTCACTACTTTACCCTGATGGTATCAAACCATCCTTCTGACACTCATTCCTTTTTTTCTCTCCCACTACTCTTACTGTCTTGCCTCCTTTCTCTTTTTACCCCTACTTTCTCTTGCTCTCTTGCACCGTTTCTTGCTCTTCTCTCTCTCCTTTTTAAGCCATCAGTAACTCCTCCTCCGTAGGTCTGTCTTTAGTTATTCTAGTTGATGCTCACACATTGACATTCTATACGTCACCGCATTGGCCTGCATGGACTCAACACAAATGCTTGCATGCGTAGATTCTGTTTTTAATCTTAATGGAGGGCCAGAGTATTTATTTTGTGTTTGTTTAGGGGGGGAGTGGGGGAAGGGGTGCTCAGAGTGTGTGGAAGATTTGGAGGTAGGCACCGGTAGTGTACACGTGCATACCAGCAGGGTCACTTATATT
This sequence comes from Taudactylus pleione, assembly GCA_031769625.1. NCBI lineage: Eukaryota > Metazoa > Chordata > Amphibia > Anura > Myobatrachidae > Taudactylus > Taudactylus pleione. The sequence goes on along the minus strand of JAUIMM010000025.1, from coordinate 41,776,686 downwards.
TTTTCTCACACATGATTACATAGTTTATTAGCATTTCCTTTCTTCTTTTCATCTTTACTATTGTACTTTATGGGACCTCCTTACTTTTCTTGGAGTTCGGTATATGTTGTCGACATACATAATGATGACGTGAGATTGTTGATCATAATGGCGCCATGCTTAGCATGTTGACATAGACCATTGACATTCATAATGTTGACACAGATGAAATGTTGACATGACTGGATTGTTGACAAAACAGTGTGTCCAGGTGCAGCGCCTGCTTTCATGCTAGAGGATGTCCGGTGGTGTCTTTGGGTCTGACGGTCAGGTGATAGTGAGTTCAGGCTGTCATCAAGCCGTTCTGGCTGTGAGTATCACTAACCCTAACACTCCCCTCCCACAGCCAAACCCTAGCCGTCCCTTCCAGCAACCAAACCCTAATGTCGGCATGTGACATGCTGCAGATTTTGACACATAAGCATATCAGCAATGTCGACATCATAATTATCGACATTGTAGGGTCGACATGATTGCTGCATTCCTTTCTCTTCTCTGTATGTGGCCTGTGCATCCCTGTGAGCCTTTTTCCTTTCTTCTATAGTGTTATACATTTTTGGTTGTGGTTAATGCTGTAATATTGTTATTGGTTGATTTTCAGGGGTGCCTTAGCTTTCATCATGAGGCGTTATGTAATATGTAAGCAAGGTAAAGTATGCGAAATAACAGAAGTGTTTGGGGACTGTAGATATGTGTTATGCTGGATCCCTCTGCTAAGTTGCGATGCTGAATGAAACTCAACTTAAGTGACCTGGAATGTCAATATCCACTTAGCCAATCAGAAGTAGTCAGAGCTGCAATATCCTCAGAGCTGTTCAGAGCTGTGTTGATTGGCTCTTGGGAAGGAGAAACCAGTTTAATAACAACAAGAGAATGCATTAACAAAAATAACAGAGAATAAAACAAGACGCTTACAGAATATTAATAAGGCCTTGCTAAAGGCTTCCCAGTGGGATATCATTAAAATGCTCAGCTTTTCAAGACTCCCTATTATAAATATAATGTGTTCATCGTTTCAGCTTCAAAAAGACTATGGTGCTGTCAGTTCTGATACAATAGCTATAATTTAATTTAAACCTGATAATATTCAATAGCTGACGTATAGTCATTAGCAAATGAATCATACTGCTACTTGTTAGTAACTTTTGTATGTCATATATATTTTAAAAATGTGCTTAGACTAAGGGCCTGATTCAGACCCACTCGCGAGCGGCTGTCCGCTCGCAAGTGGGTCGATGGTGTGCACTGCGCATGCGCACGACGGAGGGAGCTCCATCGTGCGCATGCGCGAGACGCGACGAGCGAAGGACTTTCCTTCGCTCGTTGTGTCTGATCAAAGGGGGCGTGCTGTCGATGTTGATTGACAGCACGCCCCCTTTGGTGGGCGTGCCTCCCAGACGGGGGCGTTCCCAAGGGAACGCCTACCGTCAGAAGCCGGCCCCACTGACATCACTAGTGATGTCAGTGGGAGTGATTTTGGCTCTGATAGAGCCAAAATCACTCCGGGCCCTGCGGTTGAGAAACTCAACCGCAGGCTTCGGCTCGCAGTGGCGATGGTCGCGATGGTCAAGACCATCGCGACCATCATCCTGCACGCTCGTTTAGGCTGTGGGTGGTGACCCACAGCTATACGAGCATCCAGGAGGACGCTCCATAATTATGGAGGTGGGCCCTGATTCAGAGCGAGCGCTCTGGTCAGAGCGTCCGGCTCTGAATCAGGGCCTAAGTTCTGAGCCAGCAAATTATAACTTGGCCTTCAGTCAATGCAGGATTCTGGAGAGAACTGAGCCTATAATTTCCTGACTTCATTTCTTTCTCCACCACAAAAGTGAAATCATTATTTCTTTAGCAGATAAAACAAGTCAAAAATGAAGCATGTGAACTTTATTTATAATAATGTATATCTCGTCCTAAACATACAGAAAGAATAAACCATGGCTCATCCACTAGCATGGTGGTTCCCAAACTGGGTACTATGGTACCCTGGTTTGCTGCCGGGCACTTGCAGAGGTGCCATTGGTTGGTGGCCCATTACAAAATCAATTTATTTATGCTTAATGTGATATTCAAAACCAGTGCTGGTAGCAGCATATAATAAAATATATGGACAAACAGATGTGCTACCCTGTCTACCACCACATTACTGAACCTAAGGAGAACATATAAGCACGATTTACTTAATTTAATAATTTTGCTGATTTTCTCAATAAGAAACTTTTGGCCTAGCGGTGCCATGGAAAGATGATGAGACGCTAGGATGCCGTAATTCCAAAAAGTTAGGGAACCACTGCACTACATTTAGCTTTTCAACAATCACCAAGGTTGGCCTATTTTTCTACTAAAAAACTCCCATCATTTGAGAGTCAGAGCAAGCCATGTGAAGGTGTATATTATTATTAAAATTCTTTATTTATATGGCGCCACAAGGGTTCCAAAGCGCCTTACAAAGCACATAAACAAATTATTAGAACAAGAAAAAAGTGACTTACAGTAGAAGACAATGCAGGACAAGAACTTGGTTGATAAACATTGCTGCATCAGTGGTTGTAACACTCAAATAAGCAGCAGGATGGCAGAAATCAACGATTAGGTGCTGCTGTAGGGAGTATGCAGTAGAGTATATAGCGATAGTATAAGTAAGGGAAGGAAAAGCACATTGGGGAAAGGGCCCTGCACGGGAGGGGCAAACAGACTGGGGTGACACAGATGGAGTAGACAGTGAGTATGGGACAGAGAGTTACGATGAAGATGTGGGTTTTGAGAGTTTGAAGTTTTGTAGAGAGCCTGATAGATGAAGGAGATAATTCCAGAGGTAGGGAGCAGCACATGCAAAATATTGGAGGCAGGAGTGGGACAAAGATATCAGTTGGCAGGAGAGGCAGCATTCATGTGTGGAGTGAAGAGGGCTGGCAGGAGTGTGAAGAGAGATAAGGTCAGAGATGTAAATGGGAGAGGAATGGGTAATGGTGAGAAGCTTGAATTGGGTTTTGAAGGGGAAGGGAAGTCAGGTTAGGACTTGTAGGAGAGGGGAGGCAGATGTCACATATTTGGAGAGGAAGATGTGCCGGGCAGCAGCATTGAGGACAGATTGGAGTGGAGAGAGGTGGGAGTCAGGGAGGCCAGATAGAAGGAGGTTACAGTAGTCAAATCTAGAGATGACTTGTGAGGGTCTTAGTAGCATGCAGGGTGTGAAAGGGTCTGATCCTGTAAATATTTTTGAGATGGGAACGGCAGGACTGCAAGAGATACTGAATGTGTGGCTTGAAGGAGAGGGAGGAGTCCAGGATAACTCCAAGACAGCGCACTTGGGGGCTAGAAGAGATGGTTGTGCTGTCAATAGATAATGAAATTGTGGGAAGTGGGGTTATGCGGGAGGGTGGGAAGATGATCAGCTCAGTCATAGACATGTTAAGTTTGAGAAAGTACTGGGACATCCAGGAAGAGAATGCAGATAGGCAATTGGAGATACAAGTGAAGGGAAGATCAGGGGAGGAAAGGCAGATCTGAGTATCATCAACATAGAGATGATATTAGAGGTCAAAAGAGCTGATGAGCTTGAGGACTTATAGAGGGAGAATAGGACAGGTCCAAAAACAGAATCTTGGGGAACCCCTACTGTTAGTGGAAGTTGGAGTAAGTGGAGTCATGGGAGGAGACGGAGAAGGAATAGAGAGGTAGCAGGACAGCCAGAAGAGGGCAATATCATGTAGACCAAGGGAGTAAAGAATTTGCAGGAGAAGAGGGTGGTCCACAGCATCGAAAGCAGCAGAGAGGTCAACAAGAATGAGTAGAGAGTAGTGGCCCATGAATTTGGCAGCATGGAGGTCATTGCTAACTTTTGTGAGGGCAGTTTCAGTGGAGTGGATGGAAGCCAGACTGAAATGGGTCAAGCAGGGAGTGAGAGGAAAGAAAGATGGTAAGGAGGTTGTAAACAATATGCTCAAAGAGTTTGGAGGCAAAAGGGAGGAGAGAGTTGAGTCCATAATTGAAGAGAGTGTTAGGATCAAAGGTAGATTTTTTTTAAGAATGGGGGAAACAAGGGCATGCTTGAATGCAGAGGGGACAATGCCTGATTGAGGAGGGAGGCAAGATACAGGCAGAAGGAAAGAGGTAGAGGAGGAGGTGGGGGGGTAGGATCAAGGGGGTAGTTGGAATAGGTGAGGACAGGATGAGGGCCATGAGTTTATCTCCAGATACAAAGGAAAAAGAAGTCAGAGCTCAGAAGTAAGGTAATGTGGATGGGGAGGGGTAAGCTGAGAAAAGATGGGACAGGGTGCCGAGGGTCTGGTTGGATGTGATGTCCTGATGTACAGTATGGAGTCAATTTTAGAAGTGAAATAGGTGGTAAAATCAAGGGCAAAGAGTTTGGAGTGGAGGTGAGGAGAGGGTGGGGAGATAAGGGAGTTAAGGGGCGAAGAGATGCCGAGGGTTTGAGGACTGGGAGGAGAAGTTTTTGAAATACGACTGTTTAGAGGGGAAAAGGGCAGAATGGTAGGATGAGAGCATAGATTTGAAATGAAGGAAGTCTGCCTTAGAGTGTGATTTCCTCCACTTCCGCTCTGCGGTTCGTGAACACTTTGTAGGTATCTGGTGCATTTGGAATTCCAGAGTTGAGGTGTGGATCTGCAAGGGTGTGTAGTGATAGCCGGAGCAACAGAGTCAAAAACAGAAGTAAAGGAGGTATTGTATAGCGAAGTGACATGATCAGGGCAGGAGAGTAGAGAGAATAGGGAAGAGAAGGGTCGAGCACGGAGGATAAGGAAATGCTGTTGATAGCATGAATGTTACACTTAGTGATGGTAGCCTTAGGAGGCTGAGCTAAGAGGGGAATCTGCCGGAGGTGGGCAGGGAGGGAGTTTAATGTGGTGTGACTGATGGTGAGGTGAGGAGAACGACTGAGGAGGAATGGAGCAGGGCTTGGTGTTTGGGTAATAAGACCATGGTGGGGGAAAAGTGAATGAGTGGAGTAAAGGGAGAGATGGGGAAGGTAAAAAGAGGGGAGGAGGGCAGACAGAGGAGTAGAGAGAGGGGGAGGAAGAGGTGGAAGGGGGAAGGATAGAAGTTGCAATGGGGAAAATAAAGGATTAGGTATACACTGAGTGATGGGGGATTTGAGGTAAACATGGTCATGGTGTGGATGAGGTAAATAGGGGGAGGAAAACTGAAAGTAGGAATGAAGGCTGTATGACAGAGGCAGTGCAGTAGATTTGCAGAAATGCAGGTAAAAGTACAGTGTTGGTAAACGTGTATGCACAACATCAATTGTGAGCCTATAGTGAGCAAAAGCTGGGTTATCTTTCTGTTTATATTAGTTATCTAATAGCACATACTTGCCTGTTCCCCCGTGAGACTTTCAAATTTAAGTAAGTTTGTATTGCTAGGTATTCAAAAATGTTTTGTAGAAAAAACTAAAAGCATTGGCAGATCGAGCACCATCGGATGCGATCACATCGCTTGAGGTTGACTATACCCTGCCGCAAGCACTGCGATCACTTCAGTGTGAAATCCCACCAAGTGACGTGTACTTTGACGCTGCCTTTTAATAATGCACGCCTCTGATACGGCGTTGCAACATACTGGCACACCTGCGTTCGCACCTCCTCTCCCCCGTTTCTAGTAGACTGCCCCTGTCACCACCCACAAAACGGCCTCTCCTGTCACTCCTTCAGATGGGCTGTCTATGCTGGGCGAGCGAACGCTTCCCAAATTTTCGCAGTGGTTTGTGCATACGCATGCGCAGATTGCAAATATCGGCCAGCTACGAGCATTCACAGCATAGCGGGAGGGTCTGAATGAGCTCCTGAGTGCTTATTCATCAATCTGTAGAACTTCAATATTCGGCGGTTCAGCAGGGCGGCAGATCCAAACCAAAAGTTTGTAAAAGAACTTGTAAACAACACATGGCAGATGCTCAGGGCAGCACTTATGACCTTAATGTGTTTCACCATTACTACAATGGCTTCTTCAGAAGGTAAGTGACCTTTGTCACATGCTATCTTCAGTGCTGCACCGAGAAACGTAAGGTAGTATGATTTCCAGCACTCGGGAGCAATTTTGATTTATTTTTTTTTATGTTTATTTAATTGTTTTATCATTTTAAAACTCACACTGGCCTTCTACAATTTGTTTCTACACTCTCAATAGACAAGCACTACCTGTGTGTTTGTGTGTAGCCCGCAATTTCATGTACATGGCCATGACAAGCTCTCAAAACAAAAGCCTACATGCAAACGCCCGATTGCAATTCCAACTCTTAATCACCTGTTGCTCATTGTTATGTACGCTCAGCCACATAGCACGGACAGTGCTAAATATTGCAAGACCCTTCCAAAAATGGAGTTGCGTGTGTCTCTGAATCAGTCCCATTGATTATAGATTGCAGAGCACATCAAACACTCTTTATTATAGCTCCAGAAAGTTAAACTGTGAACACAGCTTTGCCAGTGGGCAGTCAATATAATTTCAACTTGGATAAATATATTACACTTAGTTATTAGCCAGTTACTTTTAGGAAAATATTACAACCTAAATCATGACTATTGTAAGACATAGGAAAAACAATATATAAACCACATCATGTGTTGAGGAAGCCACGAAGGCTTTGATACTTTTGCCATCAAAAAAGTGCGGTTGTCAAAACTCTCTGTTATATTCCCCAGATCTTCATTATTTCCTCTGGGCATGAGTAGTCTGGATATAAGGCTGCTCAGTTTTGATTCCATTGTAGATTGGAATCTTTCAGTAGGAAGTGGAACATAATAAGTTACATTTTGTTCTGTAGGGTCAAGGCAAACTCCTTCAGAGGTCTTTTTAAAGGAGACATCACTGAGGTCAATACCTGTCAACGATGCAGGTGATGAGCAGGGTATATCCCGTACAAGTTTATAGCTCTCCATCCAGTCTCTTAACCATTCAATCTTACAGTCACATTCCCAAGGATTCTTAAAAAGAAAAAGTCTTCCTATAAAATAAACTGGTTTAAAGACCTCAAAGGATAAAGTTGCCAAGTTGTTACTATTTAAGTGTAAGGATACCAAGCCGGTAAGGTTTTCAAAAGCCCCTTCCTCAATATAGCTTATATTATTTCGGTCAAGATAAAGGACTTCTAACTCAACTAGATCTTGAAACCAAACTCGTGAGACATTGTTTATAAAGTTTCCACCTAAATTTAGCATCTTTAACCTTTTCAGTCCTTTGAAGGAGTTTTCTGGTAACTCATTCAATAAATTGTCATTGAGAAAGAGGTACTCCATCTTGTCACAGTCTTGGAAAGACTTGTCATGAATTACATTTATCTTATTGTCTTGAAGATTGAGGTATTTTAGATTTGGTAGCTCCTGAAGAGAATTGTAGGCCACTGCCTCAATCCTGTTACTTTCCAGGTAAACATGAGTCAAGTTCCGCATACCACGGATAGCTCCTGGAATCCTACGAAAATAATTTTGAAAAAACATGAGCTCACGTAGTAATAGGAGATCGACAAATATCCTGTCTGGGATGTTGAACAAATTGCAGTCAGCTAAGTCCAACTTCACCAACTTCTTTAAAGCTGAGAATGTTCGAGTATGCAAATAACGAATGTACTCATTATGAGCCATTTTCAGTTCAATCAAGTTGGGTAATCCTTTGAAAGCTCCGGGAGTGATGAAGGATATGTTGTTGTGACTAAGTGAGAGACATTTTAATGAGGGCAAGGTCCCAAAAGCCCATTCTGAGAGAAATTTGATGTTATTTTTATCTAGGTTAATAAAAGAAGCTTCACATGGAAATTCATTAGGGATCTCTGTTAGTCCTATTCGATCACACAGAACAGAGCAGTTTCGTTCCTGAGTACAAGCACAACTTGATGGACAGGAGCGGAAACAGGCCCATCTGGCATACAGTGGCTGGATGAAAAGGACAACTAGGGGAAGAAAAACACAAACAATTCTTACAGTAACCATATTGCAGCACAAACAGTGACATTAACTGCATTTTAAAATACTAGTATTATTAAATAGGTTCTTATGAATGTGACAATTTTGCATTTTAATTGTTCTCTAGCCTAGTGGAGCTCAGTTTATGAACAGTACAATACTTATTATGTACTGATTGGAAAGAGAATCAATCTAAGATTGAGTTATTGTTACATTGTGTCAGATACAGACCAGCCAAAATAATTGATTTACAGTGTGATTCCTTGACATAATATTCATCCAAAAGACTAAACTAGTGTAGCGTACAGATGAAGGGTGAATTTAGCACCCTCTATAGCATTGCATGGCTCATTCAACTTGTCACAGAAAACATCATTCTTATACTGCTGCATGTACAATCACCACATTTAATGAATGTAGTAACTATTATAGAAAATCTGCTATACTAAGGTGCAAATCCACTTGTAGATCTTGGAACGACAGTACGATTAGAACATTGTAATCGTAGAGTTGTTCCTCATCCCCTGTAGTGCCTACACCGAATGATATGTCGTTCAGTGCAGACACCCTCCCTCATCCCTGAACATGGGCAATCTGTCATTATCGGCAGATTGACCATCATGTTCTGGTGATGATTGATGTCGGAAACGACCAGCAGGTGCGTGCATCGCTGGTCGTTTCCGACATTATACTGGCCGATTTATGCACGATTAATGAGCGATTGAGCGATTATTTATATCGTAATCGTTCAATGGCTCTGTTTAATCGGCAAGTGGATACGCGGCTTTAAGGTTCCTGTGCAAAGACGTGTGACATGCCTGATATGAAAAAAACTGTCCATGACCCATTGTACATCCCTATTCCCACAAAGCCCACATACCAATGACTGCTACCTCACCTCCTCACTGATTTTACCTACCCATTCTTGCCTTCAGGGCTTCTCCAGTGCTATTCCCAACCTCTATAACACCCTTTTATTCTCAATTAGGGACATATGTATTGATTATCGGGATTTATACCCCATAATTATTATAGCTTATGGCTGTTTATCGTGGCAATAAGAAAATAAGGTACGCTGGGATGTAATAAAAAACACATCAAGGTACAGAGGCTCCGATAGGCAATTATTGTACTTACTAGTTCAGAGGCCAGCCGTGCTACTGCGCTTGCGCAGTCTGCCGATTGCGCATGTGCGAGCGACCATCGCAAATGTTTTGTGATCTGTAGCCCATAGGCTACAATGGCTAGTGCCATCTGAAGATCGTGTTAGTTGCCAGGGCCAAGTTCTGGCAAGCATTGCATTTTTTTACTTGATAACTTTAACATTTTAGTAGCCATCCTAGAGGGCTGCTTTTACAATCAAAACAGGGGTCCCCTGTACATGCATGCAGGTGTTTTGGGGGGATGTCCTGTAATTTTTTTTATTATAAATATAGACTTTCACCCAGCCTTTAAATCTCATCTTTTCACTCAACTCTCCAGCCTCTGCATTCCACAGTTCTGTTCCCTTCTTGTGCCCACATATATCCCCTCTAGAATGTAAGCTGGAATGAGGTGATATGCACATGCATGAACCAGCTAACTTTGCATGGAGATGCTCACGCTGGTGAAACATCGGATACAAGTATCCATCTGTATTAAAAAAAGAAAGAAAGAAATTGGCTAAAACACGCACACAATAACATAATATATGCACAGGTGATGAATAGGCATATAGCAGCATTAGTGGTGCATTAGCAATCAGCCAATCTGATTGCTAATGCAGCACTATTTTGCTTGTGCCTGTGACTGTCATCATCACCATGTATTTGCAGCTGTTCTGTGCCACAAATGATATGGCATTCACAAGCATATATAATATGTGTCTGTGCACCAGTCTGCATCTGTTCCCACTTACAGAACATGCCCTTACTGTTCTTGTTCTTGTAAGTGCCAGTCAAAGAAATCCACATATGCCTATGAGCCCTTTTCTGGGCCTTTTGCAGAGATCTTTTACATAAGTTATGCAATCTGGCATAGGCCTCACTCTGTAGCCCCTTTTATAGTAACAGTCCAGAGTTTGACATAAAGATACTGAAATAGTGAATTTTCCACATGAGAAGCAGTGGATGAAATCTGGACTTCAATCCCTTCATCAACTGCTGTAAAGTAAAGCATAAATATATATAGATAGATAGATATGGTAGCCTGTTCTTTCACAATAGCATGCTTTTCCCCTGAAGAAGTCCCTAGATAATACAGAGGGGCGAAATGCGTTGGGTTGGACCTCCTGTGGCCACCTCTAAGTACACAACAGATAAGCTGATCATTATTTATAATATTGTACAAGTCTTTATAGTGTTTTTTGATTAAAGTGTATCAGTTTTAATATACCACACGATTGGAGGCTCTTTCTGTTGTAATTCCACTTATATATGAGCATCCACTGATCGATGGGACCAGATGCAGACGAACATTACCCCTACCTGTCTTTGTCTCGAAATAGGTGCTGGGAGCCTATACCAAGCACGAGTGGAGTGCTTTTCATACTACTGATGTTTTATTTTTTGTTTGGTTGAGTTTCACAAACACATTTCTCTGCATGAGAGCACATACATGTATATGTATCAGTTTTACACTATGTTTGCTTTTGTTTGTTTTATTTTGGTTTAACATTGTGCCTAGGAGTATCAATAGGGAAGTCTCAGAAACCCCAGAATACATTGGAATATATTTTTCACCACTAAAGGTTTTGAATCAGACTTTTACATTGAAGGTGCTGATTTTCTTCACTTTTGTATCACTATTTATGGATGGTTTTTTGAATATATCATCGTTTGGAAGAATTGAGCTGCCACCTTAAATAGGGAGTTTGTTATAATTTGACTATTTTATTAGTTTACTATTGACACAACTTTATGAGCTGTTTGCACTTCTTTTCTTATATATATATATATATATATATATATATATATATATATTATACTGTATGTATGTATGTACAGTATGTGTAGCCCTTGATGAAGTCCATTGGTGGATGGAGCTGCCTCTCGCCTAAATGAACTACTAAATATAAGCACCATATGAATTATTGCATTTTTTGGAACCTTTTTAGAGTGTTTTTAGAAACATTTTTAAAAAAGGTTTTTGTTTTTTTTTACTAATTATCCTGTGCCATTATCAACTGCATTGTATAACTTTTAACTTATATGTTTTATTGTCTATTGAGTATGCATAAGGGACATTTGCAATATTTATAGCACTTTTGCACTTCACTGTACGCAATATTTGCATTGTTAGAGCCCATTGAGAACGTGGAGGCTCATTATTCTTATATTACATGTCTTTTATGTTATATGTTTTTTGTCATACTGAATAAAAATTGTTAATTTGTTAAGCCTACCACGATATATACTATTTTGCACAGCACCATTTTGCACATATTATTCACATTGTGTTATATTTTCACAACATATGTACGCCAGTCGATAAGACCTTATACACTTTTCTATAATAGCAACGGTGCATACCTAATGCTCCATCACATTTGGTCCAGCTGACACCCTTTAGATATAGGGAGTACGTACCAATATTATTTTTTCACAATTTGGCTTTTAGTTTATATTTATTCTATCCAAGTTGGCGCCATTACCCTATACATTACTATATAGTTTTCTTTCAACACAATTGTATTTTCTCTAGATGTTGGAAAATTTCCTTGTATTCAGCTGCTGCTATGGGAATTTTTTTGTAGCCAATTGAACAAGAACTGATATTTTATTTGTGTCAAGTAAATTCTAGGCAAAATAATATATTTTAGTGTTGTTTTTTGCTGAATTAATTTTGTGAATTAGAGGGCTGTTATATTATGTTACAAGTATATGTAATGGATAAATCATATTAATACACAATTAAGTGGGAAGATTAAATATTGGAAAGAACACCTTATTATATTTGTGAACCCTTTGAGGAAGTGACAGCATTCATATGAAGCATGCAGGGAGGTTTCCTTAGGGGTAGCAATTCAGCTCTTTCATTTAAAATATTGGCTCTTGCCAATTTCTAAATGAAGAGAAGGAAATAATTTGAGATGGTCTTCTATTTAAAATGTTACATTTAACTCAATATTTCTATTTCTATGCTATTATATGTGCAAACTTCTAAAATATGATAAATACTATAATACAATTCAATAAATATGACTATAAACAGATTTTATTTCCCATAAGTGGGGCGATAACATGGTTATTGTTCATCGTACACACAGAACAAGTCTGTATGTTGTTGTTGTTATTATTTATTTGTATAGTATTGAAGAGAGAAAATATTTCTCATGCTATCATTAGTTTTGAGTGTACTTAATATAAAATTTTTAGCATTTTTACTGAACATCAGATGTCCTGTTATGACACACAGTAGTGCCCCTTTTACATAATGCCCACAATAGTAGTGCCCCTAATACATATAATGCCGACAGCAGTAGTGCCCTTATATAATGCCCACAGCAGTAGTGCCCCTTATGCAATGCCCACTGCAGTGGTGGCCCTTATGCAGTTCCCCCAGTAGTGGTAGTGCCCCTTATGCAGTGCCCCCAGTAGTGGTAGTGCCCCTTATGCAGTGCCCACAGTGGTAGTGCCCCTTATGCAGAGCCCACAATAGTGGTGACCCTTATGTAGTGTCCCCAGTAGTAGTGCCCCTTATGCAGTGCCCCAAATAGTAGTGCCTCCTATGCAATGCCCCCAGTAGTCATGCCCCCTGTAGTAATGCCCCCAGTACTAATACCCCCAAAAGTCATGCTCACAATAGTATTGCTCCCTGTAGTAGTTCCACCAATAGTAATGCCCCCAGTAGTAGTGCCCCCAATAGTAATGTCCCCTGTAGTAGTGCCCCCAATAGTAATGCCCCCAGTAGTAATGCCCCAGTAGTAATGCCCCCAATAGTAATGCCCCCAGTAGTAATAACCCCAATAGTAATAACCCCATTAGTAGTGCCCCAATAGTAATGCCCCCAATAGTAATGCCCCCAATAGTAATGCCCCCAGTAGTAATAACCCCAATAGTAATGACCCCAATAGTAATGACCCCATTAGTAGTGCCCCAATAGTAATGCCCCCAATAGTAATAACCCCAGTAGTAATACCCCCAATAGTAATGCCCCCAGTAGTAGTGCCCCCAATAGTAATGCCCCTTGTAGCAGTGCCGCTTACAGAAAAAAAAAATACAATACTTACCTTAATCCCCACCCCTGCGTCTGCGGTTGTCCAACAGGACATGCCTCTGAACTATGGGAGAGACGGCATGATGTCTCTCCCATAGTGCATACTGCGGGAGCCTGAAGCCGGAGCTCAGGAGTGAACTCCAGCCTCCGGCTGCTGCTAGCGCTGTGGGGAAGGAGCCCGGCGTCCGCTGGTAATAAAATCTCAGCGGGCGCCCGACAAATGGAGCGTTCCTGCGGAACTGGTTCCATCTCCAAATAGAAGTGACGGAACGCAGTTTCACCCCTTTCCGGGCCACATTAACCCCTGATCGGCACACTTTACGATGCAGGGGATGACGGTGCGATGTATGATGCCATGCTGCATTCGGCAGCAGGGCATCATACACAATATCTTCTGATTGAGTTTGCAGCACAGCCAACTCGAAGATATTGCATGCGACCGCAGGAGCGTGCAAATCGGGCATACACACTTAACGATATGCCCAATTTGTCGTTCCGATTTACACAGAAATGACAAATATGGACGATATAATTTAAGTGTGTACCCAGCTTAAGGGTTCCTCAAACTGAAAACCACTGACTTATATGTTTTCATGACATACTAAAAAACGGAATGGGATTGAAATCCCGACAGCGGCAGCCCCACAGGATGAAGATCCCGACAGCGGAAGCAAGTCTCCTAACCCCCCCTCTCACCCCCCTAACCCTAATCTCCCGGGTGGTGCCTAAACTTAACCCCCTCCCCCGCATCCTAAGCCTAACCCTTCCGGGGGGTGCCTAACCCTATCCTCCCCCCAGTGGCACCTAACCCTAACCCCCCTTCCCCATGCCTAACCCTAACCTCCCCCCAGTGGCACCTAACCCTAACCCAGCCTTCCCCATGCCTGACCCTAACTCTCCCCGGGGGGTGCCTAAGCCTAAATCTACCTGGGGTTGCCTAAACCTAAACCCCCCCGCGGCTAAGTGCTAGGAACGGCCGGACTTACCTCGATTGGTCCGGCGTCTTTTGGCAATCCGGCATCGGGATGAAGATAGGCGTTGGTATTTCGACGCTTATCTTCAGTCCCCCGTCTGGCTTCTGGTGTCTGGATATAGACCGGCGGCATTTAGTCTGCCGGTATATTAACTATATCCCCTAAAAAACATTTAGTTTAGTAAAATTCTTACCTAATCTGACTTGTCCTAAAGGCAAAATTTTTGCAGTTTCATAATGACAATGGCATTAACTATTATTTAAGTTTACAATAGCTAATGGATGGGCTTTTCTGGGTAACAAATAACTATATTATTAGCCATGTCACATAGCCCTAACCCAACCAAATCCCATTCCACTCACACGTATCTCACTGATATATTTAATACTCCAAAAATATCAGGGGATGTAGTCACCATGCCGGTGGTTGGAATGCCGGTGTGTAGAATATGAGCACTGGAATCCTGACAGTAGTCGAAATCCTGGCACCAGAATCCAGACCGCCAGCATCCCGACAGTATTTATTAGAGTTAGGTTTAGGGTTAGGCACTAGGGGGAGGCTTAGGCTGCGAGAGGGAAGGGTTAGGCTGCGGAAAAGGTGGGTTAGGGTTAGGGGGAAGTTTAGAATGCAGCAGGGCGCATCCCTGCCCCATCAGACCTGGCATCGTCAAGTGTGTATGCACTTGTCGCATGCCGGCTCCCGTCGCCTGCGACATCGGGCTTGGTGCACATCATCTGATGTGTGCCCAGCTTTAGCTAATCACTCTACAACACAGGTTTTCAAACTCGGTCCTCAGGACCCCAAACAGTGCATGTTTTCCAGGTCTCCTCACAAGTTAAATAATTAGCTACATATGTGGATCTTTTAAAAAGTGTCAGTAATTAATGATTACACCTGTGCACCTGCTGGGTGACCTGGAAAACGTGACCTGTGAGAGGTCCTGAGGACGGAGTTTGAGAACCACTCCTCTACAATATAAATTCCTCTCTCTCATCCAAATGGATAGAGCAATATTACAGGTTTACAGGAGACACACTTTCAACATGCTTTTTTTGTGTTTTTGAATGGGCTTGAAAATAGATTATTCTATTTAACCTTTAAATTCCCTTCAAATTTCACTTTAAAAAAAAAAATCTGACAAAGTACGCTATTTGATTCTTCTTGGCTAGCTCGATAATATGCCTTATGCTTTGGTTTGTAGTAAGAAAAAGCAATTCAAATTCCTTAAGCAACCATTGTTCATGTGCAGCCCAACCCCCCTTTTTTCCTATGCTCTGGGAGCAGCCTGACCGTAAGGGAAAGTTAGCGGGTTGGCAGCGCAGATGTCCCGGGAGTAACATCTATCTACATAGCCGAAGGAACCACAATATCTGGCTTCTCATCTTAGTTTAATCTGCACTATATTTAACTTAACACCCAAGCAGCACCTAGACACACACTTCTTCCCTATGCATTCACTGCCAAAACACCAGCAGCACCCAGATACACCCTAACTTGATGCTTTCACTACCAACACCCCAACAGCACCCAGACACATATCCTCCCCCCTGCATTCACTGCCAACATCCCAGCAGCACCCAGGCACACACCCTCCCACACATTTACTACTAGCACTACAGCAGCACCTAGAATCACACTCCTCCCCCAATTAACTACCAATACCCCAGCACACAAACACTACCTGTTGCTTATAAGGGTCTTCAGTTGTTGCTATTTGCTGCAACAGCAGAGGCAGTGGCAGATCTAGACTTATGTTTTAGGGGGGGGGACTTACTGGTCAGTACCGACTCCTCCCCTCTCCAGTTGCGGCTTCTGCAGGCCCTGCACCCTATTACGCTATGTGTCACTAAAATAAATGTATTTTGAGATCAAGTTTGTTCATTGCAATATGAATGGACTGTCCGTGATATTCATTCACTAAAAGCAATTAACAGCTACTGTACTACTTAACAGCCATTGGGCCTGATTCAGAGTTCTAAGCTAATGCTCCTGCAATTTTTGCAGCTGTGAACAGCCGGGTCTTGTACTGAGCACCCACCTGAGCCAATGCAGCTGTGCGTAACTGTGTACAAATACGCAGCATCAGTCGCTGATCATACAAACATCAACATCCTGATCGAATTTATGGTCACTTAGAATGGCCAACATAAAAGATGCCGGAGCCTTCCCCAAATGCTCCCTGACTGTCAATCACACTGAGAATAAAGATTGCAGTGTGCGACTATGGTAACGTACCTTCACGCATGTGCAATGGCAAAAAAATGTTTCCATTTGAAAAAACATTGGCATAGTGTACTCTGAATAGTCCTATTATCCCTTATTGACATCCAAAGATTAGTACAGCAGATTATAATGCTACTAATACCCTCACTAGGAAATTTACCAATAACATAGACTTTATTTTGGAGTGACAATTTACATGTCAGACGTTCTGATTAAATCTATATGTGATTAAGTATAAAGAGAGCGGAGAGGCACATAGAAAATCACCTACATCACAAACTTTCTAACCCATAATTTAGAGCTCATTCATTGTGTGTAAAACAGCCCCCGAGATACCACACTACAATTTATCATCCTGTCCGGACCCCTAAATGTACAAAGCTATCAGGCACTTCCAACTCCACTGATGGTGCGTACACACTGGGCGATTAAAGTGGACGACTGAACGATAACGATATCGTTATCGTTCAGTCGTCCACTTTATCGTCCATTTTTAACACCAAAAAGATGAACGATGACGACGACGCGCGTTCCCGCAGGTCGTTCGTCATCCTCGTTCATCGGGCTGACATGCAGGCCAACCTGACGACCTCGTCAGGTTGCTGCATGTCAGGGAATGGGTGAGAGAGCCCGGCGCTGAACGATATCGCTAATGATATCGTTCAGCGGCTGTGCTCAATGTCATGAACGACATTGAGCACAGCCTGCCGGGGACACACTAGACGATATCGCTCAGGGAGCATATCGTCTAGTGTGTATGCACCTTTACAGTACTTAGTTTGCAGATCTCTAGCTGGCAGGCAGGCTGGTCCCTTTTGCTGGCTGGTCTCTGGATGCAGGAGTGCTCTCCAGCAAAGGTAAGGGTAAGCTATAGCGGTTATCAGTGGCGTCCCCCCCCGCTGTTACACCTGATGCGGGGAGGGATGACATGCGTCCCCGCACCTCTGGAAAGTGGATGTGGCCTCGGTGAAGGGGGCGTGGCCTCGCACCCGGTCTCCCGTCCGTAGGGAAACTTATTCATGGGGTATTGGGGAGTGCAGGAAGTGCAGGGACCTGTGAGACGCGGTAGCAGGGAGCTCGGCGCGGCACAGCAGTACACAAGCTGACTAGACGCCAGCTAATGAGCATGCAGGAGGGAGGGTCTGTGAGCAGGACTGCCGGGAAAGTGTATGTGCATCCCAGCGCGGACAAACTGGAGGCAGCAGTGTGCTAGGGGTGGCGATCGCCCCCTCTGGATCCGCCACAGAGGCAGCAGATCCCGCTTGTGTGGGGAGGAATAATTAACAAAGCAGGGAGGGGGCCATGTCCTCCAGCCTCTGCCCTGCCCCTTTTATGTACATTTTTGCGGTTTCCTTGCCTGCGATCCATTCCTAGAGAGGTTGGCAACCACTGTGCTAGACTTTTTGGAATGTCTGCATTGGATGCTGGCTGGATACATGCTGTTGTAGATGCTGGCAGTTCAATCTGCAGTCTCTTACCTTCCAATCTTGTCAGATCAATTATTATGCATAAGTAACTTGTTTCACACTGTTACTGCATCACATCACTGGATATACTTAATGTACAATCATAGCTCTTCACAGTTTGGTCTTCTTGTTTGTTTTCACAGTTCATTCATTTTTTTTCCCCTTCAAATTAAATTAATTAACCAGATGTTTAGGTCGACTCAAAGACAAAAAAAAAGACCTTTCATAGTGTCTAGCTGTATAAAGCCTTGTTCTAAGTACAAAATTGTTTTATTGCCTTTACTTTCTTTATTCCTAAAAACCCATCTTGTATATCCTCCTTGTGTCCTAGTCTAAGTATAATATCACACATAAAGGAGAAAGAGGCTTCTGGAAATTCATCCCAAATAAGATCAACTAACTATTAGGGGTATTCAATATGGGTGCGATAACATCGTTAATATCGCACTTTTTAACGTTTTTGCGTTAATATCACTTGTTTTAGTTTTACACCGTATTCAATTTCAAAGACTTATCGCAGTTTTGAAAAGTCTTTGATAAAAAACGGTGATAACTTTTCACCATTGAATAGGTGTCGAAAAATAGTGCAGAATTGGGGTTTAGGGGTGCAGGCTTAAAAAAAAATAGCCTGCACCCCTGAGATTGACATTTAAAAAAGAACTGTGTCAAAAAAAGTTTAAAAAAAAAATAAGGACACCCCAAAAAATGAATAAAAAAATTGGGGTGCAAAAAAAAAATGGGAAAAAATTGTTAAACAATTGGGAAATAGGTTCAGGACTATTCTGCATGTATGCGGCAGATGTTTTCTAGAATAGAATTATAGCGGCAGGTGCACAAATGCAGAATTTTAAAAAACTTACTATAGGGATATCAAAATATGCTAGTACCCATTTCCATGTACCCCAAATTTGATGGGACCACTTAAAAAAACAAAAAAAATAACCTAAGTGCTCTTCTGCATCACTTCTTCAATGTCGGGAAAAAAACACCTGCTGCGGCTATTTAAAGCCCCGACTTTCAATTAAAGGCTAAAACGGGGGTACCCATAGTGTTCCCCCATGTTTTTACAACTTTAGGGGGGTCTTACAATTATTTTAAGGAAAAATTAGTAACTTTACGCAAATCCAACTTCGGAGTTTCCCGTTTTCGTTAATTTGATATTGAATACGGGGATAAGCGGGAGCGCGCACCATACCTTTACGCAGAAAAAAACTCCGATATGAAACGTTAACTTCGCCAGGGAAGTTAATCTTTCATATTGAATACCCCTCTTTGTGTTGTCTGGATAGATTTTGTTAAAAGATTTTGTGCCAATATATCTTCTTCAATTATTTAACTCTGGTAGTAAGTAATGTACTGTTTTCCTTCATCCCATTCGTTATATAATGGCATTACACTGTTCACATGCATAAGAAACTAACTGGTGATAAATATATAAATGACAAAATCACAGGAATGGTAAGGTCACTGCCTCCAATAAGACCAGCACACTCGTCTCCTGGAATACTTTGGCAACAGTCAGTTTTCTCATAACCTAATTGGTTACAGGTTGATTTATTTCTGCCCACTTTAAAACTGGTAACACACAGACATGGAGATGATACCAATAACATAATGATAACAGCTAAATGACTCCTAGCAGGCTGTCTCCAATGTACAGGATACTGTGTATTAGGAGAATAATTTACTTCAGTGGAATTTTTGGAAACTTAGTAATTTGCTAATTAGGCCTTATAAGCAGTGGCACTGAGGGAGGGGACGCAGATAAATGATAAAAAATTGTAGCCTAAGGGGGAGTGGCCACACCTCCCACTATTAGGCCACACCCCTTCCCCAGGGTCGGGTCGGGTCGGCTCTCAACACCCCTGCTCATAAGTATAAGGGAAGAAAACACGGCCTCTGAAAATCAGACCAATCACAATAATGTTTATAGAAAGGAGTCAATAGCAACAGAACTATCACAATCACATGGCCAAAACTCTATAAAAATGATCCTTTGGCCACTTCCTCACTTGTCCTTCTTGCTTCAAGAACCAAAGAAATTCCTATTAGCAGCTGGTTATTCGTGAGTGTCCTACACAGATCTGCCATTTCATCAAACCAACACTACAATGTGGGCACTATAGAACGTCTTTTTCCTTTTCTTTAACAAATATCCTTATTGGGTACATTCAATGTAGTGTAATTGACTGCATTGTGCTGGCAGTATATAATTGTGTATTAAGGATGGCACATAGATGTTTAATTACATCAACACATCTAAAACTTCTATGCCTTGAGTGTTTACAGAATGAAATGGATTGACTCTGGGTGAGGATTATAATATAATAATGCATTAAGAGCAGGGCAGAATTCCCTGAGAGAGGATTTATTGTACATTTGACAGTAAGGCAGCTGTTTCCTTTCATGTGTATCAGTATTTGTATAAATCAGTATTGTGATTAATTTTTTCAAAGGTCAATATAAAAAATAAAGGAACACTTACACAGGGATGTATTGCAGGGTTATTCTCTGTAAGCATGGTCAGGATATAGAGGTTCCTGGCAGATCTTAAAAATGTTTTTTGTTCCCTTTTAATAGTAATTTGTATCTATAACTAGAATTAATAAATAATATAATATGGGGGAGGGGGTTAAAGTAATTAGGAAGGAATTGTTTTCCTCTCTGTGAGGTTAAATTGACAATTAAACATACTTATTTACCTTGCAACAAACAAGACACACACCCAGAAAAGCCACCCCTGGTGTCTGCCTATTTTTACTAATGCAGATTTCTATTTTTCTACCCAGACTGTCCCATTAGTGATTGTAGCCTACATAAGCACTTAAATCACAGTGATGGACATATTTTGGATATTATAAACCTTAGACCTAAATAATACATTGCTTAATTCCTAAAGGGCCAGGTTTATGAAAATATCAATACTACACATTTAAAATATAGTGATGGAAAGTATGCTGTAAAAGAAAGCTGAATCAGCAGTGTCACAGGAAGGATGAGCTGCAGTGAGTTTGCTGTAATCGCAAAGTGATTGCAAGAAATGGAATATGTTGCATCACTGTTATTTTAGTAGGGGAAATTAAGCAAATAAGCCTGAAAATAATGATTTTCTATTATGGCAAAAGAAAACCTTTTTCGGGCCTATATAACAATTTTTATATATATATATATATATATATATATATATATATATATATATATATAGTCCAATAGTATGTAGAACGGCACTCACCAAAAAAGAGAAATCAGCTTGTTGGGGTGCATAGCTCAGGACACCTGACAGAATCCATCCATAGGTGGCCATACACATGTGCAAACAAGGAGAGTGCACTCACCAATCTTCATAAAGTGGGTATGGACAGTCGACGTTTCGGGCCACTCGGTGCCCTTTATCAAGACCAAAGAATCACATCCCGCATAGTCCAAGCAGCAAGTACCACCGCCCGGGTGGTGGTACTTGCTGCTTGGACTATGCGGGATGTGATTCTTTGGCCTTGATAAAGGGCACCGAGTGGCCCGAAACGTCGACTGTCCATATTGTCTATGGTGCTATTATGAATTATTAAAGCTGCCTACCCACTTTATGAAGATTGGTGAGTGCTCTCTCCTTGTTTGCACATATATAAAATATCCTCTAGATCCGGCACTCCACCTGATAATGAACAAATACTCCGGTGCCCTCCCAAAGAAGTAATGTATAGGTCGCAGAACAGGCGGCACTCAAAGAGACTTTCCATAAAAAAAAACTCAGCAATACTTTGCTTATCTGTCAACGTTTCAGTGTTTCCACTTTTATCAAGACATAAATAAAATAACCACATTACATACCTTAAATAGATTCACCCAAGTGCTCCTTCACCACGCGTCTCCATCCCGGTGGGGTCTGATGACGTCATAGAGAGCGTCAATGCGCCGGCGTCATCGTCATCCACAAGGGGCGGACACACCGAAAGTGTTTGCCATCACCATAGAAACAGCATAGCTACAACAAGAAAAAAGAAAAAGAACTGGATACATTAGATACATTGAACCACCAGCGCATACTGGCACATGTATATGTCGAGGTATAATTACAGAACATAAATAACTATATAAGAGGCATAAATCACAGCATATCTAAAAAGAAAAAGAACTGAATGGATCAAATACATTGAAACACCAGCACATACTGGCAAGTACATGTGCTAAGGTATAAATACAGAACATAGATGAATCCACAAGCGGCATAAATCACAGGAAGCAAGAGAACGAGTTAATTTCATGAAGACCCATCGGTTGAAGGGTTTGCAGGTCGTGAATCCACCTAGATTCATGTTGCAACAGAATACGACCCCTGTCACCTCCCCTAATGTTTGGCGGAATCCAATCTATCATTTTACAGCGCAAGGTGGCCAGACCATGTTTAAACTTTAAAGTCCCTAAAATGCTTAGCCACCGGCTGATCCACCGGTTTACCGTCAAGAGCTGCCCTTATACTAGAGCGGTGGAGAGCCATCCGCTCTTTCAGCTGGTGAGTAGTCTTCCCTATGTAAAGGAAACCACACGGGCACCTGATAAAGTAAATCACGAACCGACTGGTGGACATCAGGGGGTATTTAATGTATAGTTTTTTACCAGATCGAGGGTGTACAAAGGTGTCACCAGTCTCCAAATGGGTGCAGGTGACACAGCCTGTACATTTATAATTTCCAGCCTTCCTGGTGAGGAAATGTATGGGAGCTTGTTGTTTGTGCTGTGACACGTCATTGTGCACTATTAGATCCTTAATATTACGGGCCCTCTTATAGGCAGGAGTAATCTTAGAGTCCTTCAGCATTTTTAAAGCCTGGTCCCCGGATACAATCGGCCATAGCTGTCTGGCAGTCTGCGTGACTTCACGTGAAGAATATGAATACTCTTGCACCCACAACAGCTTTTGATCTTTTGTAACAGATTTATTAGAATTGAGAGCTGCCACTCGTGATGTTCGTAAGGCTTTTTCTTTAGCTTCCTTAAGCGCTCTTGGATTATAGCCTCTGCCAAGGAACTTCGTCATCATATTGTCGATCTGCCGGTGAGCGTCTGTAGGATTGCTACATATTCATACGATTCTCACGAACTGAGAGTATGGTAAGCCTCTCTTGAGGGCTGGAGGATGAAAACTGTCCGCTTGTAGAAACGTATTTCTATCTGTGTTTTTAAAGTAGATTGAAGAAGTGATGTCCAAACTCTCATTGATATTGACGGCCACATCTAAAAAATGTACAGCTTTAAAATCACATTCAAATGTGAATTTAATCGATGGATCTGAAGTGTTAACGACTTGCATCATGTTGATAAAGTCCTCCTCGGTGCCAGACCACAGTACAAAAATATCGTCAATGTACCGTAAATACGTAGTAATCTTTTCTTGCGTGATGGATGAATTGAAGAATAGATCTTGTTCTACCTCACACATGAATAAGTTGGCGAAACTGGATGCCACACAGGAACCCATCGCACAACCTAATTTCTGCCCCTTGTGGATGACGATGACGCCGGTGCATTGACGCTCTCTATGACGTCATCAGACCCCCACCGGGACGGAGACGCGTGGTGATGGAGCACTTGGGTGAATCTATTTAAGGTATTTATTGTGGTTATTTTATTTATGTCTTGATAAAAGTGGAAACACTGAAACGTTGACAGATAAGCAAAGTATTGCTGAGTTTTTTTTGATGGAAAGTCTCTTTGAGTGCCGCCTGTTCTGCGACCTATACATTACTTCTTTGGGAGGGCACCGGAGCATTTGTTCATTATCAGGTGGAGTGCCGGATCTAGAGGATATTTTATAGAGGATTCTTATTGGCGTTTTGTCCAATAAACCAGGATCCATATTATCAAGGCACCCCCTACAATTAGAGTATACCGGAGTTTGATTTCAACTCTATCAAGTGGACCTTTTAATATTATCTGTGCCTTCCCGACCAAGATCTGTGGTGGGAATGTCTGAAGCACCGACACAGTTTGAATGCACTGGACTATCTGATACTGTATTGCCACTGGTTGAAATACTGAGCTTTTCGGAAGCAGAAGTTGAAAACATTCTGTTTAAAGACAATTTACAGACGACTGCAGGAGATGAGAGCACAGAACAACTTATTGCACAGCTGCTCCGACTAAAAAAACACGAAATAGACTTCTATTTGCATGGAGTAACCTTATCCGACTACTATCGTGATAAAAAACATGCCCACAATAGGACGCTATAATCCGGCGTTTTGCAGAAGATGGGCTGCAATCTTGAACAGATGCTCTTTTGATCTTATCCTCCTTGTGGTAGAGGAATCAGCAAGAGAACTTGCTATAGCTAAAGAAAATATCTGTAAATTTGAGACCTCACATCATAACCTGCTGCATTCAGAGAACTCTGTGGAGATTCTAGCTAAATTAGCCACACAAGTTGAACAATATAAGTCTGATCTGATTAAATTCAAAAAATCCAAACTGGCTACAGTTAATCGCGATTACGCGGAACTGAAAGTATATAGCTGGGTGAACAACAGGAGTTCCACGGCTGATAGAAGACCCAGGTTTAGACCCCGCAAGTTCCCACTAGAGACTGATTCCTCAAGTGGAGCTATATCCACTAGTGAAACAGAATGTGTTGGGGAGAACAGAAGCAAATCCTCCCAGAGACCCCCTTTAGGGGTTCGTACCCGTGCTCGGGCAGAAACCGGCACGGAACCAACACCCGTCGCGGAGGCCAGTGGTCGCTGTCGGCCATAAAAAATGTACAAAAAGAAGATGTAGTTTTTAATCTATCACACCGCACATTGACAGCGGATAAAACTATGGTATTAAACAAGGGCCTCTCTTTTGTTCCTACACAGGGGATTGATCTATTTAAGGACAAGGTTGATCTTTACAAATTTGCTAGAAAAATTAAATTGAAAGAACACTTTGGTGACTCCAATGACTTTGATACAGATATGCCTACTTATCTTAAAAAATCCAAATTTGAGCCCATATCTAGCAATTCAGCCATTAAGTATTTTACATCTAGAATGGAGGGATGTTTGGAGGAACGGTCCATGAAAGACAAAGTACAATTCAATAAAATTAACAGATGGAATCTGTCCAAGGGCGAACAAAAGGCCTTGAAAAATCTAGGTAACTATAAGGATATCGTTATACGCTCTGCAGACAAGGGCGGAGGTATCGTAATACAAGACACGGATAGTTACAAAGATGAAATTTATTCACAACTCTCTGATCATAATGTATATCAATCGCTTTCCAGTGATCCCACTTTAACCTTTAAAAAGGAATTAGACAACATTTTGTTGGATGCACTATCCAAGAATTTCATCTCCAAGAAAACATATGATAGCTTGAAACAGGAGTGGCCAAAAGTACCCATCCTATACACTCTACCTAAATTACATAAAAATGCAGTTAAACCGCCTGGCTGACCAATTATTTCTGCCAGGGATTCGCTGTATTATGTTGTGTCACAATTTTTGGATTTCATACTACAACCAGTTGTACGGTCCCAATCTTTGATTCTTAGGGACACCACTACTTTCATTTTAAAACTCCAACAATTTTCTCCCCTGACTTCCAAACATTTCATGTGCACAATCGATGTGATAAGCCTGTACACCTCTATACCCCATTCAAGAGGTCTGGAGGCTATTAGACAAATACTCACCAATAATGCAGCATATGCCGGTCCAGACATTAATTTCTTCCTTACACTTTTGGAATTAACTTTATCCAGGAATTACTTTCTGTTTGACAATAAATTCCTTATACAGAAATCAGGTTGTGCGATGGGTTCCTGTGTGGCACCCAGTTTCGCCAACTTATTCATGTGTGAGGTAGACCAAGATCTATTCTTCAATTCATCCATCACGCAAGAAAAGATTACTACGTATTTACGGTACATTGACGATATTTTTGTACTGTGGTCTGGCACCAAGGAGGACTTTATCAGCATGATGCAAGTCGTTAACACTTCAGATCCATCGATTAAATTCACATTTGAATGTGATTTTAAAGCTGTACATTTTTTAGATGTGGCCGTCAATATCAATGAGAGTTTGGACATCACTACTTCAATCTACTTTAAAAACACAGATAGAAATACGTTTCTACAAGCGGACAGTATTCATCCTCCAGCCCTCAAGAGAGGCTTACCATACTCTCAGTTCTTGAGAATCGTACGAATATGTAGTGATCCTACAGACGCTCACCGGCAGATCGACAATATGATGACGAAGTTCCTTGGCAGAGGCTATAATCCAAGAGCGCCTAAGGAAGATAAAGAGAAAGCCTTACGAACATCACGAGTGGCAGCTCTCAATTCTAATAAATCTGTTACAAAAGATCAAAAGCTGTTGTGGGTGCAAGAGTATTCATATTCTTCACGTGAAGTCACGCAGACTACCAGACAGCTATGGCCGATTGTATCCGGGGACCAGGCTTTAAAAATGCTGAAGGACTCTAAGACTACTCCTGCCTATAAGAGGGGCCGTAATATTAAGGATCTAATTGTGCACAATGACGTGTCACAGCACAAACAACAAGCTCCCATACATTTCCTCACCAGGAAGGCTGGAAATTATAAATGTACAGGCTGTGTCACCTGCAGCCACTTGGAGACTGGTGACACCTTTGTACACCCTCGATCTGGTAAAAAACTATACATTAAATACCCCCTGACGTGCACCAGTCGGTTCGTGATTTACTTTATCAGGTGCCCGTGTGGTTTCCTTTACATAGGGAAGACTACTCGCCAGCTGAAAGAGCGGATGGCTCTCCACCGCTCTAGTAAAAGGGCAGCTTTTGACGGTAAACCGGTGGATCAGCCGGTGGCTAAGCATTTTAGGGACTTTAAACATGGTCTGGCCACCTTGCGCTGTAAAATGATAGATTGGATTCTGCCAAACATTAGGGGAGGTGACAGGGGTCGTATTCTGTTGCAACATGAATCTAGGTGGATTCACGACCTGCAAACCCTTCAACCGATGGGTCTTAATGAAATTAACTCGTTCTCTTGCTTCCTGTGATTTATGCCGCTTGCGGATTCATCTATGTTCTGTATTTATACCTTAGCACATGTACTTGCCCGTATGCGCTGGTGTTTCAATGTATTTGATCCATTCAGTTCTTTTTCTTTTTAGATATGCTGTGATTTATGCCTCTTATATAGTTATTTATGTTCTGTAATTATACCTCGACATATACATGTGCCAGTATGCGCTGGTGGTTCAATGTATCTAATGTATCCAGTTCTTTTTCTTTTTTCTTGTTGTAGCTATGCTGTTTCTATGGTGATGGCAAACACTTTCGGTGTGTCCGCCCCTTGTGGATGACGATGACGCCGGCGCATTGACGCTCTCTATGATGTCATCAGACCCCCACCGGGACGGAGACGCGTGGTGAAGGAGCACTTGGGTGAATCTATTTAAGGTATGTATTGTGGTTATTTTATTTATGTCTTGATAAAAGTGGAAACACTGAAACGTTGACAGATAAGCAAAGTATTGCTGAGCTTTTTTTGATGGAAAGTCTCTTTGAGTGCCGCCTGTTCTGCGACCTATACATTACTTCTTTGGGAGGGCACCGGAGCATTTGTTCATTATCAGGTGGAGTGCCGGATCTAGAGGATATTTTATAGAGGATTCTTATTGGCGTTTTGTCCAATAAACCAGGATCCATATTATCAAGGCACCCCGTACAATTAGAGTATACCGGAGATTGATTTCAACTCTATCAAGTGGACCTTTTAATATTATCTGTGCCTTCCCGACCAAGATCTGTGGTGGGAATGTCTGAAGCACCGACACAGTTTGAATGCACTGGACTATCTGATACTGTATTGCCACTGGTTGAAATACTGAGCTTTTCGGAAGCAGAAGTTGAAAACATTCTGTTTAAAGACAATTTACAGACGACTGCAGGAGATGAGAGCACAGAACAACTTATTGCACAGCTGCTCCGACTAAAAAAACACGAAATAGACTTCTATTTGCATGGAGTAACCTTATCCGACTACTATCGTGATAAAAAACATGCCCACAATAGGACGCTATAATCCGGCGTTTTGCAGAAGATGGGCTGCAATCTTGAACAGATGCTCTTTTGATCTTATCCTCCTTGTGGTAGAGGAATCAGCAAGAGAACTTGCTATAGCTAAAGAAAATATCTGTAAATTTGAGACCTCACATCATAACCTGCTGCATTCAGAGAACTCTGTGGAGATTCTAGCTAAATTAGCCACGCAAGTTGAACAATATAAGTCTGATCTGATTAAATTCAAAAAATCCAAACTGGCTACAGTTAATCGCGATTACGCGGGAACTGAAAGTATATAGCTGGGTGAACAACAGGAGTTCCACGGCTGATAGAAGACCCAGGTTTAGACCCCGCAAGTTCCCACTAGAGACTGATTCCTCAAGTGGAGCTATATCCACTAGTGAAACAGAATGTGTTGGGGAGAACAGAAGCAAATCCTCCCAGAGACCACCTTTAGGGGTTCGTACCCGTGCTCGGGCAGAAACCAGCACGGAACCAACACCCGTCGCGGAGGCCAGTGGTCGCGGTCGGCCAAAAAAAATTTACAAAAAGAAGATGTAGTTTTTAATCTATCACACCGCACATTGACAGCGGATAAAACTATGGTATTAAACAAGGGCCTCTCTTTTGTTCCTACACAGGGGATTGATCTATTTAAGGACAAGGTTGATCTTTACAAATTTACTAGAAAAATTAAATTGAAAGAACACTTTGGTGACTCCAATGACTTTGATACAGATATGCCTACTTATCTTAAAAAATCCAAATTTGAGCCCATATCTAGCAATTCAGCCATTAAGTATTTTACATCTAGAATGGAGGGATGTTTGGAGGAACGGTCCATGAAAGACAAAGTACAATTCAATAAAATTAACAGATGGAATCTGTCCAAGGGCGAACAAAAGGCCTTGAAAAATCTAGGTAACTATAAGGATATCGTTATACGCTCCGCAGACAAGGGCGGAGGTATCGTAATACAAGACACGGATAGTTACAAAAATTAAATTTATTCACAACTCTCTGATCATAATGTATATCAATCGCTTTCCAGTGATCCCACTTTAACCTTTAAAAAGGAATTAGACAACATTTTGTTGGATGCACTATCCAAGAATTTCATCTCCAAGAAAACATATGATAGCTTGAAACAGGAGTGGCCAAAAGTACCCATCCTATACACTCTACCTAAATTACATAAAAATGCAGTTAAACCGCCTGGCAGACCAATTATTTCTGCCAGGGATTCGCTGTATTATGTTGTGTCACAATTTTTGGATTTCATACTACAACCAGTTGTACGGTCCCAATCTTTGATTCTTAGGGACACCACTACTTTCATTTTAAAACTCCAACAATTTTCTCCCCTGACTTCCAAACATTTGATGTGCACAATCGATGTGATAAGCCTGTACACCTCTATACCCCATTCAAGAGGTCTGGAGGCTATTAGACGAATACTCACCAATAATGCAGCATATGCCGGTCCAGGCATTAATTTCTTCCTTACACTTTTGGAATTAACTTTATCCAGGAATTACTTTCTGTTTGACAATAAATTCTTTATACAGAAATCAGGTTGTGCGATGGGTTCCTGTGTGGCACCCAGTTTCGCCAACTTATTCATGTGTGAAGTAGAACAAGATCTATTCTTCAATTCATCCATCACGCAAGAAAAGATTACTACGTATTTACGGTACATTGACGATATTTTTGTACTGTGGTCTGGCACCAAGGAGGACTTTATAAGTCGTTAACACTTCAGATCCATCGATTAAATTCACATTTGAATGTGATTTTAAAGCTGTACATTTTTTAGATGTGGCCGTCAATATCAATGAGAGTTTGGACATCACTACTTCAATCTACTTTAAAAACACAGATAGAAATATGTTTCTACAAGCGGACAGTTTTCATCCTCCAGCCCTCAAGAGAAGCTTACCATACTCTCAGTTCTTGAGAATCGTACGAATATGTAGCGATCCTACAGACGCTCACCGGCAGATCGACAATATGATGACGAAGTTCCTTGGCAGAGGCTATAATCCAAGAGCGCTTAAGGAAGCTAAAGAAAAAGCCTAAGACTACTCCTGCCTATAAGAGGGGCCGTAATATTAAGGATCTAATTGTGCACAATGACGTGTCACAGCACAAACAACAAGCTCCCATACATTTCCTCACCAGGAAGGCTGGAAATTATAAATTTACAGGCTGTGTCACCTGCAGCCACTTGGAGACTGGTGACACCTTTGTACACCCTCGATCTGGTAAAAAACTATACATTAAATACCCCCTGACGTGCACCAGTCGGTTCGTGATTTACTTTATCAGGTGCCCGTGTGGTTTCCTTTACATAGGGAAGACTACTCGCCAGCTGAAAGAGCGGATGGCTCTCCACCGCTCTAGTATAAGGGCAGCTCTTGACGGTAAACCGTTGGATCAGCCGGTGGCTAAGCATTTTAGGGACTTTAAACATGGTCTGGCCACCTTGCGCTGTAAAATGATAGATTGGATTCTGCCAAACATTAGGGGAAGTGACAGGGGTCGTATTCTGTTGCAACATGAATCTAGGTGGATTCACGACCTGCAAACCCTTCAACTGATGGGTCTTAATGAAATTAACTCTTTCTCTTGCTTCCTGTGATTTATGCCGCTTGCGGATTCATCTATGTTCTGTATTTATACCTTAGCACATGTACTTGCCAGTATGCGCTGGTGTTTCAATGTATTTGATCCATTCCGTTCTTTTTCTTTTTAGATATGCTGTGATTTATGCCTCTTATATAGTTATTTATGTTCTGTAATTATACCTCGACATATACATGTGCCAGTATGCACTGGTGGTTCAATGTATCTAATGTATCCAGTTCTTTTTCTTTTTTCTTGTTGTAGCTATGCTGTTTCTATGGTGATGGCAAACACTTTCGGTGTGTCCGCCCCTTGTGGATGACGATGACGCCGACTCTCTATGACGTCATCAGACCCCCACCGGGACGGAGACGCGTGGTGAAGGAGCACTTGGGTGAATCTATTTAAGGTATGTATTGTGGTTATTTTATTTTTGTCTTGATAAAAGTGGAAACACTGAAACGTTGACAGATAAGCAAAGTATTGCTGAGTTTTTTTTGATGGAAAGTCTCTTTGAGTGCCGCCTGTTCTGCGACCTATATATATATATATATATATATATTCTTTATAATTGTGAAAAGTGTCTGACTATGACAGGCAGTGAGAGACAGACAGTGGTGTGCACCCCACGTGCCCCCGCTTCCACTATCACCGATAAGGATCCATTTGTGCAGCATATAACCCACTCCAGGCCAGCCCTGCCAGCCCATGTAGCTACCTTTCCCACTAACTTACAGAAACATTTTACCATCACATGCTGTTTGACCACTTTAGGCACTTGAATCACCACCATGATGTGTACTGCACGAGGTCTGCATCATTAGGATGCACGTTGAAGTAAAAAGTAAATAAGTGGACAGACAGAAAAAGGGGTCGAGAGAGAAAGAGTGAAAATAGGCAGAGAGAGCAAAGGGGGAGCGAAAAAAGGGGGTTAGAGAGAGAAAACAAGAGACAAAAGAGAAGGAGAAACAAATAGGGGGAGAGAGAAAAGAGGCAGAGAGAGGGAGATGGGATGAGAAGAGAGAGAGAAAGACAGGGCAAAGAGGTACGGGGAGAGGACAGGAAAGCAGGACACAGAGATGAGGGCAGAGAAATGGGGAAAGAGAGATACAAGGAAAAGGTTAGTAACAGAAAAGGGAGGAGTGACAGAGATGGTGAGGAAAGGGGGAGAGAGAGAGACAACACAAAAAAGGGGAGAGAAATAGGGAGGGAGGAAAGAGGAAAAAGAAACACATAAACATACATATATACATAATATTACATGATAGATACCGCCAGACACGGCTACCGTAAAACAGCTGTTTTATTACAAAAGTGCGTAGCTGAGAGAGCATGTTATTAAGGCATTGAAAACAAGTGCTGGATTTTTATTATCAACTGTTTTAACATACAATTTCATAAGAACAAATATCATAGGGGTTTAATTTTCAAGCAGTGATAACACCTTTTTTAAGGTATTTTCATCTGAAAAGGGTTATAATTGGCTTGGGTA
This sequence comes from Taudactylus pleione, assembly GCA_031769625.1. Taxonomy (NCBI): domain Eukaryota; kingdom Metazoa; phylum Chordata; class Amphibia; order Anura; family Myobatrachidae; genus Taudactylus; species Taudactylus pleione. The sequence goes on along the minus strand of JAUIMM010000025.1, from coordinate 41,744,714 downwards.
CGGCATCCCAACAGTCAGAATCCCGGTAGCGGAATGATTATGCCAGCCTTGAGTGAACCCATTTTTCACCTACACTCATGGACTGTATAAAATGTCTAAATGAGAGAGCGTCAGCAGGAAACCATTTTTATTGGTTGGGTACAAATACAGTGCCAATGAGCATGGCATTTAGGTGTATAACTGTCTTTAATCCATGCGATGTTGTATAATACACACAGACCATAAACTGCTTACTGGGCACACTGGCTACTCACACAGGAGAACAACCTCTCACATCAGTATTACACTGATGCCATACAGTGGAGAAAATTCATAGACAGAAAGCTAGTTTTGTGCTGAATCTCTCAAGCAGGTACAACATTGTTACAAAGAAGTAATCACGTGAAGTGGGTGCAAGAATCGGCAAAAAAGCAGATAATTTTCAGAATAAAATTGAGTAACAATAGACTCCTTAGTTTTTGCTGTAATGGAAAACTTAACTAGATTTTATATTATCCTAGTAGAAGGAATTGGAATTGACTCAACTAAATATTAACACATTTTGGAAGTTAATATCACTGTCAGTGAAGAAATTGAACCTATAAAGAAGATGGATATTTCAACAAGACAATGATGCAAATATTAATTCAAGTCAACCAAGAACAAAAGTTGAAGGTTATTGAATGGTCTTCACACACCCAGTTGAACAATATTGGACATCAGTCAAGAGATCTGGAATATGCAGTGCCTACAAACAGACCTATGAATATTTCTGAGCTAGAAAAGTTGTGCATGGAATTTGGAAAATGTGATTTGCCCAAATAAATACTGAGCAGAAGGAGCCCAAATTCATTTACATATCACATTCAATGTTTAAATGGCCTGCGCTCTCTGGATTTTGTAAAAGTATATAATAAGAAAATACTGGCACCAACATTTCTGGGCTACTCAGAGCCCTGTCTTCAGGGTGATACAGCAACATCTGATACATATGAGTGAGTTATTTAATTTCTGTTGTTACATCGACACCCATTGGATTGTTTTTATTCTCAGAGGGAGCATCTAGGTATCTAGGTATTTTTCAAGTGTCGAACTAAATGGATTTTGATAGATATAGGGAGAGAGGAAGGGAGGGAGGGAGAGAGGGAGAGGGAGAGAAAGAGGAGAGAGAGAGATTCCATTTGATATAAAATTAAGTTCAGGACTTACCAATTAAAATGTTGGCAAACATCACTACAAATATTGGACCAGGGCATTTCAAAAATATTACAGCCAAGTCTCTTTATCTGAAATATAGTGAACAGAAACACATGTCGCACATCTGTATACTGAAATGATTGTCTTCTCAACTGCATCTTAATTATAACATTCATTCATATATTTTTAACCGGTGCTAGCATAGATTTAGTGTCTTGCTGTGCTGAGATTCAGTAGACACATGAGGCTACATAAAAAAAAATAAGTAAAATTAAAATGTGTGTTGAACAGTGTGAGTGAGAATAATTTGTTATTGATGAATGCTTGTTATATATTATTAGTAGCTGTGCATATATTAGTCCTATGTATTAATTCCTTAGAATGCAGAAAGACTGTAACAATGATTTAAATATATACCAGTATTTACACAATAATTAACATGTTCAGTATGACATAGCCAATGCCCCTTAAAGAGTCTGAAATGAGAAGAAGTATTTCCGTACTTGTGACGTCATAGTTTTCATCCTATAGTGAATCAGGCATAGTATATAGATATACATGATAGATGATACATGATAGATATTATAAAATGAAAATCATGAAGCCACCAAGGTACAGATATGGGTATAACTTGCCTATTAAATCAGTTTCTTTTCATGCCATTAATTATACAACTTTACAGCTATTTGATTTAAAATAAGCATCTAAAATGCATACATCAAAATTGTATACAACAAATAATAAAATGACCTTCGTCATTTGACTTACAAGCATTTAAGATGCTTCTATATATAAACATTAGTGTTTAAAATGTGTACTACTGCCCCCCTATATACTTAATTATAATAACAATTTTATGAAAACTTCATTAGCCACAAATTATGATATTACTGTACCTAGTGTGTAGGTTAGGCATGTCTTTTGTTCCATGGCTCTGAATGCTGCTCGTCTCTCTTGCAGTACCATTTAGTTTATGTCTCTCTGAAAGTGATCATTTAATGGCCCTAAAATCCCCAGTATCGCACGAGGATTATGCAAGAGAAGTAAGAATATGATTGCATCAAAAGCAAAGCACAGATTGTTGATGCACCAATCTGCCATGCCCAAAATAATATCATAGACTTGTATTTGGCTCTGATCCACACTGAAAAAAACTGTCACAAATCCAGAGGAATATTAACTGAGAAAAGCATGTTACATAATGTAACATGTGATTGGTCTTACTATTATTTGTGTTTGGATTACTGAAATATAGGTACTAAAAGACTGCATGCAAATGACATGCAGTTTCATTATATTTAATACCTGTAGCATGAAAGCGTATTTAAAAATAATTGCACACATTAAGGATCATTTCCGAAAGAGCAGATTGGCTTTTTATTTATACTCACCTAGGTGTATGTGCAAAATATTAAAGAGCAATATTAATTGTAATTAAATAACAGGGTCAATATTATTGGTATGTTAATTAGGGTCATATTAATTAACAAAATGGGACACTAATAATATTGCACACCTGAGCCACTACAAGTACCAGCATGAACTTGCCCCATCATTAATATAAACCAAAATAACTTACAAATATTATTACAATGTTATTTTTTTTTTTTTTTTAAATAATCCTGCTTAATAGTTAACAAAGATTTTATTGTCCTCATAATAAAATAATTCAGTAATGTACCTCCCATAATATATTCAGTATATGATTGTGCCCCAATAAAAATAATTATTAACTGCGGACCCCTTTATTAATTGATTAATCATTGCCAGCATAATAAACCAGGCTATTGTGCCTCATTCTAAATGGCCAGGTAGTTTGAGCAATCTTTGTGGCGATTTGTCAACCCACAGCTCAATAAATCCAATAATTTTTATTCATGAAAGAAATGGCATGGCGATTGGCAGCGAGTCATCTTTTACATATCGCAATTTTCCAGTAGTTTTAACTTTAGTAGATACAGAAAGGTATAACTCACCAAAAGACAAGATGAAAACCAGCAATTTGAATACATTGATTAAATCACTGCTTTTTAAATTCACCCCACTATCTATTTATGGAAATTATTTTTTCACTCCACAGTCCAGAAAAATATTAGTGTGTCAACTACTATCAAAATGGATCCAAGTCATGTGAGTGTTGCAGAATTTAGATTGTAAGCTCCATTGGAGCAGGGACGGATGTTGATTATTAAATATTCTCTTTAAAGCACTGCATAATATGTTCATCGGTGGTTGCTGAAAGGTAATCTTATGGGAACTGCCAGACTCCCCCAGGGCCGTAACTAGGGGTGTGCGACCAGTGCCACCACACAGAGTGCAGGGTTTTTGCTTTAATCTTGTACTAACACTTTAGTCTCTCACTGGTGTGCTTCGCTGGGGTGGCTGGCTATCGCCGGCTTTTTTGGGGTTCTGCACCCCAGATTCTGACCAAGTGATAGGGACCCCCGGTATCAGAGACGCCGTGACGCGGCCCGGAGGCTTAGCCATATCTTTGCAAATATATGCAACTGAGATCTCTGAATTATCTACCACCATGTAGTTTTTCAAATCTTACTGCTGATTTTATTCAGTGTGCTGGGGGATTACTTTTTGTTGTTTCTTGTATAGAATAACCCCTCCCTTACATGCACCTGAGTGATATTACTGAAGTGATTGAGCAGCTTCCAACTTGTATTTCTGTATTGAGAGGCATAGATGGGACCAGCGTTAGGAGGGCATGCTGGTTCTTGTAGTGCCATTAGGAGGATTTAGGGGTGACTCCAAGGTAAGCTGGCTCTCAATTCAGGTATATTTGCATGTGTCATTATCATGTGGCCTTATATTGGGCAATTATTACCCAAATTGGATATAGTTATCAGTTTTGGGGATGAGTTTGGGGTGCGGTGCCCCTTGGGGTTGGTGTGGCTGGGCTGCTCTGGTGAGGCACACATTAACACCTTATTTAGCACTTTCACACTTTCTAATACCGTATATACTCGAGTATACGCCGAGTCTTTCAGCACATTTTTTGTGCTGAAAAAGCACCCCCTCAGCTTATACTCGAGTGAAGTGTGTAGCGCTGACCGGACGGAGTTCGGCACAAACACACAGCAGCACAAACACACAGCAGCCAGAGCCGGCAGCTGTGTGTTTGTTGTAATCAGCAGCCGCTGAGAGTCTGTCAGACTCTCATCGGCTGCTGCTGCTCCCACTGCGGGAGCCATCTTCCGGCTCCCACAGTGGGTAATGGGAGAGACGTCATGAGTAATGACGTCTCTCCCATGCAAAGCGGCCGGAGGAGCTGTTAGCGGCGGGACCAGGAGTGATTCAGGTAAGTGATTTAAAGGGGGGATTACCACTGTGGGCACTACCAGGGCAGGATTACTACTGGGGGCACTAAAATGGGGGATTACCACTGGGGGCACTACTAGGGGGGATTACTACTGGGGGCACAACCAGGGAGAATTACTACTGGGGGCACTACCAGCTGCTGCCATTTCCCACCCTAGGCTTATACTCGAGTCAATAAGTTTTCCCAGTTTTTTGTGGTAAAAGTAGGTACCTCGGCTTATATTCGGGTCGACTTATACTCGAGTATATATGGTATATTTTTTTCTATTTTATTGTGTATATATATTTTTCTTAGCATTTTAATTACACCTTTCACTTATTAACATAGTTTTTGCTTTAATCTTGTACTAACACTTTAGTCTCTCACTGGTGTGCTTCGCTGGGGTGGCTGGCTATCGCCGGCTTTTTTGGGGTTCTGCACCCCAGATTCTGACCAAGTGATAGGGACCTCTGGTATCAGAGATGCCGTGACGCGTCCCGGAGGCTTAGCCATATCTTTGCAAATATATGCAACTGAGATCTCTGAATTATCTACCACCATGTAGTTTTTCAAATCTTATTGCTGCTTTCATTCAGTGTGCTGGGGGATTATTTTTTGTTGAATCTTATGGGAACTGCCAGACTCCCCCAGGGCAGTAACTAGGGGTGTGCGACCAGTGCCACCACACAGAGTGCAGGGCTCTGTGGGTGGCACCGTTGATGCCCCATAGCCCTTGCTTCTGGCTAGCAAGGTGCCTGAAACAGCACCCTGCAGCCACAATCACTGCTGTGGCGCCATCGGAGTGTCCATTAAGTGCTCCGGACAGGCACCTTGCATTCTGTGTGCAGCTGATCTGAGCTCTAGTTAGCACTGCACTTACTGGTGCTGCCAGCCCCACTGCCTCACGCGACGTATTGACTTCGGGCATTAAGGGGATGGGCCGGCAGGGCTCATATACTGTATGCCCTGTTACAGCTCTACTAGGCCGTCGGCTGCCTCTCCACCCCCACCCCTCAGTATCCTCCTCCACCCTGGCCACAGAAGGGCTATCCTAACAGAAAATCTTTCTGAAGCCATTGCCCCTTACACTTCAACCCCGGCCACACTGGGATGGTCTGTGAACTACTAGCCAGGGCTCAATGCTAGCCGCCTCTCTCCAGTCTCTCCTCCAGGCAGCAGTGATGGCCGATTCTCAGGAATGCCTACCCCCTGCTGCTAACTTCTCTTCTTACAAGACTCTGAAATCCTCAATGTGTAACTAAGAAGATGCTTTAGGTCAGTGGTGTCAAACTCAGGGCCTGATTCAGAGCCAAACACTCTGACCAGAGCGCTCGCTCTGAATCAGTGCCCTCCTACCTGAAAATGGAGCGGCCTCCTGGCCGCTCGCATAGCTGTGGGTGACCACCCACAGCATATGCAAGCGGCCAAAAAGATGGTCGCGATGGTCAAGACCATCGCAACCATCGGGCTTGCGACGAGACCATGCGGTAGGGTCTCGGTGACTGCAAGCCCAGGAGTGATTTTGGCTCTATAGTGGGGCCGGCTTCAGACGGTAGGCGTTCCCATGGGAACGCCCCCGTCTGGCAGCCATGCTCCCGGCACGCCCACCAAAGGGGGCGTGCTGTCACTCACCATCGACAGCAGTTTCCCCTTTGGTGCGAGACCCCGAGCGATGTATTCCTCGTCGCTCGCCGGGTCTCGCGCATGCGCACGACGGAGCTCCCTCCGTCAAGCGAATGCGCATTCGCACAAAATCGACCCGCTTGCGAGTGTCCTTTGCTCGCGAGTGGGTCTGAATGCCCCCCTCAGGCCCTCCAGCTGCAGTGGAACTACACATCCAGCATGCAGTGCCACAGTTTTACTAGTAGGGCATGCTAAAACTGTGGCAGGACATGCTGGGTTATGTAGTCCCACAAAACTGAAGGGCCCAAGCTTGACACCTTTGCTTTAGGTATACAGTTAAAAAAAACTTTACTCAGCGATTTTGTAAATTAGCGAATTATGTAAATAATAGCTTTTTAAAACTTTTTTAGCAAAATGTTTCCAATAAATCTGCATATTTTTAATACAATTATACTGAATCTGGTTAAAAAAGCTATTATTTACATAATTTTCTAATAGAAAAATCGACAATTTAGGGAACAAATAAACAGTAGGAATGGAAAGGTATGTCATCATGGGTCACAATGTTGGAGGTGTATAGATGTATGAATTAAAAAATTATTTTTATTAGTAACAACTAGAGATGAGCGGGTCCGATTCTCAGAGAACCGGACTCACTCGGACTTCACGATCCAGATCGAGATCTGAGTCCAGCTCGGGTTTTCCCACCTAAATTGGATCCCAGAACGAGGCAAAATGTCATCATCTCGCTGTCGGATTCTTGCGGGTTTTGGATTGTATATAAGTCACTCCCCGCGGTGATCGGCGCCATTTGCTTATTAAGTCCCAGGCTGACAGGGCTGTGCTTCATCCAAGGGGCGCTGTGTTGTGTCCAATACAGGGGTGTGCTGGGCTGTGTTGTCTAATACAGGGGTGTGCTGTGCTGGGCTGTGTTGTCTTACAGGGATGTGCTGTGCTGGGCTGTGTTGTTCAATACAGGGGTGTGCTGGGCTGTGCTGTCCAATACAGGGGTGTGCTGTGCTGTGCTGGGCTCTGTTGTCCAATACAGGGGTGTGCTGTGCTGGGCTTTGTTGTCCAATACAGGGGTTTGCTGTCCTGGGCTCTGTTGTCCAATACAGGGGTGTGCTGTGCTGGGCTGTGTTGTCCAATCCAGGCAGGGTGTGCTGTGCTTTCTGTCCAGGGGGCTGTGTTATTTATCATTGCTTTGCTAATACAGGGGTGTGCTGTGCTGTCCATCAAGGGGTGTGCTGTCCATGGTTGTACTATGCATGGTTGTGCTGTCAATCCAGTATGCTGTTTGTTCACGGGCTATAAAAAAAATTAACTAAAAGTTAAAAAAAAATAAAAAATATTTTTCTTTTGTGCTGTACTCCACACTGTGACGCTGTATCCTGGATCCCCCCAGTGGTTTATTCATAAAAAAATTGTGACACTGTAAGTGAAAATGCAATGTAATATTCAACACGTATTGTGATACTGTAAGTGGTAGCGTAGTGTTTTCTTCACAAAAAATATTGTGGCACTGTAAGTGGTAGTGCAGTGTTTTATTCATAAAAAATATTGTGACACTGTAAGTTGAAACGCAGTGTAAAATTCAACATGTATTGTGATACTGTAAGTGGTAGCGCAGTGTTTTCATAAAAAATATTGTGACACTGTAAGTAGTAACGCAGTGTTTTATTCATAAAAAATATTGCGACACTAAGTGGTAGCGCAGTGTTTATTTCATAAAAAAATATCTTGACTCTGTAGGTCATTGATCCCGCAGTGTAACACTTAAATTTTGTACAAATTGACGTGTGTCCTGTACCCCACTTCATTTGTGTTTGTTGATATGGAGAACAATCATTTAAGAGGAGAGCAGGAACCACATACTAAGGCTGCTACTGCTGCTATTGCCACCAGTCATGACGATACTTGTCCGTCTACGTCATCTACTAAAGCCGACGCCCAAGGGCATACAAGGCTTAGGTCAGGTCATCTAAAATCAAAGAAGCAATCTTTAACATTGGTAAAGGAAAAAACGTCAAAGGGAAAGTTAGCTGCAGAAGAACATAAAATTGGCAATATGCCTTTCACCACACGAATTGGCAAGGAAAGGCTAAGAATTTATTTATGACTGATGGTTCTGCCTCTTATGATTATGTAAGCACAAGTGAACATGCTGGCATAGAAATCGAAAATGCTTCTGTGGAAGTGCACCAGGATGAGGAGGATATTTCTGTGGCTGACGCTAATAAGGATGGTGATGATGTTGATGATGTTGTTTGTGAGGATGTTGTTTGTGTAAATCAGGCACCCGTTGGAGGATCAGTTGTTGCCCATGATAATGAAAAGCTCATTGTCATGTTTAGGCATAAGACAAAAAAAAATCCTCTTCTTATGTGTGGAATTATTTCCGCCTAAATACAGACAATTGTCAAGCCATCTGTACTTTTTGTAAAGCCATAGTAAGTAGAGGTAGGGACCTTAAACATCAAGGAACCTCCTCCTTGTTATGTTATCTGCAGGTCATCCAACCAAAAAGTTTTTGTAAAATTCAGAAACTTTGGCTAAAAAAGTAAAAACAAGCAGTCCAGCGTCAGCTAGCTCCATTCTCTCTGCTAGATCCAAGCACCTGCAATCTTCACCACCAACACCTTCATCAACAATATCTTCAATCATGAAGTGATTGGTTTGTTTGGGTCCCTAGAAGACAAGCTACCAAAGGCAGCTGACATTGCTGGCTATGTGCACAAACTGCTGGTCTCTCAAGGTGAATCAAAAATTCAAACAGCTTTGATGATGTGTAGGCGATAATGTATTGCTAAACAACTGCAATAATATCATATAGGAAAAAAAACATTGTGTAGCCATTATATATGATCTAACGAGGTAAATATAACAGTATTTTTGTCTTCACTAGTACAATTTAATGTAATCAAATTAGTGTTTACACTCAATTATTTCCCATTGTCTGACGCATATAGAGTTATAATAACATAATGTATTTTTTATCTGGAGGAAATGTATAGCCCATATGTAAATGTAACAACTGCATATATTAATATAATATTTACTGACAGTCCTGGGGGGAGATGTACTAAGCTCTGAAAAGTGATAAACTGGAGAGTGATAAACGACCAGCCACTCAGCTCCCAACTGTCATGTTACAGGCTGTGTGTGAAAAATGACAGTTGGGAGCTGATTGGCTGGTGGTTTATCGCCCTCCAGTTTATCACTTTTCAGAGCATAGTACATCTAGCCCCAGGTGTGAGCAAAAATGTCACCAACAAATTAATAAGGTTGAAATGCAAAATTTTTTGAATAGAACTCACAATGGGGCTGATGTATCAATCAGTGAGTGGTGTGATAAGTTGTCCAGAGCAACCTGTTAGTTTTAAGGTAGCATTCATCGAGTACATTCTATAAAATGTTGGGTAGATGTTGATTGGATGCTATGGGCAACTTCTCCACTGGTCCACTTTTCCACTCTATTGAAGCTGACCTTGTTGCCCCTAATATTGAAAGAGATCATCAGCTCACCCATGTCCTTTAATTACAGGGTTCCTAGACTTTTGAGCTAAGGAACGAATTGTGACTGCTTATAGTAAAACTGAAAACTCTTGACGGCCACCACATTCTCATCTTCCAGGAGTAGTCTCTATCTGTATCACAAAAGCGTAAAGAGTTTGTTCCTCTTTGCAATACCTGGCAGAATCGGTTTACTTTACTTTATTCAGCCGAGTTGAAAGTTATAAACAATGGCTGCACCTATAATTTTGATGACCCTAAACAAACTAACCTTCATTTCCATCCCAAGTGCCCTCTCACTGGGTCCCATTACTCTGCTTCTAGGTTACAGAGTGACCCTGAATTTTAATTTGTCAATTGTGCCATGTTTCTAACTCATGTATATGCAGTCTGGTAGCTCACCTTCGCTAACGCTATGAGTTTTGATGTTTGCTGCTTGATTGTTATTTATGCTACTTTGTCTGCTGTGCACTAGACTCACCTCTAGTGCACTCAGGTCCAAGTCGTTCATGTATTAGAAAAAGTGATGAAGGGCTTTAATTAATTCACCTAATATAAGACGTGTCGCTCTGAAATATTGTGCTGACCAGAAGGTAGATATTGTAGCAATACACGTCACACTTCTCTTTGCTCTCCCTCCCTCAGTTTACCAACCATAGATTTCCAACCTGCTATGTTTCTAGTGGTCCCTTTAAAAGGAGTGATGTAGCTATTCTTTGAGGCAATGCCTGTCCTTTTAAACTAGAGAAAAAAATTGTATGTAAAGGCCAATACCTGATACTTGTTGGGCAGATTGGTGGTCGATATGTTACTCTTCCCTCAATCTATGCTCCTAATTCTAGGCAACCTACAGTAGTTTCCTAAAATTAGTCATTAGAAAGATCCAAGAGGTTTGAGAAGGTGCCTTATTCCTTATGGGTAACTTTATTATTGCACCAGATCCTCAGTTGCATAAATCCTCTATCTCCAAACAGGCCCAGTCCGCAGCCCGTTCTCAAGCTTCTGCCTTTTCACAGTTATTGGCAGAATATGATCTCTATTATGAGTGGCGAGCTAAACACCCTGGTGTATGGGACTATACCTATTATTCCCCTGTTCACATATCTTACATTCATTTAATTACTACTGTCAGATAAATGGTCCTTCTAGAATGTATCTGGAATTAACATATTACCTATATCTTGGTCTGACCACACACCATTAGCCTCCCCCCCCCCTTCAGGCCCTGATGTCTGCAGGAATATATCCTGCTGGAACCTGAAGGTAAAAGAATATTGCAAGATACTTTGACCACATATTTGGAAATAAATACCACTGATGATACCTCTGCCTCCAATCATTGGTGCACTCTATAAGCGGTGTGAGAGGCAGCCATACAAGCAGTGGTTAGAATCAGAAAGACTAATCAAGAGGTTCATGTGGCATATGAATCCCAAATGGCTAACCTAGAAGCTCAACACAAATGCTATTAATAGGATTAAATGGGGAAAAATGCTATAAATAGGATTAAGTGTCTTGCCAATCCTAATGGGTCCTTGTTTTCTAACTCCCGAGATATTGCACAGCATTTTTCTTGTTACTATGAATCTCTTTATAATCTCCAAACCGCTAATGACTTATCCTCTCCGTGGACCACTGAAGAGTTTCAAGCTGTGATAAAATCCCTCAAAAAGGCCCAGGTGGGTTCATTAATAGTTTTATAAGAACTTCCTTTCCACTCTTGCCCATCTATTGACCAATCTCTTTAATTATGTCTCTCATAACTCATTTCCAAAAGAAATGTTGGAGGCCCAGATAACTACAATTCCTAAGCCAGACAAGGACCCGACATTGTGCCAGAATTATAGACAAATTCCGTTATTGAACATCGATATCAAAGTTTATGCTATGATAGTAGCTAAACGGTTAAACCCTATCCTTCCTGGTTTGATCTCTCAGGATCAAGCTGGGTTTGTCATGGGACAACAGGCACCTGACAAAACCAGAACAGTATTTAACCGTTTAGAAACTCTTACACATACCTCTGTTCAAATAATTTCGCTCTCTCTAGACGTAGAGAAAGGTTTTGATAGATTGCACTGGTTATATATGTCTCGGGTCCTTGCCAAATCTGGTTTTAATGGATTGTTCTTAAAGGCGATACTAACATTATATGCTAACCCCTCAGCTCGTATTTTCAGTAATGGGTTTTGTCCAGGTCCTTTAACATTTCTAATTGTACCTATCAGGGGTATCCCCTCTCCCCCTTAATATTCGCATTAGCTATAAAAGCCTTAGATGAAAAAATTAGATCCTGTAATTCCCTTGACGGTCTCTCTATTGGAACTTTTACACATAAAATCTGTTTATTTGCCAACGATGTCCTCTTATTTGTCACAAAACCCAACTCTTCTTTAGTAGTTCTTCATGATATTCTTGATAGTCTTGATAAATACTAGGCAGTCTCTTACTATAAATTAAATACTACTAAAACGAAAGCCTTAGTGTATGGTACAGATCAGAATTCCTTCTCTCTCCAGACTTCCCACTTCAAATATCTGGGTACTGTATACAGATTCCAGCACAACTACATGAAATCATACCCTGTAATTACCAATCATTACTCCTACAACTTACTACTCTCACTACGAACTGGACCAACTATAAGATCTCTTTGTTAGAATGCATGGCTTCAGTCAAATTGATGTTACTCCTGAAAATTCTGTATCTTTTCAGGAATATGCCATATTTAATTCCTGGTCATTTATTAACTAAATTATATGCTGTTATCTTTGCTTTTCTCTGGAAAGGCAAGAGACCCAGAGTGTCCAGGACTTGCTTATTTATATCTAAACCTAAGGGTGGTATGACTGCACCTAATCTTACATTTTCTCAACATGCTTGCCTTTTAGACCGACTAAGAGATTGGCTTTCCCCTTACTTATTAAACACTGAGTTAATATTGAGTGCTACATTAGTATGCCTTTCCCCTTACCAGATCTTTTATATAGGGACTCCCAAAGTAGACCTGCTCAATCCCTTAGCTTGAAGAGTATATCAAATTCTTTGGTGGTCTGGGACAGGTTGTTTAAGGTCTATGGCGAGGTCTCTCTCCCTGCTTCCAACATTTCTATAAATACTTGGTCAGAACGGTGCATAATGACAGTCCAGGATTTGTACGGCCACCAACATCTTAAGTAGTTTCTCCAGCTTCGGGAACAATATTCATTACCCTCCAATGACTTTTACAAATATCTTCAAATCAGACACTGGATATCTTCCAAATCAGCGAATTGTCGGCCCCTACATCCCCCTCCCTGCTACATAACTTGCAAACTCTCTTCACTAAACCATAAAATTGATCTTTCTATGTGGTATAAAACTTTACTTTCCTAATTGGAAAATAAGAAGTCAGAAATTCAAACCAAATGGGAGTCAGCACTCCAAATCTCCCTTACTGACGAGGAATGGATTGGGTTGTTTACAAATATCTTCAAAATGTCCAAATTTATAAATAATTCTGAAATGATGTTTAAACTTATATATGGTTTATATCATACTCCAGCTAAATTACATTCAGTCTGGACAGATTCATCTCAATTCTGCTGGAGGAGTTGTGGGATGGAGGGTACCTTGATTCATATTTTTTGGTCCTGTCCTGTGATAAAACCACTTTGGAATGAGGTTTTCAATATGATTAAACAGGTCACCTCAAAATCCCTTCCACGTCTCCCTGAAATACCACTGTTACATCAATTCAACAACATAACAAAGACATGATTGGACATATCCTCATCGCCACAAGAGCAGCTTTAGTCCAATATTGGAAGAGAACCGACCCTCCCTTATTACCAATACTTATCTCTAGGATTCAACGTAGTTATGAAATGGAAGTATAGGTTTCAAATATTCTATGTCCCCTTCGTCCCCCATTGTCAAATGGTTCTCTTGGTCTGACTGTTATGCGAACCACGTTTCCTCAAGTCTGGCTCTTCCTTTATCGCAGTTTGTTTTCTTTCTATGACAAACAAGATTAGGGCTCTATTTGTAATTGCAATTGTTTCTGTATCAATCTCCATAGGGTGTATGCACTAACTTTTTTTTTATAAGTGTACTGCTGATATTTTCAAATTTTTCCACCTCCCCCTCGTTCTGTATTTCTTTTCCTTTTTTTTTTTTTTTTTTTTTTAAGTCACTCTAAATATTGCACTTTATGAATACTATACTGTAATTTGGATTACTGTATGTAACGTACTGCCGTTCTATTTAATAAAAATTAATTCACTAAAAAAAAAAAGTGATGAAATCTGTGCTTTTTTTTTCCTTTATTACTTATTTCACTTTTATCTGTTCTCCTATTTGTTGAAGCACACAGGTGCAGATAGACTGGATAGGATGAGCTTCGGTATCTCAATCAGGTTTAGAACCAGTAGGACACTGAATCACGTGGAACCTGGAGTAGCTCTGCACCGAATTGCTGGATAACCGGAATGGAACCGGAATACTGGATAAACGGAATAGTACCGGAATGTGGCTTACTAGAACATCGGAATGGGACCAGATTGCTGTAACATCGGAATGGGACCAGATTACTGGAACACTGGAATGAAACCGGATACTGGAGCCAGTAGTGCAGCAAGAAGGTAAACTGCATTTATAGTCTCTGGGCTGAGATTAGAAATCTGCAGGAGCTCACTGAATTAGCACACAGCTAGGCTGTGGACTACATTGCACTGGCAAGTGCTATGTGCAGGGAGACTCCTTATATACCCCTGGCTTGTCAGAGATTGGTTGCAGGCGTCATGTGACCGTATACTGGTCTCCTGTTGGTGGAGAAGTGGTCACCTGATACAGACTGTCATGGCTGCGACCAGCAGACAGCACTAGAGGGAATGTTGCACGTGGAAGCCAGGGAGACTGCAGGAGGTGAGAAAAAGCTGCAGCTGGAGGGAATCTGTCATGGCGCCGGATCATGGAGTTCGGAACCAGGTAAGTGAGCCCACGGCTGCAGCAGATCGTGCAGTTAGTGACAAATATAATTTTCTGGAATGTGGATGGCCTGAATACAACTATCATATGCCTCTGAAGTTATACAATGTCTATCTTCAGGAGACACACTGTAAGAAAAGAGATGATTCATTACTGTATGATAATTGGACTGTGTCTCGTCTCCTTATATCACAAAATCCAGGGGTGTCGCCATCTTGATTGCTAAACACTTATTCTATTTTGAAAACAGTCTTAGGGGTCTATTTACTAAGCAGTGGCAGGAGACAGAGTGAAAAGTGATAAAAAAGTGATAAGGTGCCAGCCAATCAGCTCCCAATTGTCATTTTTCAAACACAGCCTGTGAGAAGACAGTTGGGAGCTGATTGGCTGGCACCTTATCACTTTCTTATCACTTTTCACTCTGTCTCCTAACACTGCTTAGTAAACAGACCCCTTAGACCCAGATGGTTGCTATGTGCTACAGCCCTCCTCCTTTGTTCCTTAACATCTCTCAATTGATCCTACAACATAATCCTAAAGATTTTATTTTGGGTGGTGATTTTAATGTCATAGAAATCCCCCCTCCTTAATAGGTCCCCTGTGGCGACTTTTTGACTTCTCAGCACATTTGGTTACCTTTCACTCTGCAGTACACCATTCCTTCTCCAAAACTATTTACTTTTTTTATCCTCATCTTGGCCCGTGCCCCTATTTCCATTATGCTTAAACTACCCCTGCCATATTCCTTTTCTTGCCTCAAATATATCTTCTCAAAAATATTTGAAACTAAAATTGGCAGAGTTCTAAGATGTCTCCATCCTCTTCTCTGGGACCTCTAAGGTGGTCCTGAGGGTTCAGATTATTGGTTATGTTGGCCATTACAAAAAACCCCCCAAAATATGTATCTTTCCGTCAGTCTATGCAATCCTGTTACAAGGCTTACAAAATATCAACAGTTGCGCCATTAGTTGGAAAGTTTCTTGCTGTCCTATTTGGGGTGAGCTAACCTTCTTTAAATGTTGATTTTTCCTAAAATCTTCTACCCCCTCAGACATTGCCAATCCCATTGTCCTGTAAGGATACTTCTTGCATATATTTTCTATTTGCAGGTTCCTTGGGACAAAAATTAAAGTTGGAGTCTTATCAAATTGCAACAACCCAAAAATCATGGTAGAATTAATTTCCTAACATTGCCGAATATGTGTTAGCGGCAATTGAGGTATCTCAAAGATTGGATATCCGACACCTGTGTTTATGCAAATGTCTTCCTGATATGCAGTAAGCTGCAGTCTTACATATTCATGATGTTGTGGTCCCTTTCTATATTGCTGATAATAACCTTCTGCTGTCAGTACGTACAACTTGGGACATGCTAAAATGGAGATATAGGTTAATTCCTCAATAATCTCCCTATTTTACCTTGCTCCACAATTCTTCTTTCCAAGATGGCATGGCAGCCTACCCCTTTAAATTATGGCATAGGGCCTGAGTTGTATAGGCCAATTTTTAAATCCCTCCTATAAAACTACAATCTCATTCCAAACTCTACTTGACAGATATGATGTTTTAGCTCCCTTAAATTTGCAATTTCTCCAGACCCAACATTTTGTGAGTCAAGTGCTCCACATGATTAGCATAATCCATTTGATTCATTGGTCTCCAGACCGTCCTGGTACCAAGGCTATTTCTTTGCCTAATGTGTTTCTGAGACAATTTTTTAGATCATGGTAAAACGTCTACAGGTTTAGTAAAATGGTTGGATTAATTTCCCTCCTTATCTACTGAAACCTTCCTTAAAACATTGTCTTCCTCTATAAAGTTTTCTCCTATGTCCACCTATACTGAAAAGTTCTAAAACATCGCATCAGGCATATCTCACACTCTACAGTAGATTTCGGATTGGATTATCAAACATGCACGTTAGTACTAAATGTGGATTTCAGAGAGCAGAGAGTTGTCCCTATATCACACATTTTTTTGGGTCCAGGTCTGGAGGTTCACCTTTGTTTTTCTTGTGAGTTCCTTCTCCCTGACACCGGCTTGGGCCATCTTTAATACTCCTCCATCAGGAGTTTGATTTGCAGGGGTGGGCAATAAGCGGCCCTTCAGCTGTTGTTAAACCACAAAACCCAGCATGCCTTGCAACAGTTTAAACATGGCCAAAACTGGTGCAGGGCATGGTGGGATGTGTAGTCCTACAACATCTGGGGGGCCACCTATTGCCCACCCCTCAGTTAAGGTGGGTACACACCTGACAGATTTATCTACAGATTGAGTGATCTGCAGGTATACCTGCAGATGATGGTCGTTCATACACACTGAACGACCATCATCTGCATGCTGCAGCAGCTCGGGCCGGACTGGGGGCGGGTGGGCGGCGTGGCCTAATCGCTTGAGGCGTGGCCACGCCCTCTTCAAAAAAAGAAAAAAGATCTGCGACGCGGCACCGCGCGCTGGGGAGGGGGGCGCTGTGTGCCCCTCAGCCCGGCGCACAGCCAATGGGGGGTGCGATCAGCGTGATCGCTCCCCTCTTTGGCATAGGAGACTGTTCGGGCTGCTGCTTTAGCAGCCTCGTACAGTCTCTCAGTGCAGCCCAGCACACAGCAGCATGTGCTGGGCTGCTGTGGATTGGGAGCTGTGCCGGAACCAGGTAAGTAGTACCCGCTCACGGCTCCCCCCCCTCTCTGCACCCCTGTGTATGGGCGATCGGCTGATCTCCCGTACACACTTGCCGATGGACAAATATGTCTGCAGACATATCTGTTCATTGGCTGTGCAGCACAGACCCCTGGAACCGTCCCTGTATGTATGTATATATGTATGAGTGCTGGCAGTGTTAGTGTGTGTGTGTGTGTGTGTATGTGTATGAGGGCTGGCAGTATTAGTGTGTGTGTGTGTATGAGTGCTGGCAGTGTTAGTGTGTGTGTATATGAGTGTTGGCAGTGTTAGTGTGTATGTATGAGTGCTACCAGTGTTAGTGTATGTATGTGTGCTGACAGTGTTAGTGTGTGTGTATGTATGTGTGCTGACAGTGTTAGTGTGTGTGTATTAGTGCTGGCAGGGTTAGTGTGTGTGCGTGTGTAAGAGTGCTGGCAGTGTGTGTGTATGTATGAGTGCTGGCAGGGTTAGTGTGTGTGCGTGTGTGCTGGCAGTGTTAGTGTGTGTGTATGTATGTGTGCTGACAGTGTTAGTGTGTGTGTATTAGTGCTGGCAGGGTTAGTGTGTGTGTGTGTATGAGTGCTGGAAGTGTGTGTGTATGTATGAGTGCTGGCAGTGTTAGTGTGTATGTATGTGTGCTGGCAGTGTTAGTGTGTGTATGTATGTGTGCTGGCAGTGTTAGTGTGTGTGTATGAGTGCTGACAGTGTTAGTGTGTGTGTATGAGTGCTGGCAGTGTTAGTGTGTATGTATGTGTGCTGACAGTGTTAGTGTGTATGTATGAGTGCTGGCAGTGTTAGTGTGTGTGTATGTATGAGTGCTGACAGTGTTAGTGTGTGTGTATGTATGTGTGCTGGCAGTGTTAGTGTGTGTGTATGAGTGTTGACAGTGTTAGTGTGTGTGTATGTATGAGTGTTGTTAGTGTGTATGTATGAGTGCTGGCAGTGTTAGTGTGTGTGTGTGTGTATGTATGTGTGCTTACAGTGTTAGTGTGTGTGTATTAATGCTGGCAGGGTTAGTGTGTGTGTGTATGAGTGCTGGCAGTGTGTGTGTGTATGTATGTATGAGTGCTGGCAGTGTTAGTGTGTATGTATGAGCGCTGGCAGTGTTAGTGTGTGTGTATGTATGAGTGTTGACAGTGTTAGTGTGTATGTATGAGTGCTGGCAGTGTTAGTGTGTGTGTATGTATGAGTGCTGACAGTGTTAGTGTGTGTGTATTAGTGCTGGCAGGGTTAGTGTGTGTGTGTGTATGAGTGCTGGCAGTGTGTGTGTGTGTGTGTGTGTATGTATGTATGTATGTATGAGTGCTGGCAGTGTTAGTGTGTATGTATGAGTGCTGGCAGTGTTAGTGTGTATGTATGTATGTGTGCTGGCAGTGTTAGCGTGTGTGTGTATGAGTGTTGACAGTGTTAGTGTGTGTGTATGTATGAGTGTTAGCAGTGTTAGTGTGTATGTAGGAGTGCTGGCAGTGTTAGTGTGTATGTATGAGTGCTGGCAGTGTTAGTGTGTGTGTGTGTATGAGTGTTGACAGTGTTAGTGTGTGTGTATGTATGAGTGTTGGCAGTGTTAGTGTGTGTATGTGTGCTGACAGTGTTAGTGTGTGTGTGTATTAGTGCTGGCTGGGTTAGTGTGTGTGTGTGTGTGTGTATGAGTGCTGGCAGTGTGTGTGTATGTATGTATGTATGAGTGCTGGCAGTGTTAGTGTGTATGTATGAGTGCTGGCAGTGTTAGTGTGTGTGTATGTATGTGTGCTGACAGTGTTAGTGTGTGTGTGTGTATGTATGAGTGCTGGCAGTGTGTATGTGTGTGTGAGAGAGTCCTAGCAGAGTTTGTGTGTGTGTTTGAGTGCTGGCAGGGTTAGTGTGTGTATGTATGAGTGTTGGCTGTGTTAGTGTGTATGTATGAGTGCTGGCAGTGTTTGTATGTGTGTATGTATGTATGAGTGCTGGCAGTGTTAGTGTGTATGTGAGTCCTAGCAGGGTTAGTGTGTGTGTTGGTGTATGTATGAGTGCTGGCAGTGTGATGTATGAGTGCTGGGTGTGTGTGTGTGTGTGTGTGTGTGTGTGTGTGTGTGTGTGTGTGTGTGTGTGTGTGTGTGTGTGTGTGTGTGTGTGTGTGTGTGTGTGTGTGTGACACTGCTGTGCATATTATATATTGGGGATTCTGATGCGTGGCATATTATGAATTGGAGGTAGCAGGGGCAGTTGCTGAAATGTTGTCAATCATGAGAGCTAATTTTCTTGCTAAGCATCGGTGAGACAAGTACTTTCTTTTGTGTTTAGTGTAAACTTTAGTAAGAGACTGCATAATAAATTGAACATTATTTGTTCGATTACGGACCTCAGCACTTTATTCCCCAGTCAGATCTGTTTAATCGATTGTGGACATTTTTTCCCCCTATTAATGAAACATTTGAGAGCAAAATATATATTTGATATTGTTGTTTAATGCACTATATGTAATATTTATAAATAATATATTAAAACACTTGTTTTTATATATATAAAATGTACATATTACATTTTAACTTATATGTGTTTATATTTATTGATGGTTACAAGGCTTTTTTTATAATATATTATTACATACATGTTGACAACTATTCAGTTTGATGATCTTACTTTGAATACGCATGCTAACACCTGCAGCCCTACTTAGATTTTTTCACTGTATGTGCCTGAGGAGTGTGTGTGTTTAAGTTTTGTGTTAGTTTTTAGGTGTAGTTTGTGTATTTATTTTTCTGTTTATTATGGAGGCTGACAGAAGTAAGGCCAGAAAGGATAAGGGAGGTGGAGGAGAGGGATCAGGTTGGTGAGGATAGTGTGATGGAGGAGGCAGAGGACTATGACGCCTATTCGGGAGGAGCCTCAACTTGGCAAAATTCAATCTGCCCACAATGTCAGGATTAACTTTGAGGAGAATTGTGCGTTGGTAAACTCCTTGTTGTCTATCTTTGAGGAGGTATTTGGTCGCCGGACCCAATGGACATCAGTGAAATTAAAACAGCCCATGTGGCAGACAGCAGATGATGCAGTGAAATCTATTGGGAAAATTTTTTCCGACATCCGATGCTGTATCAAATCCAAGATGGCCCCAGAAAGGCGCTCTAGGCACATCGCTGGAGGAGGGTCACCTGTGTAGGTGTATTATAATGAGTATGAGGAACAGGTCAAGGGAATTATGCCATAGGAACTGTTGTCAGGAGTTAACATGGATGCCACAGTGCACCACATGCTTGTGTCTCCTTTTATAGGCATCATAAGTTCTACCAATTAAATGGTGTTTAGAAGCTAAAATATAGTTGTTTAATAGTCTATTTATTTGATGATTTTGTTGTCAATTTTAAGTCGATTTTCATTCTGACTGTTAGTAAATGAGAGAATCCTATAGTGGTCTATGTGTAAGTATTGATGTTTGGTGGATGGTCGATTTAGTTCAGAATTCGGTTTTACAGTCGATTTTGCCTTTAGTAAATCCCTGATCTGCAAATCACCCAGAAAATCACCTATAAATACACCAAAAAGCCGAAATCAACCTTTAGTAAATATGCCCCATAAACCCTTCATACTTTTCCATATAATTGAACTATTGTCACTTGCTTTGCTCAAGATGTCTTCCTCAAGTAATCATCAGCATTTATCTAATGCTGGGAATACACTTGTCGACATATTGGCCGTTCAATTGTGTGTGCGGTGGCCAGTGTGTACCAGCGATATATCTGTGAATGATGTAATTCACAGACATATCACGTCGGCTGTGCTGCACATCCAATGCCCAATATATCTGCAGATATATTGGTACATCATGCTATGTGACTGCCCGTACACTTGCTGAACGGGCCGGCGGTGATTGACAGCTCAACTGGGTGGGCGCATATATAACATACCTCCCAACATGACCCTCTCCAGGAGGGAAACAATGCTCTGGTCCTGGACTTCCCTGGTAAGAGGTGGGGCTGCAGCACAGATCAAAATTCAAATAGGGGAGCCACACCAACTGTCATTTCACACTAGGGGTGTGCACCGGCCACTTTTCGTGTTTTGTGTTTTGGTTTTGGATCTGGATCTTTCTTCGTGTTTTGGATCTGGATTGGTTTTTCCAAAACCACCCTTCCGTGTTTTGGGTTCTGGGTTTTGTGTTTTGGATCTGTATTTTTTTGAAAAAAAGCATAAAAACAGCTAAAATCACAGAATTTGTAGGTTTTTCTGCTCCTATGCTATTATTAACCTCAATAACCTTAATTTCCACTCATTTCCAGTCTATTCTGAACACCTCACACCTCACAATAGTGTTTTTATGTCCAAAAGGTTGCACCGAGGTAGCTGGATGACTATGCTAAGCGACACGAGTGGGCGGCACAAACACGTGACCCATCTAGGAGTGACACTGCAGTGGCAGACAGGATGGCAGTTAGAAAAACTAGGCCTCAAACTGTACATAATGCAAAGAAAAAAAAGAGGTGCAAGATGGAATTGTCCTTGGGCCCTCCCACCCACCCTTATGTTGTATAAACAGGACATGCACACTTTAACAAATCAATCATTTCAGCGCCAGGGTCTGCCACACAACTGTGGCTGAAATGATTGGTTCGTTTGGGCCCCCACAAAACAAGCTGGCAATTAATGTGTCCCTGCACAAACTGGCTCTACGGAGGCAAGATGTCATCCTCATCCTCCTCATCCACCGATTCCTCACCCTCTTCAGTGTGTACATCCTCATCCTCACAAAGTATTAACTCGTCCCCACTTGAATCCACCACCACAGGTCCCTCTGTACCTTCTGGAGGCTGGTCTCCCTGGAAGAGCTGATAATTCATTTTGATGAACATCATCTTCTCCACATTCTGTGGAAGCAACCTCCTACGCCTTTCGCTGACAAGGTTCCCGGCTGCACTAAACACTCTTTCGGAGTACACACTGGAGGGGGGGCAACTCAGGTAAAATAGAGCCAGTTTGTACAGGGGCCTCCAAATTGCCTCTTTTTCCTGCCAGTACAGGTATGGACTGTCTGACATGCCTACTTGGATGCTGTCACCGATGTAATCCTCCACCATTCTGTCAATGGTGACAGTATCATATGCAGTGACAGTAGACATGTCAGAAATTGTTGCCAGGTCCTTCAGTCCGGACCAGATGTCCAAACTTGGTCCTGCCTGCCCTGCATCACCGCCAGCGGGTTGCTTAGGATACCTAAGTTTTTTCCTGGCAGCCCCAGATGCGGGAGAAAATGAAGAAGGAGCCGTTGACGTGTCACGTTCCGCTTCAGCTGACAGTGTGTTCACCAGCAGGTCTTTGCACCTCTGCAGGCTTGTGTCAGCCGGAAAGAGAGACACCACATAGGCTTTAAACCTAGGATCGAGCACGGTGGCCAAAATGTAGTGGTCTGATTTCAACAGATTGACCACCCTGGAATCCTGGCAAAGCGAATGAAGGGCTTCATCCACAAGTCCCACATGCCGAGCGGAATCGCTCCGTCTTAGCTCCTCCTTCACTTTCTCCAGCTGCTTCTGCAAAAGCCTGATGAGGGGAATGACCTGACTCAAGCTGGCAGTGTCTGAACTGACTTCACGTGTGGCAAGTTCGAAGGGCTGGAGAACCTTGCACAACACGGAAATCATTCTCCACTGCGCTTGAGTCAGGTGCATACCCCCTCCTTTGCCTATGTCATAGGTGGATGAATAGGCTTGTATGGCCTTTTGTTGCTCCTCCATCCTCTGAAGCATATAGAGGGTTGAGTTCCACCGCGTCACAACCTCTTGCTTCAGGTGATGGCGGGGCAGGTTCAAGAGTGTTTGCTGGCGCTCCAGTCTTCGGCACGCAGTCGCTGAATGGCGAAAGTGGCCAGAAATTTTTCGGGACACCCAAAGCGTCTCCTGCACGCCCCTGTCGCTTTTCAGAAAATTCTGCACCACCAAGTTTATTGTGTGAGCAAAACATGGGACGTGCTGGAATTTGCCCAGATGTAATGCCCGCACAATATTGGTGGCGTTGTCAGATATCACAAATCCCCAGGAGAGTCTAAGTGGGGTAAGCCACTGGGCGATGATTTCCCTCAGTTTCTCTAAGAGGTTGTCGGCGGTGTGCCTCTTACTGAAACCGGTGATACACAGCGTAGCCTGCCTTGTAACGAGCTGGCGTTTCTGAGGTGCTGCTACTGGTGACGCTGCTGCTGTTGCTGCGTAAGGTGATACATCTACCCAGTGGGCTGTCACAGTCATATAGTCCTTAGTCTGCCCTGTTCCACTTGTCCACATGTCCGTGGTTAAGTGGACATTGTGTACAACGGCATTTTTCAGGACACTGAGGACACTTTTTCTGACGTTTCTGTACAGTCTCGGTATCGCCTGCCTAGTGAAGTGGAATCTAGACGGGATTTGGAACCGGGGACACACTACCTCCATCAATTGTCTAAATCCCACTGCACTAATGGCGGATACCGGACGCACGTCTAACACCAACATAGCAGTCAAAGGCCTCAGTTATACGTTTTGCTTCAGGATGACTGCTGTCGTACTTCATCCTCCTCGCTAAGGACTGTTGGAGGGTCAATTGTGTAGTAAAAGTAGTGGTGTTCCTACTTCCTCTCTGGGATGATGAACGACTCCCAGCAGCAGCAACAGCAGCAGTGGCAGCAGTAGGCGTAGCAATGCAGGATCCTCCGGAGGAATCCCGGATAGGAGAGTCAGTCATGCCAGTGACATGGCCTGCAGGACTACTTCCGATCCTGACTAAGGAGGAAATTGACGAGGAGGGAGTTGACGGTGTGGTTTGCAGGCGCTTGGATACAACAGGACAACGGGATTTAGGTGTCCCTGGACTGCTTACGGTCTTAGCCAAAGTTTCTGAACTTGACAGTAACTTTTTTTTAAACGCGCTGCAGGTGCCGTATAAGGGAGGATGTTCCTAGGTGGTTGACGTCCCTACCCCTACTTATTTCACCTTTACATATGGTACATATGGCAAGACAGTTGTCCGGATTTGGATAGAAATATTGCCAGACCAAAGAGGTGGAATGTTTGGTCTTCTGCCCAGGCATGACCGTGATGGGCTTTTTCATCCCACGGACAACAACTGTCTCCCCCGGAGCCTGATTTAAACAAACCACATCACCATCAGAATCCTCCTCGCCAACTTCCTCATCAGCGCCAGCTACACCAGTATCCTCATCCTGTTGTACTTCAACAGTGACATCTTCAATTTGCATATCAGCAAGTGGACTGTGGGTGCTCCTTTCAGCACTTGCAGGGGGCGTGCAAATGGTGGAAAGAGCCACCTCTTCCCGTCCAGTGCTGGGAAGGTCAGGCATCGCAACCACCACCACACTTGGACTCTCCTTGGGGATTTGTGATATCTTCTTAGAAAGCACAGTTCTTCGCTGTGCTTTTGCCAGCTTAACTCTTTTGATTTTTTTAGTGGGAGGAGGGCTTCCATCGTCATATGAAGCTGAACCACTAGTCATGAACATACTAGGGATCGACCTTAGCTGTTCCTTGCCACTCCGTGTCGTAAGTGGCATATTGGCAAGTTTACGTTTCTCTTCAGCTGATTTAAATGTCTTTTTCAAGGTCATTTTCCTGAACTTTGCCATTTGGGATTGTATGTGCCCTCTACTATGACATTGGGCATCGGCCTTGGCAGACGACGTTGATGGCATGTTATCGTCTATGTCATGACTAGTGGCAGCAGCTTCAGCACTAGGAGGAAGTGGTTCTTGATCTTTCTCTATTTTATTTTTATTGGAGAAAGTTTGGTCCTCCATTTATGTTATATCAATTTGATATATACGTGCGGCTAAACACAGAAAATAATTTTTTTTTTGGTTTGGACTGGAGTGTACTTTCGGGGGTTACAGCACCCTTAACAGTCAAGCCAGCCGGCCCTTTACTTATGACACAGGCGCACGCTTGGCACTACTTTGTTGATGCACGTGCGGCTACTGCGCACACAATTCACAAACACAGAAAATAATTTTTTTTTTGGTTTGGACTGGAGTGTACTTTCGGGGGTTACAGCACCCTTAACGGTCAAGCCAGCCGGCCCTTTACTTATGACACAGGCGCACGCTTGGCACTACTTTGTTGATGCACGTGCGGCTACTGCGCACACAATTCACAAACACAGAAAATAATTTTTTTTTTTGTTTGGACTGGAGTGTACTTTCGGGGGTTACAGCACCCTTAACGGTCAAGCCAGCCGGCCCTTTACTTATGACACAGGCGCACGCTTGGCAGTACTTTGTTGATGCACGTGCGGCTACTGCGCACACAATTCACAAACACAGAAAATAATTTTTTTTTTGGTTTGGACTGGAGTGTACTTTCGGGGGTTACAGCACCCTTTAACGGTCAAGCCAGCCGGCCCTTTACTTATGACACAGGCGCACGCTTGGCAGTACTTTGTTGATGCACGTGCGGCTACTGCGCACACAATTCACAAACACAGAAAATAATTTTATTTTTGGTTTGGACTGGAGTGTACTTTCGGGGGTTACAGCACCCTTAACGGTCAAGCCAGCCGGCCCTTTACTTATGACACAGGCGCACGCTTGGCACTATTTTGTTGATGCACGTGCGGCTACTGCGCACACAATTCACAAACACAGAAAATAATTTTTTTTTTGGTTTGGACTGGAGTGTACTTTCGGGGGTTACAGCACCCTTAACGGTCAAGCCAGCCGGCCCTTTACTTATGACACAGGCGCACGCTTTGCACTACTTTGTTGATGCACGTGCGGCTACTGCGCACACAATTCACAAACACAGAAAATAATTTTTTTTTTGGTTTGGACTGGAGTGTACTTTCGGGGGTTACAGCACCCTTAACGGTCAAGCCAGCCGGCCCTTTACTTATGACACAGGCGCACGCTTGGCACTACTTTGTTGATGCACGTGCGGGTACTGCGCACACAATTCACAAACACAGACAATAATTTTTTTTTTGGTTTGGACTGGAGTGTACTTTCGGGGGTTACAGCACCCTTAACGGTCAAGCCAGCCGGCCCTTTACTTATGACACAGGCGCACGCTTGGCACTACTTTGTTGATGCACGTGCGGCTACTGCGCACACAATTCACAAACACAGAAAATAATTTTTTTTTTGGTTTGGACTGGAGTGTACTTTCGGGGATTACAGCACCCTTAACGGTCAAGCCAGCCGGCCCTTTACTTATGACACAGGCGCACGCTTGGCACTACTTTGTTGATGCACGTGCGGCTACTGCGCACACAATTCACAAACACAGAAAATATTTTTTTTTTTGGTTTGGACTGGAGTGTACTTTGGGGGTTACAGCACCCTTTAACGGTCAAGCCAGCCGGCCCTTTACTTATGACACAGGCGCACGCTTGGCACTACTTTGTTGATGCACGTGCAGCTACTGCGCACACAATTCACAAACACAGAAAATAATTTTTTTTTTGGTTTGGACTGGAGTGTACTTTGGAGGTTACAGCACCCTTTAACGGTCAAGCCAGCCGGCCCTTTACTTATGACACAGGCGCACGCTTGGCACTACTTTGTTGATGCACGTGCGGCTACTGCGCACACAATTCACAAACACAGAAAATATTTTTTTTTTTGGTTTGGACTGGAGTGTACTTTCGGGGGTTACAGCACCCTTAACGGTCAAGCCAGCCGGCCCTTTACTTATGACACAGGCGCACGCTTGGCACTACTTTGTTGATGCACGTGCGGCTACTGCGCACACAATTCACAAACACAGAAAATAATTTTTTTTTTGGTTTGGACTGGAGTGTACTTTCGGGGGTTACAGCACCCTTAACGGTCAAGCCAGCCTGCCCTTTACTTATGACACAGGCGCACGCTTGGCACTACTTTGTTGATGCACGTGCGGCTACTGCGCACACAATTCACAAACACAGAAAATAATTTTTTTTTTGGTTTGGACTGGAGTGTACTTTCGGGGGTTACAGCACCCTTAACGGTCAAGCCAGCCGGCCCTTTACTTATGACACAGGCGCACGCTTGGCACTACTTTGTTGATGCACGTGCGCAGGGCCGTTTCTAGGGGCAGGCGACCCGTGCAATCACACGGGGCGCTCAAGCCCTGACCCATAGTCGAAACTAAGGGGTGGTCTGGCGGTGCACCGAACCACTCTTTAGCCAGTCTGCAGCACGTCTGGTAAGTAAAAGCCGGGAGGTCTAACGTACTACTTGTTAGAACCTCCCGAGCCACGCCTCCCCTGCTGCATCTAAGTTTTACTCCTACCCCGGCCTCGCGCGATGTGATGACATCACAGTGCGCGCTCAGTCTCGGCTCTGCGCAGAGGAAAGGACTGGCCTGGGGCTGGGAGCTAGCAGGCGCAGCAATGCAGAAGGAGACGCCGTCGCTGAGAAACAAGCAGCAGCAGGAAGGAGGTAAGTGTGCACTGCGCTAGGCTGGTGGCTGCGGACACATAAGAGAAACAGGAGGGGTCTGGCTGATTGACAAATGGGGGGAGGGTCTGGCTTATTGACAAATGGAGGGGGGAGGGTCTTGCTGATTGACAAATGGGGGGAGGGTCTGGCTGATTGACAAATAAGGGAAAGGTCTGGCTGATTGTCGAACGAGGTCTGTCTGATTGACACACGGGGTAGACTGAGGGACACAAGAGGAGTTGAAGCTGAAAGACACGGGCAGGAGGCTGTAAAGGCTGGAGAGATGGGGCAGGAGGCTGTAAAGGCTGGAGAGACGGGGCATGAGGCTGTAAAAAAGGAAGTTGGAGAGACCAACCCTCAAAAGTGACAAATTGGGGAAATGTCACTGGGACACGCCCTCTCCTAGTTTGCCACACCTCCTTTCCAGGTGCACGCGGCTTCGCCGCACGCAGCAATCCCCTTTCCACACCTCAGTGAGCTGCACGTAAAATATGATTTCATTATTAGTAATGTCACTGATTACATGGCTCAGAGAAGTAAATATTATAATGGGGGGGCGCATTTTGAATTCTCGCACTGGGAGCCAGATTGGCTAGAAACTGCCCTGCACATGCGGCTACTGCGCACACAATTCACAAACACAGAAAATAATTTTTTTTTTGGTTTGGACTGGAGTGTACTTTCGGGGGTTACAGCACCCTTAACGGTCAAGCCAGCCGGCCCTTTACTTATGACACAGGCGCAAGCTTGGCACTACTTTGTTGATGCACGTGCGGCTACTGCGCACACAATTCACAAACACAGAAAATAATTTTTTTTTTGGTTTGGACTGGAGTGTACTTTCGGGGGTTACAGCACCCTTAACGGTCAAGCCAGCCGGCCCTTTACTTATGACACAGGCGCACGCTTGGCACTACTTTGTTGATGCACGTGCGGCTACTGCGCACACAATTCACAAACACAGAAAATAATTTTTTTTTTGGTTTGGACTGGAGTGTACTTTCGGGGGTTACAGCACCCTTAACGGTCAAGCCAGCCGGCCCTTTACTTATGACACAGGCGCACGCTTGGCACTACTTTGTTGATGCACGTGCGGCTACTGCGCACACAATTCACAAACACAGAAAATTATTTTTTTTTTGGTTTGGACTGGAGTGTACTTTGGGGGTTACAGCACCCTTTAACGGTCAAGCCAGCCGGCCCTTTACTTATGACACAGGCGCACGCTTGGCACTACTTTGTTGATGCACATGCGGCTACTGCGCACACAATTCACAAACACAGAAAATAATTTTTTTTTTGGTTTGGACTGGAGTGTACTTTGGGGGTTACAGCACCCTTTAACGGTCAAGCCAGCCGGCCCTTTACTTATGACACAGGCGCACGCTTGGCACTACTTTGTTGATGCACGTGCGGCTACTGCGCACACAATTCACAAACACAGAAAATAATTTTTTTTTTGGTTTGGACTGGAGTGTACTTTCGGGGGTTACAGCACCCTTAACGGTCAAGCCAGCCGGCCCTTTACTTATGACACAGGCGCAAGCTTGGCACTACTTTGTTGATGCACGTGCGGCTACTGCGCACACAATTCACAAACACAGAAAATAATTTTTTTTTTGGTTTGGACTGGAGTGTACTTTCGGGGGTTACAGCACCCTTAACGGTCAAGCCAGCCGGCCCTTTACTTATGACACAGGCGCACGCTTGGCACTACTTTGTTGATGCACGTGCGGCTACTGCGCACACAATTCACAAACACAGAAAATAATTTTTTTTTTGGTTTGGACTGGAGTGTACTTTCGGGGGTTACAGCACCCTTAACGGTCAAGCCAGCCGGCCCTTTACTTATGACACAGGCGCACGCTTGGCACTACTTTGTTGATGCACGTGCGGCTACTGCACACACAATTCACAAACACAGAAAATTATTTTTTTTTTGGTTTGGACTGGAGTGTACTTTGGGGGTTACAGCACCCTTTAACGGTCAAGCCAGCCGGCCCTTTACTTATGACACAGGCGCACGCTTGGCACTACTTTGTTGATGCACATGCGGCTACTGCGCACACAATTCACAAACACAGAAAATAATTTTTTTTTTGGTTTGGACTGGAGTGTACTTTGGGGGTTACAGCACCCTTTAACGGTCAAGCCAGCCGGCCCTTTACTTATGACACAGGCGCACGCTTGGCACTACTTTGTTGATGCACGTGCGGCTACTGCGCACACAATTCACAAACACAGAAAATAATTTTTTTTTTGGTTTGGACTGGAGTGTACTTTCGGGGGTTACAGCACCCTTAACGGTCAAGCCAGCCGGCCCTTTACTTATGACACAGGCGCACGCTTGGCACTACTTTGTTGATGCACGTGCGGCTACTGCGCACACAATTCACAAACACAGAAAATATTTTTTTTTTTGGTTTGGACTGGAGTGTACTTTGGGGGTTACAGCACCCTTTAACTGTCAAGCCAGCCGGCCCTTTACTTATGACACAGGCGCACGCTTGGCACTACTTTGTTGATGCACGTGCGGCTACTGCGCACACAATTCACAAACACAGAAAATAATTTTTTTTTTGGTTTGGACTGGAGTGTACTTTCGGGGGTTACAGCACCCTTAACGGTCAAGCCAGCCGGCCCTTTACTTATGACACAGGCGCACGCTTGGCACTACTTTGTTGATGCACGTGCGGCTACTGCGCACACAAATCACAAACACAGAAAATAATTTTTTTTTTGGTTTGGACTGGAGTGTACTTTGGGGGTTACAGCACCCTTTAACGGTCAAGCCAGCCGGCCCTTTACTTATGACACAGGCGCAAGCTTGGCACTACTTTGTTGATGCACGTGCGGCTACTGCGCACACAATTCACAAACACAGAAAATAATTTTTTTTTTGGTTTGGACTAGAGTGTACTTTCGGGGGTTACAGCACCCTTAACGGTCAAGCCAGCCGGCCCTTTACTTATGACACAGGCGCACGCTTGGCACTACTTTGTTGATGCACGTGCGGCTACTGCGCACACAATTCACAAACACAGAAAATAATTTTTTTTTTGGTTTGGACTGGAGTGTACTTTCGGGGGTTACAGCACCCTTAACGGTCAAGCCAGCCGGCCCTTTACTTATGACACAGGCGCACGCTTGGCACTACTTTGTTGATGCACGTGCGGCTACTGCGCACACAATTCACAAACACAGAAAATATTTTTTTTTTTGGTTTGGACTGGAGTGTACTTTGGGGGTTACAGCACCCTTTAACTGTCAAGCCAGCCGGCCCTTTACTTATGACACAGGCGCACGCTTGGCACTACTTTGTTGATGCACGTGCGGCTACTGCGCACACAATTCACAAACACAGAAAATAATTTTTTTTTTGGTTTGGACTGGAGTGTACTTTCGGGGGTTACAGCACCCTTAACGGTCAAGCCAGCCGGCCCTTTACTTATGACACAGGCGCACGCTTGGCACTACTTTGTTGATGCACGTGCGGCTACTGCGCACACAATTCACAAACACAGAAAATAATTTTTTTTTGGTTTGGACTGGAGTGTACTTTGGGGGTTACAGCACCCTTTAACGGTCAAGCCAGCCGGCCCTTTACTTATGACACAGGCGCAAGCTTGGCACTACTTTGTTGATGCACGTGCGGCTACTGCGCACACAATTCACAAACACAGAAAATAATTTTTTTTTTGGTTTGGACTGGAGTGTACTTTCGGGGGTTACAGCACCCTTAACGGTCAAGCCAGCCGGCCCTTTACTTATGACACAGGCGCACGCTTGGCACTACTTTGTTGATGCACGTGCGGCTACTGCGCACACAATTCACAAACACAGAAAATAATTTTTTTTTTGGTTTGGACTGGAGTGTACTTTCGGGGGTTACAGCACCCTTAACGGTCAAGCCAGCCGGCCCTTTACTTATGACACAGGCGCACGCTTGGCACTACTTTGTTGATGCATGTGCGGCTACTGCGCACACAATTCACAAACACAGAAAATAATTTTTTTTTTGGTTTGGACTGGAGTGTACTTTCGGGGGTTACAGCACCCTTAACGGTCAAGCCAGCCGGCCTTTTACTTATGACACAGGCGCACGCTTGTCACTACTTTGTTGATGCACGTGCGGCTACTGCGCACACAATTCACAAACACAGAAAATATATTATTTTTTTAGCACTTGGGGGGAGCACCCCTGATGGACAGAGCACCCCCTGGACAACACTACAGCACCCCTTTAGGACTGGGACACTGCACAGGACTTTGGAGTGGACACAGCCCCTATGGAGAACTGACTGCACAACACAGTCCAGCCAGCCCCTATGTACTTTGAAGTAGTGGACACAGCCCCTATTAACAACAGCAGCACAGCACAACACAGCCAGCCCCTATGGACTTTGAAGTAGTGGACAACAGCAGCACTACACTACACTACACAGCCCTAACTCCCACCCTCCCTCTTCACTGTCCACAGCCGAGTGAGAAAATGGCGCCGACGCGGGTACCTTATATAGAATCCAAAACCCGCGAGACTCGGAAGGCGGGATGATGACGTTTTGCCTCGATTTCAGATCCGAGTCAGGCGGGAAAAGTCGAGCCTGACTCGGATCGGACTCGGATCGGGGGGGCTCGGGGGGGTTCGGATTTCAGAAATCCGAACCCGCTCACCCCTATTTCACACACTGCCAAACATCACTGGCTGGCACTCACTGGCAGTTGGTGTGACTCCCCTATTTGAATTTTGGACTGTACTGCAGCCCCACCTCTGGAGCCGCCACCAATCATAAGTTACCAGGGAAGTCCAGGACCAGAGCATTGTGTCCCTCCTGGAGAGGGTCATGTTGGGAGGTATGATATAAATGTCCGTCCAGTTGTGACATTAGTCACAACGAATCGGGCTGTCTGTATGCAGAAAATGTCTTTCACAGTCTGCAGATATATAGGTCAGGTGTGTACCCACCTTCAGATATTTATTAAATTAAAAATAATTTGCTTGTTTGCTTTTTTTTTTTTTACTTCAGTGTTATTAAATTGAATAATCTGCCAACTCTAATGCTGGCCATACACTCTGCAATTATCGGGACGATCCGCCCGATATCGGCGGATCGCTGCGATAATTGCAGCGTGTATGCGGGCGACCAAGGGTTAAATAATGCTCGGTCGGGCATGCTGGATTGTCCAGCATGCCCGTCCGATGCGATATTTACCCGGGAAACTGTCGGCCGCATCGGGCAGTGTATGCCCAGCGCGGCCGACAGATAGACATTTCTGTGTTTGTGAATTGTGTGCGCAGTAGCCGCACGTGCATCAACAAAGTAGTGCCAAGGAAATGTCTCCTCCCCCGGGGGCGGAGCGCGGATGTCGGGCTGATACACTGTGAGATTTCTCTCACAGTGTATGCCGGCGACATCTGCGGCAGGCAGCCAGCCAGATAAAATGTCTGTCGGTCTGACAGACATTTTATCTGGCAGTGTATGCCCAGCATAAGTGATCCTGCAGTGGCCTCTCATGCTTTGTCGTTGCTGAAGCTGGAGGGTGCCGCATTAAATTTGATAAATATTTTGTTAATATTGGTATCTATCAAGCATGTAAGGTGTTCCCTAAATTGTCCAAATTTACACCTGTTTTGTTTTTCCACTTCACCCAGCTCATATCGCAGATATTTTTCAGTTTCTAATGAACAATTCCATGTGCTAAACATGTGGAGCATTGTTAATTTATTGCTATTTGAATTTCCATCATCTTTTCATTTTACATGTTAACATGTTGTATGCATAATTTTTTATTGGGGCCATTTCATTAGTATAATGTAGTAAAGACTCAGAATAAGGTCCATTATAGTTAATAGCTGGATAGAGCAGACAATAAGTACCCAAGGGGATTGGCGCATATGCGCTGCTTAGCAATGCAGATGCATAATCGATATATATATTTGTGTGTGCGTGTATACTGTATATATATTAGGGGTGAGCGGGTTCGGATTTCTGAAATCCGAACCCCCCCGAGCCCCCCCGATCCGAGTCCGATCCGAGTCAGGCTTGACTTTTCCCGCCTGACTCGGATTCTGAAATCGAGGCAAAACGTCATCTTCCCGCCTTCCGAGTCTCGCGGGTTTTGGATCCTATATAAGGTACCCACGTCGGCGCCATTTTCTCACTCGGCTGTGGACAGTGAAGAGGGAGGGTGGGAGTTAGGGCTGTGTAGTGTAGTGTAGTGTAGTGCTGCTGTTGTCCACTACTTCAAAGTCCATAGGGGCTGGCTGTGTTGTGCTGTGCTGCTGTTGTTAATAGGGGCTGTGTCCACTACTTCAAAGTCCATAGGGGCTGGCTGGACTGTGTTGTGCAGTCAGTTCTCCATAGGGGCTGTGTCCACTCCAAAGTCCTGTGCAGTGTCCCAGTCCTAAAGAGGTGCTGTAGTGTTGTCCAGGGGGTGCTCTGTCCATCAGGGGTGCTCCCCCCAAGTGCTAAAAAAATAATATATTTTCTGTGTTTGTGAATTGTGTGCGCAGTAGCCGCACGTGCATCAACAAAGTAGTGCCAAGCGTGCGCCTGTGTCATAAGTAAAGGGCCGGCTGGCTTGACCGTTAAAGGGTGCTGTAACCCCCGAAAGTACACTCCAGTCCAAACCAAAAAAAAATTATTTTCTGTGTTTGTGAATTGTGTGCGCAGTAGCCGCACGTGCATCAACAAAGTAGTGCCAAGCGTGCGCCTGTGTCATAAGTAAAGGGCCGGCTGGCTTGACCGTTAAGGGTGCTGTAACCCCCGAAAGTACACTCCAGTCCAAACCAAAAAAAAAATTATTTTCTGTGTTTGTGAATTGTGTGCGCAGTAGCCGCACGTGCATCAACAAAGTAGTGCCAAGCGTGCGCCTGTGTCATAAGTAAAGGGCCGGCTGGCTTGACCGTTAAGGGTGCTGTAACCCCCGAAAGTACACTCCAGTCCAAACCAAAAAAAAAATTATTTTCTGTGTTTGTGAATTGTGTGCGCAGTAGCCGCACGTGCATCAACAAAGTAGTGCCAAGCGTGCGCCTGTGTCATAAGTAAAGGGCCGGCTGGCTTGACCGTTAAGGGTGCTGTAACCCCCGAAAGTACACTCCAGTCCAAACCAAAAAAAAAATTATTTTCTGTGTTTGTGAATTGTGTGCGCAGTAGCCGCACGTGCATCAACAAAGTAGTGCCAAGCGTGCGCCTGTGTCATAAGTAAAGGGCCGGCTGGCTTGACCATTAAGGGTGCTGTAACCCCCGAAAGTACACTCCAGTCCAAACCAAAAAAAAAATTATTTTCTGTGTTTGTGAATTGTGTGCGCAGTAGCCGCACGTGCATCAACAAAGTAGTGCCAAGCGTGCGCCTGTGTCATAAGTAAAGGGCCGGCTGGCTTGAATGTTAAAGGGTGCTGTAACCCCCAAAGTACACTCCAGTCCAAACCAAAAAAAAAATTATTTTCTGTGTTTGTGAATTGTGTGCGCAGTAGCCGCATGTGCATCAACAAAGTAGTGCCAAGCGTGCGCCTGTGTCATAAGTAAAGGGCCAGCTGGCTTGACCGTTAAAGGGTGCTGTAACCCCCAAAGTACACTCCAGTCCAAACCAAAAAAAAATTTATTTTCTGTGTTTGTGAATTGTGTGCGCAGTAGCCGCACGTGCATCAACAAAGTAGTGCCAAGCGTGCGCCTGTGTCATAAGTAAAGGGCCGGCTGGCTTGACCGTTAAAGGGTGCTGTAACCCCCGAAAGTACACTCCAGTCCAAACAGAAAAAAAATTATTTTCTGTGTTTGTGAATTGTGTGCGCAGTAGCCGCACGTGCATCAACAAAGTAGTGCCAAGTGTGCGCCTGTGTCATAAGTAAAGGGCCGGCTGGCTTGACCGTTAAAGGGTGCTGTAACCCCCGAAAGTACACTCCAGTCTAAACCAAAAAAAAAATTATTTTCTGTGTTTGTGAATTGTGTGCGCAGTAGCCGCACGTGCATCAACAAAGTAGTGCCAAGCGTGTGCCTGTGTCATAAGTAAAGGGCCGGCTGGCTTGACCGTTAAAGGGTGCTGTAACCCCCAAAGTACACTCCAGTCCAAACCGAAAAAAAATTATTTTCTGTGTTTGTGAATTGTGTGCGCAGTAGCCGCACGTGCATCAACAAAGTAGTGCCAAGTGTGCGCCTGTGTCATAAGTAAAGGGCCGGCTGGCTTGACCGTTAAAGGGTGCTGTAACCCCCGAAAGTACACTTCAGTCCAAACCAAAAAAAAAATAATTTTCTGTGTTTGTGAATTGTGTGCGCAGTAGGCGCACATGCATCAACAAAGTAGTGCCAAGCGTGCGCCTGTGTCATAAGTAAAGGGCCGGCTGGCTTGACCGTTAAAGGGTTCTGTAACCCCCAAAGTACACTCCAAACCAAAAAAATATATATTTTCTGTGTTTGTGACTTGTGTGCACTGTGGCTGCACGTGCATCAACAAAGGAGCAGCGCCAAGCGTGCGCCTGTGTCTCATAAGTAAAGAGCCGGCTGGCTCATTTCTTAAAGGGTGGTGTAACCCACAAAGTGCACTACGCTCCAGCAAAAATAAAAAAATATTTTCTGTGTTTGTGTGCGCTTTAGCCGCACGTATATATATCAATATAACATAAATGGAGGACCAAACTTTCTCTGATAAAAATAAAATAGGGAAAGATCAAGAACCACTTCCTACTAGTGCTGTTGCTGCTGCTGGGAGTTGTTCATCATCCCAGAGAGGAAGTAGGAACATCACTACTTTTACTAAACAATTGACCCTCCAACAGTCCCTAGCGATGAGGATGAAGTACGACAGCAGTCATCCTGAAGCAAAACATATAACTGAGGCCTTGACTGCTATGTTGGTGTTAGACGTGCGTCCGGTATCCGACATTAGTGCAGTGGGATTTAGACAATTGATGGAGGTAGTGTGTCCTCGGTTCCAAATCCCGTCTAGATTCCACCTGCATCCTCAAAGCAGCAGCGACAAGCGTGCGTCTGTCTGTTAAAGGGT
Source organism: Taudactylus pleione (assembly GCA_031769625.1). Lineage (NCBI taxonomy): Eukaryota > Metazoa > Chordata > Amphibia > Anura > Myobatrachidae > Taudactylus > Taudactylus pleione. The sequence continues at coordinate 41,708,091 of JAUIMM010000025.1, read as the reverse complement.
GGTGACACCCTCAAAGTGTGCTACACAAACAATTAAAATATTGTTCTTTTTTTTTCGGTCTTTGTGAAATGTGTGGGCTGTAGCCGCACCTGCATCCTTAAAGCAGCAGCGACAAGCGTGCGTCTGTCTGTTAAAGGGTGGTGTAACCCTCAAAGTGCTCCAAAAAATAACAAATATTTTTTTTATGTGTTTGTGACTTGAGTGCGATGTAGCCGCACGTGCAGCAACACAGTAGCAGCGCCAAGCGTGCGCCTGTGTCATAAGTAAAGGGCCGGCTGGCTTGACCGTTAAAGGGTGCTGTAACCCCCAAAGTACACTCCAGTCCAAACCGAAAAAAAATTATTTTCTGTGTTTGTGAATTGTGTGCGCAGTAGCCGCACGTGCATCAACAAAGTAGTGCCAAGTGTGCGCCTGTGTCATAAGTAAAGGGCCGGCTGGCTTGACCGTTAAAGGGTGCTGTAACCCCCGAAAGTACACTTCAGTCCAAACCAAAAAAAAAATAATTTTCTGTGTTTGTGAATTGTGTGCGCAGTAGGCGCACATGCATCAACAAAGTAGTGCCAAGCGTGCGCCTGTGTCATAAGTAAAGGGCCGGCTGGCTTGACCGTTAAAGGGTTCTGTAACCCCCAAAGTACACTCCAAACCAAAAAAATATATATTTTCTGTGTTTGTGACTTGTGTGCACTGTGGCTGCACGTGCATCAACAAAGGAGCAGCGCCAAGCGTGCGCCTGTGTCTCATAAGTAAAGAGCCGGCTGGCTCATTTCTTAAAGGGTGGTGTAACCCACAAAGTGCACTACGCTCCAGCAAAAATAAAAAAATATTTTCTGTGTTTGTGTGCGCTTTAGCCGCACGTATATATATCAATATAACATAAATGGAGGACCAAACTTTCTCTGATAAAAATAAAATAGGGAAAGATCAAGAACCACTTCCTACTAGTGCTGTTGCTGCTGCTGGGAGTTGTTCATCATCCCAGAGAGGAAGTAGGAACATCACTACTTTTACTAAACAATTGACCCTCCAACAGTCCCTAGCGATGAGGATGAAGTACGACAGCAGTCATCCTGAAGCAAAACATATAACTGAGGCCTTGACTGCTATGTTGGTGTTAGACGTGCGTCCGGTATCCGACATTAGTGCAGTGGGATTTAGACAATTGATGGAGGTAGTGTGTCCTCGGTTCCAAATCCCGTCTAGATTCCACCTGCATCCTCAAAGCAGCAGCGACAAGCGTGCGTCTGTCTGTTAAAGGGTGGTGACACCCTCAAAGTGTGCTACACAAACAATTAAAATATTGTTCTTTTTTTTTCGGTCTTTGTGAAATGTGTGGGCTGTAGCCGCACCTGCATCCTTAAAGCAGCAGCGACAAGCGTGCGTCTGTCTGTTAAAGGGTGGTGTAACCCTCAAAGTGCTCCAAAAAATAACAAATATTTTTTTTATGTGTTTGTGACTTGAGTGCGATGTAGCCGCACGTGCAGCAACACAGTAGCAGCGCCAAGCGTGCGCCTGTGTCATAAGTCAAGGGCCGGTTTGGACATCTGGTCCGGACTGAAGGACGTGCCAACAATTTCTGACAAGTCTACTGTCACTGCATATGATACTGTCCTCAAAGCAGCAGCGACAAGCGTGCGTCTGTTAAAGGGTGGTGTAACCCTCAAAGTGCGCTCAACAAACAATTAAAAAATTCTTATTTTTTTTTCTGTCTTTGTGAAATGTGTGGGCTGTAGCCGCACCTGCATCCTTAAAGCAGCAGCGACAAGCATGCGTCTGTCTGTTAAAGGGTGGTGTAACCCTCAAAGTGCGCTCCACAAACAATAAAAAAATTCTTATTTTTTTTCTTTGTGAAATGTGTGGGCTGTAGCCGCACCTGCATCCTTAAAGCAGCAGCGACAAGCGTGCGTCTGTCTGTTAAAGGGTGGTGTAACCCTCAAAGTGCGCTCCACAAACAATAAAAAAATTCTTATTTTTTTTTCTGTCTTTGTGAAATGTGTGGGCTGTAGCCACACCTGCATCCTTAAAGCAGCAGCGACAAGTGTGCATCTGTCTGTTAAAGGGTGGTGACACCCTCAAAGTGCGCTCCACAAACAATAAAAATATTCTTCTTTTTTTTTCTGTCTTTGTGAAATGTGTGGGCTGTAGCCGCACCTGCATCCTTAAAGCAGCAGCGACAAGCGTGCGTCTGTCTGTTAAAGGATTACATCGGTGACAGCATCCAAGTAGGCATGTCAGACAGTCCGTACCTGTACTGGCAGGAAAAAGAAGCAATTTGGAGGTCCCTGTACAAACTGGCTCTATTTTACCTGAGTTGCCCCCCCTCCAGTGTGTACTCCGAAAGAGTGTTTAGTGCAGCCGGGAACCTTGTCAGCAAAAGGCGTAGGAGGTTGCTTCCACAAAATGTGGAGAAGATGATGTTCATAAAATGAATTATCAACTCTTCCAGGGAGACCAGCCTCCAGAACGTACAGAGGGACCTGTGGTTGTGGATTCCAGCGGGGACGAATTAATACTCTGTGAGGATGAGGATGTACACAACACTGAAGAGGGTGAGGAATCGGAGGATGAGGACGACATCTTGCCTCCGTAGAGCCAGTTTGTGCAGGGACAGATTAATTGCCAGCTTGTTTTGTGGGGGCCCAAACGAACCAATCATTTCAGCCACAGTCATGTGGCAGACCCTGGCGCTGAAATGTTTGGTTTGTTAAAGTGTGCATGTCCTGTTTATACAACATAAGGGTGGGTGGGAGGACAATTCCATCTTGCACCTCTTTTTTTTCTTTGAATTATGTACTGTTTGGGGCCTAGTTTTTCAAACTGCCATCCTGTCTGCCACTGCAGTGTCACTCCTAGATGGACCACGTGTTTGTGCCGCCCACTCGTATCTCTTAGCATTGTCATCCAGCTGCCTCGGTGCAACCTTTTGGATATAAAAACACTATTGTGATGTGGGAGGTGTTCAGAATAGACTGGAAATGAGTGGAAATTAAGGTTATTGAGGTTAATAATAGCATAGGAGCAGAAAAACACACAAATTCTGTGATTTTAGCTGTTTTTATGCTTTTTAAAAAAAAATACAGATCCAAAACACAAAACCCAGAACCCAAAACACGGAAGGGTGGTTTTGGCAAAACCAATCCAGATTCAAAACACGAAGAAAGATCCAGATCCAAAACCAAAACACAAAACACGAAAAGTGGCCGGTGCACACCCCTAATATATATATATATATATATATATATATATATAACAAAAGATTGCGGCACTCCAATATATTCAGCAAATAAAAAGTGTATTTGGCAACAATCGCCAACGTTTCAGAGCTGTGCACTTTTTTTAAGGCAGCCAAATACAATATATCATCAAATAAACAAAACCAATGACCATCCAGGGTATATCAAGTGCCAGTCCAACTCTGCAGCGTATATATATATATATAAACACATGCATACAGTATGTATATACAGTACGTATGTATGTGTGTGTATGTATATATATATATATATATATATATATTAGGGGTGAGTGTGTTCGGATTTCTGAAATCCGAACCCCCCCGAGCCCCCCCGATCCGAGGCCGATCCGAGTCAGGCTCGACTTTTCCCGCCTGACTCGGATCTGAAATCGAGGCAAAACGTCATCATCCCGCCTTCTGGGTCTTGCGGGTTTTGGATCCTATATAAGGTACCCGCGTCGGCGCCATTTTCTCACTCGGCTGTGGACAGTGAAGAGGGAGGGTGGGAGTTAGGGCTGGCTGTGTAGTGTAGTGTAGTGTAGTGCAGAGTAGTGTTGTGCTATCCTGTGCTGCGCTGTGCTGCTATTGTCCATAGGGGCTGTGTCCACTACTTCAAAGTCCATAGGGGCTGGCTGTGTTGTGCTGTGCTGCTGTTGTCCATAGGGGCTGTGTCCACTACTTCAAAGTCCATAGGGGCTGGCTGAACTGTGTTGTGCAGTCAGTTGTCCATAGGGGCTGTGTCCACTCCAAAGTCCTGTGCAGTGTCCCAGTCCTAAAGGGGTGCTGTAGTGTTGTCCAGGGGGTGCTCAGTCCGTCAGGGGTGCTCCCCCCAAGTGCTAAAAAAAAAAAAAATTTCTGTGTTTGTGAATTGTGTGCACTGTGGCTGCACGTGCATCAACAAAGGAGCAGCGCCAAGCGTGCGCCTGTGTCCCATTAGTAAAGGGCCGGCTGGCTTGTCCGTTACAGGGTGCTGTAACACCCAAAGTACACTCCAAACCAAAAAAATATATATTTTCTGTGTTTGTGAATTGTGTGCGCAGTAGCCGCACGTGCATCAACAAAGTAGTGCCAAGCGTGCGCCTGTGTCATAAGTAAAGGGCCGGCTGGCTTGACCGTTAAAGGGTGCTGCAACCCCCAAAGGGCACTCCAAACAAAATAAAAAAATATATTTTTTTGTGTTTGTGAATTGTGTGCGCAGTAGCCGCACGTGCATCAACAAAGTAGTGCCAAGCGTGCGCCTGTGTCCCATAAGTAAAGGGCCGGGTGGCTCATTTCTTAAAGGGTGGTGTAACCCACAAAGTGCACTACTCTCCAGCAAAAATAAAAAAATATTTTCTGCGTTTGTGTGCGCCTTAGCCGCACGTATATATCAATATAACATAAATGGAGGACCAAACTTTCTCCGATAAAAATAAAATAGGGAAAGATCAAGAACCACTTCCTCCTAGTGCTGTTGCTGCTGCTGGGAGTTGTTCATCATCCCAGAGAGGAAGTAGGAACACCACTACTTTTACTAAACAATTAACCCTCCAACAGTCCCTAGCGAGGAGGATGAAGTACGACAGCAGTCATCCTGAAGCAAAACGTATAACTGAGGCCTTGACTGCTATGTTGGTGTTAGACGTGCGTCCGGTATCCGCCATTAGTGCAGTGGGATTTAGACAATTGATGGAGGTAGTGTGTCTCCGGTTCCAAATCCCGTCTAGATTCCACCTGCATCCTTAAAGCAGCAGCGACAAGCGTGCGTCTGTCTGTTAAAGGGTGATGTAACCCTCAAAGTGTGCTCCACAAACAATAAAAAAATTCTTCTTTTTTTTTCTGTCTTTGTGAAATGTGTGGGCTGTAGTCGCACCTGCATCCTTAAAGCAGCAGCGACAAGCGTGTGTCTGTCTGTTAAAGGGTGATGTAACCCTCAAAGTGTGCTCCACAAACAATAAAAAAATTCTTCTTTTTTTTCCTGTCTTTGTGAATTTTGTGGGCTGTAGCCGCACCTGCACCCTCAAAGCAGCAGCGACAAGCGTGCGTCTGTCTGTTAAAGGATTACATCGGTGACAGCATCCAAGTAGGCATGTCAGACAGTCCGTACCTGTACTGGCAGGAAAAAGAAGCAATTTGGAGGTCCCTGTACAAACTGGCTCTATTTTACCTGAGTTGCCCCCCCTCCAGGGTGCACTCCGAAAGAGTGTTTAGTGCAGCCGGGAACCTTGTCAGCAAAAGGCGTAGGAGGTTGCTTCCACAAAATGTGGAGAAGATGATGTTCATAAAAATGAATTATCAACTTTTCCAGGGAGACCAGCCTCCAGAACGTACAGAGGGACCTGTGGTGGTGGATTCCAGTGGGGACGAATTAATACTCTGTGAGGATGAGGATGTACACAACACTGAAGAGGGTGAGGAATCGGTGAATGAGGAGGATGAGGACGACATCTTGCCTCCGTAGAGCCAGTTTTAGAGCCAGTTTGTGCAGGGACAGATTAATTGCCTGCTTGTTTTGTGGGGGCCCAAACGAACCAATCATTTCAGCCACAGTCGTGTGGCAGACCCTGGCGCTGAAATGATTGGTTTGTTAAAGTGTGCATGTCCTGTTTATACAACATAAGGGTGGGTGGGAGGGCCCAAGGACAATTCCATCTTGCACCTCTTTTTTTTCTTTGCATTATGTACTGTTTGAGGCCTAGTTTTTCAAACTGCCATCCTGTCTGCCACTGCACTGTCACTCCTAGATGGGCCACGTGTTTGTGCCGCCCACTCGTGTCGCTTAGCATAGTCATCCATCTACCTCGGTGCAACCTTTTGGACATAAAAACACTGTTGTGAGGTGTGAGGTGTTCAGAATAAACTGGAAATGAGTGGAAATTAAGGTTATTGAGGTTAATAATAGCATAGGAGCAGAAAAATCAACACATTCTGTGAATTTAGCTGTTTTTATGCTTTTTTTAAAAAAAATACAGATCCAAAACACAAAACCCAGAACCCAAAACACCGAAGGGTGGTTTTGGCAAAACCAATAAAGATCCAAAACACGAAGAAAGATCCAGATCCAAAACCAAAACACAAAACACGAAAAGTGGCCGATGCACACCCCTAATATATATGTAGACAAAAAGGGGGGGTGGCACTCACCAGTCTTCTTAAAAACATCTCTTTATTGCATCTCAGTAAAAATGTTACAACATTTCAAAATCCGACATTTTGGTCCTGTGCATGGCCCTTTGAGATGTTTTTAAGAAGACTGGTGAGTGCTACCCGCCCTTTTTTTCTACTTTTGCATGAAGAGGATTATTGTGATCCCATATGGGTGTGTCACCCCAGCAATTTATTATTGAAGACGAGAGTGTGGACCTATTTGGACTATATATATATATATATATATATATATATATATATATATATATAATTTATATATATATATATATATATATATATATATATTAGGGGTGAGCGGGTTCGGATTTCTGAAATCCGAACCCCCCCGAGCCCCCCCGATCCGAGGCCGATCCGAGTCAGGCTCGACTTTTCCCGCCTGACTCGGATCTGAAATCGAGGCAAAACGTCATCATCCCGCCTTCCGAGTCTCGCAGGTTTTGGATCCTATATAAGGTACCTGCGTCGGCGCCATTTTCTCACTCGGCTGTGGACAGTGAAGAGGGAGGGTGGGAGTTAGGGCTGGCTGGGCTGTGTAGTGTAGTGTAGTGCAGAGTAGTGTTGTGCTGTGCTGTGCTGTGCTGCGCTGTGCTGCTGTTGTCCACTACTTCAAAGTCCATAGGGGCTGGCTGTGTTGTGCTGTGCTGCTGTTGTTAATAGGGGCTGTGTCCACTACTTCAAAGTCCATAGGGGCTGGCTGGACTGTGTTGTGCAGTCAGTTCTCCATAGGGGCTGTGTCCACTCCAAAGTCCTGTGCAGTGTCCCAGTCCTAAAGGGGTGCTGTAGTGTTGTCCAGGGGGTGCTCTGTCCATCAGGGGTGCTCCCCCCAAGTGCTAAAAAAATAATATTTTTTGTGTGTTTGTGAATTGTGTGTGCAGTAGCCGCACGTGCATCAACAAAGTAGTGCCAAGCGTGTGCCTGTGTCATAAATAAAGGGCCGGCTGGCTTGACCGTTAAAGGGTGGTGTAACCCCCAAAGTACACTCCAGTCCAAACTAAAAAAAAATTATTTTCTGTGTTTGTGAATTGTGTGCGCAGTAGCCGCACGTGCATCAACAAAGTAGTGCCAAGCGTGCGCCTGTGTCATAAGTAAAGGGCCGGCTGGCTTGACCGTTAAAGGGTGCTGTAACCCCCAAAGTACACTCCAGTCCAAACCAAAAAAATATATATTTTCTGTGTTTGTGAATTGTGTGCGCAGTAGCCGCACGTGCATCAACAAAGTAGTGCCAAGCGTGCGCCTGTGTCATAAGTAAAGGGCCGGCAGGCTTGACCGTTAAAGGGTGCTGTAACCCCCAAAGTACACTCCAGTCCAAACCAAGAAAAAAATATTTTCTGTGTTTGTGAATTGTGTGCACTGTGGCTGCACGTGCATCAACAAAGGAGCAGCGCCAAGCGTGCGCCTGTGTCCCATAAGTAAAGAGCCAGCTGGCTCATTTCTTAAAGGGTGGTGTAACCCACAAAGTGCACTACTCTCCAGCAAAAATAAAAAAATATTTTCTGTGTTTGTGTGCGCTTTAGCCGCACGTATATATCAATATAACATAAATGGAGGACCAAACTTTCTCCGATAAAAATAAAATAGGGAAAGATCAAGAACCACTTCCTCCTAGAGCTGTTGCTGCTGCTGGGAGTTGTTCATCATCCCAGAGAGGAAGTAGGAACATCACTACTTTTACTAATCAATTGACCCGTACTTCATCTTCATCCTAGTGATGAGGATGAAGTACGACAGCAGTCATCCTGAAGCAAAACATATAACTGAGGCCTTGACTGCTATGTTGGTGTTAGACGTGCGTCCGGTATCCGCCATTAGTGCAGTGGGATTTAGACAATTGATGGAGGTAGTGTGTCCCCGGTTCCAAATCCCGTCTAGATTCCACCTGCATCCTCAAAGCAGCAGCGACAAGCGTGCGTCTGTCTGTTAAAGGGTGGTGACACCCTCAAAGTGTGCTACACAAACAATAAAAATATTCTTCTTTTTTTTTCTGTCTTTGTGAATTGTGTGGGCTGTAGCTGCACTTGCATCCTCAAAACAGCAGCGACAAGCGTGCGTCTGTCTGTTAAAGGGTGGTGACACCCTCAAAGTGTGCTACACAAACAATAAAAATATTGTTCTTTTTTTTCTGTCTTTGTGAAATGTGTGGGCTGTAGCCGCACCTGCATCCTTAAAGCAGCAGCGACAAGCGTGCATCTGTCTGTTAAAGGGTGGTGACACCCTCAAAGTGTGCTACACAAACAATAAAAATATTGTTCTTTTTTTTTCTGTCTTTGTGAAATGTGTGGGCTGTAGCCGCACCTGCATCCTTAAAGCAGCAGCGACAAGCGTGCGTCTGTCTGTTAAAGGGTGGTGACACCCTCAAAGTGTGCTACACAAACAATAGAAATATTGTTCTTTTTTTTCTGTCTTTGTGAATTGTGTGGGCTGTAGCCGCACTTGCATCCTCAAAGCAGCAGCGACAAGCGTGCGTCTGTCTGTTAAAGGGTGGTGACACCCTCAAAGTGTGCTACACAAACAATAAAAATATTCTTCTTCTTTTTTCTGTCTTTGTGAATTGTGTGGGATGTAGCTGCACTTGCATCCTCAAAGCAGCAGCGACAAGCGTGCGTCTGTCTGTTAAAGGGTGGTGACACCCTCAAAGTGTGCTACACAAACAATAAAAATATTCTTCTTCTTTTTTCTGTCTTTGTGAATTGTGTGGGCTGTAGCCGCACTTGCATCCTCAAAGCAGCAGCGACAAGCGTGCGTCTGTCTGTTAAAGGATTACATCGGTGACAGCATCCAAGTAGGCATGTCAGACAGTCCTTACCTGTACTGGCAGGAAAAAGAAGCAATTTGGAGGTCCCTGTACAAACTGGCTCTATTTTACCTACCTATTTTACCTCCAGTGTGTACTCCGAAAGAGTGTTTAGTGCAGCCGGGAACCTTGTTAGCGAAAGGCGTAGGAGGTTGCTTCCACAAAATGTGGAGAAGATGATGTTCATAAAATGAATTATCAACTCTTCCAGGGAGACCAGCCTCCAGAACGTACAGAGGGAGCTGTGGTTGTGGATTCCAGCGGGGACGAATTAATACTCTGTGAGGATGAGGATGTACACAACACTGAAGAGGGTGAGGAATCGGTGGATGAGGAGGATGAGGACGACATCTTGCCTCCGTAGAGCCAGTTTGTGCAGGGACAGATTAATTGCCAGCTTGTTTTGTGGGGGCCCAAACGAACCAATCATTTCAGCCACAGTCGTGTGGCAGACCCTGGCGCTGAAATGTTTGGTTTGTTAAAGTGTGCATGTTCTGTTTATACAACATAAGGGTGGGTGGGTGGGAGGGCCCAAGGACAATTCCATCTTGCACCTCTTTTTTTTCTTTGCATTATGTATAGTTTGGGGCCTAGTTTTTCAAACTGCCATCCTGTCTGCCACTGCAGTGCCACTCCTAGATGGACCACGTGTTTGTGCCGCCCACTCGTATCTCTTAGCATAGTCATCCAGCTACCTCGATGCAACCTTTTGGACATAAAAACACTATTGTGAGGTGTGAGGTGTTCAGAATAGACTGGAAATGAGTGGAAATTAAGGTTATTGAGGTTAATAATAGCATAGGAGCAGAAAAACCCACAAATTTTGTGATTTTAGCTGTTTTTATGCTTTTTTTAAAAAAGATACAGATCCAAAACACAAAACCCAGAACCCAAAACACGGAAGGGTGGTTTTGGCAAAACCAATCCAGATCCAAAACACGAAGAAAGATCCAGATCCAAAACCAAAACACAAAACACGAAAAGTGGCCGGTGCACACCCCTAATATATATATATATATGTACACATTTATTCATGGGGTATGTTATTGGACTCTGGGGGTCATTCAGACCTGCTCGTGAGCGGCAGTATGCTCGCAAGCGGGTCGATGTTCCCCCACTGCGCATGCGCACGACGGAGGGAGCACCATCGTGCGCATGCGCGAGACCCGGCGAGCGATGGGCTCTTCATCGCTCCGGGTCTCGCACCAAAGGGGGCGTGCTGTTGATGTTGATTGACAGCACGCCCCCTTTGGTGGGCGTGCCTGCCAGATGGAGGCGTTCCCAAAAAAAGGTAGGAGGGCCCTGATTCAGAGCGAGCGCTCTGGTCAGAGCATTCAGCTCTGAATCAGGCCCTCTGTGCCCTTAAATTATATGAATAATCTTAAGGACAGTATTATTATTCCTATAACTGTTCTCTGGATAAAGAGGATGTACATTTGGAATTTTATATTCTCCATAAAAGAAGCTAAGTTGTTTTGTTTTTACATCATAAAGATCATGTGATCGCTATATTGGACATCATAAATATTTTGCACATTCGCAATATTGGTAAAGAAAACTTTTGCTAACAATTAAGGAATGCCATGTGACCACACACGGAACGGAAGGCACATGTCGACACTGACGCGGACCGGAAGTCTATTCCGAAGTTAGAGAAAGCTGGACTCTATAATATAATATATACATCTTTGTATTGAATATGCTTTGTATGTGTGTACTAAGGCCCTCATTCAGAGCCGCTCGTTAGCAGCAGTACGCTCGTAGCGTTCCGATGTTGTGCAACCACGCATGAGCCGGTGTTACACAGCGCATGTGCGTACGGCTGATTGCGATCTTTTTTTAAGTCGTTCGTCGAATAGCGAACAGGAAGTGACATGTCAAATGTGATTGACAAAACAGGCCGTTTTTGGGCGGTGATGGGGGTGGAGATGGGAAAACGCAGGCGTGTCGAGGCATTTTGTGGGCATCCCTAAATTATCTCATGCGAACTGCAAATGTAATCGGAACGAGTCATACGTCACTGTCTGATCCACTTTCCGCTCAAACTGCTCGCACAGCTTGTTGTCTGGTATACTCTACCACAATGTCGATGGTCTCGTCCCCCTCCCCATGCCTCTTCGATGTTTCATCGATGTTTCATTTTTACCCAGAAAAGCAATCAACTTTGATTACAAAACTTGCTTGTAATGTGTTTAGCAACTAGTTGTTTTTTTTTAAGCACAAAACCGTACGCAGGTGAAATACTCAGCTGCTATTTTCAGGATTAGACAATCAATTAGCGTACCATTTTTTTGGGAAAATTTTATTTCAGATTTTTGATTTTGGTTTTATGTTATTGCAACAATATTGTCATCATGTTTGTGTTTTTGCCCCATTTTTAATGTTCCCGGAAATTTCACATCCATTTTTTTATGGAAAAGTGTTCCTTTAAACTCCGAAATGGTTTATAACCCTTTAGAATCTTTTTTTTTTTTTTTTTTTTTTTGGGGCCGGGATTACCTAAAAACCATTTTTAGAATAATGTCACAAATTAATACAATGGAGCAGATTTAGAATGTTTTTATATTTTTGCACACATTTTTTGTTTTTCAAGGCCATTTGCCAGTTTGCAGGTCTGGATAACGTCACAAAAAATGACATAATGAAATAAAAAACAAGAGTGGCATTTGGCCAAAATAAAATAACACACATTAAAAACAATTCACAAGAAAGGAGAGGGAAGTTTTGGCCCTTAAGGAATATGGCGCAAGCACAGAAGGATTGTGGGAAAATTAGCCAGTGCTGTCATCGCTTTTTGCCCCGTTTGGCTGGGGTAGGGTGGGAGCCTGACCGGGTCCGGGATGTCCTTTGGCTGGCCTCTCCAGAGGGCAGATGTTGGGGCCTCTGGATTAGGCAGAGGGCTAGGCACATTTGGAGGGATGGCTGTTGTTGTGCCAGAGGTGGAGGATCCTGATGTTCCGGCAGGAAGGGAGGCCGGATCCACCATGTGCTGGCGAACAAGCTGCTCCAGGCATTGGCAATTCGGATGTTGGCCTTGGTATTTTCCGCCAGGGCCTGACCAATGGTCACGTTGGCCGCAGCATTTTGCTCCATGGCCTCCGCCACCCGTAGCAGACTGGCGTCCATCCTCAGCAGAATCTCCGTGTGGTGATACGATTTAAAATTGAGATCCGTGAGGAGGGCCACTGTCTGCGAGGGGGATTGCCCTGGATTGGCTTCTGCAGGGTCCCCAGCTGGATCTACTGTTTCCTTCCCTGCAGAGCCAGCAGAAATTCTGCGGCCAAGGCTCCCCTCTGGAGCAGACTCATCCGCCTGTGTCTCTGTGAGAAAAATGAGAAAAGAGGAACATTACAATCTACATATTGTCACAAACACATTTCTGAGTTGGTAATATAACAACATTTACCTTGGACAACATGAGGAGCCGCAAAGTCTGGCATGTCCGTATCCATGTTGGACACGCCAAACACCTCCTCATACTGCACACACCCCTGTGCCAGCTCTTCCAAGTCATTCAGCTCCAATGACACAGGGGTGGGACCCCCACCTGTCCCCCTTGCATGCCTAGCCCTCTCTGCCAGTTTTTGTTTCAGCTGATATTTATAATCGGTCCATCTGTGGGTGATAAAAAATGTATTATTCCTGCAGTATTTGGGCCTGTAACCACTTATATTAAAAATGTAGTTTTTATGTACCGGCGTTTGACATCCCGGGCTAGACGTTCAAACTCACCCACCCTATTGACAGCACTGGCTATCTCCTCCCACATTTTCCACTTCTGGCTTGAACCCATATTCCGATCTGCCTGTGGCAGGGTGTCAACACACATTTGTACCAAAACCTCCATCTCCTTTCTTCTGAATTGTGGCTGCCTTTTTTTGGGGTTTCTTTGGTTGGCATACTCGGCCCAGCAGCCTCTTCCATGGCATCCTCCACACCTTTTTAAAAAAACATTTTTTTCATTTACATGTCCAACTGTCTCTAAATTCGGGTTCTAATTAATCCTTTAATCAGAAAGAGACAAGTACTTACCGGGCGCCTCTTGGCCATCGTTTTGCTGGTCTGTAGCCATTTTGATCCAAACAACTTGAACTACACCAGACCGTTTTGGATTTTCCGTGACGTATTTATACATGCGTCCTTATTTTTGGTACGCATCATTGATTGTGCGCTCCTATGATCCGTCCTTAATTTGAGAGGGAAAATAAAGACTATTTATGGCTATGGGCGACTTGAGTCGAGGTGGCGGGTGTTGATTGTTGGAGGTATCGTGTGTAGTAGTGGATTGTTGGCGGGATTAGTGGTTGTGAAGCGGTTTTTTGGAGGTGGAGTTGGTGATAGTTTTATTTTGGCTATTTTCCGTTCGTTTTTTTTTCTTGCGGATATTTTGATTGTTGGTTTTTTTTGGAGTAAGTATTTTTTTCAAGTCGTTTTAAATATAAGGGATTTTTTGGACTGTGACTTATTGTTCGACTTTTGGTAAGTTTGTATTTTTTCATTATTTGAAGAATTTGATGTGTTGGTCTTCGCATATATTTTGAACATTAATGTCTTATTTATATTTTTTGCTATCATGTATTAACACTAAATATAGCGTAAGTTATTGGCAAATATATTTCCTTGGTTTTTCAATGTCAAAATGCGAACTATTTAGCGCACTACTGTTTCCTTATTCTCCATGGCAAAATGCGAACTATTTAGCGCACTAATGTTTCCTTATTCTCCATGGCAAAATGCGAACTATTTAGCGCACTAATGTTTCCTTATTCTCCATGGCAAAATGCGAACTATTTAGCGCACTAATGTTTGTTTGGGTATAAATTTGCCCATTCTTGTTTGTCCTCTCAATGTAGGGTTCATTTTCTAAATAATGTGTGCTCCCCCCTATCTTTTAACGCATTTTTGGTTTTGGAAAAGAATCAAATATAGCCCACAAAAAATCTAACCTGAATTTCAATTTTGGAAATGTAGGTTGTTGCACTCATGACAATACCCCGGCATGTAAGCATCTTTGGATTTTTCACCTAAGATAAGTATATTTTTGGATTTACATTTTCAAAAAACATTAACTACCTGGCTTCCCATTTCAGGTTGATGTTGGTCGTATTGTTTTGGCCATGCTTCCGGAACCCGACCAACCTCAATCTCGTCCCAGGCATAGGCATCGTAGGCGTGCAAGGCCCAAGATATTTAGAACATGTGTCACCCTTTTTGGAATGCCCGATGATGAGGTTTTACGATGATACCGTCTTCCTCCACAAATCATCATAGACACTCTCTCATTAATAGAGAGTGATCTTGAGTGGCAAATTGACAGTCCTACAGTAATACCACCACTTACACAATTAATGGCGGTGTTACATTTCTGTGCCTCAGGATCCTTTCAAACCACGGTGGGAATAGTGGCCGGAATCTCCCAATCCTCATTTTCCAGGATCCTGAGGGCAGTGATGGAGGCCCTTTTCAAGCACCTCCATCATTTTATTAACATGCCATTGGATATGGGTTCCCTTAGTGTGGCGAAGGCCAATTTTTACCAAATAGCTGGCTTCCCACACATCATAGGGGTTGTGGATGGTACTCACATACCACTTCAGCCTCCAGCACGGCTGGAGGCCATTTTTAGGAACTGAAAGCACTATCACTCACTGAATGTAATGGTGGTATGTGATGCCTCCCTCCAGATCCTGTCCCTGAATGCAAAATTACCCGGGAGTGCACATGACTCATTCGTCATCCGGCAATCAGGGATTTGGCATAAATTAAACAACCTACAAGCTGGTGATGCATGGCTTCTGGGTAAGTGGAGACCTTTAGTTGTAACCAATGCAAAGCTTGATACACATTGATCCTGATTGTTTGTTTTGTTTTTTCACAGGAGACAGTGGCTACCCTTGCACGCCCTGGCTGCTCACTCCTTATTTGGCTCCCACACCAGGGCCACAAAGTGAGTATAATTCCGCACTTACAGCCACCAGGCAGGTGGTGGAGCGCTGTATCGGCCTTTAAAAAGGCCGATTCAGATGCCTCCACCGCTCTGGTGGCGAACTCATGTATTTCCCGGCTATGGTTTCAAAAATTGTGGTCCTGTGTGGGATCTTTCACAACATCGCCATAAGGAGTGGTGTCCCAATGCAGCCAGAGGATGCCTTACCTGAGGATGGCCCCCCCGAGGTTGGTCGGAGGTCAGTATGTGGGGGGGCCATACGCGATGATGTGGTGGCCTGATTTTTCAGGTAATTATTGACAAACATTTACTTAATTGTCCCAATGTCTACATGTACGATTGTAATGTGCCTTTTTAATCTTGTTTTTCATTTTTTTTTCTTGCCTTCCTTTTCAAACCATGTAAAAACGATGCCTACTACCTGATCCACTAAATTGTCTACATGTGGCCACATTGGAACTAACTTGTGGAAAAATTATTTCATTGCCTCATTTGTGGATTCATGTTGGCCTGCTACTTATTTCAACAGTTCTTGAGTGTTGTTTGTTTTTTTTGCGTTTGGTGTAGGTTGTTTTTTGAAGTGTGTTTTCACTGTGTGAATTGCTTGTCACAATTCACTTTCTGTTTGTGTTTGCTGTGTATTAAAGTTTTATTTTCCGTTAAAAAGACTGTTTATTACATTACAAGCACGTGTAACCTGGCTCAAAAAATGCCACCTTTCATAATGCCGAATCCTGTAATGTGTGAAATTGTTAAGTCTTTGAACATGCTTTGTGGCTTAGAAAAAACAACAAAGGTATTTGGGTGAATCTGTAGTTTGTTAAAAAATAGGCCTAAGCAGGTTTCAGTTTCTATTTACATTACCCACCACAAGAAAAGCAACAAACTGTTGGTTTTTCCACTAACCTATTGGTATGGTGAGGTGTTTAATGTGGCAGCTTACATACTTTCTAGCGCTTTGTACAATCTAATTTACCTTACTTTAAAGAACATGACCAAATAGTGGACATGGAAGGTTAAACAATGTAATATTTTCAGTCAAGAAATGAGACTCGTTAACATACAACGCTATTTTATTGTAAAAAACAAACAAAACTAAATTACAAACAAACAAAAAATCAGCTCCGAAGGAGCGCCGCCATGTGGTCCAGGACCACTAGCATGGCAATGACGTGGCCACGCAAGGCGGCCAAGCCCTCCTGCATACCATGCATCCGCCTCTGGTCCTCTGTTGGTATATAAAAAAAGGGATCCTTAATGAAATGACACCTTACATTATAAGTTGAATAAACAAACTAAACAAATAAATCTAGTTGCAAACAAGATCCAGTTTTGTGGTAAAAAAACAAGTACGGGCAAATGCTAAGATGGTATCAATACTAAATTATAAATGAACACACAAAAAAGCGACCCAAAAAGGACAAAGTACCCTTGTTAGGGTAAAGCAAAAAACCCCAAGAATGAGTGTTTTCACATGTGTGATATGTATCAGTGGAAAATATCCAAGACATTGTATATCCAATTCAAAATGAATTTTTACAACAAAAGAAAGGTAAACATACCGGTCATTGGGCTGGATGGTCTTGGAGGCCCTCCATCCTCCTCCTCCTCGGAGGTGGGCCAGTGCTGGTGGGTTGAGGGAGGGGAGAGGGCGGAAATGGTTGACAGGCCGGAAAATCGAGGGGGTGGTGGAGGGGAGGGTGAAGAAAAGAGAGGGGGGGTTGGAGGGGAGGGGGAATTTTGGGGGTGGTGCAATTTGGGAGAGGGAGGGGACTCAGCTATTGGCCGGGCAGGGGTGGAGGGGGAATTGTGGGAAGGTTGGGGAGATGGGCTGTGACTGGTCGTCGGCGTCAGGGGCCGAGCCCGGCGACGAACTCGGCGGGCGAGGCCAGATTCTGCGTTCAGCCCCTAAATGATTAAGGAAAATTTTTTTTAATTTTTTTGGGAGGGGGGGGTGGAACCCAAATTTACAACACAAAAAAAATTACAAACATTCTAAAAAAGGAAAACATGCACACACAGACGTGTAAAAAAAAAAAAAACAGGGCTATACTGAAAACAAACATGCACACACAGACATGTCAAAAAACAGGGCTATACTGAAAACAAACATGCACACACAGACATGTCAAAAAACAACAAACAGGGCTAGACTGAAAACAAACATGCACACACAGACATGTCAAAAAACAACAAACAGGGCTAGACTGAAAACAAACATGCACACGCAGATAGGGCCGCAACAAACAAACAGGGCGATACTGAAAACAAACATGCACACTCAGATAGGGCCGCAAAAAACAAACAGGGCTATACTGGAAACAAGCACACGCAGATAGGGCCGAAAACAAATCCTACAAACAAAAAAAAACACTTACTTGCAGCGATCTGCTGCCGAAAACATGCCAGCAAGCGGGGGGTGCGGCACCGCAGATCCGACCACCTGCGCTCTAATTGGCCTATATTACGGCGTGAGCCGAAGGAGCGCAGGTGGTGGTGAACCTCCGCATAGGCCGATCGCTTGGCCCGGTTGGTGATGGGGGAGGCTGGCTGGTGATCCTCCGGTCCATGACCTCGGTGAGGACCAACAGCTCCCGTGCTGTAAATGCGGAGGCTTTCATGATGGCAATGATTTTTTTTAACAACAAACAGTTTTAATAAAGGCAAGAGAAAACTTTTGATTGGCTAATGTACTTTGTAAATTAACAGGAACCATTGTATTGGTTATTGTATGAGTCTTGTGTCCTACAGGCTCCAAAATATAATGTGAGTTATGATAGGCTTCATGCAGTGACATGCGTAAGCTAATTTAAATAAAGAAATTTAAATCTGAAAATAGGAATATCCTAAACACAGGAAAACAATAGGATAATTGGTTACAACATGTTTTTTTGATAAAGTAAACCATTGGTGAAACCGTACGTATTCTGCGGATAAAATGACACACACGGACAACAATAAAGTTTATTGAAAATTAAAAAACAACGGATGGCAAACATGTGAAGAGCAATTAAGCTAATTAATATATTGATTGGCATGATACGATTAAAGTATGTATGCAGAATGAACGAGCAGGTAATCGAAATCTGACAGGCCCACTTCCGGTTTGGACTTGTGCGAGCATTCCCTGCAACCAAATTGGGAGATGGACGGTCGCAATTTTGCTCGCTCGTTAGCTAGAGGAGGGGTTGGGAGACTTTGGGGCGGAAGAATAGCTACAAGCGAACTTTCGAGCGAGCGCTGGAATTTACATTTTCTCGCTCGTTCGGTGAACGAGCGTACTGCCGCTAACGAGCGGCTCTGAATCAGGCCCTAAGTATTGACATTGTTTATCTCAGATTATGGAGCCGGTTCCCGGAAAGTTTGCTCAGCATGCAGGCTGCTACACCTCCAGTGTGATCATTAGACTTTGCTATTCCTTCCAGGCTGATTATTCACCTGAGAGTTCTTCTGTCTGTGAAGTCTGCAGATTCCTGATTAGAGCAGTGTTGCAGTACAAATAGTAGTGCTGCTCTTGAACTGCAGAGATTGAAGATGCATTTGCTCTTAGCGCTTGCTATTCTCTCTACACTTCCACAGCATGCTAGTACTCGGGCTGCACACCAGAGTTCCTATCAAAACTCAGTATGGGCACAGCCTTTTTGGACTCAGTCACCTGAGTGCCTAACCCCAACCTACCCCCCAAGTGCCTAACCCTAACCCCCCTCTAAGTGCCTAACCTAACCACTCCTTCCCGGCAGCCTAACCTTAAGTCTCCTGGGGGATGCCTAACCCTAACCCCCCCCTTCCCCTAGCCTAACCCTAACCTCCCAGGGGGGTGCCTAACCCTAAGTCCCCCCCAGGAGCCCCTAAACTAACCCCCCCTCCCCTGTGGCTGTACGCGTCCTTCGATCGGTAAGCCGGGATTTTGACGCCTATCATTAGACACTTACTCTTGCCGGGATTAGACAGTCAGGAAGCCCGACTGCTTCCCCTATAAGGGCCTGATTCATCTGGGATTGCAGTTGCAAAGACGCACGCAATTGGTGGATTATTGCGTTCTGCGTATGTATTGCAGTGCGCATACGCGAACTAGCAATTGCAAACAGAATTGTGATTGCAGAGGCTACGCAGACCCAAAGCAGAGTGATTGACAGTAAGTGCTATTTGTGGGTGGTGATGGGGGGGGTCGGGCGAACTGAGGCGTGCCAGTGCGTTGCAACGCTGTTGCAGGGGCGTGCACAAATTATCCACTGCGTGGCCATAAGCTGCCATAGCACTGATAGCGTGCGTGGACGTTAGCAATTTATCAGTAAGGTCAGGGCTTGTGCAAGTGTGCATATAGGTCCGATGTTACTGATTGTTTCGCTATGTTTCCCTAGTATACAGATGTGAGTAAGGGGAAGTGGGCAGACTTATGTTAGGCTGCATTCACAATGTGAATGCAAACATTTAAATAGCACAGTTGATATTAGCAACTGCTGTGCATGCGTATAAGCAGAATTGTGAACCGTAGTGAATCAGGCCCTAAGTTCCAATTCCTGACTGGCCAAATTGCTAGTACAGTGTCGCTTCTGCTGAAGTTACAGCTCTGTGCTGAGCTCCCAGGTACTCTGCATCTGTACTGTCCCAGTCTGTCCAAATCCAGTTCCAGTCTGGTGAATGCAAGTCTCCAGCTACTTCAGTGTTCCGTTCTGGTCTAACTAAGGGATTTGCCGATACCTGTTACCATCGGTTCCAGCTGATACCTGTTATCATCAATTCCAGCCAATATCGGTTTCCATCGGATACCTGTTACCATCAGTTCCAGTCTGATTCTACATCATCAGTTCTACATTATCTGTCCCAATCTGATTGTACATCATCGATCTTAATCCAATTCTACATCATCGATCCCAGTACAATATCTGCAATATCGGTCCCAGTCCGATACCTGCAAAATCGGTTCCAATCCAATATCTGCAACATTGGTTCCAAATCAATATCTACTTCCAGTCTCATATCTTTTACAGTTCCAGTTCAATAAAGTTTATCCTTGTCCTGTCCACACCTTCGGGCTAACCACTACCAACATTAACAC
Source organism: Taudactylus pleione (assembly GCA_031769625.1). NCBI lineage: Eukaryota > Metazoa > Chordata > Amphibia > Anura > Myobatrachidae > Taudactylus > Taudactylus pleione. Next base: position 41,687,915 of record JAUIMM010000025.1, on the reverse strand, counting down.
ACCCTCCTCTCTTCCATCAACTCATGAGGAAGAGCAGTATCAAGTCTCCCAGCTTCATATACTCTTCTTCAGCCTCCCATGCCTGCCCAAGCCAATCCTAACCCTCAGGCGTGACTAGTAGTATGTTATAAATACCCTCATGATGAAGTCCAAACCAATGGACGAAACACATTGAGGCTGTTCTTCTTGGACCTGACTTCTTTTTTGGATGTCCTGGGGTCCATATTTATACAGGTAAGCTTTCACTGCACTTTCTGAATGTGCTTTTCTTTATGTACGCCTGATAATTGCTTTTATTTTGTGTAATAAATGTTTTAAAAACGTATGACACTATGGGGACTATTTACTAAGCTGTGTTAGGAGATAAAGTGAACGGTGATAAGGTACCAGCCAATCTACTCCTAACTGCCATGTCACAGGCTGTGTTTGAAAAATGGCAGTTAGGAGCTGATTGGCTGGTACCTTATCACTTTATCTCCTAACACAGCTTAGGGATGACATATAGGGGTCTATTTACTATGTTTTTTTGAGCTATGGAATTCGGAGGAATTTTTTTTTATTAAGTTTCACTTAATTACTACACTAGAAGGCACTGTTTACAATATATGTGAATGCTTCTTTATCTGTAATTGAGTCTGGAGGATTCTTTATTTGTGTAAAATGAGTATGTAGTGCAGTGTAAAATAACTGTTACATCTGTCTTAGGGATTCTGCATAAATGGGTGTGTTTTCAGTGCTTGCAACCAATCACATGCAGTCATCATTATCAACCTCACATTTACACCAGAGTCAGAGCAAACAAAATTCAGCCCCCTCCAGGAGATTGCATCTGAGACTTTCCCCTGGCCATTTTAGTCACACTCTGGAAATATGCCCATACTACGCCTTTACTGGGGATGGGTACAGGATGCCGACGCTCAGGAACCTGTCGGTCAAAATCCCAACAGGGTATGATACCGACACTTGTCGGTAGGTATCCTAACCCTCCCTTCCCAGTGCCTAAACCTAACCTCCCTGCACCCTAACCCTCCCCCTAGTGCCTAACCCTCCCACCAACCCCGCTACTTATCTTCTGGATGCTGGCCCAGGGATTCTAACAGATGTTGAGATTCCGGTGCCGTATTCTAAGCGCCAGCATCCCCTATGTGGCATAGGCTATGCCAGAATACTGAAATTATCCCCTTTACTTTACTTTTTGTTGTGACTGTGCGTCCACTGCCTGCGATTACACACCCACTCCAAATTACTCCATGCCCTTTCCAGCCCCAGACCCCTAGTTACAGATAGTCTCAAGACATCCTTGTGACTGAAAAAAGTTTCAAGTTGCAAAAGTTTGTGCACGTGTAATGCGAAAAATGTAAACTTTAAATCAAAACAAAATGCGAACAGCAATTCATGGCTTATTGCATGTACTATTGTAGTTTTGCATTATCTTTTCAATGTTATCTTATGTCTTATCCACATACATATAATATTAGTGGTCCTTACCAGTATTACCGCTATTTGGCTCAATTAGTCACTATTGTGTCTTCATTATTCTATTTATTTCCTTTACTTTTTACATTATTACTATTCATTTCAGTTATGCTTATATTTTCATTGACTACAAGTGGCCAAGGACTGCAATGTTGTACATAATTTTGTGAACACAATGTCACTTATAATTCCTGTACTTACCATGTTTCAGGGCTTGGCACACAGTTACAACAAGCTAAGGCATAATGAACCCAAGTACAGTATAAACATCATCTTGTATATGTTTATCCTCAATTAAAATGTGTACTCGCTATGTGGAACCCTGCCAAATATTCAATCTGTTAATGAGAACAACTCTTTCAGCTAGGAAAAAATAAATACCATGTGTTTGTGGGATTTCCGACACTTTAATAGAGCCAAAACAGATGCAGCTCTTCATAGTATGTCGGCAATCGACTTTGTGTTCTCACATGTTTTCAATTTTCGGAATTTGATGCAGTTACTATTCGCCACTGTGAGGTGGTGAATAGCAGGTGAAACTTACCTGTATCCGCATGTGCAGGTCCCCCGACGAGTCCCTCTGGCGCTCTGCTCCGTCCTCAGGCTCCGGAGGCTGGTCGGACATGTGTGCTCCCCAGCAGAGCACAAGAAAGTTTAGACAAAAAAAAAAAAAAGGGGGGGGTTTTCTAATCTGTCATGTGGTCTGCTGGGAAACCACATGACAGACCAGCAGGACGGAGCCGGAGGCTGCTGCGCGGACAGGTAAGTCGGGGGGGGAGGTGAGCGGAGGGGGGGGGGTCGGGGGGGGTACACAAACTTAACGCATCTGCAGGCAGTGCTGCGCATGCGCTGGCTTTACAGATGTAACAGCGCATGCGCAGCACTATTTCCAGATGCGATAAGGTAGTGTAGGCAGGGAAAAGTATCTATTTCCCGAAAAGCTGTCATCGCAAAAATGACAGCTTTTCGGAATAGATACTTATGGAGAGGTGGAATGATGAATTCCACCTATAATTAGCTAGAACTCCATGAGAGTTCTAAAGCTAATTATCTCCAGAGAATGTTTAGGTTTAATGAATAGGCCCCACAATCAACTACTAACAAAATAGATTATATAGTTGCATCTGGTGTTTTTTTGCAACTTGTTACTTTCCTTAAAGTTTACACATATTATCATCCACACTGCAAGTTTGTTTTCTTATACAGTTTGAGAATTAACTTTTTGTGATAGAACATTCAAGATAATAGAATGTAGGAATGTAGGATAGAATGTAGGACCCATTCATATTTTTACTACCATCTTTTTATCTCTCCCCATCTTATTCCATGATAATAATGGGGCCCATAGGGGTAGTCCTGGTAATATGCACACTAGGGCTTTGGGGGTGACATGTAGGTAGACATACTGTACACACTGGTGAAAGCAGGGGCAACAAAGCACATAGTATAGGAGGAACACAGCACAAGTGGCGCAGCATGTGCACAGGAAGAGCTGCACCCCCTATGGAAACAGATCATGGTCCTCTGTGTGCAAAACGCAGCCACTTGTAAGCAGAGCCGTAACTAGACTTTTCGGTGCCCTGTGCCAGATAGAGCATTGGCACACCCCTTATATTTCAAATAGGGACATAATGCACTTGAAAAAGGGGCATAGCCTCATGGGGAAGGGCCGGGGAAGAGATAAGGGTGGCCAGGAGATGCTGGGGAAAAAATTAGAGGAAGCTACAAGTGAGAATGATAATAAACAGATAACTGACAGGTCAAAGCAGCGCCCCTATACTGCGGTGCCCTGTGCCATGGCACAGGTCGCTCTACCCTAGTTACGGCCCTGCTTGTATGCACCCCCCTTCATTTTTGAGGTGTGCTGCCATCCTGATGGGCAGCAGTGTTGGGGCAAAAGATGTAGGGGCATGTAGGGCAATCCATCACTGCTGGTACCCACCCCCATTCCTCGTCAGGGTATGCGTTCGGCATTCCGGCGGTTTGGAGGCCAACGCTTACCTTACCGGTGCCAGAACACAGACGACGGTCAGAATCTCGATGCTGGCATCCCGACTGCGGGGACGCTGAAGGTAAGTAGTGTGAGGGGGGAAGAATTAAGGTTAGATTTAGGGTTAGGCACTAAGGGGGGAAGGTTAGGTTTAGGGTTTGGGGTTGGGGAAGTTAGGTTTAGGCAGTGGGGAGGGGGGTTAGGTTCAGGCACCAGATAGGGAGGGTTACTGTAGGGAGTGGGGGAGGGTTAGCATACCGTCCACCAAGTGTCGGTATGTTAACCCTGTCGGGATCCAGGCATCGGGATTCTGACTGCCTGGATCCTAGCCACCAGGATTTGTATTGAGACGTCCACCAGCGGAGCCTCAAGTCCGGACGATTGCATACACAGGTGCTCCATCAATCTTCTGAGGAACCCTATTGTTGCTCAGACTAACAGTACGAATTCGCAGTCGCCCCCAAAACGATTGCGACATGCCTGCATTTGAGTCAATGCCTCCCACAAAGCTCCCTGTCTGTCAATCACACTATGTCCCAGTTGTCAGTAATGGAATGGTGCATCCGCAGTGAGATTCATATGCATGTGCAAACAGCAGCATCGCATCTGACTCTGAATCAGGCCTGTAAACTGATACCAGTTATTATTCGTATACACATACACATCCACATCTGTCCTATATTAGCCATATAAATCACAGTTCTAATAACATTGTAATATACACCCCTATGCACAGTCAGTGTTAGCAATTTACTGTTAGAGCTGGACTAAGGCTTTGGGGGGCCCTGGGCACGTAAGACAGGGGGGCCTGAAAGTCCCTCATGTGTTCATGTGTGGGTTTGCTTCTCAGCCAAGGGAGTGCGATCAAGGGAGTGCGATGGAGCACCAAAAGTGATAACTAAGTGGCTCAGGGAACAAAACATTGACATTTTGGATCCATGGCCAGGAAACTTCCCAGACCTTTGGGCCTGATTCAGAGCCGGACGCAATTAGCGCTCGCTCGTCCAGAAAATAGGGGTGGCTATTCAAATGAACCGTTCGCTCTTTGCGGTCTGTTCACGCCTCTAGGTCTGAACGAGCGACCCAAACTTGCAGTCGTTTTTTGGAAATATACGCCCCCTGGCCGCTCGCATCCTACGTCATGTCCGCTATTTATTAGATTAATCGAGTACATCGCCCAGCGTATGAACTGCTCGCTATTATCGTGGTTGGTTTTTGCTACCACAAATTTGCGAGCAGTTCTGGCTATAAAATAACCCAGTGACGTGATCAGTGATGCTGCTGTATTAATTATGCACACCCATAAAACGCCCGTTTTGACCTTTAAGCACACCTGCGTTCTGATCTCCACTGCCCGTTTTCAAGCACCTTCCCCTGTTACCACCCACATACGCCTCCTCATGCCTTTCAAAATAGCAGGCATTCGCTATATAGCGAACAAATGATTTTTGGCCACACTGACTGGTTCGCAGATGCGTATTAAAAACCGTACGCATGCGCAGATGGGCGAACATCGCTCGGAACGAGCGTACTGCCACTTACGAGCGGCTCTGAATCAGGCCCTTAATCCCGTTGAGAACTTGTGGTCAATCCTCAAGAGGCGGGTGGACAAACAAAAACCCACAATTTCTGACAACTCCAAGCATTGATTAGGCAAGAATGGGCGGCCATCAGTAAATATGTGGCCCAGACGTTGATTGACAGCATGGCAGGGCGAATTGCAGAGGTCTTGAAAAAGAAGGGTCAACACTGCAAATATTTTCTCTTTGCATAATCTTTAATGTAAAGCCTTTGACACTTATGAAATGCTTGTAATTTTACTTCAGTATACCATAGTAGCATCTGACAAAAAGGTCTAAAAACACTGAAGCAGCAAACTTTGTGAAAACCAATACTTGTGTCATTCTCAAACTTTTGGCCACGGCTGTATGTAAATATTACAAGGGCACAGTCGTGCCCTTATATTAAGGTTGCATCTAAAAAAACGGAAATCTCCATAGAGGATTCCGGAGGGGGGGGCATGGTGTTTAAGGGGCTACACTTAAAAATCTGTTGGAGGTACCGAGCTAAAATTTGTCACAGCCAGCTAAAACTGTCGCTCGATACTGCATGCCAAATTTCAGGGCATAAACATAAAAAATGAGGATTTGGAAGTAAACTACAGCTCCAACTGTCACTTTTTTCTGACATTCTCAATTAGGACCACTTTTCTGCTGTTCTCTATGGGGGATTTTTGGGAAGGCATAACTCAGGGTAGGCGACAAATTTAGACATGGGGTTTGTTTTATTAGGTAGCTGTTGTTCCAGGGTACGTGTTTTTGGGGTTCAGGTACATTAGAAAGTTACAGTTTTTAAACTATTACCTCAAGAATGCGCCATTGTAGAGATAGGACTTTTCAACTTGTTGCACAGCCTCAGTAGGAGCCTCCATCAGGTGTACTCACTGCGGCTTCACCTGGGTGTACAAAAATGGCTGCCTTTTGCAAGCTTTAGCGGTGGACCAACCCGGCAATGGAATTGGTTGTAAGTGGGGACATGGCGGCAGTCAAGTGGGCGTCAGTGGCGGTGGTGGAGCGGGCAATGGTGGTGGAGCGGGCAGCGGTGGCATCTGTGCGGGCTACAATGGCGGTGGTGATGGTGCAGCCTGCGGGACCTGGCAGTGGCGGATGGCGGGACTTGGCAGTGTCTGCGGCGGGTGTCGGCGGCTGGCCTGGATCTGAGAGGATCCAGTCCCTGCCAGCCATTCTGCCGAATACGGCAGCGGCGCCTATTTCAAAAATGGCACCCGCCTGGCGAAGACGCCAAAGTCCTGGGGTGGCGGCGGCCATGAAAAAGAGCTTAAAGGCCGCCGCCCCCAGGTGAAGGTGCAGACAAAATTTTTAAAAATGTAAAAAATCGGTGTCTGTTTATTTTAATATTTCTTTTACAGGTGTACTACAGGTACCAGTGGGCCCAAAATGTCCCGCTTGCTGGTACTTGTGGGTTTCCAAGTACCAGCATGCAGCAGAGGCTTGCTGAGACCTATATTTCACCTACAAAAGAAAATATTCTTTAAAATGCACCACATTACACAATCAACCCGGCTCCCACCACCCAGGGTTACTATCATCCTGGGCCTTGGGTGCCTGTATTTCCAGAACCAGGACCAGTTCAGATCCCAGTGCTGGTTGCGCTGAATATGGAGGAACCCTATGTCATTTGTCCCCCGTATTTTATCTACTAGGACTGGTTCTAAAAAGCCTGGTGCTAGTTGTGCTAAATATGGGGGACCCCTACTTCGTTTTTCCCCTGTATTTAGCACAACCAGTACTGGGTCTTCAAAGCCCGGTGCTGGTTGCATTTTTTTTTTGGGGGGGGGGGGGGCACGTCTTATTTTTTTTTCATATTTACAGGTACTCCATTTGATAAACTACTGGAGAAGAGGATAGTGTGTGCATGTATGTTTTAATAAAATTTAACTTTTCTATGGTGTGTATGTTGTGTGTTTTTTTAATATTGCTTTTGCTGTGGAACTACAGGTACCAGCAGGCCCGTAATGCCCCACATGCTGATACTTGTGGTTCTCCAAGTACCAGCATGTGGGGGAGGCTGGCTAGGAACTGTAGTTCCACAGCAAAAGACAATATTTTAATTCTTTCTTTGCACCACACTTTACACAATCAACCCGGGACCCACTGGCCAGGGGTGCCAAAGATAGCCCCGGGCTATCAGCCTGGGGTGCCCTGGAGACGGGGACCCCTTCCTGGCCTGGGCTGACTAGTGGTCAGGGATGATGCTTCGGCTGGGGGGCCCGGTGAGAGGGCTCCCCTGGCTGTGGCATCACCCCCCCCTGCTAGAAAGGGTACAGTGCTGGTTCTGGTAAATACAGGGGGACCTAGGCATTTTTTTCCCCTGTATTTCCGGAACCAGGACCAGCTCAGAGCCTGGTCTGGTTGCACTGATAATGCGGGACCCATACATCATTTGCTGTATTTTGGTAACCAGGACTAGTTCTGAAAAGCCTGCAGCTGGTTGTGCTTAATACAGGGGACCCCTACATCATTTGTCCCCTGTGTTTAGCACAACCAGTACTGGGTCTCCAAAGCCTGGTGCTGGTTATTTTCTTTTTTTGGGGGGGGGGGCAAGCCATTTTTGTTTTATTACAGGTACTTAGAGAACCACAAGCATCATCATGCGGGGCATTACAGGCCTGCTGGTACCCTTAGTTCCACAGCAAAAGCAATATTAAAAAACACACAACACACACCGTAGAAAAGTAAAATTTTATTAAAACATACATGGACTCACACATGCAGACACTATCTCACATACTCACCTATGTATCCCTGTAGCCAATCTGCCCTCTTCTCCAGTAGATAATCCAATGGAGTACCTGTAATAAAAATTCCTTACTCACCTCCTCCTATGCGTGGATCTGTTCTCTTAATTCCAAAGTAGGCAATTCAGGGTCTTAGAAAAATAAATGCAATTCTGCGAGCCCTTGGACTACCCGAATGACAGCTCCGCCGTGGGATTTCATTACAGAAATTCCGGTTCGGAGCACTCATTGGCTGAGAGAGGCGAGCCTTCCACCTCTCAGCCAATGAGTGGTTCTCACATTTAACTTCAATGGTGAGAAACAAGCACTCCCATTTAAAAAATGGCACCTTGTGCCATTTTTGAAATTCAAAGATGGCCACCGTGAGCCAATCACAGATCGTGGCGTCATCACCACGCCCCATCAGCTGGCTTATATAAAGCCAGCGCGAGGTGCCATCCAGTCAGTACGTCGTACGTCGGCCGGTAGCTGGAGAGAAGACCAGCTGAATCACGAAGACGCCGAAGAAGCCCTGAATGGGCAGCGGCCATGCAAAAGAGCTTAAAGGCCACCGCCCTCCAGGTGAAGATGTTGTGGAAGTCCTGGGGGAAGCGGCAACCATGTAAAAGAGCTTAAAGGCTGCCGCCCCCCAGGTGAAGGTGCAAAAAAATAAAATATTAAAACAAACTGTCTCTTTTGGGGTTTTTTTATATTTCTTTTGCAGGGGTACCAGCAGGCCCTTAATGCCCCGTCTGCTGGTACCTGGGGTTCTCCAAGTACCAGTTTTGTGGGGATGCCTGCTGGGAACTGTAGTACTACTGCAAAAAACAATATTTATATTTTCATATGCACCACACTTTACATAATCAGCCCGGCACCCACCGCCTAGGGGTGCTGGGGATTGCCCCGGGCTATCAGCCTGGGCCTGGGGTGCCCTGGAGAGGGGGGACCCCAACTCCCCAGGGATCCCTGGCCTGGGCTGACTAGCAGTCAGGGCTGATGCTTTGGCTGGGGGGCCTGGTGAAAGGGCTCCCCTGGCTTCGGCATCACCCCCCTGCTAGAAGGGGTCCGGTGCTGGTTCTGGTAAATACAGGGGGACCCTACACATTTTTTTCCCCTGTATTTCCCGAACCAGGACCGGCTCAGAGCCCAGTGCTGGTTGCCATGAATACGGGGGACCCCTACGTCATTTGTCCCCCATATTTTAGCAACCAGGACTGGTTCTGAAAAGCCTGGTGCTGGTTGTCCTTAATACGGGAGGACCCCTACATCATTTGTCCCCTGTATTTAGCACAACCAGTACTGGGTCTCCAAAGCCCAGTGCTGGTTGCTATTTTTGGGGGGGTGGGGCCACGCCATTATTTTTTACACAGGGTTTTTTTAAACACATAAGCATAGACGGGTCTAACTGATCATATCCATGCTTTTGTGTTTATTTATACACAGATGCAGGTATCACGGATCTTTCAGATCTGAGCCTTCATCTGTCTGCTGCTACCTCCCCCGGGTCCTTCCGCCTGCACCACCACTAATGCCCCCGAGTCCCGGCCACAGCTAATGCCTGCTGCCCCCCCCGGGTTCTGGCCAAAACTTACGGCTGCTTCCTTCCCCCGAGCCCACCACCGCTACCGCCTGCACTGACCTGCCATCTTGGTGGACCCAAGTGAAGCCACAGTAAGTACACCTGATGGACTCCTACTGAGGCTGCCCATCAAGTTGAAACTTCCTATCTCTATAATGGTGGATTCACGAGGTAATAGTTAAAAAACTGTAACATGCTAATTTACCTGAACCCCAAAAGGCCCTACCCTGGAACAATAGCTACCTAATAAAACAAACCCCAAGTCTAAATTCATCCCCTACACTGAGTTATGCCTTCCCAAAAATCCCCCATAGAGAACAGCAGAAAAGTGGTCCTAATTGAGTGTCAGAAAAAAATGACAGTTGGAAATTTAGATTACTCCCAAGTCCTCATTTTTTATGTTTTTGGCCTAAAATTTGGCATGCATTACCAAGCGATAGTTCTACAAGCCCATGCCAAGTTTCAGCACCGTACCTCCTATAGCTTTTGAGGTGTAGTCCCTTAAACACCATGCCCCCCCTCGGGATTCCTCTATGGGAAAATTAGTTTTTTAGGGGACCACTACGTCGTTTGTCCCCTGTATTTTGGCAACCAGGACTGGCTCTGATTAGCCTAGTGCTGGTTGTGCTTTATACAGGGAACCCCTACTTCATTTGTCCCCTGTGTTTAGCACAAGCAGCACTGGGGCTCCAAAGCTCGATGCTGGTTGTGCTGTGGGGGCACGTCATTTTTCTATTATATTACACATTCATTTTTAAAACAATGCATGGATGGATCTCACTGATACGTCCATGCATCTTATTGATTTGATTTTCTCAGGTGCATGCCCAGCACCAGTGAGTCCCTCTGTCGCCCACTGATGCTTCTGTGCATGGCCCTGTTGCTGCCACTGCTCCACACCTCTGCTGCAGCTTGCCCCCACAGCCATCTCTCCCTCTGCACCCTTAAAACACCTCCTGTGTGCTGTCTGCTCCTCCACCCATGTTAGTGAACCTATTTGTTGTACTTCTGCCCTGCAGGTGGCCCGGATTGCTCGTCAAATCCCTGATGGTTAATAAATTATAAAAAAGCAATGAAATTCCATAGACAAAAAAACTTATGGTTTCACATATCCCATTAAGGCTTCTTAGACATGATCTGAAATTTCACAAAACCTACAGAATTTGTGCCACTCAAACTAAAATAAAGCAATGAAATTAGAATAATTAAGGCTAACGCCTTAATGGACATGTTCCTTGCGCAATATAGATATGGTATGCCATCAAACCCTGTGGTTAAGTGCAGATTCAGCACTCTCACAGAGTGAGATTGCTGTCACTCACAAAATGGTGGAGCTGCTAATTCACAGAATTGTGTGCTCATTGGAATACACACATGCAGTCTATGCAACTGAGGTCTGAGCAGAAGATAAAGCTGCACAGATGGCATAAGAGTGGAGTGGATGTGAAAAGAGACAGAGCGGTGTGGATGGGGACATATAAGCGTGGAGAGGGGGTGAAGATCGAGCAGCATTGATGGGAAAAAGCTAAAGTGATTCAGATGCATGGAAAACAGTGTGTGGATGCAGGGGACACAGAGTGGCACAGTTTGGGAAAACACAGCGACGTGGATGGGGGTACAGAGTGGCATGGATGTGGGAAGACAGAGCAGTGCAGATGGGTAAAAACAGATTGGTACGGATGAGGGAATACAGACTAGCACAATGGTAGAACACACATCAGTAGAGATTGGGGAAGACAGATTGGTGCGGATAGGGGGGAAGACAGATTCCCATGGTTGGAGGGGGGGGCAGAGTGGCACAGATGAGAGGAAGACAAAGTGGTGTGCCTAGGGGGAAGGTGGTGGTGCAGATGGAAGGAAATAGAGTGGCACGAATACAGTAAGACAGGGCAGCGCATATGGGGAAAGACAGATTGGTGCGGATGAGGGAATAAAGAACTAGCACAGTTAGGAGACCACACAGCTGTAGGATAGCAACATGGAGGCACAGATAGTGTACATGCATAGATTTAGGCCCATATTCATTAGCCGCAATAAGTCAGTTTCTGCGGAAAAGTATCGCGAGTGACATCATTTCGCCACACGAAAAAGTATCCTCTGTATTCAATTCCAAAGTGTTTTCGCTGGTGCGAAAACACAATGCATTGGAATTGGCGAAAAAGATTCGCCTATGAATAGCAGTCGGAAAAAAATGCAGAATTGGAGTTTTGGGTTGCAAACTTCTGAAAACCCCCCTGCACCCTCTGGTCAGTACCCCAAAGGTAAAATGTGTCAAAAAAATACTTTAGAACACCCCAAAAAAGTACTTTCATTTTGGGGGTGAAAAAGTCCAAAGTTGGGGGACAAACTTAAAAACTAGCGAAATCGACTCCAAGGGGGTCCCCAAGTATGGGGCAGGTGTTTTTAAGTTTGCAGGTGGTTGCGGAAGGTGGACTTTTTAAATTTTTTAAATCTTCACTTTAGCAACTTAAAAATATGCTAGCACTCATTTTCAGGTACCCCAAATTTGCTGGGACTACTTATTTTCACCAAAATAAACTGCTAAATGCTATTCTTCACCACTTAAGCAAAGACACTAAATAGTAACTATTGTGAACATTTAAGTACCCCAAATACCTTCAACAGGGCTGTTCGGGGGCATCTACAGTGATCCCCAATGTCAGTGCATCTTTTGGGGGGTCTTAGGCTGTATTCCCCAAATCTGACAGGACTTTTCGCATTTTACAGTTTTGCCGGCTCCCATTTTTACCGATTTCTAATTGAATATGGTGAAAAGCGGGCACACGCGCAATACTTTTTTGCATTGAAAACCAGCAAAGTGGTCAAAAAGTACTGCATGCGAAAAGAACGGGACTTTTCACCGGGAATTGAATATGGTCCAGAGTATGATAGTTTTAGCAATTAGGGAGCTGAATGTGTATTCTGAATGAGATGGATGTATCTAGTATGTTGGAGCCCAGTGGGATTGTTTTGGTGAACGAATGGGAAGATTGTGGGCACTCAGTGGGATGTGTATGCCACATAACTGCTAGACCTCAGTTGCATAGACTGCATGTGTGTATTCCAATGAGCACACAATTCCGTGATTTAGCAGCTTCACCATTCTGTGAGTGTTAGCAATCTCACTCTGTGAGAGTGCTGAATCTGCAGTTAACCATAGGGTGTGATGGCATACCATATCAGTATTGCGCAAGGAACATGTCATTGCTTTTTTTAGTTTGATTGGCACAAATTCGGGAGGTTTTGTGAAATTTCAGACCATGTCTAAGAAGCCTTAATGGGATATGTGAAACCATAAGGTTTTCTGTCTATGGAATAAATATATATATATATATATATATATATATATATAGCGGCACATTTTCCTAGAGACTGCAGTAGAATCCCCCATCCCCAGTGAAGTTAACCAGTGAGTCTGTGCACTGTCTTCCCTAACAATGGCTTCATTTTGGAAGTACCAACTGCGAATCAAACGGCAGATAGGCAGTCCCAGTGGGAGGTGTTTCCTACTCACTGGGACTGCTAGTCCGGACTGCAATTAGCAGAGAGAATGGGAAGTCACTTCCCTGCCTTTCCGTCGGCCTTCCCTGACTTGTAGCGGCTGCAGTCAATGCAGTCCCTAAAAGCCGTTGATTGTGCCAGTTGCAGTGTTTTCCACATCCATTGCGCATGCGTAATGCATCTGGCAGCCCCCTCACACAACAGAGTAGCAATGCATAATATTTGAATCAGTAGCACATCATGTATCTGAGAATGAGGCTGGACAGAGTGGAGACAGACGCAACACAGAGAATGGAGACACAACAGAGGATGGAGTGGTGGAGGATGGAGACCGGAATGTGCATTCAAAGTAGAAATATTTTATTCTCATTTTGGGTACCAAAGTTGGGTAAGTCAAATATTAATAGTTAAGGCAGAAAAAGAGACCAACACATATTATTTGCATAAACATGATGAATTTATTAACAATATGTAGCAACATTTCAGAGCTTTGGTTTGAGAAAGGGGGTTTGAAACATTGCTAACAAATAATTTTTTTTTTAACAAATAATATGTTTGCAGTGCCGGTCTTTTCTTCTGCTTTATATATATATATAATTAAAAAACTGGAATATCACCATATGAATGCTACAGGCGCTGAAAGATACATCAATTCTGTGTCAAGCTCAAAAGCTTCTTGCGATATCCTCAAGTTAGACCAAAAAGAGAGAGAAACATAGGCAAAAATTAGTGAAGTATATCAAAGTAGAATGGATGCTCCCCAAAGTAAATGAGGTACTCCTGCCAGCTGTTGTGGTCTACTGAATAAGTAGACTGCAGTCACTTATTAACATAATTCTCCCAGCAACTTCTTTTACTGTTCCATTAGGTGTCATCAGTTGTACATAAAAATCAAATGAAATAAAAGTATATAGTGTAATATAGTTTTAATAGGTTGTCAAAAAACAAATACCAAATAGTCTCTCAACAAGTGTCAAAGTCTACATCAAGTAGACACATACCATAAATTATGATGATACAGGTTACGAATAAGACTGGAACTCCATAACAGCAGGTGCGTCACATCCTCCCCACACATCATGTACTGGCTACCTATCATCGCCGGTATTAATTCTCCATCTGCAAACTTATCCCATCTGATTGATTCCTTTCTACAGCCCTTAGTTTCAACCAATCCGTCTCATTTAAAAGATATGCAAGACATTGTGAATTTTATTTGAGATATAGCATGGCAAGATTATTTTTTGGTGACCGTGTACTTTATACACAATTATTAACCATCAACAGGGCCTAGATGCCATTAAAAGTACAATGTTGAAATCTTCACTTAAGACAGACATTCAAGAATTTTTATTGGAAGGTATTAATTTTATTTTGCATAATAACTATTTTATTTTTAAACATCAGTTTTTTATTCAAAAACGTGGAAGCCATATGGGGCGAACCTAGTGTCTTGGAAAAGATATATCAATGATATTCTATTTATTTGGAGAGGAAAATGCAGTGTTTTAAATGATTTTTGTACCTACCTAAATACTAATGATAATCACATTGTTTTATATTTTGAAATCAGTCAACTGTCTGCCAATTTCCTGAATCTTACAATTTATATAGAAGGTGGTAAAGTAAAGACCAGAACTTTTGTGAAACCAACAGATTCCAGGACCTATATCAATCAGAAAAGCTGCCACCATTAGAAATGGCTAGATATAATTCCATCTGGACCCGATCATTGGAGAGGATTTACCTAAGAAACCCACCTGTATCTTCCGAAAAGCACTGAATTTAAAATGCAAAATAGTTTAAAGCCTTTATCCACCTTCACCACAATTGACTCAAGTCATATCAAAAGGTTTTTATAGATGCAGCACATGCATAGGCTGCAAAAATATCCCAAATACTTTTGGTAATAAGAAAACAGAGGTGATTATTAATAACAAAAAACATGTGCTTAAGGATTTTATTACCTGTCATGTTGAAAATATTATTTATGGAATTGAATGCGCCTGTCACAAATTTTATATAGGAAGAACTACGAGATCATTAAAAAAAGATTGGGTGAACATCTTAGAAACATCAAAAAAGGCTTGGAAATGCATGCACTATCGAAGCACTTTAAAGATGTTCACAATTGTGACAGTAGATTCATTATTAACTTTTATGGGCTGAAAAAAATCAATACGGGTTGTAGATTTACTAATACAACTGAAGTTTTTGCAAAAGCAGAAATGAACTTTATTTTTAATTTTAAAACTTTAATTCCTAATGGTCTTAATAAGGATTTTGAAATTAAATGGTTCTTAAAATAATCTTATTTTATTAATAAGATGATTTTTTTCTTTATATGCTATTGAGGTTTTTATTGGATTTTAATCTTGAATATATCTAATTTTACTTAATGTTTCCATTTTTTATTTCCTTTGAGGGCATCCCTTTTTGTAATGGAGACTCATATTGGAGGAATGATGGCCGTGACTGTGGGGTAGGCATCTTTCCGCCGCCGCGAGATGCCACTTCTGAACCTATCTTTGGTCATGCACTTTGGGGCTGCCTGAGGAATTCATTACCTATGCCCAATTGTCTACATTGGTGGACATTACCATCTGGTGAGAGATTTATCCATAACCTGTATCGTCATATATGGGATTAACATTAATGTATTAATTTATGCTGTGTCTACTTGATGTAGACTTTGACACTTGGTGAGAGAGGTTTTGTTTTTTGTCAATCTATTAAAACTATATTACACTATATACTTTTATTTCATTTGATTTTTATGTACAACTGATGACACCTAATGGAACAGTAAAAGAAGTTGCTGGGAGAATTATGTTAATAAGCGACTGCAGTCCACAACAGCTGGTAGGAGTACATCATTTACTTTGGGTAGCATCCATTCTACTTTGATATACAGTACTTCACTATTATTTGCCTATGTTTCTCTATTTTGGGTCTAACTTGAGGATATCGCAAGAAGTTTTAGACCTTGACACAGAATTGATGTATCTTTCAGTGCCTGTAGAATTCATATGGTGATATTTCTATTTTTTTAATTATATACGTAGAGAATCACTTGGGGTAGATCCTCCAACACCATTTTTCCACGGGCTACTTTATTGCACTGTGAGCTTTTTTTACTTATATATATATATATATATATATATATATAAAAAATTGAAGAATACAGCACTCACATCCCTTAGTATAGTCATTCAGCAGGGTGCTCCACTAGGGAGAGAGGCCAAACAGGTACTCCAATAAATATCCAAGAAGGCTAAATAAATAGCCGAATGAGGGGACTCACCGCACTAAAGAATAATGATTCAATCGGATTTATTCAAATAATGATATTCTACCATCAATATAGTCGACGTTTCGACCCTTAAGGGTCATTATCAAGACACATCAGCAATGACAGATATCCAGCATGTTGACAAAAGGCATACTGGTTATACCCCATGAGCTCACTTATAAAGCCTGGAAGATCAGCATTAGTTCAATTACACTAATTATAATAGAATTCACCTGAAGTACTGCATCACACTCTACAGCAATGTAGACACACACCCGTTAGCTGAGAGGGCAGGAACACAGAACACCTCCCCATTGGCATTATGAATGCTGTCGCAATAGCAGCTAATGACACACCACGTGTAATACTACAAAGCTGCATTGTTAGATCAAACACCAAACCCGGAAGTGTCCGACATGTCAGACACTCATCATTATGGCTGTGTAACTAGGCAACCAGTCAAGCTTGCGGGTCAAGCGGCTTGAATGCGTGTCACATCTCCAGAAGTGTCCGCAATGCTGTAGCCACGCTCATATAGTACTACCACTTGGCAATACATCTTGGTAGCCAATCGGATAACTGCACATCCATGACAATCATCATCATAGAGCTGTAGCTAAATAAACTGTAAGGCTAGCGAATAAGGCAACTTACCTAGGTATCGCATCGCCAAAACTATCAGCACACACTGAGGCTCAATCAGTGTAATACTGTTGCTAAGAAAGATATCAAACTGGCCAAACAAGCGACTGCCAAACCTAAAAATATGGTGTCCTGCCATCTAGTTATTCAGGGAACATTGCGATAAACCATAATATATCATAAATATTTTTCTACACAGCAGCTGCATAATTAAACTATTGATCCATGAAACCAGACTTAAGGGGCTCATATAGTGTGTACCATAGTTTTCACAAACCCACGTTTCAACACAATATTATAAAATACAACATAATATTAAACACCAATATAGTGAACAAAAGAAAATATACACTGAAGTGAAAATAATAAAAAATAAAAAAATTAAAAATAATAATAAAGAAATCCACACTATATAAGAAAGAAAATATCAAAACAACTATAGCTTAATAGCATAACCAAAATTAAAATTAGCATAACAAAAAAACGCTATAAATACATTGTGTTCCATATTAGTATTCAATATAGGTATACTGGCAAGAAGGCAATAAAGGCTTCAGGAAAAAACATAATTTTAGGAATATTTTCAACGGATTATTCTCATTTAAACCGCAGGGAACTGTCGTGTTCAGATTATAAATCCATCGTGCTTCCCGTTTTTGAAGTATTAATTCCCGATCACCACCTCTGATCAATTTTGGGACATGGTCAATTAGCATGCATCGCAAGGACGAGACCTGATGTCCAAGGTTCAAAAAATGTTTAGTGACTGGTTTATCGCTTGTTCTAGATTCTAGGGCAACTCGAATGGAAGTCCGATGATTGGCCATCATTTCTCGAAAGGGCCTGGTGGTCATTCCAATATAATATAGACCACACGGACATGTGAGGAAGTACACTACATGGTCCATTATACAAAGGAGTTTATGTCTAATTTTAATCTTTTTCCCACTGTGTGGATGGGGAAACGTATTACCACTTATCATTGCCCGACAAGTGATGCAAGAACCACATTTAAAACATCCAGCCTTCGTGGTGTTAAGCCAGGACCTGGTCATTGTGGTTGCATCATAGGGCGCATCAAAATTTGCCTTAGATTGGGCCCCCTTCTGTAGGCTTCAATTGGAGGTGGACATTTCACCATCTTTAGTGCTGGATCAGTAGTGACCAAAGGCCAGTATTTCCTATAACTCTGTCCAGAGGCTGACGATAGATGATCGAAAGTGGTAACATGTACCAACCAGTCTGGATTATTCGTCGCACGATTAGAGACCGTTGGCATTGAAAATCTTCGATAAGCCATTTTTAAAACCCGGATTGATAGTTTTTGGTGAGTACCCTCGTTCGAGAAAACGCAGCCTCATTTCCTCAACTTGTTTTGATTTAAAATCTGAGGAGTAAATCCACAATACTCGCAAAAACTGCGACACAGGAAGACTCTCTTTAAGGGACACGGGATGTTGACTATTAGCCCTTAGAATCGTGTTTCGATCAGTAATTTTTCTAAACAGTGTAAAACCAAGTTGGTCATTGTCCTTGAATATCGATACGTCCAAAAAATCAATAGAATGCATGTCAATATTGGAAGTAAACTTGACTGGTTCTGCCAAAGAATTGAGATGTTCAATCATTAAATCAAATTCAGACCTAGTGCCAGACCAAATGATAAAGATATCATCGATAAATCATAAATATTTAACCAATTTATCACTAAAACAATTGATGATATATTTCTCTTCAAAAGCCGCCATGTATAAATTAGCATAAGAAGGCGCTAAATTAGAACCCATGGCTGTGCCAGTTATTTGGGCGTAATAATCGGACCCATACATAAAGTAATTTTGTCCAAGAATCAGCTCAATCAATGAGATCAAAAATTCAATAGGTGGTTTAGTTTGTTTCGCTAATACCAAATAGTCACGGACTATATTAATACCATGTCTGTGTGGAATTATAGTATATAGCGACTGTACAGCTAAGGTTGCAAGCCACATATGGGGCGCAATCGATGTAACTGTTTTCACCTTTTCAAGAAAATCCGAGGTGTCTCGGATGTAGCTGCCAACATTTTTCACAAGAGGCTCGAGGAACTGATCAACAAATAATGCCAAGGGTTGTAATAATGAGCCCCTCGCTGAGATAATAGGGTGACCCAGGGGGTCCTCCAGCCTCTTGTGAATCTTTGGCAGTGTATATAAAATGGGTGTGATGGGGTGATCCACCCTCAGAAAATCAGCAGTCTTGTTATCAATCCACTCACCCATGACACCCATCTCAATCAGAGCATCAATCTTGGATTTAATAAACTTAGTAGGATTAGAATCCAATTTGATGTAGGTCTTATTATCAGAAAGTTGACGCTGTATTTCATGATTATATTGACACCAATCCTGTATAACCACTGCCCCACCTTTATCGGCAGGGCATATTGTAATCAACTCATTGTTACGTAAAGACGTCAATGCCTTCTTTTGTGCAATAGTCAGATTATAATACTTGAGCTTTGAAGTATGTAATTTTTTCATATCACACCGAATGATTTAATACTATGATTATAAGAAACTGGGTCAAACGTACTCGATTTTATACATTTATTCATAGCACCATCAAAACCTTGTGAATCACCAAAATGTTCACGTAAACGCAGTTTTCGATTAAATCGGTAATTATCAACGACCCAATCAAAAGAATTATGAGTGGTGGTGGGAATAAATGATAAACCAAGGGCCAGGACAGATTTTTCGTCTTCAGTGATTTTATGTGTAGACAGATTAAATACTAACTCAGAATTTTGGGCTTTCTGCCCCTTCATTTTGTCCCACCCCCCACCCCTCTGGTGATTCCTGATCCTCCTCCTCTTTGAAAAGGTGGGTATGTGGGGGGTCTGTGTTCTAAAAAAACACCTCTCGTATATATCAGATGTTTATGTTTATATACATACCTGATGGCAATATGAAATAAGATATTAAAACGTTGAAAGCAAATACACTATCCGCAGGCTTTATTTTGGATGACTGAGCCATGAGTACCGCTGCCTAAACCGTTAAAGATATATCACAATGATGGACTTTATTTTATACCATGTAGAGATTAACTCGTATTATCCGGTTTTTCCAGAAAACTTGATGTGAGACCTGTTTACTGATACAGAATTTCAGGTTTTCCTTTATTTATCGTTAATTTATGTGAAAAGGTATTTTTTTATTTCAAACGAGTCCAATTCCTTGTAAGAGTGGACAGGCACTTAACGTGGCTGGAGTTGATCTAGGTGGAGACTGTTTATCTTATGGGCAAATTCACATGGCCCTTTGTGTGTCACGTCAAAACCAAATCTTTTTGTGCTGACATCAGGAGATAAAAAGACTAATGTCATCTACAAGGCAATATTATAAGACCTTGGTTAAAAAAGACTATCATGACCGTAAATTCAAAATTGCTGTATGTGACTACACTATTTAAATAAAAAAAAAATCATACAAACTTGGCACCCACCTACTTATAATACAAACTGTAATATATTGAAATTAAGCAAATGTTAGTTCTGAAATATTGCAATAATTTGTCAAGCTGACCAACCACGTCATGGTCTGGTCAGTCCCTACACTACACTGACATCTACGGAACGGCGAATTGCCCCAATCAATCGTAGATGTATTGTTTCCCCAGGTGCTTATTAATGAATATGCTTGGGTGTGGTTCTGTCTCTTTACCTAAACCCATGGAAGAAGCATAATATGTACTTAAAATCTGTGCGATAGTTAGAGCCAAATGAAGCAAGGCAATGCTCATATTTTTGAGTGTCAGTGTGGGGACTGACCAGTCATGATGTAATTGGTCAGCTTGACAAATGATTGCAATACTTTGGAACAACACTTCCTGAATTTGAATGAATTACAGTGTGGAATATAAGTACCTGAGTGCCGAGTAGGCCAGTACCTACAGTTTCACACCCTGATATTCATTATGTTCTGATACACACCTATATACTAAGTTTAATACCAATAACCAAAATTGGTGAAACATTTTCTACATATCAACATCTAGGTTAGAGCATCGATATTTACTACTTAGGGCTCTATTCATGAAGTGAAAAGTCCTGTTACACGATCCACCTATGATAACAGCTCTTTCAGCTCTAAGTCCTACTCGAAAAAGGGGTTTACCATGTAGAAGTCTAAGATTTCTCCAGCGCTGTCCCTGATAAGTGTAAAAATCACTACCCCATACAGCAGTATGGGAGAGCGATTCATAGAAAGATAGAAAGCTCGGGTTTTGCATTCTCAGGATGGCGTTATGAGGTTTGTTGAGGAAGAGGCAGGAAGACCGCTGTCTTCACTTCTCCATCACCTCGCACCCTTCAGCATACTGCAGCCAAACAGATGCAATCAAATGTATCCATGGGTACCTGGGGAATTTGGGGTGGAATATTAAAGAAACATTTCAGTGAACTTCACTCACCATTGCTGAGTGCTGTCCATGGTACAGTGAGACAGTTGAAAAGAATCGGAAAGATTGTTAGACATTATTATTATCGGAAGATGAAAGATTGTTAGACATTATTGGTTTGGAATATATAGAAGAGAGAACTGGAGTAAAATTTATTGGATAATATATGTTGATTTGGACAGCGCTTGTGGACTATTCCAAACTGTTTTTTCTTTGGTTCAATCAATATAGGTGTGGTGTACCTAGGAGTAGGACAAGGTGGCAGTCCAGGGCACAAGTTGCAACTATTTTATTTAAATAAATAGAAAATGGTCTGCTGGCTGTGTAAATAGTGGTGTCAGATTAATACCTGCTCCACATAGACACTGGCAATTTGAATTGAACACTCATGCAATAGTGATGAATTTTCCATTTATATGGCACCACAATGGGTACGAGATGCTGGTGTTCAGAATCCAGGCATTCTAAATCCCAATGCAGACATCCCAACAGCGTTAGGATAACGACACCTGTCAGTTCGTATCCTAGCCCTCCCCCTTTACTTACCGTCGGGATGCCAGTGCCGGGATTCTGACAGGTGTCGGGATTCCGGCGCCCTCCATTCTGACCAACGGAATCCCGTCTGCCGGAATATTGAACGTATCCCATCATAATACCCACTAAACAGTGCTGGCTGAATCCATTATTGGCAGTGAGATGATGGTATAAGCAAGGGAGAGAAATGTGCATGAAGGAGGAAAACTCTGCTTGTGAGAACTTACGAACTAAAGTAAATTGATATATTTGATTTATATTCTTGTGTCTGTTTCAGTTCATTGTTTTAATTATTGGCTCCAGAACAGCACTCTCCATTGTTTCTTTCTTCTCACATTTCTTAAAAGCAGTTAGCCGTTTGGGAGGGGGGGAGCGGCGGCTGTCTCCGTTACCCGAAACAGAGGCATGTCGCCACCGCTGGGGGAGAGGGAAGAGGCCAGGATCTCTGTCAGCTGGTGGGAGATTCCTGGTCTCTTCATCTAAACTGTGGCGGCCGGCTGCGTGACCCCCATGGGTCACCTTAGCCGGCTGATGTTCCCACGTTGGTCAACGGAGCTCGGATAAGTAATACATAGGAGGCGTAATGCCTCCTGCTGCATTACCATATCTGCAAGGATCGCAATTGCAAAGCTGCCGGAGTGCAGCTTTGCAATTGCGATCCTTGCTGAATCAGGCCCTGAGATCGGGGACTTTTTGTACTTGGAGACAAGCCAGCCTATAAGATTAAACCCCAATCAGATGGAGTCCAGTCCCCAACCAACGTTGTACTGATCCTACTCACTGCATCTCAAAACTTACGACTACTATGGACTCCCACCATATATGTACAGGAGAACCTAGTACGTCACCACACCACCAACAGGAGTTAGGCAGGGCCAGGTACATCTACTCAGGACAGTGGGACATTTGTACCATCTCACCAGAAATTTAAAATTAGTCTCAACCACCGAAAAGACTTAGTGGTCAAAGATTTTCTTATATACTGGTGTTCTTTCCACAGACGGTCCGAGATGGTGAGGCCAAGCTCGTCCTGCAATAGCAAAGTGAACTGGGATATAGAACTAATCTGGTCTTTAGCCACATAGTTTATATATCTGAAAGAGTATGACAACCTTCCAGATGTAGTGCAAAGTAAGTCAAAAGGAGGAGGCGTCTGAGACAAGGAGTGCCACCTTGAGGAGCTTGCATAAAACACCAGAGCTAGTCTGTGACTTGACGAAGTTTCACAGAGAGCAGAGAAGGCGCATACTTCCCCATCATCCACCAACTGACCAACACAGAGTATGCCTGACAAACCATTGAGGAAATGAGTGATGGTGAAGGCCTGGTGATAAGTCCGGTTTATGGAAAAGCAATGAGAGTATTCAGGAGATATGCTATAGGCGTCTGTTTCTTCTTCAAGCAAGACAAAATAGGAAGGATCACCGGTAGAGTAATAGCTGGGAGGACAGTCAGACAGGGAGTGATGTCTATGGGAACAGAGATAGACAAACAATGGATCCACATTGAGGATTGCTTTATGGTACCATGTGACCAATAAAATATTCTACTGCAGACAGCATTATAGAAATTAAAAAAAGTTAGGGAAACATACACGATGATTGATTTCACTTTTCTTTATCTTCTTTGGCTCTTTTGGAGACACAACCTGATCAAATAACTACAAGACTGATAACCCTAGAAACACATTGTAGAATGCAAGAACTCACACCATTACTTTGTTGACTTTCTACAAGCTAGAGAGTTGAGCTCTTTTTTTTTTTTAATTTATGGCTGCAAATGTACTTTCCCACTATAATGCTTTTTGGCGCAAGACAACTCCCATACAAATACCTCTGCAATAACACAGCAGAACTAGATTTCAATGGCCAGCTCCAGCACCTGATGATCAGCAATTTGCTCCTAAATGCCAGAAAACAGATAAAAATGGTCGTTCAGACAAGTTTGTTAAATTTTTGATCTAAACAATTTGTTCAAACAGTTTTTGTCCATTTTCCGGCGTTTGGGAGCAAATTGCTGATTGCCATTTGCTTTCATACCTTACCAGATTTTCATATCAACTAGTTGGATGGTTGGACAGAAAATCTTTACGCGTGTACCCAGCTTTATACTCTATATCAAGTACCTTATTTTCCCCTCTGCAGTATACTCAATTGGGCACAAATCACCAAATATTCTGCATGACTAACGGAATAATTTGTAATAGTTATATTGCTGTCTGCATTCCATCCTACCTTTATTTAACAAGGAAAATTGTCACTGCAAGACTACTGCATCTAGCTGGCTGCAACACATTATCCCCTTGAAAATCAATTAAAATTAGGTACTTCGTAATAAGCAAAGTCTACAGCCTCATTTGACACATTGTTCAATTTGCATCCCTTTGTGGTGTGCAGACAGTGTTCATACTTTTACTTCTCTAACCATTGGTGCTCACTGGATGTTCTCAGAGATTCTGATGCAGGCATCAGAACTATTAAGTTGAGGTTCTGTCCCAAAAGCAGATACCTTTTTGTCATTATTTTTATTTTTTCTAACCTTAGAGTACCCAGTGGTGCCATCCACTGTTTATGGCATTTATCTATAAGCGGTGACAGCAACCTACCTGTACCATGAAACTGGTTATTTACTTTTTATAATATTTACAATAGCATAAGGCTCTCAACCATTTCTTTGTATCTGCCAGTTATGGCTTATATATGTCATTTAGATTATAAAGTGTGCAGCTCCTCAAGCCAAATAGTTCAAAAGTTTTTTGATTAATGATAGTCTGACTTACACACCCATTTCCTTCCTTATATTAACTATTTTTCACTAGATACACTTTATAGGGGTTAATGTCCCTATTTAGCAATTCTACAACTCTTTTTCTGGCCATTGAAGGTGTCCACTGACTCTGGAATGCACAACACCACTTAAGTAGGATATGGTGGTAATATAATAGGAGCCTTAGAGATTTGGAAGAAAATTCAAAGTGCCCAAACTTTAGCAATGAGCCTGTAGACCCCAGTGCTCCCTATTTATATTATAGTGTTATATCACAGCTGTGCAATGCCAGGTGTGTGTGGAGAAATGGTATTATGGTTGAAAGTCTTGATAACAGAGCAAGCCTTACTCTAGTCCATCAGACAATAGACCAATGCAGATTGAAAAGCATTAAGGAAACAGTCAACATATTAAGTGCTCCACATTTGTGGTATATTACAGCTTAATCATATCAACTATTTTTTAGATTTAAAATCTTTTAAAAAGTCCATGCTAGAAAAAAATATTTTAAATCAGAACTTTATTCAATCTTTTTTGTTCTGCTTGAAATAGAGGGAAAATTAGTTATGGTAAAACTTACCTTAGTTAACTCTTTCTTCGAAGTCCATAGGGTCCACAGGGATACATTGGGGTTTAGAACCAGACCGTTAAAGCAGTTGACTTCCAGGGTGCACTGGTCCTTCCCTCTATACCCCACCCCTAAGCGAGAGGCCCTTCAGTTAGTTAGTCAGCCAATGGCAGGAGGAGGACTGGAGAGAAGAAAAACTGGAACACAGAAGAAACTCACACCAGGGAGACGGAGACCAGTGACCAGGAATACCAACCTAGAGAAGCCAAGGGCATCAGTGCGGGTGCCCTGTGGACCCTATGAACTTCCAAGAAAGTTAACAAAAAGGTAAGTTTTACCATAACTCTCAAATTCTTCTTCAGGGTCCATAGGGCTCCACAGGGATACCTTGGAGTTTAGCCCAAAGCAGTATTCAAGGGCAGGGACGCTCCTGAGCTGACAGGAGAATCCAGTGTCCAAATGAAGCATCCCGAGAGGCAAACGTGTCAAACGCGTAGAAACGCAGAAAGGGGTGGACAGAGGACCACATGGTCGCCTTACAAAGCTGTTCAGCCAAGGTGCCATGGCGAGCTGCCCACGAAGATCCCACAGAGCGAGTGGAATGAGCAGTGATGGTAGCTGGCACAAGGAGACCCAAGTGCAAGTAGGCCTGAGAGATAGCCATACGAATCCATCTAGCCAGGGTTGGTTTGTCAGCTGGCCAGCCCTTCTTATGGAATCCATAGAGAACAAATAGAGAATCTGTTTTCCTAAAAAGGAACTGGTACGGTCCACATCCAAGGAAGCCTCCCCAGCCGAAACTTTGGGTAAACAGAAGGCTGGGGACTATAATTTCCTCATTGATATGGAATTTAGAGACCACCTTGGGAAGAAAACCAGGGCGAGTACGAAGAACCGCCCTATCTGGATGAAAAATCAAAAAGGGCGATGACAGTGCCCCCAAGTCTGACACCCTTCGGGCAGAGGCAATGGCCAGAAGAAAGCTGAAATTTGCTGGATCTCAAATGGTTAACAGCAAAAACAAAAGGAGCCACTGGAAGGACAAAGAGAGGTTGAATGCAGAGAACAGCCTGTTCAAAGGTGTGAACATCCAGTAGTGTAGCAATCTTGCGTTGGAACCAGATAGACAAAGCAGAGACATGAACCTTCAGCGAGGCCAGGAGAAGTCCAAGTTCCAGTCCAGCCTGAAGGAAGGCAAGGATTCTAGAGCACCAAAAACTCTGAGTCATTACGTCTGGCGCTACACCCCTGGAAGTATGCCACACTGATATATCTGGGCAGAAGCTGTTTACGTGCCCTGAGCATAGTCTGTACTACAGCATGAGAAAATCCCTTAGATCTTAAGAGAGATGTCTCAAGAGCCATGCCATCAAAGATAGGAGACCGAGAAAACAGTTCCGGCCGTTGAGGCACCAAAAGAGGAGCATCAATGGAGAGGTTCTGAATTTCCGAGTACCAATGTCATCTGGGCCATGCTGGAGACAGCAGGACAGTGCCTCTGTCTTGTTTTTTTCAATTCAATACATTTTTCTTGATTTTTATAAACAATTACAGACATAAAGTTAAACTGACAGTGTTGAAGCATTGTAAAAACAATATATTGACATTTGTTAATTCACAATAAATTTGTATATTCTATTTCAAAGAGAGCTTGGACGTGGCCTCTATTTGTTAGAATCAAACATCAACACATGATATATAGAAAAAACAATTTCTGAGAGGATCTAAGATGGTCATTTGGGATTGATTTCGATCAAACAAGCCTCAGATATATGTGTCGTATGAATCTCAGCTAATCATCACACAAATGTAAAATTATTATATCAGACATTTGCCATTCTCCATCGGGATTCAACAAACTATCGCTAAACACCAACAGAAGTTTAGTTGGCATGACGAGCATACGTCGATTCAAGCCACCTAGACCATATCTTAAGAAATTTCTTTTCTGACTTCCTGGCTATAAACACATATTTGTCGTGTGAAACTACTTTGTTTACCAACGATATCCATGCATTAATGTTCGGGCCGCAAGGTGCCATCCATTCCCTCGCTATGCACACTTTAGCGAGCATGCACATATTGTTTACAAATAGTTTAGGGTATCTACCAATAGACTTATCTTCAATGTTAGCCAGAACACAGGACACCGGAGTGAGGACATCCTGTGGTATACCTGTGTCTGATATAATACGACATATTTCTTGCCAAAAAGTATTTATCTTTGGACATTGCCATATAAGGTGCCAAAAATCTGCCTCTATTGAGTTACATTTGGGACATTGCATGTTTGCCCTACCCCCAATTGCGTATAGCCTAGTAGGTGTCATATATACTCTGTGGAGTATGAACAGCTGTATCTGTTGAAATCGAGCAGACACTGTGGCATTGCGTGGACTGGCCAAGGCTACTTGCCATGCCTCGTCAGAGAGTGCACCAATATCATTTACCCATTTTTGTCTGATATGCGCTAGGTCAGATGCATGATGCCCATCCAAAAATGTATTATATAAAATAGAAATCAGGCGGCAAGAAC
The DNA here is from genome assembly GCA_031769625.1 of Taudactylus pleione. Taxonomy (NCBI): domain Eukaryota; kingdom Metazoa; phylum Chordata; class Amphibia; order Anura; family Myobatrachidae; genus Taudactylus; species Taudactylus pleione. The sequence continues at coordinate 41,660,288 of JAUIMM010000025.1, read as the reverse complement.
CTATCGATGTCATCATTGTTTTAAGCGGTGAGTCACGGAGAAGCAGTGGAGCTCCTCTGAATTGAGCATTAAGTGCATGTCTAAGTTGAAGGAATCTGTAAAAGTATTCCACAGGGACCTTAAATTCTTCCTGAATTTGCTGAAAAATTTCAAATATCCTTCCCGATATAATTGCCCGATAGATGTCACTCCCCATCTTCCCTATACTTCCCCAACTTGCAGCTCAGAAAGCGCCCTTGTGTGAGCTAACGGAGCATCTGGATCTAATCCCTCCACCTTTAGAATCTGCAAGGCCAATCTCCAAATCATTACAGCTTGTTTAAACAAGTCCATTTTGACAGTTATCAAGCTATCACTGAGGAGTAGTTGAACCGGAGACAAACCCGTGCCGCTCTCAGCCATGATATGATTAAGCATTGAGTCTACCACTCCCATAAATGTGCCAATTGCGTGGCATAGTAGTATAATCTAAACGAGGGCAGTGCCAGACCGCCTGAATCTCTACGTCTAGTCAATGTGTCAATTTTGATTCGAGCTCTCCCACTAGACCAGATTAAAGAGGAAAGCAGGCCATCAATCTGTTTAAATATTCACTGTGGAATATATATTGGGGAATGATGAAGAACATAGAGTATTTTGGGCTGTACGACCATTTTAACTATGTTTACCCGGCCTGTCATAGTGAGTGGTAATTTGCCCCAAACAGAGACTCGAGTTTTAAGAAATCCCAGTTGGGGGTTGAAATTAAGGGGTAGATACCTTGAGGGATCCTTTGCAATCCAGATCCCAAGGTATTTAAAAGAATTTACCCAATGTAGCGAGTAACGTAACAGTGGATCAGTTGGGCCAGGATCTACAAATGGAAGCACATAGGATTTGTCCCAGTTCACACATAGACCGGAGTATCTACCAAATGTATCTATAGTACTTAAAACATGCGGCATGGAAACTGTATATTTTGAAAATATGAGATATGGTAAGAACTTACCTTTGTTATCTCTATTTCTACGAAGTCCATAGGGTTCCACAGGATACCTTGGGGTATAGGTGATGACGTCAGGCATCGGGCACCATAGAGTTAAAGTTTTCAGCCTCACAGGATGCACTAGGGTCCTCCTCCTATACCTCGCCCCCGAGCCAAGGCATTTCAGTTACGTACCAAGCCATAGGCCGGAGGAGGAGAAGGAAGAGAGAGAAAAAAGATCTGGACACACACAAGAATCACATTCTCACCAGAGGGAGACGGAAAAACCGGTGACCAGAGTAAAGCCCATCTGCAGCACAGGTGCGACAGGGTGGGAGTCCTGTGGAACCCTATGGACTTCGTAGAACTAGAGATAAAGGTAAGTTCTTACCATATCTCATATTTTCTACATCAGGGTCCATAGGGTATCCACAGGATACCTTGGGGATGTTCCAAAGCAGTATCCTTCAAGGGTGGGGACGCTCCTGTGCTGAAAGGAGAATCCGCCGCCCGAAGGAAGCATCCTGAGAGGCAAAGGTGTCAAACGCGTAATACCTCACAAAGTTATGGACAGAGGACCACGTGTCAGCCTTGCAGATCTGGACGGCAGAGGCACCACGTCGAGCTGCCCACGAAGGACCCACAGACCTAGTGGAATGAGCCCTCACAGAGGATGGAACCGGAAGGCCTTCATGAAGATAAGCTTCTGAAATGGCCATACGAATCCAACCTGCCAAAGTCTGCTTTGAAGCAGGCCAACCCTTTTTACGGAAGCCATAGAGGACAAACAAGGCGTCCGACTTCCTAAACGAAGAAGTGCGGTCAACATAAATCCTTAAGGCCCGCACATCGTCCAAAGTGGCCTCACCCACTGACAGGTCAGGTGAGTTGAATGCCCGCACAACGATTTCCTCGTTGATGTGGAAACTTGAAACAACTTTAGGAAGGATTCCAGGACGAGTGCGCAGCACCGCCCTGTTCTTATGAAAAATCAGAAAAGGGGGTCTACAGGAGAGAGCACACATCTGGCCGAAGCAATGGCCAGAAGGAAAATTGTTTTAGCTGTCAGCCATTTAAGGTCCACTGAGCCCAGTGGTTCAAACGGTGGTCCCTGGAGAGCCCTCAGGACCACAGCTAAATCCCAAGGCGCCACTGGTGGAACAAAAGGTGGCTGAATCCGAAGAACACCTTGCATAAAGGTGCGCACATCAGGGATTGCAGCAATCCTACGATGGAACCAGACTGACAGGGCAGACACCTGCACCTTCAGAGACACAAGGCGAAGCCGATGGTCCAGTCCCGCCTGTAGGAAAGCTAACACTCTAGACAGATGGAACACCTGAGGGGCATAACCTCTCGGCCGACACCACTGGAAGAACGTATGCCACACACGATGGTATATCCTTGCAGAAGATGGTTTCCAAGCCCTTAGCATAGTTTGCACTACAGAGCTGGAAAACCCCCTGGACCTTAACATGGCCGTCTCAACAGCCACGCCGTCAAAGACAGCTGAGTCAGGTCCGGGTGAAGACAAGGACCCTGTGACAGTAGGTCTGGTCGTAACGGCTACCGAAAGAGGAATGTCCACGGACAGCCCCTGGAGGTCTGAGAACCAGTGCGCCTGGGCCACTCGGGAGCTATCAACAGGAGCGTCCCTCCTTCCTGTTTGAATTTCCGGATTACCCGTGGAAGAAAACGGAGGAAATAGATAAGCAAACCGGAACGTCCACTGGACGGACAGAGCATCCACCAGAGATGCCCTTTCGTCTCTTGTGCGAGACCCGTACACCGACAACTTGTTGTGCCGTGATGCCATGAGGTCGATCTCTGGAAGACCCCACCTGTCCACCAGAAGTTGAAAGACGTCCTGGTGCAGAGTCCATTCCCCTGGATGAACGTCCTGGCGACTGAGAAAGTCCGCGTCCCAGTTTAGGACTCCCGGGATGAATACTACCAATATGGCCGGGAGATTGCACTCCGCCCAAACCAGGATTCGGGACACCTCTACGAGCGCCGCCCGACTTCAGGTTCCTCCTTGACGATTTATGTAGGCCACGGTGGTGGCGTTGTCCGACTGGACCTGCACGGGGTGACCTTGGAGAACCCGATGTGCCTGCTGGAGAGCATTGAAAACCGCGCGGTGCTCCAAGATGTTTATTGGAAGCTCTGTTCCCGCCTGAGTCCATCTGCCCTGTAACAAGTGTGGACCATTGACTGCTCCCCAGCCCCGAAGGCTGGCGTCCGTTGTCAACAAGACCCAATTCGCCACCCAGAATGGACGACCCTTGTTGAGAATGGGTCATCTGCAACCACCAGGCTAGGGACAGGCGAACCTCCGGAGTGAGCACCACTGTCTGGGACTTGAGACTCTGAGGCTGTCCATTCCATTTGGACAGGATCAATTGCTGCAGAGGTCTGGAGTGAAACTGGGCATATTCCACCATGTCGAATACTGACACCATGTAGCCCAGTAAGCTCATCGCCAAGTGCAGAGACACACGGCGACTCTGCAGACAACTGCGCACCCTCAACTGTAAGGCAGAGATCTTTTCCCCCATCACAAAGAGCCTTTGCTGTCTGGAGTCCAATAAGGCTCCTAGGTGTAGAATCCTCTGAGGCGGCATCAGGGTGGACTTCTGCCAGTTTATTAACCAGCCGTGCCGTTGCAGTACCGCAATCGTCAGGTCCAAGTGGCGTAGAAGGAGCTCTGGAGATCCTGCTACCAACAGAAGGTCGTCTAGGTACGGCAACATGCAGACTCCCTGCAGCCTCAGGGAAGCCGCCATGACCGCCATAACCTTGGTGAACACACGTGGTGCTGTCGCCAGGCCAAAAGGGAATGCCCGGAACTGGAAGTGATCGTTGCGGATTGCAAACCTGAGGAACTGTTGATGGCGTAAAAGAATAGGGACATGTAGGTAAGTGTCCTGTATGTCCAACGACACCATGTAATCCCCAGGTTCCAGCGCCAGAATGATGGACCATAGGGTCTCCATCCGAAACCTCGGCACCCGCAAGGACTTGTTGAGTGCTTTGAGGTTGAGGATCGGACGGTATGACCGATTGGGTTTCTGCACCAAAAACAGATTGGAATAGAAACCCAGGCGCCTCTGGGAAAATGGAACAGGCACTATAACTCCAGCCTGGAGCATAGTGTGCAAAACCTTCCGCAGTTCCGTGGCTTTGTTCCGGTCTGATGGAAGACCCGTGGTGAAGAATCGGGATGGGGGCCTGTGCCGAAAGGAGAGGGCATACCCGTGAAAAACCACCTCGTGAACCCAACTGTCTGTCGTGGTTACCGACCAACACTGGGCGAACTGCAGCAGGCGGCCTCCCACTTTGGGATCCCCCAAAGGGAGGCCCGGACCGTCAGGCCGCAGGCTTGTCATCTGACTTAGGGGCCGGACGTCTGGTACTCCAGGCCTGTTTCCGGGGCTTGGACGATTTTTTGGGGCCAGCCTGTAGGGAAAAGACTGTGCTTTAGGCCTACCCTGGGCCCTGTAAGGCCGACGTACCTGAACTGGAAGGAACTGCAGCAGACGGGAGACATGCAGATTTGGCTGCCGCCAGCGTGGCTACAATTTTGTCCAGATCCGGACCAAATAGGACTTCTCCATTAAAAGGCAAAGCTTCCAAGCCCTTTTTGGAATCAGTGTCCGCTTTCCAAGATCGCAACCATAAGGTGCGACGAGCAGCTACAGCTGCCGAAGAAATCCGAGAAGTTAGGGTACTGATATCTAAAGCCGCTTCATTGATGTAACCCTGGCTACCCAACAAATGGCCATAGCCGGCCTGGCTGCCCCCACCCCCCCCACGCGAGGGAATAAACGGACTTTAGGCAGATCTCCACCTTACGGTCCGTAGCATCCTTCAAGGAGAACATGGAGGGCATGGGCAACGTGGCACTTCGGACCAGGCGTGAGAATCCACCTGTGGAGGGGATTCCCACTTAGAAAAATAATTGTCCGCAAACGGGTAAGCCACCGCCAAGCATCTCTGAGGCTGATACCGTTTACCAGGGTGTTTCCACGCCTCCTCTAAATGGTCTACTAACTGACCCAAAAGAGGAAACACTGTGGCGTCACCCTTAATATCCTTAAAAAAGGCATATTTTGACTTGGACATCGGAGGATCTTCATCCTCAATCAGTAAAGCCGTGTGGACTGCCCGAATAAGGCCAGGAATATAAACCTTGGACTTAGCGTCCGACTCTTTAGTACGTAGAGGTTCTTGGTCAGAAAGATCCAGAATCTCCCCATCATCAGACGTCCCGTCGTCATCCTCATAAGGAGCGGACAAAGACGCCACCGGCCGCTTATGTGGCCGCAACACAGACCCCCCTTGTAACACGTCCGACAAATGCTGTACAGAACTTGTCAGTGAATTAACCCACGCAGGCTCCTGAGAGACCTGGGGAGGGGAAATAGGGAGAGTGTGGGGTACCATCAATTGTCTCGGGAAACCCTGCATGGGTGACGACACCACTGACTGCTGGGACAATCCCATCTGTGAAAACGCAGGCTGCGGAGCTAACTGGCCCACTAGGGTTGTAAGCGCTTTGGCGAAACAAGCCCAGGGCGGTTCCTGTACCGGAGCCGTGACAGTAATTGGCCGCGCCAATAAATAACGCTATTGGTAAATTACACGTAGTACACATAAGCTGGAGAGGAAAGTCACTCTCAGACATGATGGTAAGTATGTGACCCCGCTCACTGATACTTGTTAGTATAGTGGGAGAACCACCCTGCAATCACCGCACCGCAAGGGCTTTAGCAGAAGAAGAGCAGGGACAGTGAAATGGCTGACAGTAGAAAGTGAAAGTACAGGCAGCAGACGCTAACAGAAGTCACATACAATGCAAAGAAATCAATTCCTGCACTATCAGCGCTGATCCTCAACTACGCAGACACAGGGCCTGGTAGGACACAGCGCTGCATACACAGAACTGTTACCAACGGAGGAGAGGTATGCTGGGGGACCCAGACCACGATGGCGATTTGCCAGGCATAAAGCCCGTTTGATCCGGGTGAACTAATTGTAGTATAACTTGGTTAATTCTAGTAGCTAGAACTTTTGCTATTATCTTAACATCAGTGGGTAGTAATGATATGGGCCTGTATGAATCTGTAGAGGAAACATCCTTACCAGGATTGGGTATAACAATTATAAGAGCTTCTGACATAGAGTCAGGGAGTTTGCTATATTCATATATTTGATTAAAGAGTTTAAGCAGGCAAGGCAAATAAAAAGCTTTATGTTTCCTGTACAATTCAAGAGGGATCCCATCCACCCCTGGAGCTTTGCCAGTGGAGGAGTTAAGGAGTTAATGGCCAACTCAATCTCTTCTACGGTTATGGGGGAGTTCTAGAAAATGATCTATGAGTAAGAGAGAAGTATGAGTATTGCCTTTCATGTGGGTAAGCCTCCATGCATCAAGTAAGCCCATCTCACTGACCATGTTCGCAAACCGTCTCCCGCTCTCTACCAGCCAGTTGTGTGCTAACATGTCTGTCTAATGACAAATTCATTACATTGTTAAAGTCACCGGCACACACCATCAGTAATCCTGGGAATTTAGCTATGAATTCAACTGCCTTTTTGAGGATTTCATTCGAATACGGGGGAGGGACATATATCGCAAGGAGCAATAATGACATAGAATGTATTCTGCACTTTAGAAAAATATATCTACCCCACACTTCGGTTTGTATCTGATCTAGTACAAAGGGGACTGATTTACGAACCAGTAACGAGATCCCCCCCCTATACATTGATGTATGAGTTGAGTGATACGCCCAACCCACCCAAGGTTTCTTTAATGGCATCAGTCGTCCTCCAACCAAGTGTGTTTCTATTAGGCAAATAACATCCGCTGCATATTGTTTAATTTGCCTAATGACCAAAGAGCGCTTGATTTTGTCATTTAATCCTCTAACATTCCAAAATAAAAAATTAACATTTAGTGATGTCATCTTACACTATTATGATATTTATATAATGGGGAGATCAGACCTCCAGCTCTCAGATAGTATAAACTTTGCCAATTATAGATACAGAAGCAAATCAGTACAAAAAAAAAACTCCCAACAATTTACACTCTTCAGGCTGGTATACAGGGTGGGGGGTGGCTGAACTACGGCATACCTCATCCCTAAACTAAACAAACACAAAAAACCCCTTTCCTTCTCTTAGCCCCTACGTCTTATAGTAATCAACTAAGCCTGCGTAATTATATCCCTACTCCACTACCTACACAATGTAACTAGGGCAAAAAATATAATGGCCCTAAGGCTTAACACAAATGAGGTCTCCAGGTCTATAAATGTGCACCTGGGACTTCAGAAAAATAAACTCTCTGTTAGGAATATTCTTTGTACCTTAGCATACAATAAAAATTAAAATTTGCATATTACATGTTTTAGCAATACAAACATCAGTCATATTTCAAATATTCGTATACATACGGACTTTGATAGTTGTAATGACTTAAAAAAAAAAAAAGAAAAAAAAAATCACATCAGCAGAAAAGAGGTATACAAGGTTCAGTCTTGGGCTAACGGGAGTCTCGCCGGTCTAACCGCAGAGCTGCATCTCGTGGGGATGCAAAGAATTTAGTTTTTCCATCAGCAACCACCCTCAATTTGGATGGATAAAACATGGCATAAGGTATGTTGAGATCTCTCAGGTGCCTTTTTATGGTTGAGAACTGTGCCCTTTCTTTCTGGATCTCTATGGCAAAATCTGGAAACACGGAACTCAGAGACCCACTCCACTGCAGAGGACCATCTGTATGGGCCAATCGAAGGATAGCATCCAGATTTCTGTAGTGAAGGAGCTTTGCAATGAGCGTGCGGGGCCCCCGGTGGCAAGGGCCTAAAAGGAATACGATGAGCTCTCTCGTCTGAAAAATATGGTGAGAAAGGGTCTTTATCGAAAGTGTCAGTCAGCCAGTTTTCAATAAATTGTTCTGGATTATTGCCCTCTTCCTTTTCAGGCAGTCCAACGAACCTCACATTATTTCTTCTCAGCCGCCCCTCCATGTCCAACAGCTTTTTCTGGAGCGCTAGCACCTGTGTATCCAGGGATCCAACTCTGACACCCAAAGGCGTTATTTGATCTTCTAGGGTAGTGCGGGTTTCGAACTACGCGTTCTCTGACACATTGCAAATCATGATGTATTAACGATTGATAAAATTGGTAAAGTCCAATCGGACCTGAGAGTAGAGTTTCACATGCCGTAACTGCATCAATGACCCGCTGCATTGCAACATCCGAGGGGGTATCCGAGACCGAGGCTGCAGACTCAGCTGGCGAAACAGGAGGGGATTCACTTCCATGGTCAGCAACTTTAGATTGAGTGGCAGAACCTCTAGCATATTGTACTAATTTTGCAGCAGCTGGATGATGGCATTTCACCATGTTTATATGCAGATAGTACAGTCCGCACAATTATGTGCTTATACACAGAAAGGGCAGAAAACACGAGGTGATCTATACAACACACTTTGCAGGGCAAAATAGGATACCCAGGCTTCAAAAAGGTATCAACAGAGCTCAAGGGAGATGAGAGCACAGTACCTCCGGATGATTCACCAGGCACCCCAGCGTTTTCAGGCAGACCCTTTTTATTGATGGAAAATGGCGTCGGCCTATCACGTGATCTGGTTAACAGCCCGCACTGTGGTGTCTCAGCACCACTCATCAGGCCCTCTTCTAGCAAAGTCCCTGGGTGATCTCACCTTGTCAGCAGCCCAAGAGTATAGAGCGCAGCTCAGACGCGCTGTGTTCAGTGAAGCACGACGGAGATACCGCCGGCATGTCACGCAGCCAGACCCAGCAGGAGGCCCCAAGCGAGGAAGTCTCCGTCAGCACCAACAGCATGGTGCAGCGGTTGGCCAGGAGTATCACCACAGCTTCCACCGCCAGCCAGTTAGTTTTGGGTCCCGGGGGAAAAAACAGGATAGATGTCCGGATGATTGAGACCTGGAGCGCACTTCACCCTGCATGCTACGCCATGCGCTCCTAGGCCACGCCCCCGGCTTGTTTGAACTTCCAAAGAACTAGAGGAAGGAGGGAGACTGGAGGAAACAGGTACGCCAGCCAAAAGCTCCACTTTATGGACAATGTATCTACAAAGGCTGCCACGGCATCCCTTGTCCTTGATCTGTACAGCAGTTAGTGATTGTGTCAAGAGGCCATGAGATCCACCTCTGGGAGACCCCACTTGTCTACTGGAAGTTGAAAACACTTCCGGCTGAAGAAGTCCGCTTCCCAATTCAGAACTCCAGGCATAAACACAGCCGAGATTTCCGGAAGAGGTTTCTCAGCCCATGTGAGAATGTGAGCCACTTCTGACATGGCTGCTCGACTGAGTGTGCCTCCTTGGTGATTGAGATTGACAATGCTACGGCAGTAGCCTGACTGTACCTGCACAGGCCTTCCTTGAAGAATATGCTGTGCCAGAGTGAGAGCTTTGTATACAGCTCAGAGATCCAACACATTGATCGGTAGGGTTGTCTCAACCATTGTCCAACGGCCCCGAAAAGAGTGCGGGCCGGTCACCGCGCCCCCAACCCCGGAGACTAGCATCAGTCGTTAGACTCACCCAGTCCGGGACAACCTCTGGTTAGGCGAGACAGCTGTAACCACCATGCGAGGGACAGACGAACCTTTGGAGAGAGAACCATAGTCTTTCAGACGATGAGGCAATCCGTTCCACCTGGAAGAGGATTAAGAGCTTCAGGGGGTTTTGAGTGGAATTGGGCGTATTCCAAAATGTCAAAGGTGGAGACCAAGGACCCGCATCGCTGAGTGAATGGACACTCGGCAACTGTGGAGTAGCCTGCGCACACGTTGTTGCAGTGTGGAGATCTTGTCCGCTGTCAGGAAGATTCTTTGAACCTGAGCATCTAGAAGATCCCCCAGATGGGCCATTCTTTGGGAAGGAACCAGGAAGGATTTCTTCCAATTGATTAACCAGCTGTGATCTAGCAGAAAGGCAATGGTAACCTGAAGGTGTTGCTGAAGAACCTCTGGGGAATGTGCCAATAGCAAGAGGTCGTCCAGGTATGGTAGCAGCCTGACTCCTTGACAACAGAGATGAGCTGCCATGACCGCCATAGTTTTGGTAAAGACCCATAGGGCTGCAGAAAGTCCAAAGGGCAGAGTCTGGAACTGATGGGAAGGCACTAAAGGTATATGTAGGTAAGCGTCCTGAATGTCCAGTGACACCATAAAGTCTCTCAGTTCCATAGCTAGTCCTATGCAGTGCAGGGTTTCCATCTGAAATCTGGGCACCCTGATGAATTTGTTCAGGGATTTGAGGTTGAGAATAGGACAGTAAGCCCCATTCAGCTTCTGAACCAGAAACAAGGTGGAATAACCTGTCCCTCTGAGATAGTTCTGGTACCTCTATCATACCCGCCTGCAGTAATGACTGAATAGCCTGTTGTATAAGCAGGCTTTTGATTGAGTTCGAGGAAGGGCCCGTGTGGAAAAATTGGTGGGGTGGTCGTCTTAGGAAAGAGGGCGTACCCATAAGAGACCACTTCCTGTACCCAAGCATCTGAGGTGATCAGACTCCAGCGCTGGGCAAAGAGAAGTTGATCCCCCAAAGAGAGGCCCAGGTCTGACTGACTTAGCGGAAGCCTGCTGTTGAGAAAAGGACTGGTCCCTAGGTTTGCCTTGGGGGCGAAACCCTCTAATAGAACAACTGCCCATTTAGCAACTGAAGCAGAAGGCAGAAAAGGAACCTTAGAGCCCGCCAAAGTAGTGACAAACCTGTCCAAAAAGAACATCCCCATTGTAAGGGAGCGATTCCAAGGCCTTTTTAGAGTCTGCATCCGCCTTCCAGGACCGTAGCCAGAGAGCGACGGGACATTGACCTGTACGATATTCCAGAGGTTATAAAGACTTACATCCAGTGCAACATCCCCCTATGTAGGAGGCTGCATCCCTAATGTGAGACACAAGGGAAATCATGTCCTGAGAAGCATCCTTTTTAGGGTAGCGGTCAGAGCAGGTACTGGTATAGCCTGTACCTGTTGTGGAGGTACTGGTATAGCCTGTACCTATTGTGGCAACCCCATAGGGGTTGCCATAGGGGGAATTACAGCCTGTACATGCTGTGGCAAGCCTAAAGGAGGAAGTACTGCCAGGACAGTTAGGCAGTCTACAAGTGACTAGCACCTAAGGAAGCCAATGGAGCTCCTGGGCAGGAGCAGCAAATGGGCCAGATGTGTTATAACAGCAAAGTCCCTCTTGGATTAAATCTTCCTCATTCAATCCTGCTGCACATGACTTACATGAGTAATATGGGTGCAGCAGCAATTCTGTTACTCTGCAATATGTCTAACTCAGGCAAGGGTAATATAGCACAACAGTATGAGGCAGATCACCACTACTGTTTTAACACAAGGAAAGGTAAATGGCTAGTTCAAGCCTGTATAAAGCTGTAGAACTGTAGCACATATGGCACTGTGTAGTGCAACTGTCCCAGTATGCAATAACTTCACAACTCCAGTGGGAAACTAAGTATATATGATTCCTGAATACAATACTGGTGTCTGGTACCCAGAGAAAGAAAGTGATAGGCAAAGTTCGACAGTATAGGAAATATCGACACAGCACTAGCAGATCGCATACAAAGCAGAAAAATGTTGGCACTAAATACAACTACTCAGACTGCAATGCCTGGTAGGCAATAGTGCTACATAACCTGGCTCCAGGGAAAGGTATGTAGGGTGACACGGACCGTGTTCCTAGAGAGCTGTGGCTGTGCTGGAGAAGATGGCCGCCGGAAATCTGAGGGGGTGCGGCGGGAGAGGAAATGCAGCTCAGAGTGCTTAAGACCTCTGCAGAATATCAGAGAGCTGGGGAAGGTGCCACTTAAACAGGGAAAGCTGGCCTTCCCTGGCTTATTGACCCCAGGGATGCTAGTTCCCCACACCATATGTACCCTGGTGGCCTCAGTGGAGCACATGGACTTCCCAGGTGTACATACTCAGCTGTCCTCCGGTCTGTCCCCTGAGGAAAGACTGCCCACAAGCTGTAACCTGCCTTACCTGTCAAGTGTCAGAGTTTGTCAATGGTCATCCCACGGGGCCAGCTAGCAATTTCCCCAGGTAGCCAGTCGAGTGTACCAGACGGATCTGGAGTTAAGACGTCCGAAGCGTTTGAGCCTCAGCACAGACGTGTCAAGACAGTCTGATGCCGAACACTCCACTTGTAGAATCAATAAACTAATAAAATCAAATAAATAAAATGCTTATGGGCTGCCTAACAGCCCGCTGTCTAAAATGGTGGTCTGACTCCTGCAGACATCAGAAATAACTAAAGGATCTCTGGCTTAGGTGAGGGGTATAGGGGGGCAGGGGGTAGGACCAGTGCACTCTGGGAGTCAATAGCTTTAACCGTCTGGTCCTAACCTCCACCTAAACCATAAAGGTATCTGTGGATTCCTATGGACCCTCCATAAATAAATGCTATATAGTCTCACCAGGTTTCTTTAGAAAGACATTTTTATCCTGGCACCATGAATTCAAATGAGCTTCCCATACAGTGGTGAAAGCTCAAGCTACACAAGTCCGCATGGCATTAGCAAAAATCATCTTGAACAAGCAATCTTATAGGTTAAAAAAATTCATTAAGTGATGTGTTTTGGGAAATGGACTAGAATGCAATATCACTCCACTTTATAAAAGAACTCCATTTAGCAATACATTACGCTATGAATTGATAACACTCCACGCTACCATATATATAGACAAATGTCAAAGTGGTCACTCCATTTAACAGATTTCTAGTTGCAACATTATGAAAATAGGCAGGCAGCATACAAGAATGATGTATAGAATAGCATAACCAACATCTCTAGATGTTAGCTCTGAAAACTAGGTAGTTAAAACACAAGTCTACAACTTTATTCTGGCCATTTAGATGCAATGAATTCTATAAGACATTACAATTGCGTGATGATCATAAGTTGGGTAATACTTGGGTAATACTTCATATAATGGTGTGAAGAAAGTACAGTTCAGTCTGACAAGAATATGCAGGATCATAACTGAGCCCAGTTACCATACTGCAAGTGATCACTGCATGAAAGCTTATTTAAGCTTTCATGCAGTGGACCGATTCAGGTAACCCTTTTATAAATGAATTGATGCAGGTAACACGTTATTAATGAAAGTGAAACATCCCAAAATAAAACAAGACTTTTGTTTGCCAATTAACTTTTATTTTAATAAAACCAGTAATGCACAGCACATGCAGTGCTAAGCATCTAAACTAGTACAATAAGCAATTACTAAACTAGAGCGACTTGAGGGTCAATATTGACATTTAGCAAGTTCAAATCTATTGTTTGCATATAAATTTATGAACCTTATCTTGTTAAAAAGGTATTGCCAAAAAAACAAAAACAAAAAAAAAAAAACTTGCTAATATGTAATCATTGAGGACACAAGTCACCAATTTTACCAGTATGACAAAGAACCACATGTTTGAGGATTGCAATGTGCCAGACATTCACTGAAATAAAAAAAAATTAAACCACACAACTAAACAAAACTCACGCAACAAACATCTGAGAATCTGGACACTTCACATCAGTGTTCTGAAGTGTTTCATTAATATCTTAAGACAAGTGTATCAAAACCTTGGCATGTTTAATTTTAAATTGCCAATTTTATTTTAATTACACCAGAAAGTTATGGCTGCTCAGCCAATACTGGGTCTGCTTAATTTGACTTAAGAGTTTAATATTACTTAACATTAAAAGCTCACACTACCCCGAAATATATAATTTCACGCATACGTTGACATTCAACATTCAAGTGCCAGTGTTTTTGTACTGTCTTTTGGTCAAGTTTCTTTAAGCTTTCAAAGAATCACTTAGGCTTACAAAAATAAATATTTGTCAAAATGTTCAATAAATATTACACAAAACTAGCAGCAAAAAGTATCTAGAAATCCATTGTGTGCAAAATAGTTTGCTTCCCCATCTATCATTCCCATGGTCCCAAATAAGTCTTAATCTTGCCCTAGACTAAGCAGTGTTTTTGCCATCGCTAAGAGACAAAAATAAGATTTGAGGTTAAGGACACGTACACAAGACTTGTATAAAAATTCTTTGAATGTGCAATAAAAGACGTTTAGTATAAAGTTATGGGCAAAAATGTACAAGGGCCATCTATATTTTAAATAGCACCATAACAATGACCTCAATACTGTCAAGTGCACCTACAAAAAGCTTTAGAGCAAGGCACAAAACACTTGTGAAATCTATTGCACTTTAGATTTTTGCCATCCCTATGCCACCCAAGTTGTTAAAATTCAACTACATCTAGAGTAAGCTAAATTTCAAGTGGCAGAGATGTTAGAAGGTGGGAATTACTCTTTGGCCAGATTTAGCATTGACATACTAAATACAATGGAAACCTATGCAACTAAAACTGACTAAACTGCACACGTTAGCAGATATTACACCTTGTGCAGTCATGTACATTTTTTCCACCATTGATCTTAAGATTTCAATTTACTCATCTGGAGCCATTTTACAAAGTCTACTGTAAGCCAAGTATGTTTAAATCCTCTCAACGCAGCTTGAACAGAGTAATGTGAATCTGCATTAAAATAAAGCCTGCTGCATAATTCTTCCTGTTCATACCCTCTTGACCAAAAAACATTAACACTAGCATGCGTTATTAGACCAAAATCAGCCAGGCCTGTCACAGAACCACATACTGCTGTGGTCAGCCATTCTGACATTTTCATGACAGGCGCAAGTAAATTTAAAGATGATACCCCCTAAAAACTATTTCAAGTTTCAGATAGTTTTAACGTTCCCTGTAATGTTCGGCCCATATGTGGCTAGCTCACAAGTTACTCTTCTGCCTAAACATTGTTAAAGGAATTGCTGTATTGCGTCCTCTGAAAACAGTGCTTCATGTGTATGAACTGGCTCATACACCTATGTGACTGGAATGGCTTATTAAAAAGACTTCAGGTTCTAAGTACCTTTCCAGGATAGAGTGAGCAAATCAGAACTTAACTTTGTACAGTTTGCCACATTAGAAACTATTCTGATATGCTTCAAGGTCTTTTGCCTCAAATGGCAAAGTTAACAGAAGCCCTAATGCAGGCTTACTGCACAAGTTTTTTTTTCCTTGTAATATTAATGCATGGATGAAACGATTCCTGTTTTGTGTTGTATCACACCTGTGTGCCAAGGTTTGATTTCGCCCAAGTTCAATAGATTTATTTTATCATAGCATTTTAGGTCTTGAGCAATACTGAGCCAACAGGACATCAAAATAAAAAGTTGTCTAAAGTTAAAGGCACAGTACATAACAAACAAATTATCCTCAGTCAAAATAAATGCAGTTGTTGGGAGAGGGGTGGACTTGGGAATTAATCCAAAACTACAGCAATGAAATCTTCCAACACCTTCAGAGTAGGGCTCTTTCATGTCATTGTTTTCTTCATGGCCCAGAGCTCCCTTGAAAAGAAAATTCAGTGGAGAATCACAGCTGGTAATGTACAAGTTCTTGAAGCTACACAAGGTATAGTCTGGCTAAGTTACATGTGGTTTCCATATTAGCTTTCTTGAGTCATTTCTGTTGCAGACAGTTTTAGTTTCCCCACCAATCCACCTGTGAGCTTCCGCCATAGTTTCCTCCATAGCCATCACTGTTATAGAATCCACCGTATCCACCTGTAAAAACAAACATCAGTTAAATAAGCAGCAGGAGATGGGACAAAAAGTAGACCATGGCATTTGCATTGTGTAGTTATTTTATCTTTGAGTATGAACTTGTTACAAATATTGTACATCAAATTTAATAAAAGGTCTGGCAAAACCACCTAGACAAGTTCTGATGGTCATATTAAAGCATTCTGACATTAACACACAACCACACCATGCACAGCAGCACAATACACCTGCATGAAGTTTCCTGTGTATACATTGGCCTCCACAACAGGGAGCTCCCATGCAGAAAAGCAACAAGGTATGTGTGCTGCTGTTTCAGAAGCAGCTTATGTCACTTCCTTCCAGTGGGCCAGCAGTCAGTACAATAACTATAACACTGCAGAAATTTACTGTACCATGAACATTAGAAGTTCAGGCTTGAATATAACCCATAAACCACTGCAACATCAAAACCAATAATTTTGCAATCACATTGTGGTTTATGTACAGAGTTGAATTGGTTGGGGCAAATATTAGCAAGTACAGCAAAACAGCTGTACAGTACAAAAAGGTTTTTTTCTTTAGAACAAAATTGCAGCACAACCCTTAAAAGTGCAAATATGCTGCGGTATGCATTTCAAACCTGTCCTATTAATGGTCCATGGATACCATCTAGTCCAGTTGTGTATATGAAATGCCTTACCTCCGCCAAATCCCCTGCTGCCACCATGACCACTGCTCCTACCTCCACGGCTGCTACCAAAGCCGCTGCTAGCGCCACTGCTCTGCCTGTAGTCTCTGGCGCCAAACCCACCACTAAATCGACTGAAAAGGAGGAAGAAAAAAAATATATATATAAAGTTAGAACACATGGGCTACATTGAAAACAAATGTAGAAACAAGCATACAGGACAAAGGAACTGAAATCTCCATGCAAGAGACCAATTCCATGACAGCATACCTCTTTGAACGACCACGACTACTAGTCTTGTGATGTTGATCATAGGCCATGCTCTCCAGCCAAGATGGTACTTCTTGCTTTGCTTCTACTAGTAGATCCAATAAATCTTTTGTTATATTTATATTCTTTTCATTGAAAAATGATGTTGCAAGACCTAAAAAAAGAAAAAAAATCATTCAAGATAAGGCCAAATACAAAAAAGAAAGAAAATATAGTTAAGGTTTTTTTATGATCTTGCAGGATGGATGCTAAAGCCATGTTTAGAGCTAGGCTACAATGGAAATTTTCAATCTCAAAACAAAAATCGCTTGCTTTGGATCATCAATGCATAAAAGCCACTCCAATAGGATTTTTGGTACTCAAATCAATCTCTCAATCCATCATGGGGGCACTGGAAACCATGGAGTGTAGAGTGTGCTGTTCAAGGAGCAGGCACAACTGCAAACTATTTTATGGGCTGCCTCCTCCCTCAGTTTTGACTTGACCCTCTAGGAAATAGACAGGTTCCAAACCCCTTGAGTGAAACCCATAACACAGGAAGGGAGGGAGTACAGTGCTGTGCTGAGAGAAACTGATTAGTGAGTGCCAGGAATCCTATAACCTTGAATATCCAATCTGAGGCACAATGGAAAACATGGGGATGTTCTAAAGTTGCCCCTTAAGCTATGGTTGCGCACAAAACTATGCCCAAAACAGATGTCTAGCTACAAAAATATTTAGTACTTCGTAAAAGAATGGATTGACAATAAGGTGGCCACCTTGCATTAATTGTTTCAGAGGCACCATGATGTGCCACCCAAGAGGCACTCACTGATCAGGTAGAATAGGCCACAAGGTGTTCTGGAACTGGGGCCTCTACTGAAAAACTTGTCGGATGGTAGCCATGATGTATCTAGTCACCAACTGTTTAATTGCTGTCCAAACTCATGCACATCATATAGAGTTCTGCAGTATACCATAAAGCAACAAAGCTGCAAAGCCCTGAGATCAAGGTGGCTCAGAGCATCCCTGCTGACAGAAGACAAGTAATCACTTATGCTGGGCATACACTATACAATTATCTGTCAGACATGTCCAATCTGGTTGGTTGGTATGAAAATCTGGTAATGTTTGGGAGCAAACGACAATCGACCATATAGTCCCAGACACTGGAAAACTGACGAGATTGTTCAAATTGATTAATTTGATTTAACCATTTTGTCTGAGCGACAATTTGTATGTTTTCTTGTATTTGTGAGCAAATTGTCAATTGTAAATTTCTTCCACACATTAGCAGATTTTAATTCTAACTAGCCAAATTTGACAGATTGTATTGTGTATAGCCAGCATTACAATATCACAATATCCATGTTAAGAGGACTACCTTAAGCTGAAAAGATGTGGTGCGCAGAACCACAGTTTCCTTGAAAAACAACATGAACTGCCAGAAAGCAACCAACTAAGACTTGTCGAGCAGATGAAATGGCCAACAAAAGAACTTTACAGGTCACAAAGTGGATATCCAGGTTGAAAACTGAAGAGGCTGAACCTTCAGCAAAAGAAGTTTCAGCTCACTGTCCTGCAGGAATGACAGATGTGCCAAGTTGAAGTATGGGCTCTGCAATGGTAATTTGAAGCCTAGGAAGCCTTCCTGGCTTTTATCAGTATGAATGACTTGATCAGAGGCCCTTAAGCTTGGAAGATCATGGCTTTAACAGTCATGCTGGCAAAGCCTACCAAGCTAAGTCCTAATGGTAAAACAGGCCTTGATTAGGATTACTTGTGCATGCTGTAGAGTGGCATCTTGTGATTGTGTCGAGATCATCAAGTCCATCTCCTGCAGACCATTGATCCACAAGCTGATAGACCATTCCACAAGATGAATCTCACACCGGCTTTGAAAGACCGATTCCCAGTAATCTATGCCTGGAATGAACACTGACTATCTAGTATGGGCGCCTTTCTGCCCATCAGAAGATATTTCATGTTGCTGCCATTGCCATAGATCTGCACGGTCCACCTTGGTAGTTGATGTAAGCCACAGTATTGTTAGATTATCTTTATCGACCTTCCTCGAAGGGGAGACTGATGAATAGCTCTCAACTACAAGTCGTTCATTGGAAGTCTTGCCTCTGCCCGCGTACAAACATGTTAGAGATTAAGATCTTGCATCGTTGCGGCCTAATCTTGCAGACTGGCATCTGTGGTCACTATGGTCTATGCGAGATCAACCCTGTGCCAGGGCGAGTCTGCCGAGCCACCACAGCAGGGAGTGGCAAGTTGTCTGCAACAACTAACACTTGGGACGAAGAGTTGAGATTAGTACGAGATAAGTTGCAGCTGTCAAGTCCACAAATGGAAATAAAACAGCTGCTTAGTCAGCCCTTGTAGGGAAAAAAAAAATATATATGTTTCCATGAAACAGATACTTTGTCCTATGGGATGTAGAAAGGGAGGCAACTTGTGCCTGTGCTCCTTGAACAGCACCCTCTAAGACCCCATATGTGAAAACCCAGATGGGATGTTCTAGCAAAATTTGACCTGTGGGTGCGGGGGGGAGGAGGAGAATGCAATATGAGTTTATGCATTTGTCATCAATACAGCATGTCATTCATAATTTTAAAGCATTCATGTGCAAGTATTTGTAATTGTAAAGACTTTTACTGAACTATTTAATGCCATTATAAGAAGCTTAAAAAATGCTTACCCAAATTTCCCACACGGCCTGTACGACCAATTCGATGTACATATTCCTCAATGTCACTGGGCAAGTCAAAGTTTATAACATGCTTGACATTTGAAATATCAAGTCCTCTGGCCGCAACCTTAAAAAGAATAGTTAGTTAATACACAATTTGTTTAAAAAAAATGCCTCACCTCTAAGCAAACACTTACAGCAGTAGCAACAAGGATTGGGCTCTTTCCAGAACGGAACTGATGAAGTGCTTCTTCTCTGTCTCTTTGTGACCTATCTCCATGGATACTTGTGCAAGCATATCCTTCATGGTAGAGGAAGTCCTCAAGAGCATCTGCACCCTTTTTAGTTTCCACAAACACCAGCGTTAATGAATCTTTTCCTAAAATAAAGTAGAGGGTCAAAAAAGGCCTGCTAAGCCCATCTGAGCAGCTGCCACCTAAGGCTTAGTGGTTTAAATACCTGTTGCATTGAGAAGATCCAATAAAAATGAGCGTTTGTCATTTTCTTCCACCCAGACAACTTTTTGGGTGATATTTTCAGATGTGGAGCCAACTCTTCCTACAGCCAAGAAAATGTATTCATCCAAGAAATCACGAGCAAGAATCTTGAGGGGAAAAAAAAAAAAGTTCCTTAGGACCTTCTATGCTTATTGAAGCTTCAGGTCATACTTTTTGCATTTGTGTACCTGGATTTCCTTGGGGAAGGTAGCACTAAACATCATAGTCTGACGAACACCCTTTGGAGGCATTGTGTCTTGCTCAACAATTCTCCTAATTTGAGGCTCAAATCCCATGTCAAGCATTCTGTCTGCTTCATCCAGCACTAGATATCTAAGGATTAATTTGAATTAATCTTTAAAACCATGAAACACAAGAACAAAGTTTGTTGAAAGATGCTTGTATTTTTACAGATAAATCATGTAATTTGAGGAAGTTGCATGAAGTCTCCCCCAGATTGGATGTAGCCGCTTTAGCTTTCATAAGACTGGATATTAACACAGAAAAACCATAACATTCACTTACTTGCAATAGTCTAACCCAATTTTTCCCCGTTCCATCATGTCAACAAGTCGGCCAGGTGTAGCAACAAGCAAGTGGCAACCTCGTTCTAAGTCTCGAATCTGCTGCCCAATGTCTGCTCCACCATAAACAACGCATGGACGAACTTTGGATCTGTATGCAAACTGAGGAACAAAAGACTTTCAGTACCTCCAACACAATAAAATGGGAGCAAATATTGAGACCTCTCCTAGTCTTTCATTTACACTTTTTTTAGTCTTGCACTGGAGTTGTCCACAATGACAAGAGGCTTAGCTAAATTCGAAGATTACTTTAGGTCTTAAGCTCTCCTTTATTTTAAAAGCCATTGTGCAGATGAACAAATTGATATACTTCATCAGTGGAGAGTGGATAAAACTTTAGAGCTTGGAACACTCCTAAATTAAAATTGTTAATAGGGTGATCCAGATTCCAAATATTTGAAATACTGCTCTACAGGCACATTTAACTTTGTCTATGGTCATGTCCCCAGGCACAGGAATTCTGAAAAAGAGTCCTCAACCATCTTAGGACAACCTTAAATGTCTATTTCCAAAACACCCAAATGGGAGATGTGAGAACATGTAAAGGTGTTGACATGTTCAATTTATTGACTTCCATGAGAACTGACAGCCACTACATCTTCATGTACTCATGTTTGTAACAATTGATATCAGAGCTGGCAAACTTATGTTACCATTATTTACTTATGCCAATAAAAAATAAAATAAAAAAAAGGTAGGGAAAACAACGTGTGAGAGACTCAGACACACCTTTCGGGCCTCCTCATAGATTTGTACTGCCAGCTCTCTTGTTGGAGCCAATACAAGAGATAGTGGAAACTGTTTGCGCCTGCCATATCTTCCATTATCCTGCGAATAACAGGGAAGGTTATGAATGCAAAACACCAACTGAAACTTAATAAAACTTAAACACTAATGCTAGCCATACACAGTAAGATTTTCTGTCCGACCATCCAACTAGTTGGTTGGAATGAAAATCTGGTAACGTATGGGAGTAAATTATCAGCAATTTGCTCCTAAATGCCATAAAATAGATTAAAATGGTCATTCAGACAAGTTTGTTAAAAGTTTGCTCCAAACAATTTGTTCAGTTTGCCCATTTTACTGCGTTTGGGAGCAAATTACTGATTGTCATTTGCTTTCATACCTTACCAGATTTTCATTCCAACCAACTAGTTGGATGGTTGACAGAAAATCTTACTGTGTATGGCCAGCATAAAAGGTGCATACGCATGTAACGATTTTGTAACAAACGATTTTCTGTCAGATTTTCCCTTGAAAAAGTGAATTATTTTTTTGAACTATGAACAAAATGTTCCTTCCCTTAATGAAAATAGTCATGTTGGACAGTATGAAATGGACAAACGATAACTACAAACGGGAGTCTGCATTTGTGATTGTTCATAGTTAAAAAAATCGTTCAGTTTATAAGTTATAACGATTAATGATATCATTATCAACAAATCGTTCAAAAAAAAAAAAAACAATGTGTGTATGCCCCTTAAGTTGCAGTTAAACCCTCCCACTAATCTCAATACCTAGATAAGAAAATGTATGCCCTTCTGAGGACCATTCAATTCTGTGGAGGCAATTTTTTTTCCAACTATTCTTCAGTTAGGACGCAAGTTTGCCCAGGAGCACTGACTTTGGGTGCAAAAAGCACAAGCTTAGCCTCTTTGCACCGCCAAAGTGCTGACTTATCACACATTTGTGCTCGCCACCTCAAGAGGCTGAGAGAATGTGTGTGCAGTTGCTGCAATTTGTGCCTGAAAGCAGGAACAAATGAATTGCTCCGGTCAGGCACCCAAAAGAAGTCACTGCAGTAAAACAGATTGAATTGCCCCCTAGGAGTCAAAATACCTTTAAGTGCTTCATTGCGTCTCCAGGACCATCGGCATATATCTGACTTAAAATGGGCAATAGAAATGCTGCAGTTTTTCCAGAACCTAAAAATAAGAGTAAATTTAACAATTAAACCAAATGAAACTTGTACAGTATAACCAATAACAATTTATAGTAAGTTATAAATACATAAAGCAGCTCTAATATATTGAGTAAAATGTTGCTATTCAAATTTGATATTGATAAAAATCAGTCTATAAACAACTTTACCCAGCAGGACTGCCAAAGTAAGGATAGGCTGTAAATTTGTATGGTCTACTACTGCAAGTCTCTAAATATAGGAATCTTGCTACCTTCTGAAACCATCATTGCTGAGACAATACTGCTGCACTTGTAAGACACCCTATCTGCAGTTGTCAATATTTTATCACCTGTCTGGGCACAAGCCATCAAATCCCTCTTCTCTACGATGATGGGAATAGCGTGCTTCTGTACTGGAGTTGGTCGGGTGTAACGAGTGAGTCCAATATTTCCCATAATTATCTCACCCATGTTGACATCATGAAACTTGACAGGAAAAAAAAAAAAAAATTACATTACACTGGAAGTGTATGAAGAATCTATTCAGGAAAAAAATACCATCTACTAAAGGAGGAAAAACTAGAAATAAAGTGGTAAAAAACATACCAGACAAATGTATCTGCATGTGCCTAACTGCAGTTAATTGGTGCTGCGCCAAAGTATTTCTGCCAACACAAAGTCCAAACGCAACACAAGTTGCATTACAAAGTACAAATACATACACTTTCGATATGTGGAGGGCAGTTATTGCCTGTTGCTTCAACTGGAATGTCATCATACTTTTCGAAGTTAATGCCTGTGTTGCTTCCGGAGAAAAGTTCTCTGGAAAATAGAAGTGATCTGGTTAATAAAATGCAAACATGCACGAAGCACAGTACACTACCAAATACTTACTGTTCCACACGGTCATTTGGTGCAAGAGGTTTTGACCAATCATCTTCATCATTTCTCTCATCTGCCCAACGACTGTTTCCACGATCAAATCTACCAAACGCACTCTTGTCACCACGATTAGAAACACCATCAAAGCCATCTGTACGACGGTCATCAGATCTACACAAAGTGATCATTTTTTAATTTCAATAACCTTCAAAATTTGATAGGTAGCTACTACATACTGCAACAAGTGCCAAGTGTGAGTGTATAAGCAAAAAGTTGTGGGAAGTAGGTGGTTGTGCTCCTCCTTCATACACTGCAGCTCAATGGTTCTATGATTTAGTGACAGCTTACCTGAGGTGCAACAGGTCCTTTACCAGCTTATGCTCTCGTTGCCAAGGTGCAAGAACAGCACAGAGAACTACCCCTCAGGTTTATTGGGAGTGGAATGTGATCACCTTACTTGTGTGCACAAAACACAACGTGTTTAGCCACCATTTAAAAAATAAATAAATCCCAAAACATTACCTCCAATATTGATGCACAAACATAAGCTTTATTACATTAAGTCTTCTAAATATATATAAAAAAAAAAAAAAAAAAACTGAACTAGATGCCTAAAAACACTTGAGAAAAACTTGTTGGGAATGGAAATCTGAAGTGTTAATTTAGATTTGACAAGAAAAAGCAAAGATTACTTGCCAGATTAATTGAAACATGTTATTCACACAAGAAAAAAAAAAAAAAGTGTTTGCAAAATCCTTAACCGTTCTGTTAATTTTTTTATCCCTACCCAGCTGGCTTGCAGTGGCAGAGGAAAGCTTAACATCTACACAAAGGGCGCAATTCAAATGTTTTCGCCGGCAGCATTCACCCCCCCCCCACGATGCTGGCATTTCATATCGCAACCCCCAAACATGGCAAGCTGAAATGCACAAAGTGACCTGTTTGGGCGCCCAAAAAGCACTTTGTGATTGCACCCAGAACTTTGGTTTGGCCGCGTAAAACGGCTAAACCTGACCAGACCACTGGGTGCAATCACCACAATAATCTATCAATGGAATATCGCCCCACGATCTGTCACTTTAGACAGGAGTTGGGTGTAATAAAACATATGAATTGCCCTGATCAGACTATTTCTATTTTATATGTGCAACCTGTGTTTACTAATCAAAAAATCATAAAAGCATGCTATGCAAGAGTGCTACTAGATATTTTAGCTACACTTTAGAAACTGCATGGCCACAAGCAAAATAAAAATTAAACTGCTGGGGTTTATTTTCTCTATTTTGCTTTACACTAAGATAAGCTAAAAGGCAAAATGGATAGGTGATATCTACATCAACATGGGGGATGGACGGGGGGGTGGGGACCTAGTCAAACTCACCTCCGAGTTCCATTTCCTCTATCGCTAAATAAACCTGATTTACCACGGTCACTGCGCGACCCAAAACTGCTGTATGCATCTTTGTCTCTGCCTGAATTCCACCCAGAGTTATTATCTCTGTCATAAAAGCCTAAGGGGATAACAAAAAAAATAAGTTAGAACCAAAGTAGACAATTCTTTTGATGTGGATGAATCATGCATTGTGCATCTGTGTTGTAGGTGTCCTGTGTCTGGCCCCTCATTCTTACTTGCAGCATTTAACATTGAACATAGTTAGGTATTCAGGCAGAGGTATGCCCTTCTCTTATGATGCAATGCCCTGACTTTCCTCAGCACAATTACTGAAAGCCAAGACTAAGCGGTACGGTCACGATTATTATGTACCTAACTCATCAGGGATATTTAAATTTTTAATAAAAATATCTAACCGCTATCCCCACAAATTATATCCCCAGGGAAGCTGACACCACATTCACATTGTCAGCTTCTGGAGCCGGATGGGGACTGCAGGGAAGTCTGAAAGTTCTCTATCCTGCACCTGGAACCCCCATTAGCTTACAGTAGTTTACACCATCTGCAGATGGTGTAAACCAACAGTGCTAACTCTGAAAAGCTTCACTTTTTGGAGTTAAGTACATAGGGCTGAGATCGTAGTCCCCATTGATAACAGGTACTGTGATCTCCAGTGCCAATTCACACTGAGCTGTATTCAACTTGATTCGCACCCGCAACACTTTTTCGACTTCCGGATTTTGCCTATTTCGCATGCGGAAAAGTATCGCACACGTGCCCGCGTATCCCTGTAAGCAATCTGAAACAAGCAGAAAGTAGTGTCAGTTTTGGGGGAAATCAGCCTGACACCCCCCAAAAGATTCTGACATGGGGGTTAGCTATGGTTACACCCGCTTTTGCGTTTTTAAACGGGTTCAATAGCTGCTAAATAAGAGTTTTTCTATAAATGGTGCAGAATAGTATTCAGGAGTATTTTTTGCAGAAATTAACTTATCACTGCAAATTTGGGGTACTTGAAAATGGTGACCAGCATATTTTACAGTTGCTGAAGTTTAAAAAATCGTGAAAAATCCACCTGCCGCAAGCCCCTGCAATGAAAAAAAAAAACCCACCTGGGGCATACTTGGGCACCCCCCTGGAGTGTAGTTAGCTAGTTTTTAACTGTCCCCCAATTTTTTTTTGCCCACAAATTTAAAGTGATTTTTTGGGGTGTTAAGGTTAATTTGACGCAGTTTATCCTTGGGGAACTGTCTGAAGGCTGCACGGGGGTTCCCGCAATGTTGCACCCCAAAACACCAATTCTGGACTTTTTTCCACCTGCTATTCATAGGAGAAATTTTTTCGCCTACTACATTGCATTGACTTTCCGCCTAGGCAGAAAGTCTTTCAAAATTACAGCGATACTTGTCCGCCTGGCGAAATTACGTTAATCGGCAAAATTTTCGCCGATTCCGGCATTTCACTCCTGCATTGTTTTTAGTACCGGCTTGATACATTGGCCCCTAAATCTGCAGCACCATTGTAAGAATATAGGATTTAAAGGCCCAACAAGCAAGTACAGACAAGTAGCAGAACACTGTACATAAAAACAGACAAGGTATATAAAAAAGTAATGCAAGATACAAGGAAGCATAGGTGGATGATGGGAGCAAACAAGAATTGGGTACTCAAGAACTAAAGTTTGGTAAATATCTAAATTGCTTCATAAACAACCTAATTACATTCACTTATATGTACAAATTACAATGCCTTGCTGGGTCTTTAAATCTTTTGCACTCTAATATTCGAGCTGCAATCTCGTTCTAATAAAGGCAAAGCTGTACTAAATTGTAAAATGTGGTAAAACCCCCAAAAATGCAGTTTTCAGGGGTTTTACTGAATTCACCATATGTATAAAGTAGCCGTGTCCTGATTAGTAACGCCACCTTCAGCTGGCGTTACCAAATAGAAGCCTATGGGCTTCATTTCGGGATGCACCCCCTTGGGAGGGGTCCGATGCCTCCCATGAGCCCCCGCGGCCTTCTGCCCAGCAGCATCGCAAAGGGCAGGTCTTTCTCAAGAAACTTTTGGCACGGGGTGTCATGGAAAAAATGCTGATAATCTAGGGCGCCGCGATTCAAAAAAGTTTGGGAACCTCTGGCTTACATATAGCACCGTGGTATGTACCCGAAGACAGGTGAGACGTACCGCATCGCTAATACAATGCTTAGTACATCACACCCAAAGCAAATACTTGAGGTGTCTTTCAATGGGATGATGAAGAAGAAATCTGGTGTGCAATTTAAACACTGCTTAAAATAAAACTGAAGTAGCACTTCTCAAATGAATTTTGGGTTAAATGGATGTTTAACCCCCTTAAGGATAGAGGGTATTTTCCTATAGATATAACATGACTGAAGAGCAAGTACATCAGCAGAATACAGGATATCTAGGAAAAGTAAACATATCAAAGTAATGTATTAGTGAGCATTTCCTTCCTGGAAAGTGTGCTTGGCAGTGAGGTCATCGCACACACACATGTGCCTAACATTAGGGGAAGCAGAACAAGGATACAGACTTCAATAAGCACTCCTTGGTAAAATCTAGTTTCGCTACTAAACTTTCTGGAACTAGGGGAATCTTTTAGCAAGAAATGTGAGGCAACTGTACAAAATAATTGCCAACTCTGCAGCCTCAGCAACTTAAGGAATAAGGGTGGACATTACTAATGGGGACAGCAGTTTAGTACATAAGGTACCCTTTTGTATACCAATCACTGTTTTTAATAAATTATATAGATACCTCTGTCAGTGCGACCAGAACCCCTACTGCTGTATCCAGTGCGATCACACCCATTCACCCGGTCATCACTAGCTCCGTTTATGTAGCCATTTCCTCCCCGACCAGAATCCCAGTTTGAATCTTGGGGTGGGGGTGGGAAGAAAAACAATAGTTAGTATTACATGAATGTGTATACAGAGAAAGCTGGCTGTGCCAGGCAGTTTTAGTAGGACGCAACATGTTGACAAATCACCCAAGCCAACCACTTAACTAGTGTCTAAAAGCAGGCTAAAGCAAGCTGATAAACCCCAGTGTAATGCATGTTACATGCACATTAGTATTACTTCATTGATGCCAGATTCTCACATGTAAAAAAATCAGTTAAAATGATTGATAACTGTTAAAAATCAAACATAAGAGAATGCAGCAGAGAGTTACACCCTACAAACCCAAGCATTGGAGTCTGTCAAAACCATTGTGAAATTACAAGAAACAATGACAATCACAGAACAAATGCAGGTTCATTAAAAATAAAATAAAAAAAAACCACCATCATGAAATACTAAATTAAGCCATGAAGTGGAGTGCTACAACATCTTAGGAGTGTGCAGAGAAGAAATCAATTTAAATTGAGAGCAATTTAATTAGAATTCCACTGCAATTCAGACAGCTCAATGGCTAGCTTATGCAGGCCAAGCTATTGTGCAGCCAACACACCAAGACAGGTAACCAACCGTACCATTTCTTTGGGACCACCAATCACCGTAGCCCTTATACACATCTACAGCTGGGTACTGACACCTTGGATAACCTACATGATAATAAATCATTCAGAACAGTTTACCAGCCTCTGAACAACTGAAAAACAACATTGTGAGAATAGAAAATGTAAGCCAACAAATAGCTTTTAATATATCTGCTTCTCAACATTCCCACCCTCTTGGTAACTGACAGGCTTTGCTGCCTGACCTAACATCTTAACAGTGGAGGGTGGGTATAGGGAAGATTAAATGGAGACATTCCTTTTGAGCCACCTGTCCAATTTTAAATCCGTGAAAAGCAGGTACTGTAATGATTTCAACAAGATGAGAATATACGTACCAAGTCTTGAAGCTTCTTTATTTCTTAAGTGAGGAGGAATATAACGCCCTTCTAGAAGAAAAATTTATAAAAGTGGGTTTATTGCTAAATGTTATACTTTGAGAGGCTTGTCTAAACTTCACCTGACCTACTGGATCCATTTTAGTCTCCAACAATTCAGATATACAATTAAGGTAGTCAATGATTTTGGTCCTTGCTCACAATTCTCCTGCATCTATCATTTGACTATATTAACATGTTTCCTATACAAACACTACAGGCCCTGGGTATTCAGGACACTGCCCTAACCTTTGTTTTCATTACTCATCAAATCTCTCATCTAAAGCTTGTTTCTTTGGATCCTCTTCCTTTATCAGTTGAAATACCACAAGGCTCAGATGCCTTAGGGAACTGGTTCTGCTCACAGGAGGCAGGCAGCAGCCCACCACATCCCCTTCCTCTATGCCACTCACTGACTAACCATACCCAAAAAAAATATAAAAACAATGCATTGGGAAAAGCCAGCATGCTTACCGATTTGTATGTTGGGATTTCTGCAACCAGCTCGTTTCACTTCTGATAATGAAGGCATCATAGGAAGCACCACAAATTCTTCCCCATCTACCCAGCTAACAAACCACAGTCCTTAAAATCTACTCTATGGTGTTATGCCTGGAAGAGCGCTTGTGACTTCCTGGAGGGAATATTTTACACCTCCACTGCACTCTGCAAACCACACAGCAGAGTTAGAAATATGCCAGACGGAGTGCCCATCAAGGCAGCCATGGCGAGAACAGCTATACAATCTCTTGGAAAAATAGCTAGCTTTGTTGGATTTCAGCATCCTATATGTGGAAGATACCCAAATAAACCTATCCACTCCAGTATGCTTGCCATCGGTGCCGACCTAAGCCTCAGATAGGTTTTGCCATTTTATCTTGGATATAGCTACTTCAAACTCAATTTTTCAATCAACAGTTAATTGTCCCACCACTTCTCCTGCAGCTCTCTCCTCTGGGGGCCTCACCTTTTCCCACACCCACGACCTGGGGGTCGCCATAGTGGTGGTGTTGGGGTCCTCCTATCCCCTGGTTACTCATACCAACCTAGTGTTCCCGCTAGGCTGTTTTAGCGGGGCGCGGTGCCCTGCCCTCCTTCTGGAGGGCAAAAAGCACCATGCCCTCCAGGAGGAGGGCAAAAAGCGCCCTGCCCTAACAGCCTGCGGGAGCCGTTCTCGCCCGCGGGACGCAGTGTCGCGCGGGTGGACAAGCATGCGCCCGGCGTCTATTCTCCCTTTCTGCAGCGCTTGGGGGCAGCCCGGCATGTCCGTAAGTGCCGGGCACGCCCCCAAGTATGACGAAAAGGGGGACGCATCTTATAGACACGCCCCCTTTTCGTAACCACGCCCCCTTTTTGGACACGCGCGCGCACAACATTGCCCTCTCTAGCTCCGGCGCCCTGCCTGCTGCCGGAGCTAGAGGGAACACTACCAACCCATACCCTCACATTCTCTACATTTGAAGTCCATGCCTTACGCCTCTTCCACCCAGTACACCTGTCATTTACCGTCCCCCTGGCCCTCCCTCCAAGTTCCTTGAGAACTTTGCTTCCTGGCTCCCTCACTTTCTCTTCTCAGACCTTCCCTCCATTATCCTAGGTGACTTCAATATTCCAATTGATATACCCACAGAATCCTCTGCCTCCAAACGCCTCAACCTCACATCTTCACTTGGTCTCTCCCAATGGACCTCCTCACCCTCCCATGTGAGTGGCCATTTGCTTGATCTGGTCTTCACTCACCAATGT
This sequence comes from Taudactylus pleione, assembly GCA_031769625.1. Classification (NCBI taxonomy): domain Eukaryota; kingdom Metazoa; phylum Chordata; class Amphibia; order Anura; family Myobatrachidae; genus Taudactylus; species Taudactylus pleione. The sequence goes on along the minus strand of JAUIMM010000025.1, from coordinate 41,630,090 downwards.
GATAATTCTGATCACTCCAATTCTCCTTTCCCACTTTCTGACCATCACCTTCTCTTTTAACCTGTCCCTCTCTCCTTCCCCTTCTCTACCTCCAAAAGCCACCATCACTAAGCGTAACATTGACGCTATCGACAGTTTCCTTTTCTTCCCTGCTTGACTCTTCTCTCCCCTATCCTCTCTCTCCTGTCCTGACCAAGCCACTTCCCTATACAACGCCTCCCTTACTTCTGCTATGGACTCGGTTGCTCCGGCAATCACTACTCACACTCGCAAATCTACTCCTCAACCCTGGCATTCCAAATGCACCAGATACCTGCAAAAGTGTTCACGAACCGCAGAGCGACAGTGGAGAAGATCACGCTCTATGGCAGATTTCCTCCATTTCCAATTTATGCTCTCATCCTATAATGCTGCTCTCCCTCTCTAAACAGTCTTATTTCAAGATCCTCATCTCCTCTCAGTCCTCTAATCCCCAGCGTCCCTTCACCACTTTCAACTCCCTCCTACGCCCACCCCCTCCTAGTCTCCCCTCCTTGCTCTCTGCCCTTGACTTTGCTACCTACTTTAGATCTAAAATTGATTCCATACGTCAGGACATCATATCCAACCAGTCCCCCAGCTCTCTACCTCCTCCTTTCCCAGATCACCCCTCCCAATCAACTTTACCAACTCTAGCATCCTTCTCCCCTGTATCTGGAGAGGAAGTCATGGCCCTTATCCGGTACTCCCCCTTCCACCTCCCCCTTGAGCCTATACCCTCCCACCTCCTCCACTTCCTCTCTTTCAGCCTGCTCCCAGCTTGCCCACCTCATTAACCTCTCCCCCTCATCAGGCACTGTTCCTTCTGCATTCAAGCATGCCCTTGTCTCCCCCATTCTTAAAAAACCTACCCTTGATCCTAGTCTTCTTTCTAACTACCGGCCCATCTCTCCTCCCTTTTGCCTCCAAACTCCTTGAGCGGATTGTCTACGAACGCCTTACCACTTTTCTTTCTCCCCACTCCCTCCTTGATCCTTTTCAGTCCGGCTTCCGTTCTCTCCACTCCAATGAAACTGCCCTCACAAGTCAGCAACGACCTCCTTGCTGCCAAATCTAAGGGCCACTACTCTTCTCATTCTCCTTGATCTCTCTGCTGCTTTTGACACTGTGGACCACCCTCTCTTGCTGCATATCCTTTACTCCCTTGGTCTAAGTGACACTGCCCTCTCCTGGCTGTCGTCCTACCTCTGACCAATCTTTCTCAGTTTCCTCTCATGACTCCTCTTCCCCCCCACAGCCTCTTACAGTAGGTGTTCCTCAAGGTTCTGTTCTTGGACCTCTTCTATTCTCCCTCTATACTTCCTTTCTAGGTGAACTCATCAGCTCTTTTGACCTCCATCATCATCTCTATGCTGATGATACTCAAATCTACATTTCTTCCCCTGATCTCTCCCCCTCTCTTCTTACTCGTATCTCCAACTGTCTCTCTGCCATCTCTTCCTGGATGTCCCAACGAATTCTTAAACTTAATATGTCTAAGACAGAGCTGATAGTCTTCCCACCCTCCCACATAACCTCACTTTCCACTATTTCTTTATCAATTGATGGTATAACTATCTCATCTAGCCCCAAAGTGCGCTGTCCGAGTCATCCTGGACTCATCCAAACGCTCTACATCTGCCTCCCCTCTCCTACAAGCCCTCCACTGGCTCCCCTTCCCTTTTAGAACCCAATTTAAGGGTCTCACGCTCACTTACAAAGCACTCACCCAATCTTCCCCCATATACATCTCTGATCTCATCTCCCTTCACCCTCTCTCTTCGTTCAACTAATGCACACCGCCTTTTATGCCAGCTGATTACTTCCTCCCACTCCCGCCTCCAAGATTTTGCCCGCACTGCCCTCCACCTCTGGAACTCTCTCCCACTCCCCATCAGACTCTCCACCTCTGATGAAATAATGGGTCTTGAGAGCCCATTTGAAGGATTGCAAAGCCTTCCAGCTGCATTCTAACTCCCTGATACATACACCTTCCTCCCCATCTGTGTCATCCCTGTTTGTCTTCCCCTCCCCTTTTAGAATGTAAGCTCAGGGCCCTCTAACCTCTTTTACTTCTCCCTACTTTAGTTTCATCTACTTCTAAAGCTGCATACACACACAACGATTTTTTTTAATGATTATCGTTAAACGATATTGTTTAACGATAATTGATGGCAAAAATCGTTCACTTTCTGAGTCAAACGATGAACGATTATCGTTCATGCGCGTTCACGTTTGTAGTTTGTCGTTCAGACTTGTCAACAACGATTTTCATTAAGGGAATATGCAAAAATCGTTTGTAGTTCATAAAAATTGTTCATGACATTTAGTAAATGAAAAACTTTGGTAAACGATTGTAGTAAATTTTTTCAAGGGAAAAAATAGTTTACTCAAATCGTTCATTAAAAAAATCGTTGTGTGTATGCAGCTTTACTCACCACTAGGGCACCTAACACTTGGCTGCTTATGATCTGTTGCTTATCTGGGTGTTATGATCACTAATGTAGCAATATGTATTATCCATGTCCTGTATTGTATTGTTCTGTAAGTCGCTTGTCTACAACTTGTTTATGTGCTTTGTAAGGCGCTGCGGAACATTTGTGGCACCATATAAATAAATAACTGAAGTTACCAACCTAACATCAACAATAAACCCTATCCCTCAAGTTCACTGCTTAGGTGTGAACTTTGACTCAGACTTGTGCTTTGCTGCCTGCATTCAATCTGAAACCAAATCATGTTTGTTTCATACAGATATAAAACCTCCACCATACACTTCAAAAAGCCTTCTTACTAGTATTCCCATAACAAGATTAATTCTCGTCATCCATTTTGAATTTGTTGGCCAGACTGCTTGACTCACAACTTTCTGCCACTTCCAACCATTGGTTGCCTGTACATTACAGATTTCAATAACCAATTTACATACACGGCCATAAACAAAACCAACATCTCTTTACTTTATCTCCCATGCAATACTTCATCTCATCCAGACTCTTTGGGCTTGATTTAATCCAGCGCGATTCTGAATAGACCCGGGAGGGTGCTGCCGTAGCTATTCAATTCAGCGCACTGTTTGGTCCGACAGTTACCAGTTAAGTCGGAGAATGCCGGTTCTAGCGACTTAACCTGGGTGTTTAATCGCAAGACCAAGCATTCTCCAATCAAAGTGCCACCGCAAGGCTGTTAGCGCCGCACTAAGCCGAATTCAATTTGAGCAGACCCGCGATACTTTTCCGCCTCTCGGACTTCTCGCCTACTTCGCCTGTTTTGCAGGTGGAAAAGTATTGCGCGCTTGCCCGCATATCCCCGTATTCAATTTGACAGTACACGAAAACGGGACCCGGCGAAACTTAATCAAGCGGAAAGTCATGTCAGATTTGGGGAAATCAGCCTGACACCCCCCAAAAGATGCTCTGACATGGGGGTTAGCTATGGTTACCCCCAATTTGGCTTGCTGAAGCTATTTGGTGTTTTTAAACAGGCTCAATAGCTGCTAAATAGTGTTTTTGTACAAGTGGTGCAGAATAGTATTCAGGAGGTTTTTGCTGAAAATAACTTATCCCAGCAAATTTGGGGTACGTGAAATAGGGGCCAGCATATTTTAAAATTGGAAAAGTTTAAAAAAAAAAAAAAAAAGTGAAAAATCCATCTACATCAGGCACCTGCAATGAAAATAACACTCCTGGGGGCATACTACACCTAAGTCCCCCCCCCCCCCCCCCCCAGTCTAGTTCGCTAGTTTTTTACTTTGTCCCCCCCAACATCTTTTTTCGCCCCCAAATTGAAAGTGATTTTTTGGAGTGTTAAGCTATTTTTCTTTTTACATTTACGCAATTTACCTTTGGGGGACTGTCTGAAGGCTGCAGAGGTGTTACCGCAATGTTACACCCCAAAACCCCAATTCTGCACTTTTTCCGCCTGCTATTCATAGGCAAAACTGTTCCGCCTATTACATTGCATTGACTTTCCATCTAGGCGGAAAGTCTTTCAAGTTGAGTACGGCGATACTGTTCTGCCTAGCAAAATTACGTAATCAGCTAAACTTTTGCAGATTCCGGCTTTTCGCTCCAAATTGAATACGGGCCTAAGCCGAAAATAGCCTCGCAGCCGGCACTAGGGTGCGAGAAGAAATCCTTTCGTTGGACCAAACAGCGTACTGAATTGAATAGCTCCCTCTAGGGGCTATTCCACATCACGCTGAATTGGTTCGAGCCCAATAACTCATCCCATTCAGTTACAGAACATTCTGGGCTACATTCACTAGGTCTACAAAATGCCATACCTCAAACTACACTTTATTTTAGCCTTCAAACAGTCAAGTGTTCCCTGAAAGTACCTCTTCAGCAAGAACATTAATGAACCACCCATATAGCCTCCATGGGGCAATTAAATTCTTTTATCAGTCACCTGACGGAGCAATTTCATTGTTACTTAGACATTTCCGCCCGCCGCCTAAGGTGGCAAGCAGAAATTGAGAGTTATGGCACCCAAATCACTATTTTAGACAGGTTTAGACACTTTGCTAAACCGCTGTCAGTCAGGTGCCCATTAGTTAAGGCACCCAATGGTAGAATTGAATCGTCCACCCATAAGCTTTTCTTTCTAAAAACCTCTGATACACTGAACAAAAAACAAACAAACAAACTCACATTTAGGAGCATATATTATTGCAGGTGAAATGTTAATTACATGTCAGTATTGGTTGCTAACAGCAATAATGACTTCAAGTTACCCCAAACTCAACTTTGTTACTTTATGCAACCCCAAAAAATTAAAGCAATTTAAATGAAAACTTGCTCTATATTTCATTTTTATTATTTTCTAAATGGTTTAAAGTTACCACTAAATCTAGTTTTTCTACTAAATTTCATTTTATTAGTTTGGAATAAGAAACATTTGCTTTGTCAGTTTTTTAATTGAATAAAAATGCACATATCCATTTGCTGCATTTTCAAAGAACAAATTATATTTTGGGCAGTAATAAGAATCATTACTGTTAGCCAATTTTTGGGGGTACAATCTTTTAAATTTACCACAGGGTTTTGGCCATAAAAATGTTGCCACTGGTTTTCTATTAGATACCGCAAGTATCGGGAGAGTGCATACCCAAGGTAAAAGCAAATTGGTCATGTCCGCAAAATGTTTTTTTTTGCAGAGAAAAACCTTGTGGCCAATTGGCTATGTCCCTTACTCTTTCGACACTCTCAGCCCTCTGACCCCAGACCAACACTGCAGTGTAGCTGAATCACAGCACAGCAATAACTTTTTACTCTTGCAATCAAGCTGCATCATTTAGCAATTTGTAGACCTTAATCTCATTTATTAAACTCCTGTCAGTGGATTGTAAATAAGGCCCTCTTAACTCTTAACCATTCTTAGGGCTCGATTCAATTGAACGTGAATGAAATAGCGCTGGGAGCTCTCAGCGCTATTCAATTCTGCGCGTTGTTAGGTCGGGGAATGCCCGTTCAGGGTGTTTAGTCGCGAGAACGGGCATTCTCCAACTAAACTTCCCAGCGAGTTGCTGCTTCTGCCACACTAAGCAGAAAACTGCATCACACCTGTACTTTTGTTGGATTTTTGCTCACACCCCTGGGGGATGCAAGAAGAAATCCTTAAGTGTGCAGAGTTGAATAGCTCCAGGTGCGCCCTCCCTCCGCTATTTAATGCGCGTTCAATTGAAATGAGCCCTTATTGTATTAACATTTCATAGTCGATTGTAAAATGCATAGAAATACGCTAGCTCTACATAAATAGGTGTTGATACTTACTAGTTGAACTGCCACCACTCTCTGCGTCAGCAGAATTCAAGTCTAGGCCAGCAAACTGAAAAAGTGAGAACAAGGTAATTTAATAGCTTACTCTCATTACTCAACACAAACACTACTAACAGCCTTGTTTACACTTTTGCTGCAGAGTAAAATATTCAAGTTGAAACAGCATGGCTCACCATCCAATACTGCAGAGGTTATTCTTTAAACTACATTGCTTCGTGATTTTTACTGCAATGCATATCTCAAAACAGTAAACAAGACATCTACTGGATAGATTTGGAATTGCAACTAAAGATACATGGAAGACGTAATGATTGTACATGCAAGACAAAATGGATGCATATTGAAAAATATACTTCTGCAAGACTGCCACTTAATAGATCCAACAGAAATACATGGATGTTAAAGGTTTACTGGGCACATACAGTAGAATACATGATGCAGCATTGTCAGAGTGATTAATAATGCAGTCTATTAATATAAGACATACAGGGCGGAATTCAATTGATCTCGCGGCCCGCATATCACGTCTAAAGTGACAGGAAATCGCAGGCCGCTATTCAATTGTGCCAGCGTTTCACGCTGATCGCACCCAAAGTGGTTGGGTTTAGCCGCGTAAAACGGCTAACCCCGACCAAAGTGCTGGGCGCGATCGCGAAAAGTGCCGTTTGGGCGCCCAAACAGGACACTTTTCGCCGATTTCAGCCCGCACCCCTCTGGGGCAGCGAGCTGAAATTGAGCGCTAGCAGCTGACCGCACCCGACAAGAGAAACCAGATAGTTAGCTGAAAGCTTGAGGTACTCATTTTCAAATTTTGACCATTCATGACACCAGCAAGCATCAACACTACAGTGACCGTACTATGCTAAAGGTCCCTTTCAGCATCTCATTTCAGTCTAAGACACGTTACCGTTCCAGAAACATTAAATTGTAATATTAGCCATTTATTTTTACTGGGTACATTTAGGGAAAGTTGTGTTATAGTAATATAACATTTTTTTGTAAATGTGGTCTAACAGTCCAATTAAAAGTCCTATTAAACACCAACCAAAAAACAAGGCCTGTACACTTCAAAAAGCATTTACCAGTTTTGGCAGCATGTAGCATCCCTAGAGGCTTTGGGCTCGATTCTATTCTGCGCGAAGTGAACAACGCCGGGAATCAGCTCCTGGAGCTATTCAATACACCACGCTGCTAAGCCCGACTAAGGTTTTCTTCTCGCACCCCTCCAGGGATGCGAGCAGAAATACGACAAAAGTCCAGGCACGAGGCTGTTTTCTGCCCTTTGCCCCTAGAAAACAGCATCGCGCCGGTAAGTTAGGTCTGGGAATGTCCGTTAACGCACCTTAAACAGGGTGTTTAGTCACGAGAATGGGCATTCTCAGACTAAACACCGCGCAGAATAGAATAGCTCCGGGAGCTATCTCCCGGCACCATTTATATTGCAGGCAATTGAATCGAGCCCATTGAGACCAGTTGAAGAGTACTGACCTAATGATCTATTATAGCAGTGTTCTCCCCAGTCTTTTTGCGGGCACACCACCCAACAAGAAACAGCTAACGCCCGACACTTCCCGGCCCAATGCACCGCATGCCCTGTGGGGAGGGGGGGGGGGGTGGGCTTGGGAGTTCCAGGTAGTAGGATGTACGGTGATGCAGCTCAGGCCCACCACATTACAGGGTGGTGTCAGGCTGGAGGGCAGAGATCCCTCCCCCAGTATAAAAGCAAGGGCGCGATGTTCGGGCGGGAACAGTCGCTTGAACACGAGAGTAGACCTGCGTCCACTCTGTCCGTGTAGAAGCTGAAAATAAAAAAAATAAAAAAAAATGTGGACAGTATCTGGGAGCTGTATAAAAAATAAATTGTGGTGCCAACACTAAACATGATGCTGATTCACTAGAGGGCCCAGATCCTAATCAGATTATGAAAAAGCTGAAGAATATATAAAATGTTACTTCAAGTTTAAGTTAGGTCAGGCTTAAAACGTTTTATTATTATGAATATTATATGCCCCCTCTATGCCCATGTGGATGGTAAGGAATGACGTTGGACAGTAGCTGATGACGTCAGGGTACAAAACTTGAAGGGGATCTATCCACTTCCCACTGCATCGTGATGGTTGTATGAGTTTAGATCACAAGTGTCATTCATATGAGACCACCAGCAAGATGTACGAGGTATACTGCATCTAGATTTATAGTGATAAAAACACATAGGTGGTATATAAAGGGAACACGACTGCCTAGACAGGAAGTTATGCCTCACCATCAGTTACATAGCACCTAAAGGCAAAATACGTCACTAAGGCAAACACAATGTAAAGCGTTGAGGGCAATAACACAGAAACCGCCTTACACTACAGCAATGTCGGCCAGCTAAGACGCACAACATGTGTAAAGGGGAAGCCAGCCGGAGGATCGGGGGCGCACGGCTGGGCATGGGCCCGCGATGGATGTGAGGGAGCTGAGCCGGCAGCCATATTAGGAGCCGCGGCCAGCGTGGTAGCGGGGATGTGGGATGAGTAACCCGGCTGCGTGTCTTCCCCCTCCCCCTTTTCTCTCACAAAGGCCGCCATTGTGAGGATGCGACAGCCAGGCCCGACTTCCACATCACTCCCTCTCACCGGCAGCACATCAGTCACCCCGTCCTAAACGGGTACAGCCACCAACCGGGGGCCGAGCGCCATCCCCGGGACTGCGTCACCAGGTCGCCGGACAGTGACTCACCCGCCCGGCCCTGATGACGCACCCGGGCGGCCCCGCGCAGATTTCTGACAGGACACGGAGGCTGCTAGTGGTTCCCTACGACAGCGCTGGGGCGGACGCCCCCCGGTGATGGTGACCGTCTGGGGTAGTATGTAAGTGCGCACACAGGCGCCTCACCGCCAGACTAGGCCGCCATTGTCTGCTCCGCTGCCCCGGCCGCCGCCCCTCCCCCACACACTCACCTGCTGGTCTAGACCGTGAACATTTTCGACGGCCACATGACTCATAACTAAGCGGTAAGGAAGCCGGGATCCCTCGAGCAGGAAAATGGTCGCTGTCTCTCGGTGTACGGATGACGGGGGATAATGACGATTACGGAGGTCTCGGGCTTCTCACACTCGGTAACGTTTCACAATTTACAAAAAAAGTCACAATAAATATGTAGATTGGATTATTGTTGCCGCTCGTATATCAGTGCAATGACGATCACTTGCGACGCGTACAGTACGAGAGATTGCTCCCAACTGAACGCCCGGGCGAGCCGGGCCGTCCTCTTAAATAGAGACGACGTGAGAGTGACGTCGACGCGTACTGTCGGCGCAGGAGAGTGGGCGGGACGGAGATGGCGTGCGTGTGTGTGAGGGAGATCTAGGACCTGGCTGAGCTCGCGGCTCTTCTTGTCTCTGGGCAGTCTGAGCCGACACGCGCCTATCCCCAGCTAGCGCGAGTCTCGCGAGAGCCACTTGGCCAGCCATCTGCGGGACCGCGACCACACACACACACACACACACACACACCCAGTGCCGGCGCCGCTGCTGTTGCAGAGAGAAACCCAGGATGGTGTGACGCATATAGGATGACGTCTTTGTCAGGAGGCGCGGCCATAACGCGTCTACACTGTCATTAGACATGGTTATATGCTGCTTTCTTTGTTGTGATAACAGATTGCTGTGTATGTGATGCGCATGTACATCACCTTAGGGTGGCGCATCACAGTTCGCTGGTTTCTAGACGAAAAAAAAACAAAACCACCAAACATATTCTCCCCGACAGTCACTATAACACGTTTTCCAGCATTTGGTCACCCTCTCCCACTACCTGAACCCAGTCTCTTTGTCACCCCATATACCAGCAGTTACCTTTCCTCCTCTGTAAGTCCTCACTTTTATGACCTGTTTGCAGCTAGTTCCCCGACATATTTTGCTCTGTATGATTTCCAGCAAAGACTTGGATAACCTGTCACTACTTGTTATTCTGTTTGCTGTACCATTTACTGTTTATTGTGAAAACTTCAATAAAAAAATGATTTACAAAAACTATAGGGCACGATTCTATTCAACGCGATGTAAATAGTGCCGGGAGATAGCTCCCGAAGCTATTCAATTCATCGCGATGTTAGGTCGGGGAAGACTCATTCTCGCGCCTTAAACAGGGTGTTTAGGCGCAATAACGGGCATTCCCTGACCTAACTTCCCGGCGCGAGGCTGTTTTCCAGGTGCAAAGGCCAGAAAACAGCCTCGCGCCGGGACTTTTGTCGGATTTCTTCTCTCATACCCGGAAGGATGAGAGAAGAAATCATTAGTCGGACTTGGCAGCGCGGTGTATTGAATAGTTCCGGGAGCTCACTCCCGGCGCTATTTACATCGCGTTGAATAGAATCGTGCCCATAGACTGTTTACCAGTGTATATTGACGAGATACAGATTTTACCAATTTGGTTTTCTTTTAGATTTGCAGTTTTCATAATCTGCCACATCACTCAATATCAGGGCCGGCAATAGAAATATTGTCCCCTGTGCCCACCCGCACCCTAGACATGCCACGCGCTCACACATAGATAGATGGCCATCCTGTTAAACAAGCACTGAAACGTTTTTTTGATTCTGTCAGGGTGATTTATTGCCATGAGTGCCGCATTTTGGAGGATATATATATATTATTATCTTTTATTTATATGGCGCCACAAGTGTTCCGCAGCGCCTTACAAAGTACATAAATTGTAGACAAGCGACTTACAGAACAATACAATACAGGACATGGATAATATATATTGCTACATTAGCGACCATATCACCCAGATAAGCAACAGAGCATAAGCAACCAAGTGTTTGGTGCCCTAGTGGTGAGTAAGAAGTAAATTACACTAAAGTAAGGAAAAGCACAAGAGGGTAGATGGTATAAATGGAGCTGTCTGGCACTCGCATATCCAAAGTTACATTTGCCAAGGTGTCCTGTCCAGAAGTAAGCAGGATGCTCCAAGCACAAACTGAAAGTAAAACAGACGGCACTCCAGGTCTTGCATAGAAAGATCACTTTGTATTGAGAAATTTAAGCAATCACGTTTTCGATGCTATCCTGCACCGTTTTCAAGACAATAAAATAGTGCACAGAATAGACAAAAAAATCCTACAGTAAAAAAGCAGCCTACTTACCCCACCATATACAGATAGAAGTGACCACACTAGTAACCGCTGGGAACCATGTCCAACGTGGTACATTCACACTCTTGTTTCTTCATTGACACCTGGCTGCAGGCATTCAGGGGCACTGCTGCGTCTGGGGTTGTCTGGCAGTGAGTGTTTCCTTACTGTTCACTGCTCTGCTCCTTCTCCTCTTCAGTTTACAGGGCTGCCCGCAGCGACAGGTAAGGGCCGGCGCTCAGCTCAGCAATGACGTTGCAACGTTATCCGTATAATGTGTACTGCGTAGTACCAAAATGAACCGGTCCAACTGACGGGGGTAGCCAGGGTTGCTGGGGACGGCTTGATTTTTTATTTTTGCCTGCTTGCGCCAGACGGGCAGCTACACTATTTAGTTTATACATAACTATTAGGTGCCAGGCCCCATTTTGTGCCCCTAAACTTTGGGGCCCCTCTGAACCTCGGGGCCCGGGACAGGTGTACACTTTGTACCCCCATGTCGCTGGGCCTGCCCAATATGGGCATGTAATTTTTTCATACATGTCAACTTAATCCTGTATTTCCTGATTCATTGGATTGCAATTAAATGAGCTGCATTAAGTACACTCCTCTCTCCTGCAATCTTGGGGATCAAATAAATTAGCTGCGACGGAGGGGGAAGATGAAATGCCATGGAAAACGCTGGCAATGGCACCTCATGTTGCAGGCCAATCTCATCCCGGACTTGCAGATTTTTGTTCTACCACCTGTGCCAGCTTCTGCGCCCGCCTATTGTACCAGCCCTATGGGGCTGCAAACAACACCAGAATTACAACAGGATGTGTGACTTTAATGTAACCACAAAAGAAGCTAAAAATCGCAGTAAACAATACACAGTACAGTCAATGGCTTCAGAGTTCAAGTACCCAAGTCAGTTGGAGCACATGACATGCTAATTGAACAAGACACAAATAAACATAATTTTTTATAAAAATCAACACTAATAATATGGGTAGCCTTCCCCTTCCTAAAATGAGTAGTAGACATACATCATTTTGTAAAAGAAGTATTCAGTAAAATTTTGCTTTTAAATTGCAGTTGTAGCACTTTAATTTGCATTAACATGTGTGACTTAGACACAGTCAACGAATCAGACGTGGTCTGCATTTGTCATCATCAGTGTGCAACTTTCAACAGTATTTGAGTACTCATGTCCTTGCAAACAGGCGTATATAGTGCATCCGGAAAGTATTCACAGCGCTTCACTTTTTCCACATTTTGTTATGTTACAGCCTTATTCCAAAATTGAATAAATTAGTTTTTGTCCTCAAAATTCTACACACAATACCCCATAATGATAACATCTAAAAAAATTTTTTGAGATTTTTGCAAATGTTTTGTAATAACTTTTTGTTGAAAGTTTTACAATAAAGAATACAAATTATAGATATATAAAGTGTTACAGACACTGATTTTCATGTTCATCTTATCGATTTGAACAATACACATGAAATCATACCACATGTCCATGCAAAAATTAAATCTAAGTAGGTAATAAGATGCGATATCAAATTCCTTGAACTTTCAATATAGAACCTTACATATCCTAATGTTCAGAAATAAAGAGGGCAGAGCAGAACAAAAGACATGACTATGGGAAGAAACATGAGAGAAAGAGGGACATAGTAAATATATATGTTTATTTTATTCCCCTATGTCCTGAATTGCGAACAAAGCACTTATATTTATCTAGGACATAGGTATTGAGCATGAAATATAACAAGTGACTGAGTCGGGTCGTTGGCACTTGAGAGCGTCTCTAAACAAAACATACAATTACATTTCCAATACAATTTTCCTATGAAGAAACCAATCAGTAGAGTGAAATATATGGAATATATGGTCTTGTGACTGTTGAGGTAACGTGTCTATATATATATATATATATATATATATATATGCCCCATTTACGGTAAAATTTTATTACTCCATTTTCAATATAGGCAGACTGCCTATCAAACTATAGGATTTGGATAATTTTTTGTTGGACCTCGGCAAGGGACGGGAATGAAGAAGATATCCAATGTTTTAGAATTACTTTTTTAGCTATGGTAAGGAAAATTGTGAGAAGAGGGATCAGGCTTCTCCTCTTCACTCCAAGCTCCCAGTTTTTAAAATTTAAACAGAGACATGCTAGTTTACCTAAATATAGGTTTAAAGAAAAACATGAATTGACATAAAAGATCACTTTTATCCAGAATTTTCTAATCTTGTAACAGTCCCAGAAGCAATGGAGAAAACCAGCATTACACATATGACATTTCGTACATTGACCAGACTCAGAGATGACCATGTGTTTCCTCTGTGCAGGGGCCACATAGGCTCTGTGGATTACTTTAATGTGTACCTCTTGTAAGTAGGAGGACTGGAGAATACGTAGAGAGCTGTCGTAATGTAGGAAGAGTTCTTCTGATGTGGGAGCAAATGCGGTTTCCCTACTCCAGAGGACACTCATTTTGTCCCCATAGAGATGATGAAAGGAGGTTTGTTAGAATAGAGTATAGCATTTTTGTCTTATACGAAGAACCAGAAATATGTTTGAGTATCAAGACTAAATGATCTGTTAGTATTTGAGGAGGTAGGGCCTGAGGAAGGGTTTGAACATAGTGTCTCAATTGTAAGTACATAAAAAAATCCCGATTGGGAATACAATAAGTAGTTTTTAGACTAGAGAAGGGCATTACTGTTCCACCCAGGTCAAAAACTTTGGAGATGTTGCTGAGACCTTTTTCAGACAAGATTTTAAATTTGTTGCCAGACAGAAGGGGGAAAGCAGTGTTTCCCCGAAGGGGTATTAGAGGAGTATTGAGGTGATTCCTGCCTAGTTTCTTTATTGACAGCCATGAGTAGTATGTGTCTCGAAAAATTACATTGTTTAGGATATGGGGCGGCATGTTCCTGGGTATATTGTGGAGAAGTGCTCCTGGGGAGTACGGGGCAAGTAGAGCAAGATCCAATGGCAAGTCAGTATATGTGGCTTGTTCCAGGAGCCAGTCACTAATATATCGGAAGAAGATTGATGAGTAGGCTGTGAAGTCAGGGATTCACAGTCCCCCTTGCGGTCTAGATAATTTTAATTTAGATATAGCAATTCTGGGGAGTTTACCTTGCCATAGGAATTTAGAAATCATATTTTGTATATGAGTTATATCTGATTTGGAGAGGGCAATAGGGAGCATCTGCATTAGATAGAATATTTTAGGGAAATTTATACTTTTAATCACCGCAGCCCTGCCTAATAAAGATATAGGGAGGAGTTTCCAGCTATCTAGTAATAGTGATACCTTGGAAATTATTGCTGCAAAATTCAGCTTATATAGTTGAGAGAGTCCCGAAGGGATTTGGACTCCTAAATATTTAATTTTAGAAGTACTAAGTTTGAATTGATGTAGCATTGGTAATTGTTTTAATAGATCAAGGGAACCTGATAGAGGTAATATCTCCGATTTGTCTGTATTTATTTTGTATCCAGAAATGAATTCAATAGGTGCATAATCGCAGGGATAGTGGTTGATGGATTTGACACAAAGAGCAGCATGTCGTCTGCAAAGAGAGCGACCTTCTGTGCGGTGTCCCTCACCACTATGCCTGTTACTAAAGGGTCTGAGCATATAGCGATTGCAAGGGGTTCTATCGCTATAGCGAATAGGAGGGGTGATAGGGGGCAGTCTTGTCTGGTGCCTTTTTGGATGGAGAATGGGGTGGATTTGTACCCGTTACAAACTATATGGGATTGGGCTCCATGATACACTGTAGCGTTTGAATTATATCTATGAAGTGTTGTGGGAATCCAAATTTGTGTAAGGTATGATGTAGATGCGACCATAAAACTAGGTTGAATGCCTTTTCGGCGTCAAGGGAAATGATGAGGTTAGTATCAGGGTTTTGAGATTGTTGGATATATTGTATTATTCCTAGGACCCTTCTAACATTCGTTACTGAGTGGCGTCTGCTTATAAAACCAGATCTGTATGGATTATGGAGGGTAAAAGGGGTTTGAGTTTTTCTGATAATATATTTGTTAAGATCTTATAGTCCAAATTTAAAAGTGAAATAGGTCTATACGACCCCGGTAAAGCTAAATCACGACCCGGTTTGGGTAAGACTTTTATGGTTGCCATATTGTAGTACAATGGGAGAGATTTAGATACAATGATATGGTTATACACCAAGTCCAAAGTATCACTTATTTGTGGTGAGAGAATTTTATAGAATTCTCCTCCTAGGCCGTCAGGGCCAGGGGCTTTGGCAAGTTTAAGATTTTTCTTCAGCCGAGGATATTGGGGTGATGAGTGACTGGGCAGCCTCTGGCGAGAGTTGTGGATATGGAATACTTTGCCAAATTTGGGATTCATGAGTCGGTGACGTAGGAGTATTAACTAGGTTAGGAGAATGGGGTGAATGCGAATACAAAGTTTCATAAAAACTACGCATCATAGAAGTAATTTGGGCATTAGAAGTGGTGAATGTACCATCTTGTTTTTTGAGAGGATTAACTAGCATTGGAGTGTGTCTCCCTTTCAATAGGTTGGTCAGGAGACATCCCATTTTATTGCCAAAATTATGGAATTTATGGTTGACAAAAAATAAGTACCGGTCTCCCATACTTTGTAAAAATTCATCAAAGCATGTTTTTTCGGTTAGGTATTTAAGTTTATTAGCAGGTAACGGGTGAGACTTAAAGGTTTGAAACCAGGGCCGGATTAAGGTTTGAGGGGGCCCTGGGGCAACAACTTTGTGGGGGTCCCTATCAATATAATTGTATATATTTATATATACACATAAACCACACGCATATATTTATATACTTACACACACCTACATACATTCAGACAGAAAAACACATATATACACACACCACACATGCATGTGTCATACATACTGTACATTACACACAAACATACATACATACACGTCACAAACACATTTCACACACACACACACACACACACACACTTACCTTGCACCATCTGCACTGCATGTTGTGGATGGAGAGGGGACCTGGCAGGAAGGCACCATGTTATTAAGCTCCACCCCCTCGCGCTTTGCCCGTTATTCGCGGGTCAATCAGAAAGAGGCGGAGCCAAATGACACAATTGTAATGGAAATGCATCATACTGGCTCCGCCTCCAGCCGATTGATCCGCAAATCGCGGCATTTTGCCACGAGGTGGGTGGGGCTTAATAACGGTGCCTGCTCTTGTGCAGCTGCTGCTGCTGTGTGGGGGCCCTTTAGGTGTGGGGGCCCCGGGACGACTGCCCCTGTCGCCCCCCTATAATCTGGCCCTGTTTGAAACGCTTCCGAAAGGGCATTTTGCCTGATTATGTAAGAGGAGGCATATTTTCTGTGAATCGAGGACACATAGTAGATTATAGCTCCACGTATAACCGTTTTGGCTGTTTGCCAGAAGAGAAGGGGGTCGGTGGTGGCATGAGAAGTGTTATTATTTTTAAACTCATCCCAAATTGATTCTAAACGAGATTTGAACTTAGTAGAGTGGGCTAAGTGTGAGGGGAATCTCCAGGTAGAATAAGAACCCTTCTCAATGGCTGTATGAATAGAGGTCGATACCAAAGCGTGGTCTGATAATGCTGTTGGTTCTATCACTGTGTCAGAAATTCTGGGAAATAGCGAGTTGGATATGAATATGAAGTCTATCCTAGAAAAGGAGTTGTGAACCGATGAGTGGCATGTGAACTCCTTATCAATGGGTTGCAGTGCTCTCCATACATCAATCAAATTTAACCTTGAAGAAAATCAGGGTATGCCGAGTTTGGGGGTGGTGCTGCTCTGAGAAGTATGATGTGATCTATCTAGAATGGTAGAAGATACCAAATTAAAGTCTCCACATACAATTAGGGGGAGATCTATAGACGGAATTAATTTGGATATAAGCGTTTGGGAAAACAATTTGGAATAGGTGTTTGGGGCATATACGTTGCACTAGATATATGAAGTATTTAGGTAGGAAATATTAGCTATAACGTATCTGCCCTCTGGGTCTGCGTCTGTAGAAGATACTGTTATTTGGAGAGATTTTTTAACTAATATGACTACCCCTCGTGCCTTTGAGTTAAAAGGGGTAGCTGCTAAAATTGACCAGCCCAACATTTGCAATGTATTAGTCTCTGAGTGCACCAAGTGTGTTTCTTGGATGAAAACGATGTCTAGGTTGCGAAATAAATAGAGAAGTAATTTTCTCCTTTTAAAGGGGGAATTTATACCTCCTATATTCAAAGTACCAAATGTTAGCTGGGACATTGATCGGAATTAATGTGGAGGATGTCAATAAATAAAATAGCCCTTTACAAATATCATGCAATAAGTGATGGGGTGAGGAGGAGGAAACAGTAGGAAAGGGACAATACAACATAGACTCAAAAAAAGAAAAGGGGGGGAAGAACACACTAAAAGACATAAAGCTCCCAACAGTGGCGAGAGCCAAAACTTGTTGAAGAAATATAACTTCTGGTGTATCAATGCAATTAGACTTACTGAAAAACACATAGTAATTCTTATCCTGGTATTGCTCCCAACACATTCTGGCTGATTAAATGAACAGGTAATAATATGGAAGCTATAAAAAGCCATAAATCTACATATAGGAGGTCGTTACCCCAACATGGAACATCATACATCTATAAGTACACTGTAGAAAAGTCATCATAACAGGTGAAAGAAAAGAAAAATAAGAAAAGAATTGGCATATAAATTTTGAATATAAACGGGATATATACAGAACCCGCAGGATGCAGAAAGGATTTTCCAATTGTTAGCAGATGACCTTCCCATCACTGGATCCAAAGAGCTTAAGAAAGACTAGCTATATTTGGTTGATAAGAGTGTCCAGACACAACTCAATGAGGGGGAGAAGCGGGGTCAGCGATGTCTGACGTGCCAGACTGTTTTTCCTCTCTAAGATATGCTTGTGCGTCTTCAGGATTAGTGAAATCCACGTGTGAGTCCCCTCGGAAGATGCGGAGCCTGGCAGGGTATATTAGCGCAAATTTTCTTTTTTCCTTGATAAGGGTAGAGCAAATTGGGGAGAAGGCTTTTCTGGCTCTTGTTAATTCAACAGAGAAATCTTGGAAGAGATAAAGGGGGTCATTCAGACCCACTCGCGAGCGGCAGTATGCTCGCAAGTGGGTCGATGTTCCCCACTGCACATGCGCACGATGGAGGGAGCTCCGTCGTGCGCATGCGCGAGACCCGGGGAGCGACGGGCTTCCCATCGCTCCGGGTCTCGCACAAAGGGGGCGTGCTGTCGATGTTGATTGACAACACGCCCCCTTTGGAGGGCGTGCCGGGGGCGTGCCTGCCAGACGGAGGCGTTCCCATGGGAACGCCTACTGTCTGAAGCCGGCCCCACTGACATCACTAGTGATGTCAGTGGGAGTGATTTTGGCTCTGATAGAGCCAAAATCGCTCCTGGGCTTGCGGCAGCGAGACCCTACCGCAGGGTCTCCGTCGCAAGTCCGATGGTCGCGATGGTCAAGACCATCGCGACCATCTTTTTGGCCGCTCGCATATGCTGTGGGTGGTCACCCACAGCTATGTGAGCGGCCAGGAGGCCGCTCCATTTTCATGGAGGAGGGCCCTGATTCAGAGCGAGTGCTCTGGTCAGAGCGTCCGGCTCTGAATCAGGCCCAAAGCCTTTTTCCTTCCCAGACAATGGATTTGGATTTGCGGGATGCAGTCCAAAATGCCAGTTTATGCTGATAATTCATGCATCGAAAAAGCGTCACACGTGGGCGGCTGTCGTTGGATTTTGGGATGGGACCGACTCTATGAGCCCGCTCTATTATTAGGTTGCGGCATTCCTCCTCTATTCACGATGGAAGTGTGTTACGCAGGAACTGATATAGGGAGGAGCCCTAATGCTTTCAGGTAAACCGACTAACCTTGTATTGTTTCTGCGAGACCTATTTTCAAGGTCGTCAACTTTATTCCAGAGATGGAAATTATCCTTCTTTAATCTCTGGATAGCATATTGAGCATCAGATAGGTCATGGCAGATTGACCCTATACGATTTTCAGTGTCAGCAACTCTGTGTGTCAGGTGCTGTAGCTGTGTTGAGATTTCTGTCACTGCACACTTTAACAGGGGGGACATTGTAGATTGAATTGCCTTCACCACCTCGTTATAAGAGACAGGGGTATCCGGATCACGGCGTACCTGTGGTGAGTCAGCATTAGCATGACCTGCTGCCGCTTTCTTAGAAGCCGGTGTAGCTGCCTGTAATTCAGCGTCCGGCGCCATGCTGTTATCAGCGCGGCGCTTCTGTTGTTGCTGCTGCGGGGCTTTCTGCGGTGGATGGCCAGTCACAAATAGGTCCATGCTGAGGGGAGACCTCCCGGTGTGTTGCAGGGGCGAATGGGTCTGATAATAGAGACCGAAAATCCGTCTTGTCTGCTGATTATAGCCGGTGGAGGAAGGGAGCAACACGGAGTACTTCACTCCTCCATGCAGCCGGAACCGGAAGTGAGATTTTTGCAAATTTAATAAAAAAAAAAAAACTAAGAAATCACATGTACATAAGTATTCACAGCCTTTGCCATGAAACTCAAAATTGAGCTCAGGTGCATCCTGTTTCCACTGATCATCCTTGAGATGTTCATACAGCTTAATTGGAGTCTACCGGTGGTAAATTCAGTTGTTTGGACATGATTTTGAAAGGCATACATCTGTCTATATAAGGTCCCACACTTGACAGTGCATGTTAGAGCACAAACCAAGCATGAAGTCCAAAGAATTGTCTGTAGACCTCCGAGACAGGATTGTCTCGAGGCACAAATCTGGGATAAGGTACAGAAAAATATCTGCTAAGGTCCCAATGAGCACAGTGGCCTCCATCATCCATAAATGGAAGAAGTTTGGAACCACCAGGACCCTTCCTAGAGTTGGCCGGCCATCTAAACTGAGCGACCGGGGGAGAAGGGCCCTAGTCAGGGAGGTGACCAAGAACCCGATTGTCACTCTGTCAGAGCTACAGGATTCCTCTGTGGAGAGAGGAGAACCTTCCAGCAGGACAACCATCTCTGCAGCAATCCACCAATCAGGCCTGTATGGTAGAGTGGCCAGACGGAAGCCACTCCTTAGTAAAAAAGCACATGGCAGCCCGCCTGGAGTGTGCCAAAATGCACCTGAAGGACTCTGGTCTGATGAGACAAAGATTGAACTCTTTGGCGTGAATGCCAGGCGTTATCTTTGGAGGACACCTGGCACCGCTCATTACCAGGCCAATACCATCCCTACGGTGAAGCATGGTGGTGGCAGTATCATGCTGTGGGGATGTTTTTCAGCGGCAGGAGACTAGTCAGGATAGAGGGAAAGATGAATGCAGCAATGTACAGAAACATCCTGGATGAAAACCTGCTCCAGAGTGCTCTTGACCTCAGACTTGGGCGACGGTTCATCTTTCAGCAGGACAACGATCCTAAGCACACAGCCAAAATATCAAAGGAGTGGCTTCAGGACAACTCTGTGAAAGTCCTTGAGTGGCCCAGCCAGAGCCCAGACTTGAGTCTGATTGAACATCTCTGGAGAGAACTGAAAATGGCTGTGCACCGATGCTTCCCATCCAACCTGATGGAGCTTGAGAGGTGCTGCAAAGAGGAATGGGCAAAATTGCCCAAAGATAGGTGTGCCAAGCTTGTGGCATCATATTCAAAAATACTTGAGGCTGTAATTGCTGCCAAAGGTGGATCAACAAAATATTGAGCAAAGGCTGTGAATACTTACGTACATGTGATTTCTTAGGGGTTTTTTTTATTAAATTTGCAAAAATCACAAAAAAATGTTTTACACGTTGTCATTATGGGGTATTGTGTGTAGAATTTTGAGTACAAAAATGAATTTATTCCATTTTGGAATAAGGCTGTAACATAACAAAATGTGGAAAAAGTGAAGCGCTGTGAATACTTTCTGGATGCACTGTATGTGACTTTTTGCCGGCCATGCTGCAATTTACATTAACAAGTGCTTACTGTACTTTTAGCTGCATATATTTGCCTCCTACAATCCCTGTTCCAACTCCCTTGTCATAGGGAGTCACAAGTGAATGCAAATATAACTTCCTTTACCTAATAGTCCAGGAATACAATGGTATATTTAGGAAAGCATTTTGCACCCTTGCCAGGTTCAATAATTGAAGATACTGTTAGGAATCAAAGATGAAGTACAAAAACGTGAATCATTTATTAACACAGGTGTCATTAAATAATTGTCAATTGTTTTGGCATTTATAGTTTCCTCATGCTGAATGATAAAATACAATGCTTCATCATTGAGTTGTATTAAGGGGGGGCTTGTGTCCTGGGCCCCTCTCGCTTGGGGGCTCCCCAGACCATAGGCAAACGCAGGGGGGGTTTCCATCTGCCTGGAAACCCCACTCCCCAGCCCTCACCATGACCACAATAGAAATAGTAATATAATAGAATTTTACAAGTGCTGCATGTTATTCTCAGTATTACAAATTAAATAATACCACCTGTGGATCTTTTCACATGTATCAGCTATTAATAAATAACCTGTGCATCAACTAGGAGATCTGGAAAACATGTACTGTTAAGGATGTGCTGCTATAGAGCCCAATATGTACATATATGTCCAGGGCAGTGCTAGGTTATTCTTCCGCTCCCCCAGACTCCCGGACTTGCTCTAATACTCTGGAATGGTGCACACATCTAAAATAAAAACATTCAGCTCAGGCAGGATGGCCCTACTGCTGCATCTAATGGCTTACTGTGATTCCTGGTCTTGTACATGCTGGAATTACGACACACAATACACTTTGTATGATGCATATTAAAGCTGGATAAGTGCTAATTCTGCCCTCTTCATGGACTGGCCACACTCACTCTAAAATCAAGCATTTGGATACCCCCCTCTAGAAATCCTGCGATTGCCACTGCAGACTGGGGTGGCCAGTCACCGAATACTTGTGTTTGTTATTTTAAAATAGTGCACCTCGGAGACCCTAAGCTGCCGGGTTAACAGGGCCATTCACCTCAGCAGCCTTGCCCTAGGTCTCCAGGTGAACCACAGCATTCATCTCCAGAGAATAGTGCCTCCACCTTTCTTACCATGCTCATTGTCAGTTAAATGAACTACACCAAGCAGCGTAGCATGATTCACATCATCTGTCTGTTTGCCCCAGCTACCTCCTCCTGTGGGGACTATGTGTTGGGGGCTACGAAGCTTTGGGAGGAGAAGACAGTCTTGCTGGAGGTGAAGCATTGGAGACAAGGACATGCTGCTCATGCCTGAGCTGTAGGACCCATAAAAGAATCTGACAATCGCTGCTCATGTACTTGTGGCTGGAAAAGCATCTTGACTTTTTACTCATTGCCGATGATGCCAAATTTGCCTGGCTGGATGTTCTGCTGGAGGAGCTGAAGGTTTAACAGCTATTCTATGGCGTCTCTCCCGGCTGCGGCCGAGTGATGTCTGGGTGTTGTGTAAAAAATAAGAAATATGGTAAGAACTTACCCTCGTTATCTCTATTTCTATGAGGTCCATAGGGTCCACAGGTAACCTTTGGGTATACATGATACAGGGTCATCTGGGCACCACGCAGTTAAATTCTTCCAGGATGCACCGGGGCCTTCCCCTATACCCCGCCCCCAGGCCGGGTGCTCCTCAGTTACATAACAAGCCATAGGCCAGGGGAGGAGAGAGAGGGAAGGAAGTCTGGAACACTCAAGAACTACATTCTCACAGAGAAGGAGGTGGAAAAAACGGTGACCAGAGCAAAGCCCATTTGAAGCACATGTGCATCAGGGCTGGCGCCCTGTGGATCCTATGGACCTCGTAGTAATAGAGATAACAAGGGTAAGTTCTTACCATATCTCTTATTTTCTACTTCGGGTTCCATAGGAGGTCCACAGGTAACCTTGGGGATTTCCCAAAGCAGTTATCCACAGGGGTGGGGGATGCTCCTGTACATAAAGGAGAATCCGCCGCCCGAGGGGAGCATCCTGAGTGGCAAGCTAGAGGTCTGAATAACAAACCATGTGGCCATCCTACCAAGCTGTATGGCTTAAATGTAGCTTAACTGGCCATTCTCTCTTGTGCCAACTAACAAAGAGTAAACAAGGAGTCTGAATTCCAGAGAGAGAACTGATACGATCCCCATGAATCCTGGCGGTACGTCCTAAAACAAATGAGTCTGTCACAATAATTTCTGCATTAAAGTGAGAAATTAAAGACTACCTTATAAAGGAACCCAGGGCAAGTTTACAACAACTGCCCTGTCCCTGCGGTCAGTAAACCATTTGAAATCCACTAATCCTGTGGTTCAAATGGAAAGCCCTAAAGGGCCCTAATTATCCTGGACACATGAGCTGAAACAGTACCAGGTGAAGAGACTATTCACCTGAATGTATGTTCTGATGGCTGAAGAATCCGTCTAACCATTCAGCCTCCTAGTATGAACTCCACCCCAATTTCCTTTTGGATGATCCTATGTCAGAGTGCAAGACACCTCTGTCATTGCTACTCGACTTTGGGTTACTAGCCAAATAAGACACTGTTATGGTGTTGTCTATGACTTCACAGACACTCCGTGAAGTATCAGCCTTTTAAGTCTTTATACAAAGAATATGATGAGGAAACCATCTTTATGGAAAGAATGGGCATTCCCCAGAGAGACTACCTCTCTTACCCAGGCATGCATGGTAGCCCTGGGTGAACTGAAAAGGTCGGCCTCCCACCCTGGGCCCCCCCAGGATGAGGCCCGACCCGTCAGGCGGAGGGCTTGTCATCAGGCTTGGGACTCCAAGACTGCCTACCTGGCCCGGCCGCCCTTCTGGTATTAGATGGCCTGGGAAAGGTCTGAGGCCTGGCTCTGTCTAAAGTCCAAAAGTTTCTAACAGACAGAGTCCAAGTCCATGAAGTGGTTGGAGCTGAAGGCAAACAAGCTGTTCTGGTTGTAGCCAAGTTACTGACAATTTTGTCTAACTCAGAGCCAAACAAGAGCTTCCCATCATAAGGTAAACCGTCCAATCCTTTCTTGGATTCAGCATCCGTTGTACAAGAATGGAGCCACAGGGTTCGTCGAGCTGCTTTGGCTGCTGTAGAAACCCTGGCCTGTAGCATACCAATGTCTAAGGCTGCCTTATTTATATATTTAGTGGAATCTCGAAGATTCCACTGATAATGCTTCCCTGGCGTCTTCTACGCATTCTTTAAGCGATTCACTAGTTGATCAGACAATGGGAATACATGTTCAACCATCTTTTCTTCCATAAGATATGCATGTCTGGATTTAGGCACGGGAGGCTCATCCTCCTCACTAATCAGGACTGCTTTAACAGCCTGTATTAGCCCAGTAATATTTAAACTTGACTGACCTCCACTTCCTGAGGAGGGGACTCAATGTCGGACACAACAGGGAGTAGACCCTCATCTGATGTTACATCCTCATATAGATTGGCCTGTGAGGACCACCTGACCATTTTCCTAGGTCTAGTGCTAGGTGCGTTAACCTGCCGTATTTCGGTCGTACCTTGTAATGCCGCAGGAACGGTATTAATCCAGTGTGGGTGTAGTACCTGTGTGGGTACATATATCTGCGGCAAGATCTGGGCTGGCAAAAGACGTTCTGCCATCTTTGTCAGTACCCCTGAAACATAGTCCCCTGGTAGCGGCTGTTTTGCGGCAAGAGTTGCAGAGGAAGCTCGAGGGGTATAACATTGCATACATAACTGTTCAGAGGTTATGTCTCCTGTTCTTAAAACTGCTGTACATTTCTGGCAATGCAGTCTATTAGTTGTCTGTCCCCCTGAAACATAGTTTCCTAGCTGCCGCTGCTGTGCGTCAGAAGCCGCAGACAAAACCGGGGGTGCATAACAACGCAGACATATCTCCTCAGAGATTCTGGGCCTGATTCAGAGCGATTCGCTATTAGCGCTCGCTCGTTCAGAAAAAGGGGGTGGCTATTCAAATGAACCGTTCGCTCTTTGCAGTCTGTTGCCGCCTCTATGTCTGAACGAGCGAACAAAACATGCGGTCGTTTTTTGGATAAAAACGCCCCCTGGCCGCTCGCATCCTACGTCATGTCCGTTGTTTATTAGATTAATCGAGTACATCGACCAGCGTATGAACTGCTTGCTATTCTTGTGGTTGGTTTTTCCTACCACAAATTTGCGAGCAGTTCTGACTATAAAATAACCCAGTGACTTGGTCAGTGACGCTGCTGTATTAATTATGCACACGGAACGAACAAGCGGACGCTTACGAGCGGCTCTGAATCAGGCCGTCTGTCTTCTGTCTTTAAAACTGCTGCACATTTCCTGCAAAGCAGTCTAGTAGTTGTTAGTCCCCCATAGTTCTCTGGCTGTGGCTGCTGTGCTTCAGAAGCCGTAGATAAAGCTGGAGGGGCATAACACCGCAGACATAAATTTTTAGAAACTGTGGGGTAAATTTATCAAAGGTCAATTTGGCATTTTGAGTGATTTGAGGTGCGATTTTCATTCGTTTTGTATTCGATTTTGCATTTGGATATTTACTAGGCCAAATCGAATGTAAAATCGAATTTCAAATCTAATTGAAAGCCGTTCATTGGCTGAGAGGCGGGGCCTGACCTCTCTCACCCAATGAATGCTCAGACACGGAACTTCTATTTTAACACTACACTAATAGAATCAACTCGCAACCCGCCGCCCAGCGGTGGCGGGGATAGCCCCGGGCTATGACCTTAGGCTAGGGGTACCATGGAGAGGGAGACCCCTTTATTGGAGGGGTCTCCAACTCCCCAAGGATCCCTGGCCTGGGCTGACTAGCAGTCAGGGCTGATGCTGTGGCTGGGGGGCCCGGTGATAGAGCTCCCCTTGGCTGTGGCATCAGTCCCCCGTTAGAAAGAGTCCAGGGCTGGTTCTATGAATTACAGGGAGACCCTACGCAAATTTTTCCCTGTAATTCCAGAGCCAGCACTGGTTCCCATAGCCCAGTGCTGGTTGACCTAAGTAGAGGGAGACCCTATGCAATTTTTTCCCTGTACTTAGTCAACCAGAACTGGGTTTGAACAGTCCGGGGCTGGTTCTGTTTTGGGGGGGGACCTTAAAAACTTTTAACTCTTTATTTACTTTTTACAGTCAGATACATGCAGGCATCTCACTGATGTCTGCATGTATCTGTGTGAGAACGAACTGCTCATGCTGAAAGTGAAAGCATGAAGCAGTTCTATGCTGTCAGGGATTTGCAGTTCGATTTGAAGTGTGGTTTGCAGTTCGATTTATACATGAACATGCCAAATCGAACTGCAATCACTGTTCAAAACCGACTCAAATCGAATTTGTTTTGCAAATCGCAAAACAAATCGAACTATAGTAAATCAGCCAAAATCACTTGTTTTTCAACATTCGGTTTGAGTCGGTTTGAGAAGAGCTAAATCACTCTTCTAATCGACCATTAAATCGACCTTTGATAAATTTACCCCTATGTCTCCTTTCTTTAAAACGGCTGTACATTTCCTGCAAAGCAGTCTATTAGGAAGTCAAATTGATATATCACTCTCACTACCAGACATAGGGCCTGATTCAGAGCTGGACGCAATTAGCGCTCGCTTGTCCAGAAAATAGGGGTGGCTATTCAAATCAACCGTTCGCTCTTTGCGGTCTGTTCACGCCTCTAGGTCTGAACGAGCGAACAAAACTTGCGGTCGTTTTTTTTTAAAATACGCCCCCTGGCCACTCGCATCCTACGTCATGTCCGCTATTTATTAGATTAATCGAGTACATCGACCAGGGTATGAACTGCTCGCTATTCTTGGGGTTGGTTTTAGCTACCACAATTTTGCGAGCACTTCTGGCTATAAAATAACCCAGTGACGTGGTCAATGACGCTGCTGTTTTAATTATGCACACCCATAAAACGCCCGTTTTGACCTTTAAGCACGCCTGCGTTCGGATCTCCACTCCCCGTTTTCAAGCACCTTCCCCCATTACCACCCACATACTCCTGTCACTCAAATTATCAGGCATTTGCTATTTTGCGAGCACATGAATTTCGACCGCACTGACTGGTTCGCGCATGCGTATAACGATCCGTACGCATGCGCAGTTGGGCAAACATTGCTCGGAGCAAACGAGCAGCCGCTTACGACCGGCTCTGAATCAGGCCCATAGTGAAGAGGATTACCACTCAATAGCTGTGATTGAAAAAGGGCCGCACCCTTGTGATTAACCACACCAGCACAATAGCAGTGCTTATAGCTCAAAATATTACAAAGTACAGGGATAGCAGAAAAATCACTGACAGTTGAAAGCAGGGCCGGATTAATAATGGGGCGGGTGGAGCTGCAGCTCCAAGCCCACCATGGAAATAGGCCCACAGGATCCACTGCAGACAGTACTGACAGGGAAAATAAAAATCCCTGTAAACACTGTCTGCACTGCACTGAATCCTGACAACGTGACTGTCTGTATTGCAGACAGTGAACTAGGATACAAATCCCGGACCATTCACACCCACCCCCCCTCTGCCGTCCAAAGCCGCGCCCCGGACAGACAAGCTCCGCCCCTGGCTTCCAAATATCCTCTCTGTGCAGTTCAAACTTCCGCCCCCATGCTCCCGAAGCTCCGCCCCTGCTTAACCAACCCGGCCTGGGTTGCCCACCATAGTTGTGTCCCCCAGGTGACCAGAAGCTCGGGTCCCGACTCCCCGGGTCATCTAAAGCTCCCCCGCCTTCCTCTGCATCTGGGCTGATACAGCTGGCCCTGAAAATTATGAGGTGGAGTGCAGAGGCTGAGCTGCCTTGCACAGGAGGGAAGGCACCTGTCACCAGTTGAAACACAGCATGCATAACCAGGTCAGTGTAATGCCTGCCACCTATGTATGTGTTTATCTATGTGTGTGTATGTAAATATATATATATGTATATAGTGTGTATGTGTTTATCTACTGTATGTGTATATGTGTGTGTGTGTGTGTATGTATGTAGGTGTGTATGTAAATAGTGTGTGTGTGTGTATGTATGTACATATACAGTCAGGTCCATAAATATTGGGACATTGACAGAATTTTCATATTTTGTCCTCTATTCACCACCACAATGGCTTTGAAATGAAACAAACAAGATGTGATTTAACTGCAGACTTTCAGATTTAATTTGAGGGTAATTACATCCAAATAAGGTCAACGGTGTAGGAATTACAACGGTTTCTATATGTGCCTCCCACTTTTTAAGGGGCCAAAAGTAATGGGACAAACTAAACAATCCTAAATCTAACTTTCACTTTTTAATACTTTGTTACAAATCCTTTGAAGACAATTACAACCTGAAGTCTGGAACGCATAGACATCACCAGACACTGGGTTTCATCCCTGGTGATGCCCTGCCAGGCCTCTACTGCAAATGTCTTCAGTTGCTGCTTGTTCTTGGGGCATTTTCCCTTAAGTTTTGTCTTCATCAAGTGAAATGCATGCTCAATCGGATTCAGGTCAGGGGATTGACTTGGCCATTGCACAACATTCCACTTTTTAGCCTTACAAAACTCTTTGGTTGCTTTTGCAGTATGCTTCGGGTCATTGTCCATCTGCACCATAAAGTGCTGTCCAATGAGTTCTGAAGCATTTGACTGAATATGAGCATATAATATTGCCCGAAACACTTCAGAATTCATTCTGCTGCTTTTGTCAGAAGTCACATCATCAATAAATACAAGGGAACCAGTTCCATTGGCAGCCATACATGCCCACGCCATGACACTACCACCACCATGCTTCACTGATGAGGTGGTATGTTTTGGATCATGAGCAGTTCCTTTCCTTCTCGTCTCTTCCCATCACTCTGGTACAAGTTGATCTTTGTCTCATCTGTCAATAGGATGTTGTTCCAGAACTGTAATGGCTTTTTTAGATGTTGTTTGGCAAACTCTAATCTGGTCTTCCTGTTTTTGTGGCTCACCAATGGTTTGCATCTTGTGGTGAACCCTTTATATTCACTCTTGTGAAGTCCTCTCTTGATTGTTGACTTTGACACATATACATCTACCTCCTGGAGAGTGTTCTTGATTTGGCCAACTGTTGTGAAGGGGTTTTTCTTCACCAGGGAAATAATTATTTTGCCATCCACCACAGTTGTTTTCCGTGGTCTTCCGGGTCTTTTGGTGTTGCTGAGCTCTCCGATGCGTTCTTTCTTTTTAAGAATGTTCAAAACAGTTGATTTGGCCACACCTAATGTTTTTGCTATCTCTCTGATGGGTTTGTTTTAATTTTTCAGCCTAATGATGGCTTGCTTCACTGATAGTGACAGCTCTTTGGATCTCATATTGAGAGTTGACAGCAAAAATTCCAAATGCAATTGTCACACCTAGAATCAACTCCAGACCTTTTACCTGCTTAATTGATAATGAAATAATGAGGGAATAGCCCACACCTGTCCATGAAACAGCTTTTGAGTTGATAGTCCCATTACGTTTGGCCCCTTAAAAAGTGGGAGGCACATATTGAAACTGTTGTAATTCCTACAGTTCACCCGATTTGGATTTAATTACCCTCAAATTAAATCTGAAAGTCTGCAGTTAAAGCACATCTTGTTTGTTTCATTTCAAAATCATTGTGGTGGTGAATAGAGGCCAAAATCTGAAAATTCTGTCAATGTACCAATATTTATGGACCTGACTGTATATATTAGTGTGTGTGTGTGTGTGTGTGTGTGTGTGTGTGTGTGTGTGTGTGTGTTTCTACTTCGGGGTCCATAGGGTATCCACAGGATACCTTTGGGTATAGGTGATGACTCAGGCATCGGGCACCATAGAGTTAAGTTTTCAGCCTCCCAGGATGCACTAGGGTCCCCCTCCTATACCCCGCCCCCGAGCCAAGGCATCCCAGTTTCGTTGGTGCCTGGCTCGGAGTCGGATGCACCTGTTTAGAGGGGGGCTAAGGATAGCCCCTGAAGTTTTCTACAAGGCAGCTGTGGCTGCACATCTGGAGGTACAGCATGGACAGTCATTTTTGACGTCCATGCTGTCTTCCCTACACCCCCGCCGGTACCAGAACGCCGGAACTGATCCGGGGATGCTGGTAGGCATCTGGGGTCACAGCTAGCGGTGACCTCAGATGTTTGGGACCATGGCCGGATTTAAGGGGGACAGCAGGTAAGCAGCGCGGTCCCGCGGTGGGTCCCCGCTGGAACATGGTCCGGAGTCCCCAGGCAGGGGGCTCCCTGGGGACTGGCTGCAGCGTGGAGCCAGGTTTCGGACCTGTGCTTCCACTACCCCCCGTGGGACAGCGGACCTCAGCTGAGCGGTAGCGCTGCGGCGTCCCAGGGGTTAATTGCATGCCAGGGGAGTGCGCCTTCCCTGTACACAGCCGGCGCCTCCCCCGCTGCACACAGCCCTCTCTGCACCTGCCGATTGGCCGTGTGGCAGCGCTCCTCCACCAGGCCGGCCTCCTCTCTGCTCCTCGGTGGCCATCTTTATGGAAGCATGGTGAACGCTGCTGGAAGCTGCTGATCGGTGGCATCGTGGTCTGGGTCCCCCGGCATACCTCTCCTCCGTTGGAACAGGTCTGTGTATGCAGCGCTGAGTCCTACCAGGTCCTGTGTCTTAGTAGTTGAGGATCAGCGCTGATAGTGCAGGGATTGATTTCTTTGCACTGTATGTGACTGCTGCTAGCGTCTGCTGCCTGTACTTTCACTTTCTACTGTCAGCCTTTTCACTGTCCCTGCTCTTCTTCTGCTAAAGCCCTTGCGGTGCGGTGATTGCAGGGCGGTTCTCTCACTATACTAATGCGTATCAGTGAGAGGGGTCACATACTTGCCATCATGTCTGAAAGTGATTTTCCTCTCCAGCTTCTGTGTACTACATGTAAGGTACCTATAGCGGAGGGGGAGGGTAGCGCGGATGGGCTATGTCGGCAGTGTTTTTTATTGACGCGACCAATTACTGTCACGGCTCCGGTACAGGAACTGCCCTGGGCTTGTTTCGCTAAAGCGCTTACAACCCTAGTGGGCCAGTTAGCTCCGCAACCTGCGTTCCCTCAAATGGGATTGTCCCAGCAGTCAGTGGTGTCATCACCCATGTAGGGGTTCCCGAGACAACTGATGGTACCCCACAGTCTCCCTATTTCCCCTCCTCAGGTCTCTCAGGAGCCTGCGTGGGTTAATTCTCTGACAAGTTCTGTGCAGCATTTGTCAGACGTGTTACAAGGGGAGTCTGTGTTGCGGCCGGTGGCGTCTCTCTCCACTCCTTATGAGGATGACGAGGGGACGACCGATGATGGGGAGATTCTGGATCTGTCGGACCAAGAACTTCTCCGTACTAAAGAGTCGGACGCTAAGTCTAAGGTTTATATACCTGGCCTTATTCGTGCAGTCCGCACAGCTTTAGTTATTGAGGATGATGAACCTCCGGGATATCAAAATCCAAATATGTCTTTTTCAAAGATGTTAAGGGTGACGCCACAGGGTTTCCTCTTTCGGGTCAATTGGTGGACCACTTAGAGGAAGCGTGGAAACATCCTGGCAGACGGTATCAGCCTCAAAAATGTTTAGCAGTGGCTTATCCGTTTGCGGACAATTATTTTGCTAAGTGGGAATCCCCACCACAGGTGGATTCTCATGTGACACGCCTGGTCCGAAGTGCCACATTGCCCATGCCCTCCATAAAGGATGCCAGGGACCGTAAGGTGGAAATCTGCCTGAAGTCCGTTTATTCCCTCGCGGGGGGCAGCCAGGCCGGCTATGGCCATTTGTTGGGTAGCCAGAGCTATGGAGCGCTGGGCTGATAGTTTGGAGGCGTCTTTCGATTCCGACTGTTCGGCTGAACAGACCGTGTTGATAGGCAATCTCTGGGATTCGGCCACTTACATTAACAAAGCGGCTTTAGATATCAGTACCCTGACTTCTCGGGTTTCTTCGGCAGCTGTGGCGGCTCGTCGCACCTTATGGTTGCAATCTTGGAAGGCGGACGCTGATTCCAAAAAGGGTTTGGAAGCTTTGCCTTTTAATGGAGAAGTCCTATTTGGTCCGGATCTAGACAAAATTGGAGCCACACTGGCGGCAGCCAAATCGGCATGTCTCCCATCTGCTGCAGTTCCTTCCAGTTCAGGTACGTCGTCCTTTCAGCCTTACAGGGCCCAGGGTAGGCCTAAAGCACAGTCCTTTCCCTGTCAGGCTGGCCCCAAAAAATCGGCCAAGCCCTGGAAGCAGGCCTGGAGTACCAGACGTCCAGCCCCTAAGTCCGATGACAAACCTGCGGCCTGACAGTCCGGGCCTCCCTTTGGGGGATCCCAGAGTGGGAGACCGCTTGCTACGGTTCGCCCAGTGTTGGTCGGTAACCACGACAGTTGGGTTCACGAGGTGGTTTCTCACAGGTATGCCCTCTCCTTTCGGCACAGGCCCCCTTTCCCAATTCTTCACCACGGGTCTTCCATCAGACCGGAACAAAGCCTCGGAACTGCGGAAGGTTTTGCACACTATGCTCCAGGCTGGAGTTATAGTGCCTGTTCCTTTCTCCCAGAGGTGCCGGGGTTTCTATTCCAATCTGTTTTTGGTGCAGAAACCCAATGGGTCGTACTGTCCGATCCTCAACCTAAAAGAACTCAACAAGTCCTTGCGGGTGCCAAGGTTTCGGATGGAGACCCTACGGTCCATCATTCTGGCGCTGGAACCTGGGGATTACATGGTGTCGTTGGACATACAGGACGCTTACCTGCATGTCCCTATTCTTTTGCGCCATCAACAGTTCCTCAGGTTTGCAATCCGCAACGATCACTTCCAGTTCCGGGTGTTACCTTTTAGCCTGGCGACAGCACCACGTGTGTTCACCAAGGTTATGGTGGTCATGGCGGCTTCCCTGCGGCTGCAGGGAGTCCGCATGTTGCCGTACCTAGACGACCTTCTGTTTGGTGGCAGGATCTCCAGAGCTCCTTCTACACCATTTGGATCTGACGATTGCAGTACTGCAATGGCACGGCTGGTTGATAAACTGGCAAAAGTCCATCCTGATCCCGTCTCAGAGGATTCTGCACCTCGGAGCCTTGTTGGACTCCAGTCAGCAGAGGATCTTTGTGACGGGGGAAAAGATCTCTGCCTTGCAGTTGAGGGTGCGCAGTTGTCTGCAGAGTCGCCGTGTGTCTCTTCACTCGGCAATGAGGTTACTGGGCTCCATGGTGTCCGTATTCGACATGGTGGAATATGCCCAGTTTCACTCCAGACCTCTGCAGCAATTGATCCTGTCCAAATGGAATGGACTGCCTCAGAGTCTCAAGTCCCAGATGATGGTGCTCACTCCGGAGGTTCGCCTGTCCCTTGCCTGGTGGTTGCAGACGACCCATCTCAACAAGGGTTGTCCGTTTTGGGTGGCGAACTGGGTCCTATTGACGACGGACGCCAGTCTTCGGGGCCGGGGGGGGGTCTTGGGTCCACACTTCTTACAGGGCAGATGGACTCAGGCGGAAAAGGAGCTTCCGATAAACATCTTGGAACTCTGCGCCGTTTTCAATGCTCTCCAGCAGGCCCATCGGGTTCTCCACGGTCATCCCGTGCAGGTCCAGTCAGACAACGCCACCACCGTGGCCTACATAAATCGGCAAGGAGGATCCCGAAGTCGGGCGGCGCTCGTAGAGGTGTCCCGCATCCTGATCTGGGCGGGGCGCAATCTCCCGGCCATATCAGCGGTATTCATCTTGGGAGTCCTCAACTGGGAGGCCGACTTTCTCAGTCGCCAGGACGTTCATCCGGGGAATGGTCTCTGCACAGGACGTCTTTCAACTTCTGGTGGACAGGTGGGGTCTTCCAGAGATCGACCTCATGGCGTCACGGCACAACAACCAGTTGCCGGTGTACGGGTCTCACACAAGAGACAAAAAGGCTTCTCTGGTGGATGCTCTGTCCGTCCAGTGGACGTTCCGGTTTGCCTATCTCTTTCCTCCGTTTTCCCTTCTTCCACGGGTAATCCGGAAATTCAAACAGGAAGGAGGGACGCTCCTGTTGATAGCTCCCGGGTGGCCCAGACGGCACTGGTTCTCAGACCTTCAGGGTCTGTCCATGGACATCCCTCTGCGGTTGCCGCTACGACTGGACCTACTGTCACAGGGTCCTTGTCTTCACTCGGACCTGACGCGGCTGTCTTTGATGGCGTGGCTGTTGAGACAGCCATGTTAAGGTCGAGGGTTTTTTCCAGCTCTGTAGTACGCACTATGCTGAGGGCTCGGAAACTGTCTTCTGCAAGAATATACCATCGTGTGTGGTATACGTTCTTCCAATGGTGTCGACCGAGAGGTTATGCACCTTGGGAGTTCCGTCTGTCTTGAGTGCTAGCCTTCCTACAGGTGGGACTAGACCATGGGCTTCGCCTTGCTTCTTTGAAGGTGCAGGTGTCTGCCCTGTCTGTCTGGTTCCATCGTAGGATTGCTACAATCCCTGATGTGCGCACCTTTATGCAAGGTGTTCTTAGAATTCAGCCGCCATTTGTTCCACCGGTGGCGCTTTGGGATTTAGCTGTGGTCCTGAGGGCTCTCCAGGGACCGCCGTTTGAACCACTGGGCTCAGTGGATCTTAAATGGCTGACAGCTAAAACAATTTTCCTTCTGGCCATCACTTCAGCCAGATGTGTTTCTGATTTAGGGGCTCTCTCTTGTAGACCCCCTTTCTTGATTTTTCATGGGAACAGGGCGGTGCTGCGCACTCGTCCTGATTTTCTTCCCAAAGTTGTTTCCCATTTTCATATCAACGAGGAAATAGTTGTGCCAGCTTTTAACTGACCTGACCGGTCGGTGGGGGAGGCCACTTTGGACGTTGTGCGGGCCTTAAGGATTTATGTTGACCGCACTTCTTCGTTTAGGAAATCGGACGCCTTGTTTGTCCTCTATGGCCTCCGTAAAAAGGGTTGGCCTGCTTCAAAGCAAACTTTGGCAGCTTCGATCCGTATGGCCATTTCAGAAGCTTATCTTCATGAAGGCCTGCCGGTTCTATCCTCTGTGAGGGCTCATTCCACTAGGTCTGTGGGTCCTTCGTGGGCAGCTTGACGTGGTGCCTCTGCAGTCCAGATCTGCAAGGCTGCCACGTGGTCCTCGGTCCATACATTTGTGAGGTATTACGCGTTTGACACCTTTGCCTCTCAGGATGCTTCCTTCGGGCGGCGGATTCTCCTTTTCAGCACAGGAGCGTCCTCACCCTTGAAGGATTCTCTGGTGAGAATGTGATTCTTGTGTGTGTCCAGATCTTTTTTCTCTCTCTTCCTTTTCCTCCTCCGGCCTATGGCTTGGTACGTAACTGAGATGCCTTGGCTCGGGGGCGGGGTATAGGAGGGGGACCCTAGTGCATCCTGGGAGGACTGAAAACTTAACTCTATGGTGCCCGATGCCTGACGTCATCACCTATACCCCAAGGTATCCTGTGGAACCCTATGGACTTCGTAGAAATAGAGATAACAAAGGTAAGTTCTTACCATATCTCATATTATAGTGTGTGTATGTATATAGTGTGTGTATATGTATGTATATAGTGTGTATATGTATGTGTGTGTGTATATGTATGTATATAGTGTGTGTATGCATGTGTTTATCTGTGTATATGTATGTGTGTATATACAGTATGTATATAGTGTGTGTATGTATGTGTTCATCTATGTGTATATGTGTGTGAGTGTGTATATATATATATATGTATATAACCTTTAAAGAAAGGGGTGCACTCACCAGTCTTCTAAAAAAGTCCTTTATTCCAACATTTAAAAGTAAATACAGGATCAACGTTTCGGTCCCAACAATGGACCTTTGTCAAGACCGAAACGTTGATCCTGTATTTACTTTTAAATGTTGGAATAAAGGACTTTTTTAGAAGACTAGTGAGTGCACCCCTTTCTTTAAAGGTTATACAAAGAACCTGAAGGTCCCTTTTGGGCAGCTACCCCAGCACTCTTGGACTACAAAAACGTGAGTGTGGACATACTTTGACTATAGTATATATGTATATATATATTAGTGTGTGTATGTATATATATACATACAGTCAGGTCCATAAATATTGGGACATTGACAGAATTGTCATATTTTGGCCTCTATTCACCACCACAATGGCTTTGAAATTAAACAAACAAGATGTGATTTAACTGCAGACTTTCAGATCTAATTTGAGGGTAATTACATCCAAATCAGGTGAACGGTGTAGGAATTACAACAGTTTCAATATGTGCCTCCCACTTTTTAAGGGGCCAAAAGTAATGGGACAAACTAAACAATCCTAAATCTAACTTTCACTTTTTAATACTTTGTTGCAAATCCTTTGCATGCAATTACAGCCTGAAGTCTGGAACGCATAGACATCACCAGACGCTGGGTTTCATCCATGGTGATGCTCTGCCAGGCCTCTACTGCAAATGTCTTTAGTTCCTGCTTGTTCTTGGGGTATTTTCCCTTCAGTTTTGTCTTCATCAAGTGAAATGCATGCTCAATCGGATTCAGGTCAGGGGATTGACTTGGCCATTGCATAACATTCCACTTTTTAGCCTTAAAAAACTCTTTGGTTGCTTTTGCAGTATGCTTCGGGTCATTGTCCATCTGCACTGTGAAGCGCCGTCCAATGAGTTCTGAAGCATTTGACTGAATATGAGCATATAATATTGCCCGAAACACTTCAGAATTCATTCTACTGCTTTTGTCAGCAGTCACATCATCAATAAATACAAGGGAACCAGTTCCATTGGCAGCCATACATGCCCATGCCATGACACTACCACCACCATGCTTCACTGATGAGGTGGTATGTTTTGGATCATGAGCAGTTCCTTTCCTTCTCTTCTCTTCCCATCACTCTGGTACAAGTTGTTATTTGTCTCATCTGTCCATAGGATGTTGTTCCAGAACTGTAATGGCTTTTTTAGATGTTGTTTGGCAAACTCTAATCTAGTCTTCCTGTTTTTGTGGCTCACCAATGGTGAACCCTTTATATTCACTCTTGTGAAGTCTTCTCTTGATTGTTGACTTTGACACATATACATCTACCTCCTGGAGAGTGTTCTTGATTTGGCCAACTGTTGTGAAGGGGTTTTTCTTCACCAGGAAAATAATTCTTTTGCCATCCACCACAGTTGTTTTCCGTGGTCTACCGGGTCTTTTGGTGTTGCTGAGCTCTCCGGTGCGTTCTTTCTTTTTAAGAATGTTCCAAACAGTTGATTTGGCCACACCTAATGTTTTTGCTATCTCTCTGATGGGTTTGTTTTGATTTTTCAGCCTAATGATGATTTGCTTCACTTATAGTGACAGCTCTTTGGCTCTCATATGGAGAGTTGACAGCAACGGATTGCAAATGCAAATGTCACACCTAGAATCAACTACAGACCTTTTACCTGCTTAATTGATAATGAAATAACGAGGGAATAGCCCACACCTGTCCATGAAATAGCTTTTTTAGTTGATAGTCCCATTACTTTTGGCCCTTTAAAAAGTGGGAGGCACATATTGAAACTGTTGTAATTCCTACACCGTTCACCCGACTTGGATGTAATTACCCTCAAATTAAATCTGAAAGTCTGCAGTTAAAGCACATCTTGTTTGTTTCATTTCAAAACCATTGTGGTGGTGAATAGAGGCCAAAATCTGAAAATTATGTCAATGTCCCAATATTTATGGACCTGACTGTATATATTAGTGTGTGTGTGTGTGTGTGTGTGTGTGTATATATATATGTGTGTGTGTATGTTTGTGTGTATATGTATGTATATAGTGTGTTTGTTTGTGTATATATTATATGTATACTTTGTGAACCTTGAAAAAAGAGCCTGGAGGCTCTGAAACGTTGGTTTCTATGCTAATATAGATCGCCTTGTGCATCAGACTTTGAGTGCCGCAGTTCTTTCTACTTTTTCTATGCATCACTGAAGGCACCCAAGCAGCTTGGTTATATAGTCAGGAGTGCCAGTTCAATATCGAGAGGGAGGGGGAGAGAGAGAGAGAGAGAGAGAGAGAGAGGACTGCAGCTATGTTGGCCTCCTGCTACCGCCGCAGTCTCAGTGTGCCCATGATGGCATGCTGGCTGCGGTGCACACAGTATGGAGGGAGTTGGGAGGGATTGGTGGGGGAGGTAGGAGGGCGCAGGGCTGTACTGTATTATAGATATAGGGCCTGATTGATGGTCAGACGCAGATGAGGGATACCACGCAGTTTTCCAATTACAGGAAAACTGCGCGTGTGCAGAAGAGATTCCGCAATATCGCTCTCAGATCCTCCAAGCCGCAGCATGATTGACATGCTGTGGTGTTTGGGTGGATGGAGCGTGGGCATGCCTGGGCACCGTTGCCGGAAATGGAGACGGTCACCCCTGTTTTCCGGGAGCACCGAGGCCAGGGTTTGTGCCTGTGGACGCATATTTTCTGGCCTCACAGGCTGCCAGCCTGAATAAGCTGGCGCTTCCTTAGTCTGGCCAGTGCTGCCGCCATCGAGACCGATAGTCGCGATGGGGATGCGAGGCAGCATCTACAGACACTGCACTCGGATTGCTCATGCTGTCAGGAGACGTCTGCTTCCTGTAGACGCCTGCTGCAGTATACAAATATTTGCTATACAGTGTTGCACAGCCGCTTCCTTGCTGCTGCCCAATACCGTCTGACCATGATCAGGCCCATACATCTGCCAGCAGCTTGATATCTAATTTATCCCATTTCAGGGGCCATAAACGGTGGGTGTGATGTCCCCTGTATTTTGTGGTGGTCTTTGGAGTTCTCTGTATTATATGGCACTATTTGCAGTGTTCTTTGTAGTGTATCCACTTGGATGCTTAGTGTATTATACTGTATGGTGGGCACTGATGGTCTATATGATGGTCAGTATTATATGGCACTCACTACACTTTACATGGCAGTCACTTAATGCTCTCTGTATTATATGGCACACACTGCGATGCTCTCTGTATTATATGGCACTCACTGCGATGCTCTGTATTATACGGCACTCTCTGCGATGCTCTCTGTATTATACGGCACTCACTGCGATGTTCTCTGTATTATATGGCACTCACTGCGATGCTCTCTGTATTATACGGCACTCTCTGCGACGCTCTCTGTATTACACGGCACTCACTACGATGTTCTCTGTATTATACGGCACTCACTACGATGTTCTCTGTATTATACGGAACTCACTGCGATGCTCTCTGTATTATACGGCACTCACTGCGATGCTCTCTGTGTTATACGGCACTCACTACGATGTTCTCTGTATTATATGGCACTCACTGCGATGCTCTGTGTTATACGGCACTCACTGCGATGCTCTCTATGTTATACGGCACTCACTGCGATGTTCTCTGTTATACGGCACTCACTGCGATGCTCTCTGTATTATACGGCACTCACTGCGATGCTCTCTGTAATATACGGAACTCACTGCGATGCTCTGTGTTATACGGCACTCACTGCGATGCTCTCTATGTTATACGGCACTCACTGCGATGTTCTCTGTTATACGGCACTCACTGCGATGCTCTCTGTATTATACGGCACTCACTGCGATGCTCTCTGTAATATACGGAACTCACTGCGATGCTCTCTGTAATATACGGCACTCACTGCGATGTTCTCTGTATTATACGGCGCTCACTGCGATGTTCTCTGTTTTATACGGCACTCACTGTGATGTTCTCTGTATTATATGGCATGCCCCCTGTAATATATGGCAGTGTATTGCACTCTATGTTATATGGAAGTCCCAGTGATGCTCTCTGATATATATATATATACATATATATAATATATATATAGATACATATTTTCTCTCTCTCTCTCTCTCTCTCTCTCTCTCTCTCTCTCTCTCTCTCTCTACTAATAAAATAGATTACATAACTGGTACTGCATGATAGAAAGTTTGTATTCTGCAACCCCCACCTGGGAGGAGATATTTTTACGGACCACCACATCACTATTATTTTGACTGCGTCTGTAACAAGGTAAGAACCACAAATCTACCAGGTTGTTACCTTGCTACAGGTGCGGTAAAAGTTAGCCATTGCTGCCATGGTCCAGCATTGCCATTATTTTTTTTAAAACAACAGCAGCAAAAAAGACAGTTCATTTATTAATTTACTGGTTAGGGATGTGGGATGGACACTTATAGAAATATGCCAAAATCAGTAAACAATTTTGGATTTTTTTCTTATCTTATTAATGAAAAGGAAATGCAAACCATACAGTTCTCACTTTTTTATTTTTTCTTGTTATAGCTTCACTATAAAGTGGTTGAAGGTAGATGTCACATATGCCCTCCATGGAGATAGCCACACATTCTGTGTAGACCACAGCCACACACTAGGCATGCCCCCACACAGGGGCGTTTTAAGAGAGGAGGGGGCCCATGTGCAGCCTCTGTTTGGGCCCCCTCCTCTCTGACGGTGCCTCAGCGGCACTGAGCGCTGTAGATTCTGGCTTCATGCCAGAATCTACAGCACATGTGCGTGTCTCCAGGAAAATGGTGCCCGCACCTACTTTCCCAGGGACATCTTTTCTGTGCTTGTGCAGATCACTGGGAAAATGGCCGTCGCTCATTTTCCCAGTGAGTTTGTGCTGCTGTACAGCGCCGGTCTGGCGCTGCGGAGCAGTACTTCGGGAATCGGCGGAGAGGTAAGTATAATTACCTATGGGTGCAGGGTGTGCGGTGTGGGCCCCCCTTGACCCGGGGGCCCGTGTGCCCTGCACACCCTGCACCCATTATAGATATGCCCCTGCCCCCACATCACTAGTCATATCACCATAGCGCTTATCAAATTCCCCTGCGGTGACACACAATAGGCCCTTCATAAATTTCAGCTCCAGGCCCATGTGGACCTTAATCTGGCACTGGTTGAAAGGAGAAATTTCAGACAGACAGACAGTGCTAGCACTTACTGGTCAACTATAAAGACCTTTTCTATGTGTCTAATAGGACAACAGTGCTACATACACTAACTACCCGCAGGAGGAGAGGTATGTAGGGGGACCCATGCTCCACACTGCCCTCTGAGATCTGCAAAACAAGGAGAAGCACTCATTGGGGGTGGAGCCGGAAGGAGGAAGCTGTCACAGTTTTAGGCAGACCACAATGGAATTACTTTTTGTACAGCGGGGAGGAGCAGCCTGTAAGACGGGGAAAGAAACCTCCCCTGGCCAACGTTTAACCCCCAGGACGCTGGAGTATAACCACAAACTCCAGCCCGCTGTCCCAGGTGGCTTAGTGTGGTCGCAGGACTCAGTGCCTGGCCAAACTTACTGTCCACCCTAGGGAGTCCCCAGCCCTGGAGGAAAAAGACTGCGCATCGGCACGCACCACTGCGGCGCGTGTCGATTACCCTCCTCCCCATTGTCCAGCCACAGTCTAGGGAACCACCGAGGTCTCTGCCAGCTATAACCTCAGAGGCCCGCTGCGAAGCACGGATCAGTACCAGCGACCCAGCACTGGCGGGGTGAAGACGTAGTAGTGCGAACTTCCACTGGACTGTCTGCACTACTGCATATAATGAAGAACTTCAGGGCTGTTTGCACCAAACAGGCCCACTGCGTGTTCCGTGACCGACTCTGGCCGGCACCTAACGAAACTGAGGAGCTCCCGGCCTGGGGACGGGGTATAGGGGAAGGCCCCGGTGCATCCTGGGAGAAGAATTTAACTGCGTGGTGCCCAGATGACCCTGCATCACCTATACCCCAAGGTTACCTGTGGACCTCCTATGGAACCCAAAGTAGAAATAATCATATTATGTTTTTTATTAGTCCAATATTTATGTGAATACTTAAAATTGGCGTAATTGAGGAGGTCACTCAGATTGTTTAATTTTCAATTCCAGGCTTTATGCCGCCAATGGACTAGACCATTGGCAGCATAAAGCCTATGGGGAGCATTTCTTCAAGTAAGACAGTATGTGTGGGGAAGGATGCAAGTTTGTGTAGGGAAGTGCCATCTGTCTTGTAGCAAAATAGGCCAGGGACATATAAAACCCACGGAAAACTTTTAGGAAGGTTCTTTAAAAAGTGCCTCCAGTGACACCTGATTGTTAGAGCTGCTAGGAATTAATTCAATTGTGATAAGTTACTGCTAGTTATAAGAGTTGGGCTTTTAGTAAGGATTAAGCTGGTTTATGATCTTAATGAGTTCATTATATTGAAGGGTGTCAGATTGTGTATTTTTTTGTGGGCACAGAACTGGGACCTCTGAGGCACGGATGATGCTTTTGTTCATTGGTTGGAGCTCACAGGAATGATGGCAGGACAGTTTAAACCTAGGCAGAGGCACTGATGACCTAGAACACTTGAAGGTAAGTGATGCATTAAGAACTGTATGATAGTTCAGGAAGAACAGAATACACACTATTGCATGCGCCCTCTGCAGGTAGATCTGTAATGGAAGTTGGATGTAGGTATGCAGCACAGGTGCTAAGATGACTCAGCCAGCTGGAATTTTGATGAAGTAATCAGCATGCTGAAAATTATGCTGTTTGTAGCTGTAGCTATTTGCAGGAATAAACTTAGGAGACTGCCTACAGAGGGCCTGATTCAGAGCCGCTCGTAAGTGGCCGCTCGCTCACTCCGAGCGATGTTCGCACATCTGCGCATGCGTATGGGTCGTAATGCGCATGCGCCTACCAGTCATTGCGGTCGGAAATCGTGCGCTCGCAAAACAGCGAGGGCCTGCTAATTTGAGTGACAGAATGAGGCGTTTGTGGGTGGTAACAGGGGAAGGTGCTTGAAAACGGGGAGTGGAGATCCGAACGCAGGCGTGTCAAACGGTCACAACGGGCGTTTAATGGGTGTGCGTAATTAACAAAGCAGCGTCATCGACCACGTCACTTGGTTGTCTTTTAGCCTGAACTGCTCGCAGTGATTGCGGGAAGTAAAGCCTACCACAAGCACTGCAAGCAGTTCAGACGCCTTTCGATGTACTCGATTAATCTAATAAATAGCGGAGATGATGTATGATGCGAACGGCCAGGGGGCGTCTTTACAAAATAGCGAGCGCATGTTTCGTTCGCTCGCTCAGACATAGAGGCGTCAACAGACCGCAAAGAGCGAGCACTCAATTTAAATAGCCGGCCCCTTTTTCTGAACGACCGTTCGCAAATAGCGTCCGTCTCTGAATCAGGCCCAGAGAACCAATAATCCTCCCGTAAGATAGGTGCAAGATGTTTTCAGGAAGTAAATATAGGCTGTAATGAATATTGCTTCCAGCAGGTCTATGAGGGAATGCAGGCAGAAGCACACCGGTGTATAGAAGGCTGTGTACCACAGGAGAGCACTAGCACAGTGCATGGAGGAATCAGGAATGCTGGTTGCACTCAGCGAGTGACAGGCAGAAGGAAGTAAGCAGCCAGACTTGCTGACCCAGGACCATGAACTAGTGATGAGACAAGTTGTTCTGGCAATGTGCTAGTGAACTTGTGGAATTTAAATAATGAACTTTGAGAGAGGATTGACTGGGAAGATCATGTGGAATGTCCAGGTTTAGGAATAGGAGCCGAAGGGTCATGTGATGAGAATCAATATTGTGGAGCCAATGCTGTGCTGAGAAATGCTGTCACCTGGCATCCATGTTTGGAAGGACATGTGGAAGCTGGGCTGCAGGAACATGCTCTGGGTGAGGTAAGCAGGTTTAGAGAACCCCAGTGGGTCAAAGGGGTTATTTTGATGCAACTGAGTGAGGTAATGAGGGAGTTAATGAATAATTGGAATTAATACTGATAATGGGGTTAAATAAATGATCGTTATGTGGAAG
This sequence comes from Taudactylus pleione, assembly GCA_031769625.1. Taxonomy (NCBI): domain Eukaryota; kingdom Metazoa; phylum Chordata; class Amphibia; order Anura; family Myobatrachidae; genus Taudactylus; species Taudactylus pleione. The sequence goes on along the minus strand of JAUIMM010000025.1, from coordinate 41,586,454 downwards.
TTCATGGTTATAAAAGAGTTCTTTATAATGTTGTGGATTAATTGGTGATAGACGGTTGATGTTTCTGAAGAGGTTATAATGAGGCCCGGATATTTAATGAGTATGAAAGAATTAATGATGGAGGATGAGGGAATTGATTGATTGGGGGTCAATGATTATTGTGAGATGACTTGACAATATAATTTTTAATATACAAATAAAGTTAACCCAAAGACACATTATACAAAATATATACTGTATACAGTCAGGTGCATAAATAGTGGGACATTGACAGAATTTTCATATTTTGGCCTCTATTCACCACCACAATGGCTTTGAAATTAAACAAACAAGATGTGCTTTAACTGCAGACTTTCAGATTTAATTTGAGGGTAATTACATCCAAATCAGGTGAACGGTGTAGAAATTACAACGGTTTCTATATGTGCCTCCCATAATTTAGAATCCTCTAAGGACAGTAATTTGCGAATGATGCTCCAGCTGCTGCATTTAACACAGAAATGCATTGGATGACCGTTCATTGGATAACCGCCTCTCAGCCAATGAGCGGTACCCCCCATTGACTTCAATGGTGGGAATGAACTTTAGTAACCTTGCGATTGCACCATTGAGGTCAATGGGGGAACCTCTCATTGGCTGAGAGGCAGGGCTTGCCTCTATCAGCAAATGAACGTTCAGCCAATGCATTTCTATGTGAAATGCAGCGTTTGGAGCATCATTCGCGAAGTATAGTCCTTAGAGGACGGTACTATGGTCCTGATTCAGAGTTGGGAATAGTGCAAGAAAGAGCAAGTAACTGTGCATCTTGGTAAAACCATGCTGCACTGCAGGTGGGGCAGATGTAAAGTGTGCAAGATTTAGATTTGGGGGTGTGTGTCCTAACTGACATCTAAATTGCAGTGTAAAATTAAAGCTATCCAGCATTTGTGGGCTACATGCAAAAGCAGCCACTATTTAACCCACATGCAAAAAAAATAATGTATGTAATGGCACCCCTTGCATTGCAACATGGTTTGTCCTGGTACACAGTTACTTGCTATTTCTTACTCTATTCCCAACTCTGAATCAAGCCCATTGTCTGGTGGGTCCGCAGTTCTCGTTTTTTTTATTTTAAGAAGACCATGGATGCCTACATGGAACGAAGAGGCCCGGAGGCATGCGCAGTAGACTCAGGACACACTCTAGTGCCCGAACTCTACTAAGGCTCCGGTGGCTGGCCAGCCGTGTCAGCCGGCTGCCGGCCACCGGGGAGAGAGGAGGGGGCCCCACACGGGGAGTGCACACGTCCCCCCAACTCTCTTAAGATGCCCCTGGAGGCAAGGCTCTTCCTGACCTTGGCTACGGAGCTGCGAGGGCCAATCTAAATAACCCCAGGGTTACTCAGATGGTGGATGGTCTCGCAGATGATCTGATGCTGCATCTTGGGTCTCAGGACTCGGATCTGCAATGCCGGCAGGAGGCCCCTTTTTCCCTCAGACACCTCCATGCTGCATTAGCATATTAGTTGTACGGTATTGTACAGTCGCTTCCCTGCGGCTGTGCAATACCGTACAACTCTGAGGGGTCTATTTAATAAACCTTGGATGAAGATAAATTGGTAGGAGATAAAGTACTAGCCAACTGTAATTTTTCAAACACAGCCTGTGACATGGCATTTAGGAGCTGATTGGCTGGTACTTTATCTCCATCCAAGGCTTAGTAAATAGACCCCTGAATCATTCCCTATATTCATTCTTCACTCAACATCTCTAATTTCATGCATTGCAGGTGAAAGAAACCACTGCTGGAGATTTGGGGCCCGATTCTGGGACACACGTAATTCGCATGCAATGCCCATGTTTCTGAAAACCCCTACGGTGCATGCGTTACAGAGAGTGTACGCACAAAAGCACTGTTGCAATTGGAACAGGCAGTATCAGAAATATTTTGTAAAAGTGATGGATGTCCCTGGGCGGTGGCTAGAGATGCATGCACAGATGGTCCATTCAGTGGGCAAGTTATGGGAGTGTCACAGGTCTGTCAGTGTTCGTGGCTGTGAGGCAGCTATATGAAGCTCTGGGAAGTGATAAATTGGAGAGTGATAAACTGCCAGCCACTCAGCTCCTAACTGTCACTTTTCAAACACAGCCTGTAACATGACAGTTAGGAGCTGAGTGATTGGTAGTTTATTACTCTTTAATTTATCACTTTTCAGAGCTTAGTGCATCTCCCCCTATGCTCCCAGGCCCAGTGCAGCAGCCACGGAAACCATAGTCAGATGGAGAAAATGCACCTGCTATAGGGCTGGTGCACGTTTCGATGGTGGTGTAAAAGGACGCACCGATCGGTATTATAGCGTGCACAGACTCTAAAAGTGGGCATCTCTGTTCTTGCACACTTGGCCACATGGATGTACTCAAGGAAAGGAGTTTGTAGCTGCATTTGTATAAACTTGCAAATGGTGCGATCGCCAATCAACACTGCTTTGTGCGTTTACGTGTCTCTTATGCTGGGTACACACTGGCAGATATATTGGCCAATATATCGGGTGCCCGTCGGCCAGTGTGTACCAGCAGACATATTGGGGCATCGTACTGTGTGTACAGGCCAGAAGACAGATGATGGTTGTTCAGTGTGTATGAACAACCATCATCTGCAGATATATCTCTCAAGTGTGTACCCAGCTATAGAATCAGACCCTTTAACTTCTATTCCCCTGTCCATTATGGCTGAAAATTGTTATTTTTAAGTATTGCTCCCATGCAGCATATTCTATGTTTTGTGCTGGTTGCTTTATTCCAGGGGGTATATTTACTAAAGTGCAGATTTTTAGAAGTGGAGATGTTGCCCATTGCAACCAATAAGATTCTAGCTATTATCTTCTAGAAGGTGCTAGATAAATGTTAAGTGAAATCTAATTGGTTGTTATGGGCAACATCTCCACTTATAAAAACCCGCACTTTAGTAAATATTCCCCTAGGTGTTACTATACTTCCCAGAACATAGAACATGGTTGGATCAGTGACAGGTGACAGTTGACATTGACAGACCCTCCAACATGATCCGTTCCACCGGTATGCAGTCGGGAAGCCGACGGACCTAATCCCGACAGCCGGCTTCCCGATTGCTTAATCCCGGCGAGGGTTAAATGACAGGCGTCTAAATCTAGACGCCTGTCATTTTACCGACGCCGGGAGACCGGTGCCCAGCATCCCGTTCTAAGAGACGCCAGGCGCCGAGCGCGGATAGCCTTATGGGGGGAGGGTTAGGTTTAGGGTTCCCGGAGGGACTTAGAGTTTAGGCACCCCCCCGGGAGGTTAGGTTTAGGCTAGGGGAAGGGGGGTTAGCGTTAGGCACCCCCGGGGGGGACTTAGGGTTAGGCACTGTGGGGGAAGGTTAGGGTTAGGCACCCCTAAGGAAGGGTTAGGGTTAGGGGGTAGAATTAGGTTAGAGAATACTAACCTTTGGACGATCAGGATTTCCTCCTCTGCTGGGATGCCGCTGTCGGGATTCCAACCGCTGGGCATGGGTCCGGCGGTAAATCATACCGATTCCCGTTCCACCAGGTACAAAATGCTCTGCTCCTGGACTTCCCACCTAATTTATGACAGTGATGTGCGTTCAGGTGAGGCAGGGCCTTTCCTGTCATACTTCAGTATACTACAGAGTTTTAACTACAAAAATTATAAGAAAGATTTAAAGAACATATAATCTAATCATTTTTATAGTCAAAATTTTGGAGTAAAAAGTGTATGACAGGTGAGGCAGTGTCTCCCCTGTCTACCTTTTCCACACATCCCTGATCAAAACTCACTAAATTTCCATCACTATATACTGCTGCACCTTTGCCCACATGAACTTTCGGGTTCATATATGTATCTATAAATCTGGCTTTGATACTAGCCAGTGCCTCTCCAACATAACTGATTTATGATTGCTGCCACCTGTGTAGAAAAATAAAAATTCTCATCAATTATCTAGCTCAACAAAGGTGGCTGTAATCTTAAATTAGGTGTGAAGTCCAAGAGCAGAGCATTTTGTACCTGGTGGAAGGAGTCATGTTGAAGGGTAGGCATTGAGGGACCTCGGCCTAGACAACATCACTGTACCTGATGTATGAACAAAAGAGTCCCCCTAATCCCCAACTAAAAAAGTCAGATACTTAGATAAATTATAATTGAAATATAAAAAAAATAGTCTGATATGTTCGTAGATGGGTCCCAGTGCCTCTTCAATGTCGCTTGCAGAGACGCAGAGCAATTGACAGTTATGGACCGTTTAGACGCAGAGAAATTGACAGTTATGGACCGTTTCTGGATGGTAACGGAGGAGTGGAACACAACCAATGTGGTGAACGGGACATTAACTGTCACACCCTGTCACACTGTCAGGTTATCTGATTAGGGGTCCTCAACAGTGATTACATAAACAACTGCTGAGATGCAATGTACCTACCATATACCACAGGTACATTTCCCCTTCCTTTGGGTGGGTTGGATTGTTCATCCTGGGTGCATCTGACCCTTGCATTGCTATTTGGCATTAGGGACCACCTAACTCCCTCATAGGTTGAATACCCACAGACCATATCTTTACTTCTGTAAACGCAGCCCCACTACTCTCTCATCATCCGTCCAATGCCTAGTACAACTATACTGCTAATGTGACCACTATTAACCTTGTACCTATTATTTACATACTGTCTGGTATTTAAAAGCTATTATAGGTATAATTGTTTTGCAAAAAAAATGGAGCAAAAAAACCTTTGTTCTTTGCTGATATTAATTAAATACTCCTGGTGTGAGAATTTGATTAAAGTGGCTTCTGCAGTGTCACTGTGAACAGCCTAATCATAGTAGTAGAGAAAAAAATATTTCATGCTGGTCTTCATGGTGATGAAAGTTCACTATATTATCAATATATGATACATTGAGGCATCAAGGCTATGGTTGATATGCTTCTATCTGTTGTCATCATTGAAGTGTTGCTGGGATGAGATTTGGACTATAGCTGCTACTGCATTATAGTTGTAAGCAACCTATCCTAATGCTGGGCATACACTACACAATTATCTGTCAGATATGTGTCCAATTTGGCTGGTTGGAATGAAAACCTGGTAATGTATGGGAACAAATGACAATCGTCCATTTGCTTACAAACACTGGAAAATAGCCAAAAATGGTTGTTCAGGCAAATTGGATAAAAAAACACAAATTTAACCAATTTGAACAATTTTTTTTTGTCCTTTTTTCAGTGTTTAAAACCATATGATCGACTGTCATTTGCTCCCATACATTACCAGGTTTTCATTCCAACCAGCCAGATTGGACAGATATCTGACAGAAAATTGTATTGTATGCCCAGCTTTAGGATTGTATGCAATCAGGAAGCCGACAGTCGAATTGCCGACCGCCGGTTTCCGACTGTTTAATCCCGACACGGGACTAATGATAGGCGTCGAAATCCCGACGCCTATCATTATCCCTACGCCGGGAGCCCGACACCCGGCATACCGAACGAAGGTAAGCCAGGCGGCGGGCGCAGACAGCCACAGGGGGGGGTTAGGGGCTCCCGGGGGGGACTTAGGGTAAGTCATCCCCCCGGGAGGGTTAGGCTAGGGAACGGTGGGGTTAGGATTAGGCACCCCGGGGGAGGTTAGGGTTAGGCACCCCCCCGGAGGGTTAGGCTGCGGGGACAGGAGGGTTAGGTTTAGGCACTAAGGGGGGAGGTTAGGGTTATGCACCCCTGAGGGAGGATTAGGGTTAGGGGGGGCAGAGGGTTAGGTTAGTTTAGTTTACTTACCTGTCGGGATCTTCACTGCTACCGGTCTTCCGGCATGAAGATTTGAACATAGGTCCGGCAGTCACTCATACCGATCCAATTAGGATAACTAGACTGCTCTATGATCCTCATCCTGTTAGAAATCATATCCAGCACAGATTCAAGCGCCTATATCTGTTGTCATTATTTAAATGTTGTTTTCATTTGCATATAGTGACCTTTTTACTTTTGTAGTGCCTCCTGATAAAAACCTCGATACTAGAAGATATAGGGGCATATTCAATTGGGTGCGTGAATAGCAAAAAACCCACACCTGCCAGGTTTTTTCTACAGGTGCGGGTTTTTCGCTATTCAAATAGGTGCGTTTTACTTCTTTTTTTTACGCGCCGGGAGGTTTTAATTCTCGCTTCTCCTGAGCAAGTGTGATTTTTCCTAAAATCGTTTATTTAAGAAAAATCAACGGGGCTTGCTACCCCTGCAGTACCCCCCGTGTGGACTAATTAAGCAATTGTAAGTTTCCAATTAGCTTAATTAGTCAGTAATTACTCACCTTCCGAAGTGCTGTCTTTTTCATCCAGCGTTGTGTCCCGGACTACTGCAGCAGCGGTCAGTATGTCAGTGTGTTCGAGTGTGTATGAGTGAGAATGTGTGTGCATAAGTGTGTGTGACCCCCGATGTATGTGTCCCCCCCAGTGTCAGTGTGGCCCCCCAGAATGAGCGCTGGGATAACTTTATCTGCCAGCAGCCCTTGCCCCTCCCACCAGCCCCTGGAACATCCAAGCAGCCCCCTCTCAAGTGAGAAGATAGGGGGGGCTACCGGGAGCCGCGAAGACCACCAGAGACACCCAGGCAGGTAAGTGAAGAATTTTTTTTTTCTGTGCGGCGCAGGGTTTATAGAGCTGAAAGCCCTGCAACCACTTTTTTTTTATTGTATACCATGGGTATCGAGAGTGCGCATACCTGCGGTATGCCAATATTGGGTGCGAGGTCTTTACCTTGCTAAACCTCGCGCCCAATTGAATATGCCAAGGTCCAGGGGTGGAATTACCGGTGGTGCAGCTGGTGCACTGCACCAGGGCCCTCCACAATATAGGGGTCCACACTGCCCGGCGCCATTCGTAGTTGTATGGCAGGCAGCAGTGCAGCTGCTTGCCTGGTAGTCATCAAGGCTGTGACTGAGCCGGCCAGCAGCTACACTAAGGCACAGGGCAGTCAGGCTCAGTACTGCAGTGCACTACTGTGTAATATACCCCAGTAATCTCTACAGTGGGGTCAGAGGAGCATATGCTGAGCTCTGATTGGAGGAGCCCATCACATGCTCCTCTGACCTGGAGTTTAGCAGCAGCACAGCCTCATGGGTGTGACTTATTGTGAGGCTGTGACTGCTGAGGATGCTGCTGGTGAGTACACTGTGTGGGCAGTACAGGTGGCATAATGTGTGGGCACTACAGTGTAGCATAATGTGTGGGCACTACAGATGGCATAATGTGTGGGCACTACAGGTGGCATAATGTGGGGGCACTACAGTGTAGCATACTGTGTGGGCACTACAGGTGGCATAATGTGTGGGTACTACAGTGTGACATAATGTGTGGGCACTACAGGTGGCATAATGTGTGGGCACTATAGTGTGACATAATGTGGGGGCACTACAGTGTAGCATAATGTGGGGGCACTGCACTGTAACATAATGTGTGGGCACTATAGTGTGGCATAATGTGTGGGCACTATAGTGTGGCATAATGTGTGTGGCACTACAGTGTGACATAAGTGGGGGGCACTACAGTGTGGTATAATGTGTCGGGCATCCACTGCATCTCCCTGTCACACACTGCTTCTCCTCTCTCCCTCTCTTTCAGCCACTGCCTGTCACCTCTTCCTATCACCCTCTCCCTCTCTGTCACCCACTGCCCATCCCTCTCCCTGTCACACACTGCCTGTCATCCTCTCCCTCTCACCCACTGCCTCTCCCTTCTCCCTGTCACCCACTGCCTCTCCCCTCTCCGTGTCACAAACTGCCTGTCACCCTCTCCTTATCACCCTCTCCCTGTCACCCACTGCCCATCCCTCTCCCTGTCACACTCTCCCTCTCACTCACTGCTTTTACCTGTCACCTCTCCCTGTCACCCACTGCCTATCCCCTCTCCCTTTCACCCATTGCCTGTCAACTATCCCTGTCAACCTTTCCCCCACTCTGTCATCCACTGCTTCTCCCTGTCACCTCTCACCTTCTCCCGTCATCCACTGCCTCTTGCTTCTCCCTGTCACCCACTGCCTCACCTCTCCCTGTCACCCACTGCTTCCTCCTGTCACCCACTGTCTGTTATCTCTCCCTGTCACCCACTGCTTCTCCCTGTCACCCTCTACCTCTCCCTGTCACCCACTGCACTTTGAACTTGGAGTAGGACGGAGGGGGGCCCAAAGCAAATTTTGGCACCTGGGCCAACCACTCACAAGTTCTGCCACTGCCAACGTCTGATATATTTTCACCCTACTAGGAAAAGAAAGATACATTCAAACTTTATACTGTATAAAAACTATTTTTTTCTTGAAGTTTGGTATGTTATGGTCATACCAAATATTTCATGTACATTTTTAATGATTACAAACAGATGTAAATTTATGCACATCTCATTGTTGTCCTTTATTTTAAAGTATATAAATAAAATAAATATTTTAATAAAAATATAAGTGTTTCTCATAAAAGAGTCTTCTTTTTTCTGCTTGAAAAAATATTCTTGAATGTACCTGACCCTTTTTGACTCTGGGGAGCACCACCAATTTAAATAAATTGTGCAGGATTTTTTTTTCCTAGATACCCCCAATACAGTTGGTTTTTCTTACACCATATAAAATCCAGTGCAGAGTCATCCCCATTTCCCACATCCCATTATTTATTTGTGGTTAGAAAAACGCAAGCATGTTGCAACCGGTCTATTTGAGTGTAGTATCCAGCGGTTGAATCTTTGTACGCAGTTTCTCTACCTCAACAATCATCACCAATCGAACTCATCCTTGTGTGCGAGCGCGCGGTGACGTCCTGCTGTGCATGCTCGCAAACTATGCTAGTGAGGACCCGAGGTGCTCAGACTCTCACTGTCACCTGCTGCCATGGGATGGAGAACACCGCGGCCTTACCCGCACTGCAGCTTACTGGGGAGGAGACTCACTGGGTACAGCAGCAGCTGACTCCCTCTCACCTCCACACATGTGACCCAGCGCTGGGAGCCTGTAGGCTCAGGTGAGGTAACCCAATGGTCTGTGTTTTGAGGGGGGGTTTGTACTGCGAGGGGGGGTTTGTGCTGCGAGGGGGGGGTCTGTGTTGTGAGGGGGGGTCTGTGCTGTGAGGGGGATCTGTGCTGTGAGAGGGGGTCTGTGTTGTGAGGAGGGGTTCTGTGCTGTGAGAAAGAGGGGGTCTGTGTTGTGAGGGGGGGTCTGTGCTGTGAGGAGGGGTCTGCTGTGATGGAGGTTCTGTGCTGTGAGAAAGAGAGGGTCTGTGCTGTGAGGGGGGGTCTGTGCTGTGAGGGGGGTCTGTGCTGTGAGAGGGAGTCTGTGTTGTGAGAGGGAGTCTGTGTTGTGAGGAGGGGTTCTGTGCTGTGAGGAGGGGTTTGTGCTGCGAAGGGGGTCTGTGCTGTGAGAAAGAGGAGGTCTGTGCTGTGAGGGAGGGGTTCTGTGCTGTGATAAAGGGGGAGTCTGTGCTGTGAGGGAGGGGTCTGTGCTGTGAGAAAGAGGGAGTCTGTGCTGTGAGGGGGGGTCTGTGCTGTGAGGGGGGGTCTGTGCTGTGAGGGGGGGTTTTGTGCTGTGAGAAAGAGGGGGTCTGTGCTGTGAGGGGGGGTCTGTGCTGTGAGAGGGGGTCTGTGTTGTGAGGAGGGGGGTCTGTGCTGTGAGAAAGAGAGGGTCTGTGCTGTGAGGGAGGGGTCTGTGCTGTGAGAAAGAGGGAGTCTGTGCTGTGCCGGGGGGGTCTGTGCTGTGAGGGGGGGTTTGTGCTGTGAGGGGGGGTTTGTGCTGTGAGGGGGTTGTGCTGCAAGGGGGGCTCTGTGATGTGAGAAAGAGGGGGTCTGTGCTGTGAGGAGGGGCTGTGGTAAGAGGGGTCAGTAATGCAAGAAAGAGGAGGTCTGTGCTGTGAGGGGGTTCTGTGCTGTGAGAAAGAGGGTCTGTGCTGTGAGGGAGGGGTTCTGTGCTGTGAGAAAGGGGGAGTCTGTGCTGTGAGTGAGGGGTCTGTGCTGTGAGAAAGAGGGAGTCTGTGCTGTGAGGGGGGGTCTGTGCTGTGAGGGGGGGTTTTGTGCTGTGAGAAAGAGGGTCTGTGCTGTGAGGGGGGGTCTGTGCTGTGAGAGGGGGTCTGTGTTGTGAGGAGGGGGGTCTGTGCTGTGAGGGGGGGTTGTGCTGCGAAGGGGGTTTTGTGCTGTGAGAAAGAGAGGGTCTGTGCTGTGAGGGAGGGGTCTGTGCTGTGAGAAAGAGGGAGTCTGTGCTGTGAGGGGGGGTCTGTGCTGTGAGGGGGGGTCTGTGCTGTGAGGGGGGGTTTGTGCTGTGAGGGGGTTGTGCTGCAAGGGGGGGTCTGTGATGTGAGAAAGAGGGGGTCTGTGCTGTGAGGAGGGGCTGTGGTAAGAGGGGTCAGTAATGTGAGAAAGAGGGGGTCTGTGCTGTGAGGGGGGGTCTGTGGTATGAGGGGTCAGTAATGTGAGAAAGAGGGGGTCTGTGCTGTGAGGGTAGGGGTCTGTTGTGAGAGGGGTTAGTGATGTGAGATAGAGGGGGGTCTGTGCTGTGAGGGGGTCTGTGTTTAGAGGTGACGGGTCTGTGCTGAGAGGGGCTGTGTTGTAGGGGGGTCTGTGCTGTGAGGGCTCAGTGATGTGAGAAAGAGGGGGTCTGGGGGGGGTAGGAGCTGACTGCACAGGGAGCTGGGGGGGTTGGAGCAGACTGCACTGGGCTGGGGTGACATGGCATGGGGTATGATGCTGACGCACACTGGGGAATGGGGCAGAGAGACGCACACTAGGGAATGGGGCAGAGAGATGCACACTGGGGCTGGGGGAATGAGGCTAAGAGCCACAGGTGAGCCTAAGGATGGAAAGATGCAGGGGGTCCCGGGGATGGAGAGGCCCAGGGGGTCCTGGTTAGAGACAAGGGGGCCTGGAGATAGACAGACATGGGGGCCTGGAGATAAAGAGACACAGAGAGCCTGAAGAACCACAGAGGGGCCTGGGGATGGAGACATTGGGGGGTCTGGAGAGACACAGAAGTTTGATCAGGGAAATTCATATTTTCCTGCACAAAAGCTTCTGTTACTACAGTATATATTATCTGGTTATGATGATGACATGGGTTATAGTTCTACGTAAACAGGCATCTTCCAGACATCTCCTACATGAATAGTGATTACCGGCTGAAGACGCTGCCCAGTGAGGCTCAAATTCCTCAGAGCTTCCCCGTTGGAGAGAAACCACCATATACTGTAGGTAAGAAAAGACTTTCAAACTGACTGGGGCCCCAAAATCTCGCTGAGGGGTGACACCAAGGTGACAGGAGCCGGATGCTGCACTGTAGCATTAAGTGCAGCACTCGGCACTGCACAGTGCTCACCTGTACTTCTGGCACCCACCACCACACTGGACCACTGGGGTCCGCGCGGCAAGGCCATACCCCTTGCCAAGTGACCACGCCCCCTGCCCATGAGGCCACACCCCCTTTTCGGGGGCACGCGGTAAACGGTAACACAATATCTGATGTGCTAAAACTGGGACCACTCATTACCAGATCTCTAGTTTCGCCTATGGTTACTGAGCATGTGCAAAGTCAGAGGAAGCACTAGGTACCACTGAGTGTAGGCAGAGACTGCTGTAGCGAATAGAGTTGCTTGTAATAGAGTTGGCAGTGGACAGCCATGGGCGTTCCTTGGAGGTGACTGGAAGGGGACTGAAGTCACCACAAAAAAAAGGCAGTTTCTTCTTCACGGTCCATAGGCTCCACAGGGAGACCTTGGGGTGTAGGTGATGGGAACCAATCCAGGCACCACGCAGTTAAAGCTTTAGCTCCCAGGATGCACTGGGACCACTCTCCCTATACCCTGTCCCCGAGCCAGAGGTGCCTCAGTTTCGTTGGTGCCCGGCCGGAGTCAGGTCACCATTTTTGCAGGGGGCTGTTAATCAGGCCCTAAAGCTTTTTTGTATATTATATTTAGTTACTTCTAACAAGCGACTAGAGCGCACAGCAGCAGTCTGTCCGTGGGACGTGGGACGTCTGTGGTGCCGCTCCGCCACCCCTCCGGAACCGGGATGCCAGTACTGATCTGGGGATCTCGGCGGGTGTTCCAGGGGTCAGCACTAGCCAGGGCCCCCGGAGAGGACCCAGACTGCACCTGGACATCATGGGACAGGTAAGGCGGGTCGCCGCTCGCGGTGACCCGCGTATAATGGCAGTCGATGTCTCCGGTCTCAGGGGGCAGACCGGAGGTGCTGGGTGTGGACGCAGGCTCCGGCCATCGCACTCCAACTTGACCACCAGGGACATATTGGTTGCGAGAAACCAGAGTCCCAGGGGTTAATAACCGGCGAGGTGAGACAGCTTCCCTGTTAAAGTGGCTCCTCCCCTCAGCTCAGCGCGCCTTTCCACTGCGTTCTGGCTTCCCTGAGCTGCTCTCCTCCTCTGGACAGGCCCCCTGAGTTCTCCAGTGGCCATTATCTAAGTGTGTGGTTGCAGTTCTCCCAGGACAGCGCGTGGTCCGGTTCCCCTGCATACCTCTCCCCAGGGTCAGCGTACTCTCCCCAGGGTCAGCGTATGTAGCGCTATTTCCTACCAGACACTGTGTCTGTGTAGTTGAGTATAGTGCCGCTTTGCAGCGTCTTTCCTGCATTGTATGTGACTTGTGCTAGCACTATGGGCTCTATTTATTAACATTATTTTTACTGAAATAAAGTGAAAAAGGGTGTTTTCACACCCTTTTCACATTATTTTAGTTTCACCTGTAGTTATTACAGGGCAATTGGAGTAGAATTAGTAAAATTCTACTCCAACCCCTAAGTATCACTTATTTTTAGTAAAGCAGATCGCATTTCCCATAATTGTAATGGGAAATGTGATCCGACCATAGTTACTAAAAATAAATTGTAAAAAAAATACCGGGGGAAGCCCTGTGATAATAACGCCACCTGGAGGTGGCGTTATCCAGGGTCTCCCCCGGTTACCGGGCTCCCACTCTGCTCTAATGGGGAGAGCAGAGGCTGGAGCCGGTACCAGTAATCAGCTGTGTGGTCTAAACAGACCGCAAGCTGATTGCTGTAAAAAAAATAAAAAAAAAATTGAAAAATTTTTTTTTACTTACCTGAATCCAGGGACCGGTGATCGGGCCTCCGGTGATGGCTCCTCTCCGGTCAGCTGGTCTCCCATAGTGCCCTGCTGCCCGGTCATCAGGTGATCGGGCCCCAGTGCAGTATGGGAGATCACCTGATCGGGAAGCCCGGAGAAGATCACCGGAGGCCAGGAGGATGCAGGTAAGTGCAATGAAGGGAGGGGGGGGTCGCAGGGGGGGAGGGGGGGTCACAGGGGTCCGTGATCATGGGGGGCGGGGCTTAGCATCGGTGGGGGTAGCAGCGACGGTGGGTCGGCGCATGCGCGGGCTCTTAGTCGCGGTATTTTTTCCGAAAATACCGCGACTAGAGTGCGTATGGGATCCGCAGGGACAGAGCTTTATCACAAGCTCTGTTCCTGCAAGGGATTTATAGTAAATCCCTGTGATATTGCCTGAATGCGAATTCACTCGGTAATATCACACTACAATCCGCATTCAATATGCGGATTGTAGTAAATAGAGCCCTATCTCTCCGTGTCTTTTTTCTATCTGTCACCCTATGACTATACATTTCTCTCATTCTGCCCTAATACAGGTGTTGTTAAGGGTAGCTTATGCCAGACCTGAGATATATATATATATATATATATATATATATATATATATATAATTTCAATATTTCTGAGGTCTGTCACATACTGGTTGGTGCCGCTCTGTGCCATATTTTGACGACAGGTTCCTGTCGCTTGCATAAGCATAAGAAAGGACCAGTATATTGCTCCCTGTTAGAATCTATACTTACTCGTGGTTGCTTTGTACACAGGACCTGATTCAAACCCGGTCGTTAAGGAACGATCGCTCACTGCCGGGCGATTGTTGCTGAGTGCGCATGCCAGTCTCAGCGATGGGGAATTGTGTGCTCGTAGCACACAAACTGGCCGCTACGTTGAGTGACAGATAGTGCTTTTTGTGGGTGGTAACAGGGGAAGGTGCTTGTAAACGGGGGAGTGGTGTTGCGAACGCAGACGTGTCAGGCCAACAAAACGCTGTTTAAAGGGCGTGCATAATAAGTAGCAAAGTAGCGTCATTGTACACGTCACCTGCATGTATCTCAGCCAGCACTGATCGCAGTGCTTGCGGTGGGGTAAGGCTACCTCAAGGGCTGCGAGCAGCTCCGATGACTCTCAATGTTACCGATTAAGTAAACAAATCCAGGAGATGACGTGTGTTGCGAGGGGAAAGGGGGCGTCTTTATGCACTTGCGAGCGCTCAGTGCCGAAGCTCGCTAAGACATAGAGGGCGTCCTAACGCCACGCAGTGCGAGCATTTAATTTAAATGTCTGGCCCCTTTTTTCCAGAGAGCGGCTGCATCTTGTGAGCAGGTCTGAATGAGCTCCTCAGTGTGCTATTGTGCATAATTTACCCTGCAGACATGTCTGACAAGGGTAATGGACACATTCCTGTACTTTTGTCGCAATCTTGCAGATTATGTACTTCAGTTTTCAGTGAGGAGGATGTTGTTCAGGATGGGCTATGTATGAGGTGTTATAACCCGCCATGTTCCTCGAACCCCCTGACATCAGTACAGGAGACATCATTGGGCAGTCCCAGCTGTTGTTTCTCCTATGGGGGTACTACAGCAGCCCACCCCTCACTCGCAGGGACTACCGCTGAATATGCAGGCCTCTCCTGTACCCCAGCAGGTGGTCATGCCCACAGTGTGATTGCTACAGGGCCCTCCACCATGGGTGGATGTCTTCTCTAACTCAATACAGAGTCTGGCAGCAACCTCTACTGCGCTTCAGACCATGTTACAGAGTGAGAAGCCCGTTAGACCAGCTAAGCGTCCTATGTTGTCATCTCAATCCACACAGCTATCAGAGTCTGAGATTTCTTCTGATGACGGAAAGGTGGCTGAGCCTAAGTCAAGGATCAATATTCCTGCCTTGGTGCATGCGGTCAGATCCGCATTGGTTATTGAGGATGACGAGCCAGCCCCTAAGTCCAAACACGCCCTGTTTAAACAGGTAAAAGTGACTTCGCCAATATTCCCTCTGTCAGATCAGCTGGTGGATCACATGGCAGATGCCTGGCAATTGCCTGGTAAGACGTATCAACCTCAGAAACGTTTGACCTACTGTTACCGGTTTCTGGAGGCTCATTGTAAAAAGTGGGAAACCTCCCCCATGTGGTGGATTCACACGTTACACGGCTAATAAAGAGTGCATCGTTATTTATGCCTTCCATTTCATCCTTAAAAGGATCCTACGGATCGAAAGGTGGAAACTTGCCTGAAGTCTATTTACTCTCTTTCAGGAGCTGTTGCCCGCCCGTCCATGGCTATCTCCTGGGTAGCTAAGGCTATAGAGAGTTGGGCTGATACACTTGAGAACTCCTTGGAAGTTCCAGAGGATCAGGTGTCACTGATTGGCTATATTAGGGACGCGGCTGCATATATTGGTGAGGCCGCTCTGGATGCTAGTCTACTGACATCCAGGGTCTCGGCTGCGGCCGTGTCTGCTCGCTGTTCCCTGTGGTTACACTATTGGAGTGCAGATGCCGACTCTAAGAAAGGCCTAGAGGTCTTACCCTATAATTGGGAGATTTTGTTTGGTCGAGACCTGGACAAGATTGTGGACACGTTAGCCAAATCAAAATCTGCATTTCTGCCTTCAGCATCTGCTACTGCAAAGTCTTGTAGCTCCTCCTTTAGGACAGTCCTTTCCTAGGCAGTCCACTGCCAAGAAAACTGCCAAGCCTAAGAAACAGGCCTGGAGTACAAGACACCCGGCCTCCAAACAGGAGGATAAACCCGCAGCCTGACAGCACGGGCCTCCCTCTGGGGGACCCCAGAGTGGGAGGCCGACTTCTTCAGTTTGCCCAGTACTGGTGTCAAACCACCAAGGTTGCTTGGGTAATAGAAGTGGTCTCTCAGGGGGTATGCCCTCTAATTCCTCCAAAGGCCTCCCCACCAGATTTTCTGCCGAGGCCCTCCTTCAGACAAAACCAAGGCCTTGCAGATCCAGAAAGCCATACACTCCTTGCTGCAAGCAGGGGTAACTGTACCAGTTCCACTATCTCAACGAGGGACTGGTTACTATTCTACTCTCTTTCTGGTTCAGAAACCGAATGGGTCTCATCGGCCTATCCTCAACCTCAAAGCTCTGAACAAGTTCCTCAGGCTGCCCAGGTTCAGGATGGAAACCTTATGATCCACCATACTGGCTATGGAACCTGGGGATTATATGGTATCGCTGGACATTCAGGATGCATACCTTCATGTTCCCATAATGCCTTCTCACCAGTGTTATCTGTGGTTTGCTATACTGCAACAGCACTTCCAGTTTCAGGTGCTGCCCTTTGGCCTATCCACGGCTCCAAGGGTATTTACCAAAATTATGGCTGTCATGGTAGCCAACCTGCGGAGTCAGGGTTATCCGACTCCTACCATATCTGGACGACCTCCTCTTATTGGCGAGTTCTCCGGGCGTACTTCATCACCACTTGCAACTAACAGTTGCTTGCCTACAAACACACGGGTGGTTGATCAATTGGAAAAAGTCCTCCCTAATTCCCTCGCAGAGGATGGTTCATTTCGGGGACCTTCTGGACTCTCACCAGCAGAGAATCTTTCTAACTCCAGAAAAGATCACGCTGCAGCTGCGAGTATGCAAATGTCTCCGCAGTCAGCGGGTGTCAGTTCACTCAGCAATGCAGGTTCTGGGATCCATGGTATCTACATTCGACATGGTGGAATATGCTCAGCTCCATTCCAGGCCCCTGCAGGGGCTGATCCTCTTCAGGTGGAACGCATTACCGCACCGGATCAGAGCTCAGATGATGGTACGCTCTCCGGAGGTGCGTCTGTCCTTCTCTTGTGGCTACAGACATCTCATCTAACCAAGGGTCGCCCCTTTTGGATCCCAGACTGGATACTCCTAACAATGGATGCCAGTCTCCGGAGATGGGGCTCAGTGACCGGTCCACACTCCTTTCAGGGCCAGTGGACAATGGTACAGTCATCCCTGCCCATCAACACATTGGACCTTCAGGCTGTGTACAGGACCCTCATAATGGCAAACCACATTCTTCACGGAAAGCCCATGCAGGTTCAGTCCGACAACACCACCACAGTGGTGTACATCAACCATCAAGGAGGCACTTGAAGTCGGGCAGCAATGACAGAAGTGTCACGCATTTTGACATGGGCAGAATCTCATCTCCCGGCCACTTCAGCAGTGTTCATTCCGATTCTCAATTGGGAAGCGGACTTCCTCAGCCATCATGTGCATCCAGGGGAATGGTCTCTTCACCAAGACGTGTTTCAACTCTAGTGGTCTTCCAGAGGTGGACCTCATGGCCTCCCAACACAATCACAAGTTACCAGTATACGGGTTCAGAACAAGAGATGCCAAAGCAAGCCTTGTGGATGCTCTGTCAGTAAAATGGACCTTCCGGTTTGCCTACCTATTTCCTCCAGTTTCCCTGCTTCCTCGAGTTCTTCGGAAGTTCAAGCAAGATGGTGGCACTGTCCTGCTGGTGGCTCCAGCTTGGCCCAGACGTAATTGGTACTCAGATCTTTGGAGTCTCTCCTTCGACACTTTGTTCCTGCTGCCTTAACGTCTGGACCTGTTGTCTCAGGGTCCTTGCCTTTACCCGGACCTGGATCATCTGCCTTTGATGGCGTGGCTCCTGAGACATCCCTCCCAAAGTCCAAATGATTCTCTAGGTCCGTCATCAACACGATGGTTAGCGAGCGTAAACCTGCCTCCGCCAGGATTTATCACAGAGTGTGGCATACATATTTCCAGTGGTGTCGTACAAGAGCTTACGACCCTCAGGTGTTTTGACTTTCCAGAATACTGGCATTCCTTCAAACTGGGTTGGACCTTGGCCTGTGCCTTGTTTGCAAGTGCATGTCTCTGCACTGTCAGTGAGGTTCCAACGTAGAATTGCTCAGCTACTGGATATCTGCACCTTCCTCCAGGGTGTCCTCCGGATTCAACCTCCCTTTGTCCCACCAGTGGCTCCTTGGGATTTGGCAGTAGTTCTTCGGGCCCTCCATTTGAACCATTAGGTTCAGCTGATCTTAAGTGGTTAACAGCTAAGAGTCTTTTTCTTCTGGACATTGCATATGCCAGAAAGGTGTCAGCGCTCTCCTGTCATCCTCCCTTTCTGATATTTCACCAGGACAGGGCGGTGCTTCGTACTCGCCCTGAGTTCCTTCCTAAGGTGGTTTCTAGTTTCCATATCAAACAGAAAATTATTGTACCAGCCTTTCTATAACCAGACCTCTCGGCAGGTGAGGCCTCATTGGATGTTGTCCGCACCCTCAGGATTTATGTGGACTGTACCAGTTCTCTTCGGAAATCAGACTCATTGTTTGTGGTGTACGGATTTCACAACAAAGGATGGCCAGTCAATAAACAAACATTGGCTATATGGTTTCGTATGACTATCTCAGAAGCTTATACACAGGCAGGCCTGCCTGTTCCGACTTCTGTTAAGGCTCATTCTACTCGGTCTGTGGGTCCCTCATGGGCAGCTCGCCGTGGCTCCTCGGCTGTTCAGCTTTGTAAGGTGGCCACGTGGTTTTCTGTCCAGACTTTTCTAAGGTTCTATGCATTTGATACCTTCGCCTCTCAGGAAGCTTCCTTTGGGTGCCGGATTCTCCTCTCAGCGCAGAAGCGTCCAAAACTTAAAAGGACTGTTTTGGGACATCCGCAAGGTCTCCCTGGGGAGCCTATGGACCCTGAAGAAGAAAATGAGAGTTATGGTAAGAACTTACCTTTATTAACTCTCTTTCTTCGAAGTCCATAGGGTCCATGGGGCATCCGCCCTGACGCACCTGGCTACTTATGGGCAATTTTGCTGGTCACCGGTTTCCCATCTCCTTTTCTGTGACAGCGTTTCTTGAGAGTGCCAGTCCTCCTTCTCTCTTATCCTACTCCGGCCTTTGGCTTATTACCAACTGAGGTGCCTCTGGCTCGGGGGCGGGCTATAGGGAGAATGGACCCCATGCATCCTGGGAGCTAAATCTTTAACTGCGTGGTGCACAGATTGGTTCCTATCACCTACACCCCAAGGTCGCCATGTGGACCCTATGGACTTCAAAGAAAGAGAGTTAACAAAGGTAAGTTCTTACCATAACTCTCATTTTCATGAGCATGCTAAGGTAGTATCAATGGCGTGTCAGTGAATGTGGCTGCTTTCTTAAACACAGAGCCACAACTACAGAGACCATAATTAGAGAAAATTCAAAAGGAGACACTGCGCCAGCCAAAGGGCATTGCAAGCAGGGCCTGACTGCCCATCTGGCAGTTCTGGCAAATGCCAGAATGGCCGATGGCCAGATGGGCTGGTCTGGCCAGTGCCACCGAGGGGTTCCCGGCCACAGCACTCTGTATAGGCAGTGCTGTGGCTGCCTGATCAAATGAAACTTCCTGCCTGTCCTGCTGCAGACGAGCCACCTGCCGCCAGGCCTCCAGCATCAAAAGATGTGGCTGGTGTGCGGCGGTAGACACGCAGCCCGCCTCTCTTGGTTCCCCTCCCATTGTGCTGGCATGATTGAGATGACGTGGTGACATCATCGTGCGTTGTCTCTCCTGCCGCACAAAGAGCCAGTAGCCACCGTGAGTGGAGTGAGGACAAGACCTACGCGGATGGACGCCGAAGGGCTGGAGCAAGTGATGGAGGAGTTCTGAAGATAGCATGGGGAGCGCAAGAGAGAGGTAAGTTGGAAAGAGCTGCATGAGGGAACATATGTTGTGTGAGGGCCCGGGGGAGAGCTGTGTGAGGTCCCGGAGGAGAGCTGTGTGAGTGTCACGACCAGGGTTTCTCGGCATAGTGGGCGACAGGTAATACTTGTGAGGTCGCTGTGGCGGGGGGAATCTGGCGGTGGCGCTGGTGTTTGGCGAGGAGCATTGGCTGTACGCGGTTCTGTGCGGGCACATTGTCACTCTGGGCTGGTGAGGCCTGGCGGTGCTTTCGTTCCGCCCAGCATGGGTGCCACCATCTTGCCTCCGGCCATATGATTCAGTTGTCCAATCCTGGTGGGTCACGTGCTCTCTCCGGCCAGTCACGGTGCGGCACTTGGTATTTAGGGAGGTCCAGAGCCTCCCTTCATTACCAGTGCAACGTGTTTCTCAGCGACAGCTAAGAGAGAGTTCCTGTGCTCATTACCTGCCTCCTTGGAAACACTACCTAGTCTGTTTACCATGCCTGCTCCAACCGCTGGACTTCCATGCACCCTCCATTTACCTTCCTCCTGCCTGAGTACCATGGTCTGCTGTCACCCTGCACCTTGCCTCCACTTACACTCTGCTGGATTATATCTCCTCTGCCTACATATCATTTCAGCTCACCACATCTGCATACTGGACTGTTTCCTGCCTATCTGGACATTCTTCCATTTGCTTCACTACAGTTCCCAAGTGCACTTCAGTGCTTTGCCTGGACTTTTACTTTTGCCATATTCATGTCTACTCAACCACTCATTAAAAGTTCCACATTTTCATTTAAATCTGCTTCTGTGTCTGCTCCTATCACCACCCCGGATCCACAACAAAACCAGAACCTCACAGTGAGGGCCCGAAAGAGAGCTGTGTGAGGTGTCGAAGCCGTATGATTGGCCTAAATTGTAAAATTAGAATCTGCACAACACCATTTTATGTTGCCCCTGACAAAGCCGTCTTGCGTCGTCAGCATGAAAACATTGTGTGCGATGCTAATATGCCATTATTAGCATTGTGCGATTACATTGCTACCGCATATTGTTAAAAGTCCCACCATTCCCCATACGCACATTAAATCATACACATAATATACAAGATGCACAGCGCACAATTGCGCTGTTTAGCAAAGTACTCTACACATAAAATGTACCACGCATAGTAGTGACTGTATGATACCCCGTGTACGGCGCTGTTATGATCATTAGCATCATGCGTCTGCCACTGCCCCAGGCTAAAAGTTCTCATTATACAAATACGTACATTTATTACTGCATATAATATGAACAACCCCGCAAAACACGTACCATGGTGTACTCCACAAACACGTAGACGCATAACGCATACTAGCGTCTTTTCTTAATATCCCCACACTGACACATTGCATACTTACACAAAAAGGTTCCCTAGCATTAAGGTTAATATTAAAGGTTTTATATGTTATCAAATCTATTGTGAAATGCAGGTATTTTGATATCTAGGGTTTAGTACATGATAAGCAGACCGTGTTTGGTGCTTTTCTAAACCACTGTTTATTTGCAGATTTCCGGTTTCATCGGCAAGGAGATCGCAACATGCGTCTGCGAATTATGGATCATAGAGAGATAGGCATTGAAATGTACTCTGTAATGTAATGTTTATTAGCCAGTTTAGACTTGTTCTTAGGTGGGAAAACACACACAAAGAGCTGTTGGAGGGCTGAACTATTACAATACAAACTGTATCGTAACAGAAGAACCAGGAAGAAGAACCAATGGGATTATGCCAACTCGTTCTATTGTATTGCCTATCTCTGCAAGGGTACATATGCAGGCACCTTGGATCTGGTAGTTAGCCATCTTTCTTTTCTGTTGACGGAGGTTTCATAGTTGATGACGGGAAATCTGGATCCAGAGCGCATACGTATGTATCGACTGTACCTTGTGATTGTATAATTTGTTTGCGCTAATTGTATTTAGATCACAGTGTGTAACTATGGGGGTCATTCAGACCTGGTGGTTAGCGCCAAAGCGCTTGGACCGGGTCGATGGCCCCCCACAGAGCATGCGCACGATGGCGCCGTCGTGCGCATGCGTGAGACCCGCTACGACCGACAGCTCCGGTCGTAGCTGGTCTCGATCCAAAGGGGGTGAGCTGTTGATGTAGATTGACAGCTCGCCCCGTTTGGAAGGCGGGCCGGGGGGGTGGCAGCCCAAATGGGGGCGTTCCCATGGGAACGCCTACCGGTTGGGGGAGGCCCCACTGACATCAGACAGAGCCGAAAGCTTTCCGGGGCTTACGACAAGAGAGACCCTAGGGTCTCGTCGTAAGCCCCGATGGTCGCGATGGTCTTGACCATTGCGACCCATCACCTTAGGCGGTCGTAAGGCTGTGGGTGTTACAACTGCAAAAATTCAAGACGTCCTCCCCTCATTCCCCTCATTCAGACCGACCGCACGCTCTGTGTGACCGGCTCTGAATGAGGTCCCATATGCTTTTTGGTCAATATTATCTTTTTGTGCTTTGGAACCACAATCAAAGTCTGGAAAGCAATTATTTCTTGTGTGGCTTACAACGCTAAATAGTGACAATATGGTATAAAGGTTAAATAGGAATTCATAGAGGGCCCAGGGGAGAGCTGTATGAGGGCCCGGGGGGAGAGCTGTGTGAAGGCCCGGAGGAGAGCGGTGTCAGGGGAAGAGCTGTGTCAGGGATATGCTGTCATTGGGAGAGCTGTGTCATTGGGAGAGCTGTGTCATTGGGAGAGCTGTGTCGGGGGGAGAGCTGTGTCGGGGGGAGAGCTGTGTCAGGGGTAGAGCTGTGGGAGGGCCCGGGGGAGAGCTGTGTGAGGGCCCAGGAGAGAGCCGTGTCAGGGGGAGAGCTGTGTGAGTTCCCAGGGGAGAGCTGTGTCAGGGGAAGAGCTGTGTCAGGGATATCATATCATTGGGAGAGCTGTGTCATTGGAAGAGCAGTGTCATTGGGAGAGCTCTGTGAGGGCCCGGTGGAGAGCTCTGTGAGGGCCTGGGGGAGAACTGTGTGAGGGTCTGGGGGAGAGCTGTGTGAGGCCCAGGGAAGAGCTGTGCGAGGGCCCGGGGGAGAGCGGTGTTAGGAGTAGAGATATGTCAGGGGGAGAGCTGTGTGAGGGATATGGGGCCAAATGTAATAGGGAGAGAGTTTAGAAAAGTGAGAGTTTCTGACACTTTTTAAACTTTGCCAATGTAATAGAGTCCAAAAACAAAGTAACAAAGTGAACTTGCATGTTTTTTCAGACTTAAAAAACTCTCACGATTTAAAATCTCATTTAGATGTTTTCCCATTTTGAAGATAAAACTCAACCAATGTGAGAGTTTACTGCTAAACTCTCACATTTTCTAAACTCTCACCCTATTACATTTGGCCCATGGTGTCAGAGGGAGAGCTGTGTCATGGGGAGAGCTATGTGTGGGCCCGGGGTAGAGCTGTGTCAGGGGGAGAGCTGTGTGAGGGCCCGGGGAGAGCTGTGTCTGGTGGAGAGATGTGTCACGGGGAGAGCTGTGTCAGGGAAGGAACTGTATGAAGGATATGGTGTCAGAAGGAGAGCTGTGTCTGGGGAGAGCTGTGTGAACGCACGGGGGAGAGCTGTGTCAGGGGGAGAGCTGTGTGACTGTGTGAGGGATATTGTGTCAGGGGGAGAGCTGTGTGAGGGATATGGTGTCAGAAGGAGAGCTGTGTCGGGAGAGCTGTGTGAGCGCCCGGGGGAGAGCTGTGTCAGGGGGAGAGCTGTGTGACTGTGTGAGGGATATTGTGTCAGGGGGAGAGCTGTCAGGGGGAGAGCTGTGTGAGGGATATGGTGTCATTGGGAGAGCTGTCTCGAGGGGAGAGCTGCGTCGGGGAGAGCTGTGTGAGGGATATAGTGTCAGGGAGAGAGCTGTGTCAGGGGTAGAGCTGTGTCAGTGGGAGAGCTGTATGAGGGATATGGTGTCAGGGTGAGAGCTGTATGAGGTATATGGTGTCAGGGCAAGACCTGTGTCGGGGAGAACTGTGTGAAGAATATGGTGTCGGGGAGAGCTGTGTGATTGGGAGACCTGTGTCGAGAGGAGAGCTATGTCGGGCGAGAGCAGTGTCGGGCAAGAGCAGTGTCGGACGAGAGCAAACCTGATGCCATAAATCCATTTCTTTGTTTTTAATAGGCTGGTTAGAAAATAGCCTGATATCTGACAATAAAAAACTTAACCTTATAGCAGTTTTAGCCAAGCCCATGGACATGCCCCCTGTCGGGGAATCTGTACATAAAAATGTGATAACCCTAGCTTTGAGCATTAATTATATAGTTCTACAATATCCTGCCTTGGCCCTCCCCTATTTTTTAAATATGGAGATAATGTAATACCCGGCAGAGCCAGGCTTAAGCTCCGCCCCGTATTTAAGCCCTGCCTCCTGGTGACATCATCTGTCAATCACCTCCTGGTGACATCATCTGTCAATCACCAGGAGGACAGGAGGAAGCAGGCTGAAAAGGGGGCGTGGCCTTGCAGGAGCGCAAAAAGCTCCTTAGGGAGAAGGAGTGTGGCCATCTTAGGCTGGGGCCGCGGGACGGGAGGAGGGAGGTCCCGCGGTTCCCTGAGGTTCAGGGGAGGGAGCATGGCTGCTGCCATGAGCCACATTTCATATGTACAGGGGACTGCCCCTGTAATGCAGTAAGGTGCCCCCTGCAAGAAGCCCCTAGGCTATAAGGAGTCTTGAAGTCCCTGGATACAGACAAGGGGGGGAGTCACCCTTCCCCACAGTCCTGCAAGGGAGCTGCTATATGAGGAGCAGCACAATTGATAATGAGACTCCCTTATTAGAAGAGGATTGGGGAGTGCTGCAGAAGTAGCAGCTGGAAGCAGAATGCCTGTTAGAGTGAGGAAGTCACTGCAGAGGAAGTGCTGCCTGATGCCACAGTGGAAGATGAGAGATCTCCTGTGAAGAGACAGCCCATGTGATGAGAGGGTGAGTGTCTGTGATGCATAATGCTGGATCCCTGGTTGATAGCCCCTGGAGAAATGCCCCATAGTGTGGGAGGGCTCAGTGCAAAATGGCAGTGTGGCTAGAGGGGAGTCCTATGGAAGAATTCTGTGTAACCATGTGCTGAAGTAGAGAAGCCCAGCAGTGAAAGGGTTAATGGTCTGCATGAAGTTTCCAGCATGTCAGATGAAAGGTCCCTGGATAGTGGGACTTGTACTAGAGGCAGAGTCCTGGGATATACAGGACGTTAGTATGCTTGAAGAAGGTGTATGCGGGGTGCTGGAAGGAGAGAGGGTCCCTGTGTAATGGGATGTGCCGCACGTTAGCAGTCTGTCGTGAGGATAGAGATGAGTGCGATGAACTTCGAATCTGGAGTCCCCTGTATGCTGTATGAAGTTTTGTTGGGCTGACATGCGTAGAACTACTGAGCCCAGCAACACCGGGTATGTGCTACTATTTCACTGCTGTGTCATATGTTTAAGTCTGCGCTGGAGGTGTTCGTTTGGAGTGGAACGTAACTAATCTTCTGTAACCATTAAGCATAAAGTACAGCATTTACCATCTGCTGCAAGAATTGTGCTGGAGGAAGTTGTCGAAGTAGAGTTTGTAACCGTTACGCTTACTGTGCTGGATGATATGGAGGAGTGTAAATAAAGTTTTCCTGTTATTGCATCATGAGATGGTCTGGCGCCCAACATTTCTTTATTGCACTGCACCTGTTGTCCACATGTGTTCCCTCCATCAGGTACCTGCTGGTCATGGATGCCATACCCACGCCATAGCCGGAGCAAAGAAGGGTCACCGTGAAGAGGTGAGAGACAGTATTCAGGTACTCCATGTAAGTGTACCACAGTACCAGTAGGGTTTCACAATAACACACCCGACAAAGGGCCATGGTCTCATGGGGAAGGGCAGGGAAGAGATAGGGGAGGCCAGGAGATGCTGGGGATAAAAGAAGAGGAAGCTACAAGTGAGAATGATAATAAACAGAAAATTGACAGGTCCAAACAGCGCCTCCTGCCCTGCATGCCCTGTGCCATGGCAGAGGTTGCACTACCCTAGCTATAACACTGTTAACGTTACAATTAAGAAAAATATGGTACACCTGAACTACCAATCAGCTATGGTCTGTTTCACAATTATGTATATGAGTAGTCTTCTGCCACATTTACAAAATAAACCTGCTTTGGACAGTACACAAAACACATAATTTAAATATTCAGTGACATGATAAATATAGTTTTGTTATAACAGACAGAAAATTAGGTGAGATGGCCACATATTGCACATTAATCCAAGTAGATTGCAATGGAAAAATGTGCTTATTGGGTCTATTCGAGGAGAATAAATCTTTCAATAAACTATGTAGAAAGCTAATAATCAGTTACAATAGAGGGCCTGATTCAGAGCCGCTCGCTCTGAATCAGGCCCGGGCTTTTTCTTTTTTTTGGAGCGGCCTTTTGGCCGCTCGCATAGCTGTCGCTCAGAAACTGGGCGGCCGCTTGCATCCTGACCGCCCGCCTCTATTGCGGTCGTTAGGCTGTGGGTTAACACCCACAGCTCTATCGACTGCTCCGGTGATGGTCGCGATGGTCAGAGACCATCGCGACCATCTGGGCTTACGACGAGACCCTAGGGTAGGGTCTCCCTTGTCGTAAGCCCCGGAGAGCTTCTGGCTCTGTCTGAGCCGGAAGCTCTCCACTGACATCACTAGTGATGTCAGTGGGGCCTCCCCCAACTGGTAGGCGTTCCCATGGGAACGCCTCCGTTTGGGCTGCCACCCCCCCGGCCCGCCTTCCAAACGGGGCGAGCTGTCAATCAACATCGACAGCTCGCCCCCTTTGGATCGAGACCCGCTACGACCGGCTCTGTCGGTCGTAGCGAGTCTCACGCATGCGCACGTCGGCGCTGGCGCCGTCGTGCGCATGCTCTGTGGGGGGCCATCGACCCGGTCCGAGCGCATCGGCGCTAACAACCGGGTCTGAATGACCCCCCATATCTCTAAACCCAGGTCGGACCCGGGCTTTTGGTGTAAAATAGATTGCAGGGGTACGTTTAGTTGCAGAAGATCAGTAATACCCCTTTCACACCCGGGTTATTGCACGTGAACTCGCAGCAACCCGGGTTACTGTGCAGTGTGAAAGGGCCAGGTTGAAATAACCCTGGTAATGAGCAGGGTTGAACATGGGTTCAACTCGGCTTCCCGATGCAGTGTAAACGGTGAACCCTTGACGATGAAACCCGGGTCCCTTTCACAGCATAGGAAGAGCCGGTGCTCGGAAATTATCTCATCTCCAAGCGCCGCCTCAGCACGTGATGGCGGTGACATCAACGACCTGGCAATAAGCAGGTTCAGGCCACCAGTCGGAAAAGGGTCTCAGCCGGATTGCACCTAGGATGCACCCATGTACAAAATCCTGGGTGCGAACCGGCATTGCGATGTGAAAGGGGTATTACAGAGGAATTGCAATAGTCAGTTCGGGGTGTGAGTGACTAAAATTTCCACAGTGTTTTCTGTGAGGTATGTTTGTTTTCTTGAAATGTTCAATTACAGATTGAAAGTAGTAACAAAGGACAGTCTATTATGACATACAGTATATGCAATGAGATTAAGGGGTAGTGTTTATTTTTTTGTGGTAAATTTAAAGAGAGGGCTGATTATTAGTGCATTTTTTTAAAGACTAACATTGAGGTGGTTGGAACATTCATGATAAAATTAAAATGGAGTGCACCCATGTGTCCGGGACAGACATTAAAACCCTAGTCTACGGACAGATGAAAATACAGCTGCATGTAGTTGAGGGGGTCAATGTTTTTTGGAGTATATATCCAAAGTGAGGAGTTTAGGTGGGGCTTAGGGGAGGAGTTTAGTTTACATAGTCCATCACATAGGAAGCTTTCTCTTTCAGCGTTTTCCCTCCTTCCCTCCCATTTTTCCAGTTTTTTAATGTCAACTTTTTTTGCGTCAAGGTGAGAAAGAACTACAGCCAAGGGGTCAGTGAGCTGCTTAATAGGTCACTCCCCTTTTGATATACCGTTTGGCTGATTTCTCCCTACTTGGATCAGCGGCCTCGGTTGTCTAACCAAGCTTTGATGGTATGGTGGAATGTGTCTGACCTATGTAATTGCTCTGAAGGGCAATTGGCCCTGCGAGTTTCTGTAGACGTCTGATTTAGTAGGCAATGATCTTTGTCGGCTGCCGTTTCTTTCGGTCGCCGCCATAGTACAGTTATTAATTATTGATATTAAAATAAAAAGGCCGACCAGTTTTTAATGCCACATCTGTGTCCGTGTTTATATTATAGATAAGTTACATTGTCATTATGCATAATGTTGTGTTCATATGTCAGTTGCCGCTAGGGCGTTTACGGCAGAAAGACATTCAATAACGTGGATCAACACAGATGATGAGAGACCTGAAGACAATAGATACATTTGGGTAATGTCTGCATGGCAGTGATACTGAAACCAAAGCTTATTAGTTGTCTAAAAGAAATGGTATACATAACATAAAGGATATATATTAGGACATAGCCTTGTGGTTCTTCAACTGGTGCAGAAAGGAGGCGGACATGACTGTCTGGCATTGCCTCACCGAAGAGCGTTCAATTGTGTGTGGAAATGAAGAGCAATAGGTGAGTGTAGGGGCACTGGAAAAGAGAGGTGGGACGGTAATCTGTGAAGCATTTTGGGTCAGAATTATTTTCAGAACTGCATGTCTGAATAATGTAGGAAAGATCCTAGGGGAGTGATAAAGTACCAACCAATCAGCTCCTAAGTGTCAGTTTACAGGCTGTACTCTTACTATTATTATTATTATTATTATTATTATTATTATCTCAACTCTTGTGTACAAAACATAGGACTGCTTTAGCCGAGTTCGCCATAGCTGACATCCGCATACAGGTAAGCAACATACCTTAATCCAGTTTCCTCAAGTGGTTGCTTGTTACCTGTTACCATAAATTTGTGCACCTCTAATTGGGGTCCAATCTGTACTATGGAGTTGTCACTAGTCATTTATTTCTCACACTAATCCGGATAAAATAAATGTATTTGTTGAAAACTAAATGCCCATTGCTGAAATGTAAGTGCACATTGTCAAAAAAGAGCACATCTGTGTTGTAATTTTTTAAAGTAAATACATAAAAAATTAGCATTTGCTTTGTACGTCACTTCCTAAATAAATTACCGTTATTTATTGGTCCAAAATAGCCATGGCCAGAAAAATCACAGATATTTCATATGCTTATATTGCACACAGTCAAAAAAAACATATGTATTAACCACAATTAGATCCGTATTTGTGTGTGTTTGTGTACATGAGAATATAATTTACATTATTACAATAAAATCACGTGGCATGTGAATGTTTGCAACTGCTTATTTTCTCTACCTTTTAATATTTTAATGATATTACAATAACACCTACAATTGCAATTATTGTGCATTTGCAATTATTGTGCGGTCTGGAAATGTAATATACAATTCTAATTGACTTTAGTACCTGCTTGTAATTGCCTGTGCTGTGCTTAAGAGTAAATTAATTGCTAGGTAAAGGATCCTGTCTAATAATTGGAATGAATATATGTAAATCGAACTAATGGTATCACTAGTTCTCATTCATTTACAACTTGGCCAATTACTGTAACGAGGTCTAGTATAATAAAGTAATTAGAATTAAAGGTATATTTATTATGGGATTAGATGGGCTTTAAATAGGTTGCAAAGCATTCCAAGAATGAAACACAGTATACAAAGTAATGAAAAGATTATAATGGAAGAAAAATGACTGTATATTCTCATTATAAAAGTCACATACTGTAGATACCAAATGATTTGTCCTAAATGTTACATGCACTTAAGAGATGTGAATCACTTTGAATTAATCTTAATGTGTATTAGCAAACTATGAATATTAAGCTCATTAGAGAAAATGTATATACTGGTTGAGAAATTATTTGTTCTAGGGAATGGTGCAATATTTTGATCTTACCGCTATATCAAATTTTAATAACTGTTGTAGGAGGAACTGAGCACTGCTGTTATATGCCATATATACAGTGAATCGTCAATTTATTTATTAGGTACATCTAACAAATATAGGGCTGCTTCTGCATATAATACCAAAGTTTGTTTTGCAAATGGAATTGAAACATTTGTCTGTTTAAAGGGGCCTATCCATTAGCAGATCTTTCTGTAAGAAGACAAAAGATTTATCCCTTGAAAATTCCAGGGGCTGCTGTGACAGATATCTGTCATGTACATGACAGATTTTTGCGAACGACGAACGATATTGCATGACATCATTCTAGGAGTGGATTTTTTTTAATGTTTCTATTCATTTTCTTTAAAAAAAAAATCGTTTGTCGTTTACCGCGACAGATATTTCTAATATCTGTCAGCGATAAACGATAATTGACCAACATGTTGGAGAGACAAAAGAACAAATTTGTCGGCAGCGGGAGTGCGAATTTTTATCGTTCAGAGCCTATCCATTAGCAGATAAATTGAATGACTGAACGATAAATGATAGCTATAACCTTATACCCCTTTCACACTGCCGAAATAACCCAGGTTATCGCCAGGTCGACCAGGGTCACGGTGTGAAAGGGTCACTGAAAAATAACCCGGGTCGAGTAACCTGGGAATCCAACCCTAGTAGCGACCAGGGTTGGATACAGCAACAACCCGGCACATGGTGCAGTGAGAATGCTTCAACCCGGGTCATGCCTAAACTGAGCTGATTGGTAGCATTGGAGCAGTCATCACCCACTTTTTATGACCTGACAAGTTTAGCAGGGCAGACCTGGGTTCGGTGTGATCAGGTCCCGAGAATAACCTGGGTCGAAGGTGCAGTGTAAACAGGGTCTGACCTAGCTCTCATCCGGGACTGACCCATGTTCAAAATCCTGGAAAGGGGTATTATTGGTTGCTACAGGCAACAGCACCACTTGTTTGTTTTAAAAGCTAAAAGTACCCCTAAGTCTCAATGGAAGTCAAGATGACTTTTCGTTTTTTCTGCAAGTATTTGAAAAGTAGAGAAAAATCTTTATATTAGTGTAAAAACTAGAGATGAGCGAGTTTTGGCTTGGATCTTTCAGCCAAGTTCAGAAGGCAAAACGGTTCTGAGATCCAAACTTGGCGGCAACATCTGAGCCAAAATCAAACTGCTCATCTCTAGTAAAAATGACTGGACTCCATGCAGAGAACCTCTGGAACAACCCTCTCAATGAACAATCATGCATTTGGAGGCATTTAAATAGCATAATTTGACTAATAATCACATGCCATTTTTTAAGTTTTCTGCACAAAGCTCAAACATGAGTTTAACTATGTATTTTGGAGTTTGTATAGATGGGAAATGAGTTTTACAACTTACAGATGGAGTAACAAAACTGTCAGTTAAGTGTACCATTGTCTGGTAAAGTGAGTACCAATAAACACTCAGGTGATCATGTACAGTTGGACAAAGGCAGATTTTTTGAGCGAAATAAACTGTTTAGTACTGTCCATAATAAGTTTGCATGCAATTTTGCTTGCATCTTCCTTACAATTTTTTCCTACACTAATACCCCTTTCACGCCAGAACGGTCTGACCTTTGGGTTTTTAAAAACACTTTTCCAACCCGTGTCACAGCTGCTCGGACCCATTTCACACTGCACGTTGATCCCGTGTTATTCCTGGGTCGTCCCGCATTCACATTCAACGTGTGTCAGCCCTGCAAAACTTGTGTGTGTCATTAGAAATGGCACACAAAGAGGAGGTCATAAAAAGTGGGTGGTGACTGCTCACTGCATTACACTAATCATGGCCGATGAGTTACCAGTGTGCAGCCCAGAGGTCCAGAGTTTTTGCTGTTTTCTGCTGCCTTGCACAGCACATGACAGCATGATGCTTGCACCGTGCTTCATTGCCCAGTGTTATTTCAAGAAGAGAAATGTGCAATTTTTGACTTAGAGGGATAATACTCTACGCCAATATTTGCGAAGGAGGAGAGGCCTGACATTGTCCAGCATTTCATCCATAGTGAAAATGAGCACTGCGACAAATAGAAGAATGTGGGTCAGAGAGTGAAGTCGTGGAGAAGCTTTCATGTCGACTGTGGAAGCGTCTGAGGACAAGCAGTGGATGGCACACATTCGGATGTCTTGTGCAACATTTAACTATTTTCTGTAACTTCTCACTCCAACACTTACTAAACAGACAAGCAACTATAGAAAACCCCTGTAGGCAAGTAGGAGATTAGCCATTGTGTTGTGGTGGTATGCAACCCCGGGAGAATACCGCATAATGTCCTGTTTGTTTGACGTTGGGATATCTGCGGTGTGCAATCTAGTGCACAAAGTCTTACAGGCATTGCTGAAAACCCTGTACCTGTGACATCTCCTTGCCTCAAGATCAGCGCCTAGATGACACTCTCAAAGGCTTCCTGCGACGTGGTTATCTGCAGTACACGTTGGAAGAGATGCTAAGCTGCTAATTATTTTAAAAATTTTGACAGTAACATCCAACTCATTGACAACTTGAAATTTTAAACCCGGGCAATGCCCGGGTTAAACTAGTTTAACATAAAACTTGTTTGTGCATGCATAACATATGTACCCCATACATTTCTGTTACAAATATACTGCATATTGTCATATACGAAGATGTCTAAGTGCCTACAACAAGGCCTATAAAACAAGGTCTATAAAAAATGGCCTATAAAGGCATATATCCTAAATATATATGCCAAGTGCAACTATTTTAGCAAAGGCAATATTATTTTTATACACTTAACAGGTGTAGTGCAGCATCAAATATATTTATGGCATGAACTCTGGAGTAAAGGTGCGTATCCACTACACGAGAGTGGAACGACTGCACGACAATCGTTCTCCATCCTGTGCAGTGGATAATGGACCTCATTCAGAGGCGGTCGCAAGAAGCGATCGCTCTCTCTGAATGAGGGCGGGCGCTTCTTTTTTTTTTGGTGCGGCCTCCACCACCCACAGCTTAGTTAGCAACCAGGGTGATGGCCGCGATGGTGATCACCATCGCGACCATCGGGGCTTGCGATCAGACCCTAAGGTTGGGTCTGGGCACTCGCAAGCCCCAGGGAGCTTTCTGCTCTGATGGAGCAGGAAGCTCCCCACTGACATCACTGATGATGTCAGTGCGGCCGCCCACAAAACGGTAGGCGTTCCTTAAGGAACGGCTCCGTTTTGGAAACCACCCCCCGGCCCACCTACAAAAAGGGGCGAGCTGTCGATCAACATCGACAGCCACCCCTTTTGTAGCGAGCTCCGGAGCGTGCGCAGGGCTACCCGTCGACCCGGTTGCGAGCACATCGGTGCTTGTGACCGGGACTGAATGACCCCCAATGTGCCCACACTGAACGATATGTCGTTCAGAGTAGGCACCCTCCCTCATCCCCAAACATGCCCAACCTATTGCTATCGACAGGTTGACCTGCATGTTCAGGCGATGATAGATCGCTGGTTGCTTTCGACATTTTAATGCACAATTTGTGAACGATTAATGAGCGATTGAACGCTAACGATGTTGTAATCGTTCAATCGCTCATTTTAATCGCCTAGTGGATATGCACCTTTAGGGTCAAAATAATTTGTCCCACTGCTATAATGGGTATAACTAAACTGGTATCTGAATAGTTTGGGGAAAGATGTTTATGCATTGTGTGTCCTTGGCCTCAACATTCGCTCAAGAAAATCCATTCAACTTTCTTGTTCTGAAATTCCCTTTTTCATTGTCCAGGATGCTTTATAGCAGATTCCTGAAACACACAACCCGGGTTGACCCTTTCACACCAAGCCAGGACGCGGGTTGCCCAGGCTATTGGGTTATACGTTTGGTGTGAAAGGGGTTTAAGTGATGCAGAAAGGGGGAGGGCATGTGCAGAGTTTAGTAAGAATTTGTGGGTCTGGACACAGACGATACACCTGTCAGGAGGCATATCTCATGCAGATGCTGGAAAGATGGTGTAAAATACGTACTGATGACGATCAGCATTAGCTAGCAGCATCACATTGGCTGGCCTCTGATTGGATCATTGCATATTGCCTTCTCCAGAGCAGCTTCACATTGGCTGGCCTCTGATTGGATCATTGCATATTGCCTTCTCCAGAGCAGCATCACATTGGCTGGCCTCTGATTGGATCATTGCATATTGCCTTCTCCAGAGCAGCATCACATTGGCTGGCCTCTGATTGGATCATTGCATATTGCCTTCTCCAGAGCAGCATCACATTGGCTGGCCTCTGATTGGATCATTGCATATTGCCTTCTCCAGAGCAGCATCACATTGGCTGGCCTCTGATTGGATCATTGCATATTGCCTTCTCCAGAGCAGCATCACATTGGCTGGCCTCTGATTGGATCATTACATATTGCCTTCTCCAGAGCAGCATCACATTGGCTGGCCTGTGATTGGATCATTGCATATTGCCTTCTCCAGAGCAGCATCACATTGGCTGGCCTCTGATTGGATCATTGCATATTGCCTTCTCCAGAGCAGCATCACATTGGCTGGCCTCTGATTGGATCATTACATATTGCCTTCTCCAGAGCAGCATCACATTGGCTGGCCTCTGATTGGATCATTGCATATTGCTTTCTCCAGCTGTTTGCTTTATTAATTTATGTTGTGGCTGTATGATATTTGTGTGTTCACATTTATTACTTCTAAGCTTTACTACCACTGTGCCAAAGAAGCAGGACATTTCGAATGTACTGATAAGTGGTAAAGTGACGGGTTTGGCGATGATTATAATTAATGGCTGTTTTGTTACTTTACTGAAATCAATGCTTTTTAGTACTACTAATGGTGCATATACACGGTCAGATTTTTCTTCAGATCTGAACGATAACGATTTTAAAAATCGTTCATATCTGAAAGAAAATTCTGACATTTGTGCAACAATGAACGATGAAATGAACAATGAGCGTTCTCGTTTGTCAGATAACGATATCTGACATCTGATGTGTTTGCAGTCAGTTTTGTACGATTTCCATTAATTTTAATACAGGCTGAAATCGTTCAATCGTTTGCAGATCGTTCAATCGTCCAATCGTTCATCTGACATATCTGACCGCGTGTATGCACCATAACACTGCAAGCACATACAATAATAAAAATACTTTTTATCAAAGCTATACTCAAGAAATATTATCTCCTGGAAGAGGAACAATTTTTTTTTTCCGTTTATTCCTGTAATTGTTGCTTTTTATTACTAAAACTGCAACACACACTAAAAAAATATATTTTTACTTAAAGGTGTACTTAAGTAATATTGGTTTCCACAAGGAGAACAACAAGGGGTAAATTTACTAAAGTGAGAGTTTTTAGAATTGTGGGCCTAATTCAGACCCGCTCGTGAGCGCTGAGCGCTCGCAAGTGGATCGATGTTGGGCCTCTGCGCATGCGCACGACGGAGGCGGCTCCGTCGTGCGCATTCGCAAGACCCGTATAGCGACGGGCAAGCCGTCGCTCCGGGTCTCGCTACAAAGGGGGCGTGCTGTCGATGGTGAGTGACCGGGGCGTGGCTGCCCAGATGGAGGTGTTCCCATGGGAACGCCTACCGTCTGGGGCCGGCCCCACTACACGGAAGACTAACCATCTGCATGACTGACTGGGTAATTGATCTGTGCTTTAGGTCATTAATAAATTGCAAACACACAATCCTTGACCAGTGAAAAGCAGTACTATAAAGAATAGTACAAATAGTACAAAAATCATACACATTACTGTGTAGCAGTGCTCTACTAGTACATCCTGTGTAGTAACATAAAATATATTATACACATACATGCCGACATTTTACTCCCTCCTTCCGGGAGGGAGCTGTCAGGCTTTCTCGGCGGGGGGCAGGTCACGGTGAAAAGGGGGTGTGGCCCGGTGGTGACGACCATTTTGGGGCGGATCATGGGGGCATGGCATCGCGATCGAATCATCACGGCTCCGCCCCCTCTTCACAATGCCGTTATTAATGGCATTGTGCGGCAGGGGGCGGGCCACGATGATGCGATTCAGCGCGAATTGCGTCACCAGCCCCTCCACTGGAGGCTTGCCTGCCTTTCCGGGAAGTCGGGAGCGGCACCCGATTTTCGGGAGGCTCCCGACCAAATCGGGAGGGTAGGCAAGTATGACTATACATTAGAGAAATAATCTATCAACTCTGAGCTTTCTTTTATAAATCTTCATTGAGAAGTAAAGCAAATGTTCTGCGGAATACACTCTGCTCTGAATCTACATAGCCATATCCTGTTTTGGATGCATATAATAATAATTAATTAATAATAATAATATTTAAAAAGCATGTTTCTCCCAATAGCGCTCAAAATGCTTTACATTTGCATTTAAAAAACACAAGATACAAAATAGGAGTAGGAATGAAAGGGAAATTAATGAAGTATTGTGCAAACAAGTAAAGGCCGGTACACACTAGACCAGAGGTTCTCAAACTCCGTCCTCAGTACCCCACACACTTAATGTTTTCCAGGTCATCCAGTAGGGGCACAGGTGTATTCATTCAGGGCCGTAACTAGGGTAGTTGCCCTATGCCTTGGCATAGGGCACCACAGGTCAGGGGGCGCTGTTTGGGCCTGTCAATTTTCCTGTTTATTATCATTCTCACTTGTAGCTTCCTCTTCTTTTATCCCCAGCATCTCCTGGCCTACCCTATCTCTTCCCTGGCCCTTGCCCATGAGGCCATGGCCCTTCTTCAGGTGCACTATCTTATGTCCCTATTTAAAAAATTGGGTGGGGGGACGCCACTGCTCTCTCTGGCACAAGGCACCAAAAAGTTTAGTTACGGCTCTGTAGTCATTACTCACTGACACATTTTAAAAGTTCCACTGGTGGAGTTATTTCACTTGTGATTCTGTGAGGACACCTGGAAAACATGCACTGTTTGGGGTCCTGAGGACCGAGTTTGAGAACCTGTGCACTGACCTCATTTGCCGATTCCGGGAGCGACAGTGCGACAGCAGGGGCCATGCTGCATTCGGCAGCATGGCCCCTGCTGACGATGTCACCTGCAGGTCCGTGTCACTGTCGACGCACGAGAGAGCACATCGTCAGCAACATAGCGGGTACACACTGGCCGATGTGCTCGAAATTTTGTATGATCCGCTGGATCGGATGACATATCGTCTAGTGTGTACACGGCTTACAGTATGTCTTCAGTCTGTTTTTGAAAGATTCTGAGTGGAGGCCTCTCAAACTGAGCGAGGAACCGAGTTCCACAGAGTCAGAGGTGCAAAGCTAAGAGCTCCACTCCCAAATGAATTAAGGGATAATAATCCGCACGTGAACGCGCAGCAACCCGGGTTGCTGTGCAGTGTGAAAGGGCCAGGTTGAAATATGCCGGGTCGAGTGACCCGGCATTTAAAACTCTGGTCACGAGAAGGGTTGAACGCGTGTTCAACTCGGCTCGCAATGCAGTGTGAAGGGGTAACCCGGGTCAATGCGACCTGGGTCCCGTTCGCTGCATAGGAAAAGCTGACGCTTGGAGATTATCTCATTTTACAGGCAGCCAGTGAAGGGAGTAGAGGATGGGTGTTATATAGCAGAAACGGGGCTGGAATATACAGAGGTAGACATGAGTAAGTTTAATGTATGCTTGATGTAAACCTAGCACCTAGTAACCTAAACCTGCTTATCGTAGTAACTGCCATTGTGATACACCAATTTAGTTGGTTTGCACTACCTAACACCACTGTGGACCAGGAATAAAAGAGAGTTTTACTTGACTGATAGGATTATTCTGTTTGAATTGTTCTGAATGGCGAGTTATGGCTCCTGTTACACTCATCATAGATCAGTGATTTGCGCCAGTGACTTGCTTAAGAAAGCCTTTGCGGGATTTCTCACTTTGTGAGCAAGTTGAAAGCAGGGATACATTGGAATTCGTCTCTACTTTGCTGGCAGAAGAGCAAAGATTGGGACTATAGTTTACAGCACAGATTCCTAAAACTCGGTACTCAGGACCACACACTGGGCCCGATTCAGACCCGGTCGCAAAGCTGCGCTCGCTCGCTAGGGGCAATAATTGCACATCTGTGCATGCGTATGATTTGCAGTGTGTGTGCGCAAGCCAGTCACTGTGATCGGGAATTGTGCACTCGCAGTACACAGACTGGACGCTACTTTGAGTGACAGTTAGTGCCGTTTGTGGGGGATAACAGGGGAAGGTGCTTGTGAACGGGGGAGTGGTGGTGCGAACGCAGGCGTGTCTGAGCTTCAAAACGGAGTTTAATGGGTGTGCATAATTAGCAAAGTAGCATCATTGTACACGTCACTTGGTTGTTTTCTTGCCTGAACTGATGGCAGTGCTTGCGGTGGGGTAGGGTCTACCTCAAGGGCTGCGAGCTGCTCCAATGGCTCTCGATGTTACCAATGATTCATACACTTCCTGAAGATGACGTGGGTTAAGAATGAAAAGTGGGCATCTTTATACACCAGTGTACGCTCACTGCAGTTGCTCTCTAAGACATAGAGGGCGTCCTAAAGCCAGACAATGCGATCGCAGCATTTGCATACCCGGCACTTTTGGCAACGAGTGAGCGCAGCTTAGCGACAGTGCATGTTTTCCAGGTCTTCTCACAGAATCGCAATTGAAATAATTAGCTCCACCTGTGGAACTTTTAAATATGTCAGTAAGTAATGAATCCACCTGTGCACCTGCTGGGTGACCTGGAAAA
Source organism: Taudactylus pleione (assembly GCA_031769625.1). Lineage (NCBI taxonomy): Eukaryota > Metazoa > Chordata > Amphibia > Anura > Myobatrachidae > Taudactylus > Taudactylus pleione. The sequence goes on along the minus strand of JAUIMM010000025.1, from coordinate 41,548,008 downwards.
TGTGAACTATGTGGAGTCCTGAGGACCGAGTTTGAGAACCACTGCTCTAGATTATTTTATGTTTGGTGTTGTGAACACACTGGTAATGGTTTGATAAAATGCTACAATCTTGTGTGTTGTGCTTGAGCAATAAAGTACTTTTATTATGCTTACGTGGTTTTGCACCGACAAAGAGAACTGGGTGTGCCAGGCTGATACAGAAAGCTGCCTCCAGGCACACCAACTAGTTGGAACAGCAGAAAACATTAAACTGGTGTAATAAAAAAATAAAAGTGCACAAAATTATGTAATGAATATCTAGTTCAATACTCTGTACTCTGATCACCTGAAAATGTTCCAATAGTTATATATTAGCAATTACAAACAATTTCTCAATTACATTTAGAGAGAGAGTAAAGGTGCAGCACTCGTCCCAAAGAAATAACAATCAAGCCACGATGTGTTCATCAACGTTTCAGTGTTTATACACTATCTTCAGTATAAACACTGAAACGTTGATGAACACATCGTGACTTGATTGTTATTTCTTTGGGACGAGTGCTGCACCTTTACTCTCTATATTGAATGGCTATGTGAGGGCACCGCCTGCAGATATTTGATTGTTATTCTGGAGTGCCGGACTACATGCTACTATAATATATATATATATATATATAAACACACACAGATTCATTCTAATTTCACCGCCAGGGCAGGTAGACCACTGCTTCCCCTCGTGGTCATTAGCCTATGCCTCATATCAGTCATGCTGTCCCAACATCAGTTGTAAGATGGCGTGGCTGGCAGAAACATGGTCAAACATGGGGACTATTTACTTGCTTTTACCAAGACAGAAGCCTTCATGGATCACACTGATCTGTGAAGGCTTCTGTCTAACACGCACCCGCTCAGGCTAGACTCGCTAGCCTGAGACAGGTCTATTTTTTTCTGTGTTTGGCAGCACACATTTTGTGAGTCATTACAACTCGGACCCTATTACAGAGGGCGAGTTGTATGTTCACAATGGCAAAACATCTGGATGTGTGAAATGCAAGGAACATGCAATTTAGCATAGATTTTGTCAGAGTTCTAAAAATGTGAGCGTTTACTGCTAGACTCAGGCAGTTTTAGTACTCTGACTCTATTACATCTCACCCAAAGTGTCTAATAATAAATCCATTTGCTCTCAGTCTAGAGCAACATCAGGGAGTCATTGCCAACACACTTAGGCATTGATATGTGGTCAATTATATGATACCGCAAAGTGGCCAGACTGCGGGAGGCCTCATAAAAGTGTTTTACCAACTGGATGTTCACTGCAACCAGAAGATAAAGCCTATAGAAAGGGGGGCCCTAGACTGCACACCCTGGATATATATATATATATATATATATATATATATATATATATATAATGGGAGGTGCTACCTGTGGAGACTATTGTTGCAAACACAAAAAAAGAAAGTACAAGTGCAAAACTCCAACATTACTAATTATATATAATACATTATGCAATAGAATTTTGCAATACATAGAGGTTTTAGCATAATCATGGCCATGGTTATGGGCCTACCCACAGCGCCCAGGTAACCTCTGAGGGTAGGTCCCTAATCTACTGGGGTTGAAATCCAGAGCACAGGACACCCCCAAACAGGCCCAGCTGAGCCACCCCAGGGCATCACTCTAATGAGAGAAGATGAGGTGTAAGAAAGTGTAAGATAGATAAGAGCAGCTACTGCTGCATATATAAGAAGGTGAAAAATACACTTTCTTACACTTCATCTTCTCTCATTAGAGTGATGCCCTGGGGTGGCTCAGCTGGGCCTGTTTGGGGGTGTCCTGTGCAGAAGATAAAGCCTGTCTAATAGTGGACCAATGAACTTCCATCCTCTCCTTTAAGGCCTTTTCAGTTTTTCCAACATAGGGTCACTGGGGCAGCTGATCAGATAACCACAAATTTTGTTGGACATGTTACACAATGATGACTACAGAACGTCTTTCTTGTATATGGATGTGTAAATGTATCTCCTGACACCATGTATCTACATGTTGTGCAATTAATGCATTTATAGCATCCAGGTTTGGTGTTACTTAAGGGGGGTATCCACTTAGCGATGTTACAAAGCGATTGCAAGATAACGGCGATTGCAAAAGGCGCATGCATCGGGCATGTTTTGGTCGAAAACAACCAGCGATGCGCGCGCCCGCTGGTCGTTTCCGACATCTATCATCGCCCATACATGCTGGTCAACCTGACGATCCCGTCAGGTTCAGCATGTGTGGGGATGATAGATGTGCCTAGACTGAATGAGTGAACGTTCAGTCTAGGCACATCACTAGACATGGAAACGACAGCACGATTACAATGTCGTAATCGTGCTGTCGTTTACATGTCTACTAGTGGATACGCGGCTTTAATAAGAGTGATCGATTGCGCGCTGACTTCAAATCTTTGCTAGTGACATTAGTGTGTACCACAAAGTCTTTGATGTTTTTCCTCTTTGATAGGCCACAATTAGATTACAATCTTCTAAAGAAGACAATGCCGGATCTGTTTGTACAATAGGCCAATGTCTCTTGGAATGTTTGCCAATGGCTGACTAGAGACATTATATTTATTGGCACATATACATTTATCCTCACTGTCGGCTTTTTAATAGATTTATTTAAAACTGTTTCCCTTGGTAGCTCCATGACTCATGACATTGTGGTAAAAAACATAGTCCTGTCGTAGCCACGGGACTCAAATTTATCCACCATATTTATAAGATCTGCCTGTAATCTAAAGTCATCACTGGTGATGCGTCTGACTCTTAATAATTGTGAGCACAGCAACCGCTGTTTAAAGGTAATTGGAAACAAACTACTCAAGGGACAGAAAATGGTAAACATAATAAAAAAATTATATCATAAGATAGCATGGATAGGGCTATATTGGTAAGGTCTGCAAATAGCTAAATGACAGTCACCATATACCAGCTCCACAAAAAACCTAGATAAAATGCTAATTTGGTATTAAATAAACACGTTGAAAGAAAGTTGATCATTGAGACCGCTAGGTCTCATGGTGTCTAGTTTCCAGATCTATTGAGCTTCTAGTTAGAGTAATTTTCTCCCACGATCTCCACCACGTGGATCTTCTTGGACTTGATCAGTAATAATATATTTCAATGATGAAAGCTGTGTTTAGCAGCAGAAAAGTGTTCAGCGACCGGTTGGTCATTTTCTTTGTTATTAATAGTTGCACAATGCTGTCTCATTCCCTCCTTAAAAGACCTAATTGTCTTCCAATATAACAAAGTCCGCAGAGACATTTTATGTGATACATGACGAAAGTGCTGGTGCTGGTGAGGGGGTATTGAATAAAAAAATGTTTGACCCGAATGGGGATGAAAAAATATTTTGCTTGAATCATATAGCTGTACGTAGTGCAGCCTAGACATTTATAACATCCACCAGGTTTAGTTTGAACATTGTGAGCTTTCTTTTTGGAAATATCATGGCGCACAACCCAGTCTCATATATTGCATCCCTTGGTATAACAGGACATGATGTTCGTGCGTTTCAGATTTTTCAAATCTTTATACTGTTGAATTATAGGCCAGAGGTTTTTAGATATTTTAGAAAGTTTTATCTGGGTTCCATGTCCGCTGGATTTCCGGTAATTCTCTTTACCTGCAATAATTGGGAAAACGGTAATCCCCTTTTAAGGGGCTGTGGATGATGACTTTATGCTGCCAGCAATGTATTACGGTTAGTGGACATAGTAAAGATTTTTGTACTGATTATATTGTCTACTATAGAAATGTCCACATCAAGGTAGTGTATGTTTGTCTAGCTCATTTCATAAGTAAATTTTATAGGACATTACATGTTGTTATTGATCTCTAAATGTAATTCAAAGGATGCTTAAATGCCGGTCCAGAGTAACAATACGTCATCGATATAACGTGTGTGGAAATAATTTGATCGTTGCATCTCTGTGGTAAAAAATAACATACGTTCTATTTGAAACATGAATGAGTTCACATACGAGGGTGCAACATTTGAACCCATCGCACACCCCGTATGCTGTTGGGAAAACTCACCATTAAAAAGGAAATAATTCCTTTTAAGTGTCAGCTTATTGAGTTGAATGAAGTACTCGATGTCTGAACCAGTATATTGATCAGACTCTTCTATTAAAGCCTTCCTGCCAATTTGCCATCTTTATGAGGAATGCTGGTGTATAAGCTTGTGATGTCCGTTAAGCGTAACCAAATGTTTGAAGAGAGCTCCCCAAGTTCTTTTAGTTTGGTGAGGAGGGCAGTGGTATCTTGAATGAAAGTAGGTGCCCCTTGTATCCACGGTTGCAAAAAGAAGTCCAGAAAGTCCATCCGGGGGGCTTAGTTAAGCACTTATGAATCTTGGGTAAACAATATAGACTTCATACCCAGGGATATTCCATTTTCAAGTACAATGTCACTGTCAGGAACCATGCTCACCTTTCAGAGTCGTACTGCACTGTCTTGGCAGGCAGGGGTCCTGGCCTGGGATCCCGCAAAGAGTGCTGCAAGCAGGTCCTTAGCATGGCGGTGGTCTTAGTGACCTGGAGCTCCAGCGGCATTCCTGCTGGCTTCGGACACTGGGCGCGGTCATGGCGGCTCCTGTCCAGCTAGGTGTGTCTCTGGAGGATCCTCACTGTGCTGGTGGTCTCAGGGAACTTGGGGTTCCGGCAGTGTTCCCGTGGGCCCTGGACACTGGGTGCCACCATGTTGATCCTGGTCAGATGATAGCTAAGTCTCCAATGGTTACCAAGGTTGGTGGCCACCTGCCTCCAGTGCCTGGACTGTGTCACTGACACATGCATTGTTTCTAGCTCCCATGCTAGTTGCGCTAGTCACTCTGACGATTCTGGCTCCAGTGTATTCTCCAACTCTGATTCCACTCCAACTCCAGTGTATTGTCCAAGTCTGGTTCCACCCCAACTCCAGTGCATTCTCCAAGTCCGGTCTACCTACAGCATAAGTGCATTGTCAAAGTCCGTTCTCACTACAGCACCAGTGTATTCTCCAAGGGCCTGATTCAGTACAGAATGCAACTGCGATTGCTATAGCGATTACGCATGCAATCTCACTGCGATGATATGCTAATCCTCTGTGATCGCTATGCCTTCGCAGCACAACATAAGAACGCCCACCTTACCTTACACACATCAATAATACTTTAGCAAGACTGCAAAACCATCGGTAACATTGAGTACAATCGCAGCCTCACGCACACCTGCACAAGCTCTGACCTTACTCAGGAATTGGACAGCAAAAGACAAATCACAGGTGCTCAACTCAAATTACTTATTATATATAAATACATTATGCAATAATATTTTGCAATAAATAAATAGAGGGTTTTGGCATAATCATGGCCAAGGTTATGGGCCTACCCACCATATCCAGGTAACATCTGTAGGGGTATTAATAGTCTCAACAGGTAGCACCTCCCATTATATATATTCAGGGTTTGCAGTCTAGGACCCTTTATTATACACTTACTCAGGAATTGCTAACCTTGACGCACACAGTAAGTACACAAGCAGCATAGGGCATCGCAGTGGATAATTTATGCATGCCCATGCAACGGTTTTCAAACGCTCTGGCATGCCTGTGTTTTGCTGACCTCACCCCCATCACCACCCCCAAAGGTACTTCCTGTCAATCACTCTGCGATGGGTCTGAGTAGTCATGCGCAGAACCCAACAATTTGCCGATTACATGCGTAATCGCAGTTGTGATCCTTGCTGAATCAGGCCCCAAATCTGGTCTCATTCGATTACTAGTGTATTTTCGAAGTCCGGATCCACTCTGGTCACAGTCAAACCCAATGCCAACCAAGAGTGCTGCTCATGTCCTTGCTAATACACCCACGTATATTGTCATTTTGCTTATTCCATCTATGAGGAGGACTTGTATACAACCATCTCTACTCAAAACCTCCCGCACCATCAGTCTTTACTGAGCAATGCTGTGTCCCCAGTCCTGACAGTAAGTTCAGGCCTAATGAACTCAGAAGATAATCCAGGTACTAGTGCTCTGCAGACATTGTGGTTAGAAAATTAAAATTCAGCCCAGCACCAGGTTATGCAATATCTACAAGAACTCTTGTCTTGATTGAACACCATTCAAGTGACCCTGGGAACTACATTGCCTGTATCCAATGCTCCTTCCTGAGTGCCCAAAATTACTCCTCTGCTTACCACTGCTCCCCAGTCCTGGCTGTAGCTTCCAACTCCAAAAAGATTTGAGGGGAACCCTAAACTCTGTTGGTGATTCATCAATGTGACATTCAATTTGAGCTTTTGCCGCACAACTTTCCAACACAATGATCTCAGATAGCTTATATCATATCACTTCTATCTGGTTCGGCCTTCAAATGGGTATTGCCCCTGTGGGAGCATGCAAATCCATTTGTATCCAACTATGCAGATTTCATAGCAACTTTTAAAAGAATATTTGATGAACCAGGTTGATCTTTGGCTGCTTCCATGGATATCCTATGAATTCTCGTTCTGTCTGGCAATATGTGGCCCAGTTTCAGACGTTCGCTGCGGAACTCAAATGGAATGATGAGGCTCTTAAAGCAGCTTTTTGGAAAGGCTTAAAGTTAAACTGGCCACTCGTGTTCCTCCTGGGTCTTTATGTGAACTCATATCTATTTGTATTAAATTGATTTATGTCTGCATGAGAGAGCCACATGCAGGTTCTGGAATGAATGTTTTAAACCCTGTTGTTCTACTACTCCTCAGCCTTCTTCTCCCCTAGTGGATGAACCTATGCAAGTTAACTGCTTGAAAAACTGTCTCTATTGTGCCAGTCCAAATAATTTTATTGAATCATGTCCTATACGTCTGGGAAACTCCAAACTCTGACCTGTTATGGATAGATCAGGTTGGGGGTTTCTGCTCAGCACTCACCGAAATCTGACTGTTTATTTAATGCGACTCTAAACACTCCTCGAGGGTCTAAATCCTTGGATACCTTGGTGGATTCTGGAGCTGCCGGGAGCTTCATTGCTTTATTGTTTGTCCAAAAATCTTCCATTCCTTTGAAAATCCTATTTAAACCACTTTTTCTTACAGCTGTAGATAGAAGTTGCATCCAAGTTGTCACGGGTGAAAGAGGACTTGGACCTGGAGTGGAACCAGGAGAGGCCTTCAGGGCAGATTGCTGGTACTGGAAGGATGCAGGCTTCAGATGGGTATTATTCATGAGTGACCCACTGGCAGGTGGTGATCCAAACAAAAGTATACCCGATAGGTACGCAGGGTGCAGGCGACTGGTAACCGGATGACTGGGGAGAAGCACAGACTGTTCAGATATCAGCAGAAGTCCCCCTAGGGGTGGTAGCCTGGAGTAGCACTGCTGTCACACAGCGGTCTGACGGTGACTGGAGTCTGGAGTGAGCAGGGTCTGAGGATAACAGCTAGGAACAGGTAACAGCAAGGGAGCACAGAGAACTAGTACCCAGCTTGCACTGGGATTAAAGTTGCACTGGCAAAGAAAGGACTGCTCAGCAGCCCTTAAATACCAAAGGAAGTGCATGGTTGCTAGGCTTCCTGATAATGCTCTGGCTGGATAGGCTGAAATGAGTCACCTGATGAAATCCAAGATGGCGATGCTCATGTTGTGCTGCAGCACTGCCTAAAGTGACCCTAACTGACACCTGCATTCAGGACTCTGTCCCTGCGTGACCCTGAGGTATGCAGCACTGACCTCCAGATGCCTGCACCCCCGCCACAGGGACCCCGCCACAGCGTCTGAATAGGTAAGGCTCGCTGGCCCTGGACACACACAGCCCTGGTCATGACACAAGTAGTACTTCTTACTCATTCCACCATTCCCTTGACAATGCAAGTCGGAGATCTACATGTTGAACAAATTTAATTCTTGTAATTCCCAGTTACGCACCATCTGGTCCTTCTATGACTTCAAATTCATAACCCCTTGTTCAGTTGGCCTACGTCTCAAGTCTTGGGGTGATTTTTGTTTTCAGTCTTGTTTGTCTCGTGTCATTCCGGTACAATTAACTCAGTTTGGTGGGTCTGTAGTACTTACTGAAGTTTATAAGGAATTCCTTGATGTTTTTAGTGAACATGCTGCTGATACTCTGCCACTTCATAGAGAATGGGATTGTGCCATTAAACTGGTTCCAGGAAAGTCTCCACCTAGAGGTCGAACACGTCCATGTCAGAGACTGCTGCCATGTCTGCTTACATTCAGGAGAACTTACAAAGAGGATTCATTAGACCCTCATCTTCTGCAGGGGCTGGGTTTTTCTTTGTAAAGAAAAAAGATGGGGGTCTTCGTCCCTGTATAGACTACAGGGGCCTCAATGACTTAACCATCAAAATTCAATATCCTTTGCCTCTCGTCACTGAGCTGTTTGACAGGATGATGGGAGCTGTTGTTTTCACCAAGCTTGATTTAAAAGGAGTGTATAACTTTGGGCCTGATTCAGAGCCGGTTGCTATTTGCGCTCGCTCGTCCAGAAAATAGGGGTGGCTATTCAAATGAACCGTTCGCTGTTTGCGGTCTGTTCACACCTCTAGGTCTGAACGAGCGAACAAAACTTGCGGTCGTTTTTTTGGAAACTACGCCCCCTGGCCGCTCGCATCCTACGTCATGTCCGCTATTTATTAGATTAATCGAGTACATCGAACAGGGTATGAGCTGCTCGCTATTCTTGTGGTTGGTTTTTGCTACCACAATTTTGCGAGCAGTTCTGGCTAAAAAATAACCCAGTGATGTGGTCAATGACGCTGCTGTTTTAAATATGCACACCCATAAAACGCCCGTTTTGAACTTTAAGCACGCCTGTGATCGGATCTCCACTCCCCGTTTTCAAGCACCTTCCCCTGTTACCACCCACATACGCCTCATCCTGTCACTCAAATTAGCAGGCATTCGCTATTTTGTGAGCACATGAATTTCGGCCGCACTGACTGGTTCGCGCATGCGTATAACGATCCGTACGCATGCGCAGTTGGGCAAACATCGCTCGGAGCGAACGAGCTGCCGCTTACGAGTGGCTCTGAATCAGGCCCTTTATCAGAATAAAAGATGATGCGTAGAAGAGGGCTTTAAATACCCAAGATGGCTATTATAAATATTGTCACAACCCTGGCTAGTGTTTTACCTTTTGCCATGAGACTTACTTCTGCCAGCTGCTTCGTGGATCTGTGGCCCTCATTCAGAGCCGCTCGTAAGCGGTCGTATGCTCGTAGTCATCCGATGTTGTTAAACCACGCATGCATCTGTGTAACAGTGCACATGTGCGTACGGCTGTTTGCAATCATTTTTTCAGTCGTTCGTCGAATAGCGAACAGGAAGTGACATGTCAAATGTGATTGACAGAACTGTCCGTTTTGGGGCGGTGACGGGGGTGGAGGTGGGAAAACGCAGGCGTGTCAAGGCGTTTTTTGGGCGTACATAAATTATCTGATGCGAACAGCCAATGTGAACGGAACAAGGGTTACGTCACTGTCTGATCCACTCTCCATTCACACTGCTCGCTCAGCTTGTGGTCTGGTATTCTCTACCGCAATGACGATGGTCTCTTCGTTCTTCTCGTGGCTCATCGATGGTTTCCCGATTGATCAATTACGCAGGTGAACTACTCAGCTGATAATTTCTGGGTTAGACAATCAATTAGCTTACAAATTTATTTTACATTTGCGTGTTTTTTCCAAATTGTTTTTTTTTTTTTTCCGGGCAACAATATTGTATGCAGGTTTGTTGTTTTTCTTCATTTTTTAGGGACCAAGAAAACAATCGTCCTTTTGTTTTTTGCTAAGTGTTAATTAAAACTCATAAATTGTTTTTAACCCTTGGTTTATTTTTCCCTAAAAAATGTTTAGATTTCCGTTGTATTGTTTGTAATGTTGTTTGCGGGATTACCTTTTAACCAGTTTTTGAATAAATTAACAATAGAATTGTGCAGATTTTCAACAGTATTTTTTTATTTTTTTGTTTATTTCTAAACAAATTTTGGGGAAATAAAAAAAACTTGATAACGTAAAAACAAATAACAAATGATTTTAAAAACACACAAACAAAATAAGTGGCATTTGAAATCCACAAACAAACACAATAAAAAATTCACAAGAAAGGAGAGGGAGGTTTTGGGCATTAAGGAATATGGGGCAAACACAGAGAAGGATTGTGGGAAAATTAGCCAGTGCTGTCATCGCCTTTTGGCCCGTTTGGCCGGGGTAGGGAGGGAGCCTGAACGGGTCCGGGATGTCCTTCTGCTGGCCTGGCCAGAGGCAGATGTTGTGGCCTCTGGACTAGGCATAGGGCTAGGCACATTTGGAGGGATGGCTGTTGTTGTGCCAGAGGTGGAGGGTCCTGATGTTCCGGCAGGAAGGGAGGCCGGCTCCAACATGTGCTGGCGAACGAGCTGCTCCAGGGCATTTGCTATTCGCATGTTGGCCCCAGTGTTTTCCGCCAGGGCCTTAGCAATGGTCACTTTGGCCGCAGCACTTTGCTCCAGGGCGTCCGCCACCCGTAGCAGATTGGCGTCCATCCTCAGCAGAATCTCGGTCTGCTGATCCGTTTTAATATTGAGATCAGTGAGGAGGCCCACTGCCTGCGAGGGAGAATGCCCTGGACTGTCTGCCACAGGGTCCACAGCCGGATCTACTGCTTCCTCCCCTGCAGAGCCAGCAGAAATTCTGCGGCAAAAGCTCCCCTCTGGAGCAGACTCATCCGCCTGTGTCTCTGTGAGAAATAACAGAAATGAGTAACATTATAATCTAGATATTGGCCCAAACACATTTCTGAGTTGTTAACATTACAACATTTACCTGGGGCAACATGAGGAGCCGCAAAGTCTGGCATGTCGGTATCCATGTTTGACACGCCAAACACCTCCTCATCCTGCAAACACCCCTAGGCCAGCTCCTCCAAATCTGTGAGCTCCAGTGACACAGGGGTGGGACCCCCACCTGTCCCCCCTGCACGCCTAGCCCTATCAGCCAGTTTTTGCTTATGCCGATATTTGAAGTCGCTCCATCTGTGGGGTAAAAAGTTGGCATTATTCCTGCAGTATTTGGACCTGTAAACACTTTTTTCTAAAATGTAGTTTTTACGTACCGGCGTTTGACCTCCCGGGTTGAACGTTCACAATCACCCACCCTATTGACACCACTGGCTATATCATCCCACATTTTCCATTTCTGGCTTGCACCCATATTCCTTGGTGCCTGTGGCAGGTTGTCATTGCACATTTGCACCAAAACCTCCATCTCCTTTCTTGTGAATTGTGGCTGCCTTTTTTTTTTTTGTTTAGTTGGCCTACTAGGCCCAGCAGCCTCTTCCATGGTATCCTCCACTCCTTTTTTTAAAAAGATTGTAAAAATTATAATGTCAAACATTACCCAAATTATTGTTAAACATAATCCTTTAGTCCCAAAAAGACAAATACTTACCTGGCGCTTCTTGGCCAGTGCTTTGCTGCTCTGTAGCCATTTTTGACTTTCAGGTCTCACTACAGCAGACCGATTGGAGTTTTCAGTGACGTTTTTATACATGCGTCAGCATTATTCGGCCGCATCATTGATTGTGCGCTCCTATTGTCTGTCCTTAATTTGAGCGGGAAAATAAAGACTATTTATGGCTTGGTGTGACTCGAGTCGAGGTGGCGGGTTATGAATGTTGGAGGTTTGGCGTAGGAGTTGATTGTTGGCGGTATTTGGAGTTTGAGGCGGATTTCTACACTTGTGATCATTTTGTTTGTTTTCTTACTTATTTAATTTCCGTTCGCTTTTTTTTTATTGTTTAGCTTTTTTTTCTGGAGTTTTTGAGTAAGTCTTTTTAAAAACCACCGTAAAAAATAATAGTAAATAGTTTGCAAATGTTAGTACTTATTTTAAATTTTTTTCTTTTTACAGTTATTTTGGCATTGCCCCATTGAAGTTTTTGTACTTTGGGATATTTGTCTGTTTTTGGTAAGTGTTTTTAGTTTCATGAAGTTACAATTTCGATGTGTTGGTCTTCGCATATTTTTCGCTAAGTAATCTTGTTTTTTTCTTGGACCAATTATGTCTTACCACTAAATATAGCGTACTCTTTTGCGAAATGTTTGAGTTGTTTTTAATTTAAAATGAACGTACTATTTAGCGCACTAATGTCTCCTTATTTAACTGTCTAAATTGCGTACTATTTAGCGCACTAATATCTCCTTATTTTACTGTAAAAAATGCGTACTATTTAGCGCACTAATGTCTCCTTATTTAACTGTCTAAATTGCGTACTATTTAGCGCACTAATGTCTCCTTATTTAACTGTCTTAATTGCGTACTATTTAGCGCACTAATGTCTCCCTATGTTACTGTAAAAAATGCGTACTATTTAGCGCACTAATGTCTCCTTATTTTACTGTAAAAAATGCGTACTATTTAGCACACTAATGTGTTTTTTTTGTTTCATTGTAAAATCATGTTTTACCACTAAATGTAGCGTGCGATTTTCCGAACTAATGTGTGCTCCCTTCTCTATTTTTTACCCAAAAAAATGTGATTACAATCCAAGTTTTCAAAAAAAAAGCTAAAAATATTTTCTACTTTTGAAATGTAGGTTGTTCTACTCATGACAAGACCCCGGCCTGTAAGCATCTTTGGATTTCTTAGAAAAGATAAGTATATTTTTCTTTACACATTTGTCTAAAACAATAACTACCTGGCTTACCATTTCAGGTTGATGTTGGTCGTATTATATTGGCCATGGTTCCAGAACCCAACCATCCTCAACTTCGTCCCAGGCGTAGGCCTCGTAGGCGTGCAAGGCCCCAGATATATAAAACACGTGTCACCCTTTTTGGAATGCCAGATGATGAGGTATTAAGACGATACCGTCTTCCTCCACAAATCATCCTAGACACTCTCTCATTAATAGAGAGTGATCTTGAACGGCAAATTGACAGTCCTACAGCAATACCACCACTTACGCAATTAATGTCGGTGTTACATTTCTGTGCCTCAGGATCCTTTCAAACCACTGTGGGAATAGTTGCCAGAATCTCCCAATCCTCCTTTTCAAGGATCCTGAGGGCAGTGATGGAGGACATTTTTAAACACCTCCATCATTTTATTAAAATGCCATTGGATATGGGTTCTCTTAGTGTGGCAAAGGGCAATTTTTACCAAATAGCTGGCTTCCCACACATCATAGGGGTTGTGGATGGTACTCACATACCACTTCAGCCTCCAGCAAGGCTGGAGGCTATTTTTAGGAACCGCAAACACTTTCATTCACTGAATGTAATGGTTGTATGTGATGCCTCCCTCCAGATCCTGTCCCTGAATGCCAAATTCCCCGGGAGTGCACATGATTCCTTCGTCATCCGGCAATCAGGGATTTGGCACAAATTGGACAACCTACAAGCTGGTGATGCGTGGCTTCTGGGTAAGTTGACACCTTCTGTTGCAACCAATGCAAAGCTTGTTACACAATGGTCCTGATGTTTGTTTTTGTTTTTTCACAGGAGACAGTGGTTACCCTTGCACGCCCTGGCTTCTCACTCCTTATTTGGCTCCCACACCAGGACCACAAAGTGAGTATAATTCCGCACTTACAGCCACCAGGCAGGTGGTGGAGCGCTGTATCGGCCTTTTAAAAGGCCGATTCAGATGCCTCCACCGCTCTGGTGGCGACCTCATGTATTTGCCGGCTATGGTTTAGAAAATTGTGGTCCTGTGTGGGATATTTCACAACATCGCCATAAGGAGTGGTGACCCAATGCAGCCAGAGGATGCCTTGCCTGAGGATGGCCCCCCCGAGGTTGGTCGGAGGTCAGTATGTGGGGGGGCCATACGCGATGATGTGGTGGCCTGATTTTTTAGGTAATTATTGTTAAAAATTTAGTTAATTGACACAATGTAGACATGTAAGATTTTAATGGCCAATTTTAATTTGTGTTTTTTTTTTTGTCTTTTATTCCATAAAATTAACCGAAAAAACGATGCCTACTACCTGATCCAAAAAATTTACTTCATGTGGCCACATTGGATATAACTTCTGCAACAATTATTTATTCGCCTCATTTGTGGATTCATGTTGGCATGCTACTTCTTCAAACAGTTCTTGATTGTTGTTGTTATTTTTGGTGTTGGTTGTATTTTTGAGTGTGTTTTCACTGTGTGAATTGATTGTGACAATTCACTTTGTGTTTATTATTTGTGTGGAATAAATTTTTTGTTAACGTTAAAAAAACATTTCCTTAGTAAATTACAAGCAAGTGTAACCTGGTCCAAATAAGGCAAACTTGCTTAATGGCTAATCCTGTAATGTGTTAAATTGTAAAGTATTTTACCATGCTTTGTGGCTAAAAACAAACACCAAAGGTATTATGGTGAATCAGTATGTTTTCTAATCTAGGCCTAAGCAGGTTTGATTTAATATTTACATTACCCAACAAAAAAAAACAACCAAAATTGCTGGTAATTCTACAAACCTATTGGTATTGTTAGGTGTTTAATGTGCCAGCTTACATACTTACTTGAGCTTTCTACAATCTAATTTACATTACTTAAAAAAACATGCTCCAATAGTCGACTTATGTAAGGTTAAACAATCTAATATTTACAGACAAGGAATGAGACTTTAATAAATCAAAATATATTTTATTTTTTTTAACATTTTTAGTGCGAAAAAACAAAAAAATTAGTGGCGCTGGAGCGCAAACATGTGATCCAGGACCACGAGCATGCCTACAACATGGCCCCTCAACCTGTGCAAGCCATCCTGCATTTCTTGCATCTGCCTCTGGTCCTCTGTGGGTTAAAAAAATGTGTGGATTACTAAACTGACACCTTAATTTATATGTTACCAAACAACTTAAAAATCAGACTATACTTAAAAAAAAGAGAAACAAATAAAAAAAAAACAAAGTAATGGCAAACGCAAAGATTGTATAAATAAAAACTTAAAAAATTACACCTAAAAATACAAAAAAAAAAGGGAGAAGTACGCCAAAATACTACATTTGTTGGTACCGTAAACAGGAAAGACACAAGTATGAGTGTTTGGACATGTGTGATATGTGTAAGGGAAAACCTTCTAGACATTGTTTGGCAAAGATATATATCCAAAACATTCGAAATACTTAACAAATTGGAAATGCACAGGCAAAAGGACAACATCACCCAAAAACAAAAAAATGCAAAAGCAACCATAGTTTAAATGGGAAACATACCGGTCAGAATGATGACTGGTCCTGGAGCCCCGAGATCGTCCTCCTCTGAGGTGGGCCAGTGCTGGTCGGATGGAGGAGGGGTGATTTGGCTTGGTGTGGAGGGGGAGGAAAAGAGAGGGGTGGGTGGAGGGAAGGGTGATGAAAAGAGAGGGGGGGGTGGAGGGGAGGGTGAATTTTGAGGGATGGGAATATTAGGAGAGGGAGGGGCATCACGGTCTGGCCAGTCTGGGGTGGAGGGGGAATTTGTGGAAGGTTGGGGAGAGGTTTTGGTGGGAGTGGGGGATAGGGGACGAGGCCGTAGTCGTTGACGTAGTAGACTTCGTAGTCTGCGCTCAGCCCCTAAATGATGATTAAAAATTTGTAATATTATTATTTTTTTGGTTTTGTAAAAAATTGACACAACCAAAAAATGTAATAAAAAAAAGCGCAATACGGAAAACATGCACACGCAGGTATGTCCTAAATAAAGAAACAGGGCTAGACGGAAAACATGCTCACGCAGGTATGTCCTAAATAAAGAAACAGGGCTAGACGGAAAACATGCACACGCAGGTATGTCCTAAATAAAGAAACAGGGCTAGGCGGAAAACATGCTCATGCAGGTATGTCCTAAATAAAGAAACAGGGCTAGACGGAAAACATGCTCACGCAGGTATGTCCTAAATAAAGAAACAGGGCTAGATGGAAAACATGCACACGCAGGTATGTCCTAAATAAAGAAACAGGGCTAGACGGAAAACGGGCACACGCAGGTATGTCCTAAATAAAGAAACAGGGCTAGATGGAAAACATGCACACGCAGGTATGTCCTAAATAAAGAAACAGGGCTAGACGGAAAACAGGCACACGCAGGTATGTCCTAAATAAAGAAACAGGGCTAGACGGAAAACAGGCACACGCAGGTATGTCCTAAATAAAGAAACAGGGCTAGACGGAAAACAGGCACACGCAGGTATGCTTACATTTAAAATGTAAAAAAAAATACACTTACTTTCGCTAATTTGCTGACGCAAATTGGCCAAAAGGCGTGGGGATCTGCGGTGAAGATCGGACCAGCGTCTTTCGAGCTGGCCAATATTGAGGCGGTAGCCCAAGTTACGCAGGCGGCGCCGCACCTCCGCATAGGCGAGCCACTTGCGGAGGTTAGTGATGGGGGCCGGATGCTCCGTGATTCTCCGGTCCATCACATCTGTGAGGACCAGGAGTTCTCTGCAAGTAAATGCTGCGGCTCTCATGATGGCAATGATTTTTTCCACACAAAAGAGTTTTAATAAATGGCCCAGAAACAATTTGATTGGCTAATGTACTTTGAAAATTAACAGAAAGCATTGTATTGGTCATGTCATGTGACCTACACCCTCACAAATATAATGTGAGTCATGATAGGCTTGATGCAGTGACATGCGTAAGCTAATTTAAATATTATTAATAAAGATGAAAAATCTGCATATAAACTAACGCAAAACAATAGTAGCATTCAAACAAACTTTAAAATTTGAAAAACCATCCCCTTGGTACAAAGGTACGTATTCTGTGGAAGGAATGACACACACGAACAATAATAAAGTTTATTGACAGTGAAAAAAAAAACAGATTGCAAAGATGTGAATATCAATTAAGCTAATGAATATACTGATTGCTATTAATCGATTCAAGTATGTTTGCAGAGTGAAATAGCAGGCTATCGAAAAATGACAGGCCCACTTCCGGATTTGACTTGTGCGAGCGTTCCCTGCAACCAAAGAGGAGACGGACGGTCGCTATTTAGAACGTTCGCTAGCTAGAGGAGGGGTTGGGAGACTATGGTAGCGGAAGATTAGCTGCGAGCAAACATACGAATTTTTATTTTTTCGCTCGTACGCCGAACGAACGGCCACTTGCGTCCGGCTCTGAATCAGGCACTGTGTGTGCAATTCGCCTGGGAAATCTGCTATAAATCATACTGGCTGTAACACTTCTGTTTGTGCATTTGGACTGTGCTTTCCTCTCCACATTGATTATGCACCTGGATCCTTTCCTGTCTGTGAACACTGCTGGTCTTGATTGGAATTGCAGGTGTAGTTCTGACTCTCAGTGCTGCAGATATGTTTGCTCTCTCTGCATGTTGTGCCCTCCACCACTCAGAATGCTACTGCCAGACCACATGACTGTATCCACCAATTCCTGGGAGACCCAGGGTATAACATCCTCCTCTGATAGCATTCAGGGCCTGAACATCTTGTTACTTCCCATGGTGTACAGAGTGTGCTATTTCTGTCTCTCTGTGTACATGTGTATCCCAGACTCCTGCTGGCGGTAACCACTGGTGCATCTGGAAAACTTGCTGATTTTCAGACCAGTCATCCTGCTAACAGCAATACTTGGCATATCCAGAAATCCTGCTAACAGCAAGCCTTCCTGCCGGTCCCAGTCCGATTCCTCCAAGTTATCTACTGGCTTTCAGTCCAATTCAGCAACTCTACCTACTGGTACCTCGTCCAGCTCAGCAAGCCTTCCTGCTGGTCCCCGTCCGGTTCTTCCAAGTTATCTACTGGTTCTCAGTCCAATTCTGCAAACCTACCTACTGGTTACCCGTCCAGTTCAGCAAGCCTTCCTGCCGGTCCTGATCCGGTTCCTCCAAGTTTTCTACTGGTTCCACTCCAATGTTACAAGTTTCTTGTTCCTGTCATTTATCATCAAAGGCAGTTCTCACTGCCATACAATTCTTATGCAAACAGAGCTATCTACATCATCCATGGTTCCAGTCAAGCTGGTCTCTGCTGAATCCAGTTCAATACCTGAGTCAGGTAACTTTGAAGCACCAGCCGTGACAAATATTTAGTTATACCGTTTGGTCTATGCATCGCCCCGCAGTGTTCCAACACTTTGTAAATGAAATTATTTGAGACATCTTGTATATCTACATGGTGGTCTATTTTGATGACATTCTCACATTCTCTCAAGATCTACAGTCCCATCGGCAGCATGTAAATGAAGTTTTGCAACATCTTTGTGTCAATCACCTCTATGGTAAATAATCCAAATGTATTTTCGAAGTACCTGAAGTACCATTTCTTGGTTACATTATCTCTGGGAATAAATTACAGATGGATCCAGAAAAATAAAGTTCTATCCGGGATTGGCCCCAGCCATGCACTTTGAAGGCAGTCCAGTAATTTTGGGGATTCACAAATTATTACAGGAAATTTATTAAGAATGTTTCCACTGTTGTTGCTTCAATCACAGCTCTAAACAAGTAGGGCGCTAATCCCTCACACTGGTCTCTTGAAGCCATCTTTGCTTTCCACGATTTGAAACAGGCCTTCAGCTCGGCCCCAATCCTTAGACAACCTGACTTAGAAAAAAAGTTTTCTTGAAGTTGATGCCTCATCTGTGGGTGTGGTACTGTTTTTATCCCAGATCATGGAGAATGAAAAACCTAATCCATGTGGGTTTTTCTCTCAAAGATTCTCTCCTGCCAAAAAAAATTATGCTATTGGTAACCAGGAACTTTTAGCTATCTTATTAGCTCTAGAAGAGTGGAGGTACCTATTAGAAGGTGCTAAACATCCTGTGACTATTTTTTCTGATCATAAAAATGTGTTGTATTTAAAATCATCACATACCTTAACCATCGGCAATCTCGTTGGGCATTATTCTTCTCAAGGTTCTACTACAAAATTACCTTCCACCCTGGTGTCCAGAATCGGAAGGCAGATGCCTTATCCTGCACCTGGTCTACTGAGGAAGAGGTTACCCATGAAGAATCTCGCCCTATCATTAACCCTCTTTCTTTTGCTAATACTCAATTAGTTCATATACCACCACCCGGTAAAATGTTCGTGCATCCGGAACTTTACCAAAAATTGTTAACCTGAGCACACGCATCCTTGTTTGTTGGACATGCCGAAATTTGAAAAACTCTTGAATTTCTTTTACACTCCTATTGGTTGCCTTCCCTAAAACATAATGTTTCTGACTTCTTCACTTCTTGTCCTAAATGTGCGCAACACAAGAATCTGCATCAAAAACATTTTGGACCTCTTCAGCATTTGTCTATTCCCAAGCAACTGTGGACCCATTTATCAATGGACTTTATCACAGATCTACCTGTTTCCAAAGGATGCAATACAGTCTGGGGGGAAGTAGACTGCTTTTCAAAGATGGCTCATTTTATACCTCTGTCTGGTCTTCCATCTCCACCTCAACTGGTGCTTATTTTCATATGTGAGATCTTCGACTTAATGGCCTCCCAAAGGAAATAATCTCGGATACAGGTGTGCAGTTCATGGCCAGATTTTGGAGAGCACTGTGTTCCACTATGCAAGCCAAATTAAAATGGTCTTCTTCTTATCATCCTCAAACCAATACAGAAAGGGTAAACCAAGACCTGGAAACTTTCATTAGTTTGTACTGGCCTTGGGCAGAGGGCCTGATTCAGACCCGATGATCCCCCACTGCGCATGCGCGAAACCTGGCCAGCGACGGGCGCTCCGTCTCTACGGGTCTCGCACCAAAACAGGGCAGCTGTCAATTATGAATGACAGCTTGCACTGTTTTGGAGGTGGGCAGGGGGTGTGGCTACACAAACGGAGGCATTCCCGAAGGAATGCCTGCCATATGTGGGAGGAACCACTGACATCACCAGTGATGTCAGTGGTGAGCTTCCAGCTCTATTTAGAGGCGGAAGCTCACTGGGGCTTGCGGGAAGGAGACCCTACCACAAGGGTCTTGTCGCAAGCCCCGATGGTCACGATGGTCGCGACCATCACCTGGCCTCTCGCAAAAGCTGTGGGTGGTCACCCACAGCTATGCAAGCGGCCAGGAGGCCAAAACATAAAAAAATTCCCTGATTCAGAGCGAGCGCTCTGAAAGAGCATCCGGCTCTGAATCAGGCCCAGAGTTTTACCACAACTCCAGTTATCATACAGCTACCAATTCTGATCCAATCTTCACAGTCTT
Source organism: Taudactylus pleione (assembly GCA_031769625.1). Lineage (NCBI taxonomy): Eukaryota > Metazoa > Chordata > Amphibia > Anura > Myobatrachidae > Taudactylus > Taudactylus pleione. The sequence goes on along the minus strand of JAUIMM010000025.1, from coordinate 41,527,860 downwards.
CGGCTCTCACCCTCATGTTCTGGAATTCCAATCACTACCTGCTGTAGATGCCGTGGTGGCTGCCAATACTCTTCACAAAAAATCTGGAGCAATGTACATTCTTTCCTCAAAAAAGTCTCTTTCAGCTACAAGAAGTTTGCAGACCAGAAACGTCTAACCATTTGTGCCTTAAAACCTGGAGACCGTGTTTGGCTCTCAACTTTGAATATTTGACTCAGAGTTCCTAGCATGAAGTTTGCACCTTGCTACATTTTACCCTTTTCAATTTCTCATTTATTGAATCCTGTGGCTTACAAGTTGGCGTTGCCACCAAATTTACAAATACATAATACCTTCCACATATCACTCCTACGACCATTAATTTTAAACCATTTTCAATCTTCAACACCTATTTTGGATTCCCGTCATCGTTTTGGTCATCTTCAATAATCTCATCAATTGAAAGGGCTATGGCCCAGAGGAAAGAATCTGGATTGATTCCACTGATATTCATGCTTCTCAGCTGGTAAGGTTTTCCACCAGAATAATCCGTCCGTAGCCCATCCCTGGAGGAAGGGGCTACTGTCAGGAACCATGCTCACCATCAAAGTTGTGCTGCACTGTTATACTGCGGGTCCTGGCACGGAGAGTGCTACTGGCAGGTCCCCAGCGTGGTGGTCTTAGGGGCCCAGAGCTCCGGCGGTGATCCCGCTGGCTTCAGACACTGAGCACGGTCATGGCAGCTCCTATTTGGCTAGGTGTGTTTCTGGAGGCTCCTCAGTGTGCTGGTGGTCTCAGGGGGCTCAGGGTACTGGCAGCATTCAGGCTGGTCCTGGACACTGGGCACTGCCATGTTGATCCTGGTCAGCTGACCACTAAGTCTCTAATTGGTATCCAGGTTGGCGGCCACCTGAGAGCATCAGCCAATCCCAGTGATGCACAGCATATAAAGTCTTGCTCCTCACAGCATTCAGTGCCTGAACTTCGTCGCTGACACATGCATTGTTTCTAGCTCCCATGCTAATTGTGCTAGTCACTCTAATGACTCCGGCTCCAGTGTATTCTCCAAGTCTGGTTCCACTCCAACTCCAGTATATTCTCCAAGTCTGGTTCCACTCCACTCCAGTGTATTCTCCAAGTCTGGTTCCACTCCAACTCCAGTGTATTCTCCAAGTCTGGTTCCACTCCAACTCCAGTGTATTCTTTAAGTCTGGTTCCACTCCAACTCCTGTGTATTTTCCATGTCCGGTCTACCTACAGCATAAGACGCATTCTCCAAGTCCGGTCTCACTACAGCACCAGTGTATTCTCCAAGTCTGGTCTCATTCACTTACCAGTGTATTCTCCAAGTCTGGATACACTCCAGTTGCAGTCCAACCCAGCGCCTACCATAAGTGCTGCTCTTGTCCTTGTTTGGATTTATGTTCCCAGCTTGGAATCTAGGTCTGGATTAGTTGAGGCAGCAGTATGCAGAAAACTTGGTGGCTGATGTAATTTCTATAAATGTACTATGTAGGGAAGTTCTGGATGACCTAAGGGAATTCTGGTGTGGGACATAACACTTGCTATCTGATAACACCCATGTATATATTGTCCTGTTGCTTATTACATCTACGAGGAGAACTTATATATGACCATCTCTACTCCAAAACTCCTGTAGTGAGCAAGTACCTGAACCTCTACTGAGCAGTCCTGAGTCCCCAGTCCTGACAGTCACTTTGGATGGAAGAGTCACATTATTCACTACAGTATCAAGGATGTTGTCCAATTCTTGTTTGTATTTCCTAGAAGGATCCTGTGGTAACTTGCCATAAACATCAATTTGAGATAGTTGAGAATATACTTCACTCTTATAGCCATTCAAATCTAGGATCCCAACTCTCCTACACCCTTGTCAGCAGGTAAAATAATGACATCATCATATGATCTCAATTGTATCAGAGCCCTCCGCTCTTCCCTAGAAAGGTTGGAGAAATTTTTGCTTTTAGTATGGGATGCCAATGTTGAAGCTCAAGACAGACACATTATTAGACACTAGGTCAAAACCTGTTTTCTTCTTTAAAGATGTTATATTTAGACTCTGGATTCTTCAGCATTTGTTCTTTACCATTTAAGTTGGCGGTTGAGACGTGACACATGAATTTTCCATTGTAATTCATTAAATTTGTTAGTAGGCACAAAAGACAGTGTCACGATCCGATGCAAGAGTTCCTCTGTGGAGGATGGTGAGCCGGGGGGTTCGGATGGGTGGGGAAGTGACAGTCCTAGTTCCCTTAATAAAGGTCAAACCCAGGTGTTGGCGAGACCTAGCCAGATGCGCTGAGTCTAACCCACTCAGTGGTCTTCACCAGTGACCCCTCCAATTAGGATGTGGGTTTCGCCGCACTGAGTGAGCAGGTCGCGGATGCCTGGCTAGGTACTTGGGAGAGACAATGAAACTAAGGAATGACACTATAATGCTTGTTCACAGCAGATGAACTAAATACTTGAACAAAGGAGATTAATTGAATACTTGAACACAGGAGTTAAAATGAATACTTGAACACAGGAGTTGAAATGAATACTTGAAAACAGGAGTTGAAATGAATATTTGAACACAGGAGTTTAAATTAATACTTAAACACAGGAGTTGAAATGAATACTTGAACATAGGAGTTGAAATGAATACTTGAACAATGGAGATGAACTAAGAAAAGTAGAAGAAGTAATCGCAGGAATACAGGTTGACAGCTGAATTAGTAATTAGCTTGAAGCCTGGCACATGTAACACAGTCACCTTGGGAGCTAAGCAAAACACTAATAGAAAACACAGGAACTGTTACATGAGACACTGGAGTTCTGTGAGAAAGCAGAAGTAACATGCTGAGAATTAGCATGGGAGCTAATGCAAGTGACACTGGAGAGTTCAGCGTGAGGGCTGAAACAACACACTGGGGATATAACATGGAAAACACTGGAGAACCAAACAATCACTGGAACAGCAAAGTTGAACAGCAGTTTCCTGTTCATGGAGTCAGACTTAAATGCCCCTGGGTAGTTGGTCACTGGTATAGAGGATCAACTGAGTGACCACAGGACTACCATTGGGAGAGACTAGTCAGGTGATATGGTCCAACATGGCTGCACCCATGCCTGGCACCCCGGAAACCAGGATGCATGCACGGAAGACATAGCAGATACCGGGGAGAATACTCAAACACCACTCACCTCCACTCCCAGCAACTGAACACCTAAGCCCATGGATGTCAGCGCTGAGGTGAGTAGCGGCCGATCCCAGGGCGCATCCGGACAGACAGTCCTTTGTTTAATACTGAGATCTCTGATGGTGAAAGGCTTCTCCTAGAGAGATTAAAAGCTAGGTTCTCTTTGGATGTCCTTGTGTCTTGCCACATTGGCACTGCCCGCTTCTTTTAATAGGTCTTCATCCTTTGCTTGGCACCCGTAAAGGGAGCTTATGTATATTTTTTTCCTTATTGTACAGTAATTTCCCTATATTCACCTGCAGAGGAGTATGAGTCACTGGTAGAGTGAGCTCCGGGACCAGCCGTGGTGTCTGTCGTGTGGAGACTTCTCCGGGTGAGTCACTTTCTATTTAAGCTTCTGTATATTTTCTCATTTCACTATTTGTCTCATTCCACTCTTTGTCTATCCTGAGGACAGAGTAACATCCAAAACGTCGATAGGACGACCCTGTGTTCCACAGTTTGTTGCTTGTATCTCTATCAGAGCTGTGCACCACAGCCAGATATTATCCTAAGGGTTACAGAGTGCTGTCTATTCAGGACTGTACATACACTCATATATATATATATACACAATCAAGAAGAAAGAGGCGGCACTCAGGCTATACAAAAGGCAGAAATCTCAGGGATTTACCGGTTAAAATGGACGTGACAGAACAAAGTACTTCACAAACAGGCTTTCTACGAACCAAGAAAATGGGATGTTTTAGATGTCCCAATTGTATCACCTGTAATTATACCGTATGATTAGTGGTAATACATTTAGACATCCTTCTACAGTGAAATCTATTTTAATTAAACACTTTTTGACGTGTAGTTTATTTACATGATTACCTCCCCTTGCAGTAAAAATTACCGCAGTGCCATCAGGATAGCCTTGTCTAAATGATCTAGCGATCAACCTGTCGCTAGACATTTTTTAGAAGCCAATCACACTTTAGCCTCGCTGAGGTACCGTATCATTGATCACATTCCGGCATGGATTAGAGGAGGTGATAGATTGCGCAGACTTCTGCAATTAGAATCTCAATGGATATTTAGGTTGGGGACTCTGTCACCCTTGGGACTTAAGGAATCATTGGGCTTGCATGTGTTCCTATAGCACAGTTAATTGTGTTTATTATTTGTGCCCAATATTCATGCTTATGCTGGCCATACACGCTACAATTATCGATAATTGTAGCGTGTTTGCGGGCGACCGAGGGTTAAATATTGCTCGGTCGGGCATGCAGGATTGTCCAGCATGCCCGTCCGATGCGATATTTACCTGGTAACTGTCGGCCGCATCGGGCAATGTATGCCCAGCGCGGCCGACAGACAGACATTTCCTGTGTTCCTTCCTATGGAAGGAACAGGGAAATGTGTCCTCCCCCGGGGGTGGAGCGCGGATGTCGGGCTATACAATGTGAGATTTCTCTCACAGTGTATGCCAGCGACATCTGCGGCTGGCAGCCGGCCAGATAAAATGTCCGTCGGTCTGACAGACATTTTATCTGGCTGTGTATGCCCAGCATTAGACTTAGGCATCTCTTTGTGTCAGATTTTGTTGTGTATTGATTGATACAATGTCTCTATAGTATATTATTAGATGTTATGTGATACTTTCTGATAATATGTAGTTTGATATTGTTATGGATGTGATCTCTGACATTGTTACAAGTTATCTGATTATTAGTATTTATTACAGACAGCTGCTTGTTTTGGTGATGGTTCTGTGCACTGTAATTAGTGCCGACAAGCTGTGTTGCACACAGACTTCCGGCCACGTCACTTGGTGTTATGTATAAAAGATGTCTTTTTGTATTCCACATGTTATCCTGATGAAAGAACTACTAATACAGGTTCTGACACGTTGACTTACATCTGGGTTGTGTCGCTGTATTGAAAGTTGCCTGAGTGCCGCCTCTTTCTTCTTGATTGCGTCTATTGTGTCACCTAGTGTCACCTAGACTAGGTATACATGAGGAAGTAGTGTTCCCTCTAGCTCCGGCGGCAGGCAGGGCGCCGGAGCTAGAGAGGGCAATGTTGCGCGTGCGCCGAAGGCGCGCGTGCGAGTCCGAAAAGGGGGCATGGTTACTAAAAGGGGGCGTGTCTATAAGACGCGTCCCCTTTTCGTTATACTTGGGGGCGTGCCCGGCGCTTACGGACATGCCGGGCAGCCCCCAAGCGCTGCAGAAAGGGAGAATAGACGCCAGGCGCATGTGCCCGGCGTCTATTCTCCGGCGGTGACCGCGTCACCGCATGTTTGTCCACCCGCGGGACACTGCATCCCGCAGGTGAGAACGGCTCCCGCAGGCTGTTAGGGCAGGGCGCTTTTTGCCCTCCTCCTGGAGGGCAGGGTGCTTTTTGCCCTCCAGAAGGAGGGCAGGGCGCCGCGCCCCGCTAAAACAGCCTAGCGGGAACGCTAAGGAAGGCACCAGACGCGGTTGCTCAAAGACAGCAAGGAAGTGCTGGCCATTACAAGTGTGTGTGTGTGTGTGTATATATATATTTGTATAATCCGGTACTCTGGACCCACCGTGGGGTAGCTTGCTCCGGTGCCTTCCCAAGGAGGACAGCACCTCCAACATAGATCAACTCTACAAATAGGCGGCACTCGGAGACTAATGATCCAGTAAAAATGGGATTTTGGTACCTACCGGTAAATCCTTTTCTCTGATTCCACAGGGGACACTGGAGGTGCTTACGCTGGGGTATAGAGGCGTGGATAACTGGAGCCGGCACTTTAATTAATTTAGAAGTGAGAAGCTCCTCCCCCTCTATGCCCCATCAGCCCTCAGTTTAGAAAATGAAGACCGAGATGAGATGGAGAACAAGCGGAGTAAGAAAAGGAGAGAAGAACACACAATAACTGAATCATACAACATACGGACCAGCCGAATAGGCAGGCAAAGAGCGCAGAGGTGGGCGTCCAGTGTCCCTTGTGGAATCAGAGAAAAGGAATTACTGGTAGGTACCAAAATCCCATTTTCTCTTTCATCCACTAGGGGACAGTGGAGGTGCTTACGCTGGGGACGTCCCAAAGACACCTTGAAGAACATCTGCACCTCAGGAATGAGGGCCAACTTCATTTGAAAGAAAATGGAAAGGGCAGAAACCTGCACCTTTAAGGTTCCCAGACGAAGGCCAGATTCCAGACCTGTCTGAAGGAAAAGTACAAACCGGGCCAAACGAAAAGTCCTAGACGGAAGACCCCGACTGGAACATCATTGAGATATAAGCACGCCAGATGGGATGTAATGCGCAGCCGAAACTGGCTTCCTGGCGCGTATCATGGTGGGAATAACCGCGTCTGGGATGCCTCTGCATCTTAGGATATCAGTTTCAAGAGCCACCCCATTAAACGCAGTTGCACCAAGTTGGGGTGTATGAAAGGGCCCTGCTGTAGAAGATCCGGGCACAGGGGAAGGGGCCACGGATCGTCTGACAATAGGGAGCGAAGGTCCGAGAACCAACTTCTCCGAGAACAGCTCAGAACCACGAGAATTACTGAGGCTGTCTCTTGTTTTATCCTTTTTAGAAGACGAGGAAGATGCGGAATCGGAGGAAAAAAAGTAAACGAAGTCGTAGATCCTCGGACTTGTCAGAGCGTCTACTGCTTCCGCCTGCGGAACTCGAGTTCTTGACCCGTATACTGGGAGCTGACGATTCAGTCGTGACGCCGTGAGGTCCACCTGAGGACATCCCCATTGACTGTCGAAGCTGGATAATTGGATGAGACAAGATCAGTTTAAAATTAAATCGTGGCGACGCCATCTTGTGATTGGCCGCAAGACGCCATCTTGGAAATGAGATCGCAAGACACCATTTTGCGAATGGCCGCCCAAGCATATTTTAGATAAACTCACAATTAAGTACATATGGCGATATTACTATTAGCACCATGCGATTGCATCTTTCATCATTTCTCATATACACATTAATACGCACAATTGCGCTGTTAACTAGTCGCATATTAGCGAATGCATAAGACCCTATATGAAAACGCTGTTTAGTAGCTAAATGCGCACGCATCTGTCCCCAGTTAACTAGCGTTGTTATATCAAACCCAGCATACTCACACATTACATATCCACGTACAAGGTTCCATAAGCTTTATGGTATAAGATTTAAGTTCGTTCATTTAGTATAAATGCTGTGAAATAAAGATTATTTGGTAACTAAGGTTTTATACATGCTAAGTAAGCCGTGTTTGGTTTTGTACTGATGTGTACTCTTTCCACAGTATTCCGGTATCGTCGGTGTGGAGATCGCATCATGCATTTTCAACTTATGGACCGCAGAGACTTCAAGCAACAAAATGTATATAATATGAACAACTGTTAGGATGTTGCATGTGGCAGGAATCCAGAGACCCCCAGTTGTTAGAGGCTAGGTTGGGTCTATTTGAATCAGCCTGTTAAACGCTCTGTAACAGATGTATCCCCCTTGGGAACCAATGGCATCAGCAAGAAACATCTCTATTATTTTGTCTATTCCTGGGGGGTATAAATATGTGTGGTCCAGCGCTGGGTTTTTAGTCTTCGTGCTGAATGCTGATAGACAAGGGGTTTCTTGCTGATGCCTAACATCTGGTCCGGAAGCGCTGCGTATGTATACTGTACTTGGGTCTGTATAATGCCTTTGCGCCAAATTGTGTCTGGATCAATAGCGTGTAACTGACTGTACTTTTACTTGAATAATACTTTGTGCTTTGGAACCACATGTTCTAAGTCTGGAGTCTCTATTTACTGTATAACTGCGTACGCAAATTAGCGTCATCATTAGAGGTTTATAGGTAGGATATTAGAAGGTATAGGCAGGGGTATATAGAGGTTCTAATCCAGTATCCTTAGATGTATCAGCGCATTGAACACGTCTGGATGAAGCTTCCATTCCCCGGGATGGGTATCCTGTCGATTTAGGTAATCTGCTTCCCAGTTTTCCACTCGGGATGCATACCGCTGACAGGATTACTGACTGGTTCTTGGCCCACCGGATGATCTGAGTTACTTCTCGCATAGCCATGCGACTCTGAGACCCTCCTTGGCGTTGATGTAGTGACAGCCGTCGCATTGTCAGACTGAACTCTTACCAGACGAGCCTTTAGAAACTCTGTTGCCTCTATCAGAGCATTGTAAATCGCTCTCAGTTCCAACACATTTATGGGCCACTTCTGTTCCAGAGGGGAAAAATCAACCCACAAAATTGGTAATCAAGAACTACTACTCCCCATCCTCGGAGGCTGGCATCCAATGTTACGATGATCCAGTCCCACACTCCGAACCTCCGGCCTGCTAAAAGATTGGTGGATTGCATCCACCAGAGAAGGGCCACTCTGGTAACCGGCCTCAGAAGGATCTGTCGATGTGGAAGCAGATGAGACCCCTGTGCTAACAGGTCCAGCTGAAAAACCCTGGAGTGGAACCGGCCGAACTGTAGTGCCTCGAAAGCAGCTACCATCTTTCCTAAGAGACGCAGACAAAGAAGCATTGACACCGTCTTTGGTCTGAGGACCAGCTGAACTAACAACCAGAAATCCCTGGCCTTGTCTGTTGGAAGAAAAATCCTCTGTGATTCCGTATCCAATATCATGGCCAGAAATAGAATCTTCTGGGACGGGTTGAGATTTGACTTCTTCAGGTTGATTATCCAACCGTGTTGGGTTAGAGTGTGATAGGTCAGTAAGGCCTGATCTGATAGAAGAGATACCAAAGGCGCCTTGAGCAACAGATCGTCCAAATAAGGTATTATGTTCACTCCTGATGACCGAAGGAGAGCAATCATGACTGACCAGAGTTTGGGGAATATGCGGGGAGCCGAGGATAACCCGAACGGCAAGGCCTGAAACTGGTAATGATCTTTCAATATGGCAAAACGCAGAAGAGTCTGGTGTGGTTCCCAAATGGGAACATGGAGATAAGCATCCTTGATATCCAGGGATAATAGGAACTCCCCTGGTTCCAAACTCGCAATGACTGACTGCAGAGATTCCATTTTGAAACGATACATCTTCAGATACAAGATTAAGGACTTGAGGTTTAAGATGGGTCTGACCAAACCATCCGGTTTGGGCACTACAAACAGATTTGAGTAAAACCTTATACCTCGCTGATGCTCCGGAACCAGAACTAGCACAGATGACACTACTAGAGACCTGATAGCCTCCTGTAGAACTGCGAATCCATAGTTCTGAAGAGGTTCTGAACAGGTTCCAAACCTGTTGAAATTCTTGCAAGGGGGCTCCCACCGCTGGAGACCCCAGGTGGGGCAGAAGACCGTCATGCCACCTGTTTCTCAGCTGGCTTAGGCTCTGGTCTACGTGCTACCTCTGCCACCTCTCGGTTGCGTGGGAGCACCTCTGGCTCTACCACGAAAGGAATGAGGTGCTCGAAAGGAATGAAACGAAGGTCCAATATAAGGTCTGCTGGGAGCCGGAGCAGTAGACAGGAGGAAAGAGGACTTACCCCCCTTTTGCCTGGGATATCCACTTGTCCAATTTCGGGCCAAAAAGCATGTCACCCGTGAATGGTAAACCCTCAACCGCACGCTTGGACTCTGCGTATGCCTGCCAAGCACAACCACAGAGCTCTGCGTCCTGAAATAGCAGACATAGATATGCAAGCACTAATCTTACTAAGATCCTTAGAAGCTTCTCCCAGGTAAACTGCAGACTCACGGATGTGTACTGCTAGTATACGTAATTCTACTCTGGAAGTACCCGAGTCCAAACCTGTAATCAACTGGTCAGCCCAGCAAACTACCGCCCTGTTAACAAGGTAACAAGGGTAGGTCTAAGTTGAGCTCCCACTGCGGTATATATAGATTGCTCGTGAAATAGTTCACACTCCTGGGTACGAAGGGTCCTTTAAAACAGTAGCTCCCGGCACCGGAAGTGCTGTTTACTTAGAGAGATGGGAAACAGACGCATCTACAGGAGGAGGTGTTTCCCACTTCTCCATCATGGATGATGGAAAAGGGGGGCTAGACGGAACCTACGTGGAATGTGGAACCGCTTATCCGGCTGTTTCCAGGCCACTGATTGCTGCTGTTGAAGGTGGCGGGGAATTCTTCGTCCAACTCCTCTGACTGGAGAACAATCATTAGAGTACGCTTTTGTGACGTTTTTTTTTTTTTTTACTTGGTAGAAAGTGGAGGGTGCAGGCACGGCTGTACCCATCACCTGAACCAGGGTGTCTAGAGACTTTGTTAAACCAGCTACCCAGGGAGGTTGAGACCTGCGCTTCTCAGACAACTCCGATGTTAAGTCCAGCATAAATCCTACCATGTCAGTGGCCCATGGCGGAGCAGGAGAGCTAGTAATCGCCATCTGTGAATCCATTGTTATACAAGCATCACATAACGTGGACACCGTGGCATGTGGCTTGGTCTGTTTGTTGCTACACTTGGAACACAAATAGCCTATTCAGAAGCCTTGGTTCTGTTGGACATGATACACACAGTCACCCAGAGAAACACAGCATCAAACAGAAAAGACACAGACAAGATAAAACAAGAAGGCTGTGGAACGCAGAGGAGGAGAAAACCCCCTCCCACAGATCAGATTCCCCTGCACTTACACCCCAGTTACTTACAGCCTCTCTACCAGAGATGTAATCAGGAGATGTACTTGTCCTGCAGCAGGGCCGCAACTAGGGGGGGGCTAGAGGTGCACGTGCATCGGGAGGGAATTGCGGGGGGGTGAAAATGCAGACTCTGCCATCTGAAAATGGCCACCGCCGAACAGGAGACTAATGCTAATGCTAGAGGTCCTTACTGGATGGCCGTTTTCAGCAGATTCCATGCGGACTAGCCGTCCGCATGGACTCTGCTGAAAACGGCCATCAAAAAATGGCCACCGCCAAGGAAGAGACAGATGCTAGAGGTCCTGCTGGACCTCTAGTGTCTGTTAGCAGAGCGCAATGCACACAGCATTCCCGGAAGTGCCGGAAACGCTGGCGCTGCAGGGAGAGGATGCTGAGAGCTGCATCTTCTCCCTTCAAACCCCCCTGGCAACGAGCATAAACCCCCCTCGAAACGAGCATGAAACCCCATGGCAATGAGCATGGAACCCCATGGCAACGAGCATGGAACCCCATGGCAACGAGCATGGAACCTCATGGCAACGAGCATGAAACCCCTGACAACGAGCATGAAACCCGCTGGCAACGAGCATGAAACCCCCTGGCAATGAGCATGAAACCCCCTGGCAATGGGCATAAATCCCCTGACAACAAGCATGAAACCCCCTGGCAATGAGCATGTAACCCCTGGCAACGAGCAGGTAATTTTAAAGTAATTAGAAGCATTACTGTGGTGCATAAAATGGTGTCGGGCAAATATGTAAGAGGCACTTTGGTAATAGGCATTACAGTGTGTGGCATAATGTGTAATGGGCATTATGGTGTATGGAATAATGTAAGTCACTATACCAGGGACGTCTGAGTAATGCAGTGCCTTATGGAGGAGCAAGGACAAAATCCAGGTACGGGAAGGGAGGGGGGCGCAAAATTGCTGCCTTGTACCGGGTGACAGATATCCTAGTTTCAGCCCTGCCTGCAGCAACAGGAATGGCAGCAGAGGAATCCAGCCTTCTGTGTCTTACACTGCAATCTCCTGGTAATAGAGATGCAGTATGAGCTGCTGTGTATGAGAGAACGGCAGCCCCGCTGTTATACAGCCGCTTGCCACGTAGAGGAGAGAGACCCGCGCTGCCTTTAAGCTCCGCCCCCTTCTTTATGCCCTAAAGGGCTTACACAAGATGTCTGGCCATTACCCTCCCCCCGCGCGCCCCACCATGTGTACAGTGGGGAGAGTGAGAGCAGGTGCAGCCATGCTGTAGCGCACTTAATTAGCTGCCCCAGGCCACTTTAACAGCGGGGAGAGGGAGAGCCGGGTGCTGCGCAGTAGCGCTCAGTCAGCAGCCCAGCGCCTCCTGTAATAGAGGGGGGGATGGAGAGCCAGGTGCCGCGCAGTAGTGCTCAGTCAGCAGCCCAGCGCCTCCTGTAATAGCGAGGGGAGGGAGAGCCGGGTGCTGCGCTGTAGCGCTCAGTCAGCAGCCCAGCGCCTCCTGTAATAGCGGGGGGGACGGAGTGCCAGCTGCCGCGCAGTAGTGCTCAGTCAGCAGCCCAGCGCCTCCTGTAATAGCGGGGGGAGGGAGAGCCGGGTGCTGCAATGTAGCACTCTTAGTCAGCAGCCCAGCGCCTCCTGTAATAGCGGGGGGACGGACAGCCAGGTGCCGCGCAGTAGCGCTCAGTCAGCAGCCCAGCACCTCCTGTAATAGCGGGGGGAGGGAGAGCCGGGTGCTGCAATGTAGCACTCTTAGTCAGCAGCCCAGCGCCTCCTGTAATAGCGGGAGGAGGGAGAGCAGGGAGCTCTGCATTAGCTGCCCAGCCACTAAGAACTGTAATAACGCTGGGCAGCGGTGGGGCTGGGAGCCGGGGGATGCACAGGTGGTTACTCATCGCGTGGTCCCCGATAGAAGTCTCTCTGCAGTGTTTTCAGCACTTCTCTTCTTCCTGTTGAGAATGTGCTGTGATGGTAAGGAGCTGTCAGTGCTTTTAGTATAAGCCTTCTATAAGGACAGGGCGCCAGGTACCCGGACCCCACCTTTAGAGAGGTGGCGAAGGGTACCTAAAAAGGTGTAAAGAAAAAGATGCTATAAAATAATAAAATTAATTAAATAAAATGTAATGCTGGAGCACAGCATAATGTGACCAGCTTCGTAGGCACATTTTCTAAACTGAGGGCTGATGGGGCATAGAGGGGGAGGAGCTTCACACTTCTAAATTAATTAAAGTGCTAGCTCCAGTTATCCACGCCTCTATACCCCAGCGTAAGCACCTCCAGTGTCCCCTAGTGGATGAAAGAGAAAAAACAATGGTGTTTTATTTCAACGTTTCGGGGAACGTATCCCCGTCATGTGTATCCTGAGGACGGGGATACGTTCCCCGAAACGTTGAAATAAAACACCATTGTTTTTTTACTGGATCATAAGTCTCCAAGTGCCGCCTATTTGCAGAGTTGATCTATATATACACACACTACCGTTCAAAAGTTTAGGGTCACCCAGACAATTTTGTGTTTTATATGAAAACTGACTTTAATTTATCAAATGAGTTGCAAAATTAATAGAACATATTGGCCCTGATTCAGAGCCGGACGCTCTGACCAGAGCGCTTGCTCTGAATCAGGGCCCATTTCCATAAATATGGAGCGTCCTCCTGGACGCTCGTATAGCTGTGGGTCACCACCCACAGCATATACGAGCATGCAGGATGATGGTCGCGATGGTCTTGACCATCGCGACCATCGCCACTGCGAGCAGAAGCCTGCGGTTGAGTTTCTCAACCGCAAGGCCAGGAGTGATTTTGGCTCTATCAGAGCCAAAATCACTCCCACTGACATCACTAGTGATGTCAGTGGGGCCGGCTTCTGACGGTAGGCGTTCCCTTGGGAACGCCTTCATCTGGCAGGCACGCCCCTGGCACGCCCACCAAAGGGGGCGTGCTGTCAATCAACATCGACAGTACGCCCCCTTTGATCAGACACTACGAGCGAAGGAAAGTCCTTCGCTCGTCGCGTCTCGCGCATGCGCGCGACGGAGCTCCCTCCGTCGTGCGCATGCGCAGTGCAGACCATCGACCCACTTGCGAGCGGACAGCCGCTCGCGAGTGGGTCTGAATCAGGCCCATAGTCAAGACATTGGCAAGGTTGGAAATAAAAGAATGCTCCTTTTGCAGCAATTACAGCATTGCAGACCTTTGGCATTTTAGCTGTTAATTTTTTGAGGTAATCTGAAGAAATTACACCCCACGCTTCCTGAAGCACCTCCCACAATTTGGATTAGCTTGATGGACACTTCTTGCGTACCATACGGTCTAGCTGCTCCCACAACATTTCAATGGGGTTGAAATCTGTTGACTGCCCTGGTCACTACATTACAGACAGAATACCAGCTGCCTGCTTCTTCCTTAAATAGTTCTTGCATAATTTGGAGGTGTGCTTTGGGTCATTGTCCTATTGGAAGTGGAAATTGGCTTCAATCAAGCGCTGTCCACAGGGTATGGCATGGCGTTGCAAAATGGAGTGATAGCCTTCCTTATTCAAAATCCCTTTTACCTTGTACAAATCTCCCACTTTACCAGCACCAAAGCAGCCCCAGACCATCACATTACCTCCACCATGCTTGACAGATGGCGTCAAGCACTTTTACAGCATCTTTTCACTTGTTCTGCGTCTCACAAATGTTCTTCTGTGTGGTCCAAACACCTCAAACTTCGATTCGTCTGTCCATAACACTTTTTTTTCAATCTTCCCCTGTCCAATGTCTGTGTTCTTTTGTCCATATTAATATTTTCCTTTCATTATCCAGTCTCTGATATGGCTTTTTCTTTGCCACTCTACCTAGAAGGCCAGCATCCCGGAGTCGCCTCTTCACTGTTGACATTGACACTGGCGTTTTGCGGGTACCATTTAATGAAGCTGCCAGTTGAGGATTTGTGAGGCGTCTATTTCTCAAACTAGAGACTCTAATGTACTTGTCTTCGTGCACAGTAGTGCACTGGGGTCTTGTTTTTTCTTTCAAAAATAAGGAAATTTCTAAGTGAACCCAAACATTTGAACAGTAGTGTGTGTGTATATATATATATATATATGGCTTAAGTGTCTTTACTATAACATTACAATCCCGGGAGTGGAGTCCTTACTTGTGTGTGTGTGTGTGTGTGTATATATATATATATATATATATATATATATATATTAGGGATGTGCAGGCTCGGTTCTGTTCGTTTTTTTTTCCCGAATCTTATTGGGTTTCAGCTGTCACGAGTTTTGGATAGCCAATAAGATTCAGTTAATAAAACCGAACGGAACCGAGTAGCACCGAGCCTGCACATCCCTAATATATATATATATATATATATATATATATATATATATACACACACAAGTAAGGACCACACTCCCGGGATTGTAATCTTATAGTAAAGACACTTAAGCCAAATATATATCAAACGTTTCTGTTCTTTAATCACTCGTTTTGAAGGGTCTATACTATTATTTTTTTGGGACTGGCACCAGGGCAAGTATATGTGATTGTGGGAGTGCCGATCAGTGGACTTGTGTGTGTATATAATATTGTGACAAGAATCACATAGACTGGAGTAAAATCCAACAGAAGTTTATTTTCTCACCACAGGCAGATATACAGGTCAGTGCAGTGTTCACAGGCAAAGATGTTACAGCAGGTACACAGAATCTTTCATACAGCAACACAGTTCTTTTAGTGTACCCTCAGGTCCAGGATCTCCAAAACTAGTCACCCCCGGGCCTATAACCCGGGTGACTAATTCACTGTCAGAAACATTTTGGATTTGCTCTGTGACAACTTCAAAGACAGATACCGGGTGCTGCTAATTAGCCTTGCTTGTGGCTTACAAGTGATCCCAGGAAAGCCTGGACTGGATCTCATTACCATGCTGTTCATTGCTCCATCTCTGCACAAACCTGCTGCTCCACATTAACTTCATGTCAAAGCATGCTGCCTCTATCACAACCAGCACCCAATAAATATAGATGTAAAAGTGCCCAGATGCGTAGCCCGATACACAGAGATACTATGCAAATTAAATACAAAGGACGGCACTCTAGGTCTTCTTAGTGTTTCTATCCAAATCTATATATTGGATATACAGTATATATACTTGGAAGACCTTGAGTGCCGTCCTTTGTTTTGTGTATGTATATATAAATATATATATATATATATATTAGGGGTGAGCGGGTTCGGATTTCTGAAATCCGAACCCCCCCGAGCCCCCCCGATCCGAGTCCGATCCGAGTCAGGCTCGACTTTTCCCGCCTGACTCGGATCTGAAATCGAGGCAAAACATCATCATCTCGCCTTCCGAGTCTCGCGGGTTTTGGATCCTATATAAGGTACCCGCGTCGGCGCCATTTTCTCACTCGGCTGTGGACAGTGAAGAGGGAGGGTGGGAGTTAGGGCTGGCTGGGCTGTGTAGTGTAGTGTAGTGTAGTGCTGCTGTTCTCCACTACTTCAAAGTCCATAGGGGCTGGCTGTGTTGTGCTGTGCTGCTGTTGTTAATAGGGGCTGTGTCCACTACTTCAAAGTCCATAGGGGCTGGCTGGACTGTGTTGTGCAGTCAGTTCTCCATATGGGCTGTGTCCACTCCAAAGTCCTGTGCAGTGTCCCAGTCCTAAAGGGGTGCTGTAGTGTTGTCCAGGGGGTGCTCTGTCCATCAGGGGTGCTCCCCCCAAGTGCTAAAAAAATAATATATTTTCTGTGTTTGTGAATTGTGTGCGCAGTAGCCGCACGTGCATCAACAAAGTAGTGCCAAGCGTGCGCCTGTGTCATAAGTAAAGGGCCGGGTGGCTTGACCGTTAAAGGGTGCTGCAACCCCCAAAGTACACTCCAGTCCAAACCAAAATAAAAAATATTTTCTGTTTGCGAATTGTGTGCGCAGTAGCCGCACGTGCATCAACAAAGTAGTGCCAAGCGTGCGCCTGTGTCATAAGTAAAGGGCCGGCTGGCTTGACCGTTAAAGAGTGCTGTAACCCCCAAAGTACACTCCAGTCCAAACCAAACAAAAAATTATTTTCTGTGTTTGTGAATTGTGGGCGCAGTAGCCGCACGTGCATCAACAAAGTAGTGCCAAGCGTGCGCCTGTGTCATAAGTAAAGGGCCGGCTGGCTTGACCGTTAAAGGGTGCTGTAACCCCCAAAGTACACTCCAGTCCAAACCAAAAAAAAAATTATTTTCTGTGTTTGTGAATTGTGTGCGCAGTAGCCGCACGTGCATCAACAAAGTAGTGCCAAGCGTGCGCCTGTGTCATAAGTAAAGGGCCGGCTGGCTTGACCGTTAAAGGGTGCTGTAACCCCCAAAGTACACTCCAGTCCAAACCAAAAAAATATATGTTTTCTGTGTTTGTGAATTCTGTGCGCAGTAGCCGCACGTGCATCAACAAAGTAGTGCCAAGCGTGCACCTGTGTCATAAGTAAAGGGCCGGCTGGCTTGACCATTAAAGGGTGCTGTAACCCCCAAAGTACACTCCAGTCCAAACCAAACAAAAAATGATTTTCTGTGTTTGTGAATTGTGTGCGCAGTAGCCGCACGTGCATCAACAAAGTAGTGCCAAGCGTGTGCCTGTGTCATAAGTAAAGGGCCGGCTGGCTTGACCATTAAAGGGTGCTGTAACCCCCAAAGTACACTCCAGTCCAAACCAAAAAAATATATATTTTCTGTGTTTGTGAATTGTGTGCGCAGTAGCCGCACGTGCATCAACAAAGTAGTGCCAAGCGTGCGCCTGTGTCATAAGTAAAGGGCCGGCTGGCTTGACCGTTAAAGGGTGCTGTAACCCCCAAAGTACACTCCAGTCCAAACCAAAAAAATAATTATTTTCTGTGTTTGTGAATTGTGTGCACTGTGGCTGCACGTGCATCAAGAAAGGAGCAGCGCCAAGCGTGCGCCTGTGTCCCATAAGTAAAGAGCCGGCTGGCTCATTTCTTAAAGGGTGGTGTAACCCACAAAGTGCACTACTCTCCAGCAAAAATAAAAAAATATTTTCTGTGTTTGTGTGCGCTTTAGCCGCACGTATATATCAATATAACATAAATGGAGGACCAAACTTTCTCCGATAAAAATAAAATAGGGAAAGATCAAGAACCACTTCCTCCTAGTGCTTTTGCTGCTGCTGGGAGTTGTTCATCATCCCAGAGAGGAAGTAGGAACATCACTACTTTTACTAAACAATTGACCCTCCAACAGTCCCTAGCGATGAGGATGAAGTACGACAGCAGTCATCCTGAAACAAAACGTATAACTGAGGCCTTGACTGCTATGTTGGTGTTAGACGTGCGTCCGGTATCCGCCATTAGTGCAGTGGGATTTAGACAATTGATGGAGGTAGTGTGTCCCCGGTTCCAAATCCCGTCTAGATTCCACCTGCATCCTCAAAGCAGCAGCGACAAGCGTGCGTCTGTCTGTTAAAGGGTGGTGACACCCTCAAAGTGTGCTACACAAACAATAAAAATATTGTTCTTTTTTTTTCTGTCTTTGTGAAATGTGTGGGCTGTAGCCGCACCTGCATCCTTAAAGCAGCAGCGACAAGCGTGCGTCTGTCTGTTAAAGGGTGGTGACACCCTCAAAGTGTGCTACACAAACAATAAAAATATTGTTCTTTTTTTTTCTGTTTTTGTGAAATGTGTGGGCTGTAGCCGCACCTGCATCCTTAAAGCAGCAGTGACAAGTGTGCGTCTGTCTGTTAAAGGGTGGTGACACCCTCAAAGTGTGCTACACAAACAATAAAAATATTGTTCTTTTTTTTTCTGTCTTTGTGAAATGTGTGGGCTGTAGCCGCACCTGCATCCTTAAAGCAGCAGCGACAAGCGTGCGTCTGTCTGTTAAAGGGTGGTGACACCCTCAAAGTGTGCTACACAAACAATAAAAATATTGTTCTTTTTTTTCTGTCTTTGTGAATTGTGTGGGCTGTAGCTGCACTTGCATCCTTAAAGCAGCAGCGACAAGCATGCCTCTGTCTGTTAAAGGGTGGTGACACCCTCAAAGTGTGCTACACAAACAATAAAAATATTGTTCTTTTTTTTTCTGTCTTTGTGAAATGTGTGGGCTGTAGCCGCACCTGCATCCTTAAAGCAGCAGCGACAAGCGTGCGTCTGTCTGTTAAAGGGTGGTGACACCCTCAAAGTGTGCTACACAAACAATAAAAATATTGTTCTTTTTTTTCTGTCTTTGTGAAATGTGTGGGCTGTAGCCGCACCTGCATCCTTAAAGCAGCAGCGACAAGCGTGCGTCTGTCTGTTAAAGGGTGGTGACACCCTCAAAGTGTGCTACACAAACAATAAAAATATTGTTCTTTTTTTTTCTGTCTTTGTGAAATGTGTGGGCTGTAGCCGCACCTGCATCCTTAAAGCAGCAGCGACAAGCGTGCGTCTGTCTGTTAAAGGGTGGTGACACCCTCAAAGTGTGCTACACAAACAAAAAAAATATTGTTCTTTTTTTTTCTGTCTTTGTGAAATGTGTGGGCTGTAGCCGCACCTGCATCCTTAAAGCAGCAGCGACAAGCGTGCATCTGTCTGTTAAAGGGTGGTGACACCCTCAAAGTGTGCTACACAAACAATAAAAATATTGTTCTTTTTTTTCTGTCTTTGTGAAATGTGTGGGCTGTAGCTGCACTTGCATCCTCAAAGCATCAGCGACAAGCGTGCGTCTGTCTGTTAAAGGATTACATCGGTGACAGCATCCAAGTAGGCATGTCAGACAGTCCGTACCTGTACTGGCAGGAAAAAGAAGCAATTTGGAGGTCCCTGTACAAACTGGCTCTATTTTACCTGAGTTGCCCCCCCTCCAGTGTGTACTCCGAAAGAGTGTTTAGTGCAGCTGGGAACCTTGTCAGCGAAAGGCGTAGGAGGTTGCTTCCACAAAATGTGGAGAAGATGATGTTCATAAAATGAATTATCAACTCTTCCAGGGAGACCAGCCTCCAGAACGTACAGAGGGACCTGTGGTTGTGGATTCCAGCGGGGACAAATTAATACTCTGTGAGGATGAGGATGTACACAACACTGAAGAGGGTGAGGAATCGGTGGATGAGGAGGATGAGGACGACATCTTGCCTCCGTAGAGCCAGTTTGTGCAGGGACAGATTAATTGCCAGCTTGTTTTGTGGGGGCCCAAACGAACCAATCATTTCAGCCACAGTCATGTGGCAGACCCTGGCGCTGAAATGTTTGGTTTGTTAAAGTGTGCATGTCCTGTTTATACAACATAAGGGTGGGTGGGAGGGCCCAAGGACAATTCCATCTTGCACCTCTTTTTTTTCTTTGCATTATGTATAGTTTGGGGCCTAGTTTTTCAAACTGCCATCCTGTCTGCCACTGCAGTGCCACTCCTAGATGGACGTATTTGTGCCGCCCACTCGTATCTCTTAGCATAGTCATCCAGCTACCTCGATGCAACCTTTTGGACATAAAAACACTATTGTGAGGTGTTCAGAATAGACTGAAAATGAGTGGAAATTAAGGTTATTGAGGTTAATAATAGCATAGGAGCAGAAAAACCCACAAATTCTGTGATTTTAGTTGTTTTTATGCTTTTTTTAAAAAAAATACAGATCCAAAACACAAAACCCAGAACCCAAAACACGGAAGGGTGGTTTTGGCAAAACCAATCCAGATCCAAAACACGAAGAAAGATCCAGATCCAAAACCAAAACACAAAACATGAAAAGTGGCCGGTGCACACCCCTAATATATATATATATATATTAGGGGTGAGCGGGTTCGGATTTCTGAAATCCGAACCCCCCCTTGCCCTCCCGATCCGAGTCCGATCCGAGTCAGGGTCGACTTTTCCCGCCTGACTCGGATCTGAAATCGAGGCAAAATGTCATCATCCCGCCTTCCGAGTCTCGCGGGTTTTGGATCCTATATAAGGTACCCGCGTCGGAGCCATTTTCTCACTCGGCTGTGGACAGTGAAGACGGAGGGTGGGAGTTAGGGCTGGCTGGGCTGTGTAGTGTAGTGTAGTGCTGCTGTTGTCCACTACTTCAAAGTCCATAGGGGCTGGCTGTGTTGTGCTGTGCTGCTGTTGTTAATAGGGGCTGTGTCCACTACTTCAAAGTCCATAGGGGCTGGCTGGACGGTGTTGTGCAGTCAGTTCTCCATAGGGGCTGTGTCCACTCCAAAGTCCTGTGCAGTGTCCCAGTCCTAAAGGGGTGCTGTAGTGTTGTCCAGGGGGTGCTCTGTCCATCAGGGGTGCTCCCCCCAAGTGCTAAAAAAATAATATATTTTCTGTGTTTGTGAATTGTGTGCGCAGTAGCCGCACGTGCATCAACAAAGTAGTGCCAAGCGTGCGCCTGTGTCATAAGTAAAGGGCCGGCTGGCTTGACCATTAAAGGGTGCTGTAACCCCCAAAGTACACTCCAGTCCAAACCAAAAAAAAAATTATTTTCTGTGTTTGTGAATTGTGTGCGCAGTAGCCGCACGTGCATCAACAAAGTAGTGCCAAGCGTGCGCCTGTGTCATAAGTAAAGGGCCGGGTGGCTTGACCGTTAAAGGGTGCTGCAACCCCCAAAGTACACTCCAGTCCAAACCAAAATAAAAAATATTTTCTGTGTTTGTGAATTGTGTGCGCAGTAGCCGCACGTGCATCAACAAAGTAGTGCCAAGCGTGCGCCTGTGTCATAAGTAAAGGGCCGGCTGGCTTGACCGTTAAAGGGTGCTGTAACCCCCAAAGTACACTCCAGTCCAAACCAAAAAAAAATTATTTTCTGTGTTTGTGAATTGTGTGCGCAGTAGCCGCACGTGCATCAACAAAGTAGTGCCAAGCGTGCGCCTGTGTCATAAGTAAAGGGCCGGCTGGCTTGACCGTTAAAGGGTGCTGTAACCCCCAAAGTACACTCCAGTCCAAACAAAAAAAAAAAATGTTTTCTGTGTTTGTGAATTGTGTGCGCAGTAGCCGCACGTGCATCAACAAAGTAGTGCCAAGCGTGCGCCTGTGTCATAAGTAAAGGGCCGGCTGGCTTGACCGTTAAAGGGTGCTGTAACCCCCAAAGTACACTCCAGTCCAAACCAAAATAAAAATTATTTTCTGTGTTTGTGAATTGTGTGCGCAGTAGCCGCACGTGCATCAACAAAGTAGTGCCAAGCGTGCGCCTGTGTCATAAGTAGAGGGCCGGCTGGCTTGACCGTTAAAGGGTGCTGTAACCCCCAAAGTACACTCCAGTCCAAACCAAAAAAATATATATTTTCTGTGTTTGTGAATTGTGTGCGCAGTAGCCGCACGTGCATCAACAAAGTAGTGCCAAGCGTGCGCCTGTGTCATAAGTAAAGGGCCGGCTGGCTTGACCGTTAAAGGGTGCTGTAACCCCCAAAGTACACTCCAGTCCAAACCCAAAAAATAATTATTTTCTGTGTTTGTGAATTGTGTGCACTGTGGCTGCACGTGCATCAAGAAAGGAGCAGCGCCAAGCGTGCGCCTGTGTCCCATAAGTAAAGAGCCGGCTGGCTCATTTCTTAAAGGGTGGTGTAACCCACAAAGTGCACTACTCTCCAGCAAAAATAAAAAAATATTTTCTGTGTTTGTGTGCGCTTTAGCCGCACGTATATATCAATATAACATAAATGGAGGACCAAACTTTCTCCGATAAAAATAAAATAGGGAAAGATCAGGAACCACTTCCTCCTAGTGTTTTTGCTGCTGCTGGGAGTTGTTCATCATCCCAGAGAGGAAGTAGGAACATCACTACTTTTACTAAACAATTGACCCTCCAACAGTCCCTAGCGATGAGGATGAAGTACGACAGCAGTCATCCTGAAGCAAAACGTATAACTGAGGCCTTGACTGCTATGTTGGTGTTAGACGTGCGTCCGGTATCCGCCATTAGTGCAGTGGGATTTAGACAACTGATGGAGGTAGTGTGTCCCCGGTTCCAAATCCCGTCTAGATTCCACCTGCATCCTCAAAGCAGCAGCAACAAGCGTGCGTCTGTCTGTTAAAGGGTGGTGACACCCTCAAAGTGTGCTACACAAACAATAAAAATATTGTTCTTTTTTTTTCTGTCGTTGTGAATTGTGTGGGCTGTAGCTGCACTTGCATCCTCAAAGCAGCAGCGACAAGCGTGCGTCTGTCTGTTAAAGGGTGGTGACACCCTCAAAGTGTGCTACACAAACAATAAAAATATTGTTCTTTTTTTTCTGTCTTTGTGAATTGTGTGGGCTGTAGCTGCACTTGCATCCTTAAAGCAGCAGCGACAAGCGTGCGTCTGTCTGTTAAAGGGTGGTGACACCCTCAAAGTGTGCTACACAAACAATAAAAATATTGTTCTTTTTTTTCTGTCTTTGTGAAATGTGTGGGCTGTAGCCGCACCTGCATCCTTAAAGCAGCAGCAACAAGCATGCGTCTGTCTGTTAAAGGGTGGTGACACCCTCAAAGTGTGCTACACAAACAATGAAAATATTGTTCTTCTTTTTTCTGTCTTTGTGAAATGTGTGGGCTGTAGCCGCACCTGCATCCTTAAAGCAGCAGCGACAAGCGTGCGTCTGTCTGTTAAAGGGTGGTGACACCCTCAAAGTGTGCTACACAAACAATAAAAATATTGTTCTTTTTTTTTCTGTCTTTGTGAAATGTGTGGGCTGTAGCCGCACCTGCATCCTTAAAGCATCAGCGACAAGTGTGCGTCTGTCTGTTAAAGGGTGGTGACACCCTCAAAGTGTGCTACACAAACAATAAAAATATTGTTCTTTTTTTTTCTGTCTTTGTGAAATGTGTGGGCTGTAGCCGCACTTGCATCCTCAAAGCATCAGCGACAAGCGTGCGTCTGTCTGTTAAAGGGTGGTGTAACTCTCAAAGTGCTCCAAAAAATTAAAAACTATTTTTTTAATGTGTTTGTGACTTGTGTGCGATGTAGCCGCACTTGCATCCTCAAAGCAGCAGCGACAAGCGTGCGTCTGTCTGTTAAAGGATTACATCGGTGACAGCATCCAAGTAGGCATGTCAGACAGTCCGTACCTGTACTGGCAGGAAAAAGAAGCAATTTGGAGGTCCCTGTACAAACTGGCTCTATTTTACCTGAGTTGCCCCCCCTCCAGTGTGTACTCCGAAAGAGTGTTTAGTGCAGCTGGGAACCTTGTCAGCGAAAGGCGTAGGAGGTTGCTTCCACAAAATGTGGAGAAGATGATGTTCATAAAATGAATTATCAACTCTTCCAGGGAGACCAGCCTCCAGAACGTACAGAGGGACCTGTGGTTGTGGATTCCAGCGGGGACGAATTAATACTCTGTGAGGATGAGGATGTACACAACACTGAAGAGGGTGAGGAATCGGTGGATGAGGAGGATGAGGACGACATCTTGCCTCCGTAGAGCCAGTTTGTGCAGGGACAGATTAATTGCCAGCTTGTTTTGTGGGGGCCCAAACGAACCAATCATTTCAGCCACAGTCGTGTGGCAGACCCTGGCGCTGAAATGTTTGGTTTGTTAAAGTGTGCATGTCCTGTTTATACAACATAAGGGTGGGTGGGAGGGCCCAAGGACAATTCCAACTTGCACCTCTTTTTTTTCTTTGCATTATGTATAGTTTGGGGCCTAGTTTTTCAAACTGCCATCCTGTCTGCCACTGCAGTGCCACTCCTAGATGGACCACGTATTTGTGCCGCCCACTCGTATCTCTTAGCATAGTCATCCAGCTACCTCGATGCAACCTTTTGGACATAAAAACACTATTGTGAGGTGTTCAGAATAGACTGAAAATGAGTGGAAATTAAGGTTATTGAGGTTAATAATAGCATAGGAGCAGAAAAACCCACAAATTCTGTGATTTTAGCTGTTTTTATGCTTTTTTTAAAAAAAAATACAGATCCAAAACACAAAACCCAGAACCCAAAACACGGAAGGGTGGTTTTGGCAAAACCAATCCAGATCCAAAACACGAAGAAAGATCCAGATCCAAAACCAAAACACAAAACATGAAAAGTGGCCGGTGCACACCCCTAATATATATATATATATATATATTAGGGGTGAGCGGGTTCGGATTTCTGAAATCCGAACCCCCCCTTGCCCTCCCGATCCGAGTCCGATCCGAGTCAGGGTCGACTTTTCCCGCCTGACTCGGATCTGAAATCGAGGCAAAACGTCATCATCCCGCCTTCCGAGTCTCGCAGGTGTTGGATCCTATATAAGGTACCCGCGTCGGCGCCATTTTCTCACTCGGCTGTGGACAGTGAAGAGGGAGGGTGGGAGTTAGGGCTGGCTGGGCTGTGTAGTGTAGTGTAGTGTAGTGCTGCTGTTGTCCACTACTTCAAAGTCCATAGGGGCTGGCTATGTTGTGCTGTGCTGCTGTTGTTAATAGGGGCTGTGTCCACTACTTCAAAGTCCATAGGGGCTGGCTGGACTGTGTTGTGCAGTCAGTTCTCCATAGGGGCTGTGTCCACTCCAAAGTCCTGTGCAGTGTCCCAGTCCTAAAGGGGTGCTGTAGTGTTGTCCAGGGGGTGCTCTGTCCATCAGGGGTGCTCCCCCCAAGTGCTAAAAAAATAATATATTTTCTGTGTTTGTGAATTGTGTGCGCAGTAGCCGCACGTGCATCAACAAAGTAGTGCCAAGCGTGCGCCTGTGTCATAAGTAAAGGGCCGGCTGGCTTGACCGTTAAAGGGTGCTGTAACCCCCAAAGTACACTCCAGTCCAAACCAAAAAAAAATATATTTTCTGTGTTTGTGAATTGTGTGCGCAGTAGCCGCACGTGCATCAACAAAGTAGTGCCAAGCGTGCGCCTGTGTCATAAGTAAAGGGCCGGGTGGCTTGACCGTTAAAGGGTGCTGTAACCCCCAAAGTACACTCCAGTCCAAACCAAAATAAAAAATATTTTCTGTGTTTGTGAATTGTGTGCGCAGTAGCCGCACGTGCATCAACAAAGTAGTGCCAAGCGTGCGCCTGTGTCATAAGTAAAGGGCCGGCTGGCTTGAATGTTAAAGGGTGCTGTAACCCCCAAAGTACACTCCAGTCCAAACCAAAAAAAAATATATTTTCTGTGTTTGTGAATTGTGTGCGCAGTAGCCGCACGTGCATCAACAAAGTAGTGCCAAGCGTGCGCCTGTGTCATAAGTAAAGGGCCGGCTGGCATGACCATTAAAGGGTGCTGTAACCCCCAAAGTACACTCCAGTCCAAACCAAAAAAATAATTATTTTCTGTGTTAGTGAATTGTGTGCACTGTGGCTGCACGTGCATCAAGAAAGGAGCAGCGCCAAGCGTGCGTCTGTGTCCCATAAGTAAAGAGCCGGCTGGCTCATTTCTTAAAGGGTGGTGTAACCCACAAAGTGCACTACTCTCCAGCAAAAATAAAAAAATATTTTCTGTGTTTGTATGCGCTTTAGCCGCACGTATATATCAATATAACATAAATGGAGGACCAAACTTTCTCCGATAAAAATAAAATAGGGAAGGATCAAGAACCACTTCCTCCTAGTGCTGTTGCTGCTGCTGGGAGTTGTTCATCATCCCAGAGAGGAAGTAGGAACATCACTACTTTTACTAAACAATTGACCCTCCAACAGTCCCTAGCGATGAGGATGAAGTACGACAGCAGTCATCCTGAAGCAAAACGTATAACTGAGGCATTGACTGCTATGTTGGTGTTAGACGTACGTCCGGTATCCGCCATTAGTGCAGTGGGATTTAGACAATTGATGGAGGTAGTGTGTCCCCTGTTCCAAATCCCGTCTAGATTCCACCTGCATCCTCAAAGCAGCAGCGACAAGCGTGCGTCAGTCTGTTAAAGGGTGGTGACACCCTCAAAGTGTGCTACACAAACAATAAAAATATTGTTCTTTTTTTTTCTGTCGTTGTGAATTGTGTGGGCTGTAGCTGCACTTGCATCCTCAAAGCAGCAGCGACAAGCGTGCGTCTGTCTGTTAAAGGGTGGTGACACCCTCAAAGTGTGCTACACAAACAATAAAAATATTGTTCTTTTTTTTCTGTCTTTGTGAATTGTGTGGGCTGTAGCTGCACTTGCATCCTTAAAGCAGCAGCGACAAGCGTGTGTCTGTCTGTTAAAGGGTGGTGACACCCTCAAAGTGTGCTACACAAACAATAAAAATATTGTTCTTTTTTTCTGTCTTTGTGAAATGTGTGGGCTGTAGCCGCACCTGCATCCTTAAAGCAGCAGTGAGAAGCGTGCGTCTGTCTGTTAAAGGGTGGTGACACCCTCAAAGTGTGCTACACAAACAATAAAAATATTGTTCTTTTTTTTTCTGTCTTTGTGAAATGTGTGGGCTGTAGCCGCACCTGCATCCTTAAAGCAGCAGCGACAAGCGTGCGTCTGTCTGTTAAAGGGTGGTGACACCCTCAAAGTGTGCTACACAAACAATAAAAATATTGTTCTTTTTTTTTCTGTCTTTGTGAAATGTGTGGGCTGTAGCCGCACTTGCATCCTCAAAGCATCAGCGACAAGCGTGCGTCTGTCTGTTAAAGGGTGGTGTAACTCTCAAAGTGCTCCAAAAAATAAAAAACTATTTTTTTAATGTGTTTGTGACTTGTGTGCGATGTAGCTGCACTTGCATCCTCAAAGCAGCAGCGACAAGCGTGCGTCTGTCTGTTAAAGGGTGGTGACACCCTCAAAATGTGCTACACAAACAATAAAAATATTGTTCTTTTTTTTTCTGTCTTTGTGAATTGTGTGGGCTGTAGCTGCACTTGCATCCTCAAAGCAGCAGCGACAAGCGTGCGTCTGTCTGTTAAAGGGTGGTGACACCCTCAAAGTGTGCTACACAAACAATAAAAATATTCTTCATTTTTCTGTCTTTGTGAATTGTGTGGGCTGTATCCGCACTTGCATCCTCAAAGCAGCAGCGACAAGCGTGCGTCTGTCTGTTAAGGATTACATCGGTGACAGCATCCAAGTAGGCATGTCAGACAGTCCGTACCTATACTGGCAGGAAAAAGAAGCAATTTGGAGGTCCCTGTACAAACTGGCTCTATTTTACCTGAGTTGCCCCCCCTCCAGTGTGTACTCCGAAAGAGTGTTTAGTGCAGCCGGGAACCTTGTCAGCGAAAGGCGTAGGAGGTTGCTTCCACAAAATGTGGAGCAGATGATGTTCATAAAATGAATTATCAACTCTTCCAGGGAGACCAGCCTCCAGAACGTACAGAGGGACCTGTGGTTGTGGATTCCAGCGGGGACGAATTAATACTCTGTGAGGATGAGGATGTACACAACACTGAAGAGGGTGAGGAATCGGTGGATGAGGAGGATGAGGACGACATCTTGCCTCCATAGAGCCAGTTTGTGCAGGGACAGATTAATTGCCAGCTTGTTTTGTGGGGGCCCAAACGAACCAATCATTTCAGCCACAGTCGTGTGGCAGACCCTGGCGCTGAAATGTTTGGTTTGTTAAAGTGTGCATGTCCGGTTTATACAACATAAGGGTGGGTGGGAGGGCCCAAGGACAATTCCATCTTGCACCTCTTTTTTTTCTTTGCATTATGTATAGTTTGGGGCCTAGTTTTTCAAACTGCCATCCTGTCTGCCACTGCAGTGCCACTCCTAGTGCTGCCCACTCGTATCTCTTAGCATAGTCATCCAGCTACCTCGATGCAACCTTTTGGACATAAAAACACTATTGTGAGGTGTTCAGAATAGACTGAAAATGAGTGGAAATTGAGGTTATTGAGGTTAATAATAGCATAGGAGCAGAAAAACCCACAAATTCTGTGATTTTAGCTGTTTTTATGCTTTTTTTCAAAAAAATACAGATCCAAAACACAAAACCCAGAACCCAAAACACGGAAGGGTGGTTTTGGCAAAACCAATCCAGATCCAAAACACGAAGAAAGATCCAGATCCAAAACCAAAACACAAAACAGGAAAAGTGGCCGGTGCACACCCCTAATATATATATATATATATATTAGGGGTGAGCGGGTTCGGATTTCTGAAATCCGAACCCCCCCGAGCCCCCCCGATCCGAGTCCGATCCGAGTAAGGCTCGACTTTTCCCGCCTGACTCGGATCTGAAATCGAGGCAAAACGTCATCATCCCGCCTTCCGAGTCTCGCGGGTTTTGGATCCTATATAAGGTACCCGCGTCGGCGCCATTTTCTCACTCAGCTGTGGACAGTGAAGAGGGAGGGTGGGAGTTAGGGCTGGCTGGGCTGTGTAGTGTAGTGTAGTGCTGCTGTTGTCCACTACTTCAAAGTCCATAGGGGCTGGCTGTGTTGTGCTGTGCTGCTGTTGTTAATAGGGGCTGTGTCCACTACTTCAAAGTCCATAGGGGCTGGCTGGACTGTGTTGTGCAGTCAGTTCTCCATAGGGGCTGTGTCCACTCCAAAGTCCTGTGCAGTGTCCCAGTCCTAAAGGGGTGCTGTAGTGTTGTCAAGGGGGTGCTCTGTCCATCAGGGGTGCTCCCCCCAAGTGCTAAAAAAATAATATATTTTCTGTGTTTGTGAATTGTGTGCGCAGTAGCCGCACGTGCATACACAAAGTAGTGCCAAACGTGCGCCTGTGTCATAAGTAAAGGGCCGGCTGGCTTGACCGTTAAAGGGTGCTGTAACCCCCAAAGTACACTCCAGTCCAAACCAAAAAAAAAATTATTTTCTGTGTTTGTGAATTGTGTGCACAGTAGCCGCACGTGCATCAACAAAGTAGTGCCAAGCGTGCGCCTGTGTCATAAGTAAAGGGCCGGCTGGCTTGACCGTTAAAGAGTGCTGTAACCCCCAAAGTACACTCCAGTCCAAACCAAAAAAAAAAATATTTTCTGTGTTTGTGAATTGTGTGCGCAGTAGCCGCACGTGCATCAACAAAGTAGTGCCAAGCGTGCGCCTGTGTCATAAGTAAAGGGCCGGCTGGCTTGACCGTTAAAGAGTGCTGTAACCCCCAAAGTACACTCCAGTCCAAACCAAAAAAATATATATTTTCTGTGTTTGTGAATTGTGTGCGCAGTAGCCGCACGTGCATCAACAAAGTAGTGCCAAGCATGCGCCTGTGTCATAAGTAAAGGGCCGGCTGGCTTGACCGTTAAAGGGTGCTGTAACCCCCAAAGTACACTCCAGTCCAAACCAAAAAAATATATTTTCTGTGTTTGTGAATTGTGTGCGCAGTAGCCGCACGTGCATCAACAAAGTAGTGCCAAGCGTGCGCCTGTGTCATAAGTAAAGGGCCGGCTGGCTTGACCATTAAAGGGTGCTGTAACCCCCAAAGTACACTCCAGTCCAAACCAAAATAAAAATTATTTTCTGTGTTTGTGAATTGTGTGCGCAGTAGCCGCACGTGCATCAACAAAGTAGTGCCAAGCATGCGCCTGTGTCATAAGTAAAGGGCCGGCTGGCTTGAATGTTAAAGGGTGCTGTAACCCCCAAAGTACACTCCAGTCCAAACCAAAAAAATATATATTTTCTGTGTTTGTGAATTGTGTGCGCAGTAGCCGCATGTGCATCAACAAAGTAGTGCCAAGCGTGCGCCTGTGTCATAAGTAAAGGGCCGGCTGGCTTGACCGTTAAAGGGTGCTGTAACCCCCAAAGTACACTCCAGTCCAAACCAAAAAAATAATTATTTTCTGTGTTTGTGAATTGTGTGCACTGTGGCTGCACGTGCATCAAGAAAGGAGCAGCGCCAAGCGTGCGCCTGTGTCCCATAAGTAAAGAGCCGGCTGGCTCATTTCTTAAAGGGTGGTGTAACCCACAAAGTGCACTACTCTCCAGCAAAAATAAATTTTCTGTGTTTGTGTGCGCTTTAGCCGCACGTATATATCAATATAACATAAATGGAGGACCAAACTTTCTCCGATAAAAATAAAATAGGGAAAGATCAAGAACCACTTCCTCCTAGTGCTGTTGCTGCTGCTGGGAGTTGTTCATCATCCCAGAGAGGAAGTAGGAACATCA
This sequence comes from Taudactylus pleione, assembly GCA_031769625.1. Classification (NCBI taxonomy): domain Eukaryota; kingdom Metazoa; phylum Chordata; class Amphibia; order Anura; family Myobatrachidae; genus Taudactylus; species Taudactylus pleione. The sequence goes on along the minus strand of JAUIMM010000025.1, from coordinate 41,497,248 downwards.
CTACTTTTACTAAACAATTGACCCTCCAACAGTCCCTAGCGATGAGGATGAAGTACGACAGCAGTCATCCTGAAGCAAAACGTATAACTGAGGCCTTGACTGCTATGTTGGTGTTAGACGTGCTTCCGGTATCTGCCATTAGTGCAGTGGGATTTAGACAATTGATGGAGGTAGTGTGTCCCCGGTTCCAAATCCCGTCTAGATTCCACCTGCATCCTCAAAGCAGCAGCGACAAGCGTGCGTCTGTCTGTTAAAGGATGGTGACACCCTCAAAGTGTGCTACACAAACAATAAAAATATTGTTCTTTTTTTTTCTGTCGTTGTGAATTGTGTGGGCTGTAGCTGCACTTGCATCCTCAAAGCAGCAGCGACAAGCGTGCGTCTGTCTGTTAAAGGGTGGTGACACCCTCAAAGTGTGCTACACAAACAATAAAAATATTGTTCTTTTTTTTCTGTCTTTGTGAATTGTGTGGGCTGTAGCTGCACTTGCATCCTTAAAGCAGCAGCGACAAGCGTGTGTCTGTCTGTTAAAGGGTGGTGACACCCTCAAAGTGTGCTACACAAACAATAAAAATATTGTTCTTTTTTTCTGTCTTTGTGAAATGTGTGGGCTGTAGCCGCACCTGCATCCTTAAAGCAGCAGCGACAAGCGTGCGTCTGTCTGTTAAAGGGTGGTGACACCCTCAAAGTGTGCTACACAAACAATAAAAATATTGTTCTTTTTTTTTCTGTCTTTGTGAAATGTGTGGGCTGTAGCCGCACCTGCATCCTTAAAGCAGCAGCGACAAGCGTGCGTCTGTCTGTTAAAGGGTGGTGACACCCTCAAAGTGTGCTACACAAACAATAAAAATATTGTTCTTTTTTTTTCTGTCTTTGTGAAATGTGTGGGCTGTAGCCGCACTTGCATCCTCAAAGCATCAGCGACAAGCGTGCGTCTGTCTGTTAAAGGGTGGTGTAACTCTCAAAGTGCTCCAAAAAATAAAAAACTATTTTTTTAATGTGTTTGTGACTTGTGTGCGATGTAGCTGCACTTACATCCTCAAAGCAGCAGCGACAAGCGTGCGTCTGTCTGTTAAAGGGTGGTGACACCCTCAAAGTGTGCTACACAAACAATAAAAATATTGTTCTTTTTTTTTCTGTCTTTGTGAATTGTGTGGGCTGTAGCTGCACTTGCATCCTCAAAGCAGCAGCGACAAGCGTGCGTCTGTCTGTTAAAGGGTGGTGACACCCTCAAAGTGTGCTACACAAACAATAAAAATATTCTTCTTTTTTCTGTCTTTGTGAATTGTGTGGGCTGTATCCGCACTTGCATCCTCAAAGCAGCAGCGACAAGCGTGCGTCTGTCTGTTAAGGATTACATCGGTGACAGCATCCAAGTAGGCATGTCAGACAGTCCGTACCTATACTGGCAGGAAAAAGAAGCAATTTGGAGGTCCCTGTACAAACTGGCTCTATTTTACCTGAGTTGCCCCCCCTCCAGTGTGTACTCCGAAAGAGTGTTTAGTGCAGCCGGGAACCTTGTCAGCGAAAGGCGTAGGAGGTTGCTTCCACAAAATGTGGAGCAGATGATGTTCATAAAATGAATTATCAACTCTTCCAGGGAGACCAGCCTCCAGAACGTACAGAGGGACCTGTGGTTGTGGATTCCAGCGGGGACGAATTAATACTCTGTGAGGATGAGGATGTACACAACACTGAAGAGGGTGAGGAATCGGTGGATGAGGAGGATGAGGACGACATCTTGCCTCCGTAGAGCCAGTTTGTGCAGGGACAGATTAATTGCCAGCTTGTTTTGTGGGGGCCCAAACGAACCAATCATTTCAGCGACAGTTGTGTGGCAGACCCTGGCGCTGAAATGTTTGGTTTGTTAAAGTGTGCATGTCCTGTTTATACAACATAAGGGTGGGTGGGAGGGCCCAAGGACAATTCCATCTTGCACCTCTTTTTTTTCTTTGCATTATGTATAGTTTGGGGCCTAGTTTTTCAAACTGCCATCCTGTCTGCCACTGCAGTGCCACTCCTAGATGGACCACGTATTTGTGCTGCCCACTCGTATCTCTTAGCATAGTCATCCAGCTACCTCGATGCAACCTTTTGGACATAAAAACACTATTGTGAGGTGTTCAGAATAGACTGAAAATGAGTGGAAATTGAGGTTATTGAGGTTAATAATAGCATAGGAGCAGAAAAACCCACAAATTCTGTGATTTTAGCTGTTTTTATGCTTTTTTTCAAAAAAATACAGATCCAAAACACAAAACCCAGAACCCAAAACACGGAAGGGTGGTTTTGGCAAAACCAATCCAGATCCAAAACACGAAGAAAGATCCAGATCCAAAACCAAAACACAAAACAGGAAAAGTGGCCGGTGCACACCCCTAATATATATATATATATATATATTAGGGGTGAGCGGGTTCGGATTTCTGAAATCCGAACCCCCCCGAGCCCCCCCGATCCGAGTCCGATCCGAGTAAGGCTCGACTTTTCCCGCCTGACTCGGATCTGAAATCGAGGCAAAACGTCATCATCCCGCCTTCCGAGTCTCGCGGGTTTTGGATCCTATATAAGGTACCCGCGTCGGCGCCATTTTCTCACTCAGCTGTGGACAGTGAAGAGGGAGGGTGGGAGTTAGGGCTGGCTGGGCTGTGTAGTGTAGTGTAGTGCTGCTGTTGTCCACTACTTCAAAGTCCATAGGGGCTGGCTGTGTTGTGCTGTGCTGCTGTTGTTAATAGGGGCTGTGTCCACTACTTCAAAGTCCATAGGGGCTGGCTGGACTGTGTTGTGCAGTCAGTTCTCCATAGGGGCTGTGTCCACTCCAAAGTCCTGTGCAGTGTCCCAGTCCTAAAGGGGTGCTGTAGTGTTGTCAAGGGGGTGCTCTGTCCATCAGGGGTGCTCCCCCCAAGTGCTAAAAAAATAATATATTTTCTGTGTTTGTGAATTGTGTGCGCAGTAGCCGCACGTGCATACACAAAGTAGTGCCAAACGTGCGCCTGTGTCATAAGTAAAGGGCCGGCTGGCTTGACCGTTAAAGGGTGCTGTAACCCCCAAAGTACACTCCAGTCCAAACCAAAAAAAAAATTATTTTCTGTGTTTGTGAATTGTGTGCACAGTAGCCGCACGTGCATCAACAAAGTAGTGCCAAGCGTGCGCCTGTGTCATAAGTAAAGGGCCGGCTGGCTTGACCGTTAAAGAGTGCTGTAACCCCCAAAGTACACTCCAGTCCAAACCAAAAAAAAAAATATTTTCTGTGTTTGTGAATTGTGTGCGCAGTAGCCGCACGTGCATCAACAAAGTAGTGCCAAGCGTGCGCCTGTGTCATAAGTAAAGGGCCGGCTGGCTTGACCGTTAAAGAGTGCTGTAACCCCCAAAGTACACTCCAGTCCAAACCAAAAAAATATATATTTTCTGTGTTTGTGAATTGTGTGCGCAGTAGCCGCACGTGCATCAACAAAGTAGTGCCAAGCATGCGCCTGTGTCATAAGTAAAGGGCCGGCTGGCTTGACCGTTAAAGGGTGCTGTAACCCCCAAAGTACACTCCAGTCCAAACCAAAAAAATATATTTTCTGTGTTTGTGAATTGTGTGCGCAGTAGCCGCACGTGCATCAACAAAGTAGTGCCAAGCGTGCGCCTGTGTCATAAGTAAAGGGCCGGCTGGCTTGACCATTAAAGGGTGCTGTAACCCCCAAAGTACACTCCAGTCCAAACCAAAATAAAAATTATTTTCTGTGTTTGTGAATTGTGTGCGCAGTAGCCGCACGTGCATCAACAAAGTAGTGCCAAGCATGCGCCTGTGTCATAAGTAAAGGGCCGGCTGGCTTGAATGTTAAAGGGTGCTGTAACCCCCAAAGTACACTCCAGTCCAAACCAAAAAAATATATATTTTCTGTGTTTGTGAATTGTGTGCGCAGTAGCCGCATGTGCATCAACAAAGTAGTGCCAAGCGTGCGCCTGTGTCATAAGTAAAGGGCCGGCTGGCTTGACCGTTAAAGGGTGCTGTAACCCCCAAAGTACACTCCAGTCCAAACCAAAAAAATAATTATTTTCTGTGTTTGTGAATTGTGTGCACTGTGGCTGCACGTGCATCAAGAAAGGAGCAGCGCCAAGCGTGCGCCTGTGTCCCATAAGTAAAGAGCCGGCTGGCTCATTTCTTAAAGGGTGGTGTAACCCACAAAGTGCACTACTCTCCAGCAAAAATAAATTTTCTGTGTTTGTGTGCGCTTTAGCCGCACGTATATATCAATATAACATAAATGGAGGACCAAACTTTCTCCGATAAAAATAAAATAGGGAAAGATCAAGAACCACTTCCTCCTAGTGCTGTTGCTGCTGCTGGGAGTTGTTCATCATCCCAGAGAGGAAGTAGGAACATCACTACTTTTACTAAACAATTGACCCTCCAACAGTCCCTAGCGATGAGGATGAAGTACGACAGCAGTCATCCTGAAGCAAAACGTATAACTGAGGCCTTGACTGCTATGTTGGTGATAGACGTGCTTCCGGTATCCGCCATTAGTGCAGTGGGATTTAGACAATTGATGGAGGTAGTGTGTCCCCGGTTCCAAATCCCGTCTAGATTCCACCTGCATCCTCAAAGCAGCAGCGACAAGCGTGCGTCTGTCTGTTAAAGGATGGTGACACCCTCAAAGTGTGCTACACAAACAATAAAAATATTGTTCTTTTTTTTTCTGTCGTTGTGAATTGTGTGGGCTGTAGCTGCACTTGCATCCTCAAAGCAGCAGCGACAAGCGTGCGTCTGTCTGTTAAAGGGTGGTGACACCCTCAAAGTGTGCTACACAAACAATAAAAATATTGTTCTTTTTTTTCTGTCTTTGTGAATTGTGTGGGCTGTAGCTGCACTTGCATCCTTAAAGCAGCAGCGACAAGCGTGCGTCTGTCTGTTAAAGGGTGGTGACACCCTCAAAGTGTGCTACACAAACAATAAAAATATTGTTCTTTTTTTTCTGTCTTTGTGAAATGTGTGGGCTGTAGCCGCACCTGCATCCTTAAAGCAGCAGCGACAAGCGTGCGTCTGTCTGTTAAAGGGTGGTGACACCCTCAAAGTGTGCTACACAAACAATAAAAATATTGTTCTTTTTTTTTCTGTCTTTGTGAAATGTGTGGGCTGTAGCCGCACCTGCATCCTTAAAGCAGCAGCGACAAGTGTGCGTCTGTCTGTTAAAGGGTGGTGACACCCTCAAAGTGTGCTACACAAACAATAAAAATATTCTTCTTTTTTCTGTCTTTGTGAATTGTGTGGGCTGTAGCCGCACTTGCATCCTCAAAGCAGCAGCGACAAGCGTGCGTCTGTCTGTTAAAGGATTACATCGGTGACAGCATCCAAGTAGGCATGTCAGACAGTCCGTACCTATACTGGCAGGAAAAAGAAGCAATTTGGAGGTCCCTGTACAAACTGGCTCTATTTTACCTGAGTTGCCCCCCCTCCAGTGTGTACTCCGAAAGAGTGTTTAGTGCAGCCGGGAACCTTGTCAGCGAAAGGCGTAGGAGGTTGCTTCCACAAAATGTGGAGAAGATGATGTTCATAAAATGAATTATCAACTCTTCCAGGGAGACCAGCCTCCAGAACGTACAGAGGGACCTGTGGTTGTGGATTCCAGCGGGGACGAATTAATACTCTGTGAGGATGAGGATGTACACAACACTGAAGAGGGTGAGGAATCGGTGGATGAGGAGGATGAGGACGACATCTTGCCTCCGTAGAGCCAGTTTGTGCAGGGACAGATTAATTGCCAGCTTGTTTTGTGGGGGCCCAAACGAACCAATCATTTCAGCGACAGTTGTGTGGCAGACCCTGGCGCGGAAATGTTTGGTTTGTTAAAGTGTGCATGTCCTGTTTATACAACATAAGGGTGGGTGGGAGGGCCCAAGGACAATTCCATCTTGCACCTCTTTTTTTTCTTTGCATTATGTATAGTTTGGGGCCTAGTTTTTCAAACTGCCATCCTGTCTGCCACTGCAGTGCCACTCCTAGATGGACCACGTATTTGTGCTGCCCACTCGTATCTCTTAGCATAGTCATCCAGCTACCTCGATGCAACCTTTTGGACATAAAAACACTATTGTGAGGTGTTCAGAATAGACTGAAAATGAGTGGAAATTGAGGTTATTGAGGTTAATAATAGCATAGGAGCAGAAAAACCCACAAATTCTGTGATTTTAGCTGTTTTTATGCTTTTTTTCAAAAAAATACAGATCCAAAACCCAGAACCCAAAATACGGAAGGGTGGTTTTGGCAAAACCAATCCAGATCCAAAACACGAAGAAAGATCCAGATCCAAAACCAAAACACAAAACACGAAAAGTGGCCGGTGCACACCCCTAATATATATATATATATATTAGGGGTGAGCGGGTTCGGATTTCTGAAATCCGAACCCCCCGAGCCCCCCCGATCCGAGTCCGATCCGAGTAAGGCTCGACTTTTACCGCCTGACTCGGATCTGAAATCGAGGCAAAACGTCATCATCCCGCCTTCCGAGTCTCGCGGGTTTTGGATCCTATATAAGGTACCCGCGTCGGCGCCATTTTCTCACTCAGCTGTGGACAGTGAAGAGGGAGGGTGGGAGTTAGGGCTGGCTGGGCTGTGTAGTGTAGTGTAGTGCTGCTGTTGTCCACTACTTCAAAGTCCATAGGGGCTGGCTGTGTTGTGCTGTGCTGCTGTTGTTAATAGGGGCTGTGTCCACTACTTCAGAGTCCATAGGGGCTGGCTGGACTGTGTTGTGCAGTCAGTTCTCCATAGGGGCTGTGTCCACTCCAAAGTCCTGTGCAGTGTCCCAGTCCTAAAGGGGTGCTGTAGTGTTGTCCAGGGGGTGCTCTGTCCATCAGGGGTGCTCCCCCCAAGTGCTAAAAAAATAATATATTTTCTGTGTTTGTGAATTGTGTGTGCAGTAGGCGCACGTGCATCAACAAAGTAGTGCCAAACGTGCGCCTGTGTCATAAGTAATGGGCCGGCTGGCTTGACCGTTAAAGGCTGCTGTAACCCCCAAAGTACACACCAGTCCAAACCAAAAAAAAAATTATTTTCTGTGTTTGTGAATTGTGTGCGCAGTAGCCGCACGTGCATCAACAAAGTAGTGCCAAGCGTGCGCCTGTGTCATAAGTAAAGGGCTGGCTGGCTTGACCGTTAAAGAGTGCTGTAACCCCCAAAGTACACTCCAGTCCAAACCAAAAAAAAAAATATTTTCTGTGTTTGTGAATTGTGTGCGCAGTAGCCGCACGTGCATCAACAAAGTAGTGCCAAGCGTGCGCCTGTGTCATAAGTAAAGGGCCGGCTGGCTTGACCGTTAAAGAGTGCTGTAACCCCCAAAGTACACTCCAGTCCAAACCAAAAAAATATATATTTTCTGTGTTTGTGAATTGTGTGCGCAGTAGCCGCACGTGCATCAACAAAGTAGTGCCAAGCATGCGCCTGTGTCATAAGTAAAGGGCCGGCTGGCTTGACCATTAAAGGGTGCTGTAACCCCCAAAGTACACTCCAGTCCAAACCAAAAAAAATTTTTTTTCTGTGTTTGAGTATTGTGTGCGCAGTAGCCGCACGTGCATCAACAAAGTAGTGCCAAGCGTGCGCCTGTGTCATATGTAAAGGGCTGGCTGGCTTGACCGTTAAAGGGTGCTGTAACCCCCAAAGTACACTCCAGTCCAAACCAAAAAAAAAATTATTTTCTGTGTTTGTGAATTGTGTGCGCAGTAGCCGCACGTGCATCAACAAAGTAGTGCCAAGCGTGCGCCTGTGTCATAAGTAAAGGGCCGGCTGGCTTGACCGTTAAAGAGTGCTGTAACCCCCAAAGTACACTCCAGTCCAAACCAAAAAAAAAAATATTTTCTGTGTTTGTGAATTGTGTGCGCAGTAGCCGCACGTGCATCAACAAAGTAGTGCCAAGCGTGCACCTGTGTCATAAGTAAAGGGCCGGCTGGCTTGACCGTTAAAGAGTGCTGTAACCCCCAAAGTACACTCCAGTCCAAACCAAAAAAAAAAATATTTTCTGTGTTTGTGAATTGTGTGCGCAGTAGCCGCACGTGCATCAACAAAGTAGTGCCAAGCGTGCGCCTGTGTCATAAGTAAAGGGCCGGCTGGCTTGACCGTTAAAGAGTGCTGTAACCCCCAAAGTACACTCCAGTCCAAACCAAAAAAATATATATTTTCTGTGTTTGTGAATTGTGTGCGCAGTAGCCGCACGTGCATCAACAAAGTAGTGCCAAGCATGCGCCTGTGTCATAAGTAAAGGGCCGGCTGGCTTGACCATTAAAGGGTGCTGTAACCCCCAAAGTACACTCCAGTCCAAACCAAAAAAAATTTTTTTTCTGTGTTTGAGTATTGTGTGCGCAGTAGCCGCACGTGCATCAACAAAGTAGTGGCAAGCGTGCGCCTGTGTCATATGTAAAGGGCTGGCTGGCTTGACCGTTAAAGGGTGCTGTAACCCCCAAAGTACACTCCAGTCCAAACCAAAAAAAAAATTATTTTCTGTGTTTGTGAATTGTGTGCGCAGTAGCCGCACGTGCATCAACAAAGTAGTGCCAAGCGTGCACCTGTGTCATAAGTAAAGGGCCGGCTGGCTTGACTGTTAAAGAGTGCTGTAACCCCCAAAGTACACTCCAGTCCAAACCAAAAAAAAAAATATTTTCTGTGTTTGTGAATTGTGTGCGCAGTAGCCGCACGTGCATCAACAAAGTAGTGCCAAGCGTGCGCCTGTGTCATAAGTAAAGGGCCGGCTGGCTTGACCGTTAAAGAGTGCTGTAACCCCCAAAGTACACTCCAGTCCAAACCAAAAAAATATATATTTTCTGTGTTTGTGAATTGTGTGCGCATTAGCCGCACGTGCATCAACAAAGTAGTGCCAAGCATGCGCCTGTGTCATAAGTAAAGGGCCGGCTGGCTTGACCATTAAAGGGTGCTGTAACCCCCAAAGTACACTCCAGTCCAAACCAAAAAAAAATTTTTGTCTGTGTTTGAGTATTGTGTGCGCAGTAGCCGCACGTGCATCAACAAAGTAGTGCCAAGCGTGCGCCTGTGTCATATGTAAAGGGCTGGCTGGCTTGACCGTTAAAGGGTGCTGTAACCCCCAAAGTACACTCCAGTCCAAACCAAAAAAAAAATTATTTTCTGTGTTTGTGAATTGTGTGCGCAGTAGCCGCACGTGCATCAACAAAGTAGTGCCAAGCGTGCGCCTGTGTCATAAGTAAAGGGCCGGCTGGCTTGACCGTTAAAGGGTGCTGTAACCCCCAAAGTACACTCCAGTCCAAACCAAAAAAATATATTTTCTGTGTTTGTGAATTGTGTGCGCAGTAGCCGCACGTGCATCAACAAAGTAGTGCCAAGTGTGCGCCTATGTCATAAGTAAAGGGCCGGCTGGCTTGACCATTAAAGGGTGCTGTAACCCCCAAAGTACACTCCAGTCCAAACCAAAAAAAAAGTTATTTTCTGTGTTTGTGAATTGTGTGCGCATTAGCCGCACGTGCATCAACAAAGTAGTGCCAAGCGTGCGCCTGTGTCATAAGTAAAGGGCCGGCTGCCTTGACCGTTAAAGGGTGCTGTAACCCCCAAAGTACACTCCAGTCCAAACCAAAAAAATATATATTTTCTGTGTTTGTGAATTGTGTGCGCAGTAGCCGCACGTGCATCAACAAAGTAGTGCCAAGCGTGCGCCTGTGTCATAAGTAAAGGGCCGGCTGGCTTGACCGTTAAAGGGTGCTGTAACCCCCAAAGTACACTCCAGTCCAAACCCAAAAAATAATTATTTTCTGTGTTTGTGAATTGTGTGCACTGTGGCTGCACGTGCATCAACAAAGGAGCAGCGCCAAGCGTGCGCCTGTGTCCCATAAGTAAAGAGCCGGCTGGCTCATTTCTTAAAGGGTGGGGTAACCCACAAAGTGCACTACAATCCAGCAAAAATAAAAAAATATTTTCTGTGTTTGTGTGCGCTTTAGCCGCACGTATATATCAATATAACATAAATGGAGGACCAAACTTTCTCCGATAAAAATAAAATAGGGAAAGATCAAGAACCACTTCCTCCTAGTGCTGTTGCTGCTGCTGGGAGTTGTTCATCATCCCAGAGAGGAAGTAGGAACATCACTACTTTTACTAAACAATTGACCCTCCAACAGTCCCTAGCGATGAGGATGAAGTACGACAGCAGTCATCCTGAAGCAAAACGTATAACTGAGGCCTTGACTGCTATGTTGGTGTTAGACGTGCGTCCGGTATCCGCCATTAGTGCAGTGGGATTTAGACAATTGATGGAGGTAGTGTGTCCCCGGTTCCAAATCCCGTCTAGATTCCACCTGCATCCTCAAAGCAGCAGCGACAAGCATGCGTCTGTCTGTTAAAGGGTGGTGACACCCTCAAAGTGTGTTACACAAACAATAAAAATATTGTTCTTTTTTTTCTGTCTTTGTGAAATGTGTGGGCTGTAGCCGCACCTGCATCCTTAAAGCAGCAGCGACAAGCGTGCGTCTGTCTGTTAAAGGGTGGTGACACCCTCAAAGTGTGCTACACAAACAATAAAAATATTGTTCTTTTTTTTTCTGTCTTTGTGAAATGTGTGGGCTGTAGCCGCACCTGCATCCTTAAAGCAGCAGCGACAAGCGTGCATCTGTCTGTTAAAGGGTGGTGACACCCTCAAAGTGTGCTACACAAACAATAAAAATATTGTTCTTTTTTTTTCTGTCTTTGTGAATTGTGTGGGCTGTAGCTGCACTTGCATCCTCAAAGCAGCAGCAACAAGTGTGCGTCTGTCTGTTAAAGGGTGGTGACACCCTCAAAGTGTGCTACACAAACAATAAAAATATTGTTCTTTTTTTTTCTGTCTTTGTGAATTGTGTGGGCTGTAGCTGCACTTGCATCCTTAAAGCAGCAGCGACAAGCGTGCGTCTGTCTGTTAAAGGGTGGTGACACCCTCAAAGTGTGCTACACAAACAATAAAAATATTGTTCTTTTTTTTTCTGTCTTTGTGAAATGTGTGGGCTGTAGCCGCACCTGCATCCTTAAAGCAGCAGCGACAAGCGTGCGTCTGTCTGTTAAAGGGTGGTGACACCCTCAAAGTGTGCTACACAAACAATAAAAATATTGTTCTTTTTTTTCTGTCTTTGTGAAATGTGTGGGCTGTAGCCGCACCTGCATCCTTAAAGCAGCAGCGACAAGCGTGCGTCTGTCTGTTAAAGGGTGGTGACACCCTCAAAGTGTGCTACACAAACAATAAAAATATTGTTCTTTTTTTTTCTGTCTTTGTGAAATGTGTGGGCTGTAGCCGCACCTGCATCCTTAAAGCAGCAGCGACAAGCGTGCGTCTGTCTGTTAAAGGGTGGTGACACCCTCAAAGTGTGCTACACAAACAATAAAAATATTGATCTTTTTTTTCTGTCTTTGTGAAATGTGTGGGCTGTAGCCGCACCTGCATCCTTAAAGCAGCAGCGACAAGCGTGCGTCTGTCTGTTAAAGGGTGGTGACACCCTCAAAGTGTGCTACACAAACAATAAAAATATTGTTCTTTTTTTTTCTGTCTTTGTGAAATGTGTGGGCTGTAGCCGCACCTGCATCCTTAAAGCAGCAGCGACAAGCATGCGTCTGTCTGTTAAAGGGTGGTGACACCCCCAAAGTGTGCTACACAAACAATAAAAATATTGTTCTTTTTTTTTCTGTCTTTGTGAATTGTGTGGGCTGTAGCCGCACTTGCATCCTCAAAGCATCAGCGACAAGCGTGCGTCTGTCTGTTAAAGGATGGTGACACCCTCAAAGTGTGCTACACAAACAATAAAAATATTCTTCTTCTTTTTTCTGTCTTTGTGAATTGTGTGGGCTGTAGCTGCACTTGCATCCTCAAAGCAGCAGCGACAAGCGTGCGTCTGTCTGTTAAAGGGTGGTGACACCCTCAAAGTGTGCTACACAAACAATAAAAATATTCTTCTTCTTTTTTCTGTCTTTGTGAATTGTGTGGGCTGTAGCCGCACTTGCATCCTCAAAGCAGCAGCGACAAGCGTGCGTCTGTCTGTTAAAGGATTACATCGGTGATAGCATCCAAGTAGGCATGTCAGACAGTCCGTACCTGTACTGGCAGGAAAAAGAAGCAATTTGGAGGTCCCTGTACAAACTGGCTCTATTTTACCTGAGTTGCCCCCCCTCCAGTGTGTACTCCGAAAGAGTGTTTAGTGCAGCCGGGAACCTTGTCAGCGAAAGGCGTAGGAGGTTGCTTCCACAAAATGTGGAGAAGATGATGTTCATAAAATGAATTATCAACTCTTCCAGGGAGACCAGCCTCCAGAACGTACAGAGGGACCTGTGGTTGTGGATTCCAGCGGGGACGAATTAATACTCTGTGAGGATGAGGATGTACACAACACTGAAGAGGGTGAGGAATCGGTGGATGAGGAGGATGAGGACGACATCTTGCCTCTGTAGAGCCAGTTTGTGCAGGGACAGATTAATTGCCAGCTTGTTTTGAGGGGGCCCAAACGAACCAATCATTTCAGCCACAGTCGTGTGGCAGACCCTGGCGCTGAAATGTTTGGTTTGTTAAAGTGTGCATGTCCTGTTTATACAACATAAGGGTGGGTGGGAGGGCCCAAGGACAATTCCATCTTGCACCTCTTTTTTTTCTTTGCATTATGTATAGTTTGGGGCCTAGTTTTTCAAACTGCCATCCTGTCTGCCACTGCAGTGCCACTCCTAGATGGACCACGTATTTGTGCCGCCCACTCGTATCTCTTAGCATAGTTATCCAGCTACCTCGATGCAACCTTTTGGACATAAAAACACTATTGTGAGGTGTTCAGAATAGACTGAAAATGAGTGAAAATTAAGGTTATTGAGGTTAATAATAGCATAGGAGCAGAAAAACCCACAAATTCTGTGATTTTAGCTGTTTTTATGCTTTTTTTCAAAAAAATACAGATCCAAAACACAAAACCCAGAACCCAAAACACGGAAGGGTGGTTTTGGCAAAACCAATCCAGATCCAAAACACGAAGAAAGATCCAGATCCAAAACCAAAACACAAAACACGAAAAGTGGCCGGTGCACACCCCTAATATATATATATATATATATATTTATTAGGGGTGAGCGGGTTCGGATTTCTGAAATCCGAACCCCCCCGAGCCCCCCCGATCCGAGTCCGATCCGACTCCAATCCGAGTCAGGCTCGACTTTTCCCGCCTGACTCGGATCTGAAATTGAGGCAAAACGACATCATCCCGCCTTCCGAGTCTCGCGGGTTTTGGATCCTATATAAGGTACCCACGTCGGCGCCATTTTCTCACTCGGCTGTGGACAGTGAAGAGGGAGGGTGGGAGTTAGGGCTGGCTGGGCTGTGTAGTGTAGTGTAGTGCTGCTGTTGTCCACTACTTCAAAGTCCATAGGGGCTGGCTGTGTTGTGCTGTGCTGCTGTTGTTAATAGGGGCTGTGTCCACTACTTCAAAGTCCATAGGGGCTGGCTGGACTGTGTTGTGCAGTCAGTTCTCCATAGGGGCTGTGTCCACTTCAAAGTCCTGTGCAGTGTCCCAGTCCTAAAGGGGTGCTGTAGTGTTGTCCAGGGGGTGCTCTGTCCATCAGGGGTGCTCCCCCCAAGTGCTAAAAAAATAATATATTTTCTGTGTTTGTGAATTGTGTGCGCAGTAGCCGCACGTGCATCAACAAAGTAGTGCCAAGCGTGCGCCTGTGTCATAAGTAAAGGGCCGGCTGGCTTGACCGTTAAAGGGTGCTGTAACCCCCAAAGTACACTCCAGTCCAAACCAAAAAAAAAATTATTTTCTGTGTTTGTGAATTGTGTGCGCAGTAGCCGCACGTGCATCAACAAAGTAGTGCCAAGCGTGCGCCTGTGTCATAAGTAAAGGGCCGGCTGGCTTGACCGTTAAAGGGTGCTGTAACCCCCACAGTACACTCCAGTCCAAACCAAAAAAAAAAATATTTTCTGTGTTTGTGAATTGTGTGCGCAGTAGCCGCACGTGCATCAACAAAGTAGTGCCAAGCGTGCGCCTGTGTCATAAGTAAAGGGCCGGCTGGCTTGACCGTTAAAGAGTGCTGTAACCCCCAAAGTACACTCCAGTCCAAACCAAAAAAATATATATTTTCTGTGTTTGTGAATTGTGTGCGCAGTAGCCGCACGTGCATCAACAAAGCAGTGCCAAGCGTGCGCCTGTGTCATAAGTAAAGGGCCGGCTGGCTTGACCATTAAAGGGTGCTGTAACCCCCAAAGTACACTCCAGTCCAAACCAAAAAAAAAATTATTTTCTGTGTTTGTGAATTGTGTGCGCAGTAGCCGCACGTGCATCAACAAAGTAGTGCCAAGCGTGCGCCTGTGTCATAAGTAAAGGGCCGGCTGGTTTGACCGTTAAAGGGTGCTGTAACCCCCAAAGTACACTCCAGTCCAAACCAAAAAAAAAAATATTTTCTGTGTTTGTGAATTGTGTGCGCAGTAGCCGCACGTGCATCAACAAAGTAGTGCCAAGCGTGCGCCTGTGTCATAAGTAAAGGGCCGGCTGGCTTGACTGTTAAAGGGTGCTGTAACCCCCAAAGTACACTCCAGTCCAAACCAAATAAAAAAATATTTTCTGTGTTTGTGAATTGTGTGCGCAGTAGCCGCACGTGCATCAACAAAGTAGTGCCAAGCGTGCGCCTGTGTCATAAGTAAAGGGCCGGCTGGCTTGACCGTTAAAGAGTGCTGTAACCCCCAAAGTACACTCCAGTCCAAACCAAAAAAATATATATTTTCAGTGTTTGTGAATAGTGTGCGCAGTAGCCGCACGTGCATCAACAAAGTAGTGCCAAGCGTGCGCCTGTGTCCTAAGTAAAGGGCCGGCTGGCTTGACCATTAAAGGGTGCTGTAACCGCCAAAGTACACTCCAGTCCAAACCAAAAAAAAAATTATTTTCTGTGTGAATTGTGTGCGCAGTAGCCGCACGTGCATCAACAAAGTAGTGCCAAGCGTGCACCTGTGTCATAAGTAAAGGGCCGGCTGGCTTGACGTTAAAGGGTGCTGTAACCCCCAAAGTACACTCCAGTCCAAACCAAAAAAATATATATTTTCTGTGTTTGTGAATTGTGTGCGCAGTAGCCGCACGTGCATCAACAAAGTAGTGCCAAGCGTGCGCCTGTGTCATAAGTAAAGGGCCGGCTGGCTTGACCATTAAAGGGTGCTGTAACCCCCAAAGTACACTCCAGTCCAAACCAAAATAAAAATAATTTTCTGTGTTTGTGAATTGTGTGCGCAGTAGCCGCACGTGCATCAACAAAGTAGTGCCAAGCGTGCGCCTGTGTCATAAGTAAAGGGCCAGCTGGCTTGACCGTTAAAGGGTGCTGTAACCCCCAAAGTACACTCCAGTCCAAACCAAAAAAATAATTATTTTCTGTGTTTGTGAATTGTGTGCACTGTGGCTGCACGTGCATCAACAAAGGAGCAGCGCCAAGCGTGCGCCTGTGTCCCATAAGTAAAGAGCAGGCTGGCTCATTTCTTAATGGGTGGTGTAACCCACAAAGTGCACTACTCTCCAGCAAAAATAAAAAAATATTTTCTGTGTTTGTGTGCGCTTTAGCCGCACGTATATATCAATATAACATAAATGGAGGACCAAACTTTCTCCGATAAAAATAAAATAGGGAAAGATCAAGAACCACTTCCTCCTAGTGCTGTTGCTGCTGCTGGGAGTTGTTCATCATCCCAGAGAGGAAGTAGGAACATCACTACTTTTACTAAACAATTGACCCTCCAACAGTCCCTAGCGATGAGGATGAAGTACGACAGCAGTCATCCTGAAGCAAAACGTATAACTGAGGCCTTGACTGCTATGTTGGTGTTAGACGTGCGTCCGGTATCCGCCATTAGTGCAGTGGGATTTAGACAATTGATGGAGGTAGTGTGTCCCCGGTTCCAAATCCCGTCTAGATTACACCTGCATCCTCAAAGCAGCAGCGACAAGCGTGCGTCTGTCTGTTAAAGGGTGGTGACACCCTCAAAGTGTGATGCACAAACAATAAAAATATTGTTCTTTTTTTTTCTGTCTTTGTGAAATGTGTGGGATGTAGCCGCACCTGCATCCTTAAAGCAGCAGCGACAAGCGTGCGTCTGTCTGTTAAAGGGTGGTGACACCCTCAAAGTGTGCTACACAAACAAAAAAAATATTCTTCTTTATTTTTCTGTCTTTGTGAATTGTGTGGGCTGTAGCTGCACTTGCATCCTCAAAGCAGCAGCGACAAGCGTGGGTCTGTCTGTTAAAGCGTGGTGACACCCTCAAAGTGTGCTACACAAACAATAAAAATATTGTTCTTTTTTTTCTGTCTTTGTGAATTGTGTGGGCTGTAGCTGCACTTGCATCCTTAAAGCAGCAGCGACAAGCATGGGTCTGTCTGTTAAAGGGTGGTGACACCCTCAAAGTGTGATGCACAAACAATAAAAATATTGTTCTTTTTTTTTCTGTCTTTGTGAAATGTGTGGGATGTAGCCGCACCTGCATCCTTAAAGCAGCAGCGACAAGCGTGCGTCTGTCTGTTAAAGGGTGGTGACACCCTCAAAGTGTGCTACACAAACAATAAAAATATTGTTCTTTTTTTTTCTGTCTTTGTGAAATGTGTGGGCTGTAGCCGCACCTGCATCCTTAAAGCAGCAGCGACAAGCGTGCGTCTGTCTGTTAAAGGGTGGTGACACCCTCAAAGTGTGCTACACAAACAATAAAAATATTGTTCTTTTTTTTTCTGTCTTTGTGAAATGTGTGGGCTGTAGCCGCACTTGCATCCTTAAAGCAGCAGCGACAAGCGTGCGTCTGTCTGTTAAAGGGTGGTGACACCCTCAAAGTGTGCTACACAAACAATAAAAATATTGTTCTTTTTTTTTCTGTCTTTGTGAAATGTGTGGGCTGTAGCCGCACCTGCATCCTTAAAGCAGCAGCGACAAGCATGCGTCTGTCTGTTAAAGGGTGGTGACACTCTCAAAGTGTGCTACACAAACAATAAAAATATTGTTCTTTTTTTTTCTGTCTTTGTGAATTGTGTGGGCTGTAGCCGCACTTGCATCCTCAAAGCATCAGCGACAAGCGTGCGTCTGTCTGTTAAAGGGTGGTGTAACTCCCAAAGTGCTCCAAAAAATAAAAAACTATTTTTTTAATGTGTATGTGACTTGTGTGTGATGTAGCCGCACTTGCATCCTCAAAGCAGCAGCGACAAGCGTGCGTCTGTCTGTTAAAGGGTGGTGACGCCCTCAAAGTGTGCTACACAAACAATAAAAATATTGTTCTTTTTTTTCTGTCTTTGTGAATTGTGTGGGCTGTAGCTGCACTTGCATCCTCAAAGCAGCAGTGACAAGCGTGCGTCTGTCTGTTAAAGGGTGGTGACACCCTCAAAGTGTGCTACACAAACAATAAAAATATTCTTCTTCTTTTTTCTGTCTTTGTGAATTGTGTGGGCTGTAGCCGCACTTGCATCCTCAAAGCAGCAGCGACAACCGTGCGTCTGTCTGTTAAAGGATTACATCGGTGACAGCATCCAAGTAGGCATGTCAGACAGTCCGTACCTGTACTGGCAGGAAAAAGAAGCAATTTGGAGGTCCCTGTACAAACTGGCTCTATTTTACCTGAGTTGCCCCCCCTCCAGTGTGTACTCCGAAAGAGTGTTTAATGCAGCCGGGAACCTTGTCAGCGAAAGGCGTGGGAGGTTGCTTCCACAAAATGTGGAGAAGATGATGTTCATAAAATGAATTATCAACTCTTCCAGGGAGACCAGCCTCCAGAACGTACAGAGGGACCTGTGGTTGTGGATTCCAGCGGGGACGAATTAATACTCTGTGAGGATGAGGATGTACACAACACTGAAGAGGGTGAGGAGTCGGTGGATGAGGAGGATGAGGACGACATCTTGCCTCCGTAGAGCCAGTTTGTGCAGGGACAGATTAATTGCCAGCTTGTTTTGTGGGGGCCCAAACGAACCAATCATTTCAGCCACAGTCGTGTGGCAGACCCTGGCGCTGAAATGTTTGGTTTGTTAAAGTGTGCATGTCCTGTTTATACAACATAAGGGTGGGTGGGAGGGCCCAAGGACAATTCCATCTTGCACCTCTTTTTTTTCTTTGCATTATGTATAGTTCGGGGCCTAGTTTTTCAAACTACCATCCTGTCTGCCACTGCAGTGCCACTCCTAGATGGACCACGTATTTGTGCCGCCCACTCGTATCTCTTAGCATAGTCATCCAGCTACCTCGATGCAACCTTTTGGACATAAAAACACTATTGTGAGGTGTTCAGAATAGACTGAAAATGAGTGGAAATTAAGGTTATTGAGGTTAATAATAGCATAGGAGCAGAAAAACCCACAAATTCTGTGATTTTAGCTGTTTTTATGCTTTTTTTCAAAAAAATACAGATCCAAAACACAAAACCCAGAACCCAAAACACGGAAGGGTGGTTTTGGCAAAACCAATCCAGATCCAAAACACGAAGAAAGATGCAGATCCAAAACCAAAACACAAAACACGAAAAGTGGCCGGTGCACACCCCTAATATATATATATATTAGGGGTGAGCGGGTTCGGATTTCTGAAATCCGAACCCCCCCGAGCCCCCCCGATCCGAGTCCGATCCAAGTCAGGCTCGACTTTTCCCGCCTGACTCGGATCTGAAATCGAGGCAAAACGTCATCATCCCGCCTTCCGAGTCTCGCGGGTTTTGGATCCTATATAAGGTACCCGCGTCGGCGCCATTTTCTCACTCAGCTGTGGACAGTGAAGAGGGAGGGTGGGAGTTAGGGCTGGCTGGGCTGTGTAGTGTAGTGTAGTGCTGCTGTTGTCCACTACTTCAAAGTCCATAGGGGCTGGCTGTGTTGTGCTGTGCTGCTGTTGTTAATAGGGGCTGTGTCCACTACTTCAAAGTCCATAGGGGCTGGCTGGACTGTGTTGTGCAGTCAGTTCTCCATAGGGGCTGTGTCCACTCCAAAGTCCTGTGCAGTGTCCCAGTCCTAAAGGGGTGCTGTAGTGTTGTCCAGGGGGTGCTCTGTCCATCAGGGGTGCTCCCCCCAAGTGCTAAAAAAATAATATATTTTCTGTGTTTGTGAATTGTGTGCGCAGTAGCCGCACGTGCATCAACAAAGTAGTGCCAAGCGTGCGCCTGTGTCATAAGTAAAGGGCCGGCTGGCTTGACCATTAAAGGGTGCTGTAACCCCCAAAGTACACTCCAGTCCAAACCAAAATAAAAATTATTTTCTGTGTTTGTGAATTGTGTGCGCAGTAGCCGCACGTGCATCAACAAAGTAGTGCCAAGTGTGCGCCTGTGTCATAAGTAAAGGGCCGGCTGCCTTGACCGTTAAAGGCTGCTGTAACCCCCAAAGTACACTCCAGTCCAAACCAAAAAAATATATATTTTCTGTGTTTGTGAATTGTGTGCGCAGTAGCCGCACGTACATCAACAAAGTAGTGCCAAGCGTGCGCCTGTGTCATAAGTAAAGGGCCGGCTGGCTTGACCGTTAAAGGGTGCTGTAACCCCCAAAGTACACTCCAGTCCAAACCAAAAAAATAAATATTTTCTGTGTTTGTGAATTGTGTGCACTGTGGCTGCACGTGCATCAACAAAGGAGCAGCGCCAAGCGTGCGCCTGTGTCCCATAAGTAAAGAGCCGGCTGGCTCATTTCTTAAAGGTTGGTGTAACCCACAAAGTGCACTACTCTCCAGCAAAAATAAAAAAATATTTTCTGTGTTTGTGTGCACTTTAGCCGCACGTATATATCAATATCAAACTTTCTCCGATAAAAATAAAATAGGGAAAGATCAAGAACCACTTCCTCCTAGTGCTGTTGCTGCTGCTGGGAGTTGTTCATCATCCCAGAGAGGAAGTAGGAACATCACTACTTTTACTAAACAATTGACCCTCCAACAGTCCCTAGCGATGAGGATGAAGTACGACAGCAGTCATCCTGAAGCAAAACGTATAACTGAGGCCTTGACTGCTATGTTGGTGTTAGACGTGCGTCCGGTATCCGCCATTAGTGCAGTGGGATTTAGACAATTGATGGAGGTAGTGTGTCCCCGGTTCCAAATCCCGTCTAGATTCCACCTGCATCCTCACAGCAGCAGCGACAAGCGTGCGTCTGTCTGTTAAAGGGTGGTGACACCCTCAAAGTGTGCTACACAAACAATAAAAATATTGTTCTTTTTTTTTTCTGTCTTTGTGAAATGTGTGGGCTGTAGCCGCACCTGCATCCTTAAAGCAGCAGCGACAAGCGTGCGTCTGTCTGTTAAAGGGTGGTGACACCCTCAAAGTGTGCTACACAAACAATAAAAATATTGTTCTTTTTTTTTCTGTCTTTGTGAAATGTGTGGGCTGTAGCCGCACCTGCATCCTTAAAGCAGCAGCGACAAGTGTGTGTCTGTCTGTTAAAGGGTGGTGACACCCTCAAAGTGTGCTACACAAACAATAAAAATATATATATTTTTTTCTGTCTTTGTGAAATGTGTGGGCTGTAGCCGCACCTGCATCCTTAAAGCAGCAGCGACAAGCGTGCATCTGTCTGTTAAAGGGTGGTGACACCCTCAAAGTGTGCTACACAAACAATAAAAATATTGTTCTTTTTTTTTCTGTCTTTGAGACTTGTGTGCGATGTAGCTGCACTTGCATCCTCAAAGCAGCAGCGACAAGCGTGCGTCTGTCTGTTAAAGGGTGGTGACACCCTCAAAGTGTGCTACACAAACAATAAAAATATTCTTCTTTTTTTTTCTGTCTTTGTGAATTGTGTGGGCTCTAGCTGCACTTGCATCCTCAAAGCAGCAGCGACAAGCGTGCGTCTGTCTGTTAAAGGGTGGTGACACCCTCAAAGTGTGCTACACAAACAATAAAAATATTCTTCTTCTTTTTTCTGTCTTTGTGAATTGTGTGGGCTGTAGCCGCACTTGCATCCTCAAAGCAGCAGCGACAAGCGTGCGTCTGTCTGTTAAAGGATTACATCGGTGACAGCATCCAAGTAGGCATGTCAGACAGTCCGTACCTGTACTGGCAGCAAAAAGAAGCAATTTGGAGGTCCCTGTACAAACTGGCTCTATTTTACCTGAGTTGCCCCCCCTCCAGTGTGTACTCCGAAAGAGTGTTTAGTGCAGCCGGGAACCTAGTCAGCAAAAGGCGTAGGAGGTTGCTTCCACAAAATGTGGAGAAGATGATGTTCATAAAATGAATTATCAACTCTTCCAGGGAGACCAGCCTCCAGAACATACAGAGGGACCTGTGGTTGTGGATTCCAGCGGGGACGAATTAATACTCTGTGAGGATGAGGATGTACACAACACTGAAGAGGGTGAGGAATCGGTGGATGAGGAGGATGAGGACGACATCTTGCCTCCATAGAGCCAGTTTGTGCAGGGACAGATTAATTGCCAGCTTGTTTTGTGGGGGCCCAAACGAACCAATCATTTCAGCCACAGTCGTGTGGCAGACCCTGGCGCTGAAATGTTTGGTTTGTTAAAGTGTGCATGTCCGGTTTATACAACATAAGGGTGGGTGGGAGGGCCCAAGGACAATTCCATCTTGCACCTCTTTTTTTTCTTTGCATTATGTATAGTTTGGGGCCTAGTTTTTCAAACTGCCATCCTGTCTGCCACTGCAGTGCCACTCCTAGATGGACCACGTATTTGTGCCGCCCACTTGTATCTCTTAGCATAGTCATCCAGCTACCTCGATGCAACCTTTTGGACATAAAAACACTATTGTGAGGTGTGAGGTGTTCAGAATAGACTGAAAATGAGTGGAAATTAAGGTTATTGAGGTTAATAATAGCATAGGAGCAGAAAAACCCACAAATTCTGTGATTTTAGCTGTTTTTATGCTTTTTTCAAAAAAATACAGATCCAAAACACAAAACCCAGAACCCAAAACACGGAAGGGTGGTTTTGGCAAAACCAATCCAGATCCAAAACACGAAGAAAGATCCAGATCCAAAACACAAAACACGACAAGTGGCCAGTGCACACCCCTAATATATATATATATATATATATTAGGGGTGAGCGGGTTCGGATTTCTGAAATCCGAACCCCCCCGAGCCCCCCCGATCCGAGTCCGATCCGAGTCAGGCTCGACTTTTCCCGCCTGACTCGGATCTGAAATCGAGGCAAAACGACATCATCACGCCTTCCGAGTCTCGCGGGTTTTGGATCCTATATAAGGTACCCGCGTCGGTGCCATTTTCTCACTCGGCTGTGGACAGTGAAGAGGGAGGGTGGGAGTTAGGGCTGGCTGGGCTGTGTAGTGTAGTGCTGCTGTTGTCCACTACTTCAAAGTCCATAGGGGCTGGCTGTGTTGTGCTGTGCTGCTGTTGTTAATAGGGGCTGTGTCCACTACTTCAAAGTCCATAGGGGCTGGCTGGACTGTGTTGTGCAGTCAGTTCTCCATAGGGGCTGTGTCCACTCCAAAGTCCTGTGCAGTGTACCAGTCCTAAAGGGGTGCTGTAGTGTTGTCCAGGGGGTGCTCTGTCCATCAGGGGTGCTCCCCCCAAGTGCTAAAAAAATAATATATTTTCTGTGTTTGTGAATTGTGTGCGCAGTAGCCGCACGTGCATCAACAAAGTAGTGCCAAGCGTGCGCCTGTGTCATAAGTAAAGGGCCGGCTGGCTTGACCGTTAAAGGGTGCTGTAACCCCCAAAGTACACTCCAGTCCAAACCAAAAAAAAAATTATTTTCTGTGTTTGTGAATTGTGTGCGCAGTAGCCGCACGTGCATCAACAAAGTAGTGCCAAGCGTGCGCCTGTGTCATAAGTAAAGGGCCGGCTGGCTTGACCGTTAAAGGGTGCTGTAACCCCCAAAGTACACTCCAGTCCAAACCAAAAAAAAAATTATTTTCTGTGTTTGTGAATTGTGTGCGCAGTAGCCGCACGTGCATCAACAAAGTAGTGCCAAGCGTGCGCCTGTGTCATAAGTAAAGGGCCGGCTGGCTTGACCATTAAAGGGTGCTGTAACCCCCAAAGTACACTCCAGTCCAAACCAAAAAAAAAAATATTTTCTGTGTTTGTGAATTGTGTGCGCAGTAGCCGCACGTGCATCAACAAAGTAGTGCCAAGCGTGCGCCTGTGTCATAAGTAAAGGGCCGGCTGGCTTGACCGTTAAAGAGTGCTGTAACCCCCAAAGTACACTCCAGTCCAAACCAAAAAAATATATATTTTCTGTGTTTGTGAATTGTGTGCGCAGTAGCCGCACGTGCATCAACAAAGTAGTGCCAAGCGTGCGCCTGTGTCATAAGTAAAGGACCGGCTGGCTTGACCGTTAAAGGGTGCTGTAACCCCCAAAGTACACTCCAGTCCAAACCAAAAAAAAAATTATTTTCTGTGTTTGTGAATTGTGTGCGCAGTAGCGGCACGTGCGTCAACAAAGTAGTGCCAAGCATGCGCCTGTGTCATAAGTAAAGGGCCGGCTGGCTTGACCGTTAAAGGGTGCTGCAACCCCCAAAGTACACTCCAGTCCAAACCAAAAAAATATATATTTTCTGTGTTTGTGAATTGTGTGCGCAGTAGCCGCACGTGCATCAACAAAGTAGTGCCAAGCGTGCGCCTGTGTCATAAGTAAAGGGCTGGCTGGCTTGACCGCTAAAGGGTGCTGTAACCCCCAAAGTACACTCCAGTCCAAACCAAAAAAACATATATTTTCTGTGTTTGTGAATTGTGTGCGCAGTAGCCGCACGTGCATCAACAAAGTAGTGCCAAGCGTGCGCCTGTGTCATAAGTAAAGGGCCGGCTGGCTTGACCATTAAAGGGTGCTGTAACCCCCAAAGTACACTCCAGTCCAAACCAAAATAAAAATTATTTTCTGTGTTTGTGAATTGTGTGCGCAGTAGCCGCACGTGCATCAACAAAGTAGTGCCAAGCGTGCGCCTGTGTCATAAGTAAAGGGCCGGCTGCCTTGACCGTTAAAGGGTGCTGTAACCCCCAAAGTACACTCCAGTCCAAACCAAAAAAATATATATTTTCTGTTTTTGTGAATTGTGTGCGCAGTAGCCGCACGTGCATCAACAAAGTAGTGCCAAGCGTGCGCCTGTGTCATAAGTAAAGGGCCGGCTGGCTTGACCGTTAAAGGGTGCTGTAACCCCCAAAGTACACTTTAGTCCAAACCAAAAAAATAATTATTTTCTGTGTTTGTGAATTGTGTGCACTGTGGCTGCACATGCATCAACAAAGGAGCAGCGCCAAGCGTGCGCCTGTGTCCCATAAGTAAAGAGCCGGCTGGCTCATTTCTTAAAGGGTGGTGTAACCCACAAAGTGCACTACACTCCAGCAAAAATAAAAAAATATTTTCTGTGTTTGTGTGCACTTTAGCCGCACGTATATATCAATATAACATAAATGGAGGACCAAACTTTCTCCGATAAAAATAAAATAGGGAAAGATCAAGAACCACTTCCTCCTAGTGCTGTTGC
This sequence comes from Taudactylus pleione, assembly GCA_031769625.1. NCBI lineage: Eukaryota > Metazoa > Chordata > Amphibia > Anura > Myobatrachidae > Taudactylus > Taudactylus pleione. The sequence goes on along the minus strand of JAUIMM010000025.1, from coordinate 41,472,867 downwards.
TGCTACTGGGAGTTGTTCATCATCCCAGAGAGGAAGTAGGAACATCACTACTTTTACTAAACAATTGACCCTCCAACAGTCCCTAGCGATGAGGATGAAGTACGACAGCAGTCATCCTGAAGCAAAACGTATAACTGAGGCCTTGACTGCTATGTTGGTGTTAGACGTGCGTCCGGTATCCACCATTAGTGCAGTGGGATTTAGAAAATTGATGGAGGTAGTGTGTCCCCGGTTCCAAATCCCGTCTAGATTACACCTGCATCCTCAAAGCAGCAGCGACAAGCATGCGTCTGTCTGTTAAAGGGTGGTGACACCCTCAAAGTGTGCTACACAAACAATAAAAATATTGTTCTTTTTTTTTCTGTCTTTGTGCATTGTGTGGGCTGTAGCTGCACTTGCATCCTCAAAGCAGCAGCGACAAGTGTGCGTCTGTCTGTTAAAGGGTGGTGACACCCTCAAAGTGTGCTAAACAAACAATAAAAATATTGTTCTTTTTTTTTCTGTCTTTGTGAAATGTGTGGGCTGTAGCCGCACCTGCATCCTTAAAGCAGCAGCGACAAGCGTGCGTCTGTCTGTTAAAGGGTGGTGACACCCTCAAAGTGTGCTACACAAACAATAAAAATATTGTTCTTTTTTTTTCTGTCTTTGTGAAATGTGTGGGCTGTAGCCGCACCTGCATCCTTAAAGCAGCAGCGACAAGCGTGCGTCTGTCTGTTAAAGGATTACATCGGTGACAGCATCCAAGTAGGCATGTCAGACAGTCCGTACCTGTACTGGCAGGAAAAAGAAGCAATTTGGAGGTCCCTGTACAAACTGGCTCTATTTTACCTGAGTTGCCCCCCCTCCAGTGTGTACTCCGAAACAGTGTTTAGTGCAGCCGGGAACCTTGTCAGCGAAAGGCGTAGGGGGTTGCTTCCACAAAATGTGGAGAAGATGATGTTCATAAAATGAATTATCAACTCTTCCAGGGAGACCAGCCTCCAGAACGTACAGAGGGACCTGTGGTTGTGGATTCCAGCGGGGACGAATTAATACTCTGTGAGGATGAGGATGTACACAACACTGAAGAGGGTGAGGAATCGGTGGATGAGGACGACATCTTGCCTCCGTAGAGCCAGTTTGTGCAGGGACAGATTAATTGCCAGCTTGTTTTGTGGGGGCCCAAACGAACCAATCATTTCAGCCACAGTCATGTGGCAGACCCTGGCGCTGAAATGTTTGGTTTGTTAAAGTGTGCATGTCCTGTTTATACAACATAAGGGTGGGTGGGAGGGCCCAAGGACAATTCCATCTTGCACCTCTTTTTTTCTTTGCATTATGTATAGTTTGGGGCCTAGTTTTTCAAACTGCCATCCTGTCTGCCACTGCAGTGCCACTCCTAGATGGACCACATGTTTGTGCCGCCCACTCGTATCTCTTAGCATAGTCATCCAGCTACCTCGATGCAACTTCTTGGACATAAAAACACTATTGTGAGGTGTGAGGTGTTCAGAATAGACTGAAAATGAGTGGAAATTAAGGTTATTGAGGTTAATAATAGCATAGGAGCAGAAAAACCCACAAATTCTGTGATTTTAGCTGTTTTTATGCTTTTTTTCAAAAAAATACAGATCCAAAACACAAAACCCAGAACCCAAAACACGGAAGGGTGGTTTTGGCAAAACCAATCCAGATCCAAAACACGAAGAAAGATCCAGATCCAAAACCAAAACACGAAAAGTGGCCGGTGCACACCCCTAATATATATATATATATATATTAGGGGTGAGCGGGTTCGGATTTCTGAAATCCGAACCCCCCCGATCCGAGTCCGATCCGAGTCAGGCTCGACTTTTCCCGCCTGACTCGGATCTGAAATTGAGGCAAAACGTCATCATTCCGCCTTCCGAGTCTCGCGGGTTTTGGATCCTATATAAGGTACCCGCGTCGGCGCCATTTTCTCACTCAGCTGTGGACAGTGAAGAGGGAGGGTGGGAGTTAGGGCTGGCTGGGCTGTGTAGTGTAGTGTAGTGTAGTGCTGCTGTTGTCCACTACTTCAAAGTCCATAGGGGCTGGCTGTGTTGTGCTGTGCTGCTGTTGTTAATAGGGGCTGTGTCCACTACTTCAAAGTCCATAGGGGCTGGCTGGACTGTGTTATGCAGTCAGTTCTCCATAGGGGCTGTGTCCACTCCAAAGTCCTGTGCAGTGTCCCAGTCCTAAAGGGGTGCTGTAGTGTTGTCCAGAGGGTGCTCTGTCCATTAGGGGTGCTCCCCCCAAGTGCTAAAAAAATAATATATTTTCTGTGTTTGTGAATTGTGTGCGCAGTAGCCGCACGTGCATCAACAAAGCAGTACCAAGCGCGCGCCTGTGTCATAAGTAAAGGGCCGGCTGGCTTGACCATTAAAGGGTGCTGTAACCCCCAAAGTACACTCCAGTCCAAACCAAAATAAAAATTATTTTCTGTGTTTGTGAATTGAGTTCGCAGTAGCCGCACGTGCATCAACAAAGTAGTGCCAAGCGTGCGCCTGTGTCATAAGTAAAGGGCCGGCTGCCTTGACCGTTAAAGGGTGCTGTAACCCCCAAAGTACACTCCAGTCCAAACCAAAAAAAAAAAATGTTTCTGTGTTTGTGAATTGTGTGCGCAGTAGCCGCACGTGCATCAACAAAGCAGTACCAAGCGCGCGCCTGTGTCATAAGTAAAGGGCCGGCTGGCTTGACCGATAAAGGGTGCTGTAACCCCCAAAGTACACTCCAGTCCAAACCAAAAAAATAATTATTTTCTGTGTTTGTGAATTGTGTGCACTGTGGCTGCACATGCATCAACAAAGGAGCAGCGCCAAGCGTGCGCCTGTGTCCCATAAGTAAAGAGCCGGCTGGCTCATTTCTTAAAGGGTGGTGTAACCCACAAAGTGCACTACTCTCCAGCAAAAATAAAAAAATATTTTCTGTTTGTGTGCGCTTTAGCCGCACGTATATATCAATATAACATAAATGGAGGACCAAACTTTCTCCGATAAAAATAAAATAGGGAAAGATCAAGAACCACTTCCTCCTAGTGCTGTTGCTGCTGCTGGGAGTTGTTCATCATCCCAGAGAAGAAGTAGGAACATCACTACTTTTACTAAACAATTGACCCTCCAACAGTCCCTAGCGATGAGGATGAAGTACGACAGCAGTCATCCTGAAGCAAAACGTATAACTGAGGCCTTGACTGCTATGTTGGTGTTAGACGTGCGTCCGGTATCCGCCATTAGTGCAGTGGGATTTAGACAATTGATGGAGGTAGTGTGTCCCCGGTTCCAAATCCCGTCTAGATTCCACCTGCATCCTCAAAGCAGCAGCGACAAGCGTGCGTCTGTCTGTTAAAGGGTGGTGACACCCTCAAAGTGTGCTACACAAACAATAAAAATATTGTTCTTTTTTTTTCTCTTTGTGAAATGTGTGGGCTGTAGCCGCACCTGCATCCTTAAAGCAGCAGCGACAAGCGTGCGTATGTCTGTTAAAGGGTGGTGACACCCTCAAAGTGTGCTACACAAACAATAAAAATATTGTTCTTTTTTTTCTGTCTTTGTGAAATGTGTGGGCTGTAGCCGCAGCTGCATCCTTAAAGCAGCAGCGACAAGCGTGCGTCTGTCTGTTAAAGGGTGGTGACACCCTCAAAGTGTGCTACACAAACAATAAAAATATTGTTCTTTTTTTTTCTGTCTTTGTGAAATGTGTGGGCTGTAGCCGCTCCTGCATCCTTAAAGCAGCAGCGACAAGCGTGCGTCTGTCTGTTAAAGGGTGGTGACACCCTCAAAGTGTGCTACACAAACAATAAAAATATTGTTCTTTTTTTTTCTGTCTTTGTGAAATGTGTGGGCTGTAGCCGCACCTGCATCCTTAAAGCAGCAGCGACAAGCGTGCGTCTGTCTGTTAATGGGTGGTGACACCCTCAAAGTGTGCTACACAAACAATAAAAATATTGTTCATTTTTTTTCTGTCTTTGTGAATTGTGTGGGCTGTAGCCGCACTTGCATCCTGAAAGCATCAGCGACAAGCGTGCGTCTGTCTGTTAAAGGGTGGTGTAACTCTCAAAGTGCTCCAAAAAATAAAAAACTATTTTTTTAATGTGTTTGTGACTTGTGTGCGATGTAGCCGCACTTGCATCCTCAAAGCAGCAGCGACAAGCGTGCGTCTGTCTGTTAAAGGGTGGTGACACCCTCAAAGTGTGCTACACAAACAATAAAAATATTCTTCTTTTTTTTTCTGTCTTTGTGAATTGTGTCGGCTGTAGCTGCACTTGCATCCTCAAAGCAGCAGCGACAAGCGTGCGTCTGTCTGTTAAAGGGTGGTGACACCCTCAAAGTGTGCTACACAAACAATAAAAATATTCTTCTTCTTTTTTCTGTCTTTGTGAATTGTGTGGGCTGTAGCCGCACTTGCATCCTCAAAGCAGCAGCGACAAGCGTGCGTCTGTCTGTTAAAGGATTACATCGGTGACAGCATCCAAGTAGGCATGTCAGACAGTCCGTACCTGTACTGGCAGGAAAAAGAAGCAATTTGGAGGTCCCTGTACAAACTGGCTCTATTTTACCTGAGTTGCCCCCCCTCCAGTGTGTACTCCGAAAGAGTGTTTAGTGCAGCCGGGAACCTTGTCAGCGAAAGGCGTAGGAGGTTGCTTCCACAAAATGTGGAGAAGATGATGTTCATAAAATGAATTATCAACTCTTCCAGGGAGACCAGCCTCCAGAACGTACAGAGGGACCTGTGGTTGTGGATTCCAGCGGGGACAAATTAATACTCTGTGAGGAAGAGGATGTACACAACACTGAAGAGGGTGAGGAATCGGTGGATGAGGAGGATGAGGATGACATCTTGCCTCCGTAGAGCCAGTTTGTGCAGGGACAGATTAATTGCCAGCTTGTTTTGTGGGGGCCCAAATGAACCAATCATTTCAGCCACAGTCGTGTGGCAGACCCTGGCACTGAAATGTTTGGTTTGTTAAAGTGTGCATGTCCTGTTTATACAACATAAGGGTGGGTGGGAGGGCCCAAGGACAATTCCATCTTGCACCTCTTTTTTTCTTTGCATTATGTATAGTTTGGGGCCTAGTTTTTCAAACTGCCATCCTGTCTGCCACTGCAGTGCCACTCCTAGATGGACCACGTGTTTGTGCCGCCCACTCGTATCTCTTAGCATAGTCATCCAGCTACCTCGATGCAACCTTTTGGACATAAAAACACTATTGTGAGGTGTGAGGTGTTCAGAATAGACTGAAAATGAGTGGAAATTAAGGTTATTGAGGTTAATAATAGCATAGGAGCAGAAAAACCCACAAATTCTGTGATTTTAGCTGTTTTTATGCTTTTTTTCAAAAAAATACAGATCCAAAACACAAAACCCAGAACCCAAAACACGGAAGGGTGGTTTTGGCAAAACCAATCCAGATCCAAAACACGAAGAAAGATCCAGATCCAAAACCAAAACACGAAAAGTGGCCGGTGCACACCCCTAATATATATATATTAGGGGTGAGCGGGTTCGGATTTCTGAAATCCGAACCCCCCCGATCCGAGTCCGATCCGAGTCAGGCTCGACTTTTCCCGCCTGACTCGGATCTGAAATCGAGGCAAAACGTCATCATCCCGCCTTCCGAGTCTCGCGGGTTTTGGATCCTATATAAGGTACCCGCGTCGGCGCCATTTTCTCACTCAGCTGTGGACAGTGAAGAGGGAGGGTGGGAGTTAGGGCTGGCTGGGCTGTGTAGTGTAGTGCTGCTGTTGTCCACTACTTCAAAGTCCATAGGGGCTGGCTGTGTTGTGCTGTGCTGCTGTTGTTAATAGGGGCTGTGTCCACTACTTCAAAGTCCATAGGGGCTGGCTGGACTGTGTTGTGCAGTCAGTTCTCCATAGGGGCTGTGTCCACTCCAAAGTCCTGTGCAGTGTCCCAGTCCTAAAGGGGTGCTGTAGTGTTGTCCAGGGGGTGCTCTGTCCATCAGGGGTGCTCCCCCCAAGTGCTAAAAAAATAATATATTTTCTGTGTTTGTGAATTGTGTGCGCAGTAGCCGCACGTGCATCAACAAAGAAGTGCCAAGCGTGCGCCTGTGTCATAAGTAAAGGGCCGGCTGGCTTGACCGTTAAAGGGTGCTGTAACCCCCAAAGTACACTCCAGTCCAAACCAAAATAAAAATTATTTTCTGTGTTTGTGAATTGAGTGCGCAGTAGCCGCACGTGCATCAACAAAGTAGTGCCAAGCGTGCGCCTGTGTCATAAGTAAAGGGCCGGCTGCCTTGACCGTTAAAGGGTGCTGTAACCCCCAAAGTACACTCCAGTCCAAACCAAAAAAAAAAAAATTTTCTGTGTTTGTGAATTGTGTGCGCAGTAGCCGCACGTGCATCAACAAAGTAGTGCCAAGCGTGCGCCTGTGTCATGAGTAAAGGGCCGGCTGGCTTGACCGTTAAAGGGTGCTGTAACCCCCAAAGTACACTCCAGTCCAAACCCAAAAAAAAATTATTTTCTGTGTTTGTGAATTGTGTGCGCAGTAGCCGCACGTGCATCAACAAAGTAGTGCCAAGCGTGCGCCTGTGTCATAAGTAAAGGGCCGGCTGGCTTGACCATTAAAGAGTGCTGTAACCCCCAAATGACACTCCAATCCAAACCAAAAAAATATATATTTTCTGTGTTTGTGAATTGTGTGCGCAGTAGCCGCACGTGCATCAACAAAGTAGTGCCAAGCGTGCGCCTGTGTCATAAGTAAAGGGCCGGCTGGCTTGACCGTTAAAGGGTGCTGTAACCCCCAAAGTACACTCCAGTCCAAACCAAAAAAAAAATTATTTTCTGTTTGTGAATTGTGTGCGCAGTAGCCGCACGTGCATCAACAAAGTAGTGCCAAGCGTGCGCCTGTGTCATAAGTAAAGGGCCGGCTGCCTTGACCGTTAAAGGGTGCTGTAACCCCCAAAGTACACTCCAGTCCAAACCAAAAAAAGAAAAATTTTCTGTGTTTGTGAATTGTGTGCGCAGTAGCCGCACGTGCATCAACAAAGTAGTGCCAAGCGTGCGCCTGTGTCATAAGTAAAGGGCCGGCTGGCTTGACCGTTAAAGGGTGCTGTAACCCCCAAAGTACACTCCAGTCCAAACCAAAAAAATAATTATTTTCTGTGTTTGTGAATTGTGTGCACTGTGGCTGCACGTGCATCAACAAAGGAGCAGCGCCAAGCGTGCGCCTGTGTCCCATAAGTAAAGAGCCGGCTGGCTCATTTCTTAAAGGGTGGTGTAACCCACAAAGTGCACTACTCTCCAGCAAAAATAAAAAAATATTTTCTGTGTTTGTGTGCGCTTTAGCCGCACGTATATATCAATATAACATAAATGGAGGACCAAACTTTCTCCGATAAAAATAAAATAGGGAAAGATCAAGAACCACTTCCTCCTAGTGCTGTTGCTGCTGCTGGGAGTTGTTCATCATCCCAGAGAGGAAGTAGGAACATCACTACTTTTACTAAACAATTGACCCTCCAACAGTCCCTAGCGATGAGGATGAAGTACGACAGCAGTCATCCTGAAGCAAAACGTATAACTGAGGCCTTGACTGCTATGTTGGTGTTAGACGTGCGTCCGGTATCCGCCATTAGTGCAGTGGGATTTAGACAATTGATGGAGGTAGTGTGTCCCCGGTTCCAAATCCCGTCTAGATTCCACCTGCATCCTCAAAGCAGCAGCGACAAGCGTGCGTCTGTCTGTTAAAGGGTGGTGACACCCTCAAAGTGTGCTACACAAACAATAAAAATATTCTTCTTTTTTTTTCTGTCTTTGTGAATTGTGTGGGCTGTAGCTGCACTTGCATCCTCAAAGCAGCAGCGACAAGCGTGCGTCTGTCTGTTAAAAGGTGGTGACACCCTCAAAGTGTGCTACACAAACAATAAAAATATTGTTCCTTTTTTTTCTGTCTTTGTGAAATGTGTGGGCTGTAGCCGCACCTGCATCCTTAAAGCAGCAGCGACAAGCGTGCGTATGTCTGTTAAAGGGTGGTGACACCCTCAAAGTGTGCTACACAAACAATAAAAATATTGTTCATTTTTTTATTGTCTTTGTGAAATGTGTGGGCTGTAGCCGCACTTGCATCCTTAAAGCAGCAGCGACAAGCGTGCGTCTGTCTGTTAAAGGGTGGTGACACCCTCAAAGTGTGCTACACAAACAATAAAAATATTGTTCTTTTTTTTTCTGTCTTTGTGAAATGTGTGGGCTGTAGCCGCACCTGCATCCTTAAAGCAGCAGCGACAAGCGTGCGTCTGTCTGTTAAAGGGTGGTGACACCCTCAAAGTGTGCTACACAAACAATAAAAATATTGTTCTTTTTTTTTCTGTCTTTGTGAATTGTGTGGGCTGTAGCCGCACTTGCATCCTCAATGCATCAGCGACAAGCGTGCGTCTGTCTGTTAAAGGGTGGTGTAACTCTCAAAGTGCTCCAAAAAATAAAAAACAATTTTTTTAATGTGTTTGTGACTTGTGTGCGATGTAGCCGCACTTGCATCCTCAAAGCAGCAGCGACAAGCGTGCGTCTGTCTGTTAAAGGGTGGTGACACCCTCAAAGTGTGCTACACAAACAATAAAAATATTCTTTTTTTTTCTGTCTTTGTGAATTGTGTCGGCTGTAGCTGCACTTGTATCCTGAAAGCAGCAGCGACAAGCGTGCCTCTGTCTGTTAAAGAGTGGTGACACCCTCAAAGTGTGCTACACAAACAATAAAAATATTCTTCTTCTTTTTTCTGTCTTTGTGAATTGTGTGGGCTGCAGCCGCACTTGCATCCTCAAAGCAGCAGCGACAAGCGTGCATCTGTCTGTTAAAGGATTACATCGGTGACAGCATCCAAGTAGGCATGTCAGACAGTCCGTACCTGTACTGGCAGGAAAAAGAAGCAATTTGGAGGTCCCTGTACAAACTGGCTCTATTTTACCTGAGTTGCCCCCCCTCCAGTGTGTACTCCGAAAGAGTGTTTAGTGCAGCCGGGAACCTTGTCAGCTAAAGGCGTAGGAGGTTGCTTCCACAAATTGTGGAGAAGATGATGTTCATAAAATGAATTATCAACTCTTCCAGGGAGACCAGCCTCCAGAACGTACAGAGGGACCTGTGGTTGTGGATTCCAGCGGGGACGAATTAATACTCTGTGAGGAAGAGGATGTACACAACACTGAAGAGGGTGAGGAATCGGTGGATGAGGAGGATGAGGACGACATCTTGCCTCCGTAGAGCCAGTTTGTGCAGGGACAGATTAATTGCCAGCTTGTTTTGTGGGGGCCCAAACGAACCAATCATTTCAGCCACAGTCGTGTGGCAGACCCTGGCGCTGAAATGTTTGGTTTGTTAAAGTGTGCATGTCCTGTTTATACAACATAAGGGTGGGTGGGAGGGCCCAAGGACAATTCCATCTTGCACCTTTTTTTCTTTGCATTATGTATAGTTTGGGGCCTAGTTTTTCAAACTGCCATCCTGTCTGCCACTGCAGTGCCACTCCTAGATGGACCACGTGTTTGTGCTGCCCACTCGTATCTCTTAGCATAGTCATCCAGCTACCTCGATGCAACCTTTTGGACATAAAAACACTAGTGTGAGGTGTGAGGTGTTCAGAATAGACTGAAAATGAGTGGAAATTAAGGTTATTGAGGTTAATAATAGCATAGGAGCAGAAAAACCCACAAATTCTGTGATTTTAGCTGTTTTTATGCTTTTTTTCAAAAAAATACAGATCCAAAACACAAAACCCAGAACCCAAAACACGGAAGGGTGGTTTTGGCAAAACCAATCCAGATCCAAAACACGAAGAAAGATCCAGATCCAAAACCAAAACACGAAAAGTGGCCGGTGCACACCCCTAATATATATATATTAGGGGTGAGCGGGTTCGGATTTCTGAAATCCGAACCCCCCCGATCCGAGTCCGATCCGAGTCAGGCTCGACTTTTCCCGCCTGACTCGGATCTGAAATCGAGGCAAAACGTCATCATCCCGCCTTCCGAGTCTAGCGGGTTTTGGATCCTATATAAGGTACCCGCGTCGGCGCCATTTTCTCACTCAGCTGTGGACAGTGAAGAGGGAGGGTGGGAGTTAGGGCTGGCTGGGCTGTGTAGTGTAGTGTAGTGCTGCTGTTGTCCACTACTTCAAAGTCCATAGGGGCTGGCTGTGTTGTGCTGTGCTGCTGTTGTTAATAGGGGCTGTGTCCACTACTTCAAAGTCCATAGGGGCTGGCTGGACTGTGTTGTGCAGTCAGTTCTCCATAGGGGCTGTGTCCACTCCAAAGTCCTGTGCAGTGTACCAGTCCTAAAGGGGTGCTGTAGTGTTGTCCAGGGGGTGCTCTGTCCATCAGGGGTGCTCCCCCCAAGTGCTAAAAAAAAAATATATTTTCTGTGTTTGTGAATTGTGTGCGCAGTAGCCGCACGTGCATCAACAAAGTAGTGCCAAGCGTGCGCCTGTGTCATAAGTAAAGGGCCGGCTGGCTTGACCGTTAAAGGGTGCTGTAACCCCCAAAGTACACTCCAGTCCAAAAAAAAAAAAAATTATTTTCTGTGTTTGTGAATTGTGTGCGCAGTAGCCGCACGTGCATCAACAAAGTAGTGCCAAGCGTGCGCCTGTGTCATAAGTAAAGGGCCGGCTGGCTTGACCATTAAAGGGTGCTGTAACCCCCAAAGTACACTCCAGTCCAAACCAAAAAAAAAAATATTTTCTGTGTTTGTGAATTGTGTGCGCAGTAGCCGCACGTGCATCAACAAAGTAGTGCCAAGCGTGCGCCTGTGTCATAAGTAAAGGGCCGGCTGGCTTGACCGTTAAAGAGTGCTGTAACCCCCAAAGTACACTCCAGTCCAAACCAAAAAAATATATATTTTCTGTGTTTGTGAATTGTGTGCGCAGTAGCCGCACGTGCATCAACAAAGTAGTGCCAAGCATGCGCCTGTGTCATAAGTAAAGGACCGGCTGGCTTGACCGTTAAAGGGTGCTGTAACCCCCAAAGTACACTCCAGTCCAAACCAAAAAAAAAATTATTTTCTGTGTTTGTGAATTGTGTGCGCAGTAGCGGCACGTGCGTCAACAAAGTAGTGCCAAGCATGCGCCTGTGTCATAAGTAAAGGGCCGGCTGGCTTGACCGTTAAAGGGTGCTGTAACCCCCAAAGTACACTCCAGTCCAAACCAAAAAAATATATATTTTCTGTGTTTGTGAATTGTGTGCGCAGTAGCCGCACGTGCATCAACAAAGTAGTGCCAAGCGTGCGCCTGTGTCATAAGTAAAGGGCCGGCTGGCTTGACCGTTAAAGGGTGCTGTAACCCCCAAAGTACACTCCAGTCCAAACCAAAAAAACATATATTTTCTGTGTTTGTGAATTGTGTGCGCAGTAGCCGCACGTGCATCAACAAAGTAGTGCCAAGCGTGCGCCTGTGTCATAAGTAAAGGGCCGGCTGGCTTGACCATTAAAGGGTGCTGTAACCCCCAAAGTACACTCCAGTCCAAACCAAAATAAAAATTATTTTCTGTGTTTGTGAATTGTGTGCGCAGTAGCCGCACGTGCATCAACAAAGTAGTGCCAAGCGTGCGCCTGTGTCATAAGTAAAGGGCCGGCTGCCTTGACCGTTAAAGGGTGCTGTAACCCCCAAAGTACACTCCAGTCCAAACCAAAAAAATATATATTTTCTGTTTTTGTGAATTGTGTGCGCAGTAGCCGCACGTGCATCAACAAAGTAGTGCCAAGCGTGCGCCTGTGTCATAAGTAAAGGGCCGGCTGGCTTGACCGTTAAAGGGTGCTGTAACCCCCAAAGTACACTCCAGTCCAAACCAAAAAAATAATTATTTTCTGTGTTTGTGAATTGTGTGCACTGTGGCTGCACATGCATCAACAAAGGAGCAGCGCCAAGCGTGCGCCTGTGTCCCATAAGTAAAGAGCCGGCTGGCTCATTTCTTAAAGGGTGGTGTAACCCACAAAGTGCACTACACTCCAGCAAAAATAAAAAAATATTTTCTGTGTTTGTGTGCACTTTAGCCGCATGTATATATCAATATAACATAAATGGAGGACCAAACTTTCTCCGATAAAAATAAAATAGGGAAAGATCAAGAACCACTTCCTCCTAGTGCTGTTGCTGCTACTGGGAGTTGTTCATCATCCCAGAGAGGAAGTAGGAACATCACTACTTTTACTAAACAATTGACCCTCCAACAGTCCCTAGCGATGAGGATGAAGTACGACAGCAGTCATCCTGAAGCAAAACGTATAACTGAGGCCTTGACTGCTATGTTGGTGTTAGACGTGCGTCCGGTATCCGCCATTAGTGCAGTGGGATTTAGAAAATTGATGGAGGTAGTGTGTCCCCGGTTTCAAATCCCGTCTAGATTACACCTGCATCCTCAAAGCAGCAGCGACAAGCATGCGTCTGTCTGTTAAAGGGTGGTGACACCCTCAAAGTGTGCTACAGAAACAATAAAAATATTGTTCTTTTTTTTTCTGTCTTTGTGAATTGTGTGGGCTGTAGCTGCACTTGCATCCTCAAAGCAGCAGCGACAAGTGTGCGTCTGTCTGTTAAAGGGTGGTGACACCCTCAAAGTGTGCTACACAAACAATAAAAATATTGTTCTTTTTTTTTCTGTCTTTGTGAAATGTGTGGGCTGTAGCCGCACCTGCATCCTTAAAGCAGCAGCGACAAGCGTGCATCTGTCTGTTAAAGGGTGGTGACACCCTCAAAGTGTGCTACACAAACAATAAAAATATTGTTCTTTTTTTTTCTGTCTTTGTGAAATGTGTGGGCTGTAGCCGCACCTGCATCCTTAAAGCAGCAGCGACAAGCGTGCATCTGTCTGTTAAAGGATTACATCGGTGACAGCATCCAAGAAGGCATGTCAGACAGTCCGTACCTGTACTGGCAGGAAAAAGAAGCAATTTGGAGGTCCCTGTACAAACTGGCTCTATTTTACCTGAGTTGCCCCCCCTCCAGTGTGTACTCCAAAAGTGTTTAGTGCAGCCGGGAACCTTGTCAGCGAAAGGCGTAGGGGGTTGCTTCCACAAAATGTGGAGAAGATGATGTTCATAAAATGAATTATCAACTCTTCCAGGTAGACCAGCCTCCAGAACGTACAGAGGGACCTGTGGTTGTGGATTCCAGCGGGGATGAATTAATACTCTGTGAGGATGAGGATGTACACAACACTGAAGAGGGTGAGGAATCGGTGGATGAGGAGGATGAGGACGACATCTTGCCTCCGTAGAGCCAGTTTGTGCAGGGACAGATTAATTGCCAGCTTGTTTTGTGGGGGCCCAAACGAACCAATCATTTCAGCCACAGTCGTGTGGCAGACCCTGGCACTGAAATGTTTGGTTTGTTAAAGTGTGCATGTCCTGTTTATACAACATAAGGGTGGGTGGGAGGGCCCAAGGACAATTCCATCTTGCACCTCTTTTTTTTCTTTGCATTATGTATAGTTTGGGGCCTAGTTTTTCAAACTGCCATCCTGTCTGCCACTGCAGTGCCACTTCTAGATGGACCACGTGTTTGTGCCGCCCACTCGTATCTCTTAGCATAGTCATCCAGCTACCTCGATGCAACCTTTTGGACATAAAAACACTATTGTGAGGTGTGAGGTGTTCAGAATAGACTGAAAATGAGTGGAAATTAAGGTTATTGAGGTTAATAATAGCATAGGAGCAGAAAAACCCACAAATTCTGTGATTTTAGCTGTTTTTATGCTTTTTTTCAAAAAAATACAGATCCAAAACACAAAACCCAGAACCCAAAACACGGAAGGGTGGTTTTGGCAAAACCAATCCAGATCCAAAACACGAAGAAAGATCCAGATCCAAAACCAAAACACGAAAAGTGGCCGGTGCACACCCCTAAAATATATATATATATATATATTAGGGGTGAGCGGGTTCGGATTTCTGAAATCCGAACCCCCCCGATCCGAGTCCCATCCGAGTCAGGCTCGACTTTTCCCGCCTGACTCGGATCTGAAATCGAGGCAAAACGTCATCATCCCGCCTTCCGAGTCTCGCGGGTTTTGGATCCTATATAAGGTACCCGCGTCTGCGCCATTTTCTCACTCAGCTGTGGACAGTGAAGAGGGAGGGTGGGAGTTAGGGCTGTCTGGGCTGTGTAGTGTAGTGCTGCTGTTGTCCACTACTTCAAAGTCCATAGGGGCTGGCTGTGTTGTGCTGCTGTTGTTAATAGGGGCTGTGTCCACTACTTCAAAGTCCATAGGGGCTGGCTGGACTGTGTTGTGCAGTCAGTTCTCCATAGGGGCTGTGTCCACTCCAAAGTCCTGTGCAGTGTCCCAGTCCTAAAGGGGTGCTGTAGTGTTGTCCAGGGGGTGCTCTGTCCATCAGGGGTGCTCCCCCCAAGTGCTAAAAAAATAATACATTTTCTGTGTTTGTGAATTGTGTGCGCAGTAGCCGCACGTGCATCAACAAAGTAGTGCCAAGCGTGCGCCTGTGTCATAAGTAAAGGGCCGGCTGGCTTGACCGTTAAAGGGTGCTGTAACCCCCAAAGTACACTCCAGTCCAAACCAAAAAAAAAAATATTTTCTGTGTTTGTGAATTGTGTGCGCAGTAGCTGCACGTGCATCAACAAAGTAGTGCCAAGCGTGCGCCTGTGTCATAAGTAAAGGGCCGGCTGGCTTGACCGTTAAAGGGTGCTGTAACCCCCAAAGTACACTCCAGTCCAAACCAAAAAAAAATATATTTTCTGTGTTTGTGAATTGTGTGCGCAGTAGCCGCACGTGCATCAACAAAGTAGTGCCAAGCGTGCGCCTGTGTCATAAGTAAAGGGCCGGCTGGCTTGACCGTTAAAGGGTGCTGTAACCCCCAAAGTACACTCCAGTCCAAACCAAAAAAAAAATTATTTTCTGTGTTTGTGAATTGTGTGCGCAGTAGCCGCACGTGCGTCAACAAAGTAGTGCCAAGCATGCGCCTGTGTCATAAGTAAAGGGCCGGCTGGCTTGACCGTTAAAGGGTGCTGTAACCCCCAAAGTACACTCCAGTCCAAACCAAAAAAATATATATTTTCTGTGTTTGTGAATTGTGTGCGCAGTAGCCGCACGTGCATCAACAAAGTAGTGCCAAGCGTGCGCCTGTGTCATAAGTAAAGGGCCAGCTGGCTTGACCATTAAAGGGTGCTGTAACCCCCAAAGTACACTCCAGTCCAAACCAAAAAAATATATATTTTCTGTGTTTGTGAATTGTGTGCACTGTGGCTGCACGTGCATCAACAAAGTAGTGCCAAGCGTGCGCCTGTGTCATAAGTAAAGAGCCGGCTGGCTCATTTCATAAAGGGTGGTGTAACCCACAAAGTGCACTACACTCCAGCAAAAATAAAAAAATATTTTCTGTGTTTGTGTGCGCTTTAGCCGCACGTATATATCAATATAACATAAATGGAGGACCAAACTTTCTCCGATAAAAATAAAATAGGGAAAGATCAAGAACCACTTCCTCCTAGTGCTGTTGCTGCTGCTGGGAGTTGTTCATCATCCCAGAGAGGAAGTAGGAACATCACTACTTTTACTAAACAATTGACCCTCCAACAGTCCCTAGCGATGAGGATGAAGTACGACAGCAGTCATCCTGAAGCAAAACGTATAACTGAGGCCTTGACTGCTATGTTGGTGTTAGACGTGCGTCCGGTATCCGCCATTAGTGCAGTGGGATTTAGACAATTGATGGAGGTAGTGTGTCCCCGGTTCCAAATCCCGTCTAGATTACACCTGCATCCTCAAAGCAGCAGCGACAAGCGTGCATCTGTCTGTTAAAGGGTGGTGACACCCTCAAAGTGTGCTACACAAACAATAAAAATATTGTTCTTTTTTTTTCTGTCTTTGTGAATTGTGTGGGCTGTAGCTGCACTTGCATCCTCAAAGCAGCAGCGACAAGCGTGCGTCTGTCTGTTAAAGGGTGGTGACACCCTCAAAGTGTGCTACACAAACAATAAAAATATTGTTCTTTTTTTTTCTCTCTTTGTGAAATGTGTGGGCTGTAGCCGCACCTGCATCCTTAAAGCAGCAGCGACAAGCGTGCGTCTGTCTGTTAAAGGGTGGTGACACCCTCAAAGTGTGCTACACAAACAATAAAAATATTGTTCTTTTTTTTTCTGTCTTTGTGAAATGTGTGGGCTGTAGCCGCACCTGCATCCTTTAAGCAGCAGCGACAAGCGTGCGTCTGTCTGTTAAAGGATTACATCGGTGACAGCATCCAAGTAGGCATGTCAGACAGTCCGTACCTGTACTGGCAGGAAAAAGAAGCAATTTGGAGGTCTCTGTACAAACTGGCTCTATTTTACCTGAGTTGCCCCCCCTCCAGTGTGTACTCCGAAAGAGTGTTTAGTGCAGCCGGGAACCTTGTCAGCGAAAGGCGTAGGGGGTTGCTTCCACAAAATGTGGAGAAGATGATGTTCATAAAATGAATTATCAACTCTTCCAGGGAGACTAGCCTCCAGAACGTACAGAGGGACCTGTGGTTGTGGATTCCAGCGGGGACGAATTAATACTCTGTGAGGATGAGGATGTACACAACACTGAAGAGGGTGAGGAATCGGTGGATGAGGACGACATCTTGCCTCCGTAGAGCCAGTTTGTGCAGGGACAGATTAATTGCCAGCTTGTTTTGTGGGGGCCCAAACGAACCAATCATTTCAGCCACAGTCATGTGGCAGACCCTGGCGCTGAAATGTTTGGTTTGTTAAAGTGTGCATGTCCTGTTTATACAACATAAGGGTGGGTGGGAGGGCCCAAGGACAATTCCATCTTGCACCTCTTTTTTTCTTTGCATTATGTATAGTTTGGGGCCTAGTTTTTCAAACTGCCATCCTGTCTGCCACTGCAGTGCCACTCCTAGATGGACCACGTGTTTGTGCCGCCCACTCGTATCTCTTAGCATAGTCATCCAGCTACCTCGATGCAACCTCTTGGACATAAAAACACTATTGTGAGGTGTGAGGTGTTCAGAATAGACTGAAAATGAGTGGAAATTAAGGTTATTGAGGTTAATAATAGCATAGGAGCAGAAAAACCCACAAATTCTGTGATTTTAGCTGTTTTTATGCTTTTTTTCAAAAAAATACAGATCCAAAACACAAAACCCAGAACCCAAAACACGGAAGGGTGGTTTTGGCAAAACCAATCCAGATCCAAAACACGAAGAAAGATCCAGATCCAAAACCAAAACACGAAAAGTGGCCGGTGCACACCCCTAATATATATATATATATATTAGGGGTGAGCGGGTTCGGATTTCTGAAATCCGAACCCCCCCGATCCGAGTCCGATCCGAGTCAGGCTCGACTTTTCCCGCCTGACTCGGATCTGAAATTGAGGCAAAACGTCATCATTCCGCCTTCCGAGTCTCGCGGGTTTTGGATCCTATATAAGGTACCCGCGTCGGCGCCATTTTCTCACTCAGCTGTGGACAGTGAAGAGGGAGGGTGGGAGTTAGGGCTGGCTGGGCTGTGTAGTGTAGTGTAGTGTAGTGCTGCTGTTGTCCACTACTTCAAAGTCCATAGGGGCTGGCTGTGTTGTGCTGTGCTGCTGTTGTTAATAGGGGCTGTGTCCACTACTTCAAAGTCCATAGGGGCTGGCTGGACTGTGTTGTGCAGTCAGTTCTCCATAGGGGCTGTGTCCACTCCAAAGTCCTGTGCAGTGTCCCAGTCCTAAAGGGGTGCTGTAGTGTTGTCCAGAGGGTGCTCTGTCCATTAGGGGTGCTCCCCCCAAGTGCTAAAAAAATAATATATTTTCTGTGTTTGTGAATTGTGTGCGCAGTAGCCGCACGTGCATCAACAAAGCAGTACCAAGCGCGCGCCTGTGTCATAAGTAAAGGGCCGGCTGGCTTGACCGTTAAAGGGTGCTGTAACCCCCAAAGTACACTCCAGTCCAAACCAAAATAAAAATTATTTTCTGTGTTTGTGAATTGAGTTCGCAGTAGCCGCACGTGCATCAACAAAGTAGTGCCAAGCGTGCGCCTGTGTCATAAGTAAAGGGCCGGCTGCCTTGACCGTTAAAGGGTGCTGTAACCCCCAAAGTACACTCCAGTCCAAACCCAAAAAAAAAAATGTTTCTGTGTTTGTGAATTGTGTGCGCAGTAGCCGCACGTGCATCAACAAAGCAGTACCAAGCGCGCGCCTGTGTCATAAGTAAAGGGCCGGCTGGCTTGACCGTTAAAGGGTGCTGTAACCCCCAAAGTACACTCCAGTCCAAACCAAAAAAATAATTATTTTCTGTGTTTGTGAATTGTGTGCACTGTGGCTGCACGTGCATCAACAAAGGAGCAGCGCCAAGCGTGCGCCTGTGTCCCATAAGTAAAGAGCCGGCTGGCTCATTTCTTAAAGGGTGGTGTAACCCACAAAGTGCACTACTCTCCAGCAAAAATAAAAAAATATTTTCTGTGTTTGTGTGCGCTTTAGCCGCACGTATATATCAATATAACATAAATGGAGGACCAAACTTTCTCCGATAAAAATAAAATAGGGAAAGATCAAGAACCACTTCCTCCTAGTGCTGTTGCTGCTGCTGGGAGTTGTTCATCATCCCAGAGAAGAAGTAGGAACATCACTACTTTTACTAAACAATTGACCCTCCAACAGTCCCTAGCGATGAGGATGAAGTACGACAGCAGTCATCCTGAAGCAAAACGTATAACTGAGGCCTTGACTGCTATGTTGGTGTTAGACGTGCGTCCGGTATCCGCCATTAGTGCAGTGGGATTTAGACAATTGATGGAGGTAGTGTGTCCCCGGTTCCAAATCCCGTCTAGATTCCACCTGCATCCTCAAAGCAGCAGCGACAAGCGTGCGTCTGTCTGTTAAAGGGTGGTGACACCCTCAAAGTGTGCTACACAAACAATAAAAATATTGTTCTTTTTTTTTCTCTTTGTGAAATGTGTGGGCTGTAGCCGCACCTGCATCCTTAAAGCAGCAGCGACAAGCGTGCGTATGTCTGTTAAAGGGTGGTGACACCCTCAAAGTGTGCTACACAAACAATAAAAATATTGTTCTTTTTTTTTCTGTCTTTGTGAAATGTGTGGGCTGTAGCCGCAGCTGCAACCTTAAAGCAGCAGCGACAAGCGTGCGTCTGTCTGTTAAAGGGTGGTGACACCCTCAAAGTGTGCTACACAAACAATAAAAATATTGTTCTTTTTTTTTCTGTCTTTGTGAAATGTGTGGGCTGTAGCCGCACCTGCATCCTTAAAGCAGCAGCGACAAGCGTGCGTCTGTCTGTTAAAGGGTGGTGACACCCTCAAAGTGTGCTACACAAACAATAAAAATATTGTTCTTTTTTTTTCTGTCTTTGTGAAATGTGTGGGCTGTAGCCGCACCTGCATCCTTAAAGCAGCAGCGACAAGCGTGCGTCTGTCTGTTAATGGGTGGTGACACCCTCAAAGTGTGCTACACAAACAATAAAAATATTGTTCATTTTTTTTCTGTCTTTGTGAATTGTGTGGGCTGTAGCCGCACTTGCATCCTGAAAGCATCAGCGACAAGCGTGCGTCTGTCTGTTAAAGGGTGGTGTAACTCTCAAAGTGCTCCAAAAAATAAAAAACTATTTTTTTAATGTGTTTGTGACTTGTGTGCGATGTAGCCGCACTTGCATCCTCAAAGCAGCAGCGACAAGCGTGCATCTGTCTGTTAAAGGGTGGTGACACCCTCAAAGTGTGCTACACAAACAATAAAAATATTCTTCTTTTTTTTTCTGTCTTTGTGAATTGTGTCGGCTGTAGCTGCACTTGCATCCTCAAAGCAGCAGCGACAAGCGTGCGTCTGTCTGTTAAAGGGTGGTGACACCCTCAAAGTGTGCTACACAAACAATAAAAATATTCTTCTTCTTTTTTCTGTCTTTGTGAATTGTGTGGGCTGTAGCCGCACTTGCATCCTCAAAGCAGCAGCGACAAGCGTGCGTCTGTCTGTTAAAGGATTACATCGGTGACAGCATCCAAGTAGGCATGTCAGACAGTCCGTACCTGTACTGGCAGGAAAAAGAAGCAATTTGGAGGTCCCTGTACAAACTGGCTCTATTTTACCTGAGTTGCCCCCCCTCCAGTGTGTACTCCGAAAGAGTGTTTAGTGCAGCCGGGAACCTTGTCAGCGAAAGGCGTAGGAGGTTGCTTCCACAAAATGTGGAGAAGATGATGTTCATAAAATGAATTATCAACTCTTCCAGGGAGACCAGCCTCCAGAACGTACAGAGGGACCTGTGGTTGTGGATTCCAGCGGGGACGAATTAATACTCTGTGAGGAAGAGGATGTACACAACACTGAAGAGGGTGAGGAATCGGTGGATGAGGAGGATGAGGATGACATCTTGCCTCCGTAGAGCCAGTTTGTGCAGGGACAGATTAATTGCCAGCTTGTTTTGTGGGGGCCCAAATGAACCAATCATTTCAGCCACAGTCGTGTGGCAGACCCTGGCACTGAAATGTTTGGTTTGTTAAAGTGTGCATGTCCTGTTTATACAACATAAGGGTGGGTGGGAGGGCCCAAGGACAATTCCATCTTGCACCTCTTTTTTTCTTTGCATTATGTATAGTTTGGGGCCTAGTTTTTCAAACTGCCATCCTGTCTGCCACTGCAGTGCCACTCCTAGATGGACCACGTGTTTGTGCCGCCCACTCGTATCTCTTAGCATAGTCATCCAGCTACCTCGATGCAACCTTTTGGACATAAAAACACTATTGTGAGGTGTGAGGTGTTCAGAATAGACTGAAAATGAGTGGAAATTAAGGTTATTGAGGTTAATAATAGCATAGGAGCAGAAAAACCCACAAATTCTGTGATTTTAGCTGTTTTTATGCTTTTTTTCAAAAAAATACAGATCCAAAACACAAAACCCAGAACCCAAAACACGGAAGGGTGGTTTTGGCAAAACCAATCCAGATCCAAAACACGAAGAAAGATCCAGATCCAAAACCAAAACACGAAAAGTGGCCGGTGCACACCCCTAATATATATATATTAGGGGTGAGCGGGTTCGGATTTCTGAAATCCGAACCCCCCCGATCCGAGTCCGATCCGAGTCAGGCTCGACTTTTCCCGCCTGACTCGGATCTGAAATTGAGGCAAAACGTCATCATCCCGCCTTCCGAGTCTCGCGGGTTTTGGATCCTATATAAGGTACCCGCGTCGGCGCCATTTTCTCACTCAGCTGTGGACAGTGAAGAGGGAGGGTGGGAGTTAGGGCTGGCTGGGCTGTGTAGTGTAGTGTAGTGCTGCTGTTGTCCACTACTTCAAAGTCCATAGGGGCTGGCTGTGTTGTGCTGTGCTGCTGTTGTTAATAGGGGCTGTGTCCACTACTTCAAAGTCCATAGGGGCTGGCTGGACTGTGTTGTGCAGTCAGTTCTCCATAGGGGCTGTGTCCACTCCAAAGTCCTGTGCAGTGTCCCAGTCCTAAAGGGGTGCTGTAGTGTTGTCCAGGGGGTGCTCTGTCCATCAGGGGTGCTCCCCCCAAGTGCTAAAAAAATAATATATTTTCTGTGTTTGTGAATTGTGTGCGCAGTAGCCGCACGTGCATCAACAAAGAAGTGCCAAGCGTGCGCCTGTGTCATAAGTAAAGGGCCGGCTGGCTTGACCGTTAAAGGGTGCTGTAACCCCCAAAGTACACTCCAGTCCAAACCAAAATAAAAATTATTTTCTGTGTTTGTGAATTGAGTGCGCAGTAGCCGCACGTGCATCAACAAAGTAGTGCCAAGCGTGCGCCTGTGTCATAAGTAAAGGGCCGGCTGCCTTGACCGTTAAAGGGTGCTGTAACCCCCAAAGTACACTCCAGTCCAAACCAAAAAAAAAATAATTTTCTGTGTTTGTGAATTGTGTGCGCAGTAGCCGCACGTGCATCAACAAAGTAGTGCCAAGCGTGCGCCTGTGTCATGAGTAAAGGGCCGGCTGGCTTGACCGTTAAAGGGTGCTGTAACCCCCAAAGTACACTCCAGTCCAAACCAAAAAAAAAATTATTTTCTGTGTTTGTGAATTGTGTGCGCAGTAGCCGCACGTGCATCAACAAAGTAGTGCCAAGCGTGCGCCTGTGTCATAAGTAAAGGGCCGGCTGGCTTGACCATTAAAGAGTGCTGTAACCCCCAAATGACACTCCAATCCAAACCAAAAAAATATATATTTTCTGTGTTTGTGAATTGTGTGCGCAGTAGCCGCACGTGCATCAACAAAGTAGTGCCAAGCGTGCGACTGTGTCATAAGTAAAGGGCCGGCTGGCTTGACCGTTAAAGAGTGCTGTAACCCCCAAAGTACACTCCAGTCCAAACCAAAAAAAAAATTATTTTCTGTTTGTGAATTGTGTGCGCAGTAGCCGCACGTGCATCAACAAAGTAGTGCCAAGCGTGCGCCTGTGTCATAAGTAAAGGGCCGGCTGGCTTGACCGTTAAAGGGTGCTGTAACCCCCAAAGTACACTCCAGTCCAAACCAAAAAAATATATATTTTCTGTGTTTGTGAATTGTGTGCGCAGTAGCCGCACGTGCATCAACAAAGTAGTGCCAAGCGTGCGCCTGTGTCATAAGTAAAGGGCCGGCTGGCTTGACCGTTAAAGGGTGCTGTAACCCCCAAAGTACACTCCAGTCCAAACCAAAAAAATATATATTTTCTGTGTTTGTGAATTGTGTGCGCAGTAGCCGCACGTGCATCAACAAAGTAGTGCCAAGCGTACGCCTGTGTCATAAGTAAAGGGCCGGCTGGCTTGACCATTAAAGGGTGCTGTAACCCCCAAAGTACACTCCAGTCGAAACCAAAATAAAAATTATTTTCTGTGTTTGTGAATTGAGTGCGCAGTAGCCGCACGTGCATCAACAAAGTAGTGCCAAGCGTGCGCCTGTGTCATAAGTAAAGGGCCGGCTGCCTTGACCGTTAAAGGGTGCTGTAACCCCCAAAGTACACTCCAGTCCAAACCAAAAAAAGAAAAATTTTCTGTGTTTGTGAATTGTGTGCGCAGTAGCCGCACGTGCATCAACAAAGTAGTGCCAAGCGTGCGCCTGTGTCATAAGTAAAGGGCCGGCTGGCTTGACCGTTAAAGGGTGCTGTAACCCCCAAAGTACACTCCAGTCCAAACCAAAAAAATAATTATTTTCTGTGTTTGTGAATTGTGTGCACTGTGGCTGCACGTGCATCAACAAAGGAGCAGCGCCAAGCGTGCGCCTGTGTCCCATAAGTAAAGAGCCGGCTGGCTCATTTCTTAAAGGGTGGTGTAACCCACAAAGTGCACTACTCTCCAGCAAAAATAAAAAAATATTTTCTGTGTTTGTGTGCGCTTTAGCCGCACGTATATATCAATATAACATAAATGGAGGACCAAACTTTCTCCGATAAAAATAAAATAGGGAAAGATCAAGAACCACTTCCTCCTAGTGCTGTTGCTGCTGCTGGGAGTTGTTCATCATCCCAGAGAGGAAGTAGGAACATCACTACTTTTACTAAACAATTGACCCTCCAACAGTCCCTAGCGATGAGGATGAAGTACGACAGCAGTCATCCTGAAGCAAAACGTATAACTGAGGCCTTGACTGCTATGTTGGTGTTAGACGTGCGTCCGGTATCCGCCATTAGTGCAGTGGGATTTAGACAATTGATGGAGGTAGTGTGTCCCCGGTTCCAAATCCCGTCTAGATTCCACCTGCATCCTCAAAGCAGCAGCGACAAGCGTGCGTCTGTCTGTTAAAGGGTGGTGACACCCTCAAAGTGTGCTACACAAACAATAAAAATATTCTTCTTTTTTTTTCTGTCTTTGTGAATTGTGTGGGCTGTAGCTGCACTTGCATCCTCAAAGCAGCAGCGACAAGCGTGCGTCTGTCTGTTAAAAGGTGGTGACACCCTCAAAGTGTGCTACACAAACAATAAAAATATTGTTCCTTTTTTTTCTGTCTTTGTGAAATGTGTGGGCTGTAGCCGCACCTGCATCCTTAAAGCAGCAGCGACAAGCGTGCGTATGTCTGTTAAAGGGTGGTGACACCCTCAAAGTGTGCTACACAAACAATAAAAATATTGTTCATTTTTTTATTGTCTTTGTGAAATGTGTGGGCTGTAGCCGCACCTGCATCCTTAAAGCAGCAGCGACAAGCGTGCGTCTGTCTGTTAAAGGGTGGTGACACCCTCAAAGTGTGCTACACAAACAATAAAAATATTGTTCTTTTTTTTCTGTCTTTGTGAAATGTGTGGGCTGTAGCCGCACCTGCATCCTTAAAGCAGCAGCGACAAGCGTGCGTCTGTCTGTTAAAGGGTGGTGACACCCTCAAAGTGTGCTACACAAACAATAAAAATATTCTTCTTTTTTTTTCTGTCTTTGTGAAATGTGTGGGCTGTAGCCGCACCTGCATCCTTAAAGCAGCAGCGACAAGCGTGCGTCTGTCTGTTAAAGGGTGGTGACACCCTCAAAGTGTGCTACACAAACAATAAAAATATTGTTCTTTTTTTTTCTGTCTTTGTGAATTGTGTGGGCTGTAGCCGCACTTGCATCCTCAAAGCATCAGCGACAAGCGTGCGTCTGTCTGTTAAAGGGTGGTGTAACTCTCAAAGTGCTCCAAAAAATAAAAAACAATTTTTTTAATGTGTTTGTGACTTGTGTGCGATGTAGCCGCACTTGCATCCTCAAAGCAGCAGCGACAAGCGTGCGTCTGTCTGTTAAAGGGTGGTGACACCCTCAAAGTGTGCTACACAAACAATAAAAATATTCTTTTTTTTTCTGTCTTTGTGAATTGTGTCGGCTGTAGCTGCACTTGTATCCTGAAAGCAGCAGCGACAAGCGTGCCTCTGTCTGTTAAAGAGTGGTGACACCCTCAAAGTGTGCTACACAAACAATAAAAATATTCTTCTTCTTTTTTCTGTCTTTGTGAATTGTGTGGGCTGTAGCCGCACTTGCATCCTCAAAGCAGCAGCGACAAGCGTGCATCTGTCTGTTAAAGGATTACATCGGTGACAGCATCCAAGTAGGCATGTCAGACAGTCCGTACCTGTACTGGCAGGAAAAAGAAGCAATTTGGAGGTCCCTGTACAAACTGGCTCTATTTTACCTGAGTTGCCCCCCCTCCAGTGTGTACTCCGAAAGAGTGTTTAGTGCAGCCGGGAACCTTGTCAGCTAAAGGCGTAGGAGGTTGCTTCCACAAAATGTGGAGAAGATGATGTTCATAAAATGAATTATCAACTCTTCCAGGGAGACCAGCCTCCAGAACGTACAGAGGGACCTGTGGTTGTGGATTCCAGCGGGGACGAATTAATACTCTGTGAGGAAGAGGATGTACACAACACTGAAGAGGGTGAGGAATCGGTGGATGAGGAGGATGAGGACGACATCTTGCCTCCGTAGAGCCAGTTTGTGCAGGGACAGATTAATTGCCAGCTTGTTTTGTGGGGGCCCAAACGAACCAATCATTTCAGCCACAGTCGTGTGGCAGACCCTGGCGCTGAAATGTTTGGTTTGTTAAAGTGTGCATGTCCTGTTTATACAACATAAGGGTGGGTGGGAGGGCCCAAGGACAATTCCATCTTGCACCTTTTTTTCTTTGCATTATGTATAGTTTGGGGCCTAGTTTTTCAAACTGCCATCCTGTCTGCCACTGCAGTGCCACTCCTAGATGGACCACGTGTTTGTGCTGCCCACTCGTATCTCTTAGCATAGTCATCCAGCTACCTCGATGCAACCTTTTGGACATAAAAACACTATTGTGAGGTGTGAGGTGTTCAGAATAGACTGAAAATGAGTGGAAATTAAGGTTATTGAGGTTAATAATAGCATAGGAGCAGAAATACCCACAAATTCTGTGATTTTAGCTGTTTTTATGCTTTTTTTCAAAAAAATACAGATCCAAAACACAAAACCCAGAACCCAAAACACGGAAGGGTGGTTTTGGCAAAACCAATCCAGATCCAAAACACGAAGAAAGATCCAGATCCAAAACCAAAACACGAAAAGTGGCCGGTGCACACCCCTAATATATATATATTAGGGGTGAGCGGGTTTTGGATCCTATATAAGGTACCCGCGTCGGCGCCATTTTCTCACTCAGCTGTGGACAGTGAAGAGGGAGGGTGGGAGTTAGGGCTGGCTGGGCTGTGTAGTGTAGTGTAGTGCTGCTGTTGTCCACTACTTCAAAGTCCATAGGGGCTGGCTGTGTTGTGCTGTGCTGCTGTTGTTAATAGGGGCTGTGTCCACTACTTCAAAGTCCATAGGGGCTGGCTGGACTGTGTTGTGCAGTCAGTTCTCCATAGGGGCTGTGTCCACTCCAAAGTCCTGTGCAGTGTCCCAGTCCTAAAGGGGTGCTGTAGTGTTGTCCAGGGGGTGCTCTGTCCATCAGGGGTGCTCCCCCCAAGTGCTAAAAAAATAATATATTTTCTGTGTTTGTGAATTGTGTGCGCAGTAGCCGCACGTGCATCAACAAAGTAGTGCCAAGCGTGCGCCTGTGTCATAAGTAAAGGGCCGGCTGGCTTGACCATTAAAGGGTGCTGTAACCCCCAAAGTACACTCCAGTCCAAACCAAAAAAAAACTTATTTTCTATTTGTGAATTGTGTGCGCAGTAGCCGCACGTGCATCAACAAAGTAGTGCCAAGCGTGCGCCTGTGTCATAAGTAAAGGGCCAGCTGGCTTGACCATTAAAGGGGGCTGTAACCCCCAAAGTACACTCCAGTCCAAACCAAAACAAAAAATATTTTCTGTGTTTGTGAATTGTGTGCGCAGTAGCCGCACGTGCATCAACAAAGTAGTGCCAAGGGTGCGCCTGTGTCATAAGTAAAGGGCCGGCTGGCTTGACCGTTAAAGAGTGCTGTAACCCCCAAAGTACACTCCAGTCCAAACCAAAAAAAAATATATTTTCAGTGTTTGTGAATTGTGTGCGCAGTAGCCGCACGTGCATCAACAAAGTAGTGCCAAGCGTGCGCCTGTGTCATAAGTAAAGGGCCGGCTGGCTTGACCGTTAAAGGGTGCTGTAACCCCCAAAGTACACTCCAGTCCAAACCATAAAAAAATTATTTTCTGTGTTTGTGAATTGTGTGCGCAGTAGCCGCACGTGCATCAACAAAGTAGTGCCAAGCGTGCGCCTGTGTCATAAGTAAAGGGCCGGCTGGCTTGACCGTTAAAGGGTGCTGTAACCCCCAAAGTACACTCCAGTCCAAACCAAAAAAATATATATTTTCAGTGTTTGTGAATTGTGTGCGCAGTAGCCGCACGTGCATCAACAAAGTAGTGCCAAGCGTGCGCCTGTGTCATAAGTAAAGGGCCGGCTGGCTTGACCGTTAAAGGGTGCTGTAACCCCCAAAGTACACTCCAGTCCAAACCATAAAAAAATTATTTTCTGTGTTTGTGAATTGTGTGCGCAGTAGCCGCACGTGCGTCAACAAAGTAGTGCCAAGCGTGCGCCTGTGTCATAAGTAAAGGGCCGGCTGGCTTGACCGTTAAAGGGTGCTGTAACCCCCAAAATACACTCCAGTCCAAACAAAAAAAATATATATTTTCTGTGTTTGTGAATTGTGTGCGCAGTAGCCGCACGTGCATCAACAAAGTAGTGCCAAGCGTGCGCCTGTGTCATAAGTAAAGGGCCGGCTGGCTTGACCATTAAAGGGTGCTGTAACCCCCAAAGTACACTCCAGTCCAAACCAAAATAAAAATTATTTTCTGTGTTTGTGAATTGAGTGCGCAGTAGCCGCACGTGCATCAACAAAGTAGTGCCAAGCGTGCGCCTGTGTCATAAGTAAAGGGCCGGCTGCCTTGACCGTTAAAGGGTGCTGTAACCCCCAAAGTACACTCCAGTCCAAACCAAAAAAAAAAATTTTTTCTCTGTTTGTGAATTGTGTGCGCAGTAGCCGCACGTGCATCAACAAAGTAGTGCCAAGCGTGCGCCTGTGTCATGAGTAAAGGGCCGGCTGGCTTGACCGTTAAAGGGTGCTGTAACCCCCAAAGTACACTCCAGTCCAAACCAAAAAAATAATTATTTTCTGTGTTTGTGAATTGTGTGCACTGTGGCTGCACGTGCATCAACAAAGGAGCAGCGCCAAGCGTGCACCTGTGTCCCATAAGTAAAGAGCCGGCTGGCTCATTTCTTAAAGGGTGGTGTAACCCACAAAGTGCACTACTCTCCAGCAAAAATAAAAAAATATTTTCTGTGTTTGTGTGCGCTTTAGCCGCACGTATATATCAATATAACATAAATGGAGGACCAAACTTTCTCCGTTAAAAATAAAATAGGGAAAGATCAAGAACCACTTCCTCCTAATGCTGTTGCTGCTGCTGGGAGTTGTTCATCATCCCAGAGAGGAAGTAGGAACATCACTACTTTTACTAAACAATTGACCCTCCAACAGTCCCTAGCAATGAGGATGAAGTACGACAGCAGTCATCCTGAAGCAAAACGTATAACTGAGGCCTTGACTGCTATGTTGGTGTTAGACGTGCGTCCGGTATCCGCCATTAGTGCAGTGGGATTTAGACAATTGATGGAGGTAGTGTGTCCCCGGTTCCAAATCCCATCTAGATTCCACCTGCATCCTCAAAGCAGCAGTGACAAGCGTGCATCTGTCTGTTAAAGGGTGGTGACACCTTCAAAGTGTGCTACAGAAACAATAAAAATATTCTTCTTTTTTTTTCTGTCTTTGTGAATTGTGTGGGCTGTAGCTGCACTTGCATCCTCAAAGCAGCAGCGACAAGCGTGCGTCTGTCTGTTAAAGGGTGGTGACACCCTCAAAGTGTGCTACACAAACAATAAAAATATTGTTCTTTTTTTCTGTCTTTGTGAAATGTGTGGGCTGTAGCCGCACCTGCATCCTTAAAGCATCAGCGACAAGCGTGCGTCTGTCTGTTAAAGGGTGGTGACACCCTCAAAGTGTGCTACACAAACAATAAAAATATTGTTCTTTTTTTTTCTGTCTTTGTGAAATGTGTGGGCTGTAGCCGCACCTGCATCCTTAAAGCAGCAGCGACAAGCGTGCGTCTGTCTGTTAAAGGGTGGTGACACCCTCAAAGTGTGCTACACAAACAATAAAAATATTCTTTTTTTTTCTGTCTTTGTGAATTGTGTGGGCTGTAGCTGCACTTGCATCCTCAAAGCAGCAGCGACAAGCGTGCGTTTGTCTGTTAAAGGGTGGTGACACCCTCAAAGTGTGCTACACAAACAATAAAAATATTCTTCTTCTTTTTTCTGTCTTTGTGAATTGTGTGGGCTGTAGCCGCACTTGCATCCTCAAAGCAGCAGCGACAAGCGTGCGTCTGTCTGTTAAAGGATTACATCGGTGACAGCATCCAAGTAGGCATGTCAGACAGTCCGTACCTGTACTGGCAGGAAAAAGAAGCAATTTGGAGGTCCCTGTACAAACTGGCTCTATTTTACCTGAGTTGCCCCCCCTCCAGTGTGTACTCCGAAAGAGTGTTTAGTGCAGCCGGGAACCTTGTCAGCGAAAGGCGTAGGAGGTTGCTTCCACAAAATGTGGAGATGATGTTCATAAAATGAATTATCAACTCTTCCAGGGAGACCAGCCTCCAGAACGTACAGAGGGACCTGTGGTTGTGGATTCCAGCGGGGACGAATTAATACTCTGTGAGGAAGAGGATGTACACAACACTGAAGAGGGTGAGGAATCGGTGGATGAGGACGACATCTTGCCTCCGTAGAGCCAGTTTGTGCAGGGACAGATTAATTGCCAGCTTGTTTTGTGGGGGCCCAAACGAACCAATCATTTCAGCCACAGTCGTGTGGCAGACCCTGGCGCTGAAATGTTTGGTTTGTTAAAGTGTGCATGTCCTGTTTATACAACATAAGGGTGGGTGGGAGGGCCCAAGGACAATTCCATCTTGCACCTCTTTTTTTTCTTTGCATTATGTATAGTTTGGGGCCTAGTTTTTCAAACTGCCATCCTGTCTGCCACTGCAGTGCCACTCCTAGATGGACCACGTGTTTGTGCCGCCCACTCGTATCTCTTAGCATAGTCATCCAGCTACCTCGATGCAACCTTTTGGACATAAAAACACTATTGTGAGGTGTGAGGTGTTCAGAATAGACTGAAAATGAGTGGAAATTAAGGTTATTGAGGTTGATAATAGCATAGGAGCAGAAAAACCCACAAATTCTGTGATTTTAGCTGTTTTTATGCTTTTTTTCAAAAAAATACAGATCCAAAACACAAAACCCAGAACCCAAAACACGGAAGGGTGGTTTTGGCAAAACCAATCCAGATCCAAAACACGAAGAAAGATCCAGATCCAAAACACGAAAAGTGGCCGGTGCACACCCCTAATATATATATATATTAGGGGTGAGCGGGTTCGGATTTCTGAAATCCGAACCCCCCCGAGCCCCCCCGATCCGAGTCCGATCCGAGTCAGGCTCGACTTTTCCCGCCTGACTCGGATCTGAAATCGAGGCAAAACGTCATCATCCCGCCTTCCGAGTCTCGCGGGTTTTGGATCCTATATAAGGTACCCGCGTCGGCGCCATTTTCTCACTCAGCTGTGGACAGTGAAGAGGGAGGGTGGGAGTTAGGGCTGGCTGGGCTGTGTAGTGTAGTGCTGCTGTTGTCCACTACTTCAAAGTCCATAGGGGCTGGCTGTGTTGTGCTGTGCTGCTGTTGTTAATAGGGGCTGTGTCCACTACTTCAAAGTCCATAGGGGCTGGCTGGACTGTGTTGTGCAGTCAGTTCTCCATAGGGGCTGTGTCCACTCCAAAGTCCTGTGCAGTGTCCCAGTCCTAAAGGGGTGCTGTAGTTTTGTCCAGGGGGTGCTCTGTCCATCAGGGGTGCTCCCCACAAGTGCTAAAAAAATAATATATTTTCTGTGTTTGTGAATTGTGTGCGCAGTAGCCGCACGTGCATCAACAAAGTAGTGCCAAGCGTGCGCCTGTGTCATAAGTAAAGGGCCGGCTGGCTTGACCGTTAAAGGGTGCTGTAACCCCCAAAGTACACTCCAGTCCAAACCAAAAAAAAAATTATTTTCTGTGTTTGTGAATTGTGTGCGCAGTAGCCGCACGTGCATCAACAAAGTAGTGCCAAGCGTGCGCCTGTGTCATAAGTAAAGGGCCGGCTGGCTTGACCGTTAAAGGGTGCTGTAACCCCCAAAGTACACTCCAGTCCAAACCAAAAAAAAAAATATTTTCTGTGTTTGTGAATTGTGTGCGCAGTAGCCGCACGTGCATCAACAAAGTAGTGCCAAGCGTGCGCCTGTGTCATAAGTAAAGGGCCGGCTGGCTTGACCATTAAAGGGTGCTGTAACCCCCAAAGTACACTCCAGTCCAAACCAAAAAAATATATATTTTCTGTGTTTGTGAATTGTGTGCGCAGTAGCCGCACGTGCATCAACAAAGTAGTGCCAAGCGTGCGCCTGTGTCATAAGTAAAGGGCCGGCTGGCTTGACCATTAAAGGGTGCTGTAACCTCCAAAGTACACTCCAGTACAAACCAAAATAAAAATTATTTTCTGTGTTTGTGAATTGTGTGCGCAGTAGCCGCACGTGCATCAACAAAGTAGTGCCAAGCGTGCGCCTGTGTCATAAGTAAAGGGCCGGCTGCCTTGACCGTTAAAGGGTGCTGTAACCCCCAAAGTACACTCCAGTCCAAACCAAAAAAATATATATTTTCTGTTTGTGAATTGTGTGCGCAGTAGCCGCACGTGCATCAACAAAGTAGTGCCAAGCGTGCGCCTGTGTCATAAGTAAAGGGCCGACTGGCTTGACCGTTAAAGGGTGCTGTAACCCCCAAAGTACACTCCAGTCCAAACCAAATAAATAATTATTTTCTGTGTTTGTGAATTGTGTGCACTGTGGCTGCACGTGCATCAACAAAGGAGCAGCGCCAAGCGTGCGCCTGTGTCCCATAAGTAAAGAGCCGGCTGGCTCATTTCTTAAAGGGTGGTGTAACCGACAAAGTGCACTACACTCCAGCAAAAATAAAAAAATATTTTCTGTGTTTGTGTGCGCTTTAGCCGCACGTATATATCAATATAACATAAATGGAGGACCAAACTTTCTCCGATAAAAATAAAATAGGGAAAGATCAAGAACCACTTCCTCCTAGTGCTGTTGCTGCTGCTGGGAGTTGTTCATCATCCCAGAGAGGAAGTAGGAACATCACTACTTTTACTAAACAATTGACCCTCCAACAGTCCCTAGCGATGAGGATGAAGTACGACAGCAGTCATCCTGAAGCAAAACGTATAACTGAGGCCTTGACTGCTATGTTGGTGTTAGACGTGCGTCCGGTATCCGCCATTAGTGCAGTGGGATTTAGACAATTGATGGAGGTAGTGTGTCCCCGGTTCCAAATCCCGTCTAGATTCCACCTGCATCCTCAAAGCAGCAGCGACAAGCGTGCGTCTGTCTGTTAAAGGGTGGTGACACCCTCAAAGTGTGCTACACAAACAATAAAAATATTCTTCTTTTTTTTTCTGTCTTTGTGAATTGTGTGGGCTGTAGCTGCACTTGCATCCTCAAAGCAGCAGCGACAAGCGTGCGTCTGTCTGTTAAAGGGTGGTGACACCCTCAAAGTGTGCTACACAAACAATAAAAATATTGTTCTTTTTTTTCTGTCTTTGTGAAATGTGTGGGCTGTAGCCGCACCTGCATCCTTAAAGCATCAGCGACAAGCGTGCGTATGTCTGTTAAAGGGTGGTGACACCCTCAAAGTGTGCTACACAAACAATAAAAATATTGTTCTTTTTTTTTCTGTCTTTGTGAAATGTGAGGGCTGTAGCCGCACCTGCATCCTTAAAGCAGCAGCGACAAGCGTGCGTCTGTCTGTTAAAGGGTGGTGACACCCTCAAAGTGTGCTACACAAACAATAAAAATATTGTTCTTTTTTTTTCTGTCTTTGTGAAATGTGTGGGCTGTAGCCGCACCTGCATCCTTAAAGCAGCAGCGACAAGCGTGCGTCTGTCTGTTAAAGGGTGGTGACACCCTCAAAGTGTGCTACACAAACAATAAAAATATTCTTCTTTTTTTTCTGTCTTTGTGAAATGTGTGGGCTGTAGCCGCACCTGCATCCTTAAAGCAGCAGCGACAAGCGTGCGTCTGTCTGTTAAAGGGTGGTGACACCCTCAAAGTGTGCTACACAAACAATAAAAATATTCTTTTTTTTTCTGTCTTTGTGAATTGTGTGGGCTGTAGCTGCACTTGCATCCTCAAAGCAGCAGCGACAAGCGTGCGTCTGTCTGTTAAAGGGTGGTGACACCCTCAAAGTGTGCTACACAAACAATAAAAATATTCTTCTTCTTTTTTCTGTCTTTGTGAATTGTGTGGGCTGTAGCCGCACTTGCATCCTCAAAGCAGCAGCGACAAGCGTGCGTCTGTCTGTTAAAGGATTACATCGGTGACAGCATCCAAGTAGGCATGTCAGACAGTCCGTACCTGTACTGGCAGGAAAAAGAAGCAATTTGGAGGTCCCTGTACAAACTGGCTCTATTTTACCTGAGTTGCCCCCCCTCCAGTGTGTACTCCGAAAGAGTGTTTAGTGCAGCCGGGAACCTTGTCAGCGAAAGGCGTAGGAGGTTGCTTCCACAAAATGTGGAGAAGATGATGTTCATAAAATGAATTATCAACTCTTCCAGGGAGACCAGCCTCCAGAACGTACAGAGGGACCTGTGGTTGTGGATTCCAGCGGGGACGAATTAATACTCTGTGAGGAAGAGGATGTACACAACACTGAAGAGGGTGAGGAATCGGTGGATGAGGACGACATCTTGCCTCCGTAGAGCCAGTTTGTGCAGGGACAGATTAATTGCCAGCTTGTTTTGTGGGGGCCCAAACGAACCAATCATTTCAGCCACAGTCGTGTGGCAGACCGTGGCGCTGAAATGTTTGGTTTGTTAAAGTGTGCATGTCCTGTTTATACAACATAAGGGTGGGTGGGAGGGCCCAAGGACAATTCCATCTTGCACCTCTTTTTTTTCTTTGCATTATGTATAGTTTGGGGCCTAGTTTTTCAAACTGCCATCCTGTCTGCCACTGCAGTGCCACTCCTAGATGGACCACGTGTTTGTGCCGCCCACTCGTATCTCTTAGCATAGTCATCCAGCTACCTCGATGCAACCTTTTGGACATAAAAACACTATTGTGAGGTGTGAGGTGTTCAGAATAGACTGAAAATGAGTGGAAATTAAGGTTATTGAGGTTAATAATAGCATAGGAGCAGAAAAACCCACAAATTCTGTGATTTTAGCTGTTTTTATGCTTTTTTTCAAAAAAATACAGATCCAAAACACAAAACCCAGAACGCAAAACACGGAAGGGTGGTTTTGGCAAAACCAATCCAGATCCAAAACACGAAGAAAGATCCAGATCCAAAACACGAAAAGTGGCCGGTGCACACCCCTAATATATATATATATATATATATATATATATATATATATATATTAGGGGTGAGCGGGTTCGGATTTCTGAAATCCGAACCCCCCCGAGCCCCCCCGATCCGAGTCCGATCCGAGTCAGGCTCGACTTTTCCCGCCTGACTCGGATCTGAAATCGAGGCAAAACGTCATCATCCCGCCTTCCGAGTCTCGCGGGTTTTGGATCCTATATAAGGTACCCGCGTCGGCGCCATTTTCTCACTCAGCTGTGGACAGTGAAGAGGGAGGGTGGGAGTTAGGGCTGACTGGGCTGTGTAGTGTAGTGTAGTGCTGCTGTTGTCCACTACTTCAAAGTCCATAGGGGCTGGCTGTGTTGTGCTGTGCTGCTGTTGTTAATAGGGGCTGTGTCCACTACTTCAAAGTCCATAGGGGCTGGCTGGACTGTGTTGTGCAGTCAGTTCTCCATAGGGGCTGTGTCCACTCCAAAGTCCTGTGCAGTGTCCCAGTCCTAAAGGGGTGCTGTAGTGTTGTCCAGGGGGTGCTCTGTCCATCAGGGGTGCTCCCCCCAAGTGCTAAAAAAATTATATATTTTCTGTGTTTGTGAATTGTGTGCGCAGTAGCCGCACGTGCATCAACAAAGTAGTGCCAAGCGTGCGCCTGTGTCATAAGTAAAGGGCCGGCTGGCTTGACCGTTAAAGGGTGCTGTAACCCCCAAAGTACACTCCAGTCCAAACCAAAAAAAAAAATATTTTCTGTGTTTGTGAATTGTGTGCGCAGTAGCCGCACGTGCATCAACAAAGTAGTGCCAAGCGTGCGCCTGTGTCATAAGTAAAGGGCCGGCTGGCTTGACCGTTAAAGGGTGCTGTAACCCCCAAAGTACACTCCAGTCCAAACCAAAAAAAAATATATTTTCTGTGTTTGTGAATTGTGTGCGCAGTAGCCGCACGTGCATCAACAAAGTAGTGCCAAGCGTGCGCCTGTGTCATAAGTAAAGGGCCGGCTGGCTTGACCGTTAAAGAGTGCTGTAACCCCCAAAGTACACTCCAGTCCAAACCAAAAAAATATATATTTTCTGTGTTTGTGAATTGTGTGCGCAGTAGCCGCACGTGCATCAACAAAGTAGTGCCAAGCGTGCGCCTGTGTCATAAGTAAAGGGCCGGCTGGCTTGACCGTTAAAGGGTGCTGTAACCCCCAAAGTACACTCCAGTCCAAACCAAAAAAATATATATTTTCTGTTTGTGAATTGTGTGCGCAGTAGCCGCACGTGCATCAACAAAGTAGTGCCAAGCGTGCGCCTGTGTCATAAGTAAAGGGCCGGCTGGCTTGACCATTAAAGGGTGCTGTAACCCCCAAAGTACACTCCAGTACAAACCAAAATAAAAATTATTTTCTGTGTTTGTGAATTGTGTGCGCAGTAGCCGCACGTGCATCAACAAAGTAGTGCCAAGCGTGCGCCTGTGTCATAAGTAAAGGGCCGGCTGCCTTGACCGTTAAAGGGTGCTGTAACCCCCAAAGTACACTCCAGTCCAAACCAAAAAAATATATATTTTCTGTTTGTGAATTGTGTGCGCAGTAGCCGCACGTGCATCAACAAAGTAGTGCCAAGCGTGCGCCTGTGTCATAAGTAAAGGGCCGACTGGCTTGACCGTTAAAGGGTGCTGTAACCCCCAAAGTACACTCCAGTCCAAACCAAATAAATAATTATTTTCTGTGTTTGTGAATTGTGTGCACTGTGGCTGCACGTGCATCAACAAAGGAGCAGCGCCAAGCGTGCGCCTGTGTCCCATAAGTAAAGAGCCGGCTGGCTCATTTCTTAAAGGGTGGTGTAACCCACAAAGTGCACTACACTCCAGCAAAAATAAAAAAATATTTTCTGTGTTTGTGTGCGCTTTAGCCGCACGTATATATCAATATAACATAAATGGAGGACCAAACTTTCTCCGATAAAAATAAAATAGGGAAAGATCAAGAACCACTTCCTCCTAGTGCTGTTGCTGCTGCTGGGAGTTGTTCATCATCCCAGAGAGGAAGTAGGAACATCACTACTTTTACTAAACAATTGACCCTCCAACAGTCCCTAGCGATGAGGATGAAGTACGACAGCAGTCATCCTGAAGCAAAACGTATAACTGAGGCCTTGACTGCTATGTTGGTGTTAGACGTGCGTCCGGTATCCGCCATTAGTGCAGTGGGATTTAGACAATTGATGGAGGTAGTGTGTCCCCGGTTCCAAATCCCGTCTAGATTCCACCTGCATCCTTAAAGCAGCAGCGACAAGCGTGCGTCTGTCTGTTAAAGGATTACATCGGTGACAGCATCCAAGGAGGCATGTCAGACAGTCCGTACCTGTACTGGCAGGAAAAAGAAGCAATTTGGAGGTCCCTGTACAAACTGGCTCTATTTTACCTGAGTTGCCCCCCCTCCAGTGTGTACTCCGAAAGAGTGTTTAGTGCAGCCGGGAACCTTGTCAGCGAAAGGCGTAGGAGGTTGCTTCCACAAAATGTGGAGAAGATGATGTTCATAAAATGAATTATCAACTCTTCCAGGGAGACCAGCCTCCAGAACGTACAGAGGGACCTGTGGTTGTGGATTCCAGCGGGGACGAATTAATACTCTGTGAGGATGAGGATGTACACAACACTGAAGAGGGTGAGGAATCGGTGGATGAGGAGGATGAGGACGACATCTTGCCTCCGTAGAGCCAGTTTGTGCAGGGACAGATTAATTGCCAGCTTGTTTTGTGGGGGCCCAAACGAACCAATCATTTCAGCCACAGTCGTGTGGCAGACCCTGGCGCTGAAATGTTTGGTTTGTTAAAGTGTGCATGTCCTGTTTATACAACATAAGGGTGGGTGGGAGGGCCCAAGGACAATTCCATCTTGCACCTCTTTTTTTTCTTTGCATTATGTATAGTTTGGGGCCTAGTTTTTCAAACTGCCATCCTGTCTGCCACTGCAGTGCCACTCCTAGATGGACCACGTGTTTGTGCCGCCCACTCGTATCTCTTAGCATAGTCATCCAGCTACCTCGATGCAACCTTCTGGACATAAAAACACTATTGTGAGGTGTGAGGTGTTCAGAATAGACTGAAAATGAGTGGAAATTAAGGTTATTGAGGTTAATAATAGCATAGGAGCAGAAAAACCCACAAATTCTGTGATTTTAGCTGTTTTTATGCTTTTTTTCAAAAAAATACAGATCCAAAACACAAAACCCAGAACCCAAAACACGGAAGGGTGGTTTTGGCAAAACCAATCCAGATCCAAAACACGAAGAAAGATCCAGATCCAAAACACGAAAAGTGGCCGGTGCACACCCCTAATATATATATATATATATATATATATATATATATTAGGGGTGAGCGGGTTCGGATTTCTGAAATCCGAACCCCCCCGAGCCCCCCCGATCCGAGTCCGATCCGAGTCAGGCTCGACTTTTCCCGCCTGACTCGGATCTGAAATCGAGGCAAAACGTCATCATCCCGCCTTCCGAGTCTCGCGGGTTTTGGATCCTATATAAGGTACCCGCGTCGGTGCCATTTTCTCACTCAGCTGTGGACAGTGAAGAGGGAGGGTGGGAGTTAGGGCTGGCTGGGCTGTGTAGTGTAGTGCTGCTGTTGTCCACTACTTCAAAGTCCATAGGGGCTGGCTGTGTTGTGCTGTGCTGCTGTTGTTAATAGGGGCTGTGTCCACTACTTCAAAGTCCATAGGGGCTGGCTGGACTGTGTTGTGCAGTCAGTTCTCCATAGGGGCTGTGTCCACTCCAAAGTCCTGTGCAGTGTTCCAGTCCTAAAGGGGTGCTGTAGTGTTGTCCAGGGGGTGCTCTGTCCATCAGGGGTGCTCCCCCCAAGTGCTAAAAAAATAATATATTTTCTGTGTTTGTGAATTGTGTGCGCAGTAGCCGCACGTGCATCAACAAAGTAGTGCCAAGCGTGCGCCTGTGTCATAAGTAAAGGGCCGGCTGGCTTGACCATTAAAGGGTGCTGTAACCCCCAAAGTACACTCCAGTCCAAACCAAAAAAAAAATTATTTTCTGTGTTTGTGAATTGTGTGCGCAGTAGCCGCACGTGCATCAACAAAGTAGTGCCAAGCGTGCGCCTGTGTCATAAGTAAAGGGCCGGCTGGCTTGACCGTTAAAGGGTGCTGTAACCCCCAAAGTACACTCCAGTCCAAACCAAAAAAAAAAATATTTTCTGTGTTTGTGAATTGTGTGCGCAGTAGCCGCACGTGCATCAACAAAGTAGTGCCAAGCGTGCGCCTGTGTCATAAGTAAAGGGCCGGCTGGCTTGACCGTTAAAGAGTGCTGTAACCCCCAAAGTACACTCCAGTCCAAACCAAAAAAATATATATTTTCTGTGTTTGTGAATTGTGTGCGCAGTAGCCGCACGTGCATCAACAAAGTAGTGCCAAGCGTGCGCCTGTGTCATAAGTAAAGGGCCGGCTGGCTTGACCGTTAAAGGGTGCTGTAACCCCCAAAGTACACTCCAGTCCAAACCAAAAAAATATATATTTTCTGTGTTTGTGAATTGTGTGCGCAGTAGCCGCACGTGCATCAACAAAGTAGTGCCAAGCGTGCGCCTGTGTCATAAGTAAAGGGCCGGCTGGCTTGACCATTAAAGGGTGCTGTAACCTCCAAAGTACACTCCAGTACAAACCAAAATAAAAATTATTTTCTGTGTTTGTGAATTGTGTGCGCAGTAGCCGCACGTGCATCAACAAAGTAGTGCCAAGCGTGCGCCTGTGTCATAAGTAAAGGGCCGGCTGCCTTGACCGTTAAAGGGTGCTGTAACCCCCAAAGTACACTCCAGTCCAAACCAAAAAAATATATATTTTCTGTTTGTGAATTGTGTGCGCAGTAGCCGCACGTGCATCAACAAAGTAGTGCCAAGCGTGCGCCTGTGTCATAAGTAAAGGGCCGACTGGCTTGACCGTTAAAGGGTGCTGTAACCCCCAAAGTACACTCCAGTCCAAACCAAATAAATAATTATTTTCTGTGTTTGTGAATTGTGTGCACTGTGGCTGCACGTGCATCAACAAAGGAGCAGCGCCAAGCGTGCGCCTGTGTCCCATAAGTAAAGAGCCGGCTGGCTCATTTCTTAAAGGGTGGTGTAACCGACAAAGTGCACTACACTCCAGCAAAAATAAAAAAATATTTTCTGTGTTTGTGTGCGCTTTAGCCGCACGTATATATCAATATAACATAAATGGAGGACCAAACTTTCTCCGATAAAAATAAAATAGGGAAAGATCAAGAACCACTTCCTCCTAGTGCTGTTGCTGCTGCTGGGAGTTGTTCATCATCCCAGAGAGGAAGTAGGAACATCACTACTTTTACTAAACAATTGACCCTCCAACAGTCCCTAGCGATGAGGATGAAGTACGACAGCAGTCATCCTGAAGCAAAACGTATAACTGAGGCCTTGACTGCTATGTTGGTGTTAGACGTGCGTCCGGTATCCGCCATTAGTGCAGTGGGATTTAGACAATTGATGGAGGTAGTGTGTCCCCGGTTCCAAATCCCATCTAGATTCCACCTGCATCCTCAAAGCAGCAGCGACAAGCGTGCGTCTGTCTGTTAAAGGGTGGTGACACCCTCAAAGTGTGCTACACAAACAATAAAAATATTCTTCTTTTTTTTTCTGTCTTTGTGAATTGTGTGGGCTGTAGCTGCACTTGCATCCTCAAAGCAGCAGCGACAAGCGTGCGTCTGTCTGTTAAAGGGTGGTGACACCCTCAAAGTGTGCTACACAAACAATAAAAATATTGTTCTTTTTTTTCTGTCTTTGTGAAATGTGTGGGCTGTAGCCGCACCTGCATCCTTAAAGCATCAGCGACAAGCGTGCGTATGTCTGTTAAAGGGTGGTGACACCCTCAAAGTGTGCTACACAAACAATAAAAATATTGTTCTTTTTTTTTCTGTCTTTGTGAAATGTGAGGGCTGTAGCCGCACCTGCATCCTTAAAGCAGCAGCGACAAGCGTGCGTCTGTCTGTTAAAGGGTGGTGACACCCTCAAAGTGTGCTACACAAACAATAAAAATATTGTTCTTTTTTTTTCTGTCTTTGTGAAATGTGTGGGCTGTAGCCGCACCTGCATCCTTAAAGCAGCAGCGACAAGCGTGCGTCTGTCTGTTAAAGGGTGGTGACACCCTCAAAGTGTGCTACACAAACAATAAAAATATTCTTCTTTTTTTTTCTGTCTTTGTGAAATGTGTGGGCTGTAGCCGCACCTGCATCCTTAAAGCAGCAGCGACAAGCGTGCGTCTGTCTGTTAAAGGGTGGTGACACCCTCAAAGTGTGCTACACAAACAATAAAAATATTCTTTTTTTTTCTGTCTTTGTGAATTGTGTGGGCTGTAGCTGCACTTGCATCCTCAAAGCAGCGACAAGCGTGCGTCTGTCTGTTAAAGGGTGGTGACACCCTCAAAGTGTGCTACACAAACAATAAAAATATTCTTCTTCTTTTTTCTGTCTTTGTGAATTGTGTGGGCTGTAGCCGCACTTGCATCCTCAAAGCAGCAGCGACAAGCGTGCGTCTGTCTGTTAAAGGATTACATCGGTGACAGCATCCAAGTAGGCATGTCAGACAGTCCGTACCTGTACTGGCAGGAAAAAGAGCCAGTTTGTACAGGGACCTCCAAATTGCTTCTATTTTACCTGAGTTGCCCCCCCTCCAGTGTGTACTCCGAAAGAGTGTTTAGTGCAGCCGGGAACCTTGTCAGCGAAAGGCGTAGGAGGTTGCTTCCACAAAATGTGGAGAAGATGATGTTCATAAAATGAATTATCAACTCTTCCAGGGAGACCAGCCTCCAGAACGTACAGAGGGACCTGTGGTTGTGGATTCCAGCGGGGACGAATTAATACTCTGTGAGGAAGAGGATGTACACAACACTGAAGAGGGTGAGGAATCGGTGGATGAGGACGACATCTTGCCTCCGTAGAGCCAGTTTGTGCAGGGACAGATTAATTGCCAGCTTGTTTTGTGGGGGCCCAAATGAACCAATCATTTCAGCCACAGTCGTGTGGCAGACCCTGGCGCTGAAATGTTTGGTTTGTTAAAGTGTGCATGTCCTGTTTATACAACATAAGGGTGGGTGGGAGGGCCCAAGGACAATTCCATCTTGCACCTCTTTTTTTTCTTTGCATTATGTATAGTTTGGGGCCTAGTTTTTCAAACTGCCATCCTGTCTGCCACTGCAGTGCCACTCCTAGATGGACCACGTGTTTGTGCCGCCCACTCGTATCTCTTAGAATAGTCATCCAGCTACCTCGATGCAACCTTTTGGACATAAAAACACTATTGTGAGGTGTGAGGTGTTCAGAATAGACTGAAAATGAGTGGAAATTAAGGTTATTGAGGTTAATAATAGCATAGGAGCAGAAAAACCCACAAATTCTGTGATTTTAGCTGTTTTTATGCTTTTTTTCAAAAAAATACAGATCCAAAACACAAAACCCAGAACCCAAAACACGGAAGGGTGGTTTTGGCAAAACCAATCCAGATCCAAAACACGAAGAAAGATCCAGATCCAAAACACGAAAAGTGGCCGGTGCACACCCCTAATATATATATATATATATATTAGGGGTGAGCGGGTTCGGATTTCTGAAATCCGAACCCCCCCGAGCCCCCCCGATCCGAGTCCGATCCGAGTCAGGCTCGACTTTTCCCGCCTGACTCGGATCTGAAATCGAGGCAAAACGTCATCATCCCGCCTTCCGAGTCTCGCGGGTTTTGGATCCTATATAAGGTACCCGCGTCGGCGCCATTTTCTCACTCAGCTGTGGACAGTGAAGAGGGAGGGTGGGAATTAGGGCTGGCTGGGCTGTGTAGTGTAGTGCTGCTGTTGTCCACTACTTCAAAGTCCATAGGGGCTGGCTGTGTTGTGCTGTGCTGCTGTTGTTAATAGGGGCTGTGTCCACTACTTCAAAGTCCATAGGGGCTGGCTGGACTGTGTTGTGCAGTCAGTTCTCCATAGGGGCTGTGTCCACTCCAAAGTCCTGTGCAGTGTCCCAGTCCTAAAGGGGTGCTGTAGTGTTGTCCAGGGGGTGCTCTGTCCATCAGGGGTGCTCCCCCCAAGTGCTAAAAAAATTATATATTTTCTGTGTTTGTGAATTGTGTGCGCAGTAGCCGCACGTGCATCAACAAAGTAGTGCCAAGCGTGCGCCTGTGTCATAAGTAAAGGGCCGGCTGGCTTGACCGTTAAAGGGTGCTGTAACCCCCAAAGTACACTCCAGTCCAAACCAAAAAAAAATATATTTTCTGTGTTTGTGAATTGTGTGCGCAGTAGCCGCACGTGCATCAACAAAGTAGTGCCAAGCGTGCGCCTGTGTCATAAGTAAAGGGCCGGCTGGCTTGACCGTTAAAGGGTGCTGTAACCCCCAAAGTACACTCCAGTCCAAACCAAAAAAAAAAATATTTTCTGTGTTTGTGAATTGTGTGCGCAGTAGCCGCACGTACATCAACAAAGTAGTGCCAAGCGTGCGCCTGTGTCATAAGTAAAGGGCCGGCTGGCTTGACCGTTAAAGAGTGCTGTAACCCCCAAAGTACACTCCAGTCCAAACCAAAAAAATATATATTTTCTGTGTTTGTGAATTGTGTGCGCAGTAGCCGCACGTGCATCAACAAAGTAGTGCCAAGCGTGCGCCTGTGTCATAAGTAAAGGGCCGGCTGGCTTGACCGTTAAAGGGTGCTGTAACCCCCAAAGTACACTCCAGTCCAAACCAAAAAAATATATATTTTCTGTGTTTGTGAATTGTGTGCGCAGTAGCCGCACGTGCATCAACAAAGTAGTGCCAAGCGTGCGCCTGTGTCATAAGTAAAGGGCCGGCTGGCTTGACCATTAAAGGGTGCTGTAACCTCCAAAGTACACTCCAGTACAAACCAAAATAAAAATTATTTTCTGTGTTTGTGAATTGTGTGCGCAGTAGCCGCACGTGCATCAACAAAGTAGTGCCAAGCGTGCGCCTGTGTCATAAGTAAAGGGCCGGCTGCCTTGACCGTTAAAGGGTGCTGTAACCCCCAAAGTACACTCCAGTCCAAACCAAAAAAATATATATTTTCTGTTTGTGAATTGTGTGCGCAGTAGCCGCACGTGCATCAACAAAGTAGTGCCAAGCGTGCGCCTGTGTCATAAGTAAAGGGCCGACTGGCTTGACCGTTAAAGGGTGCTGTAACCCCCAAAGTACACTCCAGTCCAAACCAAATAAATAATTATTTTCTGTGTTTGTGAATTGTGTGCACTGTGGCTGCACGTGCATCAACAAAGGAGCAGCGCCAAGCGTGCGCCTGTGTCCCATAAGTAAAGAGCCGGCTGGCTCATTTCTTAAAGGGTGGTGTAACCGACAAAGTGCACTACACTCCAGCAAAAATAAAAAAATATTTTCTGTGTTTGTGTGCACTTTAGCCGCACGTATATATCAATATAACATAAATGGAGGACCAAACTTTCTCCGATAAAAATAAAATAGGGAAAGATCAAGAACCACTTCCTCCTAGTGCTGTTGCTGCTGCTGGGAGTTGTTCATCATCCCAGAGAGGAAGTAGGAACATCACTACTTTTACTAAACAATTGACCCTCCAACAGTCCCTAGCGATGAGGATGAAGTACGACAGCAGTCATCCTGAAGCAAAACGTATAACTGAGGCCTTGACTGCTATGTTGGTGTTAGACGTGCGTCCGGTATCCGCCATTAGTGCAGTGGGATTTAGACAATTGATGGAGGTAGTGTGTCCCCGGTTCCAAATCCCATCTAGATTCCACC
The DNA here is from genome assembly GCA_031769625.1 of Taudactylus pleione. Lineage (NCBI taxonomy): Eukaryota > Metazoa > Chordata > Amphibia > Anura > Myobatrachidae > Taudactylus > Taudactylus pleione. Next base: position 41,428,880 of record JAUIMM010000025.1, on the reverse strand, counting down.
TGCATCCTCAAAGCAGCAGCGACAAGCGTGCGTCTGTCTGTTAAAGGGTGGTGACACCCTCAAAGTGTGCTACACAAACAATAAAAATATTCTTCTTTTTTTTTCTGTCTTTGTGAATTGTGTGGGCTGTAGCTGCACTTGCATCCTCAAAGCAGCAGCGACAAGCGTGCGTCTGTCTGTTAAAGGGTGGTGACACCCTCAAAGTGTGCTACACAAACAATAAAAATATTGTTCTTTTTTTTCTGTCTTTGTGAAATGTGTGGGCTGTAGCCGCACCTGCATCCTTAAAGCATCAGCGACAAGCGTGCGTATGTCTGTTAAAGGGTGGTGACACCCTCAAAGTGTGCTACACAAACAATAAAAATATTGTTCTTTTTTTTTCTGTCTTTGTGAAATGTGAGGGCTGTAGCCGCACCTGCATCCTTAAAGCAGCAGCGACAAGCGTGCGTCTGTCTGTTAAAGGGTGGTGACACCCTCAAAGTGTGCTACACAAACAATAAAAATCTTGTTCTTTTTTTTTCTGTCTTTGTGAAATGTGTGGGCTGTAGCCGCACCTGCATCCTTAAAGCAGCAGCGACAAGCGTGCGTCTGTCTGTTAAAGGGTGGTGACACCCTCAAAGTGTGCTACACAAACAATAAAAATATTCTTCTTTTTTTTTCTGTCTTTGTGAAATGTGTGGGCTGTAGCCGCACCTGCATCCTTAAAGCAGCAGCGACAAGCGTGCGTCTGTCTGTTAAAGGGTGGTGACACCCTCAAAGTGTGCTACACAAACAATAAAAATATTCTTTTTTTTTCTGTCTTTGTGAATTGTGTGGGCTGTAGCTGCACTTGCATCCTCAAAGCAGCAGCGACAATCGTGCGTCTGTCTGTTAAAGGGTGGTGACACCCTCAAAGTGTGCTACACAAACAATAAAAATATTCTTCTTCTTTTTTCTGTCTTTGTGAATTGTGTGGGCTGTAGCCGCACTTGCATCCTCAAAGCAGCAGCGACAAGCGTGCGTCTGTCTGTTAAAGGATTACATCGGTGACAGCATCCAAGTAGGCATGTCAGACAGTCCGTACCTGTACTGGCAGGAAAAAGAAGCAATTTGGAGGTCCCTGTACAAACTGGCTCTATTTTACCTGAGTTGCCCCCCCCTCCAGTGTGTACTCCGAAAGAGTGTTTAGTGCAGCCGGGAACCTTGTCAGCGAAAGGCGTAGGAGGTTGCTTCCACAAAATGTGGAGAAGATGATGTTCATAAAATGAATTATCAACTCTTCCAGGGAGACCAGCCTCCAGAACGTACAGAGGGACCTGTGGTTGTGGATTCCAGCGGGGACGAATTAATACTCTGTGAGGAAGAGGATGTACACAACACTGAAGAGGGTGAGGAATCGGTGGATGAGGACGACATCTTGCCTCCGTAGAGCCAGTTTGTGCAGGGACAGATTAATTGCCAGCTTGTTTTGTGGGGGCCCAAACGAACCAATCATTTCAGCCACAGTCGTGTGGCAGACCCTGGCGCTGAAATGTTTGGTTTGTTAAAGTGTGCATGTCCTGTTTATACAACATAAGGGTGGGTGGGAGGGCCCAAGGACAATTCCATCTTGCACCTCTTTTTTTTCTTTGCATTATGTATAGTTTGGGGCCTAGTTTTTCAAACTGCCATCCTGTCTGCCACTGCAGTGCCACTCCTAGATGGACCACGTGTTTGTGCCGCCCACTCGTATCTCTTAGCATAGTCATCCAGCTACCTCGATGCAACCTTTTGGACATAAAAACACTATTGTGAGGTGTGAGGTGTTCAGAATAGACTGAAAATGAGTGGAAATTAAGGTTATTGAGGTTAATAATAGCATAGGAGCAGAAAAACCCACAAATTCTGTGATTTTAGCTGTTTTTATGCTTTTTTTCAAAAAAATACAGATCCAAAACACAAAACCCAGAACCCAAAACACGGAAGGGTGGTTTTGGCAAAACCAATCCAGATCCAAAACACGAAGAAAGATCCAGATCCAAAACACGAAAAGTGGCCGGTGCACACCCCTAATATATATATATATATATATATATATATATATATATATATATATATATTAGGGGTGAGCGGGTTCGGATTTCTGAAATCCGAACCCCCCCCAGCCCCCCCGATCCGAGTCCGATCCGAGTCAGGCTCGACTTTTCCCGCCTGACTCGGATCTGAAATCGAGGCAAAACGTCATCATCCCGCCTTCCGAGTCTCGCGGGTTTTGGATCCTATATAAGGTACCCGCGTCGGCGCCATTTTCTCACTCAGCTGTGGACAGTGAAGAGGGAGGGTGGGAATTAGGGCTGGCTGGGCTGTGTAGTGTAGTGCTGCTGTTGTCCACTACTTCAAAGTCCATAGGGGCTGGCTGTGTTGTGCTGTGCTGCTGTTGTTAATAGGGGCTGTGTCCACTACTTCAAAGTCCATAGGGGCTGGCTGGACTGTGTTGTGCAGTCAGTTCTCCATAGGGGCTGTGTCCACTCCAAAGTCCTGTGCAGTGTCCCAGTCCTAAAGGGGTGCTGTAGTGTTGTCCAGGGGGTGCTCTGTCCATGAGGGGTGCTCCCCCCAAGTGCTAAAAAAATTATATATTTTCTGTGTTTGTGAATTGTGTGCGCAGTAGCCGCACGTGCATCAACAAAGTAGTGCCAAGCGTGCGCCTGTGTCATAAGTAAAGGGCCGGCTGGCTTGACCGTTAAAGGGTGCTGTAACCCCCAAAGTACACTCCAGTCCAAACCAAGAAAAAAATTATTTTCTGTGTTTGTGAATTGTGTGCGCAGTAGCCGCACGTGCATCAACAAAGTAGTGCCAAGCGTGCGCCTGTGTCATAAGTAAAGGGCCGGCTGGCTTGACCGTTAAAGGGTGCTGTAACCCCCAAAGTACACTCCAGTCCAAACCAAAAAAAAAATTATTTTCTGTGTTTGTGAATTGTGTGCGCAGTAGCCGCACGTGCATCAACAAAGTAGTGCCAAGCGTGCGCCTGTGTCATAAGTAAAGGGCCGGCTGGCTTGACCGTTAAAGAGTGCTGTAACCCCCAAAGTACACTCCAGTCCAAACCAAAAAAATATATATTTTCTGTGTTTGTGAATTGTGTGCGCAGTAGACGCACGTGCATCAACAAAGTAGTGCCAAGCGTGCGCCTGTGTCATAAGTAAAGGGCCGGCTGGCTTGACCATTAAAGGGTGCTGTAACCCCCAAAGTACACTCCAGTCCAAACCAAAAAAAAAATTATTTTCTGCGTTTGTGAATTGTGTGCGCAGTAGCCGCACGTGCATCAACAAAGTAGTGCCAAGCGTGCGCCTGTGTCATAAATAAAGGGTCGGCTGCCTTGACCGTTAAAGGGTGCTGTAACCCCCCAAAGTACACTCCAGTCCAAACCCCAAAAAATATATATTTTCTGTGTTTGTGAATTGTGTGCGCAGTAGCCACACGTGCATCAACAAAGTAGTGCCAAGCGTGCGCCTGTGTCATAAGTAAAGGGCCGGCTGGCTTGACCATTAAAGGGTGCTGTAACCCCCAAAGTACACTCCAGTCCAAACCAAAAAAATAATTATTTTCTGTGTTTGTGAATTGTGTGCACTGTGGCTGCACGTGCATCAACAAAGGAGCAGCGCCAAGCGTGCGCCTGTGTCCCATAAGTAAAGAGCCGGCTGGCTCATTTCTTAAAGGGTGGTGTAACCCACAAAGTGCACTACTCTCCAGCAAAAATAAAAAAATATTTTCTGTGTTTGTGTGCGCTTTAGCCGCACGTATATATCAATATAACATAAATGGAGGACCAAACTTTCTCCGATAAAAATAAAATAGGGAAAGATCAAGAACCACTTCCTCCTAGTGCTGTTGCTGCTGCTGGGAGTTGTTCATCATCCCAGAGAGGAAGTAGGAACATCACTACTTTTACTAAACAATTGACCCTCCAACAGTCCCTAGCGATGAGGATGAAGTACGACAGCAGTCATCCTGAAGCAAAACGTATAACTGAGGCCTTGACTGCTATGTTGGTGTTAGACGTGCGTCCGGTATCCGCCATTAGTGCAGTGGGATTTAGACAATTGATGAGGTAGTGTGTCCCCGGTTCCAAATCCCGTCTAGATTCCACCTGCATCCTCAAAGCAGCAGCGACAAGCGTGCGTCTGTCTGTTAAAGGGTGGTGACACCCTCAAAGTGTGCTACACAAACAAAAAAAATATTCTTCTTTTTTTTCTGTCTTTGTGAATTGTGTGGGCTGTAGCTGCACTTGCATCCTCAAAGCAGCAGCGACAAGCGTGCGTCTGTCTGTTAAAGGGTGGTGACACCCTCAAAGTGTGCTACACAAACAATAAAAATATTCTTCTTTTTTTTTCTGTCTTTGTGAAATGTGTGGGCTGTAGCCGCACCTGCATCCTTAAAGCAGCAGCGACAAGTGTGCGTCTGTCTGTTAAAGGGTGGTGACACCCTCAAAGTGTGCTACACAAACAATAAAAATATTGTTCTTTTTTTTTCTGTCTTTGTGAAATGTGTGGGCTGTAGCCGCACCTGCATCCTTAAAGCAGCAGCGACAAGCGTGCGTCTGTCTGTTAAAGGGTGGTGACACCCTCAAAGTGTGCTACACAAACAATAAAAATATTGTTCTTTTTTTTCTGTCTTTGTGACTTGTGTGCGATGTAGCCGCACTTGCATCCTCAAAGCAGCAGCGACAAGCGTGCGTCTGTCTGTTAAAGGGTGGTGACACCCTCAAAGTGTGCTACACAAACAATAAAAATATTCTTCTTTTTTTTTCTGTCTTTGTGAATTGTGTGGGCTGTAGCTGCACTTGCATCCTCAAAGCAGCAGCGACAAGCGTGCGTCTGTCTGTTAAAGGGTGGTGACACCCTCAAAGTGTTCTACACAAACAATAAAAATATTCTTCTTCTTTTTTCTGTCTTTGTGAATTGTGTGGGCTGTAGCCGCACTTGCATCCTCAAAGCAGCAGCGACAAGCGTGCGTCTGTCTGTTAAAGGATTACATCGGTGACAGCATCCAAGTAGGCATGTCAGACAGTCCGTACCTGTACTGGCAGGAAAAAGAAGCAATTTGGAGGTCCCTGTACAAACTGGCTCTATTTTACCTGAGTTGCCCCCCCTCCAGTGTGTACTCCGAAAGAGGGTTTAGTGCAGCCGGGAACCTTGTCAGCGAAAGGCGTAGGAGGTTGCTTCCACAAAATGTGGAGAAGATGATGTTCATAAAATGAATTATCAACTCTTCCAGGGAGACCAGCCTCCAGAACGTACAGAGGGACCTGTGGTTGTGGATTCCAGCGGGGACGAATTAATACTCTGTGAGGATGAGGATGTACACAACACTGAAGAGGGTGAGGAATCGGTGGATGAGGAGGATGAGGACGACATCTTGCCTCCGTAGAGCCAGTTTGTGCAGGGACAGATTAATTGCCAGCTTGTTTTGTGGGGGCCCAAACGAACCAATCATTTCAGCCACAGTCGTGTGGCAGACCCTGGCGCTGAAATGTTTAGTTTGTTAAAGTGTGCATGTCCTGTTTATACAACATAAGGGTGGGTGGGAGGGCCCAAGGACAATTCCATCTTGCACCTCTTTTTTTTCTTTGCATTATGTATAGTTTGGGGCCTAGTTTTTCAAACTGCCATCCTGTCTGCCACTGCAGTGCCACTCCTAGATGGACCACGTGTTTGTGCCGCCCACTCGTATCTCTTAGCATAGTCATCCAGCTACCTCGATGCAACCTTTTGGACATAAAAACACTATTGTGAGGTGTGAGGTGTTCAGAATAGACTGAAAATGAGTGGAAATTAAGGTTATTGAGGTTAATAATAGCATAGGAGCAGAAAAACCCACAAATTCTGTGATTTTAGCTGTTTTTATGCTTTTTAAAAAAAAATACAGATCCAAAACACAAAACCCAGAACCCAAAACACGGAAGGGTGGTTTTGGCAAAACCAATCCAGATCCAAAACACGAAGAAAGATCCAGATCCAAAACCAAAACACAAAACACGAAAAGTGGCCGGTGCACACCCCTAATATATATATATATAGTGGTAATACTAACAAGCAGCGGCACTCCGATACTTAGTAACAAATTTAAATAGTGTATTGGAAAATATACATACATATATACATGACCTAGTTCCAACATTTTGGGACACGTTGACCCGCGACGTGCGTGTCCCGAAACGTTGGAACTAGGTCATGTATTTTTTCCAAAACACTATTTAAATTTGTTGCTAAGTCTCTGAGTGCCACTGCTTGTTAGTATTGCCACTATACCTTGTCGATATCCAGAGGGCACCAGAGCTTGTGTATCTTTGAGAGTGGAGTGCTGGTCCGACTACAGATTATATATATATATATATATATATATATATACCAGCCATTAAAGAATGCACTCACCAGGACTTCTCATTCCAAAGATATGAAAAAACCTACTTTAATGATCACATTGTATTCAAAGGTCACAAGTCGTCGTTAAGACCGCACAAACGCGGTCTTCCTCAGGACCCCACCAGTGAGACACAGGACCTACAAGCACCCTCCATACTGGCCACCTTATATACCTCTCTTAATGAATCTCAATGAATGCTCCACCCCCGCTATCCCTCCGGGACCGGAAGTGACACCCACGGGACAGAACAACCGCATTAGTTCACTAGAAATACCTATTCAAACCTCTCCTACCTGTGACCAACATCACAGCAATGTAGGCGCCATGCATTCCACACACAAATAACGCACCCAGGAACACTAACAGCATCAGCTACTTCCTTAATACAACCAGACATCATTAAGCCACTTATACAACGGCAAACCTACAGCTATAACTTATATATAGTTCATCATTTAAATCTGCATTATATCAATACTACAATTAAATCTAACTTCATCTAATGTGTCCAATACACATTCTTAAACTACTAGAGATATAAATATAGACATCTGCATGTTGGTCATAGGTAACTTATATGCATGTTATATAAGAGGCCATAGAGGAGCTGTATCACAATACATGAAAAATAATAAATAAAATAATAATAGTGAACCCAACCACCACATAAAAAAATTTGTAAACAAATTCAAACAATTTATATTTTAGTTGGGCATCTGAGAAAGAAAAAATCATTATTGTGTGTGTGTGTATGTATATATATATATATATATATATATACACACACAAAAAAAATTGGAAAAATATGAAAAAATATGAAATATATATATATATATATATATATATATATAATCTCTCTTTTTCCCAAAAATCTATCTCTTGAAAAAACTTTTTAGAAAAAGTGATTCAGATGATTGTATTCATTTAGTCCCTTAGGGGCCACTGTCTCCAGCGTGTGTATCCAATAGGATTCTCTTTTAAGTAACAGGAGATCACGATCCCCACCCCTTTTAGATGGAGGGATCCAATCAATCATCATATTTTTAAGGGACGCCACTTGATGACCTTTGGATAAGAAGTGGGCTGCCACTGGTTTGTCTGTACCCTTCTCATATGCCAATCTGATGTCAGATCTGTGTTGAGCCATCCGCTCACGGAAAGTGTGTATAGTCTTCCCGACGTACATTAAGCTGCAAGGGCAGCACAAAATATATATAATATGGTCCATCTGGCAAGACAGCCGATATTTGATCTTAATACGTTTTCCACTTTGTGGATGGGGGAAAGATGTTCCGACCAATAAGGCTCTGCACGTGGTGCAGCCTAGACAACGACAGCAGCCATTACTCTTAGATAGCCAGCCCTCTTGTTTCGCCTTCATAGTGGACACATCAGTCCTGTAAAGAAGATCTTTTAAATTCGCACCTCTGCGAATACTCTGGTGATGTCTATGCGTTCCAGACTTCAGGCTGTAATTGCCTGCAAAGGATTTGCAACAAAGTATTAAAAAGTGAAAGTTAGATTTAGGATTGTTTAGTTTGTCCGATTACTTTTGGCCCTTTAAAAAGTGGGAGGCACATATAGAAACCGTTGTAATTCCTACACCGTTCACCTGATTTGGATGTAATTACCCTAAAATTAAATCTGAAAGTCTGCAGTTAAATCACATCTTGTTTGTTTCATTTCAAAGCCATTGTGGTGGTGAATAGAGACCAAAATATGAAAATTCTGCCAATGTCCCAATATTTGTGAACCTGACTGTATTTAAAATTCCGCACCATCGGCTGCAGAAACCCGGATTCCTGCGGCCGATGGTCGGCGTATTGCTAATGCGAAACCCTCTAGGTATATGCTTTGTTCTATAGTAATCGGACAAGAACTGTCCGTGTAACAGTAGATATATCTCTTGGCACTTAAGCCTACTCAATTTGTTGTACACTTCATTTGGGGATTGGCTAGATAGGGTGTCAAATTCTAGTTCCTCAAATAAGACCCTCGCTTCATCATCATCAGTGAGACTGATTTGCGCATTTTCAGCCTCACTAAGCAATGCATCATTAAGAGAACCTTGACTAGCTTCCATATTTTAAACGTACACAACCTCGTATAAAATGAAAGAATTTGTTCAATCTGTGGCAGAAATATATCAAATATATCGGCACAGGTCACTTAACTGGAAACTGGATTTTACATATCAGGAATCAAATGGCAGCCCACTTCTTATCCAAAGGTCATCAAGTGGCGTCCCTTAAATATATGATGATTGATTGGATCCCTCCATCTAAAAGGGGTGGGGATCGTGATCTCCTGTTACTTAAAAGAGAATCCTATTGGATACACACGCTGGAGACAGTGGGCCTGATTCAGAGCCGGACGCTCTGACAGAGCGCTCGCTCTGAATCAGGGTCTGCCCTCTGTTTTCTTTTAGCGGCCTCCTGACCACTCGCATAGCTGTGGGTGACCACCCACAGCTATAGCGAGCGGCCATGATGATGGTCGCGATGGTCAAGACCATCAGGCTTGCGACGAGACCCTTGTGGTAGGGTCTCGCTGCCGCAAGCCCAAGAGTGCTTTCGGCTCAAACAGAGCCGAAAGCACTCCCACTGACATCACTTGTGATGTCAGTGGGGCCGGCCCCAGACGGTAGGCGTTCCCATGGAAACGCCTCCGTCTGGGCAGCCACGCCCTCGGACCACCCACCAAAGGGGGGCGCGCTGTCACTCAACATCGACAGCACGCCCCCTTTGTAGCGAGACCCGGAGCGACGGCTATATATATATACAGATACCAAAAGAGAGGCACTCACAAGACTTTACAGCAATAGTAAAACGGTCCTACGTTTCGGGAACTTCAACCCATCATCAGGGACATACAGCAACAAATAAACAGACAAAACCCACATATAAATACCCATAGCACTTACCCAATCAACATCATGATGCACCACACCCGGTGAGAGCAAGCCAGGGTAGTCCCGGACAACAATGCCAGAGAGCACGTCGCCGTCTGATGACATCACCGGCTCTCCTCTCCCCCACGTGAGCACAACTCAGCGTTGCTGGGCAACCTATAAAAACAAATATATGATATAAACGGCACATCAGTATGCCGGTTATATATATAATTGCACAACATTAAGTGCAATCCAGGCAATAAGAATTCATTGCCATATTTAAAATATGTACTTTAAAAAATATAAAAATAATTAGACCAACAATTGATGGTTGACACAACAATCGATATTGATATGCACAATGATGCCTCCTATATTCACATATCCCCCCTCTGCTGACCACCAAAAAATTGTCTGTAGTATATTATGCATAGTATTCCAAGGTATAAGTTTTACATAGTTACATTTTACATAACATAATACATATTTTACATAATTGAAAATACATCTATACTAGACAGACCTACCCAATTGATACCCATTTGATCCATAATAAACAATTACCATCACACATGTTAAGTACACCACAACATTATACAAAGTATTACATACACATAATGCATGATACCAGGAAGATTTCATTCCATGAATCAAGTACCTGTGACCAATTATAATATACACAGTCTAAATACCTTAAAATTAATCAACCCAACAATCGATGGTTGACACAACAATCGATGTTGATATGCACAACAATGCCCCCTATATTCATATATCCCCTGTCTGGTGACCACCACAGAATTATGTATTTACAAAGTTAAATTTTACATAATCAAAGGTATATCTGTACTAGACAATCCTATAAGATATTCCAAACCAATTGATACACAGTTGAGTCATAATAAACAATTGCCATTACACATGTTATCCTGTTGGAGGGATAGCGGGGGTGGAGCATTAATTGAAATTCATTAAAAGGATATATAAGGTGGCCACTATGGAGGGTGCTTGTAGGTCCTGTCTCTCACTGGTGGTGTCCTGAGGAAGACCGCATTTGTGCGGTTGAAACGTCGACTTGTGACCTTTGTATACAATGTGATCATTAAAGGTTTTTTCATATCTTTGGAATGAGAAGTCCTGGTGAGTGCATTCTTTAATGGCTGGAATATTTATTGGTAATACCAAAGTACCATTGAATTGGTACAATCCTGCCTATAAACCTCTAGACATAGATGGCGCTAAGTAGCGCTATGACCAGTCGCACACCCCAATAAATGCTCTCAGACTTTGGCACTTGTGGTCCAACACACAAAAGTTATTATTCAAGAAAAGTTCAGATAGTTACACGCTGTGATCTAATATAATAAGCGCAAATACATCATAGAGACCCAAGGTACAGTTGTTATATATGCACGCGCTCTGGACCCAGATACCGGCATCAGCATTAGAAACCTCCGTCAACAGCACAGCAAGAAGACTCAAGACTGGGGTCAGAGAGCGCACATATATACTCTTTCAGGAATTGTCAATGCAATGGACATGAGCTGGTATTGTTTCATTGGTTCTTCTTCTTTGGTCTTCTGTTATGACATAGTTCATTGGTCTGTTTGTATTTGAGAAGTTCAGCCTCCCAGTGGCTCTTTGTGTACTTTTTCCTGCCACATAACTAAGCAGTGAACACTTCATACATTGTACATTCTATCAACTAATTCCCTATAGTTCATAACTTGTAGCGATTTCCCCACCGATAGTACCGGAGATCTGCAAATACACAGTGGATCAGAATAGCACCAAACATGATCTACTTATTATGTACTAAACCGTAACTATCATATAACATGCACTTCACATCATTGCAAATATAAATAACACTTTGGTAAATAACCTTTATTAATGTGGAACCTTTTTTTATGTAATTGTGTAATATGTGAGCATTAGGAATATGAGGAAAGGACTCTAGTTAGCTCTGTGCGGGTATGCGTTCGTGTGTATGAAATAGCAACTGTATATATATATATATATATATATATATAGCGTTCCCACTAGGTTGTTTTAGCGGGGCGCGGCGCCCTGCCCTCCAGGAGGAGGGCAAAAAGCGCCCTGCCCTCACAGCCTGCGGGTGCCGTTCTCACCCGCGGGACGCAGTGTCCCGCGGGTGGAGAGACATGCGGTGTCCCGCTCACCGCCGGAGAATAGACGCTGGGCGCATGCACCCGGCATCTATTCTCCCTTTCTGCAGCGCTTGTGGGCTGCCCGGCATGTCCGTAAGGGCCGGGCAAGCCCCCAAGTATGACAAAAAGAGGAGGCGTCTTATAGACATGCCCCCTTTTCATGATCACGCCCCCTTTTCGGACGTGCGCGTGCCTTCGCAGCGCGCATATGGTTGCCCTCTCTAGCTCCGGTGCCCTGCCTGCCGCCGGAGCTAGAGTGAATACTATATATATATCTCTCTATGAATATCTTGGTTTTGACATTATTTGTCTGGATTTACAAAAATGACAGGCAATGGGGTTTACACAGATGATCAAACGATGTCTAATGAAATAACAATGGCAAGGCTAATACGTTTAAGCCTCAGACATAAATACACTGGTTTATTTAGCTTAAACCACATCAGATACTAACGGCCTACAATGGCTATCGATAGCTTAAATGCCTAACAATGGTTTCCTAATTCTGTCTAAACTAAGCAATCGGGGGGAGAAGGGCCCTAGTCAGGGAGGTGACCAAGAACCCGATAGTCACTCTGTCAGAGCTATAGCATTCCTATGTGGAGAGAGGAGAACCTTCCAGAAGGACAACCATCTCTACAGCAATTCACCAATAAGGCCTGTATGGTAGAGTGGCCAGACGGAAGCCACTCCTTAGTAAAAAGAACATGGCAGTCTGCCTGGAGTTTGCCAAAATGCACCTGAAGGACTCTCAGACCATGATTAGACAAAGATTGAACTCTTTGGCGTGAATGCCAGGTGTTATGTTTGGAGGAAACCAGGCACCGCTCATCACCAGGCAAATACATTCCTACAGTGAAGCATGGTGGTGGCATCATGCTGTGGGGATGTTTTTCGGCAGCAGGAACTGGGAGACTAGTCAGGATAGAGGGAAAGATGAATTCAGCAATGTTCAGAGACATCCTGGATGAAAACCTGCTACAGAGCGCTCTTGACCTTAGACTGGGGTGACGGTTCATCTTTCAGCAGGATAATAACCCCAAGCACACAGCCAAGATATCAAAGGAGTGGTTTCAGGACAACTCTGTGAATATCCTTGAGTGGCCTAACCAGAGCCCAGACTTGAATCCAATTGAACATCTCTAGAGAGATCTGAAAATGGCTGTGCACTGACGCTTCCCATCCAACCTGATGGAGCTTGAGAGGTGCTGCAAAGAGGAATGGGTGAAACTGCCCAAAGATAGGTGTGCCAAGCTTGTGGCATCATATTCAAAAAGACGTGAGGCTGTAATTGCTGCCAAAGGTGTATCAACAAAGTATTGAGCAAAAGTTGTGAATACTTATGTACATGTGATTTCTTAGTTTTTTATTTTATTAAATTTGCAAAAATTGCAACAAAACTTTTAACACGTTGTCATTATGGAGTATTTTGTGTAGAATTTTGAGGACAAAAATTAATGTATTAAAAAGGCTGTAACAGAACAAAATGTGGAAAAAGTGAAGCGTTGTGAATACTTTCCAGTTGCACTGTGTGTGTGTGTGTGCGTGTATATATATATATATATATATATATATATTAAAAAAAACAATACAGAGTTAGTACACCTGGAATCCAGTCATGATTGGTTAAATGCATTCACACAAGAACTATATGACTCAGTCAATGCAAGAACGAGAAGTCACTCCATCAGTTAACACGAGTAATCTTCAACCAGCCACACTAACCTCCCAATTACAATCCAATACAAATAAACTTGAGGAGATATTTTTTTATAGTTGGGGGCAGGCCTTGCAGCCAGCATAAATCCATTGAAAGATAGAAGCCTACTTAAAACACCACTTCCAGCTCCCTTCACTGCAGCATGTGAGACACCCATCCCTCAAAAAAGGAAATTAGGGGAACAAGAAGGGGATGTAGAGGAGGAGGAAACAAACACCGACAACAACAGGATCAAAATCAAGAGGAAAAAGACACAAGACTGGAAGAAAAGGCATCAGTAATTCAGTACTGTGCAAAAGTTTTAGGCAGGTGTGGAAAAAATGTAAGTAAAGTAAGAATGCTTTCAAAAATAGAAGTGTTGATAGTTTATTTTTATCAGTCAACAAAATGCAAAGTGAATGGACAGAAGTGAAATCTATAACAAATAGATATTTGGTGTGACCACCCTTTGCCTTCAAAACAGCATCAATTCTTCTAGGTACATTTGCACAGTTTTTGAAGGAACTCGACAGGGAGGTTGTTCCAAACATCTTGGAGAACTAACCACAGATCTTCTGTGGATGTAGGCTTGCTCAAAACCTTCTGTCTCTTCATGTAATCCCAGGCAGACTCTATGATGTTGAGATCAGGGCTCTGTAGATGGGTGTTTGTACCTGGGTCACACTGGTTTCTGTCAGGTCTGAGCTGATGGCACTGCTGGGCAGCTTCCAATTTCGAAGGGAAGTAAACATGATGTGTCTTTCATCTGATGCAGTTTTCTTGGCTGACCACTGCATCTACGGTCCTCAACATTGCTTGTTCTTTGTGCTTCTTCAAAAGTGCTTGAACAGCACATCTTGAAACCCCAGTCTGCTTTGATATCTTTGCCGGGGAGAGACCTTGCTGATGCAGTAGAACTACCTTGTGTCTTATTACTGTGCTCAGTCTTGCCATGGTGTATGACCTGTGATATGAAACTTTCATCCACAACCTCACCCTTGTAGCAAAGTTTGGCTGTTCCTCACCCAGTTTTAAGCCTCCTACACCGCTGTTTTTTGTATCAGTTAATGACTGTGTTTCAACCTACATATGATAATGATGATCATTATCACCTCTTTGGGCCCCGTTCTCTGCGTAAGAAGAAACAGTGCTTGGAGATGATGCTCATCACGTGACGCCGATGGCGTCACCGACCCGCCAGGGGTGTTGGGTCGGGCCGCCTGTCTGTATGGGGTCTCAGCTGGGTTGAATCCGGCATTCTGATGTAAAAGCAGTATTAGTAGAAGCTGTTAGTAGCTAGCATTTAGCTCTATAAAACAGTGACTAGGGAGTATATTTACTAAAGTGTGGATTTTTAGAAGTGGAGATGTTGCCCCTTGCAAACAATCAGATTCTAGCTATTATCTATTAGAAGGTGCTAGATAAATGTTAAGTAGAATCTGATTGGTTGCTATGGGCAACATGTCCAATTCTAAAAACCCGCACTGTAGAAAATATACCCCTAGGTCCCGGCGTTCAGCAGTTTATACAGCAGATATCAGTCTATACTGCCTAAGGAGAAGCTGAATGTTTATTTGCACATGGGACTGTTCTCCCTTATGGTGCATACACATGGTCAGATTTTTCTACAGATCTGAACGATAACGATTTAAAAAATCGTTCAATTGTTCATATCTGAAGGAAAATCTGACATCTGACATGTCTGAACGATGAACGAGACGCGTTCCCGATGGTCAGATAACGATATCTGACATCTGATGTGTTTGCAGTCAGATTTGGACGATTTCAGTCATTTTAATGCAGTCAAAAATCGTTCATAGTTCAAATCGTTGAAATCGTTGGTCAAATCGTTCAGATCGTTCATCTGACAAATCTGACCATGTCTATGCTCCATAAGCTGTGAGCTCCTAGTCTAGCAGCTGGGAGGTAGCAACTTACATATTTATAGTACTGCGCTGCCTCCTGTGGTGCTGCAGAATAGGATCTCCAGCCGCCGGATGGTGAGGATTAAAGCAGTTTTTAAAAGCAAGGTGATACAACTAGCCAAGAGTTCTTATATAGTTTTGTTGTGCGGATTTATCCACTGGGACATCAAAACAGTTAACAAGTTCCATAAGTAATACTAACAAGCTATTAATTAACTACTAACAGCTTATAATAATACATTATTGGACTCTGGGCATGATTCAGAGCCACTCGCAAGTGCACAGCACTTGCAAGCGGGTCAATGTTTGCCCCCTGCGCATGCGCCGCATCCGACGTGCGCATGCGCAAGCCGCAGCGAGCAACTGAAGTTCAGTTGCTCCGGGGCTCGCTACAAGACGGGGCGGCTGTCGATGTCGATTGACAGCTTGCCCCGTTTTGTAAGTGGGTAGGGGGGTGGTTGAGCAAACGCAGGTGTTTGTGGGCGGCCGTACTGACATCACTAGAGCAGGAAGTCCACTCGGGCTTGCGAGAGCTGAGACCCTACCACAGGGTCTCCTCGCAAGCCCGATGGTCGCAATAATCGCGACCATCTGCAGGCCACTCGCAAAAGCTGTGGGTGGTCACCCACAGCTTAGCGAGCTGCCTGAAGAAAAAATAAATAAAATCCCCGCCTTGATTCAGAGCGAGCGCTCGATCGCAACGAGCAGCTCTGAATAAGGCCCACTGTCAACTGGACCTATCTACAATTTGCATTAAAAATAATATTTGCATGCCAAGTCATTAATGGACTAATTACAGATTTGATTTCTACATATGAACTGATACTAACTTTGAGATAACTCATCAATGAATTACTGGTCTAATTTAGTCGATATATAGTTGCTATATATGTATTTTTGCATTTTAATTGAATCACTGGCCATGTGTAGTTATAATGTATTTTGTGGTTTTTAATTGTGTTATTAAATTGTTATCTGGATCCAGCGCTCCTTTGTTTGTTCTGTTGTTAGCTCCAAGTGAAAATCAGATGGCTTGGCTGATCAGATCTGAACCATCTAGTCAACGGATAAGAACTACATGGCAATAAAGTCTCCTGTATTTTTTGGGAGTCTACCACATTTAACACCCCATCGCCCAAGGTAGATGGAACTAGATATTTTTTTTTTTAACTATGTAGAAATAAATTGTAAACATAAATGTATATTAGATTTCCCAGGTTGCATCTCCAGGAATGTGTTACAGAAGAAAGTTCTTCACTGCTTTTTCAATTTATAGACTACACTGTGAAAAACAATTGCACACATGTTCACCAAATACTGTTATCTGTTACACACATTCCAAATGATGCTTTGCAGAGAAGGGCAAAGACATTTTTTTTTACTTATTTTATAACATTTGACGCAGTCATGGACATAACAGGCAGACATTTTGAAAAACAAAAGATTCTTCTTTGAAATGAAGCACTGTTTGACACTAGTGTTGTAGCATTGTTATACACTAAAGCCGGGTACACATTAATGACCTGGCTGTCTTGCCGATGGTTGGGGCGATTACCCTTCGTCCTGGACCATGCAAGATTAACAGTACACACTAGAATATTTAATGATAGACGGAATGATCACTTGTTCCGTCCTTCAATAGTATGCACTGCACCGCATGCGATATCGTGTGATTGGCCATGCAGTACGGTCAATCACAAAACGTCACTGAAGACATGCGTGAGCGTGCAATAGTGATTACACACTAGACGATGTGGACAATTTGTCATTTCAATTAGTCTAAAATCGCCAAATTGTCCACTTTATCATCTAGTGCAGAAATTTCCAAACACGGTCCTCAAGGCAACCTAACGGTCCAGGTTTTAGGGTTAACCATGCTTGAGCACAGGTGACTTAATTACATACTTGCCTACTCTCCTGGGACGGCCAGGATCCTCCCGAAAATTGGGTGGCGCTCCCGCCTCCCCCGAAAGAGTGGACAAGTCTCCCGGCCGGCACCACCCCGCCGGTTTCCGCCCCACCTCACCCCGTAGTCCACTCCCCCTTGTAAGTGAATGTTCCGAGGCGAGCAAATAATGTAATTCGCTCTGAAATGCGTCAGGGTGGCCCCGCCCCCGGCTGCACAATGCCGGTAATCTCTACATTGTGTCGCGGAGGTGTAGCCGCGATGACATGATCACGCAGTCCTACCCCCAAAAATGTGTCACGGCCCTGTGCTGTGCCAATATGGCTGCCTCTTCCCAGAGGGTTGGCTGTATTTCCCCTTCGCGCTAGGGACCTGGAAGTGACGTGAGGGCGGAAGTACAGTTCCTGCCCATGACAGCCAGCTAAAGAAGTGCTTTGTCCCCACTTACACAAGTTTGTTCTCCCCTCGCGGGCTCGCTACACTCGCCACGCTTCAGGCACGGTGGCTCGCTACATGGTTATATTCCTCCTCTATGCTACTTGGTTGGCAGGGAATGACGCTGGACACTGGCTGATGACGTCAGGGTCCTCTCTGTGAAGGGGATTTAGACATTACCCTTCCCAGAGGCAAGCAAATTGTTGGCAAATCTGCTTTATTAGTACCTCAGTCTTTTAATTTAACCATCTGTGCTTAACCATGGATATCTTTAAAACCCGGACCGTTAGCGTGCCTTGAGGACCAAGTTTGGGAACCTCTACTCTAGTGTGCACCCAGCTTTACAGTCATTACGCGTATACAGTGTCAGATCCTTTTCTAGGGACACAAGTTAAACAAAGAAAAAGTGTAATTACCTAACACTGACAGATAATTAAGCCCGCATTACTGGTTTCATTTATTAAATGTCATTTACCAGCAGCAGGAGTCTCTGCATTACGTTAGCCGTATAGCTAACGATCGTCGTCGTATATAATTTTCTTTTCCCAAATCAAATATGGCGCTGTATTGTTTTTGACGTACTGACCACTTCCCAGCCTGCACCGCGCCGTCGCTTTCTCCGGAAGAAATCGGCCTCCTGAGCCGGGGAACTTCCTCTTCGCGGATAGCCTGGGCCTAGGTAGGATTTGTGCATTTGTCTCCGGCGGCTCAATCCGTGGTAATCCTCTCTATAATCCTGCCATCCCGCCTTGTCACCGTACTCACCCGGGGGAGAATGCCAGCAGGGGCACACTCCATGCTGTATGCGGGCACATTGGTGGAATTAGATGGGAAATGAGAGACATTAGTGTCCTTTCTCCCTTTCTGCGCTCAGGTGCCGGGAGCGGGGTTTCACAGGACAGCAGCCAATAAAGGACCCTCGGGGACAGGGTGCTCTCATTTCTGATTTATTAAGGTTCACATAAAAAAAATCTTGATGCTATACTAGGAAGGAACTAAGGGCCCTTACAGCATGTCATCCAGGGCTACTTACTGTGGCGTTATATAGCTGCACTGCATCAAATCCTATGTAATATCGCTTATAGCTGTGCCGATGCAATATCGCTTATAGCTGTGACGATGCAATATCGCTTATAGCTGTGCCGATGCAATATCGCTTATAGCTGTGCCGATGCAATATCGCTTATAGCTGTGCCGATGCAATATCGCTTATAGCTGTGCCGATGCAATATCGCTTATAGCTGTGCTGATGCAATATCGCGTATAGCTGTGCCGATGTACCATTATTGCTTATTTACTTTTTTATTTATTTTTATTTGTAGTCATTCATTAACTGTTTTTGTTGTATCCTCTTGTAGTGCACAATGGGTCGTGTGATTAGGGGACAGAGAAAGGGTGCTGGATCTGTTTTCAGAGCCCATGTGAAGCATAGGAAAGGGGCTGCTAAGCTCAGGTCTATTGACTTTGCTGAAAGGCATGGATATATCAAGGGTATTGTAAAAGTAAGTACTGTGTTGTGATAAGTGGAAAATGTCTTCTCTAGTTCTGGCTTGATCATTCATGTAGGAGGGTTTTTGTGGGTGGGGAGTCTGAGCATTAATTCTAAATGGCCAAGTAATTTTTGGGTGTTTTTCAATTCAACTATCAGTGACACATTTGAACACTCGTCTATAGTTACATCAATTTGAGTATATATGTTTACTTATTAACATTGTGTATTTAACAATTGTGGTGTAACACTTAACAATCAAATGTCTATTGTGTGCTGAAGACTTCTAGCCCAATGGTTCCCAAACTGCGCCGTGGCACCCTGGTGTGCCTCGGGACACTTGCAGGGGTGCCTCAGGTTGGTGGTCCAGCACCAAATCAAATTATTCATGGTCAATGTAATGTAAATATGTGGACAAACAGAAGTGCAAACCTGTCCACCACCACATAACTGACTCTAAGGATGACAGTTAAGCACAGCTTACATCACTTTACTTCATTTTTACGGGATTTTCTCAATAACAAACTTAAACATAGGGGTGCCATGAAAACAATGCTGATACTCTAGGGCGCCGTAATTAAAAAAAAGTTTTTGGGAACCACTGTTCTAGCCAATAATATCTAGATGTTGTGGTATACAAAACAGTTATGTTGGAGATCAGGCCAAGTGCATTCTGTATTTTGAGATGTTTACATGTTGTTTGTATTTCCATTAATGCTTCATTGCAATTAATGTTCGACAGAAGCCCATTGAACATTTGTCATCAAGTAGACTGTTTTAGTTCCTCAAGTATTTGGCTTTGAGGAGATGTGTGGATCACAATATAAGTCAGGAGCACATCATAACATGGGCTGATGGTATTTAGAACACTGGAAATGATTAGGACAGTTTTCCATGACTGCTCTTTGTAGAAACATGGCTTGATCTTCCTAGAATAAGCTAATTTTATGCATACATTGTAATGTTAGACAGACTAAGAGGGGTATGCAATATGAAACGTAAACTTTGCTGTCGAAGTTTACGTTTCATATCGGAGCTTTTACCTGCGTTAAAGTATCGGGCGCGCTCCCGCTTATCCCCGTATTCAATATGAAATTAACGAAAACGGGAGCCTGCGAAGTTGGATTTGCGTAAAGTTACGAATTTTTCCTTAAAAAAATGTAGGACCCCCCTAAAGTTGTAAAAACATGGGGGATCTCTATGGGTACCCCCGTTTTAGCCTTTAAATGAAAGTCGGGAATTTAAATAGCCGCAGCAGGTGTTTTTTTCCTGACATTGAAGAAGTGATGCAGAAGAGCACTTAGGTTATTTTTTTCGTTTTTTTAAGTGGTCCCATCAAATTTGGGGTACATGAAAATGGGTACTAGCATATTTTGATGTCCCTAAAGTAAGTTTTTAAAAATTCTGCAATTGTGCACCTGCCGCTATAAATCTATTATAGAATACACCTGCCGCATACTTTCAGAATAGCCCTGAACCTATTTCCCTATTGTTAAACAATTTTTTCCCTTTTTTTTTTTTTTTTTTACCCCAATTTTTAAATTAATTTTTTGGGGTGTCCCTATTTTTTTTTTTTTAAAACTTTTTTTTGAGACAGTTCTTTTTTAAATGTCATTCCCAGGGGTGCAGGCTATTTTTTTTTAAGCCTGCACCCCTAAACCCCAATTCTGCACTTTTTTTCGACACCTATTCAATGGTGAAAAGTTATCACCGTTTTTTATCAAAGACTTTTCGAACCTGCGAAAAGTCTTTGAAATTGAATACGGTGTAAAACTAAAACCTGCGATAATGACGTCATAGGTGCGACATTAACGCAAAAACGATGTTTTCGCTCCCAAATTGAATACCCCTAAAAATGTTGTTGTAAAAATGCTAAGTTGCTTTTGACCATAATGTAAAAGCATTCCATCTCTCCTTCAGGACATTATCCATGATCCTGGCCGTGGCGCTCCGCTAGCCAAAGTTGCCTTCCGTGATCCTTATAGGTTCAAGAAGAGGACTGAACTGTTCATTGCAGCTGAGGGTATCCACACTGGTCAGTTTGTTTACTGCGGCAAGAAAGGTTAGTTATTGTAGAATTCCCTTCATTATACAATGGCTCCTGACTTTCATAAATGTCTGTAGGTGTGAACTTGGGTAACTTTCCAAACATTTGAATGGAAATGAATGTATCAATTTTGTGTTGGTAGATGCTGTCAGGGGCCACATTTCAGCTCTTAGATTTTCCTGTGCAGCTGTATGTTATACACATGGTGAAGGCATGTAATCATGTGACTATTAAGCATGTCAGCAGTGCCTTTTTGATAAAGATTTCTTGTGCTAGGCAGGGTTGTATGTATCGTGCCGAATTCTCTAATTTACCATTATAGTTTTATTTCACTTTCAAAACAATAGTACTTTATTTTTTTTTCAAACAGTTGGAACATTTTATTGTTAGTTACCTTAAAGTGTACAGTATGCACACTGGAAGCAGCTTTTGTGGGCTAAACAAGTGTCTCGAATGCAACCTATACATTTACTAGGAACCGCTGACAGACTAAGGGGCTTATGCATCAAAGCTGGGAGAGAGATAAAATTGTGAGATATAAAGTACTAACCAATCTGCTTCCAATTTACATTTTGCAGGCTGTTTAAAAAACGATAGTTAGGAACTGATTGGTGATTTATTTTTTTACAATTTTATCTCTCCCAGGTTTGATACATAGGCCCCTAAAGCTGGGTACACACTTGAACGAGTTAGCAATCTAGCGATTGTTTGATATGATGCAACAATATAATGTGTCTGTGTGTGCGCCACACAATATATTGTTACATGATTGTTACCGCACCGCATCGTACGTTGCATCATCCCCTCTGATGTGCAGAATATTAGATGGGAAGATGCGACCACACAATTCACCAAATTATGAATTGGGGGTACACACTCGATGATGGTTGTTGCGATCCATTGTGTATCGTAAGATTGGCCAATATATTGTATACTGTGTGTGTGCCCAGCTTAAGGCATTCCAGGTCAAATATTCATCACTGTTATCTAGCGAGTTGATAGGTTGGATACTTAAGAGCTTTGGTTCCATAAACAAAATTGGTTTGACTGCATGTATTTGTCAGGAACATGTTTATGCAGCAAGAAAATGTAATGGTCCATATGTAGGCCAATGCTTTACAAAGTACTAGGGGCTTAAAAGTTATATATACTTTTCATTATTGTAAACATTTGTGTCTTAACTTGTTCACAGTATAATAGTGACCATTCTTAGCAGGAAGTCTAAGGCTGCATAGATTCCAGCATTTGAAATATGGAAACATTTTTGACCTCAGAATTTTGATTGTCGAATCTTTATAGTGCAAAAGTCTCCTGGTCATAAAAGTGTGATTTTTATGCCATTTTTAGAATTCCACTTTGTTTGTTTACTACGGGGTTGATTCAATTAGGCATGATGTTGAATAGGCCCGGGAAGGAGTTCAATTGACCGCGCTGTTTAGTCCGACTACCAGCTGCAATGCTGTTTTCCAGCTTAGCGTGGTGCTAACAGCCTCGTGGCCAACACTTTAGTCTGAGAATGGTGGTTAGTGCGACTGAACGCCCAGTTTAAGGTACGGTAAACGCCGTTCTTCAACTTCAGTGGTTCTAGTCGGACTTAACAGAGCGGTCAAGTGAATAGCTCCAGGAACGCCTTCCTGGGGCTATTCAACATCATGCTCAATTGAATCACCCCCTATGTAAAAACTATGTAGTAGTGTGTAACTGTTGCTTGTCCTTTTAGCCCTTGGCTTTTTCAGGAGGCCAGTCTCATACCTCCCAACATGACCCATTCCTGGAGGTACAAAATGCTGTTACTGGTCTTCCCCCTTAATTGATGATTGCAGTCACCTGTGTTGAAACACCTTTCTTATCAATTAACTAGTTCAACACAGGTGACGCCAATCCTAAATTACGATGGGAGTCCAGGAGCAGAGCATTTTGAATGGGTCATCGTGGCCTCTCTTGCTGGGTGACATTGTCGACATCTGAATTGAAAAGATTTAAATCCAATGACCAGGCCAGCCATATGCTGGTCTGCTGTTGTGTGACCTATACATTCTAATATTTTATATAGCAAAAGCTTAAGGATAAACTAAGGGCTATATTTGCAAAAATAGATAATTTTAGGGTCTAAACTTTTTTTGTACACATTAAATGTGCAAAGTAGTTTTTTTTTTTTTTTTTTACCTCCTGCCTATGAAAATGCATAAGCACAGTTGGTCTTGTGTGGGTGGAGTGACTGCAGGCAGTGTACTAATTTCTATATATATTTTATCTTTAGCTCAGCTTAACATTGGCAATGTCCTCCCTGTTGGTACCATGCCTGAAGGAACCATTGTGTGTTGTGTGGAGGAGAAGCCAGGTGACCGTGGCAAACTGGCTCGTGCATCTGGCAACTATGCCACAGTCATCTCCCATAATCCAGAAACCAAGAAAACCAGAGTAAAGCTGCCCTCTGGTTCAAAGAAGGTCATCTCTTCTGCAAACCGAGCAGTTGTTGGTGGGTATTGCGTGTTGTCCTCAAAGAAAGCACTAATAACACTATAAAATGATATGTAGTGTAGTCTCCTATGGCGCTTGTGTTTACTTAAATGTTAGGAAAAACATGTCCAATTCTGTTGCAATGCAGGTGTTGTTGCTGGTGGTGGACGTATTGACAAACCCATTCTGAAGGCAGGTCGTGCTTACCACAAGTACAAGGCTAAGAGGAACTGCTGGCCACGTGTCCGTGGTGTGGCCATGAACGTAAGTTACTGGTTTTTATTTTTTTCTATTCGGTATACAATGTTAAAATAAATATATACTTAAATATTACAGGAAACTAATCTTCCATGCAACATCACTGCTTGTTCCTGTCAGTATGGAGCGTAAATTGTGCTGTGGACAATGCTTTTTCCTGTATTTATTATTGTGCGGTGGGGAGATCCTGGAATGTGATGTGCTATAAGAGCTGGGGTGGCATTAATTGCACACCTGTATTGCACAGTATTACTTTATTAAAGGAAACTTACAGACCTACAAAGTTGGTGAAATTTCCCTTGAAAGTATTGACTATACCATAGGATCTTCTAACCGTGCATGTTTTCTAGGTCTCCTCACAGAATAGTGAAATAATTAGCTCCACCTGTGGATCTTTTAAAATGTCAGTAAGCAAAAAATACACCTGTGCATTTGCTAGGTGACCTGGAAATCATACACTGTTTGGAGTTTTGAGGACCGAGTTTGATAGTCAATACTTTCAAAGGAAATTTCACCAACTTTGGGCTACAATGCATTACAATGTTCACTATAAAGTTTTTATTTGATCTTGAGATGAGCATACATTTACATGTGTAGATGCCATAATGAGTTTGGAGAAATGTGCCGGAAGTCTCGCTGGATTCAGTAATCTGTTCTGCAACGTGAGATGTTTTGTTATGGTGTATGCCTCACTTTCATTTATTTTCTGTTCTATATGATATTCTCTGAGAATATCACTAAAGCAAGTGGGTTGCAATTGTGTAGTTGGTACACCCACACTTATAATTATATACTAAAATGTATTTTCGCACACTAGATTTGATGTCAAAAAGACAGTTAACACTATTTTCCCCTCCTTACAGCCTGTAGAACATCCCTTCGGTGGTGGTAACCATCAACACATTGGCAAACCTTCAACTATCAGGAGAGATGCTCCAGCTGGTCGCAAAGTTGGTCTCATTGCTGCTCGTCGTACTGGTCGACTGCGTGGCACAAAGACTGTGCAGGAAAAGGAGAACTAAAAATATTCTGTAATTACATAATAAATCCCTAAAAAAAACAAAAAACATAACATGGAGTATTCTGTGTAAGGTGCTTCATAAATGTTCTGTTCTAATATTTATGCAAAGTAACCATTTTATTCTAAAAATAATACAAATTGTGGCTACTGAACAGCCATCCTTGGAGAGGACGTTAGATTCTCCAGTGATGAGTATGGCAAGGATCCACAATTCTGCTGTAAACACTAGTTAATGGTATTGGTTTTCTTTTCTAGAGGTCTAGGAAAGCTTATGGTAAGAAGCTTCCCTTTTATCTACAACAGAAAAGCTGTTTATGGTTATATGCTCTCCCTCACCTCCATGTTATGCTGCGTTCTGGCTTTTAATCACTAGTTAAATCTATTCATGAGTGTCTTGAGGATAAGCACCCATATACCGTGACATCCATTGTCTGTATATGGACTTTAAGGGGGCAATTCAATTGGGGGCAAAGTGCCATTGCAACAGTGTAGAAACGTGTGCACAGCCCTATCGCACTTCAAACTAAGGGCCTGATTCAGAGCCGCTCGTAAGCGGCCGCTCGTTCGCTCTGAGCGATGTTTGCCCAACTGCGCATGCGTACGGATTTTAATACGCATGCGCGAACCAGTCAGTGCGGCCGAAAATCGTTTGTTCGCTAAATAGCGAATGTCTGCTATTTTGAGTGACAGAATGAGGCGTATTGTGGGTGGTAACAGGGGAAGGTGCTTGAAAACGGGGAGTGGAGATCCGAACGCAGGCGTGCTTAAAGGTCAAAACGGGAGTTTTAAGGGTGTGCATAATTAATACAGCAGCGTCATTGACCACGTCACTGGGTTATTTTATAGCCAGAACTGCTCGCAAAATTGTGGTAGCAAAAACCAACCACAAGAATAGCGAGCAGTTCATACCCTGGTCGCTGTACTCTATTAATCTAATAAATAGCGGACATGACGTAGGATGTGAGCGGCCAGGGGGCGTATTTTTTCAAAAAACGACCAAGTTTTGTTCGCTCGTTCAGACATAGAGGCGTGAACAGACCGCAAAGAGCGAACGGTTCATTTGAATAGCCACCCCTATTTTCTGAACGAGCGAGCGCAAATAGCGTCCGGCTCTGAATCAGGCCCTAAATCAGCAAGTCTGAGGGGAGTCGACTCTCCTTTAATTGATTCAACCCGTTAGTTTGCTTGGAGAATCAAGGCAGGGCATATAAGCATTATCCATTTGGTGTGAATGACTTTACATGCTGCAAAACCACAGCTTAGACTGCAGGTAAAACCAATACTTGTGTGCTGACCTAAACTTAAAAATATGTAGCAAAACTAACACAAAAGCCTAGATAAACTTAAAAAAGTTGGGTAAAATCCCTATTTTTTTTTTCTTCAGGGTCAGTATGCTCCACAGGGAGACCTTGGGGTGTAGGTTGGATCTGGATCCCAGACACCACCTAGTTGACTCTTTTGCTCCCAGGATGCACTGGTCCATCCTTTCCATACCGAGCCACCTCAGTTATAGTTTGTGCCCGACCGGAGTCGGGTCACTGTTAATGGAGGAGGGCTGCTTAGCAACCCAAAAGCTATTTTATGTTGGTGGTAGTTTTTTTTCTTTTATCAGAGCGTGCTGCAGCAGACTGTCCATAGGATGTCTGCGCTGCTGCTCCGTCATCGTGCCTGCACCGCAACGCCAGTACCAATCAGGGGATCTCGGCCGGGCCCCGCGGGACATCCCAGACTGCGGCCGGATGTACGGGGACATGTAAGAGCGCGGTGACCCGCGTATTAGCAGTCCTACCTCCGGTCTCAGGGGACAGACTGGAGGTGCTGGCTGTGGAAGCAGGCGCACACAATACCTTGCACTCCACTAGACAATCAGGGACTTGTAGTTGGTGAGGGAGCCAGCGTCCTGGGGGTTAATTGGCAGCCTTCCCTGTTGAGCGGCTCCTCAGCTCAGCACGCGCCTTTCCACTATGGTCTGGCTTTGCTCCTGTGGCCACGCCCCCTCTGAGGTTTCTGGCGGCCATTTTATGTGGTGGTTAATTCGCAGATCTCTCAGGCCAGCGTGTGGTCCAGTCCCCCTGCATACCTCTCCCTTGAGTTGATGTATGCAGCACTATAGCCTTCCCAGACACTGAATCTGGGCAGTTGATTGTAGTGCCACTTTGCAGTATACTTTCTGCATTGTATGTGACTTATGCTAGCGCTGCCTGTCTGTGTCTGTTTCCTAACTGTCAGCATATATCTATACCTTTCCTCTAATTCTGCCCTAATACAGGTGAAGTTAAGGTGGTTCTTTTACCTCGCATATATAAAAGATATTTGTGAGGCCTGACACATACTGTTGTGTGCTGCACTGTGCCATATTTAGGGAAAGGGCTCCTGCAGCTTACCAAAGTGTCGGACAGGACCAGTGTGTCGCATACGTAGGCAGAGTGGGCTCCTGCAGCTTATCCAAGCATCAGTCAGGACCAGTGTTTTTTTGACTATTACCTAAACATACAGGTGTATTCAAAGGTTTTCCTGTGCCTCACATTTATAGAACTAAGTATTTCTGATGTTTTGTCATATACATTCTGTGGATTCACATGTTACGCGTTTAATTAAAGTGCTACGTTACCTATTCCTACAGTTACTTTCTTGAAGGATCCTATGGATAGGAAAGTATAAGCTTGCCTGAAATCAATATACTCTTTTTCAGGGGGTGTTGCCCATCCAACTATGTGGCTAAAACTATAGAGAACTGGGCTGACACACTTGAAGACTCTCTTCCCTCAGATGCTTCTGGGGATCAGATGTTATTTGTTGTTCACATTTGAAATGCAGCTTCCTATTTTGGTAGAGCGACATTAGATGCCAATCTCCTAACCTCCAGAGTCTCGGCCGTACCCTGTGGCTACGTTCATGGAAGGATGCTGTGTATTCCATGAAAGGCCTAGAAGGGTTACTCTACAATGGGGAGATCTTGTTGGGCACAGATTAACTACTTCTACTAGGCCTAGGAAAGCCCAAAGGTCAGTCCTTTCCTAGGTAGTCTGCTTCCATTAGAGCCGCCAGACCTGGAACACCAGATGCCCTGATTCTAAGCCTGAGGATAAACACTCAGCCTGACGGGACGACCCTCCCTCTGGGGTATCCCAGAGGTGGAGGCTGACTTCTTCAGTTTGCTCAGTACTAGTGTGAAAACACCACAGTACTTTGGTAAGAGAACTGGTCTCAAATGGGTACGCCCTCATTTCTCCCCACCAGTTTTTCTACACAGGCCCTCATTCATACCCAAACAGGGCCTTACAAATCCATAAAGCCATGCAGTCCTTGCTGCAAGCAGGGGTAATTGTGCCAGTCCCACTATCTCAGTGAGGGTCTAGTTATTATTTTTCTTCTCTTTCTAGTTCAGATGCCAAATGGGTCTCATCGGCCTAGCCTCAGATTCTTGAAAAAATTCCTAATTTTTTTTGGGGTGCTCTGCGCCCCGGACGTGTTAGGGACTGCTAGTGATAGAGAAGCCGTGATGAGGCCTAGCAGCCTCCCATGTATTTGCAAATGCATGCAACTAATATCTCTGAATTTCTATGACCATATAGTCTTCATATATTGTTGCAGGTATTATTCAGTGTGCTGAGGAACAATAGGGGATTAAACCCCCCTCCTTTTTTTACTTAGTATGACCCCTCCCTTTCATGCACCTGATTAGTACTGCTAGATTGAGCAGCTGCCATTTTTGTAAATTCCTAAGCGTGCCAAAGTTCAGGATGGTAACCTTACACTCCATGTCATTTTGAGATGAAATTCTGCAAAATGCAGAATGGTTTACAATATATTGGACATGTATAAGTGGGTACTTTATGAATGGGACAGGTGTTTTTTTTTTTTTTTTTAAACTTGCAGGTAGGAGTTACAGGTGTTTAACACCTTTTTTAAAAGTGACTTAAAATGACAGAAATATCTACTTACATGCATTTTTTGCACCCCAAATTTATCTACAACATTTATTTTGCAGAACAACACATGGTTTTTATAATTTTTTTCACTGTTTATGAAAAACGCATATAACAATCATTTGACACATTTGAAAACCCCAAATACTGTGCTTTTTGACACTAACAGACTTCTGTATACTGTTATACAATATTATTTTTTGGGGGGTACAGACTGATGTCCCCATTTTCACCCACACTTAGAGGGGTATTCAATATGAAACGTTAACTTCACTATCAAAGTTAACGTTTCATATCGGAGTTGTTTTCTGCGTTAAGGTATGGTGCGCGCTCCCACTTATCCCCGTATTCAATATAAAATTAACGGAAACGGGAAACTCCGAAGTGGGATTTGCGTAAAGTTACGAATTTTACCTTAAAATAATTGTAAGACCCCCCCCCTAAAGTTGTAAAAACATGGGGGAACACTATGGATACCCCCATTTTAGGCTTTAATTGAAAGTCTGGTATTTAAATAGCCGCAGCAGGTGTTTTTTTTCCCGACATTGAAGAAAGTGATGCAGAAGAGCACTTAGGTTATTTTTTTTGTTTTTTTACAAGTGGTCCCATCAAATTTGGGGTACATGAAAATGGGTACTAGCATATTTTTAAGTCCCTAAAGTAAGTTTTTAAAAATTCTGCATTTGTGCACCTGCCGCTATAATTCTATTCTAGAAAACATTTGCCGCATACTTGCAGAATAGCCCTGAACCTATTTCCCTATTGTTTAACAATTTTTCCCCATTTTTTTTTGCACCCCAAGTTTTTTGGGGTGTCCCTATATTTTTTTTAAACTTTTTTTTGAGACAGTTCTTTTTTAAATGTCATTCTCAGGGGTGCAGGCTATTTTTAAGCCTGCACCCCTAAACCCCAATTCTGCACTTTTTTTCGACACCTATTCAATGGTGAAAACTTATCACTGTTTTTTATCAAAGACTTATCGCAGTTTTGACAAGTCTTTGAAATTGAATAGGGTGTAAAAGTAAAACCTGCGATAATGTCATAATTGCGATATTAACGCAAAAACAATGTTATCGCACCCATATTGAATATCCCTGTTAAGAGTATTACCTACAAGAATTATTACGCAAACACTGGAATAAGTTTTTTTTTTTTTTATTATTATTTTTATTGAATTGTATGTTAAGCAGGAGTGTGCATACATGCTTTACGTGAAATTACCGAGGGATATACTGTAAGTGCGTTAATTTAACACGCTGTATTTTTTTTTTTTATATCATGACATTGACTTTGGCTCTTAAGCTGGGTACACACTAGAGTGATGTCGGGCCGATTTGTTTTGTAATGACAAATCTCTTATCCATTGTGTGTATGGTCAATATGTGTGCTCTGGCGGTTGCATGCCATGTCGTTAGGTTTGATGTGCTGCACTTCAAACTTGATTATATCGCATGCGACCTAATGTATGTTAATGAAGGAGTGATAGTTCCATTGTTGATTAATCGCTGTAGTGTGTATGGTATGCAGTCGGGATGCCGACGGTCTAAATCCCAACTGTCTAATCGCGGCAAGGGTCTAATGATGGGCGTTAGGGGTGCCTAAGGGAGGGTTAGTTTATACTTTTTGTGCAGTCGGAATCTTCACTGGTGCCGGTCTTGCGGCGTCTGGATTTGAACCGCCGCACACGTGTAAATAATACCGATCCTGTGTGTACCTGCAATCATGGACATCTGCACGATTGTTGGTCGTCTCAGTATGTGCCAAGCTTAAAGCTATGTACACACCTGAAATATAGGAGTGATCCACAATTTGTTTGACAGTTGAAATGATCCAGAAAATATTTGATTCCCAGTATACGCATTACACAAGGGGTTCTCAGCTCCAGTCCATAATTGTTGGCAAAACGCAGGTGTGCAACGTACAGTGAAAATAATAACAAAGGTATGTTATACCATATCTCTACTCTTTTTTTTCTTCGAGGTCGTTGGTCCACAGGAATTACCTTGGGTTGTGTGGTTGGAGTGATCCGGGCACCAAACAGTTACTAGCTTTTGCTCCCAGGATGCACTGGGTCCTCCGTATATATACACCCCAGCCCTGGCTACATGCACTCAATTTGTTACCAAGGCAGGTGGACGGATGAGAAGGAAGGAAGGAAGGACACTTGTACCTCAGAAACACTCTAAGAAGAGGGAATCCTAGCAATACAAAAGAAAAACTACCCAATAACAACCAGGTGCATTAGGGTGGGTGTCCTGTGGCCCCTATGGACCTCTAAGAAAAAGTATGTTATACCATAACTTATTTCTTCAGGGTCCACAGGAATTACCTTGGGATTGTCCCAAAGCAGTTCCCTGAAGGGGGAGGGGGGCGCTCCTGTTTCGTAGAAAGGAGAATCTGATGCCCAAAGGAAGCATCCTGAGAGGCAAATGCAGAAAATTTGAAAACAGTGTGGACTGAAGACCACATGGCTGCCTTGCACAATTGTTCAGCATTCACCACGACTGAACGCCCACAATGGTCCCACAGATCGAGTAGAATGTACTGTCACTGTTTGGAACAGAGAGATCAGCTTGTGTGTAAGCTTGAGAAATCATAGGAAGCCATCTAGGCAGAGTCTGTTAGCTGGCCAGCCTCGTTTATGACAGCCATACAACACAAAAAGAGAATTTGATTTCCTAATGGAGTTGGTGCAGTCCACGTAGACACGTAGGGCACGTATAACATCCAGAGAAGCTTCACCTACAGCGAGGCCGGAGGGTTAAAACTACAATTTCTTCATTTACATGAAAGCAGGATACAACCTTAGGAAGGTAACCTGCCTTGGTATGAAGAACAGCTCTATTCTGATGAAAAATCAAAAAGGGAGAGTGACAAGAATGGGCTGCCAAATCAAAGACCCTGTGGGCAGAGGAGATAGCAAAAAGAAAAACCATCTTCACTGTCAACCACTTATGGTCTAATGATTTCAGGGTTTCGGAAAGGGGAGCCTGCTTCCATGGGACTGCCGAAGCAGTCCACTGTTCACCAGGTTCACTCCTGCGTACCAAACAATAAACTGAATTCCTGTAGCCAGGGGCGGAGCATATATAGTGAAGAGGACCCAGTGCATCCTGGGAGCTAAAGATTGTAACTGTTTGGTGCCTAGATCATTCCAACCACATACCCCAAGGTAATTCCTATGGACCCCGAAGAAGCAAGTTACTTCTAATTGATTTCATAATACAAAACTAATATGACATTTAAAACGTTTAGCTTTCTGTTCCTAGATACAGTTCATTTATGATGAGCTATTGGTATTTTGTTAAATACTAGGGAATTTTGGCAACTAGAGAATATATAGGTTGGCAAACTTGAATACAGGAATGCTGAGTCATTGTAGGCCATGGAAAGAAAAAATGTCCATCACAGTCCTCTGGATGATCAAACAAAATTCTTCCGCTCTCTTTATACATTAAACTCGGACTTATGAAGAACTTTGTAAAGTGGATGAACAAAGATGGAGAAGCTTTCAAGTACTTGAGAAAGAAATTTCCACTTCTGAGTGATGCTAAAATTAAGGAAAGTCTCTTTGTTGGTCCGCAAATTTGTCATCTTCTTAAGGATGAAAACTTAGACCAAGTCCTCCGGGTTAATGACGAAACAGCTTGGGCAGCCTTTAAAGGTGTTGTGCATGGCTTCTTGAGTAACAGAAGATCTGGAAACTATGTTGACATTGTGAATAACCTTTTATAAAAGTTTCATCAATTAAGCTGCAACATGTCACCCAAAGTCCACTCTTTCGACTCGCATCTGGACCTCTTCCCTGACCACTGTGCAGTGAGTGACTAGCACGGTGAGAGATTCTACTACTGTACTTACAGCTTGATTGAAAAATTCATGAAAGCCACAGGAATTAAATGATTTTCAGTTTGCTCAGAGCATGTTTATGAGTGCAATGTACATTGCAATTACCATATCTATTCAATAAATAAGACATGTTTTATTAGGTATATTCTCCATACTTTCTGTACCTTCACCTGTTGCTAGTGCTATTTTCTTTTGTAACCACCACCAAAAAATACTTTGTGGTTCTTGTTCCATCATTGATTCTCTGCAATAGTAGCACATTTATATTACCAGGCTTTATCACATAGCATGTATATTTACACATGAGCAGTAATCAGGCTATTTATTTTTGCCCCATGTAAAAGAAAATTTGCAACTGAATCACTTACTAGAACAAGTGAATGCTATATGCGATTTTGCCATTTCAATTCGGGAAATGTAACCGTGCGTAAATCATGGGGATCTCAGAATCTCGGCTACTTTGGCCAAATAAACGCTCCAACTGCGTCTTTGCACACCAATGAAGATGACATTTTGAATTTACAATTCTGCTGCTATTGTACAGGTTAACACGGGCCTCGCAAAGTTTAACTTTTTTTTTTTTTTTTAAATATAGAAATGTGGATTTGCACACAGTGGGCACAAACCCAAAGTGAGCGGTTTTGAGCCACAGTCGCTTGTATAATTGTGCTGATTGAGTCTCAATCTATTAATAAATAGCATAGATCCTTCTTACATTGCCTCCACTAGCCTGAAGATTCGTGACATTGTTATGGTATGGGACATGTTTTCATGTCAGTGGTTGGGCACTTTGATTCATGTTTACAGTTAGTAGAATCCAGGCCTAGAAGAAATAAAGCTGTATTAAGGGCAAATGATGGTCAAATAAAGTACTAACAAAGTGGTTGTAATAATTTGTCCACTCAGTGTGAGTATAACTGATGCTCAGACAATAATAAACTAGCCGTTGAATCCTGCAAAAATATACATTTTGTAAACTGACGATGTGCACTAAGAACCTGGTGATTATGGTAATTTTTATCAAATTGTGGACGCTCATCTACCAAGGCATGAAGACCTTTTTGAGCTGATAAAAATTATTTTAATGTGAGACTTACCATGCTTTGTGCTTCTGAAATACACTTCAGCTGTTGTGAAACTACAAACCCTCCCACCGAACAGCTGGTAAAGCGTGCAGGGACTTGTAGTTTCACAACAGCTGGAGAGCCACAGGGTGGCCAGGCCTGAAGTAGACACTGATGAAATGTCATCATGTTAGACTGTCCACATATTGTCTGTAGTGGCTCAGTGGTCACTAACAGCTGCAGCATGTGAGCCTCTAGTGTTCAGGTGTATTCTATTCTATAGCCAACTCCTACACCTCTCTAGTGAGAATGTCAACTCATTGCCTGGTAGCAGTTTGTGATGTTGACCTAATGACTACATCCCTTACAAAAGTTTCCATTATTTAAAATTAAAGTAGAATTTATTGCTTACATATATAGAAATATGAATTATGCACAGCTTCTATGTATTTCAGATGTGCCCAGGAGATAATTTTTTCATTTAAAATCTGGTTCCTGACAGTGTTGTCGCCCCATCTAAGGGTGGGTACACACCTAAACGACCGGCAATCGCGCCGATGTTCAGGGCCATTTGCCTTCAGGCAGGACATTGCATGACTGCTGGTACACACTTTAAAGATTTAATAAAAGACAGACCAATCACTGATCCGTTCTTCATTAATATGTACAGCCTCACATGCGGTATCATGGGATTGGCCTTGCAGCACAGCCAGTCACGCGATATCGCATGCGACCATGTGAGCACACAAATCGGGTATAGACACTGCACGATTTGGCCAAATCGTGTAGATATCATCCTGGTGTGTATGCACCCTTAAGAGTAAGAGTTGTAGTTAGCAGTGGGTGAATTAATACAGTAGCAAGTGTCCAATTTGCAATAATGTTTGACTTTATTATAGACCTATGTACACTTTTGTTTTTTTAACCAATAAGGTGGTTATATGTCTTCTATAAAACATTTGACTATAAATATCATTATTGGACCTAATGCATTCCTATAAATGAAATTATTTGGTCTGCATATTCTAACCATTATCCTAATTATTGGATAATCATACAGATTACACAATATAATTTAAATGAATAAATTACTATAAATATCTTCTAATGACACCAATACTACATAAAAGGATAGCTCTAAAGGTGCATACACACGTAACGATTTTTTTGAATGATTTAACTATAACGACGTTATCGTTCAATCGTTGAAAAAAATCAACAATTCAGTTTCTGAGTTATAACAATGAACGATTATCGTTCATGCGCGTTCCCGTTTGTAGTTCATTCTGACTAACCAACTGAACAATTTTCATTAAGGGAAGTTACAAAAATCGTTTGTAGTTCAAAAAAATCATTCATTACACTTTAAAAAAATCTGACAGAAAATCGTTACGTGTGTATGCAGCTTAACAGGTAACACGATGTGTTGCAAAAGATAAGTGTGCTGGAGCAATAGCTAATGCTGTCTTTTAATAACAATCTATATCGTAAAATAAAGTGATAATGAAAAAAATACGGCAACATGTGCACGTCCGACATAAGGCGCAATGCCTCAAACACCCTGCTCCTTCCCACCCATCATGAAGACATACTCTCTCTCTGCCTGCACACGTGTATTATGCACAACACACAAAGATTATTTGTTGCTTCAAAGCAGCCACAGGCAAGTGCAATCCATGCTGGCACTGGATACAGTATGGGTGCACTCTGTGCGCATTAGGTCCAGTGTGCATCAAACAAATAACAGTGTCACCAGCGCAGCAACTGATGTAGACAGGCCTAGGGAATAGTGACGGTGAGAAGAGATGCAGGAGAGTAACCAGTGTGGGAAATAAGAAAAACAAATGAGTGCAAAGAGTTGTAGTTATAGGATGTAAGTGTAAAAAAATAATTGATATTGTATTATAAGGTAAAAATGTAAATGAGTATCAGTAGTAGAGATGGGGAATATATGTCATTGGAAACAGAGAGGAAAAAGTCCCATGCAACAGGCCACACATCGAAACTTTAGGGTCAGGATGTCAACATGTGAAATGTTGATCTTGTCTTAATGTCAACATTAGGGTTAGGCTGCAAAGGGGAGGGAGGAGGAGAGTTAGGGATAGAATACTTGCTGGAAAGCTGGAGGATCACAGATATGACCCGGAAGCCTTACTGGACCAGTTGCAGCCACCAGGAGCAGGTACAGTAAGTCACCGCTGGACCAACAGGGACGATATGTCAACATTCTAACAAGTTGACATTTCATCACTGTTTACATGATTAATATCGATATTATGAATGTCAACAACCCTTTGTAAAGTATATGCAGTACCAAGCATCTTCAACATTTGGGCAAACTACATTAGGAGAATGTTACATTACACTGCAATCTACACTGAACTTGGTACGGTGATCGAAGAAAAAGTTATCAATGGTAAGTCTGCCATAATTCTTATTTTCTCTTAAGTCCACAGGGATACCATGGGGATAGTGTTGTTTGAGTGATCCAGGCACCAAACGGTTAAGCTTTCAGCTCCCAGGATGCCACACGGTCCTCCACATATACCCCGCCCCCAGCCACAAGCAGTCAGTTCTGCAAACAAGCCCAGGTAGGTGAAGGAAAGAGGAGAAGTAAGAACAATTGTACACCAGAAACACACTCTCAGAAATGAGGGAGTCCGTGACCAAAAGAAAAATTATGAAGCCAGATGCATCAGGGTGGGTGCCCTGTGGACTTCGAAGAAAAAGGGTCATCAATAGTAAATCTACCATAACTCTTATTTTCTTCAGGGTCCAAAGGGATCCACAGGGATACCATGGAGATGTCCTAAAACAGTTCCCATAAATTTGGGGGACGCTCCTGAGCAGAAAGGAGAACTCGTCGCCCCAAAGGAAGCATCCTGAGAGGCAAAAGTAACAAAAGGTGTAAAACCTAAGAAAAGTGTTGACAAAACCACGTGGCTGCCTTGCACAATTGTTCAGCAGAAGCACCACGACTAAACGCTCACGATGGCCCCACAGACGGGTAGAATGTGCTGTCATTGTGTTTGGGACAGGGAGATCAGCCTGTGTGTACACCTGAGATAGTCATACGTAACCATTGAGCCAGAGTCCGTTAGCTGTTTGTGAAAACCATATAGCACAAAAAGAGCATCTGATATTCTAACAGAGTTTGTAGGTGCCACATATATACAGAGAGCACGAACCACATCCAGGAAGGCTTTACCTACAGAAAGGTCTTGAGACTGAAAAACTGGAACCACAATCTCTTCATTCAGATGAAAACAGGACACCTCTGTACAAGGGAGGGTTACCTAAACAGCTCTATCCCAGTGAAAATGTTTAAATGGGGAGCGACAACAAAGCGCTGCCAAATTCAGAGACACTGCATGCAGTAGAGTTAGCGAGGAGAAAAAGTGTCTTCACTGTTAACCATTTCAAATCAACAGTGTCCAGAGGTTCAAATGGAGGAGCTTGTAGCCCCTTGAGAACCAAAGATAAATCCCACAGTGCTACCGGTGGGACAAAAGGTGGCTGAACACAGAGAACCCCCTGAAAGAAATTTCTAACCTCCGGCATAGAAGCAATCTTTTTCTGGAACCAGATGGACAGTTCAGAAACCTACACTCTCAGGGTTGCCAGGCAGAGATCAAGGTCTAACCCAGCCTGGAGAAAAGAAAGCACTCAGGAAACCCTACAAACCTTAGGGTCATACTTTCTGTGGGAAAACAGTTTGCCTGCATCGATTACAAAATTTGCCAGTCTTTTGGTAGAGTAAGGTTTTTGTGCCCTAAACATCTTTTGAATCACAGAGCTGGAGAAACCTTTGGCTCTTAAGATGGAAGACTCAAGAGCCACGCCATCAAAGACAGATGGGGTAAGTCTGGTTGTAGACAGGGACCCTGCGCTAACAGATCTCGCCATACAGGAAGAGGAAACAATGTCTATGGATAGATTTCGTATGTCGATGAACCAATAACGTCTGAGCCACTAGTATTACAATCCGCCTTCCTGCTTGAATTTCCAGAGGATCCTTGGGAGGAAGGAAATCGGAGGAAAGAGATATGCCAGTTTGAAGTCCCATCTTACTGCCAGTGCATCCACAAAGGGGACTGAGGGGTCTCTGGTCTTGGACCCGTACCTGGGGACCTTGTGGTTGTGATGTGATGTCATGAGGTCTGTGTCCGGTAGGCCCTATCTGTTCACTAGGAGTTGCAAAACCCCTGGGTGAAGAGCCCACTCTCCAGCATCTATGTCCTGACAACTTAGGAAGTCCGCTTCCCAGTTGAAAACTCCTGGGATGAATATTGCCGAGATAGATGGAAGATGACGTTCTGCCCAGATCAGAATGTTTGTCACTTCCCTCATGGCTGCGTGACTTCGCGTGCCTCCTTGATGATTGAGATAGGCTACTGTAGTTGCGGTGTCGGACTGGATCTGGACTGGCCTGCCCAAGAGCAGGTCCTGTGCCATGATGAGTGCTTTGTATACTGCTCAAAGTTCCAGAATGTTTATAGGCAGATGACATTCCTGATTTGTCCATCTTCCCTGAAAGGTGTGATGACCTGTCACTGCCCCCGATATGCAAAGACTGGCATCCGTGGTGAGAAGCACCCAATTTGGAATCCAGAATGGGCGCCCTTTGTCTAGGATTATTCTTTTGTAGCCACCACGAGAGTGAGATCGAGAGACGAACCGCCAGAGTGGGAAGGATCCTCTGGGACTTTATTAGATGATACTGTCCATTCCACCGGGAGAGAATAAAATTTTTCAGAGGCCTGGAATGGAACTGAGCATATTCTACCATGTCAAAGGTGGATACCATTGACCCCAGGAACCTGCATCGCTGATAAGATGGATGCCCTTCAATTGCATAGCATTTTGCGAAATCGTAATGATAGGGCCGCAGAAACATCCTGCCAAAGAATCCAGAAATGCCCCCAGATGTACCATCCGCTGTGTTGGAGAAAGAGATTATTTCTTCCAATTGATGATCCAGCCGTGCTTCTGTAGACAGGCAATGGTCAGGTGAAGATGTGTTGTAGAAAAACTGGAGACTGTGGCAATATCAGAAGGTCATCCAGAAATGGTAGTATTCTGACTCCCCGACGCCTGAGGTAGGCCGTCATAACTGCCATTATTTTGGTGAAGACCAGAGAGGGTGTTCACAGACCGTAGAAATTATTGGTGGGATGGCGTAATAGGCACATAAAGAATATGCATCCTGAATGTCCAGAGAAGCCATAAAACACCCAGGTTCCATTGCCAAAATAATTGACCGAAGAGTCAACTTGGGTATACTGACGAACTTGTTAAGGGTTTTCAGATTTAAAATAGGGCGATGAGACCCATTTGGTTTCTGTACCAAAAATAGATTAGAATAATAATCCCTTCCTTGTTGACTCACAGAAATCAGGATTATTACCCCAGCACTCAGCAGGGAGCAAATGGCCTCCTTGAGGGCCAAGTCATTGATAGAGTCTGATGGGAGAGTTGCGCAAAACAATTTTTGGGGAGGACGCCTCCAGAAAGTGAGGGCATACCCCTGAGAGACCACTTCTTGAACCCAGGCATGTTTGATGCCAGTAGTCCACAAACAGGCGAACTCGGCCCCCCACCCTGGGATCCCCCAGGAGGAGGCCCGCCCAATCAAGTAGAGGGTTTGTTGTCTTAGAAGCTGGACATCTGGCCAGCCAGGACCTCTTAGTTTGCTGCTTGGTTGTACTGCGAGAACTAGATGGCTGGAGGAAGACTGTCCATTTGCACGTCCCTGAGAAAGGACCGAAAAGACTGCCTAGACTTCAATGTAGCTGTTGATGACAGGCCTGAAGAATTTGAAGCTACTAGAGTAGCCATTATCTTATCTAATTCTGCTCCAAAAAGTATATTCCCAAAAAAAGGTAAAGAATCCAGAGCCTTCTTTGGTCCGTATCTGCTTTCCAGGATCTTAGCCAAAGGACTCTACGAGCCACAACTAAGGCTGCCAATACCTTAAGGCGCCTACACACTAGACTATGTGCTCACGATGCGATATCGTGAGCTATTTCTCTTGAACTCTCCCCGGCACATGATATGGTGCTAAAAAGTGTCCAATCTGACTTAAAATCTATTGTGCACAAAATCTATCGCACAAAATCATGTGGATACGTCAAAATCAGGCAAATTGTGTAATATATCGTCTAGTGTATATGTACCTTTATAAGCTAGGAGCCCAGCATCTATTACAGCTCCTCCCAAATAGGAGGCCGCTTCCTGTTTGTGGGAGATATATGCCAGCTGTTCTCTGGTAGCATTTGGTAGAGTCTCTTCCAATGCCCCCATCCATTCTTCAACAGTCTTGGCTGCCTAAGCCCCAGCCATAGCTGGTCGAGTAACAGCACCAGATTATGAAAATACTGCTTTAAAACGTTTCAATTTTTCTAATCTGTAGAATCTTTAAGAGAAGATGCTGACGAAATAGGCAACATAGAGCTTCTGACTAAATGTGTCACATGGGCATCCACAGTAGGAGGGTTTTCCCATTTGTTACATTCAGAAGCTGGGAAAAAATACAACGATGCTAATCTTTTCGTAACATAGAACAGTTGATCCGGGTTACTCCATGCCTCTTCCATAAGCTCAGTGAGCTGCTCAGATATAGGGAACTCAGCTTTTACCACCTTCTGGTGTTTAAACACTGGTGCCTTCTTTCTAGGAGCTGGTTCATCATCCTGTATATTTAGGATTGATTTGACCGCCCTCACTAAAGAAGGAACATCCACTGTAGAAGGACTGTCCTCCTCTCCGGAAATAGACTCTGGAGAAGTACCCGGCGCATCATCCAATTCTTCCGATGTTGCATCTGAATTTACATGCTGAGCAGACTGATTAAAGAGATAACGTCCGCTTAGGTACCTTAGTGACTACCGGTCTGTTCACAACAGCCGACTGAGCCATATTCTGACTTGAGCGTGCATAAATATCCACCCAGGAAGGATGTATAGGAGGGGCAAACATAGCATGCTGTGGGTATCCCATTAAAGGTGTGTGGTAGTAGCCAAATGATCCACTAGCTGCGTCATCACCTGAGACAAGGACGATACCCACGATGGCTCCTTTACAGGGGCTGGTAGACTGGACTGGTGAGGTGGTTCTTTATAAAGGATGGTTTGTGTACTGTCTGTTATAAAGTCCTGAGGGGACAACTACACCAAACAGGATTTACATGAAACCAGCACAGGGTCCTCCACCTCCTGTTTCCCATTACTTCTTGATATATCAATTATAAAGGTAACAATGCAATATACTGTGAAAGCCTTCACAAATACAAGTAAATGTGAAGTACAAAGGAAAACCCCCACACCTGCAACAGAGGGATGAGGAGAAAAAAACAGTGATAGTTATAACTGACAGTCAGAAAATAAAGGCAGTAGCAACATAGCAGCTAGCAAAGTCACATACAATGCATATGTTGCCAAAGACCCTGTATCAACTACTCCAACACAAGGCTTGGTAGGATATAGAGCACCGTATACCTGACCCGAGCGAGAGGTCTACAGGGAGACTGACCCAAAACCTCCTGAGACCAAACCACTTCAGCAGAGCACCAATAGTGGACTATGAGTGTCTCATATGCACGAGGTGGGTGGGAGGAGCGACCCAGACGCAGGAAAACCTTTGATGGATGTGTCTGGGTCGGAGCTGCCGGGGGAGAGCCTACCTCCCCTAAGCTGCATCAATCGGCTGGGTACGCTGGCCTCATGGCAGCAGAAGTGCCTGCTGCTGATCTCCAGCGTCAGATAAGACCCAGGTGGTCTGGTGAGGGAGCAGACATCCCGGGTCCTCAATGCAGCGGCTTCCTCATAAGCAAGGAATTGCCTTACATGACATCTCCGTGCATCCGGTTGCAGTCTGGGCCCCAGCATCGCTGCTAGCAAGCTCTGCTGTAAAAAGCCAAAAGCACCAGAGACATAACGTCTCGGGTGATTTCGTTGTTGCGGCCCGGCGGAGATAGATGGAATCGCAGTTCGTGCGCCTTAATACAGATGCTCAGTACTGCTAATTCAAAAACATAGAAATAAAATAAAACCCAAAATAAATGCTTGGGATTGCCTGAGCAGTCCCGTTATAAAAGTGCGTCTGAATCCTGCTGCACCAAACGAACAACTGAATGCCTGTGGCCGAGGTATATGTGGAGGACAACCGTGAAGCATCCCGGGAGCTGAAAGCTTAACTGTTTGGTGCCTGGATCACTCCAACCACATTATTCCCAAGTTATCCCTGTGGATCCCTATGGACCCTGAAGAAATATATTTAATTGCTAGCCATTAAGGAATTAATGGCTCTCCCAATATCACCATACTTAATGTGCATTGAGAGCACTTAATGGGTCCTAGGTTACACCAGTTAAACGTTATTTCAAATATTAGGCTCTCCAGCTAAACTTGTAATCTTCACACTATGATTCTTTTATTTGTGCACTTAGGCACTTTGTTATGACTTATAGTCTTGCTTTCCCATGTAACTCTCGTACAGTAATGTGGTATATAAATGGTGGCCCATGACAATGTATTAGACAGGCTAGCGAGCACATGGATACAAATAGTTTCCATGCAGGCAGCTGAGTGGTACTGTACTACACTAAAAGAGGTTTATGGACTTCCAGAAGATATTTTCTTCAGAATGTCCACTTACATGTCTGTGTGCTCATACTTAGAAACATTTCCTTAGAAGTTCAAGTAAATAATTATAGGGGTGGGAATCAACTTTTTTTTCTCGTTCAGATATTTTGTGTAAATAAATTCTACATAGAGACTGGGGTTATTTTATAATTGGATATACATTTTGACAATCTGCAAGGAGTATTGTAGTCAAAGCTTATTAGGCAATTCCCTAAAGACTGGTGATCATGATATATTTTCCTTAATGGTGACTAAATCATAGTACTATTCACTAATTATCACCTGTTTAAGTAGCATTCTTCAAAGTAAGGAAGCCTTCAGCAGCTGCCAAACCGCTGTGTTAGGTATACACATATTTCCGGCCTATTCTAGTCTGGTTGCCCAGAGCACTGAATTCACAAGGTTTGGCCAATATAAATGTATTCAAAGGTTAAGTACGCGTACATACCTGCGTTAAATATAAGTATCCAGCATTGTAATGGATGTTGTGTCATTCACACAGAACAAGGCGCAGTTATGGTACAGCAAGAAATTGCTCTCCAGGTGTTTGATGTAAATTTATACTGACAGTGTGTGCTCACCAAAATGGCTAACCTGCCGCAAAGGAAACTGGGAAGTGGTGTGGTTTGTTTTTATATTTTAACTTTTTTTTGAATAGGTCATAAAATGAGATCAGCCACCGTGGTTCCATTTTATTGGGCAATTGTGAGCAGGTTGGCAAACCACTGCCCAGTATTTGGTTATTAAAACTACAATTTCTTCACATCCATATCAGACTGTTCAAACATGACAAAAAGTACCCCCGACCCCCACTGATCAATGCAGAGTACAGAATATATGTCCAAATGCCAGTAGTTCTAGATTTTAAAATTGGAGTCTTATACTACAAACCTGTTATCTAAGGTGGCCATACACAATCAGATAAGACTCACCAATCAGACAGACAGACCAATCAGACATGATGAAACAGTTAATGTCCTTGCCATACACTGCCTGTCTGACGTTAAGTACTTGTATATCCATGGCCAGATTAAAGCACAAATTATTGCATGCGACGGGCATACTGGAAGATTTTTCATAGCCGACAGACCAATAACTAGTGCTCAGTTGCAGCCACATATTGAGCAATTATCTGCCCGGTCAGCTGATTGGCTGATCGGGCCAATAATTGCACTGTATAGCCTCCTTTATAAACCCATTTTTTTCTCCTTTCACCCTTTAAACAATGCAAAGGCAACATCTGTCCAGGTCAGTCTAAGGAGGAAGTCACTACTTTGTGTTGTCCATTTACGTTATTCTAATTAGAAACATCAAATTTGACAGCAGATAAGAACCACTTGGCCCATCTAGTCTGCCCTTTTTTACCTTTTGGTAACCTCAATCCTTTTGTGATCCTCAGTTCTTTGTAAGGATATTCTTATGCCTATCCCAAGCATGTTTAAATTGTTCTACTGTCTTAGCCTCTACCACCCCTGATGGGAGGCTATTCCACTTATCTACTACCCTTTCTGTGAAGTAATGTTTCCTCAAATTTCCTTTGAATGTACCTCCCTCCAGTTTCAGTGCATATTCTTGTGTTCTTGTACATCTCTTCTTTTGAAGAATGTCTCCCTCCTGCACTTTAAAACCCATGATATATTTGAAAGTTTCTATCATGTCCCCCATTTCCCTTCTGTGCTCCAGACTATACATATTGAGATGTCTTATACCCCTTTTACACCAAAATCCTGGGTCCGACCCTGGAATTTGAACACTGGTCAATCCCGGGTCGAACTCTGCTTCAGACCCCGTTTACACTGCAACTCGACCCGGGTTATTCCCGGGTTTGCCCCGTTCACACAGAACCCGGGTAATCCCTGCTTTTCCCTATAGATGTCATTAAAAATTGACTTTTTTAAGGGCTGACAAAGATGAGGTCACAAAAGGCAACAAAAGAAGGGGTGGGGACTGCTTACAGCATTGCAGCAATGATGGCAGGCGGAGCACATGTGGGTATTCCCGATGTCCTCACTGTTTTCAGCTTTCTGTTGATTTCAGCAACAGAGTTGGATGCAGCTTTTTATGATGTGGCACCTTGTGCAGGGTTCGAGGAGGAGAGTGCAATTCTTGGCTGAGAGGGCCAGATTTCGACGCCAATATTTGCGCAGGAGGAGAGCACTGATTTCAGAAAACATCACCACCATGATGAGATTGACCACGATGAGAAATCGAAGAATGTGGGCCAGAGACCGCCACCATGGAGAAGCTTTCATGCTGACTGTAGACGCTTTCCAAGTGGAGCAGTGGCTGGAACACTTTCAGATGTCGCGTGCCACCTTTTACTATATATTGGAATTACTGGCACTAGCACTGATGATGCAGACCACCAACTACCGAAAGCCCATCACCCCAATCAGGAGATTAGCCATTGCACTCTGGTGGTATGCTACCCCCGGAGAGTACCGCACAGTCTCCTATTTGGTGTCGGGATTGGCACAGTCTGCAAGATCATTTACCAGGTGACGCGGGCATTAGTGGATACTCTGTACCAGCGCTTTATCTCCTTGCCAGAAGGACAGCACCTAGATGAAGCCATCCAAGGCTTCCTCAGGAGTGGGTATCCGCAGTGTGCTGGTGCCATAGCCGGGACCCACATTCCCATCATCGCCCCCCATGAAAACCCTGTGGATTATTATAATCGTAAAGGGTGGCATTCCATTATTCTTCAAGCTGTTGTGGACCACCGATACTGGTAAGTAAATTT
Organism: Taudactylus pleione; assembly: GCA_031769625.1. Classification (NCBI taxonomy): domain Eukaryota; kingdom Metazoa; phylum Chordata; class Amphibia; order Anura; family Myobatrachidae; genus Taudactylus; species Taudactylus pleione. The sequence goes on along the minus strand of JAUIMM010000025.1, from coordinate 41,383,971 downwards.
GTACAAATTATTATTTCATATCTACTTTTATTTTATGTTTTTTGTTGGTAGAATACTTTTTTTTTTTTTTTACAGATGTTTTCATAGGCTGGCCTGGACGGGCACATGACGCCAGAGTACTAGCCAACTCTGACTTGTACAGCATAGCAGAGGAAAAGCGGGGTGGATGGCTTTTCCCTAGAGAGGTAAGAATATATGGTCCTTTTTCTCTTTATGTCCACTATTCTTATGTGCTTTAGCAAAATATGAAGTGTGAAATGGTGCGGAATGCATGATATTCCAAAGTATTTGCCAACATATATATTGTGCTATAAAATACATGAAATTTTTGAAACCTACTTGACCACCATATGAATACACCTTATGCCACTTCTCATTATAGTGACCATATTTTTTGTTTAACAGAAATCGGTGACCGTAGATGGCGTGGAGGTCCCGGTCCCTTTGAAGCATTGGCTAATGAAGGGTTATACACAACATGTACAGTTGTCCCCGGAAAAGGTCACCTACACTCACAGCCTTAGCTCTGCCCGGATGGCTGTGGAAAATGCTTTTAGACGTCTAAAAAGGACGTTGGCGCTGTCTCATGAAGAGGAATGATGTGGACCTAAAAATCATGCCCTATGTAGTAGCAGCCTGCTGCATACTGCATACCATTTGCAAAATTCAAAAGGACCACTTCCTTCCCGAGTGGAATGTGGAGGACACTGAGGTGGGGGGCATTACAAGTGATGCAGTAAGCTACGTGGGGGAGCATGAGGACAGCGCCGAGCTCATCCGGGCCACCATTTCCACAAACCTTCCCTTATTGATTTAAAATGAAAAGGCAAAATTTGATATTCCAAACATGTTTTTGGTTTATTTGGTGTTAAAGTTTTTTTTTTTTTTTTTTTACTTTAGCCATGTGCATATATTGTGTTTTTTAATAGAACAGTTTTAACACATTCTCAGATTGTAGAAAAAGTACAAAAACAGTATAAAACATATGACAAACATCGTATGCCCAGTATAAAAAAAAAAAAGTGCCTTATAGATCCCTGCGGGCAAAACAATATACTATAAAAGTAATAAAAAAAATGAAAAGTGCCATCACACAATAAACATGATAATTTTAGCCACACAATATAAAAAAACAAAACTAAAATAGAACATGTACCGGTTGGTACAACGATAAAATATTTAAAATGGCCATGTTTACGGCAATTGCCTATACACTGTATACTATGGTGACTCTTGGTTTGTTTGTGTTGTGTTAGGGTTAGTGCTAGGGTTGTAATAATTGGGCCCCATATTGGACTGCCCAAATCTATGTTCTGGGTACACTGGGGCCTGTGGTAATGCCTGTGTTTGGTTTGGATAGCCACGACCAAATGTGATCTAAAAAAACAACATCTGTCTCTCTTGCATATCCATTAATTGCCTCATAAATGACTGCTGCATTTCCCTTTCGGACTCTAGAAACCGATCCAATCTAGCATCCTCCTGCCTCTGAATATCGGCATCCAATTCACGGAGATGCTCCACGATCACAGAAGTCATCGCTCTAGCCGCTTGCTCCGACCTGTTGAACTTCTTTCTGGGTGGCACATTGTAGACTGCAAAGGGGAGAAACAAAAAAAATATATATAATATGCACTGAGCCGACAAAGATAGCAGTGGTGTTTGCGTACATGTGCTTGTGGCCTTCTATCTACCTGCACGCTAGCAACACTATGCAACAGTTACCCTTTGGATTTAAGTGAATGTAGTGTGTGTGTGTAATGTGGGTGTTTTTATTTTTTTAAATACTTACTATTAGCGCGTAGCGGAGGGGTCTTTTTAGGGGGCGCAGTCTCTGAGCTTGTCTCAACTACCTCATCTATGGTGGAAGCGATACTGTCAGCATTCACAGATGAATCCATCCTGTCAGCATTCACAGATGAATCCATCCCACTACTTTCTCCAAGCTCATCGGTCAGTAGGAGCTGTGATGTTGGTCTGCTTTGCGAGGACGGCAGGGTAACCTGTGTAGCAGGTACCTCTTGACTATCCTCCTGCTGGCTGGAGCAGGATGGCGCAATTGAGGACAGTGCTATGGGGTTTGAAAGCGCTGTATTTCCAAAAGCGCTGTAGCACAATTGGTAATGCACCCATTCCTTGCGGCCTGCACCACTTTTGTTGCGGTTATGATCGTGCACTTTAGTGAACTGCTTACGCAAGGCCTTCAATTTATTGACCACTTGCTGCTGCATGCGTTTTATCCCTCGGGACTCCAGCATCTGGGGTATATTGTGGTACACTACTGCATCTTTCACTGTGCCGGTCATCTGGCATTTAATTTCTTCCTCCGCCCTGATGAGCAGTAGCTCTCGGATATCGGCATCGGTCCAGTTCGATGCAGCACACATGCTGCTGTAGTAACAGGGTGTGGCTCAGGCTGCTGTTATGGCTGTGTATCAGCCTGCATTTGGAGCTGCTGGTCAAGCTGCAGTTCTGACTGTGGCAGCCTGTGTATCAGCCTGCATTTTGTGGGAGCTGGTCAGGCTGTGGTTCTGACTGTGGCAGTCTGTGTATCAGCCTGCGTTTTGTGGGAGTTGGTCAGGCTGTGTGCAGGTTAGGCAGGCAAGTAATGGCTGCGTGTGCATCTCTCTGCAGGGCCCTGACAAATGACATCATCTGCCAGCGCCCCAGAAGCTCCAATCAGCTAATAGCAGAATGTAGCATAGTAAAATAATCAGGGTAGCACCCGTTCACACTGCCGCATGACACGGGAACAACCCGTGTTCAACCCTGCTCTCAACCCGAGTAAGATTCCCGGGTAAATTAACCCGGGAAATTTTTCTGGAAGCCGTTCACACAGAGCATCGACCCGGAAATAACCCGAGTTATTCGGTTGGTGTAAAAGGGGTATTAGTCTTTCCTGGTAAATTTTGTGATGTAGGCCATGAACAATTTTAGTTGCCCTTCTTTGTGCAGTCTCTAATGTATTGATATCCTTCTGGAGATGTGGCCTCCACCTATACAGTGGCATTACCACTTCTTTCTTCCTGCTACTGATTCATCTCCCTATGCAACCAAGCATCTGACTTGCCTTTCTCATTGCTTTGTTACAATGCTTACCTGCCTTTAAGTCACATGAAAGTGACCACTCCACTAGTCTACCTAGATCCTCCTTCATTTGTCTTACCCCTCCAGGTGTGTCTACCCTGTTGCTTATTTTTGGGTCATCAGCAAAAAGGCATACTGTACTGTCCCTTTAATACCATTTGCACCATGTCACCAACAAATATATTAAAAAGCACTATTCTAAGTACAGAACCTTGGGGTACACAATTCCCTCCTGAGACTGCACTCCATTTACTACAACTCTGTTTCCTATTCTGCAACCAAGTTCTTACCCATTTAACCATCTTAGAATCCAGTCCCAAGTTTTCAAGTTTATTTATCAGTCTGCGATGTGGTACCGTCTCAAAAGCCTTACTAAAGTCTATATAAGCTACATCTACGGCCCCTCATTGATCTATTACTTTAGGCACCCAGTCAAAGAAAAATCAATAAAATGTGTTTGGCATGATCTCCCCCCTAGTAAACCCATGCTGTTTGGGATCCTGTCAATTGTTGGATTTGAGATATTCCACAAGTCCGTTTTTTTTTTTTTTTTTTTTTCATACTACTGATGTAAGGCTCACTGGTCAGTAGTTACTTGCCTTTTCCTTGCTTCTACTTTTGTGCAGTGGGATTACATTTGCTCTTTTACAGTCCTCTGGAATTTCTCCTGTAGCTAGAGGCTGATTGAATAATTCAGTTAATGGTGTTACCAGCACCCCTTTAAGTTATTTTAGTATCGTTGGATGTATCCCATCTGGCCCCATTGATTTTTCCACTTTGTTTTGTCAGTTCTGTTAGGACCTTTTCCTCTAAGTATACTACCTCATGTAAATCCTTGCAACTTAACTGTGACCCCCTTTCCCTCTCCTTCTGTAGTAAATACCGAGAAAAAATAAACATTTAGATGATCTGCTATGGCCTTGTCTCCCTCCATAAGACTCTCACTGTCTGTCTTCATTCTTATTATTCCACCATTTGATTTTCTTCTTTCATTTATATACAGGTTGAGTCTCCCATATCCAAAATGCTTGGGACCAGGTGTATTTTGGATATCGGAATATTCCGTATTTTGGAATAATTGCATACCATATTAAAATGTCTTAGGTATAGGGCCCAAATCTAAACACAGAATGCATTTATGATTTCTATACACCTTATACACACAGCCTGAAGGTAATTTTATGCAATATTTTCAATAATTTTGTGGCTCAAAGTTTGTGTACATGCATGAAATTTATTTATGTGTCATATACACCTTATACACAGAGCCTATAGGTCATTTTATACTTTATTTTTAATAATGTTGGGCCTTAAACAAAGTTTGTGTACATTGAACTGTCAAAAATCAAAGTTTTCACTATCTCAGTATTGCTAAAAATATTCCGTATTTCTAAATATTCCGTATTTTGGAATATTTGGATATGGGATACTCAACCTGTACTTAAAATGGCCCCTTTACTTACTGACTGGGCCATTTTCTCTTCAACCTGTGCCTTTGCTAATCTGATCACATTCTTGGCCTCCTTCTGAGTCTGTTTAGATTTCCTAAAAGCCCTCTTATTGGCTTTCACACAAGCAGATACTTCTTTTGTGAACCATACCGGCTTCCTTTTCCATGTGACTTTCATAACTCTTTTTATACAAAGGTCTGTTGCTTTCAGTATTGTACCTTTTAATTTTCCCACCTTTCCTGCACTCCTTCCATGTTCCTCCAATCTGCCAATGACTTGCTTTCACATCTCTCCAAAATCAGCCTTCCTAAAATCTAACACCTTTGTTTTTGTGTGGCATGAGTCGGACCCTGTCTTTATACTAAACCATACTGCTTGATGGTCACTGGATCCTAAATTATCTCCAACAATTACATCTAATATCCTATCGCCATTTGGGAGTATGATGTCTAGTATATAATCTTTGCGAGTGGGTCCCCCTCACAAGTTGCTTGAGGGATGCTCCCTGCAAGGCATTTAGGATGTCCCCACTTCTAGTGGAACTTGCAAATGAGCCCTCCCAATTTACGTCTGGTAGATTAAAGTCTCCCATGATTATAACCTCTCCTTTTAAAGTAATTTTAGTGATGTCTTGCAAAAGGTTCCTGTCCAGTTCCTCCCCCCGGCCTGATAGTCTGTAGATCACCCCAGTGCGAATAATGTCCTTCTGCCCTGTTTCTATGGTCACCCGAAGGGCCTCAGTTTTTGCTGCAATATTTTGTATTGAAGAAGTTTTCATGTTGTTTTTCACATACATTGCTACCCCTCCTCCAATGTTTCCCATTCTGCCTTTTCTAAATAAATGTAAAATAATTATGAACCCATTGATCATCCTTCCCCATCTGGTAAAGCCCTTTCACTTAAGCTCACTTACCTGGCTACATTAAATGGGGAAAGGGAAATATAGTGAACTTCATGGCCACATCTTACATGGTACAGCATTTATATAATCAAAATCAGTTACAAAAGTTTAAACATATTAGCCATTTTCGATCTAGGGTTCTAAAATTAGTGATAGTTCTGATTCTGCTATCACGGGTCCAGGAGTAAAATGTCTTGAATACACTGAAATTTTCAATCTCACATTTGTTTGGGTGAAGTGGTTTAGCTTTAAATACAGATCTATTCTAAAGCCAAATGGCTACTGCCATCACTACACATATCAAACGAAGATGGTTAAGCTAATGAACAGTGACTATTACTAATCTTTATTTATAAGTGCCAACAAATTACGCAGTGCTGTACATTGAGGGGTCTTAATGCAAATAATAGCAAAAAAAAAAGTGAAACACAAGGTTAAGATGGCAAACAAGCTGCCATATTCTAAATTTCTGCTTAGAATAATCATTGCCTTTTGATGTACAGGATGGTGAGGTACCTGTATGAAGCTAGTACTGAAAAAAAATTTGCAAAAACACCCAAAACATTTTTCTTTCAAAAACAGTGCAACAGTATCTCTAAAAAGGTGTTTTACAATACATGCCCTGTAGTGCTTTGAATAATAAAGAAAAAAAAAAAAAAAAACAAAGGATTGTAGCTCAAACAATACTCTGATGCACTGTGTACCTGTTTCCCTGGTTATGTAACAAGTGCAGTGTTTTAGAGGTGCTGCCTAATAGTGCTGTTGTGCAAACAAACAGAGGAAATAAAATACATTTGTAAAGTGAAAAATGTGGTGTAACATACATACATACATATATATATATACATATATATATATATATATATATATATATATATATATATATATATATATATATATTTACCACAACATTTTCCACATCATCTTACAACATACAATAAGAGCATATCTGGCAACTGGTGTTCTAAGTGCAACTTGTAAATTAAAACCTGTGTTTTCCAAAGGTTTTGCACTATATTTTGTGTTCTATTTTATGCCTTCCTGAACCTGTGTAATTGAGTTTGCACAGTGGAATGAGAGACATGTTTTACAGATTATAAAAAACAAAAAGAAGAAAAGCAATCCTGTATTCTAGCTGGCTGCACAGATGAATAAAGTTTTGCTTTAAAGGCAACTACTTCTTATTAAGGATTCAGGTCATTTTATTAATGATTATTATATATTTTTTTTTATCGGTGACATTTACACTCTTTGGATTGTGGTATATAGAGTGTATTTGACTTTTGGTACAACTCCGTGTTTTAATTTGAATTACAAAATAGGCTGGTTCCTACTCTGCCTATAGGCCACGTGCCTTTTAGAGACCCTGCGACAACAGATCAAAATAATATTTGATCTTAAAAGAACATCAGAAATCAAGCTTTCTTAAATGGTTTCCAAAAGATAGAAAAGATCAACTCAAAGAAATTAAAACGTTATTCTCTATAGAATATTTAATGTAAACTGTTTTAATGTGATTTACCCACACGCTACTTAGTACAATGTTATCCCACTAGAGCACCCGCACAAGACACCTTGAGAAACAAAGCTTTCTTTGAGATAATAAACTAGGGGGGCCCGAGATTTTGACTGCTAGGGGCCTCCACAGGATTTAATCTGGCACTGGGTCTGGCTATATTAACGAAAACAGACTCCATTTCGGAGAGCAGATTTTTATTTATTTATTTTTAAGAAAGCAAATTAAAAGAAATCTATTGAAAAAAAAACTGCCTGGTAGTTCTAAAATTACAACAACGGCCTATAGAAAACACTTAATACCTGTACAAAGTTTAGGTTCGTGCCAATTCAGCTGGCTTCCCAGGCAGTTACATGTTTGGCCACATTCAAGTAGCATACTTTGCTTTATCTATCTGGTACAGGACTAACTGTATTGACACAAAAAATATGAAATTGTATAGCATGCATGAAGGTCTACCATATGTAGAATTTTGTGTAGAATTTTGAGGACAAAAAAGAATATTACATTTTGGAATAAGGCTGTAACATAACAAATTGTGGAAAAAGTGAAGCGTGAATACTTTCTGGATGCACTAAACCCCCAAAATATTTTTGTTCCGTGAATGGGCCAAATAAAAGATCCGAAACGTTGGAAAGCATGGGCTGTTTTATCGGACTTAAACTAGGATTGTTAGACCGTGGAGTGCCATCCTTGCTGTATGCGTGTATAGAATATTAGACCAGATAAACATTAACAGAATGTGCCGTTTTCTACACGGTCTAGTTTTTAATTCCAATCAAAAATCTAATTCTCAGAGTATATGGCGAGGAGAAGCTTGGAGTAGGCAGCAATTTGCCGACTCTCCTGCTAAATTCCTGTTATACCCCTTTTACATTAAAATCCCAGGTCTGACCTGTGACCAGTCAGATCCCTATTAGACTGTGGCTGCAACCTGGGTTATTTTCGGATCGGCGCCATTTATACTGTATGTGCATGCAGTGGTTCTCTCCTCCCAGCATTTAAAGATGACATCTCAAAGCACCAGGGATCCACGTCTTCCTATGCTGTGAATGGGACCCGGGTCACCCATTCACATTGCAGTGTTACACAGGTTGTTCCAGTGTTCAATACTGCTCGATACCCAGGTTGGATAACCGGTAATACAACCCTTGCCCCCTTTACACTGAGCCGCAACCCAGTTTGACAAGGCAATAACCCGGGTTATTTGGCCACTATAAAAAGGGGTCCCTTGACCACCGGATCCTGGAACCTCCAGAAATTTTTCACAGGGATGGGGATATGGGCCCCAATGCATAAGTCCTGGTATCCTTCTTAATAGAATCACAGTGACAGCTAACATGCTTCAACCTGTATATGGGTCTTCCTTAAGGAAGACCCATATACAAGTCGAAACGCGTCCGGAGGTTCAAGGGTCTGGTGGTCAAGGGGCCCAGTGTCTACTTATCTTGTATGAACAGCTTTTACAGTATGTACCCAATTTTGGGTTTTTATTATTGAAGTTTTGTCATTAATGTTATGAATTTATTTGAAACATATTAATGACTATGCCTATATATTAGGTAATTCATATTAACACTGCATGCCTATGTGCCAGGTAACTTTTCACTACACCATCTGTTTATTGTTTTAATACAGGGATTGTCACCCAAAGGGTACCCAGTTTGTGTATTGAAGCTCCCTCTTTGGTTCTCATCAGTGATGGTTCACTTAGGTTACCTTAATATCCCAATTGCACCATATTTAGTCCAAAATCCACTTTATATCCTCCATCTGGATGTTTCCCCTCCAAATTGACTATCGCGGGGTTTGCACTCCTGCCTGCCGATTTATTGAAGGCTGACTGGTGCTTCCCTGAATACTCCCTGTAGCTCTGCATGGCCGGACTCTTCTGTATACTGAGACCTGGTGTTTCTGCCTCCGGCTTCTGTAGCTGCCTAATGGTGCGGCACTTACCTGCTGGATTTCTTCTGACCTTTGACTGTATTCTGGGGTCCTGCCTCCGGCTCCCGCTGTTAGCCTTCTCTTTGGTTTCCATTTGCCCGCTTCTGTACTTGAGGCGTGTGAAACGCAGACCGCAGTCATCTTGTTGCTGTGGCCCCTCCTGCCATCTCGTCACCTGTCTTCTAGCTGTTCTTGGACTCCTGGACTGTGAACACACTCCACTGCTGGTTCGGTAGCCCCTGTGGTGATATTTACTTACCTGTTTCCTCAGCTAAGATCAGTCTGTTGGTCTCCAGTAATCCTGCTATTTGATACTCTGGACCTGACTTCCGTTTCACATATAGCGCCTGTTTTTCGAGATTCTGGATCTATCCGTGGCTGCAAACCTCAAGGATGGATAGCTCTTTGCATCAGAACCTTCAGGATCTTAATGCCTCTACTCAGAGGCTTCTCAGTAAGTTTGGAGACCTGCAAGTGGATATAATTTCTCCCTGCTTTGCACCTTGGAATATTTGTGAATGGGCTGGGATGGATGTGCCTCCGATTTTTGCATGTGCAGACCTGGATTTAACCTTCCCAATGGCTATGGACAGAGTTTGCCAACTACTGTATGTAATTCCTGGGAGTTTTGAGTTTGTTGTGGCTTGTTAAAATATCCATTCTCCAATTCTGTTGGATGTGCGGAGGCTCCGAGATTTGTCATTAAAGGACTTTATGTGCTTTTCTGCTGGTCCTCGGGTGGACTGGGGCAGGACTATTCCTCTGTTCTAATCCTTACATATGGCTTAGACCTGGCCAGACTAGTTTTTTGCAGTTTCTGATTTTATTTTTCTCTCTTTATATTCATTGTGTGTGATAACCTAACATTCTGAATGGGAGAATCTCCCATTTCTTATGAGCTGAGCCTAGCCTAGGGTCATTTAGTTCATTGCCCGTCATTTTTGTAGTTTCACCATCCTTTATTTGGGCTGGTGGGGAGGTTTGTAGGTCGTTAGTGTAGTTTGGGGGGGGGGGGGTGATAGGTATACTTGAATTCCAAGACACCCAGGTTGGGGTTTGGTTAAACAGGGTGGGGGGTTATGGGGAGGTTAGCTATGTTTGTTCACTTGGTATTCTGGCAGATGCAGCTAGTTTTAGATTTTAAGTAACTTTTTTTTGCTTTGATGTGCGGTTATTATATCTAGGTTCTGTACTAGCAGTGTTTTGTGTAATCAGTTTTTGCTTATTTTGTATTTTGACTCCTTGCTGTCTTATGATATTACCTATGCAGCATTTGCTTTTCCATACCTGCTACATATATTTTATTTTCGTTGTATGGTTGTACTCGAAGCATAAGAGGTACTCGATTAGAAAACAAAAAACATTTACAAAACAAGAAAAAAAAATCTCTCATTTGCAGGTCAAATATTAATATATATCTTGTGGATATGTAGAGTTTTGCTTGACCTATGCTTAAACATCTTCAATGAATTCAAGGGGGATATCCAATTCGATGCGATAACCCGTTTCCACCCATAAACCCGCGGTCACGTGGTACAATTTTCGTGAGAGAACTTTTCTCCCTATCCTAATACATGTATTTAGAGAAAACTTTTCCGCCACAGAATTTTTCTCCAATTTTTTTTTTTTCGAGAAAAGAAACCTCCATAGTAAAACACTAACTTTTCACAGAAAAGCTATTGAATTACATATGAGCAAAAAATTTTCAGGGGTTTGGGCTGGTTGCATCAGCGATTTCTTTTCACCACCTCTGAGCAGGTGATAAGTTGTGCAAAACCCCCAATTTTGGCTAAAAATTTCAATACTTCGTGCAGAACCACTGGCACAGCCTACTTAATGACTAATTAGGCAAAAATAATTTTTTAATTAGTCTAATTTGAATAATGACATGTCATTTTTGGGGTGAAAGAGCAGGAAAAGGAGAGTTATGGTAAAACTTACCTACGTTAACTCTTTCTTCGAAGTCCATAGGGAGACATTGGGGTGTAGGTGGGACCTGGAGGACTGTAACCAACAGCAAAGCTTTTCAATCCCAGGATTCTCCAGTCCTTCCCCTTATACCCCGCCCACAGCCTGAGTGCACTTCAGTTTTGTTAACAAGCCCAAGGCAGCAGCAGGATAGGAGAGAAGGAAGACTGGTACACAGAGGAATCACACTCTCACACAGAGAAGGAAACAAGTGACCAAGAGAATAAACCCATAGAAGCCAGGTGCATCGGGGCAGGTGCCCTGTCGACCCTATGAACTTCGAAGAAAGAGTTAACCAAGGTAAGTTTTACCATAACTCTCCTTTTCGTCTTCAGGGTCCATAGGGTGACATTGGGGATTTCCCAAAGCAGTTGTTCAAGGGTGGAAACACTCCAAAGCTGATAGAACCCTACGCCCGAAGGAAGCATCCTGAGAGGCAAAGGTATCAAAGGCATAAAACCTGAGAAAGGTGTGGACAGTAGACCAGTCTGCCTTGCATAGCTGTTTAGCTGAGGCACCACGCCGGTTTACCCACGAGGGACCCACAGAGCGAGTAGAATGAGCAGATATTGAAGCCGGCATAGGAAGGCCTTGTCGTCGTGTAAGCCTGTGAGATACTCATGCGAATCCATCTGGCCAGAGTCTATTAGCTGTCCATCCCTTCTTGTGGAATCCATATAGGACAAAGAGGGAGTCCGATTTCCTGATGGAAGTAGTGCGGTCCACGTAGGTCTTCAGAGTACAGACCACATCCAATGAGGCCTCACCTGCCGAGAGGTCTGGTGAATTGTCGGAACCACAATTTTCTCATTCAGGTGGAAGCGAGAAACAGCCCTGTCCTGATGAAATATTAAAAAGGGGGTGCGACATGAAAGCGCCCCTAAATCTGATACATCAACAGGCAGATGTTATAGCCAGAAGAAAGTCTTTGCAGTGAGCCACTTGACATCCACTGATTCTAGGGGTTCGAATGGAGGTTCCTGAAGTGTTTGGAGCACCACTGACAAATCCCATGGAGCCACAGGAGGAACAAAGGGAGGTTGTATATGTAGAACACCTTGCAGGAAGGTGTGAACATCCGGTACAGGAGTAATTCTGCACTGAAACCAGATAGACAAAGCAGAGACCTGCACTTTCAGAGATGCAAGGCGGAGGCTTAGATCCAGTCCAGCCTGAAGAAAGGCAAGAATTCGAGAAACCTTAAAGACTTGCAGGTCATAGTTTCTTGGAGCACATCATAGGAAATACGTATGCCATATTCTGTTGTAAATCCTGGCTGAGGCCGGTTTACGTGCTGAGCATGGTCTGGACCACAAAGCTGGAGAAACCCTTAGCCGTTAGGAGGAATGTCTCAAAAGCCAAGCCGTTAAAGACAGATGGGCTAGGTCCGGATGTAGGCATGGACCCTGAGACAACAGGTCGACTCTTAGAGGAAGGTCTATGGAGAGTCTTTGAAGATTGGAGTACCAATGGCGTCTGGGCCAAGCCGGAGCCATGAACAGGACTGTGCCACCCCTCCTGTCAAGTATGGATATTGGAGGGTAGAGATATGCCAAATGGAAGTTCCATTTCACCAACAATGTGTCTATGAAGGCCACGTCGGGGTCCTGTGTTCTGGCTCCATAAATTGGAAGTTTGTTGTTGTGTCTTGAGGCCATGAGATCCACTTCCGGAAGACCCCACTTGCCCACTAGAAGCTGAAAGACTACTGGATGTAGAGACTCTTCTCCTGCATGCACGTCGTGACAGCTGAGAAACATCGGCTTCCAATTGAGAATCCCTGGGATGAAAATTGCAGAGATGGCTGGGAGATTGCTTTCGGCCCATGTGAGAATGTGGGACACTTCTGTCATTGCTGACTGACTTAGAGTGCCCCCATGGTGATTGAGGTAGGCTACCGCCGTGGCGTGGTCGGACTGAATTTGTACTGGCCTGTTTTTCAGAATATTCTGAGCCAGAGTGAGAGCTCTGTAGATGGCTCGAAGTTCCAGGATATTGATTGGTAACACTGCCTCGACTAGGGACCATCGGCCCTGGAAGGAGTGCTGGCCAGTTACTGCGCCCTCACCCTTTTAGGCTTGCATCCGTGGTGAGGAGAGCCCAGTCCGGGATCCAAAAGGGACAACTCTTGTTCAAATGGGAAGTCTGTAGCCACCAGGTTAGGGACAGGCGAACCTCTGGGGGGAGGCTCATCGTCTGGGAATTGAGCAGATGGGCAGCCCGCTCCACCTGGAGAGGATCAGGTGTTGTAGGGGCCTGGAGTGAAACTGGGTGAACTCCACCATGTCAAAAGGTGGACACCATTGATCCCAAGGCCTGCATTGCAGAGTGAATTGACACTCGGCGCTTGTGGAGCAGTCTGCATAGTCTGTGCTGTATTATTGAAATCTTGTTCGCTGTTAGGAAGATTCTCTGAACTCGAGAGTCCATGAGGGCTCCCAAATGTACCATCCTTTGAGATGGTGTTAGTGAATTTTTTCCAGCCAACTGTGCGTTTCAAGAAAGGCAATGGTTGTAGTCGTTGAAGAGTCTCTGGGGAGAAGGCTAACAGCAAGAGATCATCCAAGTATGGGAGCAGTTTGAGCCCATAATGGCAAAGAGGCAGACATAACTGCAATGATTTTGGTAAAGACCTGGGGGGCCATTGAAAGGCCGAACGGCAGAGCCTGAAATTGGTAATGTTGCAGTCGTACAGCAAATGGACTTATTATGGATGAGAAGGCGCTATAGGTACATGTAGGTAAGCCTCCTGAATGTCTAAATACCATAAAATCCCCAGGCTCCATAGCTAGAATAATGGATCGGAGGGTTTCCATACGAAACCTGGGCACCCTAATAAAACTTGTTCAGAGATTTAAGGCTGAGAATAGGCAGATGAGACCCATTGGGCTTCTGAACGAAGAAAAGGGTAGAAAACTAGCCTTGCCTTGTGAGAAGGAAACCAGAATTATTCCTCCTCAATTCAGTAGACTGAATGGCTTTTTGGAGCAGCAGGGCCTTGGTTGGGTCTGATGGAGGTCATGTGCAAAAGAACTACTGGAGAGGGTCACCTCAGGAATGAGACGGCGTATCCATGGGAGACCACTTCCCTTACCCAGGCATCTGATGTGGTTTGATGTCAAGCCTGGGCGAATTGAAGAAGTCGGCCTTCCACCCAAAGAGCCCCCAGGGAGAGGCCCGCCCAGTCAGGCTGTAGGCTTGCCCTCAGACTTGGCAGGTGGACGTCTAGTAGCCCAGACATGTTTGACCCTAGGCTTGAAGGCCTTGGTTGATGTCATGGAAAAGACTGACCCTCAGCTTTTCCTCGAGGGTGAAAGGACCGAAAGAATGACGTCTAAGGCTTTGTATTATATGCAGGGGACAGGAATGCCGTCTTGTTAGCCGCCAAAGTAGTCTCAATTTTATCCAATTCTGGACCAAATAGGATGTCTCTTGCATAAGGCAGAGACTCTAGAGCCCATTTTGATTCTGAATCTGCTTTACAGGAACATAACCAAAGAACACGGCGGGCCACTACCGAAGTGGCAGATAGCCTGAAGGCCAGGAGAGTCGGATCCATGGCTGCTTCACCTAAGTAGGAGGCTGCATCTCTAATGTGAGATATGTAGGACAGCTGTTCCCTCGAAACATCAGGGGGAAATAGTCTCTTCTAGGGCCTCTGCCCATCTCTCAATGGCATTTGTTGGGGTGGCAGCACAGACGTCCGGAGGAGAGTCTGGTGCTGCTTGCCCGTTATAGTACGAAACTAAATTAAATCATAAAATAAAAGCTTGGGCTGCTTAATGCAGCCCCCTGTTATAAAGGTAGTCCAGCTCCTGCCGGACACCAACGAAACTGAAGTGCCCTCAGGCTGTGGGCAGTGTATAGGGGGAAGGACCTGAGCCATCCTGGGTTTGAAAACCTTTGCTGTTGGTGTCCGGTCCTGCAGGTCCCACCTATACCCAATGTCTCCCTGTGCAGCTCTATGGACCCTGAAGAAAATAGGTTAATCGATGTGGTCAGGTATGTGAGGGTGCTGTATGAGTAGGGATAGGTGTATTTAAGAGTGCATGTGGCTGTGAGAGGTGTATTTTGAAGGTTTTTACAAGTGGCTTAAAATGACCCAAATATATACTTATATCCATTTTGATGCACCCCCAATTTAAATAGAAAATTCATTTTGCAAGAAAACACACATGAATATACTAAAGTGGACTAAACATTTTCAGGGAAAATTTAGCAATGTTGGGAACTGTGTAGGCAAACAATGGAAACGCGCTGGACAAAATAGTACAAGGCCTATGCCCCAGTAGCCCCTACATAGTGCGATAAGTTCTCACTCCCCAATCGCACGATTGGTCTGTATTCAGGAGATCTTTATAGAAGCTCCCTTGCAATTGGAAACTACAAACCGAAAGTTGTTTTCTTGCGACATCCACGAAAACGAAATTAATCAGGAGAATAGTGGAAATATCGCATCTAATTGGATACCCCCTAAATCTTATATAAAAGAAAAAAATCCATTTGCATGATTACCTTTAACAAAGTGCTAATGTAAAACAGATGTATTTAGGTTAGCTATTAAAACAGGAGGCAGCAACATTAATTGCCAGAAGCTTGTTTATACAGTATACCACTGCATATCTGTCAAATGTCCCAAGGAAAAAGGTATAAGATTTGTCCTTTATTAATTTATGCCATGAAATGCTTTTTTTCTAAACTGCACAGTACAAAACCCATTAAATGATGCATACTGAATGCATACATCAATCTGTTTTTATTGTATAAGCCTTAGAAAGGCTAGCAAGCATGCAAGCTAGTTCCCCAAGCTCCTCCCGTAAACACGTGATATGCTGAAACGCAGCGGTCTGAGCGCACAGCCCCCTTTCCACAATGCTGGCAACTATAGACATCTGAGTTGATTCACTTCATACTGTGCGTTACCTCAACTGAGGGTAGCAAGTAGCCTTTATTTGTAGATCTAGATAAAACAAAATGTTATATAAAAAAAAAAAAAATATATATATATATATATATATATATATATATATATATATAATGAGCAGTTTTATTTGTAGTTAGCACTTACCTTATTTTTGCTATAATCAATTTGTACCCTTCAATATACCATTTATATTAAGCTACTAATGTACCTCTTACACATTTCTTAATCTGAGATTACCTCCCCCTAAGTGTAAATTACTTTTATATAGGACCTTTTTAAAAACTGGGGCACCAGTAGCTCTGCAAAGGAGGTGCCGTAAGCCACAGAAACCATTTTGCTCTAAGTTTTCTTCACTGTAAAAAAAAAAAAAAAAATTACAATTGTCATTGTTACAGTACCTGTTTTGCAGTTATAAGGCACCAGCTGCCCATCACAATAAAGCCTTTAAAATAAGTGGCACATACTCTTCATTGTTTTTACAAATCATTTTGGACAATTAGCAAGCACCGCTCCAATGGTAACAAAATCAAATTCATTTTTATTTTGTTATTTTACCAAAATAACAGTTCTTGTGATACTGTTTAGTAGATTTTTATTTATTTTTTTAAACGGAGCAACCGATTGGCTTTTTATTAAATAACAGGATAAAGGTTTTTTTTGATGAATATAACGTTACGGTGTATTATTTCTAAATGCGCAACAAGCATTCAGATACCTTACTTCTACTGTACATGTAAAGCTTTTAAAAACCATAAGGATCCCATGTATTATGTGAACTGTAGCAGCAATGAGGTGGTGATAAATAATGTGATTGTAACACATAAGGGGAAGCACTGAGGCTATGGAATAGATCTATACAAAAACGAATGCAAAAAAAATACATACTTTAAGCTAGTCTAGAGGAATAATGCATAACATTTTCTTGTGTGTGAAATTGTATGACATCAAATAAACCAGCACCAAACAAATTTAAGGCAGAAAGGAATTTTGTCCAACCCATGTTATCCATGACACAGACAAAATCACATTCACTGATTTATTAAAACCTTACTAGCAAAAGAAACATAACTGGTGCAGAGGTAACTGCTGAAACACAGCGGTTTTTTTTTAATTTTCTATACTGTACAACAAAAAACTAAAATATGATTAGTTGCTGTGGATCACAGCACATTTTGGCAGATACCTGTGCACCAGCTTTACGAAGGGCATATTGAAAGGAATTAATAGTAGGGCTGCCGCGTGTCTGTTTAATCCGACTTCCAGAGTTATGGAGAACACAGTTATACACAGAAGCCCTGCTGGAAGCAGGATGGGAAAGTTATATATATTTGGATAAGTTTATAAAACAGAAAAAAATACATGCCATAAAAAAAAATAAAAAAAAAAAATAGAAATTTCCTTTTAACAAACCACCCACTTTACGTATATATTATTGCTATGAGTAGACTCCAAGTTTATATACGTGCACATAATATATCAATTTACACGCAGAAGTATAAAATAAAGTATACTAATCTATTGCCAAATATGGTACGGGGTCATGGTTCTGAAAAAATAAATATCAAACATAATAATCTGCCTTAAACTATTATACAAATATCTCTGTGCGATAATAATAAAAACAACACACAACAGGACAATGTATTTCTTCTTAAATCAAATTCTATTTGTGAATTCAGCAAAATAATTTCTATAAAATAAAACAGCAAAATATTTAAATATTATAGGATGGGCTGTATAGGTTTTGCAAGAGTATTTGGTTTTTTAGACAGGTCCAAAAAATACACACATTCAAGTTACCAATTTTCTTTTAGATACAGTATTTACCGCTTTCCTTGAAATAAAACATTTCTAGCCTGGAATTCATGCTACTTTGAAACTGCGTTTGACTAACCAGTAGTTCTTCTGTTAAGTCCCTGCTTCTAAATGTTATATATATCTCTTACAGAGTTGATTAAGGACTACAGGACAATTATAATTTCAAGTAGAACTGTTTTACACAGAGCAAATACCACCAAGTCTTACCCAGGCAGTGGTATTCACATGTGTCAGAATGTCACAGGCATTCACTTTGAGATGCAGTAGAAGGGAAAAGTGCCAGACAAGTGTCTTGAATAAGCTTTACCAAAATGAACAAAACAAGCACACAAAATACCATCTCTACTATGCTCCTGCGCTCCTGGCATAGTGATTGTTTGCATATTTGTTTTCTTTCCTCCATCCTGTGTTAATTATTGAAACTTAAATATTATGTATCATATTCACAGGCAATTCTCAAATATTACAAATGGGCACGTGTGCAGGTCAACTCTAAATTTTTGCCATTTTCTAGTCAAGGCCTAACAATCAAAACACAAAAAGAGCCCTGAACAGTGCAACTGTTTGTAGATCATGGCATATTGTCCCGGTTATCCCCCCTGAAACCCCTATGTCTGGCTACACTACCCTGGTGTGAAGCCATGCTATATGTTACAGCATTTTTCAAAGTTGAAACTATTATGATAATGAAAGCAATGGAAGGAAATCTAGAAACAAATGTTACACATCACCACTTATCCACATCAACCAAAAAAAGAAAAAAGAAAGTTTACCAACCATCAAAGTTACTTCAGAGGAAAGCCGACATGGTGGTGAAAAGTTAAGATTGAACTACTTCTGTGGTTGGCGCGGAAAGGATTTGCTTTTCATTTGCTGCAAAGATCCAACTGCTGTATGGCAGAAAAATTCTTGTAGAGCAGATTGTTCAAGAAACTTCTCTCCCCCTCCCCCAAGGTTGATTTTTTATTTGTTTTTTTTATTTTATTTTTTTTTGTAAATCTGTGAATCTTGTCAAGCCCCAAATTAAAAAAAAAAAAAAAAAAAAAAAAGTCTTCCTTAAGAATTAACAGTCAAACATTAATATACTATGTACACCTTTGCCATTTACACATTAGCATCAGGCCGTTTATTACAAAACACTATACACTTTCCACTGCAGGCGGGTTATATATTGACAGCAAGTTTCTGCAGATAAGACAGTGAATAGACTCTCCACTCCAAGTTGATTAGGAATAGTTTTTTTTTCTAGTTTTAAATATTAGCCAGACACAAAGGAAGGTTGGACTGTAAGGCCTGGGTGCACAGTCTCGGAGGAGAAAAGTAAAATGATTATAAGTTTCACTAATCTTTTGTTTGAATTAGGGGAACTTCTTCACTGCCTTCAAATTCTTCTTGTGCTCGTTGGCCTGTCCGTTGAGGATTGTTCATGTGATGTGCTGCTGGGCCAGTATATGGTTGTCCATGCAAATGGTTATTCTGAAAAGGCATGACAGAAGATCAGAAGATACTATGAACAGTCCTGAAGCCAATTAGCCTTAACAATTAAATAGTCTCAAAAGGGAATTATATACATGTAATTCTGCAAGCCCCATCTTTCATTTAGTGAGAAGAGACTCCTATAATCTTAGGGTACACTCACTTCGCTATATAGTATAATCTTCAAAGTAGACCTATGTAACAGATAGGTCTGAAAATGTTATAAAAAAAATAATTAGCTGCCAGTCACCACCTTGCTAGGGGAACATAACTCTGATACAAATGTGTACTCCTACATCTAGCCTAAATACGCAACCTGGAGCGAGATGCATCTTAGTCACTATGCAATATACTAGGACGCTCCAGGAGACTGTGCTGATTAATTTGATGTGACACTTGTGACTGAGTCTATATAAGAAGCACAAAGGAACTTGGGAGTGGAAAAAAGCCACAGCTGATGCATTGTAGCATTTCATACTCAATCGCACACAGATATACAAGTGTTGCATATCAAATTATTCAGCAGAGTTGTCTGGTGCATCCTAGTTGTATCACTCTGTGACTAAAGGCACATACACACTGGACGATGTGTCCAGTGAGCAGGCACGGCGGTGGTTGCCGGCATCGGTAAGTGCATACACACTTGCCGATGCGAGTAACGACGGCAGGGGGCAGCATGGCATCACTAACGATATCCCCGCATTGAGCTGCATGTTCAGGCGACTGGGGATATCATTAACGACACGCGGGAGCGCGCATTGTCCATCATTTACTGCATACACACTGAAAGATATGAACGATATATATAGTTCAACGATATCATTATTGTTCACAATTATCGTCCAGTGTGTATGCGGGTTAAGACATTTTTAGGTGAAGATGCAAAACAGATGCCCGGCACTACCAGAGTAGCATGGGACATGGCACTCAGGAGAGGCTGTTTGGCGCGACTGCAGCAATAATGTACAAGAACACATCTGTATATAGGATGTGATTCCCCCTTCATTGATTTATTGTACCAAGCACAAATTCTATCTCTAACTCAATAGCAATCCATGTAAAATGTTTGCAGTGTAATGCTACATATTTAAGTACTTGTTAACAAGCATTTGCTGTTACAAAGTTGCCATTTAATAAATTAAATAAAATTATGCAGGATTAAATATATAATTTTGTCAAACTAAATAATAAATTGACAAAAAAGTCAAGGTATGGATAGGGGAACAGAGCTGGAAACAAAATTTGTTTAAATAATGATTTAATGCATGCTAATATACCAAATATATTCCCGTCACCAAGAACATGCACAAAGCTGAACAGAAAACACAGATTCTTCCTTTCCAGCTCTCTGAAATCTAGTTTTCAGTGCTATGGTTATAGGTAATGCTGGGCATACACTATATACAATTATCTGTCAGACATCTGTCCAATCTGGATGGTAGGAATGAAACCCTGGTAATGTATGGGAGCAATCCAATGCAAATAGATGGAGCGCTTGTTTGAAGCAATGAAGACAATATAACAAAAATATTTAATACCACCACTATACACAAAAATTTTACATTTTTCACAATATTCAGAATTGGTGCAATAGTTTGCTCAAAGATCAGCAGCAAAGTTAAATCAGAAGTTTAAGTTCGCTATAACACTGTTATAGTAATCTGACGTATGGGCATGCAGTCCGGTACCTTCCAAAAGATCTTACTCCCATATATTACTTTATAGCAGCAATGAATATTATTAAGGGACCGGTTGTCTGGAAACCAGTGCTCCTGTCGCACAGCAGAGGCGGGATGCCTCACACAGCTGCGTACGCCCCGGCACCAGCCACACTAGTGCGTCCACAGGGGGCAGGATCTGAACGTACAGACTCTAGTGCACCGTCACCCACTATACATATACTGTATGTATGTACAGTACCCTGTGGCTGGACGATACCTGTGCCAGAGTATAGCAGACCCAGCTCAATGTATTAGAATCCTGGGGATTACCTATGGCAGTGATTCGCAAACACTGTCCTCAGGACCCCACACAGGTCATGTTTTTCAGGTCACCCAGCAGGTACGCAGGTGTAGTCATTGCTCACAGACACATTTTAAAAGATCCACAGGTGGAGCTAATTATTTCACTTGTGATTCTGTGAAGAGACATGGAAAACATGCACTGTTTGGGGCCCAGAGGACAGAGTTTGAGGACCTGTGACCTATGAGACGGATTCTTACCTTTACATACCCACAACATAAAAGGTTATTCTTAAGTGTACTGGTATACTTTGCATACACAGTGATCGGCACCTGGATACAGGGAGATGATCCTGCGGATGGTGTATATACATTGATTGGCACCTGGATAGTGAGTAACTCCTTTTCCAGTGATCTATTACAGTATTAAGGACAATTGCTGCTATAAAGTAATATATGGGAGAAAGATCTTTTGGAAGTATCTGATTGCATGCCCATACGTCAGATGACTATACCTGTGTTTGTTTGAGTAATAGCGATCTTACACTTCTGATTTAACTTTGCTGCTGAGCTTTGAGCAAACTATTAAACCAATTCTGAATTGTAAAATTTTTTAAATTAATGTATAGTGGTGTTAAATATTTTTTTATATTTTATATTGTGTATTCATTGCTTCAAACAAGCGGTCCATCTATTTGAATTGGATTGTGTCTTTTTTAGCAGGTAGCAGACCCTGCTGGTGGAGCCGCCAGTTTGATTAAGCATTTATACTGAATGGTTGATAAGCGCACCTGTCTTTTGAATAGGAGCAAATTACATTTTACCATATGGTCCCAAACACCAGAAAATGGACAAAAAAGGATTGTTAAAATTGGTTACATTCGTTTGATTTAACCAATTTGTCTGAACAAGCAATTTTGTCTGTTTTTCAGGGTTTGGGAGCAAATGGTCAATCATTCCAACCAGCCAGATTGGGCAGATATCTGACATAATTGTATAATGTATGCCCAGTATAAAATAGCATAGAGCCTGCATTTTAATCGAAGACCCATTCTATAAGCATATTGCCCCATAATAATACAACAGTGCCACTACACTGGGGTCAAAATGTTAGGTTGCATAGTGTAGAAACAATTAATGATCTAGCAGCTGATAATGTGCATATCTCTCTGGATCCGATTTGCTATTGGATCCAGATGTTATCAACCAGGTTTTATAAATCCCGATCAGACGCCATCTAACCAGAACTGTCTGTTTGGACACACATACATTGCAGTATGGGAATACTTCTGTCTAAGATTACCTAACTGGCAAGATGTAGTAATTACGTTGACAACAACAATGTTGATATTCATAATGTCTACAGTTATTTCGACAGTGTTAAAATGCCGACAGGGTACATGTCGTCACTGTCAGTATATCAACAATAGGGTTAGGCTGCGGAACGGGAGGGTTAGATTTAAGTACATGAGGGAGGTTAATGTTTGGTATAAGGGAACTGTAATTACCGGAACGTTGGCGCATCAGAATGTGCTGGAATGGATGGTCACATCACTGCCATCACCAGAAGCTGCCATTAGAGATGCCGTTGCCCCCAGGACCAGGTAAGTGACCAATGGGCCACCAGAGACGATATGTCGACATTCTTTTAAGTCAACATTTCACCAGTGTCATGATGAATATCTACATGGTCATTGTAAACATTATGACCATGTTGATATTCTCATGTTGACATATCATACCTAACTCTCACTGGCTGCCAGAATCATAGCATGTATATGGTTTTTTTAAAGAGGCGGCCAGAAGCTCCCCATACGCTTTGTAAATATATTAGCTGAGAGATGCATTGAAACCTTTCTGAAGAAACTGTCCCAAACACAGGAGAACCCCAGGTTCCTATAGACTGCCAAACTTTAGGACTCCCGTCTCAATTGGACTAACAAGTACTTTATTATTACTTCTGAACTTTTTAGGTCTTTTCTGCTGGATAACTAGGATTTTTTTTGCTAGAAAAGTCTGTGGACAGTGATTTTATTTAGAGAGTACACAGCAGCTTTAAATATACTGATTTCTACCAGAACATATTTCCAATGGGCTTCTTCTCAAAAATGTATTTATATATGAACTTTGTTTACATCAAAACAGGATTCAAAGCAGCAGTACTACTGTATTTAAAATGTTGAAAAATAAGACTGCACACAACATAAGAATTAACGAATAATAAATGCGACACAGCATTTGTGTAAAATGTACTTTTATGTTTTTTAATCCCTTAGTACATGTTAACGCTGGTTAATCAGCTGATATTGTTAAGTAACACTGCAGGGTTTTGCAAATTTTAAACAAACATGCTAAGCACTGACAACACAAGAGTGAAACATGCACAATTTGAATGCAGAGCAGATATTTAGAAAATTGCATACACCAGGGGTTCCCAAATGCGGTCCTCAAGGCTCCCCAACAGTTCAGGTTTTAGAGATATCTGTGGTTGAGCACAGGTGACTTAATTAGTACCATAGTCAATTTGATTTAACCACCTGTGCTCAACCATGGACAGCTCTAAAACCTGAACTGTTGGGGTGGCTTGAGGACCGCATTTGGGAACCTCTGGCATAAGGCCCCCATACATCAGCGACTATAGCGATACTGCAACCCGGCATTGCAGCATCGTTGAAATCCAATATGTTGGATTTCACAAATATGTCGATCAAATAATGATTGTGATTGGCAGATCGGTGAAATTTAACATGTAGAATTTCACCGATCCTGCGACGGATCACGGAACATCGAAAGCATTTCCGATCCCATCCTGACGATCCGTCGCAAATGGATGAGGGCCTATACACAATTATTAAAAATATCAATAGAAATATATTTTCAGCTGTATTACAAAATATCACTGGAACACCAAATTTTGGAGTGTTTTAAGTGGACATTATAAATATTTAATTATTTGTACATTTTGAAGGTCATTTAGGTAGGTCATTATCAGAATACATTTTGAGGTGCCAATACTAGTGCATATACTGTATATATACACTTTTCAAAACCAATCAAAAAATGTAGATAACAGGTTTGTGGGCACCTAACCCTAACCTCCCCCCCAAGTGCCTAAAACCTAACCCCCTTCCCTGCTGCCTAAACCTAAGTCCCCCGGGGGGGCTGCCTAACCCTATCCCCCATTCCCCTAGCTTAAAGCTAACCCTCCCAGGGGGGTGCCGAACCCAAAGTCCCCCCGAGAGCACTAAACCTAACCCTCCCCCCCGCGGCTGTCTGCGCCCGGCTTACCTTCGTTCGGTATGCTGGGCGATGGTCTTCCGGCGTATGGTTAATGACAGGCGCCGAGTTTTCGATGCCTGTCATTAGTACCACGCCGGGATTAGAGAGTCTGGAAGCCGGGGGTCGGCATTTGGACCGTCGGCTTCCAGACTACATCCCGATTTGGTAGGTACACAAATGAAACCATGAATTCTAAAATGCATATCTAGAAATAGAAAAGACTTGCAGAAACCAGATCAACATTAGATTAAAAGTATTTTTTTATGAATTAAATCACTTTCAAGTGAGACTACATTTTACCTTTTCTTTTTAAAATCCCAGATCTGAGATAGAATCATTATCAGATAGATTACAAGAGAATGTATAAATAAAAGAGCATCTTATACCTGCTGATACTGAGAGCCAGGTGAATGGGGATACAATGGGGCATCTTCAGGTGGGGAGGACTCATGTTCCTCAGGGGCATCTTGGTCATCTGGCTCCTATAAAGTTTGTAAGAGTCGAATTTTGTCATATACAAGTTTACAAATTCAGACTCATCTCAACAGTTCTACTCCCAGAGGGAAATCTTCAAAAGATACTTACTACACACTTTAACAGCCCATGTCCTACAATTTGAGGCCAGTTTAGGCCTAGTCACCTTAATACAGAGCTCTATTATCTCAACTACACCAAACGTATCTTAAAATTGTCAAAATCGTACAAACGAAATTGGTCCTATTGCTCTGTGACAGTCCAATACTGGCTATATGCAGCCATGTTACTAAATGCACCAGACAATGAGCCTGATTCAGAGTTGGGAATAGAGAAAGAAATAGTAAGTAACTGTGTACCTGGACAAACAATGTAGCACTGTGAGGTGTACAAATACATGTTTTTTGCATGCAGGGTAAATACTGGTTGCTTTTGAATGTAGCCGACAAATGCTGGAAAGCTTTATTTATTTTCACACTGCAATATTGTTTTCAGTCTGGACAAACCCCTTCCAAATATAAATGGCTCTGCCATTTTAAATCTGCTCCACCTGTAGTACAGTATGGTTTTCACCAAGATGCACAGTTACATGCTCTTACTTAAGCTACCTCTGCACACTATGAAATTATTAGGCCGATTGAGAATAATTGGCCTCATTTATTGTATACTGTATATGAACAATCGTTTCACTGATGAAATGGTTAGAAAACATACACAAACACATTCCCTTGATTATTCGATCTATTGGTCAAGAACGAAAATCTTGGCCTCAATTTCCCGATATCCAGCAGTGTGTGCATTCTCAAAAATCGGCCCATATTTCCCATTTTCCCTATCACTATTTCATCCTTGTGGGTGGGCATATACAAAATGAGTGTGGTGGAAAATCGGCAGCTTCTTAAAAAGAAAAAAAAAAAAGGAGTGAGTTATGGTAAAACTTACCCTTGTTAACTCTCTTTTTTAGAAGTCCATAGGGTCCAAAGGGAGACAATGGGGTGTAGGTGGTACTTGGAGGACCGGACACCAACAGGAAAGGTTTTTCCTGTCCCAGGATGCTCAGGCCCTTCCCCCTATAGCCCGCCCACAGCCTAAGGGCAACTCAGGTTTGTTAACAAGCCCAAGGCAGGAGCAGGATAGGAGAGAAGGAAGACTGGTACACAGGAGAATCACACTCACACAGAGAAGGAAACAAGTGACCAAGAGAGGCAAGGTGCGTCATGGTGGGTGCGTCATGGTGGGTGCCCTGTGGACCCTATGGACTTCTAAGAAAGTTAACAAGGGTAAGTTTTACCATAGCTCCTTTTCTTCTTCAGGGTCCATAAGGCGCCACAGGGAGACAATGGGAATGTCCCAAAGCAGTTGTTCAAGGGAGGGGGTGCCTCCTGAGTTGAGAGAAGAACCCGATGCCCCGAGGGAAGCATCCTGAGAGACATGTATCAAAGGCATAGAACCTAAGAAAGGTGTGGAAAGAAGACCACATGGCCGCCTTGCATAGTTGTTCGGCAGACGCACCACGGTGGGCTGCCCACAAGGTACCCACAGAGCAAGTAGAATGAGCAGAGACAGTATCCGGCACAGGAAGGCCAGTCTGCGTGTAAGCCTGTGAGATAGTCATGCGAAGCCTTCTAGCCAGAGTCTGTTTGTTAGCTGGCCATCCCTTCTTATGGAGTCCATATAGGATGAAGAGGGAATCAAATTTCTTGATGGAACTAGTATGGTCCACTTCAGAGCACGGATCATATCCAAAGAGGCCTCACCTGCCGGAACCACAATTTCCTCAATGAGGTGGAAACGAAAGACCACCTTGGGAGGGAAGCCAGGGCGCATTCAAAGAACAGCCCTGTCCAGATGAAAGATTAGAAATGGGGAGCAACAGGAAAGCACCTCTAAATCCGATACCCTACGGGCAGATGCTATAGCCAGAAGAAACAATCTTCGCAGTGAGCCATATGACATCTACTGAATCCAGGGGTTTGAATGGAGGTTCCTGAAGTGCGTGGAGGACCACTGACAAATCCCACAGAGCCACAGGAGGGACAAAGGGAGGTTGTACATGTAGAACACCTTGCAGGAAGGTGTGAACATCCGGTAGAGGAGCAATTCTGCGCTGGAACCAGATGGACAGAGCAGAGACGTGCACTTTCAGAGAGGCTAGACGGAGTCAGAGATCCAATCCAGCTTGAAAAAAAGCAAGGGTTCTAGAAAACACTAAAAACCAGAGGGTCATAGTTTCTAGTAGCACACCACTGGAAATATATATGCCCCACTCAGTGCAGAGGCCGGTTTACGAGCTCTGAGCATGGTCTGGATCACAGAGCTGGAAAACCCTTTAGACCCTAGGAGGTATGACTCAAGAGCCAAGCCGTTAAAGACAGATGGGCCAGAGGTCCGGATGTAGACAGGGACCCCGAGACAACAGGGTCTGGTCATAGAGGAAGTTGGAGAGACTTTGAAGATCGGAGTACCAATGATGTCTGGGCCAAGCCGGAGCTACAAACAGGATCGTGCGCCCTTCCTGCTTGAACTTCCAAAGAACAGGAGGAAGAAGGGAGATCGGAGGAAAGAGGTATGCCGAATGGAAGGTCTCCTTCACAGATAATACGCCCATGATGGCTGTGTCAGGGTCCCTTGTCCTTGCCCCGTACACTTGAAGCTTGTGGTTATGTCGTAAGGCCATGAGGTCCACGTCCGGTAGACCCCATTTGTCCACCAGGAGCTGAGAAACTTCTGGATTGAGAGACCACTCCCATGCATGCACATCCTGACGGCTGAGGAAATCTGCCTCCCAATTGAGAATCCCCGCGATGAACACTGTGGGGATGGCGTTCGGCCCATGTGAGAATGCAGGACACTTCTGCCATTGCTGACCGACTGAGTGCCTCCTTGGTGATTGAGGTAGGTCACTGCCGTGGCGTTGTCAGACTGTTCTTGTACAGGCTTGCCCTGAAGAATATCCTGAGCCAGAGTGAGGGTTTTGTAAAGGGCTCAGTTTCAGTACATAGGGTTTCCATACGAAACCTGGGGACCCTGATAAATTTGAGACTTGAGGTTAGGCCGATGACAACCAAGAAAAGGGTAGAATAATAGCCCTTCCCTCTCTGATGAGGGGACTGGAATTATTATCCCCGAGAGTAGTAAGAACTGAATGGCTTTCTGGAGAAGCAGGGCTTTGTTTGGGTCCGATGGTGGTCCTTTTGCAAAAGAACTGCTTGGGGAGCCACCTCAGGAATGAGAGGGCATATCTGTGGGAGACCACTTCTCTTACCCAGGCGTCTGAGGTGGTCTGACGCCAGAACTGGTGAATTGAAGAAGCCGGTCTCTCACCCTGGGAGCCCCAGGGAGAGGCACGCCCAGTTAGGCTGAGGGCTTGTCCTCAGATTTGGTAGGTGGACGTCTAGTAAACCCATGCCTGTTTGGTCCTAGGCTTGGAGACCTTTGTGGATGCCGACTGCCGTGGAAAGGACTGACCTTTAGCTTTCCTTGGGGACGAAAGGATGATATCCGAGACTTCGTAGTAGATGCAGAGGGCTGGAACGCAGTCTTGAAAGCTGCCAAGGTAGTCACAATCTTATCCAATTCTGGGCCAAACAGGATCTCACCAGAATAAGGCAGAGACTCCAAAGCCTTTTTAGAGTCCAAATCTGCTTTCCATGAGCGAAGCCAAATAATACGGCAGGCTACTACGAAAGTAGCAGATGCCTTGGAAGCTAGGAGGCAAGCATCCAAAGCCGCCTCCCCTAAATAGGAGGCTGCATCTCTAATGTGAGATATGTATAACAGCTGTTCCCTGGAAGCATCAGAGGGAAATGTATCTTCTAGGGCCTCTGCCCAACTCTCAATGGCTTTTGTCACCCAGGCCGTAGCCCTGGCAGGAGGAGTAATACCTCCAGTAAGAGAGTATATCGACTTCAGGCAAGCTTCTGTTCCTTCTGTCCATAGTCTCCTTTAAGGAGGTTGCAGTGTGGATAGGTAAGGTAGCGTTCTTAACTAGGCACATCACGTGGGAACCTACTGCAGGGGGAACTTCCCATTTAGTGCAATCAGTAGCTGGAAGAGTGTGAAAGGAAATCAAGCATTTGGGCAGCTGAAACTTTTTAGTAGGTATAGTCCATGCTTCACACATATGATCAGATAGCTGATCCGAGTGACGAAACTCTGGCAAAACTACCTTCTGTCGCTTAAATAGTGGCTCTTTTGAGGTATACAGGAAGACCGGACCCAGTGTTCCTGAAGACAGAAAATGGCTGCCGTGAGTCTCAAAGGGGCGGAGGGTGAGGGAGGAGCAGCTCAGGGGCGGCAAGACCGCAGTGGAAAGGCGCCTTGAGCCGGGGAAGGGGCCGCAGGGAGAGCACCTTCTCCCTTATGCTGACACCAACCACCGGGTCCCTGGCCTCAATCTGTGCCCTGCGCCAGTATTGTAAAGCCCTGGTGGTTTAGTTGAGTACCGGATGAACCGGTGTCCACCTCGGCGCCTCCGGTCTGTCTTCTGAGACTGAAGTCAAGACTGCACTTAGATGTGGGTCCCCGCAAGCGGGGATCCGCCTTACCTGTCCCCTTGAGTCCCTGCTGCAGTCTGGGGTCCGAGAAGTTCTGCTAGCTAGGTCCCCCTAGAGCCCCGCCGAGAGTACCTAGCCAAGGGCTGGTGTCGCGGCGCCGCGGAGGTGTGATGGGGCAGCAGTGCAGACGTCTAGAGGACTGTCTAGCGCTGCTGCACTTAATAAGAATGAAAATAAAATCAAAAATAAAGCTTAGGCTGCTTAATAGCAGCCACTCCGTTTTAACGGTGGTCCAGCTCCTGCCGAACACCAACAACACTGAGTTGCCCTCAGGGTGTGGGTGGGGTTTATAGGGGGAAGGACTGGAGCAACCTGGGACAGGAAAAAGCTTTGCTGTTGGTGCCTTGTCCTCCAGGTACCACCTACATACAAATATCTCCCTGTTGAACCCTATAGACCATGAAGAAGAATTTGCATTATGTGTAGCAGATATTGGGGCTTTCAATTTGCCGAAAAATCGCCCCTTTTCTCGTACTGATCAAAAATAGTCATAGCTAGCTTTATTCTATTCGCAACTCTGAATCAGGCCCAATGTTTTACTCTAACACTTGTTCCGCTACTAACAAAGTTAAGATAGACAACATACATTTTACAAAGAAGAAACTATTTCAAGAATAAACCTATGAAATGTTTTTGAACAATTCACTTTTAGAACAAAAGATCGATTCTCAAGCTACAAATTCCTTAAATACACAACTTCAGCAACAGAGCATCTTTCAACTTAAAGTACAAGCTGGAAATCAGAAATATCATTAGTACAAGTTAGTACAATTAGTAAAGCTAAACATAAACCAGTATTATACAACTTTATAGAAGGAAATAGGTGTTTTTCTTTTTCAGAATGACTGATATTCAATTGGTGTAGGGTAAAAAGAATTAAGTTTTGACTGTGTATTCTATTAAGATATGATGACTCAGTGGGGGCAATTCAAATGTTTCGTAGGAGGTAATATTTGAGTGCCCAGTTTTCCAATTCAATTGTTCTAGGTGCTCATTATAACCACGGGATTCTCACACATCTGTTCGCACCCTCCTGAGGGTACGAGCAGAAATGTCGGTGCCGGCGGCTATTGCACTCAGAAAGAGCAACAATTTAATTGCTCCGTTGTGCGCTTTAAAAAAAAAAAAAAAAAAAGCCGTCAGCAAAACAATTGGATCGCCCCCATTGATTCATGGCCATGAATGATGACAAAGGGAGAAATTATGAAAGTCAGTGCCGAAAAAAAATGAAATTGTGGTTTGCCAGTAGTATTCGGAGGTTTGCTTTAATTTGTTAAACTGCATATAGGGAACAATGTAATATGCAAAAAACAGCTTTTCACACTACGTGTAAGAGTACGTGTGGGATGTGTAATCATAGAAATGAAGGGTTATTAGAAGACTATAACCTTTAATATAAGTAGTTTGATTTTATATATATATATTTAAAAATTTGCACTTTTCCCATGTTATACATAAGCTTATGCATGATTTTATTTAATAGTCTAATCTAAACAAATGAAATTACCTCTTCTGGGCAAAGCTCACAGGCCTTCGCAAGAGTCATCCTAGCGCTGTGCGACCGCTCTAAAAAGTAGCCGTTTGAGGTTTCATTGCTTTGTACTGGTGGAGACCAGTTGTTGTAGGTGTACTGTGGATTGCCAGTATATGGCCTGCGCTCCAACTCATCGCCCAACCATTCCACTGCCCAAGTCCATTTTCTTTTCAAATCTCCGTTGCTCTAGAGGGAAGGAAATATTATGTACTCAGGCAAATTCACATTAATTCTGTATAATTTACCCTTACAATGAGCATACTAGATTTCACCCTTCTAAATGGTTTATAGATGTGTGTCACATCTGTAACACAGAAACTTTATTGCATTTATTTTACACCCAGCAATTGTGCTACAGTTTTTTCAAAATGTCTGTCATATGGGTATTTCAGTTCATGGTCGGTCTTACAGATACCCTTGTGAGAACAGCCATATGCATGCACCATGTGAATCACTCATGCGTAATGATGTAAAATGCTGGAAACCGTGGAGTGCAATAGATAATAATTTGTAGCGATAAATGGACTATAAAGCACACAAGGCTGCAACAGCCCCTAAATAAAGGTTGCTCCAGACAAAACAGAAGATATGCTGTTACCTGCAGTATTTGGTAAGCAACAGAACAGTTGCTGAACAGAGCCACCATGCATTTTATACATTGATAAGCCCTCTTCTGATAGTGGTTCTTGGAGCGCTGAATGGTATCAAATAAACCATCTCTGTCATCTGGTATTCCTTTAAGTGCATTATGAATCCTAAAGATTGAAAAAAAAAGCAAACAATCTTGTTTCAATTACATGTATAATCTTGAAAGGTGCTCAATGCAATAATAAATACTACTACTACTACTACTACTACTCGGATACAATATTGTCTCTATTATCATGTGTAGCCATGAGTTGTATTTTATAGGTGCAGAGTTAACAAAAGCAAATCAAGAATTATTTAAGACCACTGGAAAAAATATACAAATTCCCTAATTAGATTGCACAAATTACCTTAACTCTTTCACTCCATGTTTCCTTAATTTTAATCTATAAAAGCTAAAAATTTCCTGAGTATGACCTAGACCAGAGGTTTCCAAACACGGACCTCAAGGCTCCCCAACAGTTCAGGTTTTAGAGATATCCATGGTTGACCACAGGTGACTTAATTAGTACCTCAGTCAATTTGATTTAACTACGTGTGTCAACCATGGATCTCTCTAAAACCTGAACGTTGGGGTGGCTTAAGGAACGCATTTGGGAACTTCTGGCCAAGATTGTGGGTAATGTTTTCAAGCAAGTCCAAATTAACTAAGAGAAAGGCTACACTGCAATAGTAAACTCAACCTTCCTGATGAGGGAATTTTTTGGTATGGGAACGCAAGCATTTTTCAAATTTAATATTCCTACATGGAATCTCAATTATTTGGTCAATCTTAACCGCTGAGCAACACAAGAGGATTTTTGCATTTACATCCATCTTTCGGAATCCATTTGGTGGACACTGCTTGTTTGTAATCTGTAAAAATTAATGTAGGGGTGGCACTAACGGGTGCCCAAACTCTGTGACCTAAGGAGAACTAATGGGTTTCCCAACTTAAAGAAAATAGAATTAAACATAGGAAAGTATATCCAGCACAGAGAAGGGTACTTCATAGAATTTAATTTAAATTAATACAGGACTGTTAAAGGTAGTGTCAGCACTTAAGATATAAGTGGTCAAACACCCTTTTACCAAAACATGATATTTGGGCTGCAATTGGCAAATATGGGATACCCAAAAAAAAAAATTATAATCACTAATCAAATGATTTATTCATTAGATTAATGGCATCACTATTGAGATGGATAAACAAAACTAACGAAAATACTCACTTAAAACTACAATGCGTTTCACGGCATCTGACCACTTCCACAGGTAATGCTGACCCACCCCTTCCCTCAAATGAATGAACGGTAAATACAAAAAACTTCCTCACTCATTTATGCTATTTGGGTGACACTACTAAAGCTTGGTGACATTCCAAAACAGCTCCAAGGAGTACCCACTGCGCAGGAGATGCTCATCAATATGGTAGAGTGGAAGAAAATATTACATGAAACCGGATTTCCCTCAGAGATATAAGCCTATGGTGAAATTGTGTACTTTCCACTTCTGGATTATGGCTCCAACAGTGCTCACTGGAACATTCAGAAGTTTAGAAATCCCTCTGTATCCAATTCCATCAGTATGTTTTGCAACAATAAGGTTGCGAAGGTCTTGAGTGGGTTCTTTGCATTTACCCATCATGAGAGGTTTCTTGTGTGACACCTTGGTAATGAGACACCTTTTTATAGGCTATCAGTTGTGACTGAACCAGTTTATATTAAATTGCACTGACAAGGGGCAGGATTGCTTTCTAATTACTGAAATATTTCAACTGGTGTCAAGATATGTATATATGTGTGGGTATATATTACACACACATATATACATATACACACACATATTTACACATACACACATAAACGTCAACACTTTCCCCTGCAAAGTGTGTGTATAAGTCCCGTATTGCAGGACCTTTGTCAAGGCTCACAGCAGGAACATGTTTGCATGACCAAGACAGGGACAAAGTGAAGCATAGATGCAAAACAATTCCCACATTAAGAGCAAACACCTGCACTACTGAGGAATTGACATCTTGAGGATACAGACAGGCTTTCATGTCAACAAGGCTCACCAAGACTGAATGCTAATACTGTGGTAAAACAATCCCCTTGAGGGCTCAGTGCAGACATGATGCGGTCTATAGGACTGTTCCCCTTTCCCAGTCTGCTCCACCCTAGCCAGAGCCCTGGTCACTGGAGGTCCTGTACTGCTACAGATGCAGGATAAGGCAGATGGGGCCAACTGCTGCAATACCATTCTTATACTGTTCTAGGGAGTATTGTCTTGCACAACCGATGGGCATTGCTTGGGGCCCTTATGTCTGATGTCAATTGTGTCTGGGTGAAACACTCTCTGCGAGCCATCAAAAGCAGGGGCAGTACTCCAGTGGACCGACCAAATAAAGAAAATAAAATAAAAACGTGCATGTTACCCCAGCAGCTGAAAAGGTGTCCTACTCCTATGGGCACTAAAATGAAAACAGAGCTCTGGTTGGATAGGGAGTATAGAGGGGAGAGTCCAGGATACAAACAAACCTTGTACCCTATATATACCCCAAAGAAAGCAGGAAGTTAAGCATGATGTCTGGTGGAAGCATGTAAATACAATGGTAATGCTTCCCTGCTTTAGGGACGGAAAAACAAGCTATTCACAAAAAGTATAAAAAACCTGATAGTCTGCAAGAGAGCTAGAAATAGATCTATCCCAGCAGGACTATAATGGAAATCATACATCAAAACAAAACCCACACTGGAGGAGCTTCTTGCATAACTTCTGGTTCATTTTGAAAACACACAAAATACACATAACCTTTCCCCAAACAACCTGACAGTATAAAAGAGGGACAAAGCCCAGGTGTGCAAAGTTAGTAGAGGCTGAAGGCACCCATACATCATCAGAAAACCACAATTGAACAATTTGAAGATTTGATGCCCGATTTTAAGATTTCCCAATCTAGCAATCTGCGCCCATACATAACAGATCTTTTTCAGTGATTTGCAGATTTCAGCAAACACAGATCTGCCAATCTTAAAAGGCTGATCCTTTTACTAGTAATGGTCATGCTGATTGTTACCATACACTAGCAATTTGCAGCCCCAATTGATCTGTGAAATCCAACATGTTGGACAACCTGATTTAACAATTCCAATCACTTTTTGGTTGTAATCTGCGAAGCAGATTTTTTTTTATACAATCATCTGCAAAACGCAGAAGTGCCACAATCAATTGCTGATGTATTTGGGCCTTGACTCTAATAGATTCACAGCTGAAATTGCAGCTCAATTTGCTTCTGTCAAGTATTAAAACAAAGGGGTGAATACTTATGTAACCAAGTGTCTTTAGTCTAAATAATAAAATAAAAAATTCTTAAGGATAAATCCATTTTACCTTCGATATAACGTGGTGACGAAAACCCTTTGCAGCAACAGTCCCTAGAGTGCCCCCTTTATTTTGTTTGTGTATATAATTTTTTTGGTTAACACAGTACATGTTTGTAGGCCTAGATTTAAGTAAACGATAAAACACCCACCTATGGGTCTGCCAAGAGTCCTCAATCAACAAGATCTGGAGCAAGAGATCCAAATAGGGCCTAAGCTCATAAGTGTAAGAATATGCAACCTATAGAAAAAACAAAATAGTAGTGAAGAAAACTTTAGCCACAAATCCCAAATATTACATACCTCACAACAGTCTGGACAAATAAGGTCACTCTTTAGAAGACTTATTTAAGTTTGACAGGTCACTTTTTTATTGTGTTTTTAGGCTGAATACAGTAAGGTTATATTCATGCAATTGTGACATTATTGATTATAGAATCATCCGGAAATGTAATTTATCAGGAGGCTGATACTGGAGGGGTTAGATACGGGATGTCGGTGCTCGGGATCCCAGCTATCAGAATCCCGATGCCGGCTTCCCGGTAGGGTTAAGATACAGACACCTGTCGGGTAAGTATCCTAACCCTACCCCTCCCCTCCCCCTAAACCTAACTTTCCCCCCCTAGTGCCTAACCCTAACCCTCCCCCCCCCTAGTGCCTAACACTGACACCACTACTTACCGTCGGGATGCCGGCACCGGGATTCTAACTAGTGTCAGGATTCCAGCACCAGCGTTCTGAGCACCGGCACGCCGATATTTGAACTGAATCCCATACTAGAGGGCTGGTGGAATGATACTATCATCAGCACTATCTAGCCACATGTTGAGTGCATATTGAACCCCCCCCTAAGCTGATCGTACTCAAGTTATTAGCAATGAGGTTATATTTTATCACAATGCAGCAACCTATTTTCATTTTGACTATTGCAGGAAAGATGATCCTATTTGATTTAAAGGGGAAAACAACTGTTTCAGATGAGTCCGACTCAACAATGTTTATGTGCCTCTTTCTATTTAGATTTGAGCAGAAAATGCTGTCAACTCTGAGCTCTTACATATTAAAAACCACCACTGACCTCCCCATGCTGCATCTATTTCCCCATAAGATCATGTCCTTTTCCCAGCAGAACACCTCTAACACCTTAAAGTGAGAGCAA
Source organism: Taudactylus pleione (assembly GCA_031769625.1). Taxonomy (NCBI): domain Eukaryota; kingdom Metazoa; phylum Chordata; class Amphibia; order Anura; family Myobatrachidae; genus Taudactylus; species Taudactylus pleione. The sequence continues at coordinate 41,347,913 of JAUIMM010000025.1, read as the reverse complement.
TACTATGAAAATTAAAACTGTTGGGTGATGCCTATGTTTATCCTAGCTTATTCAATGAAACAGCTTTAAAAAAAAAAAAAAAAAGACATTACATATATAATTTCATGAACATTTCAGTGATATAGTGACTTAAATAAAATCCACAAGAGAACCCTATAAAAATTAAACACACACCCAATCAGCCAGCAAGATACTACTCCTGCCCCGCTCCCCCCCAAAAAAGACAAAAACATTAAACTGTATAAAATGTCCCAAACCCACTGTAATGGAATGGTGACTTGTTCAGTCTGCCCAATCAGCTTGTAAAGGTGCGCACACACTGGGCAATTAAAGTGGACGACTGAACGATAACAATATCATTATCGTTCAGTCGTCCACTTTATCGTCCATTTTTAACACCAAAACGATGAACAATAACGCGCGTTTCCATGGGTCATTCGTCATTATCGCTCATCGGGTAAACCTACAGGCCAACCTGACGATATTGTCAGGTTGCTGCATATTGGGGAATGGTTAATGATATCGTTCAGCGGGTGTGCTCAATGTCATGAACGACATTGAGCACACCCTGTCAGGAACACACTAGACGATATTGCTCAGGGAGCATATCGTCTAGTGTGTACGCTCCTTAACACTGCACAGAGTTTTTGTACTTAAACTTTGGAGAGCCTATATTCAACAATTTCAATATTTCAATATGCATGCATACACAGCACTTCTAACGGCCACATTGTGGTATAATGCTGCAATGTGGACATGTAAGATTGAGGACTGAATCATGTCAACTGTATAAAGGCACTGCATTACTTCTGTGAAGTATTACCACTGTAGTGGAGGCAGAAATGGTGAGATAACCTGAGAGCCTGTAACGTATCTGTCCATTTACTTCCTGTTGCACTTTGCTTTCTTGGTATTATTACATAATTATATACAAACATATCATTTGAAAGAATAAAAAGGACAGAAAAACATAAAAAGCTAATTTTAATATCTTCAAAAGATTGCTGGCTGCGATACTGAACACAGTATAGCTATAAAGCAACAAACTGCCACATAAGGTGCTATGGATATCGAGACAGCAATTTATATTCAACCATTATTTTATTATGTATTCCATACTTGAACACAGTGTTCTTGAATAGTGCAAGCTTGCATCCTATACTTTTTCTTACAAAACTATGTAAAATATGTAAATTATGGATAACACTACAGAAAACGTAACCGTTGTTTGGATGGAAGTATATAAATGTACTTGCATATGGTCACCTGAATCTATGTGACCAAACTCTACTCAAAACTAAAAATACTTGAGTAGAATTATCCTCAACTCAATTTTACATTAAATACACACTAACTCCATATATAAAAGGTGAATTACTCCCAATAATCCCTTTGGTCCAGCTGATTTTCAAACAGGCAGCAAGTTGGCATCCAACCACTGCCCTTCCATATTGCAGGTAACATATTACTTTACCAGGCATTTATCTGAATGAGGAGCAAAATGCATCATCAACGACCATTTATGGCCGAGTTACTGTAGTTTGCCTTTAAAGCTAAAAAGCACTGCAAAGCTTAAAAGCACTGCAAAGATTGTTAGACATACATATATTTAGCTGCTGTCAAAAGAGGGCCACCAAACCTATAAATACTCTTACAAGAAAAAGCTATTAAGACACTGTAATAAGGTAGAAAGCATGAATTAAAAAATATATATGTATATTAAAGAGCAAAAAAAATTATATAATACACACTGAAACATTAAAAATTAATTATCAATAAAAAAATATATTAATAAAATATTGAGCACATAAGAGCGCACAAACCGCTCTTAAGTATATACATATATATATATATATTATACATACACACAGATCACTTTCTGAAAGTGTTTGGATCAGACATGAAACGCATCAGCTGAAATGTAAGTGAGGCATATCAAGAGACTGATTTGTTCGGACATTCATCGCTTACAGTATAGCAACTTGTGTCCGTAAAGATCTGGATTGCTTATTTATGTGCATATGCACATTTCTACGCCGAGCCTGCTAATATCGATTTAGAATGTCTGTGTATATCTTTGATGTGTGTCAACTCCTAGTAATGGATTACTGCGTACTTGAGGAGGGAACGTCTTCTGTGCTGCTGGCATTAAGATAACCCTCTAGGGACATTATTGCAACATTTGGAGATTGTAATTACTACCTGCAGACTCAATTACAAACATCTACAGAGATTGCACATCTTGCGGCCAGCATATCCTAACTTAGGGCCTCATTAAGATCCACTCGCGAGCGGCTGTCCGCTCGCAAGTGGGTCGATGGTGTGCACTGAGCATGCGCACGACGGAGGGAGCTCCGTCGTGCGCATGTGCGAGACGCGACGAGCAAAGGACTTTCCTTCGCTCGTTGTGTCTGATCAAAGGGGGCGTGCTGTTGATGTTGATTGACAGCACACCCCCTTTGGTGGGCGTGCCTCCCAGACGGGGGCGTTCCCAAGGGAACGCCTACCGTCAGAAGCCGGCCCACTGACATCACTAGTGATGTCAGTGGGAGTGATTTTGGCTCTGATAGAGCCAAAATCACTCCGGGCCTTGTGGTTAAGAAACTCAACCGCAGGCTCCGGCTCGCGGTGGCGATGGTCGCGATGGTCAAGACCATCGCGACCATCAACCTGCACGCTCGTATAGGCTGTGGGTGGTGACCCACAGCTATACGAGCGTCCAGGAGGACGCTCCATTTTTATGGAGGACGGCCCTCATTCAGAGCGAGCGCTCTGCTCAGAGCGTCCGGCTCTGAATGAGGGCCTTAATCCCTTATACCTGCATATTGGTAGTTTGTGTTCTTAAGAGATTTATTGAGTAGATTCACTAATTGTTAGACATACATATATTTTTCGGATTTTATCAAGAGATTGGATCCCTCTCAGGGGCAAACGCAGGAATTTTAAAGGGGGGTTTCCAAACGGTTGATCTAAAACAAAAAAAAAAGCAAATATATATATATATATATATATATATATATATATATATATATATATTATACACACATATGTATATGCATATATACCCCATGCATAGACAATAATGACCACAAAGCAGATTGGTTTTTTTGGACAGGGAGAGGGAGATAATGTTATGTGAATAGGAGTCGGAGACTCCAGGCTGCATGCTGGTAGCAGCACATAAACAGACATATTGGCTATCAGGGACTCCGACCAGGACAGCACATAAACAATTACATTCCCCATTCATTCCTTCCCGTCACATACAGAAGCACACAAACCCTGTCGCACACAACAACAGCACACACACACTGTCATACACAACAGGACACATACCCTGTCACACAGAGCAGCAGGCCAGCAGCACACACCGTGTCAGCAGCAACACACACACACCTCTCTGTACAAATGCCTAAATCCTTCATCCATGGAGTTAATAATTCACGCATCTGCTTGCCGGGCTGAACGGGACTCTGGAGAAGTGAAGGGTGACTGGAATGCAGGCTGCCTGTGTTACTGCCGGGTTCCCTGCTCTTGGAGGACTGTAAGGCAGTGCCCGAGCTGCTCCGATCGCAGTGGGTGGCATGCGGCTAGTGCAGAGACGGAAATTTTTTTTTTGGTCTGACGGGAGAGGGGGGGGGGGTTTCTGGGTACTCAGAAACCCTCCCTGCGTGCGCTACTGCCTCTATATGAATTATTGTGCTCTTATGTGCTCATAGTTTTATAGAAAAAAAAAAAAGAGTGTTTAAGTAACTGGTGTGTATTATATATATATATATTACTTAAAATTAATGTGCCATCACCTTATTTCAGAGTCTTATTGTATTACAAAAACGCTGTATAATTAGTATTTTTCTTAGGCTAGGCAACAGTAGTTTAACAATTATAAGTACACAGTAAGAAATATGAAACACAAATAAAAAAATTAAAGTACATTATAATTCGTCACCTGCCACAGCAGTTCACTGAGAACAGTAGACGAGAACTGTGGATTCTCCCAGCAACAAAATCTCAGCAGTTTAATGGTCTCCTCTGAGTTGCTGCAGTCCTCAATTATCTTCTTCACATAACTGGTTTTCACAAATAACAACTCTGCCACGTTCTGCTGCAGAGGCATTATAGGCTGCGATAAATTGGGATCTCCATAGGGGTTGGAGAGTGGTGGGTTACCTAGAATTGGAAGGATAAGACCAAATGAAAATACGTTTCTTATTTCTGAGCAGAACTCATCCATGAAGTACAATGATTATATAACATCATTACCATGAACAGATAAATGAAGCAGTCACCATACTTATTAGGATATATATTTGCTCCTACGCTTTGACATTTTTTTTTAGTTTCCTTTTAACTCATTAAAGGTTAAAACACATTAACTCAAACTCCATGAAATGTAATTAATTGTGAACATAAAAATAAACATTTAAAATGAGAAAACATAATAGGATACAACCTAATGGAAAAGAATGTAGGGTTTAATAAACACTTATTAAAAATAAAAGCATCAGGCACAATAATACAAATAAGAAATAATAATTAATAATTGAAGGACCCTATAAAATGTATAAAGGGTACATATTTATTATAGTAAAAGATATTTTAACGTAGAAGGACATTACCATTAATAGAGGACTGCATACGCGATGATACATCGCAACAACGAATTAGCTGTGACACTACAGTGTACAATTTGCCCAATTCAGCATACTGGTATTTGATTGGAGGACCTGGCCCTTCATCCATTGCTACTAACATAAAAGTTGCAGGCACGTTGAGTTTCAAGAGCTGGGTCTTTTCTTGCATGCCTTTAAATGAAAGATATACATTTTATATTAAAAACAGCAAAATTATATGGCACGAATGATGTGGACTACACAAGCACATAAAAACATGCTCTCTTTTATTTGTATTATTAGAAGACAAGTATTTTTTCTCACCAAGATTAGCATACATGACAAAGAGGTTGAAGTACTGTTGTAGATGACGTCCATGTTCAGACACTTCTCTTCTCAGAAGGTTCAGAACAGCTCTCAGCAACTGATCGCTCAGGCTCAAATTATCATAGGCCTGTAACACAAAACACATTGATGAACAAGAAAGAGAACTCATAACTGCACAAAGTGGTGAAAGTGTTAAACAGAAGATTAAGAGTTCATCAAGAATGGCAGCTCAAACTCCATTGCTCCTTTAACTACTGCAAAAGTAAAACACTTTTAAACAAATATGTACCTGACTTGATGGTCCAGGTGAGGCAAAGGGTATAGTACAGGGCCCGTCTTGCAAAGAAAAATGTGCAATAAATACTACAAGTTTTGCAAAAGCTCCCCTAACTTCAGCGCTAGGGCATTCCAAAAGATATTCAGAGAAGCGATTTGGATAAGCAAAAAGAACGCCATGTGCAAACCAGTAGCGGACATTCTTGCTATGGCGGAGAAGGATGCACAGGGCGTCATACCTAAAACGAAACAATAAAAAAAAAGTGTCAGCTTTGCCAAGCATGTGGCGGTATTAATCAAGACAAACAACTTTACTTTGAAGAGCAGATACAGCCCCTTTTACACATTGCTCTATATATATATATATATATATATATATATATATATATATATATATATATATATATATAAAACACAGATATTTCATAGGCTGACCTATAACGGCAGAAACTGTAAACAAGGTTTAGATGTGCCTTCGATACCCCAAGGTACAGCAATGTAGTAGGATATATGAGATCACATATCGATCTATTGCACAGGAGGGGGACTAACAATAGGAGATGTTGATCTGTTCTAAAGTGAAGAAACCCTTTATACTAGACAATGGATTTTAACCTTCATCATATCTGCTGAGGCCCTCATTATAAAGTTTACATATAAACCTGACATGTAATAAAAGGCATATGTTAAACATAAAATAAAGCTTTACCAGTCACTGGCAGGACCTCGGACAACTTTCTTTGTATGAAATCCTGTAGTGAACAAGAATTTAGCAGCAAGCTGTATACTAATCATGGTTATTTCTTCTGGCTCAGGCATCAAATGTTCTTGCCCTGAAAACATATACAGTGTAAAAGGTTTTCCTGTGTATAAACGTGCATTTTTCTGAGAGCGATTAAAAGTACTTTCGATGGGGAAAATAAGTAAATTTGGTGCAATAGAAAATGGTGGTATTGACCAAAGTAACCAGAAGAATACAGTCCTTTTATAAACTACAATAGAAAAAATACATTTAGGGGTATATTTACTAAAGTGCGGGTTTTTAGAAGTAGAGATGTTGCCCATAGCAACCATAGCTATTATCTTCTAGAAGGTGCTAGACAACTGTTAAGAATCTGATTGGTTGCTATGGGCAACATCTCCACTTCTAAAAACCTGCAATGCCATAAACATCACCTTTATTCCTTTGCATCAGTTTACAATTATTGGCAAAGCACATAACATTATTTGTATGAAGCATTTAACACTAAAATTAACAATTATGTTTTCTTAAAAAGCACTGTATTCAAATTGCTTGTGACAAAAATATTCATGTCAAACAAAAATGTGTTTAAATGAATGATGTATTTACACATTAATGTGAATCTATGGATGATCTAAAATATGATATCGGCACAACAACAGATGGACAATTGAACGGAGAAAAGTTAGTTGCTCAAGGTCAATATCTGGAGAATATGTACTGTACATCAACAGAAAAACACGGGTGGATTGTGTTAATTTCGGCTGCCAAACCATTTTTTTTTTAAAACAAATTTACAATAGTTTTATTTCCGATTCCCATGGCTCATTGTTTCATGCAGCCTTTTATTCCTTTCTTCTAAACACAACATAAGAAACGGAAATCATTCAGCAGCCTGTGGAGAATTTAATTTGTGGCAAGTAATAAAAAACCTAAACAAAATAGACCCCTTATCAAAAGAAACACTGTGAATTTCTAATAAAACAAACTTTTGCAACCAATTAGAATCCCTTACACTGATTAAAACCTAATTATTCCCAACATTTCACGGCTCACTGACGACTTTACTGCACAGAAGACAATCTAGTTTACAGAAATATCTACATGTATTTATATCACTGGTGTAAAGTATAAATATTACTGACCTGGGGGAGGGTTCAAATAGACACTGTTACAAGTTAGCAACTTCTTTATAAATTGGAAATATTCTAAGCTGAATTGCATCCGGTTGTGCATGAATTGGACATTTTGCTTGCGTACACTCCGTTCAATAGCTGATGGCATCTTGATCTGATGGGGTTTTGAGGTGATTGCCAACTCAGTAATATATTTGATCAACTCATTGTCCTTGTCTAGAGTGTCCATACGTTCGTAAAAAAGAATGTAAGCATTCCACCACCTCTTTTGACGTCGGTATGACATTCTTTTCATCATGTGGTCAAACACTTCCCCCATGTACTCTCCCCCAAAGCACTGGTTTTTCATTTCCTCATCATCGTCCATTTTGCATTCTGTTACATCTCCATCATCAAATTTATACCAGCGGTTTTTTTCACCATCTCCTCCATTTCTTTGGATGATGTAAGAATAGTAATGACCTCCACTGGCCTGTCCACTATGCACCAACACCCCTACTAATCTGTATTTAGTGCTGCCAGCAGGTTCATTTTCAGTCTGTTCATTGGGGATGACCTGATTCTCAGGGTTTACATCATCTCCTTCCAACTTCGCTACACCTGCCACTGTGTATGGCTCCATATCTAGCTCTCGCGGAAACTCAAAATAGTCATTGAATTTAATTGCACATTCCCTTTCCCAGTCATAGTCAAAGCGTTTCAACTGGATGGCTAAAACAGGAGGCAGCTTCTTAATCAGCAAGCGCTTCACCGTATCAACCTAAACACAAAATTTTAAAAATTAACTCTGCAATTTCACAAAGAAAATGTTTCTGAAACCATTTGTGTAACAGATTGAAAAGCCTTTATGATGATATTTTATATGTAGCATTATAACCTGAAACATCACAAAAGTGAAAGGATACAGTTTACATCTCAATACAAGCAGAGTAAATTATAGCGGTTATATGATCGGCATACTTTCAGCAAGTATGACAGTAAATGTCATGGTGAGAGATATCGAAATCTCTTTGGTATTTCGGGAAGCATAGAAACCCTTGCACTTTCATTCAGTGTCTTTACCAGAAAACACAACAAATCTTAAAACCCCTTTCGGTTATGAAAATCAATCTCTTACCCACTGCCACTACATCCCATACCAAATTTCAATCCCTCTAAAGCCACCATATGCCCGGCAAGGAAACAATATGAACTTTGCAGCAGTGTCCTGCTACTGGTGTACCCTTGCATTTGTATGTACCTTCTAATCTACATAAAACTAGATACTATGTTAAAAATCTACATTTTTTCACAGTTGTACCTATGAACAATGCTGAAATAGTGTTGTGAAACGAATATGTATTCCACCATATATCATTACATGGCCACAATCACTGGGTTATTGGAGTCTATACATACAATATTGGCCAACTATATACATACACACAGGCTGCGATTCAATTGTTTTAGACGATCCTACTAATTAAAATGTTTCTCTGTTCGGACGCCCATTAGTATTTATCGGGGGTACAAGCACCAGGTTTAGCGCATAGCTGCTAAACCCGTCTAAAGTAGTAGTTAGGGCAGTCGTTTGGGTGCCCAAAATGCCGGACTTTGGACACATTTATTTTCGCACCTCAGGAAGCTGCAAGAAGAAATGTTAACCACGCAGGTTTATCCGAACGGAGCAACAATTTAAATTCTCCGTAGGGTGCCTATCCATATAGATGCCCAGTGGAGGCGTCTAAAACAGCTGAATTACCCCCAGAGTCTTATCCACATGACTGCACATTATAAAACAGTTATAAGGCGTTCTACTTTGGCAAATAAAACCTTAGTAGTCTCACTTTTTTGTTGCACTTTTCACAGTGATATGCATTTGCCCCCTCCAGCAAGTCTCCTTTCACATACTGTTCCATTGAGTCAAGAAGGTTTTGATGGTTCCTAATATCTACATTCAAGGTAGTAAAAGACTCTTCACATTCGTACCTTAAAATGCAAAAACATTAAAGTTTCAACAGACTAGTGATAGTAAAATTAAAGATGCAAAACATTAACACACTACAACTAGCTTCATGTTACAAAATAATCTACCCACCCATTGCTCTCCCACTTCCCTTTCTGTAACCACTTTTCCCTACCAACTGCGAAAGTCATCAATAAAAATCAGCATCAGTTTTAAAAACAGTGTAAATGGCATCAATATTGTGACTTACCTATGGGGACATCCTTGACAAATTTTTTGATCAGCAAAGGATCCTCCTAAAACTTTGCTTAGCATAGTTGGGTGACCTAATGCTTTTAAAGCTTCGTCTAAACTGTCAACCAGTGAATTAAAAAATTCTAAAGCATCATGTTGCTCCCGAAGGTTAACTGGTTCTCCCCAAAGCCTGAGCATAAAAACACACAAGGAAACAAAAATACTATGTTAATAAATACACAAAAATCATAACAAATGTTAAATGTTTGGAAATATTACAAGGGGACTTTTCATACAAATACAGTGATCTAGCAGCAGCATGAGGGATGGAAATCTTTGAGCAGAAAAGACAGCTACCTGTACAGCCATGCTTTATAAAGCTTCCAGAAGTCACATTGGGAGAGATGTATCAAAAGTTCTAAAGGGTGGAGAAATGGAGAAGCTGCCCATAGCAACCAATCAGCTGTTACTGATTATTTTTTCATGTACATTCTATAAAATGATAGGTAGAAGCTGAATGGTTGCTTCTCCACTCTTTAGAAGATTTGATACATCTCCCTTCATTAAGAGGTAAGATGTTTGTTGTAACTTCTAACACTCGTTTTTTTTTACAATATAGTGCCTGCTGATATATTACACCTACTGTAGGTATATCTAACCTATAAATGTAGTTTTAACTTTTTACTGTGATTAAGGGTAATGTGCTGCCCATTTAAAGATTAGGGGGCTGCACATACCCTTTAAATGCATCAGGTTGCCTATAACAGCTTCAGTTATTTGTATGTGCAGATTCAGCGTTATTACAGTATTCTGTGCTCACTGGAGGCAACAGGAAGATTTCTAATCTTAAATGAAAGCTTTTTCCCGCTCCATTTGTAAGTCTAGTAAAACAGTGACAAAAATAACACTGACCCACACAGTCAATACAAAAAAAGCAAAACAAGCACCAAAAATAAATAAATAAATAAATCCCACAATCTCCATAATTAATAGTCTGGACAGTCCTAGAGCCAATGCAGTTTCAGGTAAGAGAAACATCCATGTTGCACTTAAGACACCTACATTATATCTGGAGCCTGAAACTACAGTATGAAACTTAAGCTGCCCACCCACTAGCAGACCTCAAAACGACTGCACGATTATGACATTGTAATCGTGCAGTCGTTTCAAAGTCTGATGTGCCTGCACTGAATGAGCAGTCGTTCAGTGCAGGCTCATCAATCATCTGCAAACATGCTGAACCTGACGTTATCGTCAAGTTGTCCAGAATGTTTACCCAATGATAGATGTCTGAAGCGACCAGCGGGAGCGCGCATCGGAGGTAATTTCAGACATTTTTGGAAACGATTTGCAAACGATTAATGAACGATGAAACAATAACGTTCAATAGCTAAATTTAATCACCTAGTGGATGGGCACCTTTATAAAGCTCCTTGAAAAAAAAAAAAAAAAAGTGTTTATACAGAGATTTGATTTTAACCTGAAAAGCCTTTGATGAAAGCACTTAAAGTAGCAAAATTACTTGTCAGAGTGAGAATTCAGTACTCCATTATCCAACATATTAAAAAAATTGTGCGCGTCTCCTATGTCTAAGACCAACGATATAATAATGTCATCAGCTGTTGTGGTCAGGCATGTATAGAAACAATGTATTCCAGCGCACACTAGGTTAGGATGGGTTAGGTATGAAAATAACATAAAAAAATATATTTATAAATATATAAATTTATTTGGATTATAGCTAAAATATATCTTATTACATTAAAAGTATAAAAAGGGGCATATATAAACAAATTAATACCGGTATACAAACAATTACTATAAAAAAAGTCCCTCCACCACATATAACAATACAAAACACAGTATGCTGAAAGGATAAAAATTATATGTAAAAATATATATTTTTGGAAAAATATATGTAAAAAACGTGGGGAGTATAATGAGATCTGTTAAAGATATTGTGGTTTAAGTCTATCTGTTATCAGACATTAGCCGAAGGTGAGGGGTAATCCTATTTCCACAAAATGTATAGGAAACATAAAACCCAAAGACTCATATGTCTATACTGTCACTTCTACAACTAGTGACCTCTATTGCTTGCCGGGCTGGCTGCGTGGATACCCCCAAACGTCAATAATTGGTCCTTCGGAAAAGGTATATCGCTGTCCCCACTGTGTGGAATTCGGTAACTTGTACCAGCTTGCTACCTTACTCTGATGGCTTCGATAAGCGGGTGGGTATCCTAGTTGCCTCTGCGTTCCGTCTGTGGTCACTATATCCCGGTGGTGCAAATTTAGGTAAGATGAGGGTCTGCCGGCAGACTTCTGATCTGCCAGCATGCACAGGCCGTGCAACTCTGCGGACACTGACGGGATCGATTACCTCCACGCTCAACATGTTTCACCTATGCAAGGCTTTTTCAGGATCGTGGATAGTCTATCCTCAGCTTCCTTCTATTTACACTGTTCTTCTCCCATATCTCAATTCCGCCCTTAATATGTTAGTTCATGGACTTACTTCCGCCCTTAGAGTGCCCGATCCACATGGGGACCTAATAGCTAGACCATTAAAAAAGCCTCTTGTGATGACATTTACAGTCAACACTCTTTGATCAGTGAAAACATCCAACATGGGAATAAACAAAATAAAAATAATAAAGATAAAATAGACTTGCCCATATTATATTAAGAGGATGTATCATGGTAACGTGTCGATATAGCAAAAGGAAATACATTACATATAAAGGCTAAGCCTGTTAAATATTAAAAAAGGGGGTCAGATGAAAACCTAAGTTCAAGCCCTTTGATGCAAGGGTATCAAGAAGGAAGATCATTTTGTGCACCAAGGGTTTGAATTTAGATTTTGATCTGACCCCCTTTTTAAAAGATTATAATATCTTTTAAAAATATATATATTCTTTTAATAAGAGAATAGTTGTTAAAAATTCTTACATAGTTGTATGCTTTATTTTTATATTGTGCATTACATAACTACCCCTAGATTATTAATTTTTAAGGTATGATGAACTGTCATCGCTATTTTAAATTAATATAAATAAATATATATATATACATATATATATATATATATATATATACATATATATATATATATATATATATATATATATATATATATACACACACACACACATATATACAGTCAGGTGCATAAATATTGAGACATTGACAGAATTTTCATATTTTGGCCTCTATTCACCACCACAATGGCTTTGAAATGAAACAAACAAGATGTGCTTTAGCTGCAGACTTTCAGATTTAATTTGAGGGTAATTACATCCAAATTAGATGTGCCTCCCACTTTTTAAGGGGTCAAAAGTAATGGGACAAACTAAACAATCCTAAATCTAACTTTCACATTTTAATACTTTGTTGCAAATCCTTTGCAGGCAATTACAGCCTGAAGTCTGGAATGCATAGACATCACCAGACGCTGGGTTTCATCCCTGGTGATGCTCTGCCAGGCCTCTACTGCAAATGTCTTCAGTTCCTGCTTGTTCTTGGGGCATTTTCCCTTCATCAAGTGAAATGCATGCTCAATCAGATTCAGGTCAGGGGATTGACTTGGCCATTGCATAACATTCCACTTTTAGCCTTAAAAAACTCTTTGGTTGCTTTTGCAGTATGCTTCGGGTCATTGTCCATCTGCACTGTGAAGCATTTGACTGAATATGAGCATATAATATTGCCCGAAACACTTCAGAATTCATTCTGCTGCTTTTGTCAGCAGTCACATCATCAATAAATACAAGGGAACCAGTTCTATTGGCAGCCATACATGCCCACGCCATGACACTACCACCACCATGCTTCACTGATGAGGTGGTATGTTTTGGATCATGAGCAGTTCCTTTCCTTCTCCATACTCTTCTCTTCCCATCACTCTGGTACATGTTGATCTTTGTCTCATCTGTCCATAGGATGTTGTTTCAGAACTGTAATGGCTTTTTTAGATGTTGTTTGGCAAACTCTAATCTGGTCTTCCTGTTTTTGTGGCTCACCAATGGTTTACATCTTGTGGTGAACCCTCTATATTCACTCTTGTGAAGTCTTCTCTTGATTGTTGACTTTTACACATATACACCTACCTCCTGGAGAGTGTTCTTGATTTAGCCAACTGTTGTGAAGGGGTTTTTCTTCACCAGGGAAATAATTCTTCTGTCATCCACCACAGTTGTTTTCCGTGGTCTTCCGGGTCTTTTGGTGTTGCTGAGCTCTCCGGTGCGTTCTTTCTTTTTAAGAATGTTCCAAACAGTTGATTTGGCCACACCTAATGTTTTTGCTATCTCTCTGATGGGTTTGTTTTGATTTTTCAGCCTAATGATGGCTTGCTTCACTGTTTGTTTCATTTCAAAGCCATTGTGGTGGTGAATAGAGGCCAAAATATGAAAATTCTGTCAATGTCCCAACATTTATGCACCTGACTGTGTATATATGTATATATATGTGTATATATATATATATATATAATAATATCACACAGGTGAAACACGTTCAGTGTGTGGGTTATCAATCAATGTCCACAGAGTATTGCACAGCCTGTGCATGCAGGAAGATCAGAAGTCTACTGGCAAACCCTCATCTTACTTTCATTTGCATTGCCGGGATACAGTGACCACAGACGGAACGCCTAGGCAGTTAGGATACCTGACTTTTTACGCCACCAGAGTAAGGTAATAAGCCGGTACATGTTACCAAATTCCACATGGCGGGGACAGCGATATACCTTTTCCAAACAACCAAATACTGACGTTTGGGGGGATACACACAGCCAGCCCGGCAAGCAATAGAGGTCACTGGTCATAGAAGTGATGGTATAGCCATATGAGTCTTTGGATTTTAGGTTTCTTATGCATTTTGTGGAGAGAGGTACGCATTATCCCTCACCTCCGGCTAATGTCTGACAACAGAGAGACTTAAACCACGATATCTCTACCGGATCTTCTTATACTCCCCACATTTTTTACATATATTTTTACAAAAATATATATTTTTTACATATAATTTTTATCCTTTCAGCATACTCTGTCTTGTATTGTTATATGTGGTGGAGGGACTTTTATAGTAATTGTTGTTTACCAGTATTAAGTTTGTTATATATGCCCCTTTTTATACTTTTAATGTAATAAGATATATTTTAGCTATATAATCTAAATAAATTAATATATTTATAAATTTATTTTTTGTTCTCACGTTATTTGCATACCTCTAACCCATCCTGACCTAGTATGCACTGGAATAAATGGTTTCTACACAAGTCTTTTCCTTTGTGGAGCCTGTAATGCATCCACCTATTCTAGCAGCAACTGATCGTAAGGGAGGTTTTTTTTACGGAAGGATTAGCGCAGCCCCATACCAAACCCTTGTTTTGGTCAGGCAGCTGGTGCAAGCTATGCGCTTTCTAAATAAGCTTCTTTGACAAAATCAAAAAGGGCTTTGATAACTTATCAGACTTCACTTGAATTCTGGGTAACATTTGGACTCACAACTGCCAGGAATTGGGTGAAGCAGGTTTGATCTAGAAGTGCTAACAGGTTTGGATTAATACGAGGTGACCTATCAAAAGCTAAATTCCACCCAAAACTATAATTCAATTGACTTCTATGAATTAAACAAAAAAAACACATTACTTGACTGGGTTGCACCTTTTGCCAAGGTAGACATTTAGCACTCAGCATGCCAAGGCAAAAATCAGTGGACAAGTGGAATTTGGTGGAGCTTTAGACCCAAGGTTGAAAATGAGTTGCATACATGTTAAACATATGGAACACCAGCTGAAACTGAATTTTCAGTTTAGGTTAAAATGATTATTTAAGGAGGAACAAGCAATGCCTATAATTGCTCAGTACAATCAACTAATGAAACCGGCATATTTGAATTTGATTTTCTATGAGGTTATATTGTTAAAGCAATACAATTTACACACAACTGTCAACAGTAATATTTTTAGGGGAGTTGTAGTTATTGAAAGCAGTATATATGCTGGAATACCAGAATCTCTCAAACCTGCAATCACAAGAGAACTATTACAGTTGTATTGCTCACATGACAACAGAAACTGCAGTCTTTATTAAAGAAGCTCCCTATACGAGACCAAAACTGTATTTGCAGAGTAAGACACACAAGTGGCTGAACTTTTCAAAAATGTAAATTAAAAAAAATTGATAGGCCTCCAATGGCAGAATGGTAGCACTAGCAAAGGCAAATTAAAGAACCATGACTTTGACCTGCCAATGGGAATTTATTAGATTTGTGCCCTCATCCAACTTGTACTTAATACAATGGTGTATGCTCCTGTGTACCTTCTGCTTTTAATTTTTATATAATGTAGCCAGATTTACCTTTGTACACAATACATAAAAGTAGTATTAATATGTATTGTATAAAAATGCTGTCGTGTTTCCAAGTGCAAGAAAAATACAATGGTTTGCATTTAGAAAAAGTTGAAATAAAGAACACACCAATTAAATCAAACATGTTGATGCCAAAGCAGAATGTAACAAACCTGAACTGCTTCCAAAAGCCTCTTGGAACATAGTACTGTAATCTCGATGCTGCCAAATGGCCAAAGATAACTTGCAGATGTCTCAGCACACCAATATTGTACTCTTTCCTATCCTCTGTTTTGCTCAGTGAGGGCTTGTCATCATATTGGTGAGGGTATCCAAAGACATCATCTCGTGGGTCTACATTGCTCTGCCAATATAAAAAAGAAAAGAAAAGAAAAAAAAATATTAATACTATAGAGTACAAATGAAATTGTGAATATAAATCTGCAGAAATCTGGACTCTTCCAATTCCAGAATTTGGCCCTTAAATGCATTTTCCACAGTCTCACCATCGTACCCTTACTCACAGTCTACTGAAGCATAATATAAAAATAGTTTAAAAAAAAAAAAGGTTTTAATTAAGTGTCGCATAAGTTTGTTTTGCTCCATCACTCCTCATTTAGTATCCAAGCCACAGACATTAATTTTTTTCTTTTTTGTAAATGCTAAAGCCAAAGAAAACCCAATTTACAGGAAACCAAAGTATACTCGCATCATGTTTTTTGGGTGAATATTAACAGCATCATTAGTGGTTCACTTTGCAACTAATTTCTTTACAGATTACTTCTTGGATTCGAAAACCACTGTAACCGAAACTTTTATATAAATATGCCACTACTAAAATCACAGAGACCATTTTATTTACATAATGTACACAACTCTGCATTTATAGTAGAATAACTTTATAGTTTACCTCATTGTCCTGTTTCTCATCCCCAGACATGTCATCATCAACATCAGTTCCAGTGCCTTCAATAGCAAGAATTCCATTCCGTATTGCAGGGATCATGTACAGCTGCTGAATTACAGAGTTCATGTAGCATGTAGCACCAGCATTTTTTAGCCCAACAAAACCTTTGGGAGGTCGTGGTCCAACTGGAGGCAGATATTCCCACTCAGTAAGTGCTTCACAACCTAAAAAATTAAGAAAAAAGGGTAAGTAAAGGGGTGGCTACATAATCAGCTTCCTCTTTTCCTTTGCATCATACTAAACCTACTCCACATACAAGCTCTTATTTTCCTACAAGGATCTAGAAGCATAGCTGTTGCTGGGTCTCCCAGAATTATTACCCACATATGATGTAGGGAGTGTTTTACTTTTTGATATGTTGGGTCCAGCGATCTAATTCCAGAATAGGGAATGGAGAATGGTTGTGTTATAATGAACCCAAAAAACAAGAGCTCCAGGTGGCAAGCCACCACAGGGCAGTTCAGAAAACTCTGGTCGCAGACACTCTGCCCCCAGGTATCAGGCTCAAAATCTCCTGCAACAAAATTTGGGCCGGAAGTGGCACAAAATCCTATGGACACAAACCTGGAAGAGACGATTGCTAAAGCCCAGAGGGGTAATTGCCAAAATGGGGCTGAACTCCATTGGCACCTGGCTGCATGTGGACAAGAATAGTCTCGAGTTGGAGGCAAACATAGGCCTCTGTTATACTTAAGTAAATATACCGTGTCTAGACTAACAATAAAAGGGTCAGCCTGAATTGGGTAAGGAGCTGATTTACCCCACCTTCCAGCTATGTGTCTAACATTACTACCTTCAAGCGGTATGTGTACTTAAACGATCAGCTGAGATTCTTCCAGATTCTGTGAGATGCCTGTATCTGATATTCACTTGTAACCACAGATTAAAATGAACACTTTAATTCACCCCCATCTATCCTGCAGAGAGTCCAGAAGCCCAGCAGCTACCTAGCATCCTCAACCATAAGCAGCAATCAAAGGATTTATGGATTTGTAGACTGCAGACACATGCTCTAGCAGCAGCACACTACCCAAGAAATAAAAGCACATCCAGGTCCCAATGAAGTGAGTTGTTGAAACATCCACTACAGTCTTACATCTGACAGTTATAGGCACCGAGCTGTAGCCATGGTCAAGTAGTGCCAGGGAGTAGTAACCTGTGATGATTAGCTGCCAACAACCAGTAAAACTAAAGCAATGAGCAGAGTAAAGCCAATGTGTCAGTGTGTCACAACAGCATTAAAGGGCACGTCATAATATTCTGAAATCTGAAGTACATTTGTAACTACAATTGCTAATGTTATTGCTACAGTTGGGTTTGATATTTCAAATGCAACTGTAGCCTGATAAGGTAAAATCCTGGCACTGCACGCAGTGGAAACATTCAGATTTATCTCTGGCCAGGTATCTTTACATATTGAACACGAAACACACTAACAGAAAAGGAAGCAAAACACTTCAAAATGTTCCAAATACGAACATTCAATTGCATTCACTTTAAATGACAGTCTAATCTGGGCTGTTCCTTATATCCTCAGCTATATATCAACACTCATTTTCATGCTGAAGACAGTAAAATTCTGCAGTGTGTAATCCTTGCAATATACCACATTGCATCTGTAGGACCAATAGACTTCACACTTTAACCTCCTCTGCAGCTCAAATTATATTTTGCACATATATTTGGAATATGACCACAAAAGCCTCACAAAGAAAACTGTACAATGTGCAACATGTGATCTAAAACAATTACCAAAGAAAATTGAAAGTATTTATGGAAGCTACAAGCTCTACCCATATGCTACATTAGAGGCGCAGACTTCATTCATCTTTAACTTACTTTGCTTTAGGTTAATACCACTGTATTTTTAAGCTGTGACCGACAAATATGTTATGTGGAAGAGACAACATATGATATAAAACAAGAGTGGTTTTCCCTTTCATCCATGGGGGGCACTGGAATACATAGGGTATGATGGAGGTGGAGCAATCTGGGCACCAAAAGGTTAAGTTCTGAACAACACACGCTCCTCCTCCCCTACACCCTGCCTTCAGGGTTTTGTTTTTGGTGCACTAGGAGCTGGGCATGTTTTTTGTTGCATCTGCTACTGCAGCTGATTAAAATAAATATATTAAGAAAGAATAAGAGAAAAATTAATTTCATTTTCATTTTACTTGGTAGCAGGGCTCACACCGGCTGCTCCTTCAGGACCCTGCTCCGGTGGCCGCTAAGTGTAACTGGCCGGTCCCGAAGCACACAGCGGGGACACAGCCATGGCTGGTGCGAAGATAATCAGCGGTTCCCCTTCGGCAGAGGAAGCTGGGGACAACTCAATTGTGGACTGGTCCTCCGCTCCACCACTGCACGAATAGGTACATAAGTTGCAATTGGGATGCCTTTAAACGGTGGCAAGTCCTTGGGGTCAGAGCCTTTGCCTGGTTCTCTCCTCCTCCACACTTTGGCACACTCCCTTACTTAAATGTCCTTGCACTCTCCTTCTCCTGTCGGCGGCCATTTTTAGAACAGCGACTTGTGCATGTGTCTTATACAGCCAATGCTCTGTCACTGGTTCATGTCCCATGCCAGATTTGTTTTTTCCGAGAGTGCAAATCCCCCTAAAACTATACCACGCAAATTGGTGCCAGGCTATAGTGTCTCTGTCCCTAACTCACCTATATAGGTGCTGCTGTATAAGGAATCTGACTATGGTTTTCTTGTGCAGACTGGACTTTTAGTCTGTGTATGCAGTGCACTAATTTCTAGGATTCAATTTTTACCTATATACTTAAACTGAATCATTCTGTTTGCTAGATGCTCTTAGTATTACAGAAACCTAGAATTTGAATTTGACGGCAAATAAGAACCACTTGCCCCATCTAGTCTGCCCTTTTAACAGCATAATCTCAGTATTATACAAGTTGAAAATGCTTACTGTATATATTTTAGGTACTTTAGCAGATATAGTATATACTACACTATTTCTGTTGTTGCTAACAGACCCCCCCCCCTCCCATTCATTGCCACAAATATTATAGCTTGAGCTTCACAGTTTAGTGCACAGTCTTCCTCTCAGGCTACTTTACCTGCCCTTTGCTGGGCTCACCTCTCAGGCCCCGATCAGGTCTGCTAAACAGGGCTGTCCCAGTATAAGGGGCATTAGAGCGTAACTGGTCTCAGTGATACATGCTCCGTCATGGTGCAGCAGTCAAGTTCCCCAGTGGGGACAGAATAGCGTGGGCTTCCACCCAGACCATGTTCGAAGCTTGTAAAACAATGCCTTGGTCTAGACAATCTTCCTCAGCTGCTAGCTCTGCAGGTACCTCTAACAGACTCAGTTTGCACCCACTGCAGGGTTTTTCTCAGTCTGTACAAGCTCTCTCTCAGGTGTCCATCTGACTACAGCAAATGCTAGGCACTGAAGTTCCTTAGCATACATAGAAGCGTCCACCCGCCTACTCCTCTTCTGTAAGACTACAGGTAAAAAGTTCAAAACCTGCTCCCTAGCGGAGCATGATTGTTACCAGGTCTCAAATACATTCTGAGGAGGGATCAAATTAGTCCGGCTACCGTTAAAGTCTTCAGTCATGGATGAAACCGCTCTATTGCTACTGGCAGTGAGAACTCTCTTTCCAGGACACGTCCTTATTAAAACGGGAAACATTTACATTCCTTTCTTTAGTGCAGATAGAAGATTGGTAAACAGGCAGAATCCTAGATCTAATAATTGGTTCCAGGACACAGATAACCTTATTGGTTTTTTGTCCAGCTAATGAAACTAGATGGGACACCCCATCAGGAGCCAACAGGTCAGGTGTTAAATGTCTGACTACTATACCAGAGTTTGGAGTTATCAAACCCAGCTGTGCATTATAACTAATATATGCCTACACTGCGCTTACTTAACTAAAGCTACTTTTGTTTCCTTACTTGACCTTTCTGAAGGAGACGTCAGACAAAAAGTTAAGGTTCAGACCCTTCGGAACGCTCACTCCTGTTAACAGGCTGCTACTAGGTCTCAAATTAACTTAGGGAGGCCATCTTCTCCAGCAGCCTGTGCTCCTGCAGATAAATATGACGTTTTTTAAAATGTCTTCTAAATGCCTAACTTACCTTAGTTATACTTATATCTAGGTAAATTCCAATATATTTATGCTTTCAGTCTTGCTACATACAGTATATGTATTTAGACATATTCTGTATAGTCTGCTTTAACACAGCAGTTACCTGAGCAGTTGCCTTCCCAGCTGACTGTGTAAGGTACTTCTTCCAAGTTAGGACCGCAACCCTGTGTTCGTGTGCCTTACGATATCACTTAAACGTTATAAGCTGGAGGACAATATAGTTATCTCTGTGGTATGTTTCAGGGACTCCATTTTCACGTGTGACCTCTGCTTTTTCAGAATTCTGAATGTCTGTCAGTTTGTAATGTGTGGGTTTCCACACTCAGGTCCTCTGACTGCAATTTACAATCCAGGATAAATTACGAGTTTCCCACTTTTCAGTGTAATTCCAGTTTCATTCACATACCACTACATATGGGTGTGTATTCGCTGTCTTAGGCATCATACCACAATGGCGAAAGAGCACAATTTGCACTGCCGAAAGCCACATTTTCTTATTATGTGCCATTTGCTTATACCTTTGTCAGATACCATTAATACTGAGCTAATACCTCATTAAACCTCAAGATCAGTTTGTATTCTTGTCATTTAATACAACAAATACAATTTACACTCCTGAGTCCACATTGCTCGTATGTATTCGTACATAGGGGGAGGGGTGGGGTATGTATTCGTTACAGATACACCTAGCAGTTTACAACTCACAGCATTTACAACTATTTATGCCTCCCAGCCTATACCTCATTATCTATGTAACCACTGTTTAATGTGTCCTTACCAATAATAGTGACAGAGGCCAGGTAGTCTGCACCGACTAATACCACATTTGCCTTATGGTGCGCTCTGAACCAATAACCCTATAGCTTCAAGAACATATACCATTGGCTAATGCCTGTATTTACTCGCTTTTTGGGTTATTCCTTTATTACAAATTCATACATACCAAAGTTACATTCAGGGGCGTATCTATAATGGGTGCACAACCTGCACCCATATTTTCTAATATTTAAAATCGCCAGGAAAATAGTGCGGCAGTGGCCTGCGCAGTAGACTAGTGCCCAGAGTCTACATTGGCAGTCAGTACGCTGCCACTCGCTGGGGAGAGAGGAGGGGAACGAGTCCAGGGAATGCACACTGGCCCCCTCCTCTCTTAATATGCCCCTGGCTACATTTATCCTATATAATGTGGCCTTTGCAGACATCAATGTCAAATTGCATTAGGGTCAAATACTTACAGGCTATAGGTCTTGCAGCACTAACCACACTGGTTGATGTGCCCTTGGCGGACATATAGTTTTAAATACTCAGGTGCAGAGTTACACAGCCATGGCCACACTGATTATGCTGTGTCCTTTGCTGGTTTCTATACCTATTTACTTTACAAACCTATTTTTTATCTAAGCAACAGGCTAGTGATGTGTGACCTGGGAAGCTTCTTTCTGCATAGTACTTTGGTTGAATAGCATGCGGTTGTACTTGAATATCTTATCTAAGAGGAGTACCTTTTGTATACTTTCACTGTGTCTGAAATTGGGACTTCTTCCTCTAACGTCTATACAGGGAATGCTACGAACAAATACCTACAGTATTCCTGTAGACAGAGTCCAGTTGGACGCTACGCTGCCAGTTTGAACCTGTGGGTCTTTGGTGAGATAAATCAATGTATGATCTACTGACCAACATCACCATGTACAATTTAAGAGTTTTTGACCAGACTATGGTCCGTTCCGGCATGGGTTAGCACATTATCTCTTGCCAAGTCAGTGTGAGTTATGTGGTCCTGTAGGTATGCAAGCCAATCACGAAAAATGTTGACACTAATGATTAATGGTTTTATGTGCCATTGACTATCCCTCAGTCTATTGCTGTGGGCCTCCCTCGGTTTGGGGTTTATTACAATCTCTTGATAGTTCAGTTGCGTTATTGGAGATTTTGTGAAGGTACTTTGTGTCTCTCAAAGGCCTGAGTATACAAGGGTTTGCTCTACTGGAGATCTGCTAATTGCTAGACATTCCACTGCCCTTTATTCTCTCCCTTCTAGGGTGAGAATATATGGGGAAAAGCTAACTAGTTGATTACTACCTGACCTATAGAGTCGACAGGTCCCGTTACAGTATGAGGCCTCCAGGATTTCTTCTGGAGGCCTCATCCTGTAACTGTAAATATCAGTGTCCTGGATGTTTACTCTCCGGTACATCTTTCCACCAATGCCACTGCTTCTGACAGTTCTCCACAAGCTAAGACGGGTAGGCGGTTCAACCATTCTGGTGACACAAGATTAGCCGCACAGGGCTTGGTACGCAGACCTCCACAGGCTATCAGTGGCTCTTCCCTGGCATCTTCCGCGCAGGCTGGACCTTCTCGGTACAGATCCATTCCGGTTCCAAGATCTTCCTCATCTAATTTACCAGGGAGGCTGGCGGGACAGCCAGGGGATTCTCAGACATTGTGTAGACTGCGTTGTGTGCAGGGCACCTGTTTTTGCAAGGGTGTATCCGCGAATGTGGGGTCTACTATTCCTGGTGTTCAAGCCAGCAGTTTTCTTGCTCTCCAGGATTCTAGCCCTTTCTACAAGTGGGGTCGGACACTTGTAGAAAGGGTCCCCTTAAGACCCTCTTGATCTCCCTCTGCAGACAGGTTGCAGTAAGTCATGCAGTACAGACATGTCTACAGGAGGTGCTCCACAGCCAGCACTTCTATGTTATACCGGTTTCTGGTCCTAAATCTCTTCAGCACTATCCCTCTATTAACCCTTGGGCCTTAGGGGACCTTCGATGGCTTGCCAGTCAGACGGTGTTGCCCCTTGCTCTCTCTTCTGCCAGCAGTGATTCACTGCTCTGTATCACCTTTCAGGATGTTTCATCATGTCTGTGTTGTCTGCATCCCTCATTGGCTTTCCTCACATGGTTATTTTCTGCATCAACAAGGTAACAGTGGATCCTCAGGCGTTGTTACCTGGATGATGATGGTCCAGGCTACTACACTCCCTTTCAGTGTGTGAGTTTTGTGAGCCTGGTTCTCCTTCTACTCTCTGTCCTTTGAGCTTTGTTAGTAATAACTACGAGCTGCAGGTAGTAGCTGGGTATAGGGGAGAAGGAGCCTGTGCTGTTCAGTACTTAACCTTATGGTGACCAGATTCTTCCAGCTCCTCCTATACCCAACCTATTCCAGTGTACCCCATGGAATCAGAGAAAAGGATTAATCAGGTAAGAACCAAAATCTTGTGATAATACACTTGGTCTGATATCACAGAGTGGGTGCCCAATGTAGTTGCGATGTTGTAAAACAATCCAAAAGGATTGGAGCATATCAACAAATGCACTGTGAAGGGGACTGTTAGTGTGGTGAAGATGGGCATTCACACAAATAGTCAATGCCAAATGTACAAAAGAAGCACTTGACCCAAGCAGTTTATGACATCCAGTTTGGTCAGTTATGTGTGTGACTACACTGGAATGAAATCTGTGTGCTTGGTGATCAACTGGTTTGAGCTATTAGTTCCTCTAGCAACTGTCTGATTTTGGCAATGAGCCTCTGCAAAAGGAATTGCGCATCATGCCACATTTAAACTACATATACACATGTTACAGCAATTGCAAACTTAGGTTTAACCCAGTCCTAGACTATTGATACAAAGTAAAATATTTATTCAGCTATGGAGGTTTCCTGTTATGGATTGGAGGTAACTTCCTGAGTGGAGGAATTCCAGTATGGAGCAAATATAGTAAAGATAAGAACATGATAAGATAACTCCACCAATGGTAATTTAAAGAAAAAAAAAGTGCCATAGTCAGAATATTGTAATAAGCAATACCTGTGTAATACATTTCGTTTAATGTATCTACAATCTGTCTGAGATTACGGACACATCCCACAGCTAATGCAACCAGCAACTCAAATCCTGCATTTATTGTAGCAGGAGAACTGCACACTGGAATAGCTTGTTCAGCCGGAAGCTCCCCACTCTTCATATACTGCAAATATACGTTGGATGCTGGGAATATGAAGTCATCAATCAATTCCTGGAACAAAATTGGATTACATGAACACACAATTTATTGAGACAAAAATGCCAAGCGTGTAACACTCCTTTACCTGTAACTAGTGAGTTTTACCAACTTAGATTCTAGCTTTTTATTTTTCGCTCTTCATTTATATTAGCAGAATAATGTAAGAGATGATATAACAGATCTCATTTATAACCAATCATTAGGAAAAACAAAGTATCGACATAGGTACTTCACAAATGACTAGAACATATTTCTGTAAAAAATACTTTAACATATGAAGGCCTATGGGCCAGCCCAAGAGGACACTAATTATTGTACACTGTATAGAATTTGACATACTGTAGGTAAATAGATGTGAATACAATTTTTAAATAAAAAGTGTAAATCTGCTGGATTTTCAGATTTTATTTCAGAATGTGATGGGGGAAGGGAGGGGAAATGGAGTTAAGATGGGTACACAGACAATTTTTTGAAAGGTTTGTCCGATTCCGATGTATTGGAACAACAAATCGTTCAAAATAGTCTAGTGTGGATCAACTGTCAGCTGTTACGCACTCCTGTTTGGTCGTCAGCCACATAGTCAGGCTGTCCCTACATGCAGCTCAACCTGACGATGCGGCTGACGACCCCATGCAGCGGGATGCAGCAGCGGCAGGAATATCGGGCGGTCGGGCACCGGATCGTCTAGTGTGTACCGGCTGCCCAATATGTTGACCCGTGGGGGCGGGGTTGCCGGTCACATTGCTAGATACAAATTTTGTCTGAACGAATTAATAATGAAAAAAAAAAAACCCACTATCAAAAGCTGTAATGGTTTTAACACTTTTTATTAAATAGTGATGGTTCTCCTGGGTCGAACATATAATAATCCAAAAATCTAACTTTAACAATCATATTAATGTCAGAGTTTAAAAAGAAACAAATCATTTTTTTGATGGTTTACAGCCCTGGCCATCTACTCAAAAATCAATGTGGAATGAGCCCCTTCTAATTGGCCACTGTACAATGGTTAACTAGTCTGCTGCCAGGGGTGTCCATGCCAAATGTGCACATCAGAATCATAATTATTTTGTAATAATTAATGTTATAAAAGCTAATATTTAAGCAGAGTTTACTTTTGAAATCGTTATTCAAAGACAAAAATCTATTTTATTTGGTGGTAGTATTTGTTAATATCCAATACCATAGACCAGTGGTTCCCAAACTGTGCGCCGGGGAACCCCGAGGTGCCTCGGAACACTTGCAGGGGTGCCTCAGGTTAGGGGTGCAGCACCAAATCAAATTATTTATGGTCAATGTAATGTAAATATGTGGACAAACAGAAGTGCAAACCTGTCCACCACCACATAACGGAGCCTAAGGATAACAGGACAGCACAATTTGCTTCACTTTAGTAAATTTTTTCTGAATTTTTCAACAAACTTTTGGCTTAGGAGTCCCATGTAAACAATGCTGATACTCTAGGGCGCCGCGATTCAAAAAAGTTTGGGAACCACTCCCATAGACCCAAATGTCAAACACATGTTAAAGCATGTAAGTCACATGTGCTACCACTAGGGGCACTATGACAGACTGTCTTGCCCAGATCATCTTTTTCAGACAAAGAAACAAACAGTGATGACGTCCATTTCCTGTAGTCTCAGACTAACCATTTTGACACACAGAGATAATTATCTAGGAGATGGCTTACCAATTTGTCTAATCAGCAATCAGGTGGCCAGTGAAACACATGGTAATGGGAAAACCATGTCACAAGGCCAGTGATACAGAAACTGTATCACCTACTGTAAGTGTGGTACACACCATAAGTAAATGGCAACAAAGGACTACAGGACTCTTTGTATATTATAGACTAATAAATTGTTTAAAATGCCGGCATATTCGGCTTTATTATCCAAATCTCCTTTGAATTGCCTGTTTACGTAAAGCTTGAGGTGAACACATCACACATTTATTAATTCTTTCACTCCCACAATGCTGTGCACTATTTTTTGTTTATTTCTTTTTCGCCCTACTGTGCATGGAGGGATCCAAAACAAAGATTCAAAGAAGAATTGGTACTAAAGATATGTCACAGTTATTTTATTGCTGTATATGCTCACCTATCGGGTAAGCATACATGTAAGTAATCATTTGCATGAACTAGAATAGTTTATCTCTTTTCTCGCTTGTGTTTTCTGAATGTGTGTCAGGGATCTCTGCCACTTCCCTGTCTGCATAAACAATAAGGAATATATTCTGCTCATGAATGGAGGTTTCCCCCTATTCTATGGTTGTGCAAATTATTTTTGCTCTATTACAATCCAAAGCAAATGTTTTAGGTGGTAATGTTTTTAAAATGATGGGCTTGATGGATACAATGAGGCAATTTTGTATGCTTAAAAATATTAGCAATGTAGTCCCAACCAATCCCTAGAAAAGAGCAACAACAAGAGATATGGTAAGAACTTACCTTTGTTATCTCTGTTTCTACAAAGTCCATAGGGTCCACAGGGTTGACCTTGGGGTATAGGTTGGGAACCAAATCCGGGCATCATGCAGTTAAAGCTTTTAGCTCCCAGGATGCACTTGGGTCCACTCTCCCTATAACCCCACCCCCCAAGCCAGAGGCACCTCAGTTTGTAAGTAGCCAAAGGCCGGAGGAGAGAAAAAGAGAGAAAACTGGAACACTCAATAACCATACTCACAGAAATGGGAGACGAAAAACCGGTGACCAGCCACACAGCCCATATGAAGCAAGGTGCGTCAGGGCGGGCGCCCTGTGGACCCTATGGACTTCGTAGAAAGAGAGATAACAAAGGTAAGTTCTTACCATATCTCTTGTTTTCTACTTCAGGGTCCATAGGGGGTCCACAGGGTTGACCTTGGGGATGTCCCAAAGCAGTTCAACCAAGGGTGGGGACGCTCCTGTGCTGAGAGGAGAATCCGTAGCCAAAAAGGAAGCATCCTGAGAGGCAAAGGAAACCAATGCCTAGAACCTTAAAAAGGTGTGGACAGAAGACCACGTGGCCACCTAGTAAGGCAACACAGCCAAGGTGCCACAGCGAGCCGCCCACGAGGGTTACATGGCCCGAGAAAAAACAAGCATCAACAACAGAAAGGCCTACCCCTGGGTAGGCCCCTGAAGAAGACATACGAGGCCATCCAGCCAACATCTGGCTATAGGCCGGCCATCCGTTCCTGTTAAAACCAGAAATCTCAGACCACCAATAAGGAGTCCGATTTCCGTAAGGAACCTGAACGGATCACATAAATCCACAGAGGCCGAACTACAATCAATGAGGCCACACCAGTCGAGAGGACTGGGGACTGAATGGCCGTACCATAAGTTCCAGAATAATATGGAACCTAAAAATCACTAAGAAAAAACACAGGGTGAGAGCAACTCACACCCTGACATGATGCCCTCCAGAAGAGGGAGCCACATGAGAACGCTCCCAATTCCGACACTCAGAGAAAGAAAGAGAGCCAAAGCAATAGACCATGTAATGGCCATCACAACCAGCGGTTCCATGGACTGTCCCCGGAGGGAACGAAGAACCACTACTAACTCCCAAGGAGTCCCTAGGGAGGACAAATGGAGGCATAATCCAGAAAACACTCCAAAGGATGAACTGGATACCAGAGCGGAGCAATTCCATATCTTAATCATACTGACAGTGTAGAGATCCGCACTGACAGGAAGGCCAGGCCGAGGGTGCAACCCAAGCCAGCTGGAAGGAATGCCAGAATATCAGGAAATCCTGGACACCGGAGGATTGTATCGACAGGTACAATACCATAAAAATTATGGCTGCCACAGTTTGTGGTAGGTCCCAGCAAAAGCTGATCCATGTGCTCTAATCATTCCAACGATGACAAAGCCAGTGAAGCCGTAAGACCACTATAGGGACGCAGTCAAAGACAAACGACCCAGGTCCAAGGCAAAACCAAGGACCCTGAGATAATAGGTCCGGGCAGTGAAGCATCAGGAATGGAGTATCGATGGAGAGACTCCGAAAATCCAAGTACCCCAGACATCTGGGGCAATCAGGAGCCACCAGCAGGAAAGCATCTCCGTCACGATTGAAACACTTCCCTCGAGGAAGAATGGAGACCGGAGAACACAGGTACTCAAATTGGAAGAACCACTTCACCGACAGAGTCACTGAAGGTTGCTTCAGAATCCCCAGAGTTGGACTGTAACACCATAGTGTGATAAAGTCAGAAGGCCAGGAGGGTCACCTCAGGGGGTCCCCCCTGCACACCAGGAGATGAAACCTCTCTTGGGGAAGAGACTAGTCCCCGGGATACACGTCGTGACGGCTGAGGACTTGAAATGAACGCTGCCGAGATGGTCGGGAGGAGACCCTCGGACTATGTCCGAATGTGTGACATACCTGTCATTGCCACCCAACGAACAGTGTTGCCAAAAAGGAAGCCACTGCCCTGACCCGGTTGGACGGAACTTTTTCAGGTTCACCGGGAAACAAGAGTTATGCCAGAGTGAAGGTCCAAGACAGGCTAAAGTTCCAACAAGTTAATTGACAGGGTGGAATCGACAGACGTCCAACTGCACTGAAATGGATGCGAACCCGACACTGTCCTTAGCAAAGAATACCCTGGACGAGATGACCATAGCCACCCGGAAAGGGACCGACTTGCCTCCGGAGAGAGCATCATCGTTTGAACAGTGATCCGACAGAAAAAACTTGTTCCATCTGGAGATAAGCCAATTATGGAAAGGCCTGGAATGGTACTGAGCCCATTCCACCCTTCCAAAGGCAGACACTGAATAGTGGACCATGTATCCCAGAGTGTAAAGACATATGTCGACTGCGTAGACATCCATGTACTCCTAATGGAAGAGTGGAGATGCCGTCTTATGCCAGAAGAATTCTCAGATTCTGAGAATCCAGCAGGGCTCCTAGGTGAAGAATACCCAGAGAGGGATGCAGGGAGGACTTTTTCCACGTTGATTAAACGTCTGCACCCTGAAGAAGCCACGGTCATCCTGACCTGGCTGTAAAGTACCCCGGTGATCCTGCTAAGAGCAGGAGGCTGTCCAGGTACAGGAGCATTGGGATATACTGAACAGGAGAACTGTCAGAAAATCCTTTATCAATGGTAAAGCTCCATAAAAAAGATGGTAATCAAGGATAATTCAATGGATAGCAAATGGCTATTTCCCCTTACTTTGGATATTCGTATCTCCTCTGTAATAAACTGCCACTCACCACCGTCGTGGATGAATCCAGAGCAGGCCAGGGATCGGCAAATGGGGATGCAAGTAGGTAATCAACCCAGCCAGGGATATGTATCGCCGGAGCACAGCCGGCCACGGGTGACAGCCTTTCCGTTCACAGAGTCTCTGAATACAAGCTGATTCCACGATGGGATGCAGCAAAGCTGCGTGTAACAGTAGACCCCGTCACCTGAGATCATATGAGATCAGTCAGCGGCAGAGTGGTCAGTAGGGCAGCAGGATCCACTATGGTCTGGGATCAAATGGAATCAGTCAGCGGCAGAGTAATAGGTGAAGCAGCAGGATCCGCTAAGGTTTAAAATAAGTGGTACACACTCCGGTGTGTTATTCCTCCTATCAGCGGCAATCGACTGCTTGGCTCACCATCAACAGCAGTTCAAATAGAAGGATCTGTTCCTTGACGCGTTTCTCCTCACTTAGTGAGGTTTTTTCAAAAGGCAGAATAAGTCCCCCCTTTCCAAGGAAGGGATTAAAAATCCACAGCTACCAATGGTAGACTTCCATGTCCAGCTTGACATGATTAGTCAATTATCAACCCTAAATCAAAAACATAGCTGTCACATTACCCATATAATATAAGAATCAATACTTCTTGGTTTGTTTTGTTAATAATAAAATACATATATATTATACTATATTATCAATTGGCTAGAGTACTCAAATTTAAACATAAGAATAGGCTCACAGATATAATGATAACATTTATCAAACATAATAACTAAAAAATAATAATAAACATACACAAATATATATGCACATACACACACATACATACATACATACATATATGTATATACATATAAATAAAAAAACAATCCATTATATGTTTTATTATTAGGATTGTTTTTTTATATATGTATGTATGTATGTATGTATGTATGTATGTGTGTGTATGTGCATATATATTTATATGTGTATGTTTATTATTATTTTTTAGTTATTATGTTTGATAAATGTTATCATTATATCTGTGAGCCTATTCTTATGTTTAAATTTGAGTACTCTAGCCAATTGATAATATAGTATAATATTTATGTATTTTATTATTAACAAAACAAACCAAGAAGTATTGATTCTTATATTATATGGGTAATGTGACAGCTATGTTTTTGATTTAGGGTTGATAATTGACTAATCATGTCAAGCTGGACATGGAAGTCTACCATTGGTAGCTGTGGATTTTTAATCCCTTCCTTGGAAAGGGGGGACTTATTCTGCCTTTTGAAAAAACCTCACTAAGTGAGGAGAAACGCGTCAAGGAACAGATCCTTCTATTTGAACTGCTGTTGATGGTGAGCCAAGCAGTCGATTGCTGCTGATAGGAGGAATAACACACCGGAGTGTGTACCACTTATTTTAAACCTTAGCGGATCCTGCTGCTTCACCTATTACTCTGCCGCTGACTGATTCCATTTGATCCCAGACCATAGTGGATCCTGCTGCCCTACTGACCACTCTGCCGCTGACTGATCCCATATGATCTCAGGTGACGGGGTCTACTGTTACACGCAGCTTTGCTGCATCCCATCGTGGAATCAGCTTGTATTCAGAGACTCTGTGAACGGAAAGGCTGTCACCCGTGGCCGGCTGTGCTCCGGCGATACATATCCCTGGCTGGGTTGATTACCTACTTGCATCCCCATTTGCCGATCCCTGGCCTGCTCTGGATTCATCCACAACGGTGGTGAGTGGCAGTTTATTACAGAGGAGATACGAATATCCAAAGTAAGGGGAAATAGCCATTTGCTATCCATTGAATTATCCTTGATTACCATCTTTTTTATGGAGCTTTACCATTGATAAAGGAACTCACATATTTCCATCAGTGACTGTATTGTGTAGGTCATTTGACTTTATATGGCCTCATGCCATTACTAGTGTGCAGTTACATTCTGTTTTATTGTCCTTATTGTATGTGTTCATTATTGTATGAGAACTGCAGTTCTATAGGTACATTGTTGCTATTTTAATAAATGTATTATGTGATTCATTTTTTTGGTTTGTTTTGATAGAGCAGTGATCACTGGCGCAGACACATTTTTTCTTGTTTGTATAGGTTGATCTGGGGAATTTCAGGCAGTTATCCCCTTGTGTCAGCTGCCGACAATTCACTGTTAATCTCTGTTGCAATAACAGCGCTACACTATTTTTCTACTGATTTCCACCTATGACGACTGCATATATTACGTGAGCGACCAAATACATTTGAACCCCAGACGTGTTGTAGGGGAAAAACATTACAAATGCATCAGCTCAGTATGCAATAGTATTAACCAACCATGCTATAACCATGGTAGGATGGGTAACAAGCCCTGAGAGCAAGTCTACTGATTTCAGGCAGAGTTACCCCCCACGGATCCGAAGAATCCGACCACGCAGGAATGGGAGGTGTCAACGTCTGTAATCAGACGAGTAACACGCCCATCCACCCCAGGAGGGACTCGTGATGCCCCTCAGGGAAATTGGGACAGGAGGCCAAACACTTTGCAATACCTCGTATCTGGCAACAGCCAGAGTCCTGCCATGCGATCCACCCGCTAGTCAGCAACAGAGAACCCGAAGGCACGTAAGACTGAGGGTGTATGATACAGGTGCAGGTCAACATTCACTCTAACCAGAATGGACCTGCTACCAGCCCCAAAGCAGGGATAATAATACCTGAAATAGGCCCTCCCCCCGTGTAAGAGGGAAAGAGCCCAAAACAGTAACCAGTTCACGGCAGAGCCAACTGGGAAGTAACCACAGGGCGTCAACCACGCCACTTTGCGTGTCGTAGAAAACGACATCCACCCAGGGTGGCTGTGGTAATCCCTGTAAGGGGAATGACAGACTATGGTGGCACCAGGGGGAATTCATATACTGCGAAAAAACCCTGCCGGGAGCGGTAGTCTGTCACAGGGGAAGAGTGCAAGAAACTGCAAGATACCCTGAGATGAAAAAGGGCAGCATGGTGAAGTAACCCCAACTGAGGTACAACAATGGGGCCCGCCCGGCGATACGCAATTGAGAGGATCCCAAGAAAACAAACCGCCCAAGGGGGTCGTGAAAGGGGCCGGCACCAGATGACGCCACACACAGAACCCTTTATGAAACAAATCCTCCGCACTAACACCTGCAGCACATGACTTGCAGGATAGTAAAAAAATGGGTGTAGTATAACGCTCTATCTCCTGGTCAGACATATCTGACCAATCTTGCGGAAATATCAAGCAGCACTATACTGGTCCTGACTGATGCCAAAATTAGCCGCAGGGACCCATTTTCAGCGTATGCAACACACAGTTCCATCTAAAATGTGGCAACGTTCAGCACGCAACAGCATGTGACAAACCTCACAAATATTGAGTATATAAATGTGAGGTCTCAGAACCACCCTAAGTACAGCTGTATTAGGGCAGATAAAGACAAGGGATAGATATATACTGACAGGTGAGAGAATTAAGTACAGACAGTCAGCACTAGCATAAGTCACATACAATGCAGATATATTGTATGTCATGCTTATATATACACACACATAAGCATGACATACAATATACTGCATTATGTCACTGCATTCAACTTACCCAGATTCAGTGTCTGGGAAGGCTACAGCGCTGTGTACACTGACCTGATGGTGAGGTACGCAGGGGGACAGGACCAACTGCCATCTCCAGAGATTTCTGCGGCACCACAAGAAAATGGCCGCTGGAGACCTCAGAAGAAGCGTGGCCCGCGGAGGAAGCAGCTCAGCGACGCCAGACTATACATACTGAAAGGCGCGCTGAGCTGAGGGGAGAAGCCGCTGTAACAGGGAAAGCTTCCTCCCCTGGCCGGCTATTAACCTCCCGGGACGCCGGCTCCCAGCACCGATCAGTAAGTCCCTGGTGGTCTAGTGGACACACGGGGTATGGGGGGGCCCGCTGCCACTGCCGGCGCCTCCGGTCTGTCCCCAGAGACCGGAGGCACAGGACTGCATATTAAATATGATCCGCGACCTTACCTGCTCCCCGTGGATCCGGCAGCAGTCCTGGGCGCCCACAGAGTCCGGCTAGTACAGACTCTGGGGTCCCGCTGAGATCCCCAGATCTGTACTGGCGTCTCAGCACCGGCGGGGTGACGGAGCGGCAGCTTAGACGTCCTATGGACAGTCCGACGGTGCCGCTCTAAAAGTCCAAAGTAAGTATAAAAAACTCTGTTCTTACAAAAAAATATAAAGCTTAGGGGCTGTTAATCAGCTCCCCACTGCACTAAACGGTGACCCAACTCCGGCCGGGCACCAACTTAAACTGAGGTGCCTCTGGCTTGGGGGGTGGGGTTATAGGGAGAGTGGACCCAAGTGCATCCTGGGAGCTCAAAGCTTTAACTGCGTGGTGCCCGGACTTGGTTCCCAACCTATACCCCAAGGTCAACCCTGTGGACCCCCTATGGACCCTGAAGTAGAAATCACTTTTACCAGTGTTCTCCCCAGAAAATTTTTCCAGTCAGATGGCATCAAGAAGTAGCCGGATGGGGGCCTTCGCAATAATATAATGAATCCTGACCTTATAATGATTTAAACTTGGCGCACTATCCCCGGAACCCATACGCTACAATGCGAAATGATGGGCACTCGCGCCTTGCAGCACAAACAATTGAATCGTTCCTGGTCACTTTAGATTAATTGAATTCCCCCTCAAATTGTTTTTCCGTAGTAGAGTATCTAAACTATTTGAATGTCTTTGCATATCCTGTCCTAGATAATTCAGTAGGTGTAATAGGTCCAATCTGCAGCAGCTGACCAGTCCTTGTGGGTCTGTGGAGTGACAGGCATAGAATGTGTCATCCATGTGCTAATACTTGTTTAGCTCTTCACTTAGGAACAGATAGTTGCTGCACCTCTTGTAAATGGACTAATGCGTTGACTCCATTACTGGCTGCGCCTCCCATTATATGCAGATTACAGTATATATTGGGGGTGGAGAGGATTTATCAGATGCTCTATTACTGGAGAAAGAACTGGCTCAGTAACCAACTCTCTCCCGTCCCAATGCGCAGCATCCCGTCGTCCAGAACCCTCACTAACGTGTCCTTATTGCCGGAGGACACAGATGCCAGATGGACTGAGATGTTACGTCGGCGGAGCTCGGCGTCACATCCGGCATCCGTGTCAACAAGGACACATTAAGAGTGACCGGGCAACAGGGGATGCGGCACATTGGGGGGGGGGGAGGAAATGCCGAGTAGTAAATTGTACAGGGACACGGCGTATTGGGGCGATGGGAAGTGCCAGGCGGTAGGCTGTTCCTGAGGGGCGATGCACCCGCAAAATATAGCCTGGGGAGCACACTGTTTACCTTACATATGAACACTGCTTCAGCCCACAAATGGCAGCCTAAAGTGTGTGTAGGCGACAGGAAAATGTAAATACAGAAGGAAACATTTGTAAAAGGACAAAATGGACTATACCTTAATGAGATTGGCGCCTCCTTTCTCGCACCCAATGTGGTATTTCTTCTCAGGCGTCTGGAATGCTAGCAATTCTTTTGTTACTCCCAAGTGACCTTCAAGAATGGTCTCCTCAATACCTGTTTCACCAGTTCTTTTGACATCATCCTAAACAAAGTGATGGTCAAACAAGTAAATCTCATTTTATAATGTCCCAATTGTAAATAAACGCAATAAAGCTTAAACAATACTGATGATCGAAATATGCTCTTGGGACATAAATGCAAAATTTACTGCATATAAAAACAAAATTACAATATACGTATGTAGCTGGAAAAACTGATCAGAGTCACAGACAAGCCTAAAGCATTTTTACTGTTAAAAGAACGATTATACTATTTTGTGATTTGTTCATGTAGATGGCACTTTTTTGGGGATGTTCCTAAATATCTGAGGCACATATAACCATTTCCACTGAGACAAAATTACCAGAATTTTGCAACAACTAGGACCTTGTAGATCCGGTCTCATCCTATAATTACAGGTTACATTGCGGTGCTCAGAGCAACTATTAATCATTCATTGCCTCTCTGCACATATACTTCAGATTTATTTCTAATTCTTATAATAGAGCCCTCTAAGAGCAGAGTAAATAGGGACCCTGCTATGTGTGGGGAAACCATCAAGGCATTTTCTACTCTGCAGAGGGCGTATCATAAACTACTTTAGATTCAGATGAAGAGAAACACTTCATGGATTGATGCTTAATATAAGATGTAAACTAGTTACATCATAAACATATACAGAGATACAGAATTCCTGAGGACAATCAGTGACTTGGCACAGAGTGAGAAATGTAGCAACATCTTAAAGTTGTGCTGTCTGCATATTAACAGATACAAGTTAGCTTTTAAAATACAAACAAAATAATAATGAACTATTGAGTGAGTGAGCAAGTGAGTAATTTAAAAAGAAAAAAAAATGACACCACTTACTCGTATCCTCTTGAGCCAATCAATTTCATTGTTGAGCAGCACTTCTGCATTGGGGATGTTAATGTTACTATTGTAGGCATAATTCAGGAGGTGTCTTAATAGAGTGAAGTAATCTCCAGCATGTTTGGCCCGTTCTCTAGCCGTACTCTGTAAATTCAACACAACTGAAACAGTCGCACTTCTAATGATTTTGAATTACAACACTCTAAATCCAGTTAACTTAGAAGTAAATTGTAGCCTACAGTGATACCTAAGAAGAACCACTTATTGCACGAATAGTCATTACATTTTTGTAGTCCGGTTTTAAAAGTGCTCAACGTTATATATTTGTATCAAACATATTTATGCTTATTAGGAAATAAGCTTAAAAAACTACTAAGGAACAACATATCTGATCTGACTCCAGATCAAAGAGCGATTTTCAATTATGCAATACTAAACACTTAGTATCGCAACAGATATAAAGCTAAATAAAACTAGGTATTCGATAGGCAAGACTTCTACTAAAAGACAAAGGTACAGATTCAATTAGCAGTGAGGTTCCATCAAAACTTCACAAGCAACTATAAAACAGGCTATCCGGTCAGGAAAACCTTACACCACTAACAGGTAAGAGCAAAGTTTTCAACTTCGTTAAGTAACTACAATGCGCTTCATTGGATCTGCCCCAAAGCATGCTATAATTTATCTTAGACGATATCCTGTTTAATCCCATGGCTAACACTTTTTTTTTTTTTTTTATTAACTGCCTGACTCACTTCACTGAAGTGTACTACTCTCAGAGCAGTATGGATGAAGCAGTCACATGATTAATTGGCCTAAAAGTACCACAGCTAATATTTGAACAGGGATAGTATAGAAATATTTTTCCAAAAACAGAAGAAAAAAAAACAAAAAAAAACTTTATTTTACAGATTACAGAGAAACAGCAAGTTAGCAACTAAGATACAAACACTGAAATTGGTTGACTACTTAAATGGACAGCACTAAACATAAATAAATTTGTATGAATGGATGAGGGAAATATAATACACTTCTGATGAGGGAAATAGAACACTCAAATCTGTATTCTCCTAACCCTTTAATAAACCTGTACGCCCCACCACAGGCGCCAACGTTTCACAATAGGGTGCAGTGTTACTTCCTGGTGTAATCTGAGCAGAACTTCCAACACTGCACCTACCCAAAAGAAAACGGGGTTGCGCTACTGGCTCCTATCCAACATCCGGGAATCAGTCATAAGTACTCATTATTCTACTGCCTGCACAGCGAAAGATTGCTCCATGAAAATCAGGTGAGGTTACTGCTAGCATTTTCATATACGGAAAGCCCCTGGATCTAGTGCAACTTTATTAGCTCATGAGATCCTGCTCTTGTGTTAGAATGTCACGGACGTGTAAGACGATGCAAATGCATAATCTTTGTAATAAAAAGTTAAATTAAGAATAGGTCAAATAAAAAAACCACACACACACGTTATCATCATCATTATACTTAACAGTAAGCATAGGCTGTACAAAACTATACATAATAGTTATACAGTACCTGGAGAATTGGGGAAAACAAATCCAAGGCCAACTGTATTACCTATGCATTCCTTTAATAACTAAATAAAGCAGACCTTGGCATATAGTATTATGTCTAGTAAAACTTTTTATCCAAACTGTGTAAAGAGCTTACCCCCAGTACGGTGAAAAGCAAGGTTATGAAGAAGATCAGAGGTCTGTGTCCCATGCAGCACCTTGTTGCCATAAGAAAGAATTGCTCCTGCGCCATTTGTCTTACAAGCCTGGAAAATGCAAAACATTAAGAGCATGGTAACCAACATATTTCCCAAGTTAATATAACTGTACTGTCTATGCATCCAGCCAAAATTTCAGATTGAAAGAGTGACACATAAAAATAACACCAATACATGCATTTTTGCTGGTTTACCAATGGAATACATAAATCCCCGTGACTGACTTGGGTACAGTGAAACACAATTATGCAATCGCCACATATTGTGCAACAAATTTAATTGAGACCAACATTTCAATATAAAAGAGAAAAGGGACAATACATTTTTGGCTTCCTTGTCTGTTTCTCAGACATATTTCTATTGCTCTAGGATACAAAACAATGACATGGTGTGTAAGTGTATATAGAGGGCAGACCGCACAGCATATGTTTACCATGGCCACAGGCAACAGAAAAAAAACACAGGCTGATATAAACACACGACTGCAAAGAGCAGATGCCAGAAAAGAAAGCCATAGAGTAGTCCCTTTAAGGCAGGGATGGGGAACCTCAGGCCTGGGGGCCGTATAAGGCACGCGGAATCATTTAGTCTGGCCCTCTGAGCTTTTTTCTGCTAGCCTCATCTGGCTAGCCAGGTGCCTAGAATGGCACAAAGCAGCCAGAATCTATGCAGCAGTGCCACCTGGAGAATCCTTAGAGCGCTTCAGGTGGTCACACCGCTGCCCTTACAGCTCCACGGAGCATCCTCAGGATGCTCCTGGCAATTCTGTAATCACTGGCGATTGTGGTCCCGTCCCCGTGTGATGTCACATGGAGTGGACGTGGCCAGTAACGGGCCAGCAAATAATGTTACATATATCAAAATTGCCCCTCGGCAGAAAAAAGGTTCCCCACCCCGGCTTTAAAGGGAACAGAAAACATTTCTTCCATACTTTTATCTAGAACCATTAGGAGATGCACAAGAAAGTTGGTGTAGGGAGGGACCTTAACACATGAAGCAGAACATATAGGGGTCAATCTTATTAGATGCAAGTTTACATCGTGAAACACCTATACATGTCGTGAACACACACACCGGAGAAGTGCAAAACCCTAATAGAAATGTCACTTTGCAGGCTCGCAGAGAGGTTTCACAACTTTTCTAGAAAAAGCGACCTGGGAAAAGCATGAAATTGTAGGGAAACCATTCTAGACTCCAAAAAAGTGGCAACTGAGATACCAGGACCATATAGAAGGCTGTTCGCGGCCATAAGGAAAGTACTGGAGGTTCTTAAAATGTGTCAAATGGATGAAGTTTGCATTCTTATTAATGGTGGAAAAATGATAGCCAGCACGTGTTTATTCAGCAAATTAAAGTCTTTGCAGCATTTTGGGGTACAGAAAAAAGTCTGTTAATTGATTTCAGTGTTTTTAGACAAGTTTGTAAAACGTTGGGGGGAAAAAAAAAAAAAAAACTCCACATACCCCTATTATTGAGCTTTTTAGATAAAATAACCAGAAAAAACCGACATGTATTTATAGGCCATATTATAAAATGTAAACCCCTCCAAATGCATTAGTATTCATTAGAAGGCGTGTACCAGAGATTCTGCACTCAGCTGGGTGCATACAACAGAATGCAAATTTCATTAGAAACTGCAAGGCGAATTTGGAATGGATTCCAAATTAAATTTGTGGCACAAGTTCACAGGACCCAACTCACGCCGAATGGGCTTGACCCCATAGATGTATTCTGTCCTTGCACTGTGAACCTCAGCTCCGGCTACAGGAAGCTCAATTTTTCTGAATATTCAAACCTTGCCCCTTTGCATAGCTCCATATTGTATCTAAAGCCAAACATTTGGATTGTAATCTTGACATCAGTTTGAGAGCGAGTATTACACTGAGGAAATAGTGGCTGCGCCATTGCCATGGACAACTCTTTGCAAAGAGCAGCAAAGTGGATCTTCCTTCTAGAATCCCTAACCCCCAAAGGATTAAATGAAACCATGGGTCTTCAATGCATTTTATAAGACATATCTTTATCATTATTTTAAATGAGCTGTTATTTTAACAGCTACTTGCTCATTTTTACCTATGCTCTAGCTCATACTTGAGTTTCCCCAGTAGATGTCACCCTTGCAACACGTATAGTAGTTTAAAACACATTTTTAGTTTTATAACATGTAGGTGTTCATAGCATAGTGATGTTTGCTTAGCGATTTACTGATTTATTGATTATATTATCAGACTGGTTACCACGGTGATGAGTGCACGTGGTGGGACTTCATATGGCCGCACCAACCAGAGGGATACGCCGGAGTCAGCAGGGAGGTCATACATATACACACACACACACATACATACATATAAATAACTCTGTGGGTGATCCGGCACTCCCATGAATGGAAAACAACACCGTAGGTGCCTTCTGCTGGTAATGGTAATACATTTTAAAAATCACAGCAGCACTCCAAGACTTTAAATCAGGTCAAACATGTATTGGTGTTTTCCAACGTTTCAGAGCCACCAGGCTCTTTTATCAAGGAATAAAAAAAAAAAAAAAAAAAAAAAACATACAGTGCCTTGCAAAAGTATTCACCCCCTTGGCTTTTTACCTTTTTTTTGTTACATTACAACCTGTATTTTTTTATTTTTTTTATCTGAATTTTATGTGATGGATCTGCACAAAATAGTCTAATTTGGTAAAGTGAAATGAGAAGAAAAATATATAAAAAAAAGAATCTTTATAAATAAAATTCTGAAAATTGGCATGTGCATATGTAATCACCCCATTTGCTATGAAGCCCCTCAAAAATTCTGGTGCAACCAATTACTTTCAGAAATCACATAATTAGTGAAATGAAGTCCACCTTTGTGAAATCTAAGTGTCACATGATCTGTCAGTATAAATACACCTTTTCTGAAAGGCCCTAGAGGCTGCAACACCACTAAGCAAGAGGCATCACACCATGAAGACTAAGGAGCTCTCCAAACACGTCAGGTACAAAGTTGTCGAGAAGTACAATTCTGGGTTGGGTTATAAAAAAAAATATCAAAATATTTGATGATCCCCCGGAGCACCATCAAATCCATCATCATCAAATGGAAAGAACATAGTACCACAACAAACCTGCCAAGAGAGGGCCACCGACCAAAACTCACAGACTGGGCAAGGAAGGAATTAATCAGAGAGGCAGCACAGAGACCAAAGGTAACCCTGAAGGAGCTGCAGAGTTCCACAGCAGAGACTGGTGTATCTGTGCATGTGACCACAATAAGCCGTACACTGCATAGAGCTGGGCTTTATGGAAGAGTGGCCAGAAAAAGGCCATTACTTAGTGATAAAAATAAGAAGACACGATTTCAGTTTGCCAACTGGGCGACTTCCAAATGTATGGAGGAAGGTGCCCTGGTCAGATGAGGCTAAAATTAAACTATTCGGCCACAAAGGAAAACGCTATGTCTGGCGCAAACCCAACACATCCCATCACCCCAGAACACCATCCCCACAGTAAAACATGGTGGTGGCAGCATCATGCTGTGGGGATGTTTTTCAGCAGCAGGGACTGGGAAACTGATTCGAATCGAGGGAAAGATGGATGGTGCTAATACAAGGATATTCTTGAGCAAAACCTGTTTCAGTCTGCCTGTGATTTGAGACTGGGACGGAGGTTCACCTTCCAGCAGGACAATGACCCGAAGCATACTGCTAAAGCAACACTCGAGTGGTTTAAGGGGAAACATTTAAATGTGTTGGAATGGCCTAGTCAAAGCCCAGATCTCAATCCAATTGAGAATCTGTGGTCAGACTTGAAGATTGCTGTTCACAAGCTGAAACCATCCAACATGAAGGAGCTGGAGCAGTTTTGCCTTGAGGAATGGGCAAAAATCCCAGGGGCAAGATGTGGCAAGCTCAGAGACTTATCCAAAGCGACTTGCAGCTGTAATTGCCACAAAAGGTGGCTCGACAAAGTACTGACTTTTATGTTATGCACGCTGAAGTTTTCTGTTATGTTGTCCTAAATGTTGTTTGTTTCACAAAATAAAAAAAAACCCACAACTTCACAGTTGTAGCCATGTTCTGTGAATGACATGATGCACATCTTCAAACAATCCATTTTAATTCCAGGTTGTGAGGCAACAAAACATGAAAAATGCAAAGGGGGGTGAATACTTTTGCAAGGCACTGTACATACATTGAATCTTACCTTAAATATTAAACAGTCTGAGTAGTCGAGTGAGGCCGGGGGCAGGAGCACGTCTGGCTGTCCACACAAGGTGCCGCCCGCGACGTCCACTGCCAATGACGTCACCCACACCGCGACCGCTGTCACCATGGTAACGCGATGCCGAGTGGATGCAATGTCGCACCAGCCCCACTCGCGCTAGAACAAAAAGAGATAAATAAAACAAAATGCCTTATAACCCACAAGTACTATTGCATAACCACATAAATATCTAGTGTGTATAAATCACTCGTTAGGAGAGGTAGGGGTATATACAATAGATGAGAAGACAGCCCGATACTATCTAACACTTACGATGCATTGGAACAAGACCAGAGGTAATTAATCATAATACAAAACAGATAAGATAATCATAAATGCTACTAATAAAAGGCTTAAAAAAGTACACTCCATTGGAAGACCATTCGGTTTAATGATGTTAAGCCGATGTATCCATTGTGTTAACACGTACGAACACCCATGTAGTATATATTATCTGCCCTTGTGGCCAATACTACGTGGGGAAAACCTCTAGGACATTTTGTGAACGTATGGTATTACATCGATCTGCCATACATTTAGCTCTAATGGGTAAGCCGTCAGACCAGTCAGTGGCTCGCCATTTCTTTGAAGCCAAACATAGTTTGGCAACATTTAAGCATATTATTATAGACTGTCCTAAATCCATTAGAGGTGGTGATCGAGGTGGACTATTATTGAGGCGTGAGGCACAATGGATACAAAGGCTTAACACCATTAAACCAAATGGTCTTAATGAAAAAATGCAATGGAGTGTACTTTTTTAAGCCTTTATTAGTAGCATTTTATGATAAATATCATATCTGTTTTGTATTGTGATTATTTACCTCTGGTCTAGTTCCAATGCATCATAAATGTTAGATAGTATCGGGCTGTCTTCTCATCAATTGTATATACCCCTGTCTCTCCAAACGAGTGATTTATACACATTAGATACTGTGTTATTTATGTGGTTATGCAATAGTACTTGTGGGTTATAAGGCATTTTGTTTTATTTATCTCTTTCTTCTAGTGCGAGTGGGGCCGGTGAGATTGCATCCACCCGGCATCGCGTTACCATGGTGACAGCGGTCGCGGTGTGGGTGACGTCATTGGCAGTGGACATCGCGGATGGTACCTCATATGGACAGCCAGACGTGCTCCTGCCCCCGGCCTCACTCGGCTAATCAGACTGTTTAGTATATAAGGTAAGATTCAATGTATGTATGTATGTTTCTTTACTTGTATTCCTTGATAAAAGGGCCTGGTGGCTCTGAAACGTTGGAAGATACCAATACATGTTTGACCTGATTTAAAGTCTTGGAGTGCCGCTGCAATTTTTTAATTTATTACCACTACCAGCAGAAGGCACCCAAGTTGTTGTTTTCTGTTCATGGGAGTGCCGGACCACCCACAGAGTGTATGTGTGTGTATACACACACACACACACACACACATATAAGCAATATAGCTGATACACTATGACTCAGTGACCTGACTTACGTTACAGTAAGCATCTGGCATTGTTATGGCTCTGTTAACAGCTTCTTAGTGTATCTTTCATTTATTACCTCTTTCTGGGGCGATTCAAATGTTTTGCCAGCAGCTTTTTTTTTTTTTTCTAAGACACCCAATGGAGCAATTCAGTTGTTTCCGCCGGCATTTCTGTTCGCACCCTCAGGAGGATGCGAGCAGAAATGTGTGAGAAACCCCCTGGTTAGGGCGCGCTAACCGCAGTTAGCGAGCCCTAACCAGAACTTTACACTGGTTGAGCAGTTTTACACCTACAACGCTATATTGGGCTATTTGTGCATGCTGCGCTGTGTTGGCTGTATCTCCTGATGAAGGACTCATTGGTCCGAAAACGTTTGAGGACTATATCACCTCTGCCTATATGTGAGTAATAAATAGCAGCCTTTTTTATTTGCAAGAAGAATCTGGTGAGTGCCCCATTATTTTGTCTCTATATTTGGATCTACCTATGTGCATTTGGGAAGACACCCCAGTATTTGGTGAACCAATTGCAGAAGATGTGAGTGTGGCCCTACTACTGGATAATTATATATAAGAGAGACAGAGAGAGAGAGAGATTTTTTTTTTTATTTTTTTTTACAGGGATAAAATTAAGTATCATCCACATACTGCAGCAAGACTATGCCACTTCCTTTGCATTATAAAGCATTAATTGTCTAATGAAGTAACACATGCAAGTACCACAATATGCATTTGACTATCT
Organism: Taudactylus pleione; assembly: GCA_031769625.1. NCBI lineage: Eukaryota > Metazoa > Chordata > Amphibia > Anura > Myobatrachidae > Taudactylus > Taudactylus pleione. The sequence continues at coordinate 41,303,342 of JAUIMM010000025.1, read as the reverse complement.
ACAAAAGATCAAAAAGAAAAAGCTTCTACATGGATTTGAATCTGATGTGCTCATTATACATCCAAAACATAAAACAGCCAGGCAAACTTGTGTCATTAATTAGCACTCGTGCTTGTCACAGAACAAATACTGCGTGCGGGGTCAGCATGAACATCAATTAAATAGAGCATATTTGACAGTCAGAGAGCTACAATTACTCAATAGTCTAATTTAAGTTTCGCAACATCTGTAATATGGAGATGGGGCTCAATTAGTCAGGAGGCTGGGCATTTAAAAGGAGCGTATTTAATGAAACCTTACTTGCTAAAGCAGTGCAAAAAAAGATATGGCACAATCCCTGTACTGTAAAGAGGTAGATGAAAGATGTTAAACATCATAACTATGGCATATGTACTGGTGAACAATAATCATAGTACGAGCTCAAAATAAAGGAAATATTCAATATGAATCCTGTAAAAACAAATAAACAAACAGATTTTGGTACCAAAGCTGGCCATACACGTTACAATTATTGGGGCGATCCGCCTGATATCCGCGGATCGCCCTGATAATTGTAGCGTGTGTGCGGGCGAGTGTTAAATATTGCTCGGTCGGGAATGCCAGATTGTCCAGCATGCCCGTCTGATGCGATATTTAGGGGGTACACTGTCGGCCGCATCGGGCAGTGTATGCCCAGCCGCAGCCGACAGACCAACATTACCTGTGTTCCTTCCCATGGAAGGAACAGGGAAATGTCTCCTCCCCCGGGGGCGGAGCGCAGATGTCGGGCTATACACTGTGAGATATCTCAGTGTATGCCGCAGACATCTGTGGCTGGCATGCAGCCAGATAAAATATCTGTCGGTCTGACAGGCATTTTATCTGCATGTGTTTGCCCAGCTTTACCAGTTAAATCTTTTTCTCTGACTTCATCTGGGAGACACTTTATGACCATGGTGTTAGTGCGGGATAGAGACGTCAACACTTATGTAGCTTACATTTTACCGATATCAAAGTTCCTCCCCTGTAACCCCTCCTCAGTTTGAACTTTAAAGAGCATGAGGGATAGCTTGAAGAATAACGATAACCATTTTTCTCATATTTCCAACAAATGAAGGGATCGAAGTGTCTCCCAGATGAAGTCAAAAGATTTAACTGTTAAGTACCAAAAATCGTGTTTTCTTTAGCGAGTGGAATGAGCTATGCCTATATGGTTGTGCAGAAAAAAAGTCTTAACTTCTGGTATGACAGTCCTCAAAAGGACTGGGTAGTCTGAAGTTTAAAATATAGTCCTATTCTTTGAAGAAATCTTTTAAAACAAAGGCAAAAAGGAACACACTGCTCCTGTAGCCTCAGAAATTCTTATTTCTCATTCAGGACTAAATAAAAATATCAACTGGCATATTCCCCAAGAATTTCTTTGTTTCTGTATAAGCCTCCCATGCCAACCACATTACTCATCTGGCAACCACTGCCAGGGGCGCCGAGAGGGGGGGGGAGTGGGTACAAGTTACCCGGGCTTGCTGAAGGGGCCCGTGTCCAGCACCGCTCCCCCCTCCCTCTTACATCACAACAGCCCAGCAAACGCTGTGTGCTGGGCTGCACTGGGAGACTGCTCGCGGCTGCTAAGAAGCAGCCACAGCACTCTCCTATGCCTGTGGGGGAGTGATCAAGCTCACTGCGCACCCCTTGCCAGCGCGAAGCAAAACTTTGGTTTTTTTTTACCTAAGGGGGCGTGGCCACGCCTTCCGCGATTAGGCCACGCCCCTTTTTACCGAGGTCCAGCGCGGATCTTGACGGGCCTGACCACTGGTAGAGAGGATATAGTAGATCGCATAACAGAGGTGCTTCACCCAAGTACTCTGCTCCTACTCAGAGTTGTTCAGCTATGGATAACAACTGAGATTTAGATGAATCCGTATGGATACAATCGACCAATATAACAATCCAGTTTTCCTAAGCAGAAGCCAAACTAGGCCTTAAGTGTAGCACCGGCTGCCAAATAAATTGATTTGAGTGAACTCAGATTTACAATCTGCGTGCTCCTTGAGAGGCTCTATCCGGAATAGAGAGAGCCATAGAGCTATACAATCTAGCTATAGGAACATCTACTTAAGGAGACTGTTCTCTATCAAAATATCAATATCAGGTATAGGCTACACAGACTGAAACCTGTGTGGTACCTGGAATTTCTTTTCAGGATTTTCCCACGGTTCAGCATTTATTCCACACATTTGTACTGAGGTAGGAAAAACACACACATTTTGTTCTTTACTTTTTTTGGACCTGAATAAACCAGTAGACACTTTGTCTCTAAAATCAAGGACCTGACATTTGGCTAAATCATCTACATCCGGTACACCAACACTGTCTGAAATAAATGATACTTATCTATATCAGAATTATCCAATAGGCCATCTTATTCAGAGGAGACCTCGGACTCAGAAACCCTCGTTACTCTCTCAATACGTCTCTTACGAGACTTAAGCCCTTATTATTCTGTCCCAAGATGAAACCAGCCCATGTGACACCATCTCAGACCCCTCTGAATGGTTATCTATTAGTATAGTAACCTACTCAATTTTCGAATCAGACTGGAAACTGGATACATTTTGATTAGAAACAAAATTAGACAATTCTTACCTACAGACACTATAGACCGTGCAAATGATCTGACCCAGGCAGGCTCTTCCACTAAGCTAGCCAAAGTTTCTGACACCTGTTTCGGTATTTCATCACAAGCAGTACATTTAACATTTCAGCAGCTGGTAACTTAGCCTTGACAACCTGAGCAAAAATTATGAATACTGTACTTCCCTCTTCCAGACTTACCCTTAACAGTATTCCCTTTATCAGGCATACTGTTCCCCAAGGTAATACACACTAACAGTATAAACATTGATGTACCACACAGCATATATACAAACCACAATTTTTAATAAATATCTAATTTGTCAGATACTTATCTAAATTCCCACATGGAGTTTCTGAGGAGGGAGTAAGAGTGGAACTTTGCAGTAGTCATCAGCAAATCCTACTGGACTGAACCATTCACACTCTTGGCTATTTTTTTTTTGCATATCAGCTTAGTCAGACACCTTACTTCAGAGCATTACCCTTTTTTCTGCCTCTACTATCAACCCTCTTAGATAGGGTGAGAGAGGTTCTCATTGGTGATAATTCAGTCACCCACCATCCTTAGGAGTGTGGTCTGGTCCAGTCTCACTTCATTAATGCAGCTTCCTGTTCTGTAACGCTGCCACCCTGCATCCTGGGAAAGCCTGCTGCCCTTCCCTGCCAGCGTTTGCAACATGCGGTCTGGAGGTACCCGGTTGTGTGTAACTCCCATGGTCATGAAGTGTCCCCCATATGAAGGAAAGCGCAATATAGAAATGTACAATAGTAGCGTTATTGACACAAATGGTGCATAAATGTACTGTACAATAGCAGTGTTGTTGACACAAACTCCTGCAATTCTTCAACAAAGGACATTAGTACAGTACTAATGCACATTCTATTACTTTCATTTTATTTGATTAGCTGCAAAACATTTGGTCTATGAAAGGTTATCAATGATTCAGTACTAATCCTGAAGAGAAAATAAACATATGGACGGATAACACTATCTTGTGCATTTAAAAAGTTAATGTAACTTACTTGCTTTGACAATGTAGCAGCAAGTCAATAATGAAAGTCTGCCATGCTTTCTCCTTGCTGAGTGCTTCCAGTGCTGTTGGTATCAAAGCAAAACACAAGGTCATCGCCTCGAGGGCTTCACAACAAACTTGCTCATCTTCTGGGTCTGGTTCATTGCCGGCATTAGTCTGTGAAACAGGGATCAAACATACATAATTCACAGATCAGTGAATTGTCATAGTAAATATACAGCCATTTTGGAAAATCAGAACATTTGCTATATGTATACCATAAATAGTTTTAGCCATATGAAATGTGTCCTACCAGAATGGTTGAAGGTAACAGTGTTGGCTATAGTAAAAATTATTGCTTTCATTTTGTAACCTGTACTAGAAAATAACTGACTGAAACATTTTGATGTGTTTATCATAGTGATGTTGTATCCAGAGTTTTTATATTGGCACACTTATTAGTATTTGGTACTTTTTTTTAGAGAGCACTGTACCCATCACATAACATTTAATCAATAGCTTTGATTAAATGGCTGAATTATTAGCACTACTATAAAAAAAGTCTGCTGGCTGATTTTATATTTTGGCCTGTAGGTATAACTTATTGTTCCTCTGAGAATTGTGTTACATCTGTCTTGTATTTTGAGTAGAAAAGACAAGATAAATGCGTTTAATGTAGCTGACAAGCCCCCTGCTTGGGGCCACCAAAGAGAAGTATGTCTAAGTGATGAATGTTTGTGTGTTCTGGAGGAATACACTCACAGGCCAGGGACATCATCATCCACTTGGAGAGTTGCTCCTAGCCTTGCAAGGAGAACAAAGAAAGCAAAACCAACTCCTAGTTTATATGAAACCCAAAGACCACTTCAATTGACGGGAAAAAAAATGGCAGAGCCTATGGACCTCCTTATCCTCATAAAAATCATCAATAAGAGTAATGTGAAAAGTAGCCAGCTTGTAGGCTACCACTGCAGAAAAACTGCTAAGAGGAAGGACATCTATTATATCAAAAAAGAAAAGAGGATCTAAGGGCCATTGCAAGCATTACAGGATCAGATAAAAGATTCCTTTAGACGAGCTGGGTGGACTATAAAGGGAGAGGGGCAAACATTACATGCCCCTGAATGGAGAAAAGAAAGAAGAAAAGAAACAAAACTTTCCAAGATCCAACTATTTAATAGCTAAAAAATAAAAATAATGTCATGCTTAAATAAACAAATCCTTCTCATTGAAGAATTAGGACTTCACTAGCTACACATTTAAGCTGCAGCTCCCTAGATCCCTGATGAAAGAAGGGTCCGTACAGGTGAAAAGAACAAAAACTGAAAAGCTATTATGTGGGAATGAGTGCTGGAGGTATAAGAGATGTTTTTGTTCAGGGCCCTGCCTTTTAAGAGTGTTAGCAGATGGAGCATTTATCACAGTCCATGTCCATCTCCTGCAGAACCAGAAATGTATTTTGACTGAGAGACATTTTTTTTTTTAATAGATTGACACACGCAAGAATGTAATTTGCTGATGTTCTACAATTTCTTCACTTTTCATTCTGACCCTTCCTTGTAATCTGCTCTTTTATCAGTTGAATGTGTTTGGTTTGAAAGAGGTTTTTTAAGCAGAACAAAATATGTATATATTTCCAGTATTCTTTGCAAACTCTTACCTTCTCATAAATTTTGCTTATTTCCTCATTGGCTGAAAACACCAGTTGAACAGACCCACATCCAGAGGCCCAGATGACTTTTTGTATTGCTCGAATGACACAAATATCGGGGATGTATTTAGAAGCCTACAAAAAAAATATCACAAAAGGGATATGAACATACAGAAAACACATTTTACCATCTTGTGCAAACATTTCCACTGATGAATCATTTCCTGCGTAAATATTTACCTCATCAGATATTTGTTGTGCTAGTCGTATTGCTACATTTCTCAACATACATTCGGAAGTTGGATTAGGGATGTTCTGTAGGGCATTTTGTAGCACCACTGCTTGATCATGGGTAGCCTGGAATTACATAAAAGGGAATCAACTAAATTTGCTTGATTCTTAAATTTTATTTGAATTTAGATGACTACTTTCCATTACAACCCTGAAGATAATTGTGTATTTCTATTTCCTTAAAAACTGTACTGGAATTTGCAAAACTTTTTTTTATTCTAACTACATAGGTAGTATATTAACTGCATCATCTACTAATTAAACTATCAATGCAAACCAAGTTAAATAAGAGATCTGAAGATTGGCCACATAATAAAAATAAAGTCTCAAATACATAGTAACTACAGTATAACAAAAATATTATAAAATGTTAAGTGTGAATCAGATGTACTAGAGTTTGTTTGCTTCAGGGCTTGCAGTTTTCTTAACTAGCCATTGAGTTACACCTGTATCATGTATCACAAGTATCATAATTGAGTCAGACATTCTGAAAGCAATTAATAAAATCATCAACGTACCGGTGAGACCGGATGTGTTCCTTCCGCAGGCTGGCAAGCTTCAGCGACAGCCCGGACATGTCCATAACCAATCGCAGTAAGCAGCAATTTGGCGACTTTCAGAGCATTCAAATAAGCGCTCCTCCTTGTTTCCATGTCAGCGTTTGGCAGGAAGTTATTCCGAGTAAGCATGCTCAACACAAGAGGCAAGCCACCACTTTTTAGGAAGTTGTACTGAAAATCACTGGCATCTTCTCCCAAGGGAGCATTGGCAGGCATTAACAAAGCATAAACAACCTAAAAATCATACATGTATTATTAGCACTTATTCTTATGTGTTATGCTGTCATAGTGCTACAAAATGCTATCAATTTACAGTAAGGTTTAAAATACATAATGCAAATACTGCCTGAAATGTGGTGCTTTGAATGATGGAATATGGCATCTGCTGTCGTCCAGGATCCCTGTATTTTGGTCTCATGTGGTGACAGTATAGGTGGTAGGACTGGCAAACACACTTCTTTACAGTATACTGTAATTCTGCTTTACGCCTAAAAAGATTCATTGAGCCATTATCTACAGATATGTTAATAACCTCCTGCCACTGGCTATAGTGTGTATTGCTGTGGCCCAGTGTTCTTTACACACCGCTATGCTGTATGCTCAGTGTGTTCTCTGTCATTTCTTTTTACCATAATTGTCCTTTAATTTGCCTGTTTTGTTTGTGTTTATCTTCAATGAAAATTTACAATTAAAAAAAAAATACATAATGCAACTTTAAAGCTGAGCACCAAATGTGTAAAATAGCAGTTAGAAAAAAAAAAAAAGAGATAATCACCAACCTCTGTAAGATATAGAACTTGTGAAGCCGACTGGCCAAAGAATAGAGAATCTAAAGATGAACTCAGGCTGCTTTCTCCAAGTTTAGCATGATCTAAACAAATTGCTCTGAGTTTCTCTACTATAGTATTGTCTGAAATTAAGAAGAAAGAGAAAATACTAAGTACAAAGCTGGTGAACTCCAAAGGGCAAATTCAATTACCAGAAGAAAGTGTCCAATGCTGCTTTGGGGCTGCTCACAGTTCTCTATTTGGATAACTGGGGGCACTTGACTCGGGAGAAGAAACAGTTTGACACAATCCATGTGTAATTTAATCTGCCCACAAGTCTGTGGGTCGATAGGAACAAAAGGTTGACATGGATGAATATCGACAGGTACAAAAGGTTGACAAGGGTGAATATCGACAGGTACAAAAGGTCAACATGGTCAAATGGTTGACATTGGAATGGTCAACACAAAAATGGTCGACCTTTTGTACCGGTCGACCTATAGCCTGTCTACCAGTTGGTTTCCACCTTGTCTGTCTAATAACTGTAGATCTTTTAATCCACGCCTGTTAGTTTACTGCCCCTATTGAAAGAGTAGCCAATTAATTTTTAATAGTGTCTATATGAGAACAAAGTATCACTTATCAGCAATTACTGACAATTAATCTGTATTGCATAAGAAACCAAATGTATCCGCCTTAACAAAAGTCTCATCTCAACTGTGCTCAGTTTTGATAAGCACATAATGCATATATAATCAACATTACGATTAGTCGCTCTATTATATAAAAGGTAATTTTGTCTAGCACTTGGTTATACAGTATGCAGCAGCATAAGAAACAATATGGTATGTGCTGCACGGCCTCTCAACACCAGCAACACAAGATTCCAGCGCATCAATCGGTCTACCATGTCTGGACATAATTCTTGTATTAATATATAAAAAATCAAGTCATTGATAGCTTTTGGATAGACATATTTACAACTGCTTCGTAACAATGCAACATAAAAAGAAATTATTTGATAATTGGGACACTTCTAAGAAGACATAAAAAAAATAACATTTCATAACACAGATTTGTAGATACAGCTTGTTTTAATACAGAAACCAGCATGTTCACATGCATACAATAACGGATGAATAACTTGTAAATAAATATTACCTGGTGGCATAAGTTTCATCAGTACACGTGCACCATCACGTAGCGGTGACATATTTAGGCTGCTTCCCAAGTCTGCGACTTGCCAAAGAAAAGAGATATACCGGTGGTGTAATGACATGATCTGAAATAAGAAGAACAAAAACATACCGTCACATCTGATGTACTGTGAGTGATGATTACTTTAGCCTAGAATTTTAAGCTGTTGCTAACTCCAGATGCAAAACCTAACATATCAAACCATTTGAAAATTAAGGCTCTACCAACTTGACAAACATTAAACAGCTTATAATTGTGAGTTTATGAGAAAAAGAATGTGCTTCAATTTCAGGTTCAGAATTTTTCATAATCTTAGACAGGATAATCATTTGCATAAAAAACATAATACAAACCACTCCAGGAAGGCAGCTTTCTACTTCTGGATTGGGGCCATCGCTATAGTGGTTTCCATGATTACCAGGTGAGCCTGTTGAGGAGTCTGATGAACTGTCAGGACTTGAAGGCATATTTGAACTTATCTGCGTTAGCTTGGCTGTAATCAGCTGAAATACATACACCGTAAATACTATCAGTTTCTATACATACAAATCATGAATACGACTATATGCAAACACAAAAATTATAGCTGTACATGGGTGCTTGAAGATGCTCATCATTGCAGCCTTCTGCATTTAAATTTTTATTAATACCAACAAATACTATATGGTTGTGTATGTGTACTGTACATACAATTCTACACATGGATAATATACGGTACTTACAGTTTTATCTTTCAGATTCAACTGGCCAATCAATTTTCTATCTTCGGAAGGATCTACAAGCTCTCCTCCAATAAAAAGTTCAACCTTTGTATGTGCACTATTGGCCTTGATACGATTAAGTATACAACGACGAACCGAACCTATTGTGTCATTTGTGTGAGACCATATATCCAAATCCTCCACCTGCCGACCCTGATTTGGAAATCGCACAACCAAAGTTATGTGCTTGCCCCGGAAAGCCCTACAAAGGAACAAAATAAAATGGCATAAACAATCAGAACTGGGAATTAGACAGAATTAGCAGGTGTAAGGTGTCTGACTGCTATGTGTGACCAACCTGGGTTCAAGTCCCAAATATAACAAGGAGTATGTAATGGATGGTGCACAAATCCGCCTGTATGCACAGGAGCGTGCCTGCCAGTCTGTCCCACCTCCCACACAACTGCAGAACATGAGATACTGGGCCTCAAACTGTAAGGATCATAATTATAAAGCTGCACTCAGGCAGCTTTGCAATTGCGATCCTTTGCAGATAAGGTAACGCACAGGAGGCATCACGCCCCCTGTGCATTACTTAATGCTGCATTCAATCGACCGGCAGCGGTGACCCATAGGCAGCTTTGCGATGCGATCCTTGCAATCATGCAAATGCAGAAGGAGGTGTATTACACCCTTGCGGAATTTGCGATCCAAACAGTGTGATGGAGGTCGCAGTGCCGAGATCACCATCGCAGCCATCGGTTGTCGATGGTCGTGTTGGTGGAAGCTGCTGGGGGGCCAGCCAGCTGAGTAAGCCTCAGCTTACTCAGGCTGGCCGGCTTACGAGCTCAGCAGACTGCATGCTTCCATGCAGTGTCTGGGCTGGCCACTCCTGGAAAACGGGACGGACACAACACGTTTCCGGGAACGCCGGCCAACCCCGCACCACCCCTTAAATGCCTCTGCCTGTAAATTAGGCAGAGGCATTCAAGGGCTAGCGTGCATGTCAGCAAGACCCATTCTGCACACTTGCAGAATGGGTCCTGCGCATGCGCAGGTTCCCGATAATCGTGCACAGTTGAAATAGCCTCTCTGTACACAGAAATGCGACTATTCAAAATGATACTGAGCCTTGTCAACTCCTGAAATTGGTCCCAATAAGTATATTTTACACACACTATATATGCATATACAGTACATAATATATATGTATGTGTATATATATATGTATGCGTGTGTGTGTAATATATATATATATATACACACATATATATATATATTGTGACACAGTCAGATTAGGAGGTCCCTCTCCTGGGTAGGGGACTACACACACACACACACACACACCAGCAGGGAAGCAGCACACCAGTCTGGAAGCGAGTACAAGCTGGTCGGCGCCAGTCTTTATTGTGCAATATCAGGAATAACAAAGAAAACAAACATAAATCCTAGCCCTGTCGGGGTACTAACTTCACAGGTAGTTCCCTCACTACCAGAACCTGGCAGGGCCTAATGCCCTCGCCAGCAACAAAGCACAGCACAGTACTCACAGAAAGGTTTTCCAAGTGTCTCTGAGCAAACTCCCTGTCTGCTCTCCCAGGTGAGACAATCAGCCCTAAACAAACTAGGCTTATATTGACCACTCTCAGGTGGAAAACTAACAATCCTGTTACCAGGCTGCGAGAACCAAAACCTGGAGTGGCCGTGGGTGGAGCCCTCTCCTCTCACCCACAACCCCCAGGTCCCAAACCGGCTTTTCAAAAAGCCGAAACTCAAGCCTGCTACACTGCAGACTTTCTCCTGGGGATTTTAAAACACATAAGACAGGAATCTGGGATAAATGTCCCTGTCACAGACCACTTTACCAGTGATCCTATCACAATATATTATATATATATATATATATATCATACAAACTCGGCACTCACATGCTTTTCAAACTGCAACTCCTTTGAACATAGGGAATGTTGGTTCCAAAATATTGCAATAATTTGTTAAGCTGGCCACCGCTTCACGGTCATTCCCATCTAGCCAGTCCCTACACTGATTCTCAGATAAATGAACTTGATCTGCCATCTTGGGCTCAAGCTTTCATACATTTTAAACATGAAACTGGGTCCTGCCTTAAAGAGACATATGTATCTGAGAAAAGTGCTTTACATTTACAGTACAAAATACAAAATAAGCTTAAACAAGGGACATTAGTGAAATGCTTGGGTGAATAGGTAAGTCTTGAGACTATTTTTGAAGGATTCTAGAGTGGAGGCCTCGCGAACTGTGCGGGGAAGTGAGTTCCATAAGGTTGGAGCCACAAAACTGAAAGCTCGACCCCCAGACGAATGCCGTGAGATTCTAGGTACTGTTAATAGTCCTTCGTCAATGGATCGCAGTAATCGAGTGGGACAGTAAGGAATCAGAAGCTGTTTCAGGTACCCTGGGCCATGGTCATGAAGGGCTTTTTAAGTTATTGATCCAATCTTGAAAGCAATTCGCCATCTGACAGGCAGCCAGTGAAGGGAGTAGAGAATGGGTGTTATGTGGCTGGAACGGGGCTGGTTGGTTAATAGCCTGGCAGCTGCATTTTGTACCATCTGCAAGCGGTGTAATTCTTTTGCTGGGAGACCGAGGTAGAGGGTAGTCTAGGCGTGATGATATAAATGCATGTATGACTTTAGGCAGATCTTCTGAGGGAATTAAGTGCTTGATTCTGGCTATGTTCCTCAGATGAAAGAATGAGGATTTGATTGTGGCTGATACCTGATGTTTAAGTGTCAAGCCACTATCCAGGACAACACCAAGATTCTGCACTCGTTTAGTGTTTTGTAATTCTGAACCCCCAAGCGTAAGTCCTGTTGGTTGGCTATGCTGTAGCCCTGTCCTGTGACCTATCATAAGGACCTCTGTTTTATCAGGGTTCAGTCGCAGCCAACTGGCACTCATCCACTCCTGAAGCTCAGCTAGGCAGCCATTTAGGGTTGTTATTGGGTCCTTTGTACCTGGAGCAAAGGACAGGTACAGTTGTGCATCATCTGCATAGCAGTGGTAGACCAGGCCATGACGTCTGATTATTTCACCCAATGGTAGCATGTATACTGCAAAAAGCATGGGGGATAGTATAGAACCCTGTGGGACACCGCATGGAAGTGGCACTGGTGATGAAGAGTTTACTCCAGGAGAAACTCTCTGTGACCTGCCAGTGAGAAATGATTTGAACCATTTAAGGACTGTGCCATCCAGACCACAGAAATTTTTCAGGCGCTCAATTAGAATCCCATGGTCCACAGTATCAAATGCTGCTGAGAGATCCATAAGGATTAAGATTGAACAATCACCTCTGTCTCTTGCCATCAGAAGATCATTAAGCACACATACCAGGGCTGTTTCAGTGCTATGTCTTCTCCTGAATCCTGACTGGAATGGATCATAAATACAATGGGTAGAAAGCTGGGTTTCCAGTTGCATTGCCACCACTTTCTCAATGACTTTTCCTAGAAAAGGAAGGTTTGATACTGGTCTATAGTTGGTCATGCAGTCGGGGTCTAAATTAGATTTTTTAAGAAGTGGTCTAACAATTGCTTCCTTTAGTGGTTCTGGAAAAATGGCTGTTTGCAAAGAGCATTGAACTATTTTTGCAATTACAGGGCCAATCATTTCCATACACCCTATGAGAAACTTGGTTAAGGCAGGGTCCAGATCACAGGTGGTGGGTCGCAACATTCTGATAATTTTAGCAATGTCTTTTACATCCATTATGTCAAAGCTGTTCCAGGGAGACAGGTGGCTTACCTTGGCAGGCTTGGTAGTTTGGCACTCCTTTGATGGTACTGTGGGGATTCCAGCCTGGATGGAGGATACTTTATCTGCAAAGAATTTTGCAAACTCATTGCATCTTCACTGGGAGAGGGTTTCATCATGCTGCAGGCATGCTGGTTTGCAAAGCATCTCCACTGTACGGAAAAGCTGAGCCGGCCTATTGTTTGCTGCCTTGATCTCATTTGAAAGGAACTCTGTTTTCTTACGGGTGATTGTTGATTGAGATTCACTTATATGTTTGATTAGTGTTAACTTATCCTCTACCAGGTTCGTCTTCCTCCATCGTCTTTCAAGTCTACGCCCCCTTTTCTTGAGCTCACTAACACTATTGTCAAACCAAGGGGCTTGACGGTGTGGTATGAGGGGTCGTATACGAACAGGGGCAATAATATCCATTGCAGCTGTCACATTCCTGTTATAGTAATGGACCAGGGAACAAGGATCTTCACAGGCCCACATTACCGCAGAAAGATCCAGGTTTGCTGCAAAAGCCTGGGGAGTCATGCCCCTCCTTGGACGATACCTTGTCAACTCCATGGGTAAAGTTCTATTTTGAGGGGTTGCAACTGAGAAGTGAATTGAGTGGTGGTCTGACCACGTGACTGGGATTATATTTAGGTCAGAGACATCTAATCCAATCTGGAAGACAAGATCAAGAGTATGACCACTTATATGAGTAGCCGAAGGAATGACTTGTGTGAGGCCCAGAGCATTCATTGTGCACAGGAGATCTTGGCCAAGGTGTGAGAGCTCATAATCAACCCATGCATTGAAATCCCCAAGGATCAGCCATCTTTGATGCTCCAGAACTAGTCCAGCAACAATATCTGCAAATTCTTGTAGAAATATCTTTCCATCTCCAGGGGGGCGGTAAATGAGAAGTACTCTGAATCCTAATTCTGTAGAACTCCGAGCAGTGATGCACTCAAATGAGTGAGTCATTTCCATTGGGTGAACCCTAAGTTTAAGTGGTTTTCTAAAGCAGATGGCCACTCCCCCTCCCCTGCAGTTAAGTCTTGGGTTGTGAATGACAGAATAATTTGTTGGAACTGCAGCTTCCAAAATAGGTGCTGCATTTTCATCTAGCCAAGTCTCTGTAATACAGGCAAGATCTGCAGATTCAATAAGGTCAGCAATTGTGGCAGTCTTGTTTCTTATAGATCTGGCATTACAAAGGACAGACCTGATTGAGCATACCGGAGTGCCTGTAGATTTCTTTATATTGAGAGTGGGGGCTCTGGGGATGTCAGTCACAGAGCGGGAGTTTAATGATCTGTTCTTCCAAGCACAGGGCCGTTTGATAGGTACCACTTCTATTTGTCTTCTATATGAAACTGGTGAACCTGAAGGCAAGGAACTTGCGTGGTTATAGCGGATAAGAGATTTTCGTCCTTGCTTCCCACGACTGCCCCGTTGAGTTTTTTTGAAAATGCCAAGGGATTTAAGAATGGAAGCCTGTGCTGGATCAATAGGAACTGCTGCTCGTGGTGGGCGGAGTGAAAGCATAAAGCTGGAGGTGTAAAAATACATTGGGTCCTGGATGAGAGAGCATGAATTGCATTTGATGATGAGAGAAGATCAAGTAGTTTTTATTTTTTTCTGTTTTCTCAACTCCAGAAGTTATAATGGGATTCATGAGCAGACTAATTTAATTTGGCCATTGCTATGTCCAGTTGCTTCTCTCTTGTACAAAAGGTATATTTTGAATAAGGAGTATCTAATAAGCAAACTTGTCTTTTCAGTTGATGATTTAGTTACACAAAGTATTCCAGGGCAAAGCAGGCTTGTGGAAAGGTGTTAGAATCCATTCCTATTGTATAGGTGTGAAAATCCCAGTGTGAGACTCCTTTTGAAGTAGATATTCTGTGCAAGGGTAAAGATAACATTTCTCCAGGGGGAAAAAAAAATAAAAAATGGGATCCTGTGTTTTAAAATGACCAGACTGCCAGATTTCAGAGACTGGGGATACTGTATTTTAGATTATTAATGCAAGAAATCAGAGTTATTTGTTGAGCAGAGAACAGAGGTGGATGATGTCTTAGGGGGGAGCTGGAGCCAAAGATAATTTGTATTCCACAGTACCTTGCTCTGGGGTGTCCACTGCAGAGGTAATGCCAGTCTGGGTTCTGGAGGAGAGGGCAGAGGTTTCAATCCAATCCAATGTGAATCTCAGTGTAGGAATGCAATCCGTTGATTTTGGAGAGATGTCCACGTAGTGCAGTACAAGTTAAAGGTAAGTCCTTGGATATTTCTTGTGCTTCTGATGTCACTTTTGTAGAATTTAAGCTGTTTTATGGAGATGTTCAGGAGCATGTAAAAGGTGAGGCAGCCATCTTGGGCGCCTGGTATAATAAATATATATATATATATATATATATATATATACATACATACACACACACATATACACACACATATACATACATATACACACACAATATATATATCTCAAATCTTTCTGTCTCTTCATGTAATACCAGACAGACTCGATGATGTTGAGATCAGAGCTCTGTGGGGGACATATCACTTCCAAGACTCCTTCCAAGGTTGTTCTTTACGCTGAAGATAGTTCTTAATGACATTGGCTGTATATTTGGGGTTGTTGTCCTGCTGCAGAATAAATTTGGAGTCAATCAGGCACCTCCCTCACTGTACTGCATGACAAATAATTACCTGCCTGTATTTCTCAGCATTGAGGACCCCATTAACCCTGACCAAATCCCCAGCTCCATTTGCTGAAATGCAGCCACTAACTTGCAAGGAACCGCCACCATGCTTCACCGTTGCCTATAGACACTCATTATTGTACAGCTCTCCAGTCAACTACCTTCTGTTACAACCACATATTTAAAATTTTTACTCATCAGTCCAGAGCGAGCACCTGTTGCCATTTTTTTGACCACCAGTGCCTAGGTTTTCATGCATAGTTGAGTCGCTTTGCCTTGTTTCCACGTCGAAGGTATAGCTTTTTGGCGGCAATTCTTCCATGAAGCCCACATCTGGCCAGACTTCTCCGAACAGTAGATGTTTGTACCTGGGTCCCACTGGTTTGAGCCAGTTCTGAGCTGATGGCACTGCTGGACATCATCCGATTTTGAAGGGAAGTAAGCATGATCTGTCTTTCATCTGATGCACAAAGTTTCCTTGCCGACCACTGAGTCTACGGTCCTCAACGTTGGCAGTTTCTTTGTGCTTCTTCAAAAGAGCTTGAACAGCGCATCTTGAAACCCCAGTCTGCTTTGAAGTCTTTACCTGGGAGAGACCTTGCTGATGCAGTAAAACTACGTTGTGTCTTGTTGCTGTGCTCAGTCTTGCCCTGGTGTATGACCTGTGACATGAAGTTATCACCTTTGTAGCAGAGTTTGGCTGTTCCTCACCCAGTTTTAAGCCTCCTACACAGATGTTTCTGTTTCAGTTGACTGTTTCAACCTACATATGAAAATGATGATCATTATCACCTGTTTGGTATGATTGGTTAATCATACACTTAAATAAAATCCTACACAATCCCTTTGTGCATGCAAGTGTGCCTATAAAACTGATGCGGTTTTGAAGGCAAAGGGGGGGGGGGGGGGTCACACCAAACATTGATTTGATATTGATAACGGATAAGCAATAACATTAAAACCATAAGTCAATAACAATTATCTTGTTACAATGACACCTGTCAAGGGATGGTACATATTAGGCAGCAAGTGAACAGTTCAGTCTTGAACTTGAAGTTTTGGAAGCAGGAGCAATGGGTATCCATAAGGATCCGAGAAACTCTGACAAGGGCCAAATTGTGATGTCTAGACAACTGGCAAGTCTTGTAGGGTGTTCTTAGTATGCAGTAGTTAATACCTACCAAAAGAGGTCCAAGGAAAGACAGACAACCAGTGAACCAGCAACAGGGTCAAGGATGCCCAAAGTTCATTGACGGGTGTGGGGAGCAAAAGCTAGCCCGTCTGGTCCTATTCCGCAGAAAAGCTACTGTAGTACAAATTGCTGACAAAGTTACAGCTGGCTATGATAGACAGGTGTCAAAACACTGTGCATGGAGCAATGGAAGAAGGTGGGCTGGTCTGATGAATCTAGTTTTTCTTTACACCATGTGGACGGCCGGGTGCGTTGTTTACCTAGAGAAGAGTCTGCACCAGGATACACTATAGGAAAACGGCAAACCGGCGGAGGCAGTGTGATGTTCTGGGCAAAGTTATGCTGGGAGGCCTTGGGTCCTGGTATTCATGTGGATGTTACTTTGACACGTACCACCTACCCAAACATTGTTGCAGACCAAGTACATCCCTTCTAGGCAACAGTATTCCCTGATGTCAGTGGCCTCTTTCAACAGGATAATGCACCCTGCTACACTGCAAAAATTGTTTAGGAATGAAGGAACATAATAAAAAAAAGTTCAAGGTGTTGACTTGACCTCCAATTTACCCAGATCTCAATCCAAGCTAGTATCTTTGGGATGTGTTAGAAAACCAAATCCAAGCCATGGAGGCCACACCTTGCAACTTACAGGACCTAAAGGATCTGCTGCTAATGCCTTGGTGCCAGATACCACAGGACACCTTCAGAGGTCTTGTGGAGTCCATGCCCTGACAGTTTTTGTGACACAAGGGGAACCTACACAATATTAGGCAGGGAGGCAGTCACTATAATATATAGATAGAGCACACATACATACATATATTATATATACATATATATATATACATATATATATATATACATATACACACACACATATATATACACACACATATACATACATACACACACACACACAAATACTTATACATACACACATGCGCCCAGCATATCCCTAAGTGCTAGGCACACCCCCAAGTGTGACAAATTGGAGGCATATCCCAAGGATTCGCCCCTTCCGGGCCAGCCACTCCCCCTTCCCCTTTGTGGAGCGTGCTTGCAAAGGGCGTGCGCATAGACTTTACTAGCACCCCCAGCGCTCTGCCCGCAGTCTAGCGGGAACACTACATATATACACGTCTCATTGCGGAGTGAAACATCAACATCTTCAGTATGTGAGTAGATAAAAATAGCTTTTGGACTTTGAACCTGTTGACTGCGCTCCCTTTGCAGTTATTTTTGTCTGTATTAGATCCAGCTGGGCCCGTAGAAGAGCACCCCACATTTCCTTGTTTGCTGAGATATCCAATAGATATTGAGCTACATCAGAAAAGTTTAGAATATTCAAAAACTCCCAGATGTGGTAGTAACCCGAATTAACCTCAGGGACTAAAAGTATAGCCTCTTTAAAACTTCAAAATCAAAAGTATGGTAACTCACTCTGAAGCAAAACCAACCTGGACATTGGAAGAATTGTCCTCTCTTCGTGGTAGTCACTGTCGCATTCATTTATATATTCTTTGAGGACAGTCAAAACCCTGACCATTCGGATTGCTTCTTGCCTTGCACAATTAATACTGTCTTTGTCACCATCTAACACACACAATGTGTCATAAGAGGCTTTCAAACGATCAAAGCAAGACTGAATGAAGTCCTCATGTATCTCCACCTAAAAGGAAACAAAAACAATGAAATGCAAGATTACTGTTCCAAATTCTGAATCCCTCCCCACTCCAGGGCTTAACAGCTATTTTTGAATGTTAATGAATGTATAGAAAGCTCATCAAAAATAGGTCAAACAATATGTTTCAAATTTAAAAAATAAAAACAACCTATTTCTCATATGTTAGTGTTTGCTAACTGTAAAACACATTGCATTAGTAAAAGCATAACACACAAATACCACATTGAAAAACATTAATATGTGGTTGGTTTTCATGTATTTTCATAAATTTTCCCAGCGCATACATCTAAAAAAACTCAAGTTAACTACAAATACTGATACATGTACAGTAATTTATCATTCAAAAAAGAAAAAGGTTATAAAAACAAAAAGGTAAGTGTAGCAAAAATAGGTTATAAAGAAGAACAATCATTTGGTTATCAAATTTTTGGATGCTAGGTCACATTAGTGATAACTGCACCATGAAAGAAAAGGGCCTTTGAATAATTTAAAGCAAACTCCCTAAAGTTGTCGTCTGCGCTCATGATTGGTTCTCGTTAGACTACACTGCTTTGATACTGTGGAGTAAAATTCCTGATGTCATCGCTACTTTTCCTGCTTCTAAAACCTTGATGGCCTGCCCAATGAGTGGTCCTAACTTTGTAGCTGTAAGACCATCTCCTTTCCCTTATTCAGTATGCAGACGATTAAGCAGTTTTAACACCAACAAAGTTAGAGGCCCTAATAGGAACATTTCTAAAGGGATTGTGGGCCCTGTAAATTAATTTCACTGTACGCAAGTGGTGAATTTGCACGTATGTAATTTTGTGGGGGCTGTTTAACAATCTATAATGCACCAATGCTAATGTATGCTTAACAGACATTCAGCCTTGACTGACTTCAAAAAGGCTTGTGACTACACGTGGCCATTTTTGTACATATTTTTTTTCCAGCAGAATATTAGCTTCCCACCTTGAAGCACTAGCTGTACTTTATTATTATTTTCATCCTTTATTTATATGGCGCCACAAGTGCTCCGCAGCGCCTCACAAAGTACACAAACAAATAATTTGACAACTGACTTACAGTACAACATAGGACAAGGACATGGATAATATACATTGATACATAAGTGACCATAACACCTAGATATGCAACAGAGCGTAAGCAACCAAGTGTTAGGTGCCCTGGTGGGGGGTAAGAGGTAGGTGAAAGTAAAGTAAGGAGAAGCACAAGAGGGTAGGGGTCCTGCTCGTAAGAGCTTACATTCTAAAGGGGAGGGGCAGACAAACAGGTGTGACACAGATGGGGTAAACGGAGGAAGGAGCATGTTCCAGCAAGTTAGGATGGGAGATAGAAGGCTTTGATGAAGTAGTGGGTCTATTGGCCCATATCACTCATAAGGGTTCATTTATCAACTAGTTTCATCATACGCAATGAGTATCAAAACTTATAGCATATGATAATGGTGCTCCAGCCAATCAGCTCCCAACTGTCATTTTTGAAACAGGTGACAGTTAGGAGCAGATTGGCTGGAGCACCGTCAGCATACTCAACAAACGCAGGAAAGCCATCATACTCAGGAAAGCAAACACCGAGACCCGCAATAAAATGGTGGCGGCCATACGGTGCAGCACTACACTCATACACTCTGTAAAAGGGTGAGAGTGCACTCCAGTCCCTGGGTCCAGGCGGACTATGCGGGACTGGAGTATCATAAGAGGAGCAACTGTGTTAAGCACCCCACCACTGCAGCTGAAGTACGGCGAGCCACACAAGCTCCTAACGGCCAGTAAACTACCCACCAGTACAAAGAAAGAAAAAGTGTTAAGAAATAAAACAAACATAGCACTGACATCCATAGCAGAGCAAAGGACCGGAGACTGTGGCGAGGACGGAGAAGAGGATACCGTTCACCTGGAGGTGAACAAGAAAGGACGCAGAGGGTAAATTTGTGCACCTGGGGGGTCACTGGATGCCGCCCCACCAGACATATACTGATACACCCCGCATACAGGACTTAGATACACACCAGCCAGATCCATGGACTAACAACTGGTGTTGAATACTGGACTTACTACAGCATCAGGTGTGCGACACACTTGACTGACATTTCAAACTATACCAGGACTAGTGCACATATCTCCTGAATGGTGCACTAGAGACTCATACCGTTGTATAGAAGTCTTTCACTGCCGTATCTGTTTTATTGCATATCATCCATACCATCATAAGGAGCATTATGCCTCCCATCTTAAACATTAAAACTATTTCTTTAAAACAAAAGTATTCAGTATACTGACAAAGTGTAGCGCTGACATCCCCCATACAATTTCTGCTCCTGATTGGGTTGGGTACCCACATAGAGGTCCGCAGCAAGCACTAAACTCAATTCACAACCCATAAGTCTGAAGCGCAGGATTCTTCTCTCTCTTTATTGGACTATTTATCATGGATTTTTTTCGAACCTGCTGAAGTCCCCCAAAAAATCCATAACAGCTGCTGGCAGCTGCTATTCGTGGCTAATTGAATAGCCCTGGGGGAACAATTATCCGGCAGTAATTTACCATGGGTAGTTGAATTCCCCCCTAAGTCATCTATGGGGAAAGATAAGCAGACCAAATACAAAATCAGATTTGAAAGGGAAGAGGGATGGTGGTTCTCAGCCTAACATGCATCAATTTCTAAAGATATCTAGCTCTAGACCTGTGGCTGCTATTCAACTGGACATGGCGCAACTTACAGATCGCAATGTTACCTTGGAGAAACATAAAGAGGCTTCTGACCCAATTTAGAGAGGTTATGTCCCATCAATTGATAGAAATGTGTTCTTTGAAGTCTCGCACGGATGACTAGAGAAACAGTGATCGCCACAATCATTTTTGCGTTTGGGGACTCCCAAAAGAAATCTCTCCATCTAGTCTGATAGACGTCCTCAAAAGATCTTTGATGAAATTCTAGGCTTGAATCCCAATAGAGAATCTTGTTTGATAGAGCTTTTCTTTCTAGAGGTCTTACAATGGACAAACTTTGAGATGTTATCAATCGCCTTCATTACTACACTCAGAAGGAGGCCATCCTGAGAAAAGACCAGTAAACTTGATGGCATAGATTTAACAGGGACAAGATACACATTTCCCAATGTGTTACGGTACACATTACAACGTAAGGCCTTAAAGCACCTCACGGATCTCCAAAAACAGGATTTGGAAGTATTGCTGGAGTTTCCCATTTAGCTTGTAAGTTACTCATAGTAACAAGGTTATCTCGTTGCAAACACCAGTGACTCTCGACACGTTTTTCTCCCTCGGTATTTAACCTCTGGCGCTCCTGGATTGTTAGGCTCTTCATAGTACATAGCGATTCCTTCCTTTTCAGCTAAGGAAACTTAGCCACGTGTCCCAAGCTTGAAACGGAAGTTGAGACGTCTGTCTGGTTCTAGCTCATCTGACGTAACCTGAACTCTTCCTATGATATTTGTTTTGTATGGTTTCTCATTTTCGGCTACAAAATAATTTTTCTTCGACTACATAGGTGGCAAAGAGATGATACCGGGTAAAGCCTGTAGAGGAGAGCCTGGGCACCAAATAGTTAAATGCAAATACCCACAAGCCCAGGCTCCTCTCCTCTATACCCCGTTCCCAGCCAGAGGCAATAGGTTTAGTTTGCATGCCCACAGCAGGAGCAAGGCAGAAGAGGAGGAGAAGGAAGGCCGGTATACAGAACCATGCACGCCATGGAAAAGTACAGCCAAGCCGGTCACCAAGGAAACACAACCCCCCCCCCCCCAGCAGACAGGTGCTTCAGGGTGCACACCCTGTGCCCCCTATCGAGTCGAAGAAAAAGACTTCAGGTAAGAACAAGTTTCCTTTCTTCTTCCTCTACTAGGGGGCACAGGGATGACAATGTGACGTCCCAAAGCTGTCCCCTATGGACGGAGAAGCTCCTGAGTTGCATTGAGCACAGAAAGCCTGAAGGCTGCGTCTGAGGACGCAAAAGTATCGATAGCATAAAATATGACAAAGGTATGAGCAGACGACCATGTGGCAGCCTTACAGAGCTGTTCTGCAGAAGCCCCACATCCCTTTTCTCCAAGCCCAGGGGCTTCTCTTACCACCTTATTTCTTCCCGGTTTGTCTCCGGCTTAATTTTGGTATACTTTGTTTCATCTGTTTCTTTTGGTGATGTTATGCCTTTGTATTTTCTAAAATTTTTGAGTCATGACACGTATGTTGCAATATGGCATTATTTAAATTTTTTTCCAAGTTACCATTTTTAAGACGTTAAATATCATGGAAACCCTCCATATACTATTGTGTCTTATAAACTATTCTGTTTCAATAAAAACAATTTGAAAAAATAAAAAAGGGAACTGAATTTAAGTTGGACTTCTGGAGTTCTAATGTGTGTATCCCCTGACCATCTAGAGGTGTTTAAAATCTGAATGCGGTGATATCCTTAAGCACCTTCAGCTAAGACAGAGGTTCTCACATGGTTCCCAAATGCGGTCCACAAGGTACCCCAAGAATTCTGGTTTTAGAGATATCCATGGTTGAGCACAGGTGGTTAAATCAAATTTACTGAGGTACTAATTAAGTCACCTTGTGGTCTAGCATGGATATCCTTAAAACCTGGACTGTTAGGGTGACTTGAGGACCTAGTCTGGGAACCCCTGAGCTAAAAGATTGTTCTTTTCTGTAACATTTACTGGCGCGAATAAACCTCTTAAGTCAACACACTGCATCTGTTTGAATCCTGTGACCACCTGTTAAAATGGCTTAACCATTTTCAGCCGATGTTGAGGTGCCTGCTACCAAACGCAATACTGGTCCATAAGAAGTGACAAACGGGGATTTAACCGACACCAAACAGAGGTGTTGCAGCCGCATAACCACACATACTCACAAGTAAGCAGTTCCATGTGTCGGTGGTTAAATAAGGAAAAAACCCTTCAGCTAGGAATTCGCCATCTTTTAAAAGACATTTAATTGGTGAAAATAAAACCGCTTTCCTGCTTCCAAGAGGCCTGCATTTGCTGGTATCCTGTTACTATCCGAATAGCTAAAAAACTGTATTATATTCTCCGGCTGTATCACCATCTCCAAGTCAAGCATTCTGCCTGCTACCAAGCATGGCTAGTAGCCTACACCAATAAGGAGGTACTGCAGCAGCGGTACTGCAGCAGCGGAATCCCACATATTCAGAAGTAATCGGTGCCAGTATAGGAGCATGGTGTTACAAGCAGTTCCAGATGTTGCTGTACAAGCCTGGTGGATGAGAATTTCTCTCCCATGATGCAATGGGATTGGCAAATTAAGCCCAAATTAGTTTGCTTAGGTGGGCACACACCTGAAAGATTTCACTGCAGATCGAGTGATCCGCAGATATCTGCAGATGATGGTCGTTCATACACACTGATCGACCATCATCTGTGCTGCAGCGGGTCCCGGCGGCCGGGCAGGGGGCGAGGCCTAATCACGGACTGCGTGGCCAAGCCCCCTCCGGGGGGGGGGGATTGAACTATATATATTTGCGGACTGTGTGTGTTGTGTGCCCCTCAGCCCGGCGCACAGCCAATGGGGGGTGCGATCAACGTGATCGCTCCCCCCTTTGGCATAGGAGACTGCTTGGGCTGCTGCTTTAGCAGCCTCGGACAGTCTCTCAGTGCAGCCCAGCACACAGCACCCCTCCCTGCACCCCTGTGTACGGGTGATCGGCTGATTGCCCGTACACACTTGCCGAAGGACAGATATGTCTGCAGACATATCTGCATTGGCTGTGCAGAACAGCCAATGCGATAGATCTGTGAACGACGTTGTTCACAGAAATATTGTCTGTACACATTGGCCGACGGGGGCACGATATATTGGCCAATATATCGGCCAGTGTGTACCCAGCTTAACTTCCCCCACAATCTGTAATGGCAGGCAAAGGTCAAAACTACTTCAGAGGTTTTCAGTCTTGTGGGTTAGGGTTCACTCACCACTGACTGTCCCCAAATCACACTCTATAAAAAGCAGTGAAGAACCACCAGACCCACTAAGGGAACACTTAAGGTGCATACACACAGTCAGATTTGTCAGATGTGTCAGAAGAACGATTGAATGAACGATTTTACCAACGATTTGAACTGCGAAGCAGTCTAAATACCGACCGCCGGCTTTCAGACTGCTTTATCCCGACTAGGGACGAAAGACAGATGTCTAAATGTAGACGCCTGTCATTTCCCCGACATCTGGAGACCGGCGCCCGGCATTCCAATCGAGCGGATGCCGAGCGCCGCAGCGGACAGCAGCGCGCGGGGGGGGGGGGGGTAGAGGGTTAGGGCTCCCAGGGGGACTTAGGGTAAGGCACCCCCCACTTAGAGGGTGTTAGGGTTAGGCACAGGGGGGGAGGTTAGGGTTAGGCACCCCGGAGGCCGTAATACATATCACACCCCATTAAAATTAATGGAATCGTCCAAATCTGACTACAAACACATCAGATATCGTTATCTGACAAGCGGGAACGCGTATCATTCATCTGACAAACATGTCAGATTTTCCTTCAGAAATGAACGATTTTTAAAATAGTTATCGTTCAGATCTGAAGAAAAATCTGACCGTGTGTATGCACCATTATTCAGACTAACATGCCCAAACTACATGAAAACAGACATTCAAAGCTTGAATTATTTATAGTACTAGGATTGTTTCCGTATGGGTCCAATATGGAGGAGGATAAAAAGCAACTTCCAGCATGCAGGAGATGAAATGTGGTTTATGTCTGGTCAATTTGTCCTGACTAGAATGAGCATTTCAACAAGAAAGTGAATGGAATGGGAGGTACCCAGGAACTAATTAGTAGGACTTCATTATGATGCTTATATTAGAAACCGCGATAGCATCTTTGTAAGTATTCGAAGTATACAAAAAACATGATGTTGGTGCTAAATATCATTTTCTTCTTTTAAACGTACCAAATTATTGTGTCAATGAATGCATTCCTGACATTTCAAAACAAGCTTATGTACAGTTTGCAAGTTTACCTGATTTACTTGTAACCTTGGTCCAAGGTTGGTGTAGATTTCCTTGAGAAGATCTATTGCTCTGCTTGCAATGTCATCACTACCCTGAATTACAACCTGCAATAGCACACCACGAAAGAAAATCATATGACAATTGCTTTTTATTTGGATAACAGAATTGTATACACATAACTGGATTCATCATACCACTACAGACAAATATTTAAACAAATCACATGTAAGCAAATCCATCTCTGTTGCTTGGTAGAAAACCGAAGAGTTTACTGCATTTTTTGCTTGCGATGCTCATCGCCTGCATAGTATATGAGCAGTAAGCATAGCATGAATTCAGAAAGTTCAGTTGTTACCATATGCCGGTATTTGTGTTGCATTTGTTTACATAAGGATTTTCTAATTACTAAACTGAACAAAAAAGTCAAAACAACCTACAAACTATTTTCAAGCATTTGAGTTTATTCAGAGTAACACACTTCTAAAAGGTGCCCATACACGGTGCAATTTTTTTTTACACGATTTGGCCGTTTTCGATCAATCGTGTAAAAAGTGGCGTGTTCCTGGACGATTACGATGCGCGTCCCCAGCTTCGTGTATCAGCATCGCTGATCAACTGAACCTGTGCACGATGTGACACACATCGTTCTGTGTTTGTGCACATGGAACAATGTCATGCACGATAGAGATGCATGTAGCACGGGACCAGGGAGATCTGTGCTACATGTTTCTGTCATTGACACAGAAGCACGGACGGGATCAGTGAGACCAGTCTGTGAAGTACAGAGCAGCAATGACCAGGAGATCCGTGCTACATGCATCTGTGTCATTGCAAAGAGCAAGAACTGGATCAGAGAGACCAGACTGTGCTACTGCGGTAAAAAAATAAAAAAACCTGTGTTAAAAAAAAATAAAAAATTATATTTCACACTGTGTGTCCTGTGTTTATTTTAATATTTCCTTTGCTGTGGAACTACAGGTACCAGCAGGCCCGTAAAGCCCCGCATGCTGGTACTTGTGGTTCTCCATGGGGGAGGCTTGCTGGTACCTGCAGTTCCACAGCAAAAGACAATATTTTCAACACTTTAAAATGCACTACACTACATAATCAACCCAGCACCCACTGCCCAGGGGTGCCGGGGATAGCCCCTAGCTATCAGCCTGGGGTGCCCTGGAGAGGGGGACCCCTTTATTGTGTGTGTGTGGAGGGGGGGAGACTAGCGCTCAGTGTTAATGCTTCGGCTGGGTGGCCCGGTGAAAGATCTCCCCTGGCTGTGGCATTAGCCCCCCTCTAGAAAAAGTCCGGTGCTGGTTCTGAATAATACGGGGGAACCTACTCATTTTTCCCCCTGTATTTCCAGAACCAGGTCAGAGCCCAGTGCTGGTTACGCAAAATACGGGGGGCCCCTACGTCATTTGTCCCCCCGTATTTTGGCAACCAGGGCTGGTTCTGACTAGGGCTCATTAGATCGTGCTCATTAGATCGTGCATGATAGATTGGGTGAACATCGGCAGCTGAAGTGAACGATGCATGGAGTTCAAAGGCGACTGACTGACTGCATACGACGTCGGATCGTTTGCAAATCACACCGCGTATGGGCACCTTTAGTGACACAGGCTAATCTGTGAAAGGTTTATTAAGTAAACTTATCTTGGAAGTGGAAGTCACAAAAAAGAAACAAGCAAAAAAAAAAAACACACCTCCACACTGGTACGGGCCACTAGAGAGCAGATTAGTGGGAGAAACAACAATACTCTACTCCATTTGCAATTTAATTAAACAGTATTAAATTAACAGGTGCTTTTAATATCCAGCAAAACACAAAAACAATTGAATCACCCCAAAGTATTAAATGATTAACCACTTAAAGATTATATATATTTGACATGATAATAAACCAAAGTTGCCTGGGGGAAAATAAATTGTGACCACCCCAGAGATTTCCATAGATCCGACTACTCAGTTACTAATCTGCTTGTTTAATAATGAACACACCATTGACACAAATGAACTCAACTGAAACAAATGGGCACACTGAAATAAATGGAAACAGCTCTGAGATTGTAAAAGCCTGTCTGGTGTGTTTGCCTTCTTTTAAAATATATGAAAAAAAAAATCACTGCAATATGTACATTTATGGATTGAATTTAAAAAAATATATATATTTATATAAAATTTGACAGTATCCTTAGGACACCACGCACATCTGTGGACGGACACATTATATTTACCCATATGTGTTCCATTCTATAACCAGTGGAGACCAAAGTTTCTCCTTACATAATTCTTTCATTTCCTTGTAAGAGAGAAAGTTCAAAATTGAAACTTATCTTACAATGCAGGGTTCTGACTAGCCCTGGAGAAGTGATTGCAGGTAAGACATTCTCCATGAAGTGTATGTATGTATTCTGTAAAGTTTCATTTATGGATCACTGTGAAAACCACCTCAAGGCTTCATTATTAACTTTGAATGCATTATGGAAGCATATAATAGAAGGCAGAAATTTTCGTGCAACTATTCAGGCTGCAAACACAGGTACATGTACAAGGCCGCTTTCTGCTTATGTTCTACATTTAGAAGCAGAGGTGATTATGTTCTACATTTAAATATTGTGGAAAATATTTTTTAGTGTTACAAAAGCCATTTGCACAATAGATAACCTTGGAATGTTACCACATTTCCAAATAAGAGACAAACTGGCCTTGTAATAATCACAAGAATTAGAATTATGAGGAAGCCATTATGACTTTGCTATGACAGGATTACAGCAGTCTCAGGAACGGCAAAAACTCAACATGTTGAGGATTCTGGGTCACAGATATGGTTATCCAAGGCCAAAACAACAAATAACATAACCCAGAAATATATGGTCCACGTGAACTTTTACCAAGAGTAAGAATTTATTTAAAAATATTTCCTAATCTACATGGTGCCTGGCCAAAGGAGCTTATTTGTGTTAAATTAAGAAAACATCATTTATAACTTCTTAAGGGGCCTATCCATTTGCTGACTTTCTGCACAATGCGACCAAAACCAGGAGGTTTTGGTCGGAACATGTAGAAAGTCTACAAATGGATAGCTAGCAAGGACCAGCGATGCGCGTGCATGCTGGGTTCTTGCCGACCCCACTATCGAACATGCTCGTCAACATGACGACGGTCGTCAGGTTCAGCATTTTAACAGATAGGGAGGTTGGGCTCCTGCACTGAAGACATTCAGTGAACGTCTTTCAGTGCGGTGCCCGCACCTCAGTGACATGAAAGTCTGAACGCTGGACATTCAGTCTTTCATGACGTTAAATGGATAGGCCCCTTATAACTGTTGGTTACATGGAGACACAGATTAGGTTATGAACAAGAATATTACTTTTAAAATAGACACATATTAATAGTCATTTAGAAAAAACCATCTATATCTCTGGAACCCCAACTTGAAACAACTATTTTATATAGTTATATACAAATATATTGAAAAGCACAACTGGCGTGTATGGAGCACAACCATAATAAACTAGGGTTTGCATTTAAAACTAGGATAGAAGAAGTCAATAAAAAGTTACTCTATTTGAAAAAAATAAAATCATCCGTAAACAAAGGACGGCGACAAGTCAAGCAAGACAGCACTTAAGTGTATAAAATATAATCTAGGATAGTCTAGGAGATCACTTGTACAGCATATTGTAAAATTACCCAGATTAGTCTGGTCAGACCCAATTCATTGCCTCCACTCAATCAGACCACTTAGCGATAGGGCAATGTTCATCCACAAGTTAGAACACTGTTGACAAATATATTTAATGCCATGATGTAATGTAATTCAACATCTTAAATGTCCCAAAAGGTATCTCCTATAATGTTTACATTGGATATTAATTAACCTTTCACTTGTTGTGGGACAGAAGTGTACACTCACCCTCCAGAGGTAATCAAGCCCTATAAGCTCCAGGTCATCCATCATGTAAGCTCGCCGCTTGGCTACAAGTTTTCCTTCTCGACAGTTCACAGCTTTGAAAAAACGCTCAAAACATTTCATGCCATTTTCTGTTAAGAGGGAGGGATCCAGCTGCAGCACATTATTCTCAAAGAAGTCCTTATTAATGTCTGGGTCTAGGTCTGGTTCGTCACCCATCAGTTTGGAGTACCACTTGAAACAGGCTTCACGATCACAAAGGTAGGCTGCGTTTTCTGCTAAACATTTCCAAATCTGCTTTGCCTGAGGGGCACAAAGCCAAAGCTGTCCATCCTTCAATAAAAATCTGCATTAGAAAAATAAAATAAAAACCCCGATAAATATGTTAATAGACATTGTACTAGAGAAACCTAGAACCTATTGCCCTGAAATTATTTCTTGGCTCCCCACAACATTACAATGCTACAGAAGGCATGCAACGAAAAGGTGAATGACAGGAAGGAAAGCTACTTGTTCAGAGAAAGGCAGCACTGTATCAGTTTCCCAGAGAAGGTCAACAGAAAGTCCCATTACTGGCAACTAAAGTCCATGGCCTTGAAAACAAAGAAATTCATGTCCCAGCAAGTCAACGAGTCAAGACGATATGATGAAACATAAGTAAATATTTCAGAGAGATATTTCAAAGGGCAGAAAATATCTATGTTCTAAAAAGAGACAAACTGAACAAATGTCTTCAATTAGTATTTGTATTTTAACTCTTAAAGTCCGACATAATAAATTCTTAAGTTATTCAAAACATTTTCGAAGGGAAAAGGGAGAAGGCCAATAAATACTATTAATTAAAATGTGTGATCAAGGGAGATGAAAAGAGCATAACAGTGCAATAAGAAACCATTTAATATAGAAGGAACATGAAGTTAACACATTAACATCTAAAAGTATTTCAAGCAAATACAGATGTGTCAGCATAAATCTTACTTCCTTGCTTGTCAAACAGCCATTTAATACCCCTTTCACACCGCCATCAGGACACCAGAGTTGGGTTATTGCACATGAACACGCATAAACCCGGTTACTGCGCAGTGTGTGAAAGGGCCAGGTTAAAATATCCTGGGGCAAGCAACCCGGCATTTCAACCTGCGTAACGAGCAGGGATGAACACGAGTTGAACCCGGCTCGTGACGAGGTGTGAACGGGTAGCCCGGGTCGAGGCGACCCGGGTCCCGATCACTGCATAGGAGAGCCAGTGCTTGGAGATGATCTCATCTCCAAGCGCCGACTCATCACGTGACGCCGATGGAGTCATCAACCTGGCATTATTGCCGGGTTGATCCTCCAGTCTGAAAGCTGTCTCAGGCGGGTTGCACCCGGGATGGACTCGTGCACAAATCCCAAGTGTGACCCACCATTAGCGATCTGAAAGATGTATTAGTCGCGCCATGCGAAATGCTACATTACAGTGTCACAGCCGCTGACACTGTAACATAGTATTTTGCATGCAGATACACCCGCAGTCACACAACATAGGCAAGCAGCATAGAATTTTAATCCGTAGAAGCAGCTTGAGTGACCTTTTCACATTGCTTTGCAAACGAGACACATTTTAAGAGAAAAGGTCGTAGGAAAAGACGCTTGGCACTACCAAGTCACAAGGCGCTCTTGCGTTACGTGTTATGTAACTTGGGGCGCACGGAGGTAAGATGTATGTGGACACATCTGTAGTCTGAGGAGTACATAATAAAAAGAAAATTACCTCAGAAAATTTAGCCGTTCCTGGACTTCCTGTACATGACTATATCGACTTCCTGGCCTTACTGTCTGTGGATCATACTCCCCATGTTCTAAATAGAAAATACCATTTCAGTTACTGTAAATCATTACTGCCATAACTTAAATAAAGCAAAATTCCAAATAGGTATTTTCTAGAATTGATATTGCATTTGGCAACAGAATATTGTGTGAATATAGTAGGATTAATGGTACAGAAAGACCGGAAACATTTTAAGATTTAGATGAATTTGTGGATTTGGTATTCAGCATCACAAGCAAAGATTCGGCACATTTTACTTTATAGTAATTTACTATGCAAGGCTGCTGCTACCTGGCCTCTGGATCAAGCAACATTTATACTTTAGAAAAGGGCTTGTACCCAAATGACCAGTTAATGCGTTTTACAGCTGAGAATTCTTATAATCATTAAAAATAGGACGAATTCTAGAATGCAGCATGACTTTTTTTTTTCATGCATCAGCAAATGATAGCATTACAGTAGATTGTAATGGTAAAAGCTTAAGAGCATATAAAACGCATTCAAAATTCAAATCACTAAAACATGTTTTGGCGCTTTTGGACTATTCCTAACAGACAAAAAGCATATTGTATACAATATAAAAATTCTAAAATAACAGCTATGTACGTTAAATTTTGCGCAGCCTCTCCTACACACAATAACTGAAGTACTAAATTAGACATTAATACAAACCATGTCTTGAACCAGGTGTAACGCACTTGAACACTTAAAAAAAATGAAATTTAATTATTATCCACAGATCTACAATAACTCCATCCAGAATACATAAGACCAGTCACTCTTGGGTCCACTAAATAACTACTAATGATTTAACATTTCAACACGTATGAAACATTGGACGAACGTAAAAGTAGCCTAGACACAAAGGTTATTAAGATGGGTCAATATATTAGTCATGTTTCTAACAGATTCTTTATATCACAGGTTCTCAAACTCTGTCCTCAGGACCCCAGACAGTGCATGTTTTCCAGGTCTCCTCACAGAATCACAAGTGAAATAATTAGCTCCACCTGTTAATCTTTTAAAATGTGTCAGTGAGTAATGAATACACCTGTGTACTTTCTAGGTGATCTGGAAAACGTGAGCTGTGTGAGGTCCTGAGGACTGAGTTTGAGAACCACTGCTTTATATTATAGCCAGTGATCGCGCTATAGCGCATTTTTACGCGATACAGGAGGTGAGGGACCTGGTTTTTAAAAATTACCGGGTCCCACAGGACGTACTGTGTGTGCGCCACAGAGCAGCCAATAACCGCTGGCGGCAAGTCAGCAAATCCTGCTCTGGAGTGTGTTAGCCAATGAGCACACGCCTACCCAGTCCGCGGCCCACCTGAGAGTTGTAGGAGCAGCGTGTGCTGCTTGCAGTAATGGGAGGCTCATGATAATCTTCCTGCCGCCCATGGGCTCTGTTTCCAGAGGATTCCCGGCTGCCCCCAGCATCCAGAGCCCTGGAGACATGCCTGGATGTGCGTGCAGCAGCGCATCATGCACTGTGCCTGGGAGCAGCATCCTACTCCTCATGGACTGAAGATCCTGCTGCTGCCCATGTCCCTTAATTTGAAGATGAAATGCTTCTCTCACTACCTGCCTCCCAACACCATACTGTCCTCCAGCTGCCACACAGAAAGTACGAGGGCGGGGGCCACGACAGGGAGGGCATGGGAGTGGGATAGAAAGTGGCATGGGAGGAAGAAACCTGACTTCCCAAAAATCTCTGCTGGGGTGCCAGATGACAGCCATAACTCCTGTTTGTGGTATAGGCAGCTCTTCAGCTCAGGCAGCATGTGTGTTTCATATACAGTATATTCACTATTTCAGCCAGATCTGGAACATTCTAGGAAGAACATTGCTGCATCACAGCTGTCTGCAAGCATTTGTATTGGAATTAAGTTGACATTAATGTGGCCCCCTCTGTATGGTTACCTAATTGCTTACTTTGCAGTGGATGCACTCTGTCACTGTCTAATTGTTGCAGTTTGTATTTCCAAGCAGTTGATTGCAAATAGATATTTATAATACATTAAAAAAAACATACCCTGGAATCCTGTTATTATAATAGAGGTGGGACAGACTGTGGTGTCCTGTTATTATACAAGGAAGCGGACCCTGGTATTCTGCTGTTATAATACTGTTGGGGCAGGTCGTGGCGTACACAACTAGCACGTTTATTATAGCAACTACTGTATAACATACCTTTGTTAACTCTTTTTCTTCGAGGTCCATGGGGTCCACAGCCAATATGTTGGGTTATGTGATCCAGACACCAAACAATTAAAAACGAGCTCTCAGCTCCCAGGATGCACTGGGTCCTCCCCACATATACCCCGCACCCGGCCAAGGTAGTCAGTTCGTTACCAAGCCCAAGCAGGAGACGATAAAAGATAAGAAGGAAGAACCCATGTTCTCTAGACCAATCTCTCATAGAGGAGGGAAATTATAGAGATACCCAAAAATACCAGGTGCGTTAGGGTGGATGTCCTGTGGACCCCATGGACCTCGAAGGAAGAGTGTTAACGAAGGTATGTTATACCATAACTCTTATTCTCTTCTTCAGGGTCCATAACCAATACGTTGGGGATATCCCAAAGCAGTAACCCTAACGGCAGGGACGCTCCTGTGTCTGGGAAGAAAGGAGAATCCTACGCCCGAAGGATGCAACCTGAGAGGCAAAGGTGTCAAATGCATAGAATTTGACAAAGGTGTGGACGGAAGACCATGTGGCTGCCCTGCACAACTGTTCAGAAGAGGCACCACGGCGGGCCACCCACGAAGTTCCCACTGATCGCGTGGAATGTGCAGTTACTGAGTTCGGCACCACCAGATTGGCCTGTGTGTATGCCTGAGAACTTGCTATACGAATCCACCTGGCCAGCGTCTGCTTATTGGCTGGCCAACCACGCTTACGACAGCCATACAGCACCAATAGAGAATCAGATTTCCTCATGCCGTTGGTGCGATCCACATAAATTCGAAGCGCACACACAACATTCAAGGAAGCCTCACCTACCGAGAGGCTTGCAGCCTCAAAGGCTGGGACCACAACCTCTTCATACATATGAAATAAAGATACCACTTTTGGATGGTATCCCGCCCCAGTACGAAGAACCGCTCTATCCCGATGAAATATTAAAAAGGGGGAGCGGAAGAAAACAAGAGATATGGTAAGAACTTACCTTTGTTATCTCTGTTTCTACGAAGTCCATAGGGTCCACAGGGTTGACCTTGGGGTATAGCTGGATCTGGATCCACGGGCACCACGCAGTTAAAGCTTTGCTGCTCCCAGGATGCACTTGGGTCCGTCCTCCTCTATACCCCGCCCCGGCCACAGGCACCTCAGTTGGTAAGCAGCTAAGGCCGGAGGAGGAGACTAAACAGAGAGAAGGAAGACTGGAACACACAAGAAACCATACTCACAGAAATGGGAGACGGAAAACCGGTGACCAGCCACACAGCCCATTTGAAGCCAGGTGCGTCAGGGCGGGCGCCCTGTGGACCCTATGGACTTCGTAGAAACAGAGATAACAAAGGTAAGTTCTTACCATATCTCTTGTTTTCTACTTCAGGGTCCACAGGGTTGACCTTGGGGATGTCCCAAAGCAGTTCAACTAAGGGCGGGGACGCTCCTGTGCTGAAAGGAGTACCCGGCGCCCAAAGGATGCATCCTGAGAGGCGAAGGTGTCAAACGCATAAAACCTCAAAAACGTCTGAATTGAAGACCAAGTAGCCGCCTTACACAGCTGAACAGCGGAGGCGCCACGTCTAGCAGCCCAAGAGGGACCCACAGAACGAGTGGAATGAGCCTTAACAGAGGCTGGCACAGGTAAACCCTCCTGCGCATAAGCCTCACAAATAACTGAACGAAGCCAACGGGCTATCGTTTGCTTGTTGGCAGGCCAACCCCTCTTGTGAAAACCAAAGAGGACAAACAAAGAATCCGACTTCCTAACCGAAGCAGTCCGGTCCACATAGATTCTAAGTGCCCGGACCACATCCAAGGAAGCCTCACCAGCCGAAAGATCAGGTGACTGAAAAGCTGGCACAACAAGTTCCTGATTAATGTGGAACTTTGAAACCACTTTGGGCAAAAACTCAGGACGCGTGCGGAGCACTGCCCTGTCCTGGTGAAAAATCAGAAAAGGAGGGCGACAGGAAAGCGCCCCCAATTCTGAAACCCTCCTGGCCGAAGCAATTGCCAGGAGAAAAATGGTCTTAAACGTCAGCCACTTGAGCTCCACCGACTCAAGCGGCTCAAAAGGAGGACCCTGCAAGACCCTCAGTACCACCGTCAAGTCCCACGGAGCCACCGGAGGCACGAAGGGAGGCTGGATCCTGAGAACACCTTGGAAAAAGGTGTAAACATCTGGCAGTGTAGCAATCCGTCGCTGAAACCACACGGACAAAGCAGACACATGAACCTTCAGAGAGGCCAGGCGTAAGCCGAGGTCCAAACCCGATTGAAGAAATTCCAAGATTCTGGAAACCCGGAACACCTGCGGATCATAGTTTCTGGATTCACACCACTGAAAATAAGTGCGCCACACCCTGTGGTAAATCCGCGCGGAGGCAGGCTTGCGTGCCCTAAGCATGGTACCAATCACTGAACTGGAGAAACCCCTAGACCTCAAGACGGCTGTCTCAAGAGCCACGCCGTCAAAGACAGCCGACCCAGATCCGGGTAAAGGCAGGGCCCCTGAGACAACAGGTCCCGACGCTGAGGAAGAAGGTACGGAGCGTCGATGGAGAGGCACCTCAGATCGGAGTACCAAGGACGTCTGGGCCACGCCGGAGCCACCAGCACGAGCGTGCCGCCGTCCTGCTTGAATTTCCGCAGAACCCGAGGAAGTAAGGATATCGGAGGAAACAGATACGCCAGGTGAAACGTCCATTTCACCGACAGAGCGTCTACCAGACAGGCGCCTGCGTCTCTTGTCCTTGACCCGTAAACGGGCAACTTGTGATTGTGACGGGAGGCCATCAAGTCCAGCTCCGGCAGCCCCCACCTGTCCACGAGTAGCTGAAACACCTCTGGGTGAAGCGACCATTCCCCGGGATGCACATCGTGACGGCTGAGGAAGTCCGCCTCCCAATTGAGGACTCCGGGAATGAAGACTGCCGAGATCGCTGGAACGTGACACTCCGCCCAAGCAAGAATGCGAGACACCTCCGACATTGCTGCCCGACTGCGAGTTCCCCCTTGGTGGTTGATGTACGCCACCGTGGTGGCGTTGTCGGACTGCACCTGAACCGCCCTTCCGTGAAGAGCGGGGCCGGACGACTGCAGGGCCCTGTACACAGCCCGCAGTTCCAGGATGTTGATGGGGAGAAGTGCTTCTTCCGCGGACCAACGACCCTGAAGCGATAATGAGCCGGTCACTGCCCCCCAACCCCGAAGACTGGCATCCGTCGTGAGCAGGACCCAGTCCGGGATCCAAAAGGGGCGCCCCTCGACCAGATGCACCGTCTGAAGCCACCAAGCCAAAGACTGCCGAACCTCCGCGGACAACACCAGCATCTGAGAGCGGATCCGGTGAGGTAACCCGTTCCATTCCGATATGGGAATGGAACTGGGCAAATTCCACCATGTCGAATGTCGACACCATGGACCCCAGAACTCTCATAGCTGAATGGACCGACAGGCGGCAACTGCTCAGGCAACTGTGTATCCGCAGCTGCAGGGAGGAGACCTTCTCTGGAGTCAGGAAAATCCGCTGCTGACGAGAATCCAGCAGGGCTCCCAAATGAACCATCCGCTGTGATGGAATCAGGGAGGACTTCTTCCAGTTTATCAACCACCCGTGTGCTTGAAGACAAGCAATGGTCAGGTGGAGATGTCGAAGAAGCACCTCCGGGGAGCTCGCCAGCAGCAGAAGATCGTCCAGGTACGGCAACAGACGTAGACCCTGACCCCGAAGGTGGGCAGCCATAACCGCCATCACCTTGGTGAACACCCTCTGAGCCGTGGAAAGGCCAAAAGGCAACGCCCGAAATTGGTAGTGATGGTTCAGGATAGCAAACCTCAGATACCGCTGATGTGCCGGTGCTATGGGCACATGGAGATAGGCGTCCTGGATATCGAGGGAGACCATATAATCCCCGGGTTCCATCGCCAGAATGATGGAACGTAACGTTTCCATCCTGAACCTGGGAACTCTGAGGTATCTGTTCAGAGACTTCAAATTCAGGATAGGGCGATGAGAACCATTGGGTTTCTGTACCAGAAACAGAGTAGAATAGTACCCCGTCCCGCGCTGAGACTGCGGAACGGGAACAATGACCCCTGCTTGTAGCAAGGATTCTATAGCTACCTGAATCTGACCAGCTTTGGTCTTGTCCAGAGAAGGACTCGTACAAAAAAACTGGTGGGGCGGCCTGAACCGAAAAGACAGGGCGTACCCCTGAGAGACTACTTCTCGAACCCAGGCATCCGTGGTGGTATTGTGCCAACACTGGGCGAATTGGAGAAGTCGGCCTCCCACTCTGGGGTCCCCCAGAGAGAGGCCCGTCCCATCAGGCAGCAGGCTTATCCTCCTGCTTGGAAGAAGGGCGCCGAGCACTCCATGCCTGCTTCTTGGGCTTGGGTGCGGCCTTGGTCGCCGAATGTCTCAGGAAGGACTGGCCCTTGGCCTTACCCTGAACCCGAAAGGACCGAAAGGCAGAGCTCCTCACTTTAGCCGGCGCAGAGGCCGAAGGGAGAAAAGCCGACTTGGACTTAGCCAAAGTATCCACTATTCTGTCCAAATCCGGACCAAATAGTAAATCACCATTAAAAGGCAAGGCCTCCAGACCCTTTTTTGAATCTGCATCAGCCCTCCAGGACCTCAGCCACAGGGAGCGCCGAGCAGATACCGCTGCAGCCGACACCCTAGAAGTGAGCAGGCTGGCATCCAAAGACGCTTCCCCAATATAGGAAGCTGCATCCCGCATCTGTCCCACTAACGCTCTCTGGATATCCGGAGCCTCATCAGGAAAGGTATCCTCCAAGGCATTGGCCCATGCCTCAATGGCTTTAGCCACCCAGGAGATAGCCATGGACGGGCGAGCCACCGCCCCGGAAAGAGAATAAATGGACTTTAAACAAGTCTCCACCTTCCTGTCCGTGGGATCCTTCAAAGAGGAGATAGACGGCAATGGCAACGTCGCGCTTTTGATCAAGCGGGTAACGTGGGAATCCACCGCCGGCGGAGTTTCCCATTTCCTGCAATGAGCTTCAGGAAAAGGATAGTTCGCCGCCAACCTCTTCTGTGGATGGAACCTCTTACTAGGTAATTGCCAGGCCGCCGCCATATGATCCGATAATTGATCAGACAGGGGGAACACAGTTGAGGTCACCTTGGCCTTTTTAAAATTAGGAAACTTCGACCTAGGAGCCGGCGCATCATCCTCAACATGTAGGATAGCCTGCACCGCCCTAACTAAGGCTGGAACATTAATGGAGGACTTAGCTTCCACCTCCTGCCCCATGACATCAGAGTCAGAGTCCTCATGGATTTCTCCATCATCTGAGGACACTTCCGAGTCCGACAACTGCGCAGCTAGTGAACTCACAACCGGACGTTTAGACACCCTTGGTGGCACATCACCTTGCAACATAGACTGAAACGCCGAGGATGAAGCCGCCAGACTCTGTACGGAGCTGGATAGAACATCCACCCAAGGCGGAGGAGCCGTCGGAGCAACACTCTGCAAAGGCACTACAGACTGACACGTCCCTGGGGAAGACTGCACATACACAGGCAGTCCCGAGTAAGGACCCACAGTCTGGGCCCCGGGGGAAGACCGCAACATTTGTGGAACCCTCGGGGAATGGGGGATGGTGGGCTGCGGTAACGCCCTAGAAGGGACCGCTGATGGGACCGATAACCGGTCCGCAATAGACGCCAGCACCTGTGAAAACATCGCCCAAGGAGGGTCCTGTGATACAGGGGGGTTGGAGGGGCCCGGTACCAGCTGGCACCGCCCGCACAGACCATCCTGAGATAAGTCCTCCCCATCAACTCCAGCAGCACAGCGTCTGCAGGAAAATAGCACAGGAGCCACAGAGCGCTCAGTCTCCTCATCCGACATGATACCGTAAATACACAAGAAATAGGTATCACCAGAGGAATTACGGTTTT
The DNA here is from genome assembly GCA_031769625.1 of Taudactylus pleione. NCBI lineage: Eukaryota > Metazoa > Chordata > Amphibia > Anura > Myobatrachidae > Taudactylus > Taudactylus pleione. Next base: position 41,264,363 of record JAUIMM010000025.1, on the reverse strand, counting down.
AACACCCGCGCACTCACCAGTATGCGAAACAACAGCCCAGATATGGTACTGTGTAGCACACAACAGTATGTGACTGACCCCACAAATACGTGTTTTATATATGTGAGGGTCTCAGAAAAACGCCCTTCCCCCACACACCTGCCGGGCCGTAGGAGAAGGAAAGGGATAGTTATAAGCTGACAGTAAGGAGAATAAGTCACAGACAGGCAGCACTAGCAATAGTCACATACAATGCAGAAAAGTTATACTCACTGCACCTTCCGCTACAATCAACCGCCCAGATTCAGTGTCTGGGAGGGCTATAGCGCTGTGTACACTGTCCTTTAGCAGGGGAGAGGTACACAGGGGGACCGGTCCACTTGATACCGCCTGGGAGTCTGCGATGTGCCAGTAAAGATGGCCGCCGGAGACCTCAGAGGAGGAGTGGCCGAGAGATAAGAGCAGCTCAGCGACGCCAGACTCCTAGTTGAAAGGCGCGCTGAGCTGAGGGGAGGAGCCGCTAGACAGGGAAGGCTGCCTCCCCTGGCTAGCAATTAACCCCCGGGTTGCCGGTCCCGCTACCAGCCTGATAGCCTGGTGGTCTAGCGGACACGCGGGGTATTCCTCAATTGAGGGGGAGCCCGCCGCCGCCGCTAGCGCCTCCGGTCTGTCCCCAGAGACCGGAGGCTCCTGACTGCATTGAAGTATCCGCGGGCCGCCGCACGCGGCGACCCGCGGCTTACCTGATCCCCGTCGCGTCCGGCAGCAGTCAAGGGAGTCCCCAGAGCCCGGCTAGTACAGGCTCTGGGGTCCCGCCGCGATCCCCAGAGCTGTACTGGCGTCGCGGCGCCAGCGGGGAGAAGGAGCGGCAGCGTGGACGTCCTAAAGGACAGTCTGATGCTGCCGCTCTAAAAGTGTAAAAAAAGAAGAAAAAAATAAAAAATTTCTCTTTTAAAATAAAGCTTAGGGGCTGCTCCTGCAGCCCCACTGCGACAGGGTGACCCGACTCCGGCCGGGCACCAACTAAAACTGAGGTGCCTGTGGCCGGGGCGGGGTATAGAGGAGGACGGACCCAAGTGCATCCTGGGAGCAGCAAAGCTTTAACTGCGTGGTGCCCGTGGATCCAGATCCAGCTATACCCCAAGGTCAACCCTGTGGACCCCCTATGGACCCTGAAGTAGAAAGTGCCGAAAGATCAGAGACTCTGCGGGCAGATGCAATAGCTGTTAACCATTGAGGTCCACTGATTTCAGGGGCTCAAACGGCGGCGTACTAATGACAAATCCCACGGGGCTACCGGGGGAACAAAGGGAGGCTGAACTCTTAGAACACCCTGAAAAAACTTCCTCACATCTGGCTGAAACCAGACCGAAAGAGCAGAAACTTGTAACCTCAAGGTGGCCAAGCGGAGCCCCTTTTCTAACACAGTCTGAAGAAAGGAAAGTACTCTAGAGACCCTAAATATCTCAGGGTCATATTTTTTCAGTTCACATCACTGAAAAAACGAGTAACAAACTCTATAATAAATACGAAGCCGGTTTACGTGCCTTCAACATTGACTGCAATCCCTTTTTCCTCAAGACGGAGGCCTCAAGAGCCATGCCGTCAAAGACAGATGAGGCAGACCCAGATACAAGCAGGGACCCTGTATTAACAGATCGCGCCTTAACGGAAGAGCCCACAGAGTGTCTATGGAGAGACACTGTAGATCTGTGAACCAATGGCGTCTGGGCCACGCTGGAGCTATTAGGATTACCGTACTGCCCTCTTGCTTGATCTTCCTGATGACCCCGGGAAGAAGAGCAAACGGCGGAAAGAAATACGCTAGCCTGTAATGCCATCTTACTGTCAGCGCATCTACAAACTCGGCCATTGGATCCCTGGTCCTGGATCCATATCAGAGTACCCTCTGGTTTCTCCTTGAGGCCTATATCTGGAAGACCCCATCTGTCCACCAGGCTCTGAAACACCTGTGCATGCAGAGCCCACTCTCCGGTATTTACCTCCTGCCGACTCAGGAAGTCGGCTTCCAAGTTTGGGACCCCTGGTATAAACACGGCCGATATTGTCGGGAGGTGACGCTCTGCCCAAACCAGAATCCTTGATACTTCTGTCATGGCCACCCGACTCAGTGTGCCTCCCTGATGATTGAGGTAGGCTACCGTGGTGCGATTGTCGGATTGAATTTGAACAGGTCTGCCTTTTAGTAATTCCTGAGCCTGAACTAAAGCCCTAAACACTGCCCTTAGTTCCAGGATATTTATGGACAGACGACTTTCTGCCTCTGTCCATATCCTTTGAAACGTGTGCAGACCCATCATTGCTTCCCAAACGTGAAAACTGGCATCGGTTTTGAGAAGCACCCAATCTGACACCCAAAATAAGCGACCCCAGTTGAGATGATTTGTCTGCAACCACCATGACAGGGATTACTGAACCTCCGGTAAGAGATGAATTACCTGAGATTTGATTACGTGGCGCTCCTTGTTCCAGCGCAAGAGAATCAACAGCTGCAATGATCTGGAGTGAAACTGGGCATATTCCATAATACTGAAGGTGGATACCATTGACCCCCAGCACCCGCATCGCTGACTGCACCGATATCCGCCTGTTGTGCAGCAATCTGCGTATCCACAACTGCAGGGCCGCAATCTTGTCCTCCGGCAGATATATCCTCTGAACCACGGAGTCCAAGCGTTCCCCCAAATGAATCATCTGCTGTACCGTGAGAAGCGACGACTTCTTCTAGTTTATGATCCAGCCGTGACTCTGCAGACAGGACACAGTCAGCCCCAGATGATTCTGCAACTCCTGTGAAGATTGCCCTAGTATCAGGAGATCGTCCAAGTATGGCAGAATCCTGACACCATGGCACCTGAGACATGCCATTATTACCGCCATAACCTTGGTAAACACCCACGGAGCTGTTGACAGGCCAAATGGCAGAGCTTGAAACTGGAAGTGCTCGCCCCTTACCGCAAATCGTAGAAATTGCTGGTGGGGTAGGGTGATTGGTATATGTAGGTAAGCATCCTAGATAAACAGGGACACCATAAAATCCCCTGGTTCCATTGCCAACACAATCGACCGCAGTGTTTCAATACGAAACCTGAGCGCTCGGATAAATGTGTTGAGCCCTTTTAAGATTAGAATAGGCCGGTAGGACCCATTTGGCTTCTGAATCAGAAATAGATTGGAATAAAATGCTGAAAAGGAATATGCCCGCGCTCGGTTTTACAGATATCATACATGGTACTAGCAGCATAGCAATATTAATGCCATTAACTGCAATGTAATGATGTGCTGGGCATATATGCTAGTGTTAGGGACCTGCAGAAAAATGGGGTCCCTTGATGCTGGGCTGCAGGTTTAAATACTTTGATCAAATCATGACAAAATCCCCTTTGTTTTATTTGCTGCACACACATAAATTTGCAGTATATTATTGTTAGCACCTATAGCAAAAGTTTTTTAGTTTTGTATACATTTATGGCGTTAATATTGCCGGCCAGGGTTTCTTAGACCCCGGTCTTTTGCCAAACTAAATCTCGCCGAGGGCTGACCTCTGGCCTTACCCTGCGGCCGAAAAGTCCGAAAGGACTACCGTCTAGGTCTGGTCACAGATGCTGACGGTAGGCTAGCCATTTTAGAGGCTGCCACCGTAGACACAATTGTGTCTAATTCTGTGCAAAAGAGAACGCCTTCAGTAAACGGAAGGGATTCTAGGGCCTTCTTGGACCCCGCGTCCGCCTTCCAATCTCTTAACCACAGGGCTCTGCGCGCCACAGCCGAGACCGCTGATTCTTTGGAAGATAGTATACCAGCATCCAATGCCGCGTCTCCCAGATAAGACGCTGCTTCCTTGACATAGGAAATAATTTCCAGCTGTTCCCTGGATGCTTCTGGTAGAGATTCTGTCAGTGCCTTCATCCATTCTTCAATGGCCTTGGAAACCCAAGCCGTAGCCATAGCTGGACGAGTGGCTGCTCCCGAGAGCGAGTTGATTGTTTTAAGACAGCCATCAAGTCTCCTATTGGTGGAGTCCCTGAGAGAGGAAGCAGATGGTATGGGCAGAGTGGCACTCTTGACCAGCTGTGCCACAGGTGCATCACTTAGCACACTCCTCTGACGGGAATGGGTATAAGGCTGCCACCTTTATTTATGACGGAATTTCCTACCTGGACAACTCCATGCTTCCTCCATAAGCTCCGACAGGTGCTCTGATTTGGGGAACTTCACCTTGACCACCTTCTGGCACTTAAATACTGGCACTTTTTCCTGCGGAGGCTCTCCCTCATCTATATTCAGTACAGTCTTGACCGCCCTAATCAAAAAAGGGTCGTCAGACACTGAAAAATGATCCTCCTCTTCTCCGGAGACAGACTCCTGAGAGGAATCATGTATCTCTTCATCGAGGATGTATCAGAGTCATCTCCTTTCTCTGTGGCGTGGCCTGCCTGAGGGGCCGAACGCTGTCTGGCCTTTGGCTGCATTAATCTAGCAACTTGTGGCGGTTGCTGAAAAGCATCTGCAGATGATGCTATGCCCTGTTCAGCATACATATCCACCCACAATGGAAACATAAAGGGCATAACCATAGGGGGCTGCATCTGCTGAGGGTACCCCCATACCGGGGGAACTGGGGCAGCCAAACGCTCCGCCACTTGGGCTTCTTTTTCCCAGATTATGGCACAAGGGGGTTCTGGTCAAGAGGCTGGTAAAAATGACTGATGCGGTGATTGTCTAAAGCAGTTACCGCATAATCCATTTTGTATGAAGTCCTGTGGGGATAACCAGGCCATATAAGATACCAGCACAGGAGCTTCAGCCACCTGTCTTTTAGACTCCTTAGAAATAATATTTTATGTCAAGTTCTGAGTAAACATGTGATTCTGTTTCACCTCAACTGCCCACACACCTGTAGTAGAGGGTTATAGGGAGAAAACAGTAGTGATAGGTTACAAGCTGACTGTGGTACTGCCTTTTATGTCAGTAACTGACACATGCAATGCATAAACATTTCACCCCCTTATGAATATAGGCACTCTAAGCTCTTAGTAGGATAGAGCGCTCTGTAAAAACCGGTCACCGTAGGAGAGGTATACAGGGAGACTGATCCAGCCTCCTGAGTGTACAGCCACCGAGAGCATCTGAGAGTGGTCTCTTGCTGACTCATACAGAGGGAGGCTGGGAGGAGCAAACCCAGACACGGGAACCTTTGGACTGGGCCAGCGTGAGGGTTGGGGGAGGGGCCGCCGGGGAAAAGCGGTGGTCTAGTGCGGGAGACAGTTTACCTGACACCTCACCGCAGTGTGCCCCCGGCCAGTCTCAACCGCCGGAGGCCAGACCGCCACGCGGTCTCGGCATCAGCGGCAGGCAGCACCACCTTACCTGCATCCCCTGTCCCAGTTGCAGTCCAGGGCTCTGCGCCCCTACTGAAATTACTGGCTTCACAACAGTGTTGCAGCGCCGGAGGGGGTAGGTGGAGCGGCTACACGCGTCCGCCGGACACTTAGCTGCTTCTGGTTTCCCTTCCGTCAGGACGAGCCGCCAGCACAGGTGGAGAGTCAAATCTCTTTTTTTTTTTTTTTTTTAGTCTACGGGACTGCTCCTGCAATCCCACTGTCCATGTGGTGACAACCACACCAAACAGAAAAACAGACTACCTTGGCCGGGGGCTGGGTATATGTGGGGAGGACCCAGTGCATTCTGGGAGCTGAGAGCTCGTTTTTAACAGTTTGGTGTCTGGATCACATACCCCAATGTATTGGCTGTGGACCCCAAAGAAGAAAAAGTATTAAATATATTGTACTCTCACCATGTGCTCCCTGTTCCCCTTTCCCCATATCTGTACCCCTTTTGCTCTCCTATGTACTCTGGCCTCCCACTTCTGTGCCACCTGTTTCCCTCTCCCCATGTTTGTACCCCTTCTGCTCTCCTGTGCCCCTCTTGCCCTCTCTCCAGGTCTTGCACCCCTACTGCTCTCCTGTGCCACCTCACACCCACTCTCCATGTTTGTACCCCTTCTACTCTCCCGTGCCCCTCTTACCCTCTCTCCTGTCTGTACCCCTTCTGCTCTTCCGTGCCCCCTCTTACCCTCTCCAGGTCTTGTACCCCTTCTGCTCTCGTGCCCCCTCTTATCCTCTCCATAGCTGTACCCTTCTGCTTTCCTGTTCCCCCTCTTACCATGTCTGTACTCCTCCTGCTCTCCTGTGCCCCCTCTTACCCTCTCTCCATGTCTGTACCCCTTCTGCTCTCCTGTGTACTCACCTCTCCCACCCCTGTGCCCTTCTCCCCATTGGGTCTATTCACTAAGCCTTGGAGAGAGATAAAATGGAGAAAGATAAGCCCCAGCCAATCAGTTCCTGTCAGTTTACAGGCTGTGTTTGAAAAACGAGTTAGGAGCTGATTGGCTGGGACTTATCTTTCTCCGTTTTATATCTCTCCAAGGTTTAGTGAATAGACCCCCATGTCATTCTCAGTGCAAAATATGCACTGTAGTGCATTGTTATGCACTACATGCAGTGAGACAAAAAAAAATTGTGATGGGACCCAGAATCGAGCCCAATTTTTTAAAGTTAGGGGTCCCCGGGACCCACATTTTTTACTCGCTCCGCGCGATCACTGTATATCGATAAGAATTAAAACACAATCATATAAATGTAAGTTGGAACTTTACTTTAAGTAAGAGTAATGGAGGAGTAATGACTCTGATACATATCTTGGTTACCTTTTGAATATTGTCGCATGCTGTCCATATAGGAAGAGAGATTTTCAGCCACTAAGGTGACAAGGGCATGGTTATGCTGGAGTTGGTTAATTAAATCATGGCGGTAGAAAACATGAGGGCTGCGCTGTGTCTGACTGAAATGTGAAAGCACAGTTTTTATGCAATCAGAATAATACATTCACTGCAGCTCAGATTACAAAAGATATTTAACAAAACAGACATTTTAAGTTAGTAAGGCGCTTTCTAGCAGGTTCCAGAAATTATATAATCAAATTCCAGAAATCGATCACTATTATTTTACAATAAATACAGCAATAATTATGCAACGTTGAATTATTTTAGCGAGAGCAAATATTAGAGTATTTTTCCAAAAACTCTACCATACGGATTACACAACCATTGCTACAGAAACATTCCAGCAATGAAAGAATCAGAATTACGCTACAAACAATTCACAACTAAACACTATACTACTTTATCAAAATCCCCTGCTATATGCAACCACTGCTGCTGCAAAAGCCAAACTATGTATTAAGGGGAAATTCAATAAACCTCGAGATACACCCCAAGCCAATTCATTGAGCCGCGCGAGAATTAGCATTTCAATGAATTTGCTTTTTCCTCGCACAGTAAATTGAATCGGTATGAAATACTTCCGGATTCCCAGCAGCAGCAGCCCGACACTGGAACAGATCCCGGCAGCGGCAGCTGACAGCGCTGGAAATCCCGATCGTCCCTAGGTAAGTATTAACTAACCTACCCCCCTAACCCTAACGCTCCCTTAGGGGTGCCTAACCTCCCACTTAAGTGCCTAACCCTAATCCCCCCTCTAAGTGCCTAAACATAACCCCCCCCTTCCCCGCTGCCTAAACCTAAGTCCCCCGGGAGGGGTGACTAACCCTAACCTCTCCCCGGGGGTGCCTAACCCCAACCCTCCCTCCCCCTAGCCTAACCCTAACCTCCCAGGGGGGGTACCTAACCCCAAGGCCCCCGCGGGAGCCCTAAACCTAACCCTCCCCCCGCGGCTGCCGGCTCGTGGCGCGCTGCATCCCTTCGATCGGGATGCCGGGCACCGGTCTTCCGGCGCCGGGGAAATGAGCGGCGTCTACATCTAGACGCCGGGCATTTCACCCTCGCCGGGATATGACCGTCGGGAAGCCGGCTGTTGGTATAATGTCATCCGGCTTCCCGATTGCATCCCCTGTAAACTAGGGGTTAACACGAGCTAACCCATTGGATTCCCTGTGAAGTGCAGCATCAATGGATTTGACAGTGTGTTAAAATGCACAATCTTTATTTTAACAGTTTTCCTCGCAGCTCCTGAGACTCATGAAATATCCTGCCTCTGGTAATTAGTGTGTGGCGCTCCCGTAGATAATTGAATCGGGCAGCACAATCAATTAGCTGTGGGGTAAAACTCGTGGCTAGTTGGATTCCTCCCTTAGTCTAGCAATAATTATCACCATTATTCCTAAATATCCTGCCAATAGTCAATATGCTGCCATAATTTCAGATCTACTACAAGCGGATTGCTTTGCTCGCTGTGTTTTAATGCCTTCGTTTTGTTCAAGGTCTCAGGTGTGAGAAAACAACAAAGCACTGCTCAGAAGCATATCTCATGGACACAGCAAGAGGAAGTAACTCCTCAGAAAGCAGGCCCTTAACATATGAACCAAAGGTCATCTTATTTAGTGGCATAATGCTGGGTACAAATAGGCCGACGGCTAGTGTATACAGATGATACATGTCGTTCAAAGACATATAGCGTCAGCTGTGCAGCACAGCCAATGGCCAATATATCTGCAGATATATCGGCTCATCTTGCTGTGTGTACGGGCGGCCAGCCGACCACTTGTACACTTGCTGCAGAGGCCGCGGGAGACTGACATCACAACTGGGCAGGCACATGTAAATGCCCACCCAGTTGTGACGTCAGGCACGACACATCAGGCTGACGATCTGTAAAATGTGTATGCACTTAACTGTCAGATAAGACAGCGGATCGTCCGGAAGGCCGATCCATCGTCCTAGTGTGTAAGATATGTAAAGTACAATTCTGTAGCTGCCGAGACACGTTTATGACCACAAGTTATACAATAAACTTTAATATAATGAAGCAATAAGATTAAACATTTGTCAACATAGTTAGGAGACTCAGAATACTTAAAAATATGTATAAAATAGAAGCAGAGTTCATATCAACCTAAATTCTGATTTTCATGCAGAAGATATGACACAGAGAGCTCATATAGGGGGAGATGTAACAAGCCTTCTAAAGAGTAAAGAAGTTGTTAATTGGAGAAGTTGGCCAATGCAACCAATCAGCTTCTACCCATCATTTTATAAAATGTACTTGATAAATGGTAGTTACTAGCTTACTGGTAGCTATGGGCAACCTCTACTTGTCCACTTTAGGAGGCTTGATACATTCCCCCATGGAATCTAGGTTAAGTCCATAAAGCAAATAATAAAACCTAAAGAAAAAAAACTTTCTTTTTTGTCATAAATTTATGCTTCACAACATTTAGACAAAGTTGTGCATCTTGATATTTGAAGGTAAAAAGTTTACTTTGGAATCTTACCTTAAATTTTGTGGCGCTTCACCAAACAAACTACAGATTTCTCTAATTTGTTTCAGTGCTGGAATGACCCACTTGTCATTTGTACGCAGTTCTTCTATAAAGCGATCTATCCACTGAGCCTTCTGCGTGTCTCGATCCTAAAAGAAGGAAATAACAAAAAACCAGCAACTGTATTTTTCGAGTAAAGAAGAAACCTACTCATATGCTTTTCATTGCTAAAAACATTATAACATATACAATCCCTGCCACAATCAGGACATGCTGAGACATACAGTAGGAAGAGACTAAGGCCCATATTCAATTTGAAGCGAAAATCCTTTTTCGCGTGTTTTTAGCGAAAACATTTTCGTCGATGACGTTATTTTCGCCTGTTTTGATTTTACTCCGTATTCAATTTGAAAGACTTTCCGCCTAGGCGGAAAGTCAATGCAATGTAACAGGCGGAAAAGTTTCGCCTATGAATGGGAGGCAGAAAAAAGTGCAGAATTGGGGTTTTGGGGTGCAACGTTGCGGGAACCCCCATGCAGCCTTCTTACAGTCCCCCAAAGGTAAACTGTCAAAAAAAATTTAAAAAAATACTTAACACCCCAAAAAAATCACTTTGAATTTGGTGGCGTAAAAAAAATGTTGGGGGACAAAGTTAAAAACTAGCTACTTGGCTCGGGGAGGTTTTTTTTTTTTATTACAGGTGCTTGCGGCAGGTGGATTTTTCACGATTTTTTCAACTTAACTTTAGCAACTTTTAAATATGCTGGCCCCCATTTTCAAGTACCCCAAATTTGCTGGGATAAGTTATTTTCTGGAAAAAAATACTCCTGAATACTATTCTTCACCACTTATACAAAAACGCTATTTAGCAGCTATTGAGCCAGTTTAAAAACACCAAATACCTTCAGCAAGCCAAATCGGGGGTAACCATAGGTAACCCCCATGTCAGAGCATAATTTGGGGGGTGTCAGGTTGATTTCCCTAAATCTGACAGTACTTTCCGCCTGTTCAAGTTTTGCCGGGTCCCGTTTTCGCGTACTTCCATATTGAATTCGGGGTAAAGCGGGCACAGCCGCTATACTTTTCCGCCTACAAAAGACGCGATGTAGGCGAAAAGTCTGGGAGGCGGAAAAGTATTGCGGATCCGCTCTAATTGAATACGGCTCTAACTAGTGTCTATGGAAAATCCATACTTATTTAAATCACAGTAACCTAGATAAAAAGTGTCATATGCCATCATCAGTGGTGTAAAATATAACCCAGCAAAATACCCAAGATATAAAAATGAACCTACTTTACTAACCTGCGAGCAGCTGTAATCCAAAATCTTAATATGGGCACTCAAGGCTTGGTCCATTATATCAACCGGTACATCATCACTGTGAGCTAAATTCCACAAAAGGTTTAACACTTTATGAGCCATTACTCCATCTTTGTCATCTTCCGCTAGTCGCCGTATTAACTCCAGCAGCTTTTCACGTTGTTTTTTACTTGCATTTGTCCAACTGGCCTAGAAATAAGGAGACAAAATAAAAAGTTACCTCAAAATACGTACTATAAATTAATTCAAAGGGGAGCGTGAAAGAAAAAAAACAAAAAGATGTACAACATTGCTTTTGCAGTTTTAATTTATGTCTGAAAACTCAGATTAGTTACAGCCCAATCATGGATTGTAATTGTTCTAAAGCAGACCTGGCCAATCTGTGGCTCTCCAGCTTTTGTGAAATTAAAAGTTCCAGCAAACCCTCCCACCGTTCAGCTAGTAAAGCATGCTGGGACTTGTAGTTTCACAACAGATGATGAGCCACAGGGTGGCCAGTCCTGTTCTAAAGCATAAAGTGGTTTGGGATTAATGTTTTTGCAACCTACCCATTTGAAAAAGATACGAGAAAACTGAGTGCACAAATACATTAGTACTATGGGCAATGAAAATAGTCTTTAGCAAATTTATCCTAATTGTGTATATCAGGCTAGGTAACCTTTCTTAGAAAGCATCATAAAATGGGGAATTCAATTAGCCCCGGATAAATTATCAGTGGAGAAAAAGGGAGGTACCCTCGGACGATATTCAATTAGACTCCCTTCGTCACCCAATGCCTGTATTAATGCCTGTTAAATGAACAAGTTAATGTACGTTAACTCAGGTTATTGACCTTTAACACCCAGAATCCATGAAAACCTCATGGATTTGGGCTTTAAGTGGCTGTTATCCCCCAATAACAGCACATATCTGGGATATCTTTTCTGGTCTCATTAGACCCGAAAATAAATCACCGTTAAGTGGGGCTAATGGCTAAATGAATAGCCCCCGGCAATCAATTAGCCAGTGGTAAATTAGTGCAGCTAACTGAATCGCCCCATAGTCTCAAATAATCTGCCTGTAAACCATTTAAATCAACCTACTAGAAAATCAAAAGGAAAATGAAACAAATCCGATTGAAGCTTTTATATAAAAGCATTTTTTTACCTTGAAACAATCAAAAAGGTGGTCAAGTTGTTCTGGGGAAAAATCCCACGCTAGTTTAGCAAGTAAATCATGGACATTTTTTACTATGGCTTCATGTTTTCCTGCCTGCAAAGAAAAAGCAGAATAACATGCTTAATATGTGTAAAGATAAACACTCTACATGTAATAAACAGTTTGTTACCAGGGATCATTTGTTAGTAGGCCACTTAGTTTTTACTGTACACAATTACATTTTTAGGAGGGAAGAGGGCATAGGAGTTTCTTTTGGTACTATGGACAAATTTAATTTTTTATTTACGCAAGTTACATGGGAGGCAGAGATTTTTTTATTTTCAAAAGTGCATTTTTAAATAATAAAATGTTGCAATTCTCTCCCTAGATGCCTCCATAAAATGAATTCACAACCACCACTGACATGTAGGAATAAGGAAGACTGGAGTTAGGTCAAAAAGCAAGCAGGACACAAAATAACAAAAAAAAAAAAAATCATCTAAAAACAAATAAGAAAAAAGCTAAATCACCTGTGCTGCCCAAATGTTGTCTAAATCCTGCAGTGTTAGGGCTTTTTCTTTGATGACAAATCTAAGGATCTTCTCTAATTTCTCCACATACTGCGGTTGATGAAGGCTATCACGTAAAACAATTGATAGGATATTGTTCTGTTGGATCCATTCCTAAAATGTTATTACATTAACACAAAGAAAGAAAGAAAAAAAGAAAGAAAAAAAAAAAAGAAGAAGAGGTTCTTAAAATCTCAATAGGTTAAGAACATTTCGTAAAGCAACCATTTTTCTGTTAAACGCATTGAATTTTTTTAAGGCTTGAGACAATTTGCTTTCAAAACAGTTTGACAAACAAGTTTCCATCTACAAAGGTATGTCAACAGATAATTACACTTTCAGTTAACTTGCCTAACAAACGAGCCTTTTGCCCCAATAAACTAAATTAGATATTGATAAATGAGTGTTTGATTAACACACCTCACTCCTCTAGTATGCACCAGGCTCCATTTTATTATTTTATAGTAACAGCTATAAATGTGTGTATTTGGAGTGTGACTTAAGAAAGGTACTAAAGGCACAATAGCGCATTACAAATCACAAACATACTCATTGTAATGGGGTCTAACGTGAATATGGAATATCTGCAACAGTCAACATGATGGAGAAAATTAAACAGAAAATCATAAATGAAATGGTCTGATGTTACTAGTATGAAACGTGAATGTCATACTTACTGCCATGCGTTCTGCAGTCAGCCACTCCTCCTCCTCCGGATTGCCATGTCTGTGTGTATAGTACGATACACTTGATATAACTTTGTTCACTTCATTAAGTGCATTCATTTTTCCATTAAAGGAAGAAATTTGTAACAACCTGGAAGAGAAGCATTTTCATGCATATTTGTGTTCCTCGGAAAAGTAAATTTTCAGGACAAAATAAGAATGAAAGTTTCCAATATTTAGCTGGATATAAACTCACAGGGGTTTTCTACTCTATGGTGTTCTCCGTCCTTTTAAGAGGAGCTTTACTCCCAACACTACTAGAGAAAATTCTAAACGCAATACAAGATAATGAAGGCTTGCGATCCACGCTACACCAGGCAGCTAATAACCTGTGTGATTTTCACCAATCACAAAGAAGATATGCACAAAGATTGAATAAGGTTAAAAAGTGCTCTAATTGAGGTACATAATGTAATATGTATCATTAATCCAATAAGCATAAGGGGAGTCTCAATTGCTCTAAAATAGTCACTTTTTCGTCGTTTTGCTTTGTTATAAAAGGTTCCAATCCTAATCCTTCTGTATGTTCTCCAATAACCTGGTCTCTCCACTCGGTTTTCACACTATTACCCCTCAGCGTCAGTAGGTTATACAAGACAAAAGTGGGGAATACGCATATAGTGTAAAACCATAGACATTTATTTCAATATAGCATGAATAAAAAATGTCCCACCAAACAACAGTCTGGCGCTAATAAACTACAATGAATAATAGACAACAGCTGCAAACACCTATGGGTCTGTTTAAACCCAATAAAAGATCACCTGCTGATGATCCCAAACAAAGATAATACACTGATGGTGTTGCGTGAATTGGATTTGTAATTACAAATAAATACTTAACGTGGCAGAAATTAATTCAAGACACCAAATAAATCTACCATGAATTTAATAAATACACAACAAGCATATCAGTAATGGTATACAAATGACATATAACAATCACCTTAATATTGTAAAAGTCTGTACAGACTATCATATATTACCATGGAACCTCTTGATTCTTAATAGAAAGCTGCATAACTGACAGGTTTACTAAAGAAAACATAAAAATATAAAAAAAATTGTATATTGCATGTAAACTGTGACCAATCTTAATCTGAAAGGATTAAGATTGGTCACAGTTTACATGCAATATACAATAAGGTGATTGTTATATGTCATTTGTATACCATTACTGATATGCTTATTGTGTATTTATTAAATTCATGGTAGATTTATTTGGTGTCTTGAATTCATTTCTGCCACATTAAGTATTTATTTGTAATTACAAATCCAATTAGCGCAACACCATCAGTGCATTATGAATAAAAAATGGTTGCGTACCATCAGTAGGTTCTGGATGGCAGCACCACAGGATACAGCACCTAGGTGCCATCCAGAACCTACTGTGGGAAGGTATTGCTCAAATAGGGGGAGCAGAAAACCCCTATATGCTGTAAATTGTGCCTTTCATAAAAGGTCCCTGATGGTACGCGAACAATTTTTATTCATGCTATATTGAAATAAATGTCTATGTTTTTACACTATATGCGTATTCCCCACTTTTGTCTTGTATGAGCTACTGACGCTGAGGGGTAATAGTGTGAAAACCGAGTGGAGAGACCAGGTTATTGGAGAACATACAGAAGGATTAGGATTGGAACCTTGTATAACAACGCAAAACGTCGAAAAAGTGACTATTTTAGTACAATTGAGACTCTTCTTATGCTTATTGGATTAATAATACATATTACATCATGTACATCAACTAGAGCACTTTTTAACCTTATTCAATCTTTGTACTACTAGAGAAAAACCATTTGCTAATCAAATTACTGATGGTGGCTTATTCCCTGACTTAATGGGAAATTCAACAAGCAGCGGTACTTGCCGGCTTTTATCTCCTGGGTTGAGAGTAAGTAGCTAATCAGTATGCCCAGAGGTTGCACTTAATGCAGGTTTCTGTTTTAGTGCTCCCAACACTTTACCCTGAATCTTTGCCTAATGCTGGCCATACACGCTACAATTATCGGGGCGATCCGCCTGATATCAAAAGATCGCCCCGATAATTGTAGCGTGTGGGGGAGCGACCGAGGGTTAAATATTGCTCAGTCGGGCATGCCGGATTGTCCAGCATGCCCGTCCGATGCGATATTTCCCGTTAAACTGTCGGCCGCATCAGGCAGTGTATGCCCAGCCGCGGCCGACAGACAGACATTTCCTGTGTTCCTTCCTATGGAAGGAACAGGGAAATGTCTCCTCCCACGGGGGCGGAGCGCAGATGTCCGCCGAATACACCGTGAGTATGCCGGCGACATCTGCGGCTGGCAGCCGGCCATATAAAATGTCTGTCAGTCTGAAAGACATTTTATCTGGCCGTGTATGCCCAGCATTACCATGCATTAGCCACAGGGTTTACCGCATGATATAATTGAATAGCTTTGGGAACTTGACATGAAAGAAAAAATTCCATGGTAAATCCCACTGCTAACTGAATTTCCCCTTTATGGATAATCACATAATTTTATTACTATTTCAAATAGTGTTACTTTTTCATATTATGTAAAATAAAGATTGATTATTTGATAGAGAGCTATGAGGTATTATATTCCAAAATCGAGCACAGCACAAAAACATTTGCACATATATGATTAAGTGTGAATGGAGGCTTTTAAAACCAGATGGAATATGAATGTTATATATCCACACACACAACTTACCTAAGTATCATTTTAAGCCTAAAAATTTCTAAATTTTTTACAGTTTCCTCTTGCCCTGGAACACGGGAAGCTAAGTTTTTAAGGGATTTTATTATCATGGACAAAGCATCATTTTTGGCTTCATTCTTTGCTTCTTTCTTCAACTCCTCATCAGTTAGATTTTCTAGAAATTGAGGAACCATTTCTATAATTGGAAGAAAATACTTCTTGACTGTGTGGAGAGTTAAAAAATCATAGCACTGTCCAAATGGCCTAGAGGAAACAAAACAAATATATAAATACAATATCAAACAAAATGTATATCACAAAAGTTCTGACTTGTTCTCCAACTAGCTTTAAAGCTCAATGTTTTATTTAAAAAAAGATATATATATATATATATATATATATACACACACACACACACACACACACACACACACACACACATATATACAAACACACTGTACATACATACATATACAGTATCCTCCCAGATGGATTTGAAATAATAAGGGGCAGATCTAAACTATCCTGGAGGCCATTATATCATCGGACAGCTCTGAACTGAGAGAAAAAAAACCTCTAAAGTTTATGGATTTAAAAATAATTTTAGTTTCTTACTTCATCTTTGCTTCTGAGTTATAGCTAGATGGCACCAGCATCTGCCATGCTTGGCTCCATCTATCACTGTCTATGAATCATGGATATGACAGAGTCAAAATAAAGGACAACTCTCTCATCAAGAGGCACATAAAAATAGATAAATATACGTCCCAAATAGTATATTTGTAGTTTGTAAAGTGGTTCCTTAAGTAGAATCAACCTTATCCTATAAATCACACAGAGGTCTTTTAAATGTCAAACAAATAATTTAAATATAATAAATTGGAATTTTGCAACTTACTTTATGAGAGCGGCAATGATTTGAACATTCAATGCAGAGCCATTCATGAATCGATCATGCAGGATCTGAAACCCATTTAATGCTCCAAACTTATTTATAAGATCTACTAACCAACCCTTCAAATGAAAAAGAAACATTAGTCACTTAAGGTAGTTGTTGCAAATAGATATATTTCCATTTGTTGATATGAAATAACACTTCTGAAAACTCATCAATTCACACACATTTAAGCTTGCAGTTATGTAAACATCAGTGCGGCGATTATCCATGAAATGTCAGTGTAGACAAACTAAACTGCTGGTTTGTTAGAGGAGAAAAAAATAACCAAATTAAAAATCAAATAATTCACTGTTTTTTTTTATTTTTTTCATTTTATGCTGTGCCTGCAGAAAGATAGGAGGAAGGTGGTTGTCTCTCCCAAAAATATAGAAGTCTTTGTCATTGGGGCCTAACAAATTGGCAATTGCTCAACCCCTATGTGGTCGTTCTTAAATCTTGTTCTAGGTGCATGATGTGAAAAATGTTAAGCATGGTACCACAGACTGCACCAGTATTGAATACTGTGGTATGCAGTCTTCTCCTACCTTTACCAAGAGCCTTGCTCAATACTGTAACTCACACCAGATGTTATTTAGCAAGGATAACACAGACAATTCTTCATACATAGTTTTTAGTGATTAAAACACACACACACACACACACACACATTACAACTATGTTCCTTGGTAGACTATACCTATTTAGATTGCCTTTCAATTTGAAATCCATATATAAATATACATATTAAGAATTTAAAGTATTTTATTTTTTGACAACAAAATTTATATTGTATTTCATAGACACATTAATACTAGTTAGAACAAGTAAAACTACTAATAAAAAAGAAAGCACGCCTGAAGTAATGAGCTGCTTAAATTAAACAAAATTAGCTTGAATGCTAGCTGCACTTTTCCCACGCTAAAGCTGGGTACACACTGCGCAGACGGATCAGCCTATACAGACTTACCGATTGGCTGCTCGATGCGTGTTCCTTGATATTACAACTTGGCGGGTAATTGAATTTGCCCGCCCAGTTAAGCTGTCAGTCACCGGTGGTCCCTACAGTACACAGCCAGATGTGCCGATATATCTGCAGATATATCGGCCATCTGCTGTGCAGCAGAGCATATGTGATGTATGTGAACGACGACGTTCACAGACATATCAGTAGCACACACCCGCCGACAAGCTGGAGATTTATCGCCCACTTCATTGAACGCCCGATATATTGCCCAGTGTGAACCCAGCTTAAGAGTAGACAAGCTTATACAGCTATTTAGGAGTGGTGGAGGTTCCCTAAGTCATGCTGACCATGCATACTGGAAGGTCACAGCCAAAATCAGGGCAATACAGTAGGCTCAAAATAGTACAGATCAATTTTGGACGTTTTGTTTTTGACTAACTGGCTTGTGCGACTTCCAATCTTCCAAATGCACTATTAGGTCTCAGTATCGCCACAAGCGATCTGATTGGTCACACCAAAATGTGGTCACCTTTCATTTTTCAGCCAGCTTTACATTTACGGTGACATGCGGAAGAAATCATTAGATTGTACATAAAAAAATAAAATGCACCGGAGTGACTGACAGTCTCTTAGATAACAAGAAAAAAAAAACCTGCATAAATAAATGGATTAGAACACAGAGGAATGATGAGTGATAGATGTGGGGAAAAAATAAACAATTACATGGAACAAGGAGATATTACAGTACTGTTTAGTTACTGACAGCAGAGGGTTTCATGCATTCTTCTGTTTTTTGCATAGGTAAAGTGAGGAGCAAACTTACAAGTAAGGTAAATATAAATGCTACAATTTACCTACAGAGACTAAATAAATTCCCAACAAAATACACATATCCTTTCACAATACTTAATGATTGGGCAGTAAAAAGCACCATTTATTGTCCTTGTTACACACGGACAATGGGGGTCATTCAGACCCGCTCGTGAGCAGCAGCTCGCAAGCGGGTCGATGTTCCCGTCGTGCACATGCGCGAGACCCGGGGAGCGACGGGCTTTCCATCGCTCCGGGTCTCGCAGCAAAGGGGGCGTGCTGTTGATGTTGATTGACAGCACGCCCCCTTTGGTGGGCGTGCCTGCCAGACGGAGGCATTCCCATGGGAACGCCTACCGTCTGAAGCCGGCCCCACTGACATCACTAGTGATGTCAGTGGGAGTGATTTTTGGCTCTGATAGAGCCAAAATCACTCCAGGGCTTGAGGC
Organism: Taudactylus pleione; assembly: GCA_031769625.1. Classification (NCBI taxonomy): domain Eukaryota; kingdom Metazoa; phylum Chordata; class Amphibia; order Anura; family Myobatrachidae; genus Taudactylus; species Taudactylus pleione. Next base: position 41,245,483 of record JAUIMM010000025.1, on the reverse strand, counting down.
AGGGAGACCCTACCGCAGGGTCTCCGTCGCAAGCCCGATGGTCGCGAAGGTCAAGACCATCGCGACCATCTTTTTGGCCGCTCGCATATGCTGTGGGTGGTCACCCACAGCTATACGAGCGGCCAGGAGGCCGCTCCATTTTCATGGAGGAGGGCCCTGATTCAGAGCGAGCGCTCTGGTCAGATCGTCCGGCTCTGAATCAGGCCCAATGTTACAACCTGGTATCACACACACAAAACTATTGCATTGGGATCCCTGTTTTTTTCACATTAGAGAACATTTAAAATATTTGTAATGGGAAACTACACCATGCGGAAATATACCCAACCATTTTCTAGGTGCAAAAACACACAGTTTATGCGACCGAAAACACAAGCCATTTTGACAACACCAATATAAAAATGTGATACCTTTCTGTGATTTTCCACTTAGTAGACTGTAAAAAGCTCACACAGAAATTGATATATTATTATGCTTTAACATGATGACACTGCAGATAGAATATGGTAAAAGTGATGCCAGTGACTATTTGAGATTAAAAATGAAGATGTCACAGTGGCATTAAGTCATGTTAAGTGGAGACTGTTTACCCTGTAATTTGTGGAACTGCAGCCTTCAGTTACGCAATGTCTACATTTGGCTTGGTCTGTGTTATGGACCTTTAAGTTCTAGTCATTCACTGCTACAAATTGAACCTTCTAATGCACTAATCTATAGAATACATTTGCATGGGCTTCGAGTTACAGAGTTGACCAACTCAGGTGTTGTGCACGTTCTAAAAGCCTACATAATTGCTCTCTAGCTGATACAGCAATGTAAGCAAAGGGACTTGAACACAAGAACACACTATGACAAGTGTGTACTTCATGTCAGTTACAACAATAACTGTAGTGTTAGAAGGAATATTCTGTACTTTGTACACTAAGCTGCAGGGAGGCTTTAAGAGTATACTTTTAGTACTCTTAAGAAAGTACGAACATTACAAGGTAAGGTCTTCACTTTTAAACCACAAGTTTTTTCAAGTGCATATGGACTAACTGCTAAACACCCGCCTGGCTTTCTCCAAAAATTCTATATGCTTAACTAGTAAACATTGGGCGGTAAACCCCACACTATGTTCAAAGAGTATAAAATACATTTTCTGATTGTCCCAATAGTGTGTATGAGTTGGGTATGGGATGCCGGCGGTCAGAATACAGACAGTGACACCCCAACAGTCAGAATCCAGACACGTAAATGTAAGTAGCCTAACACTCCCCGCAGCCTAGCTCTAACCCTCCCCCTAGAGCCTAACCCTAACCGTCCCTCAACCCTAATACTTACAGTTGGGATGCCGATGGTCGGGATCCTGGAGCTGGAATTCCGACTGCTATCGAGATTCTGAAAACAGCTATACTATGCACCGGCATGGTAACTACATCCCGTGTGTATACATCCCAACATGAGTCTGCTAAGCACTAAACACAACAGAGGCCACATTGCTTTTTGACTGCTGCAGGGAACTCAGCAAGTGCTTAGACAACAAAAGTGATTGCTTGGTATCTCTGCGTAGTTTTTAGGTCTTGAATAATCTAATAGTTTACACAGGCTGCATGAAACATAAATTACTAGCGCAAACTACATAGGACTGGTAACATGGACACCACAAACCGGTAAAAACTCCAAAATTGCCTTGTCAAAAAAAAATAAATGTGTCCTAACTAGTCATTGGTGCAGTCACGCTAAACAGCCCCTCTCCGCGTGCCTAGTATCATGAGACTCTGCTAGCACCAGGCATCATTTTTTGCTGAAAATGTGTCTAAGTCACAATGTATCAGGAGGCTGTGCTGATTAATTTTATATGCGCAACGGAGTCTCTAAATCAGTATGTGAAGTTCTACAATGCAGCGGCCACAGCTTTATATCAAATTAATCAGCATGGTCTAGACGACCGATGCATTTTTGGCAAAAAAAAAAAAAAAGACGTCTAACGCTAGCAGAGTTGCACGGGACCTGCAGCTCACTCATACCAGGCATGTCGCGCTGCATGGCGTATTGAGGCTAGATGAGCAAGGACATATCTTCACCTAAATAACTCCACAACCTAATTACCACAAAGACCGATAATCACCTTTTCAAGTCCCAAAGGGGGATATTCAATTAAGCGCGATGCTGAATAGCCCCGGGACGGAGATACCAGAGCTATTCAATTCACTGGGCTATTTGGTCCGGCCGCACAGCTGTTTGCCAGCTTAGCGATGCGCTAACAGCTTCGCGGCCGGCACTTTAGTCGGAGAATGCCTGTTCTCACGACTAAACACCCAGGTTAAATCGAGAGAACCAGCATAGTCCGACTTAACAGCTCTCCGACAAAGTAGAGAGCACAGTGAATTGAATAGCCCAGGGAGCTCCCTCCCGAGGATGTTCAGCATCGTGCCGAATTGAATTCCCCCCCAAGGACATTCTTAAAAAGGTGTAGTAGTTACAAATAGAGACTGTACTAGAATAGGAGCATCCCTTGCAACCAAAATTAGCTTAGTACATAAAATGTGCAGCAAGCCATGGAGCATCACTGGACCACAGGTGTAGACATAAGTGGGATTCTTACGTTCCCATGCATGCCAGGCTGTCCTGCCATCTATAACAAAGAAGGTACATTGAATAGAATAACAATAAATAAAATGTTACATGGCATTTTCCGTATATACATTTGGAAATAGAAGAAGAAAAATGTTAAACTTTAACAGTTTATCTTCTTCTGGAGACAATCGATGCAATAAATATAAATGCAATAACCGCGACACGTAACTCTGAAGTTCAGATAAGACTCACCTTCGGGGAACGTGGGTCAGAAGGACGGGCAAACAGCTCATCTTCTGCCAGTTGTACTCCAGCTGGAACGGTCTCTGATGGACGTGTACCATTGTAGATATGAAATTTACAATGAGGATTTAAGGCCATAGCAAGAAGTTCAAGAAGTGGAAACCAATCCTGGGAAAGCTTGGCCACACACAGTTCCACAAGGCGATGAGTGTTGTTAATAATACACCTCTGTATAGAGATAGTAATTTCACCTATTAGAGTCATGTCTGAAAGAGGATATCTTACTTTACTGTTGTAAATCTAGACCCAAACAAGTTAAAAGTACTGCATGGTCGTAAACCTATCTGAACACTACAAAACCAATCAAAGGTGTTACAATTCTGAATATATTTCCATCCCAGGACATATGTAGAAAACATACATTTCAGAGTAGGAAATTTTGAAGTTTCCCTTGGCAAAAACTTGACCATAAAATGCCCTCAGAAACGAATGACACCACACCAATGATCGCATTGGTTGTTCATGCCAAATGCACAATTGATATATCTGTACAAATGCCTATGACTAATCTGTATTAGCAGCAAGTGCCGACATTATTACTTTAGTGTTTATAAGGAAACCTGTGCATTATAAGGGAGAAACCAGTCCCTACTGTATACTATTACAGATTATAGAATTCAGATCAAACAGTAAAATATGACCATCTACAGCTTCATCCTTCTATATGGTCACAGAATGAAGTTCTAATAACCATATAATTTACAGTATCAACCAACATTAAGCTATGTATTCCACCAATTCCAATTTTGATGACATTGTAAACATTCTACGATACCAGCTAGAAATCCCTGGCAAATTTATATATTTTTTCATTTTGAATTGGGCGATTTGATACAGATTGACCCATGATACCACTTTGATAAAGCCTCTTGAATGTAGGGGTCGAAACGCATCAGTAGGTTGCACACAAGCCGATATCTACATTTAAATAGCAGCTAGTAAGGATTACCCTGGAGTACTTCTAGAGCTCAACAACAGTGGTGTCTTTTTCACCATTCTCCTGTTTGGGAAGGAGACGCTGCAGCAGTGAGAGACAGTGGAGATCTGTATACCAGGTGGTCACCTGCGCATGTGTCGTACCTGGGAATAACAGCAGCTGCCAACCTGTCTGACAACTTTCCCACAATCAGTTGAAGACAGTGCCTTTTCAATATACATCCTGGACTTGAAGTTCAATATATCATTACATATTGCCGACTACTACAATTGGAACCCTGAAGTTGAGAACTCCAAATGGCTATATTGTTATCAGCAGCTTGCTATGAAATATATTTGTAATCAAGATAAAGATGTGTTGATTATTATATTAATTGAGATAGATTACATTTGTCATTAAAATTACTATTATAGTTCTTTGTTAGCGTGTCTTCACAAGTATTTCTCTGCTTTACCAGTGTTTTTAGTGTTATATATAAGAATTTGAGACAAACACTGTTTCACACCCATGATACTGACTCACAAGATCAAGTTTCCTATTGCAAATTTATCAAGTGTGTGAACAATTTTAATTTTCAAAGCTTGCTAAGCAACACCATTAACATTTACACCTTGTAATTGATGTATAGACCATTCAGTATTAAGATGTTGTAAGCATTTAAAAAAAAACCTTTGCAATATAAAATGTTTTAAACACTCATTGGTTTTATTTCTGCACCTTAAAGTTCATAATGTAAGGGGTTATTAAAATAAACAAAAAAAAAAAAAAAAATTCAGGTTGAAAAGGAGTACCAGTTGTAAACATGTCAAGCTTTGTATTAGTTTTATTCCCTTCAATTATATAAAAAAATAAAGGTAATAAAGACTAACCCAATATCTGCGTCCAACCGTACATTTTTGACACTATGTCTAACTTTAAGCCCTTAGAATAAAAAAACTAAGTCCTTACAAATTTTAATTTGACAGGGCATTCAAGTTGGTATGGTAAAGCGTATATCTAAAATTTAATCAAAATTGGAGTGGGTGGGTTACATGGCATATTTGAAGCAGCATGCAATGATCCAATGTTTAGATGTATAGCTTACATATTTATAGGAACAAGATTAAAGCTAGGTACATACCATCCTGACGCAGACTGGATGCATATATCGTACATATCATACAGTGTTGAGATTTTGTGGTATGTTGGTGAAACCGGGCGCTCATGTTGAGGGTAAGCGGGCCGTGAATGGTAATGGGTTTTCTCTAGTGAAAACCAAAGTCTGAATTGTGTGTCTAAAGGTAGACACACAATGTGCTTAGGCGCTCCTCAACATAAATGCTGTGACAGAGTCGACCGTATAGATGACATAGGTCAGTGTAGACTTAAAATGAAATTTAATAATGAATACAGGGTAATGCATGAAATATAAATGTATACAGTAAAAACGTGCTGTAGATTCAAAGAGGATGAGAATTCACAGGATCGGTTGCCAAATACTGGATAATGCAGAAAAAAAAGGTATCCGCCGTTGACATTAGACATATGCAATAGGTGAATGATCTATATTTATGTAAATATACTCTAGCGTTCACGCTAGGCTGTTTTAGCGGGGCGCGGCACCCTGCCCTCCTTCTGGAGGGCAAAAAGCACCCTGCCCTCCAGGAGGAGGGCAAAAAGCGCCCTGCCCTCACAGCCTGCGGGAGCCGTTCTCACCCGCGGGACGCAGTGTCCCGCGGGTGGAGAAACATGCGGTGACCCGGTCACCGCCGGAGAATAGACGCCGGTCTGCAGGGCTTGGGGGCTGCCCGGCGTGTCCGTAAGTGCCGGGCACGCCCCCAAGAGTGACTAAAAGGGGACGCGTCTTATAGACACGCCCCCTTTTCCGATGACCACGCCCCCTTCTCGGTTGCGGGCATGCCCGTGCGCGCGCCGGAGCTAGAGGGAACACTATATACTCCATAAGAAAAGTTGAGGATGGATAAAGACATGGAACATAAAACAAATGTCAGGTTTGGTGGGCTCTGATTACAGCAGGAAATATGACTCCTGTGGTTAAAATAAGCACCATGGTGCAATCTACAAATAAATAATTATAATTGTACACTTGGTAAGCAAAAAAGTTCAGGATATCATACCCGAAGGGTGATGGGGAGCTAGCGGGTGTTGAATTGCAGGGTACCAGGGTTGCCCCCTGCAATGCTCCTTACGCTTTACCCAAACGGAAGTCAGATCCTGTAGAAAAAGTCCAGAGTCCTTGGAAGTGATTACAGGTGTAGTTACCGACGCGTTTTGAGACACTGGGTCTCTTCAGCACGTTTTTACTATATGCAATTATATTTCATGCATTCCAGGGGAGTCCCAGTGGAGCTCATGCTCCGGGCGCCTGCTCGGCCAGGGTGCAGGAGATCAGAAATCCGATGGGGTGTGGATCACCTGCAGAGCCTGAAGCACATAGAGATCAGTGACTCCAGACAGGAGGCATGATGTGGGAGGAGCAACTCTTATAGCTTGGCCCAAACCTCGCCCCCAGTATGGAGTCACTGATCTCTCTGTTTCACTCAGCAGGTGATCCGCCCCCGTCGAATGTCTGATCTCCTGCGCCCTGAGGAGGAGACATAGGAGAAGATTGAGGGTGAGAGATGTACATGTGTTTGAAGAGAGGGGAGCCGTATGTGCGCGTGATCCCCCTCACACACAGATCTGTGTGAGGGGGATCTGTGTATGTTTGAGGGGAGTGGGTATTGTGTGAAGGGGGAGCGAGCTGTGGGAGTGGGAAAAGCTGTGTGTGACGGGGGGGAGCGCTGTGTGTTTGGGGGGAGGAATGCTGAGTGAGGAAGACGAGCTGTGTGTGGGAGAGTGTGAGGGAGGGGGATGGATCTGATTCAGGGTGGGAGAGGTGTGTAAGGAATTTATATACTGTATGTAGTTATATACAGTATATACAATCTGGCTCTGAGACTGAGCAGAAGTGAGGAGGGATGGAGCCACGAGCAATAACAAAGAGGGAAGAGGAGGCGGTCCTCTTCCATAATCACCCCCGGCTTCTGATGCCACATGCCAATAAGGGGCACTACTGTGGCATAAAAAGTAGTAGAGAAACTACTGTGGCATAATGTGTCAAAGCAACATTACTGTGGAATAACATCAAAAAGAGGCACTATTGTGGGCATAATGTGAATAGGGGCACTACTGTGTGGCATAATGTGTATAAGCGACACTACTGTGGCATAACATGAATAAGGCGCACTACTGTGTGGCATAATGTGCATTGTGTGCATTACTGTGTAGCATAATGTGAATAAGGGGCACTATTGTGTGGTATAACATGAATAATGGGCACTACTGTGGCGTAACGTGAATAAAAGACTACTGTGTAGTGTAATATGAATTGGGGGCACTATTGTGTAGCATGGGAATTTGGGGCTTTGTATGTGGCTTAATGTGAATTGGGGACATTCTATTAAAGTACATATAGTGTAATATTGCTTATATTAATGTTATATTACTGTTGTATATATTTTATTAGTGGAATTACTTTAGTGGGCTGGAATATATCTAGCCCTCCATACCCCAGTTTGAAACTGCCCCTAATGTTTATTTTCCCTGTAATTTGCCGCTACATGCTGGACACAGCCCCTACCTGGCACAGTTAGGGGTGAGGGGCATGGTGGCACACACATGCTCCGGGCGCCATGGCAACACGCTACACCTCTCTGTATGGCACACACGATGTATCAGTGCAATGCGGTAACAAGTGTAACGCCCAGATTAAGATGGAGGCACAAAAAACATTAAAACAGGTTACAAAACAACTGTTAACATAAGAGAACAACTCAAACAGAGAAAATGTGGAAAAAAAGATATGTAAATTATAAGACATTAATATATTACATTACAGTTTCCATTTATATCTAGAAAACTAGTCACCTAAAACCACTAGTCACCTAGAACCTTATAAACCTAGCACTTACATGGATCTCAAACTTCCAGCCACTCACTGCCTCGTCTGTGAGAATTTTTGTAAAAGATATTGTTAGACCATCTCTAAAGAATCGTTGGCAAGCTTCACTTTTCACATCAAGGCCTACATAGAGCAAATAAATGTAATGTGTTAAAGATATGTGGCAAATACATAAAACCCAACATATATTTAAGCTTGAAACAGACAATGTGTCACTCGAAATATAGAATACAATATCGCTAAAATGCAAGCAAACTTGGAGTTCACCCGAATACAAGTAAAATGGTGAGGAAGTATTGGATGTTTGGAGCAAGTTACCAGCTGAAACGCATGTGACAATTGAGTTCTAGCTTCTTTGTGCGCTCTTACTATTTTAAGAAAGTAAGTGTGTTTACAAGGTCCTTGATTCTGCCCAACTTACCTTTTTTACTAAGATCAATAGCAGCTTCTAAAAGAACTTCTAATTCACCTTTAGGCAAAACTGGAACAACCCAGCGAGGTCTGGAATTAAAAATTTGGCATAATTTCACTATATCAAACATTTTAATATAGTACTATATACTGTAAACAAAACTGTTTAGCCACCACAGTGGATGAATTTTGACAATAACAATTTTTTTATTTTTAAATGACACAACTACAAATTGTTGTATAACTAGGTGGAGTACCCGGCGTTGCCCGGGATTTTAAGAATGTTTGTTTACACATCATCCTCCAACAAACCTCTCCTTAGGCAGGCCTCACGAAAAGTGTGACAAACTTCCCCATCAACAGTCCTAAGGTCTTCGAAGGAAGTAGGACCTGTAACGGTGCAAAGCAAACTTCGGAGATAGAAGCATTCAAAATTTGGCGGATGTACAGTGTAAACATGGCCAAGAGCTTCTGTTGTTCTGATACCAGGATGACCATCTACAGCGACTCCCTGTTTTCTGCGCATAAAAACTTTGAGAAGCATTCCATGTGTAATATTTTGAAAGCTCACAGTACAGCAGGGTCCTTGCAAAGTCATCATTTTGACACAGTTCGAAAAAAGATGTCAATGTTGTTGCGTAATTTAGTATAGTCAGAGAGCTGAGAATGCTGGCAAAGCCTGATAAAGCTCTCCTCGATAATAAACATTAAGATCATGACAAATCATGATAACAAAAAACGCTTGCTCCGAGGCCCTACCCATATGCCGCGAGGCCCCACAATGAGCGTACAGCAAAAATTATGTTTTTTATTTAAAAGTTAACAGTAATTAATTTCGATTTCAAATTATTTTAGTTGCCTCCACCGTGTTTTAAGACGCTCGTATGTAAAATGTCATGATCTTGGCTTGTAAACTGTGGATTTGTATAGAAAGACAGGACGACACATTTTTGCTTTTATATAGTAGCTAACGGAACAATGTACTTGGTTAGAGTATGTGTGGCTGATATATATACACACACACATATATACAAACACACATGGACTCTTAAGAAACACATCACACAAAAAAACAATGAAACAGCCATGCACATATACACAATACTAGATTACGTAGTAAAATTTTACCTGTTGATCATGTCATCCAGCTTGGCCAAGTCAGTGTGAGGAAAAGCAGGTTCCTCATCCTCAAGTGGAGGTGGTGCTTCCCCTTGCCCCTGCTCATCTGGAGGGCTGACTGGGGAGTTCTCATTGGAAGAATCAGGTGAGGAGGTCTGTGCACAAACAGTGTATTAAGAAAAGTGTGAATTCTAAATCTACTTTCTCACACCTGGTCAACAGTCCTTTATCAGGTATTGTAAAAATAGCTAGACTAAATTAAATTCACAAATTGATTGCAGAGAAACATTTTAAGGCTTGACAGGTATTTAGAAGCTAGGAACCAGGCAAAAAAAAAAAGAAGAAAACAGCTAAACATGAAAACAGTTTAGATATACATATTTCCATTTCATCATTATAACCATTAACCCTCCGTCACTAACCCCTTCTTCTCATTCACAGTTGGACCATCGCTGCACGCTTACTAATCAGGGAACCGATCATACCGCAAAGCCTGTGTCCCTTTGATAATGGATGTGATCATGCACAAAGCAATCTTGTGTGTAAATGAGGTGCTGGTGTCGGCAGTCAGACCTTAGAACAGATCTATCGGCTGCCACATACACCAGCAGCATGAAACAGTAGCAATCGGAGAAGGACAAATGGCCCGGTTAACAGTACATGCTAATCAGGAGATAGGACCTATTTTGCAACTTTAAGTGCCAAAGTGCTTAACATTTGACAAGTCCTGACAGAACCCATAACTATTAATCAAAATTAAAGTTCTATACATGCTCATCTTCAGACTTGGGTTTCTTAGAAAAGAAAGTTAAAATTTAAAGACCAATTCTTAACACGTAAAAAAAAAAACCAACAACGCTACATATGCAACTTGTCTAATATTAAACTATGGTCACATTTAAAATGAACTATTTTGGGGAGATTCAATCATTAACACAGACGGAGCAATTCAATTGCTGCTCTGTTCAGGCGCAAACAGCTGCAGGCATTTCTGCTCACCCCCTCCTGAGGAGACTAGCAGAAATGTGCGTAAACAGTCAAAGGTTTGGGCACCATAAACAGGACTAAACCTGGTCTAATTGGAAGCCCAAAAAATGGGATTTTGGTACCTACCGGTAAATCCTTTTCTCTGATTCCACAGGGGACACTGGAGGTGCTTACGCTGGGGTATAGAGGCGTGGATAGCTGGAGCTGGCACTTTAAAATTTAGAAGTGTGAAGCTCCACCCCCCTCTATGCCCCACCAGCCCTCAGTTTAGAAAATGAAGACCGAGAGGAGGTGGAGAACAAGCGGAGTGAAAAGGAGAGAAGAACACACAATAACTGAATCATACAACATACAGAACAAAACCGAACAGGCAGGCATAAGAGCACAGAGGTGGGCGTCCAGTGTCCCCTTTGGAATCAGAGAAAAGGATTTACCGGTAGGTACCAAAATCCCATTTTCTCTTTCATCCACTAGGGGACACTGGAGGTGCTTACGCTGGGGACGTCCCAAAGTTATCCCCACGGGCGAGAGTGCTCTGTGGCGCCTGCAGAACAAGACGGCCAAAACGGGACACCGAAGAGGCAAACGTATCAGATTTGTAAAACTTGACAAACGTGTGAAGACCAAGTGGCCGCACGACAATTGTGACGTAGATGCTCCTCTACCAGCCGCCCTTGACGCACCCACAGAACGTGTGGAATGAGCCGAAATTGACGAAGGAGGCCGACGGTTAGCACTAACATAAGCTTGATGAATAGTCAGCCGCATCCAACGTGCTAAAGTCTGCTTAGACGCTGGCCAACCCCTCCGAACCGCATCATACAGGACAAAAAGCGACTCAGACTTACGAAGGGAAGCAGTCCTGTCAACATAGATGCGGAGAGCCCTAACTACATCCAAGGTAGAAGAACCAGAGTCCTCCACCAACGATGGTACCACAATAGGCTGATTGATATGGAAAGCCGACACGACCTTCGGAAGGAAGACGGCTATCGTCCGGAGTTCCGCTCTATCCGCATGAAACACTAGGTAAGGAGGTTTATAGGAAAGAGCCCCCAATTCCGAGACCCTACGAGCCGAAGCGAGAGCCAGGAGGATGACAATCTTCCAAGATAGGTACTTAAGATCAACCTCCTCCAAAGGTTCAAACATGGGCGACTGAAGGAACAGAAGAACTAGATTAAGATCCCATGGATCAATTGGATGTACAAAAGGAGGTTGCACGCGCAAGACCCCCTTGAAGAAACGTCTGCACCTCAGGAATGAGGGCCAATTTCCTTTGAAAGAAAATGGAAAGGGCAGAAACCTGCACCTTTAACGTTCCCAGACGAAGGCCAGAATCCAGACCCGTCTGAAGGAAAAGCAGAAACCGGGATAAGCGAAAGGTCCTAGACGGAAGATCCTGACTAGAACACCATGAGATATAAGCACGCCAGATGCGATGATAATGCGCAGCCGAAGCTGACTTCCTGGCGCTTAGCATGGTGGGAATAACCGCGTCTGGGATACCTCTACGTCTTAGGATATCGGTTTCAAGAGCCACCCCGTTAAACGTAACTGCGCTAAGTTGGGGTGTATGAAAGGGCCCTGCAGTAGAAGATCCGGGCGCAGAGGAAGGTGCCACGGATCGTCTGATAATAGGGACCGAAGGTCCGAGAACCAACTTCTCCGAGGCCAGTTTGGGGCCACGAGAATTACCGAGGCGGACTCCTGTCTTTTTAGAAGACGAGGAAGAAGTGGAATCGGAGGGAAAAGGTAAACAAAGTCGTAGGTCCACGGACTTGTCAGAGCGTCTACTGCTTCCGCCTGCGGATCTCGAGTTCTTGACACGTATACTGGAAGCTGACGATTCAATCGTGACGCCATGAGATCCACCTGAGGACATCCCCATCGATGCATCAGCGCGTTGAACACGTCTGGATGAAGCTTCCATTCCCCGGGATGGACATCCTGTCGACTTAGTTAATCTGCTTCCCAGTTGTCCACACCCAGAATGAATACCGCTGACAGGATTATTTTATTCATAAAAGTCTTGGTTCACATTCTAGCAAAACCAAATGTATAACACTATGGGGTTTCTCCCTTCGCCTTCAAATTCTTATTATCTGTTGTGGATGCGAAAAGGATTGGCAGCCATTCGGAATGTGTTTGATCCTGGAGGCAATCTCGATTCTTTTCAGCAGCTTAGGGACCTGTACAATATTCCCTATTCACATTTCTATATGTATTTGCAAGTCAGGCACTACATCCAAAGTAAAGTAGATTTTGGTTCATATGACTTGCTCTTGCATCATGACTCACTAGCTCCTATTTACTCGATATTTACATTTGCTGATACAAGATACCAATAAATTATGGCATAAAGTATGGTCCGCTTTGTCACAGGACTGATTTTATATTTTCCGACCAAACCATGAAACAACTCCCATCGATCCTAAAGTGGCTAAAATCAGCTAAACTCCAAGAAATTCATATGAAATTTCTTAATAGAGTGTATCTCTCCCAAGTCCAATGGAGCAGAGTTACCAATTCAGACTCTAAGTTTGCTTGTTGTTCAAAATGCTCCTCATCTTCTAGCACCTTCATTCACAACATATGGCAATGCTCTAAGAGCAAGAAATTTTGGTATAAAGTTCATAATTTTATCCAACAGATTACAAAGAGCAGTCTTCCTTTTTCTTGGGAAGCATTCATATTAGCGGACTTTTCTTCTCGGACCCCAAATTCAATAAAAAAAAAAAAATTGTTGCCATTATTAACGACTATTATAACTCTAGCAAAAAAATGATTCTACAGTATTGGCTATCGAAAAGAGTCCCTTCTTTAGAAAGGTTAAAAGTTTTAAATTACTGAACATAATACATTTTGATAGACGTACTGCTCTTTTTGATATTGAAAGGGGAGTCAAGATTTTTTGCGAAGTGGGAAATATAGACTTTTTACCTACTACAACATCTGATAATATGAAAGTGTTTGACAATACCACTTGGTTTTTGTTGAGGCAATTATCTTAATAGCTAAAATCGGTGTATAAGGATATCGCATTGTAGGATTTTTCCTAACTGAGGAATAGCCAACTGAATAAGCAACCATTGTCAGTTTTTGACGATTGTAAGAAGATTCATTTTATTATTATATTGGTTTGTTTAACTTTATTTTATATTCTTTATTTCATTTTTATTCTTTATCTATCTCATTAACCCTGAGTCTATTAACGCTCACTATTATAAATGTGATATATTTATATATATATATCTGTTTTATGGGGGGTACGTTTTGGCCTCCTTCTCTTTCCCTTTCCCCATATAAAGTTAAAAAGGAAAAAATTCAGGTATTCAAAATTTTGCAAAATGAATGTACTTTATTGAATTTATGTTTTTCTATGATGACAAGATATATATTCGTTGTAATACTTTTTATATGTATGTAATTTTCTGTATTCTGAATACAATAAAAAAAATTATGTTAAAAAAAAAAAAAAAGGCAATTCAATGCTGTGACTGACAAATTAGCGCACACAAATGTCAGATGCAGGTGCACATTTCATACACTAAAACCAAATCTAAACATCACTGAAAACGGATAATCTCAGGAGTATTGTTAAGTACACATTTCTATAATATAATTTCTGGAGAATATAGGAATCTTTATGCAGATTGCACGGTGGATGCCCATCTACCACAACAAGGTGAGAAGTGCACATAAATTATACGGTTTCAGCATGTACTATAATTAAAAACACCTATGGATAGATGGGTGAGGGTAATGGTCAAAAGAGAAGACCATCTACACCGAAATAATACATCCATTTAGCCAAAAGGTGAAACGGAGCTCCCAGAGACTCCAATTCATTCATAGGCGGTTATTCTTTTAGGAGGTGCCTGATAAGTATGCAGTCGGGAAGCCGGCGGACCGAATCCCGACAGCCGGCTTCCCGACTGTCATATCCCAGCAAGGGTCTAAAGACAGGCGTCGATATGCCAACGCCGGTCAGACATACGCCGAGAGCCCGACACCTGGCATCCCAAACAGGACTTTACACAGGTTTTAAACTTCTAATAGGGTGTAAAGACCAAGATAATTAATGGGCATCCAGAACAATTCAATTGCAACACTGGGCACCCATTATTACTGCCCACAAAACAACTGAATCGCCCCATAGTGATACGCAATAGGCTCTTTGTACAGTGTAGACTCTACTGGCTGCTGGAGTCCACCATACAAACTGCATCCATACGCTGGCACTAATTAAATACTAAATCAGAGGGAGCTTGCTCCCAGAAATGACTGCTTTCAGCAGTTCTTCTTTCTTCATACTTCTTCCTTTTACCTAGCAATGAGTGAGCAACAGACCAGAGGCCCAGGATGGTGATGAAGGGTTAGAAAGTCCATGGGGCTTTATATGCAGGGTGATTTACATAATAGCCACGTTAAAAAAAACAAAATACAAAAACAGGATTGTAGTCACCAGAATGTGACAAAATATGTAGGACGGGTTGTTTTAATTAAGACGTTAATTTGGCATGGACTGGAAACATCAGATTGAGGTGTAATTAAGACTCCATTATAGCAATAATAAAATGAAATCCCCTCTCATCAGAATCAGGCCTCCCAGACCGTGCCGAGATGCTATACCACATTCTAACAAGCAGAGCAGTCTCTAAACGGCTCCCACACCTTATGTCAACATCTTATTATCCTTAACAGATGATGATCACTGCTCGGTTATCCAGTGAAAACACCCCTCTACATCCAGCAACAGTGTACAGCCAAGACATAATATATGCACTAACCTGAGGACAAGGACATGGATAATTACATTGCTACATTAGCAACCATAACACCCACATAAGCAGCAGAGTTTAAGCAACCAAGTGTTAGATGCCCTAGTGGGAAGTAAGAAGTAGATGAAAGTAAAGTAGGGAGAAGCACAAGAGGGTAGAGGGCCCTGCTTGTAAGAGCTTACATTCTAAAAGGGAAGGGCAGACAAACAGATGTGACACAGATGGGATAGGTGGGGAGGGAGGAGCATATACCAGCGAGTTAGGATGAGAGCTGGTAGGCTTTAATCAAGTAGTGGGTCTGGTAGGCTTTAATCAAGTAGTGGGTCTTGAGAGCCCATTTGAATGATTGAAGAGAGGTGGAGAGTCTGATGGGGAGAGGGCGATAGTTCCAAAAGGTGCGGAGCAGCACGGGCAAAATCTTGGAGACGAGAGTGAGAGGAAGTAATCAGTTGGGGTGCCGGACTGTAGATAGACAATAATTAGACAATGTCTAGATCGACCCCAGATGTTAGACAGTCAATAGATCGACAGGTACAAAAGGTTGACACACTAAAAGGTCGACATGTAAGAAGGACGACAGGTACAAATGGTCGACAGGGTCAAAAGGTCAACATGAAAATGGCAGACAATTTATTGGCACAATTTTTTTTTATGGTTAGGTGTAGGTTTAGGGTTAGGCACTTAAGATGAGCCAGTGTCCAACGTCATTCCCTACCATCCAACGTCATTCCCTACCATCCAAGTGGGCATGGAGGAGGAATAAATCCATGTGGCGAGCAAAGCGAGCCACCATGCCCGCAGCGTGGCGAGCGAAGCAAGCCCGCAAGGGGCCGAATGGTATTTATGCTAAAAAAATAAATAAATCATGTGTCGACCATTTTCGTGTCGACCTTTTGACCCTGTCGATCTATTGACTGTCTAACATCTGGGGTCGATCTAGACATTGTCTAACTAATTACTGTCTATCTCTTATACCACACCCTCTTCTACTAGCCCTCCACTGGCTCCTTTCCCTTTCAGAACCCAATTCAAGGTTCCTAACCTCACTTACAAAGCCCTCTCCCAATCTTCTCCCATTTATATCTCTGATCTAATCTCCCTTCAGTCTCCTGTCCGCCCTTTTCGTTCAACTAATGCACGCCGCCTTTCATGCCAACTGATGGGTGTGGTATAAGAGATAGACAGTAATTAGACAATTTCTAGATCAACCCCAGATGTTAGACAACCTTGAATTGGGTTCTGAAAGGGAAGGAGCCAGTTGAGGGCTTGTAGAAGAGGGGAGGCAGATGTAGAGCGTTTGGAGAGGAACCAGTGAGTGTATGAGGGTTTTAGTAGCATCCTGGGTGAGATGGGGTCTGAGCTTGGAAATATTTATGAGATGAAAACGACAGGACTGCGAGAGGTTTTATATATATATATATATATATATATATATATATATATATATATATATATTTTGAAGGAGAGGGATGAGTCCAGGATCACTTTGGGGCTAGAAGAGATTGTTGTGCCATCAATATATAAGGAAATTGTGGTAAGTGAGGTTATGGTGGAGGGTGGAAAGATGATCAGCTCTGTCTTAGACATATTAAGTTTAAGAAATTGCTGGGACATCCAGGAAGAGATGGCAGAGAGACAATTGGAGATACGAGTAGAGGGGGGGGGGGGGGGGAGAGATCAGGGGAGGAAAGGTAGATCTGAGTATCATCAGCATAGAGACGATAATGGAGGTCGAAAGAGCTGATGAGTTCACCTAGAGAGGACGTATAGAGGGAGAATAGGAGGAGAGGTCCAAGAACAGAACCTTGGGTAACACCAACTGAAAAAGGCTGTGGAAGGTGGGGTGAGAGGAGGAGTGGGGTGGGGGGGGGGGGGGGGGGAGGGAGGAGTCATGAGAGGAAACAAAAAAGGATGGGTCAGAGGGGTAGGAGGACAGCCAGGGGAGGGCATCTTTATCACCAATTCAATGGGCACAAAAGAGAAAAGGCTAATTTAACAAAAATGACACATTTAAAAATAATTTAGGTCATGTAAACTTAACCAAATGTGAATAATATACAACAAAATATGTCAAGAGTAATCTGTGTGTATAAAAGGACACTACATTACATTATGTAAATGTAAAGCCATAGCAAAATACATGTTACCAGAGCAAAAAAAAAGTAACTCCTGCAATAAACAATGCACATTTAAACAATCAATACACAAGTCAAACCAAAAAAGTATTTATTTTCAACAAAAGATCTCCTATCCCTTGTGATCCAGGAAATCCCTTGCAAATGCTATGCTTGTCCCCAACTGACAAACATCAGACCTAAGGGGGATGTGCAGATCACCCCTGCAGATAAAGAGCAGTTTCGGTTTTACTTTCTCCCTGCTTAACAAAATCAGAACCAAGTGCTTCTAATATATGTATGGTTGTTCCTGGCATGGTACTTCCACAGATGTACTGTATCATGTGTTAGTTAAGCTTTTGACATAGTAAAATGCATGTATGTAGAGTAGAATGCAAGTATGTAGAAATAAATGCAAATTAAAGCCCATCTTCTAAGATTAAAGCATTATAAATGCTTTAGGACAACAAAGCTGGGTACACACTGAACGATGTAGGCAATTTGTTGTTACGAAAAGGCCAAACATCGTTCTAGTGTGTACCTGTGTTAACAGAGAAAAGGGACTTTGGAATTATGATCGACAGGTATGCAAGCAGTGCAGCCAATAAGTGGAATAAGCCAGTAGAATGGAGTAGGAAGAGGTATTAGTAATAGGAAAGGGGAGATAGTGTCATACATCAGTATCTCGAGTGCTATGCACAGAGATGGGGTCCTGGCAGTGGTGAATTTTGTAGGGATGGCTATTCCAAGTTTAGATAAAAACTTCTATTTATTTAATAAAACCCCATAGAAAGCATAGAAGATTCTACCAGCAAATGTGGTACGGCCTCACATAGTAAAATAAAAAAATTGGACAAAAATTACTATTGTGGCACTCTTAAGCAATTCACATGGGTGCCTCTGCATACAGATGTGGGGTGGTACTGGATTCGTACAAACCAAGCATGGCACTCCAGGAGTTTTTTCATGAAGCTTTTATGTGCAAAAATGCATAATTTGACATTTCTGGGCTTCGTAAATCTATCTATATAAGAAAGCTGATTGAAAAGTAATGAGACTGCCTCTGTTTTTCTGTCCCATAGGTAGACGTGGCAACACGATGCTTGATATTGTGAAGCTCATACATCAATGTGTCTGAACCTGCAGTTGGATTGCTGAAGTCTTGTTTGGTCACAGCAAGTGGAAGATCTTTGTATGTTTTGTCATGGCGGATGAGGAAGACGTGTCTGAGATTACGTCAGAGGTGATTGAATTTTGTGTTAAACTTGGAAAAAAGCGGAAATGAAACTCATGAAATGTTAGGGCAAGCATACAGCGTAGAAACAATTAGCTGTGCTGCAATATTTCGGTGGTGGAAGCACTTCAAAGAGTGACTGACTAAGCGCGTTCTGGGAGACCATTCACTGCGGTTACAGATGTCATCATTGCCAAAACTGCGGAGATGTTGCCAAATGACATGTTAACTTTACCCGAACTTTCGGCTTCACTTGACGTCTCATTTGAACAAGTTTAGCA
Organism: Taudactylus pleione; assembly: GCA_031769625.1. Taxonomy (NCBI): domain Eukaryota; kingdom Metazoa; phylum Chordata; class Amphibia; order Anura; family Myobatrachidae; genus Taudactylus; species Taudactylus pleione. The sequence goes on along the minus strand of JAUIMM010000025.1, from coordinate 41,226,811 downwards.
TATTGTGACAAAAGAACTAAAAATGCATCGCATGTGTGCCAGGCTGGTTACCCAGAAATCTCACAGAAGAGCAGATGCGACAACGAGTTGATAAGTGCAAGAACACCATTTGAATGTTGGAGAGGATACTAGATTTCCCGACATAGATTGTGACGTATCGTGGATTCGTCATTATGATCCGGAATCCAAACAGTCCAGTGGAAACACACGAATTCACCCTCCACCTAAAAAATAAATGTGTGATTCCTTCGGCATGTAAAGTCATGCTTCTGCTGTTCTTTGATGCACACGGTATGATCCTACAGAACTGGGCTTCCCGTGGACAGACAATTAATGGTGACTGCTATGCAAACGTCCTGAAAATCCATTTGCATGGAGCCATGTGGAAGAGAAGACCAAATCAGCTGAAGAAACAGAGGTTTTTGCTCTAAGACAATACCCGACCACTTGTTTCTGCTGTTGCATTAGCAGCACTGACTGAAATTAATGGGACAGTAACTGAAACACCCTACATATTTTTCAGGGTTGGGAATGCCCACAAATCAAACTGCGTGGAAAGAAGTTTGCAACAGATGATGAAGTGAAAAATGCCACAGCTGCAACACTATGAGGGGTATTCAATATGAAACGTAAACTTCGCTGTCGAAGTTTACGTTTCATATCGGAGATTTTACCAGCGTTAAAGTATCGGGCGCGCTCCCGCTTATCCCCGTATTCAATTTGAAATCGCCGAAAACGGGACCCGGCGATACTTGGATCGGCGAAAAAAAAATGGAATTTTCTGGAAATAATTGTAGGAGCACCCTAAAGATGTCCAGACCTCAGGGATCACTGTGGATACCCCCGTTTTTTCCTGCAGAAAAAAGCCGGGGTTTTTAAATAGCCGCGCAGGTGTTTTTTTTCCCGACATTGAAGAAGTGATGCAGAAGAGCACTTAGGTTTTTTTTCGTTTTTTTAAGTGGTCCCATCAAATTTGGGGCACATGAAAATGGGTACTAGCATATTTTTAAGTCCCTAAAGGTAATTTTTAAAAATTCAGCAAAAATGCACCTGCCGCTACTTTGCGCAATGAATAAAACACCTGCCCCATACTTGGGGACCCCACCAGAAATAATTTCGTTAGTTTGGTAATTTTTTTACCTAATTTTTTTTTTTTTTTTTTTTAATGGTGTACCGATTTTTGGGGGGAAATTTTTTATTTTTTACATTTCCTTTTAAGGGGACATTCCCAAAACTACAGGCTATTTTTTATAAGCCTACACCCCCAAACCCCTATTCTGCATTTTTTTCACTTGCTATAGTGATTTGAAAAATTATCCCTGTTTTTTTAAAAATTACCCTTGACCCCATTTAAGGAAAAAAACAGGAATTTTCGGGAAATATGCCTGGGACCCCCTAAAGATGTCCAGACATGGGGGATCACTATGGGTAACCCCGTTTTTGCCTGCAAAAGAAAGTCGGGTTTTTCAATAGCTTTGCCAGGTGTCTTTTCCTGCCGCGGCTATTAAAAACCCCGACTTCCTTCAGTAGTTAAAAATGGGGGTACCCATAGTGATCCCCCATATCTAATCATTAGGGGGGTCCCTAGAATATTTCCCGAAAATTCCAGTTTTTGTTAACCTTTAAAAAAAAAAAAAAACTGTAAAAATTTTGAAAAAAAATGACATAAGGTCCCCCCCCCCCCAATAGCCAAACCAGCCCCAGGCTTGCCAGCCAGTGGTGGTTTCTAAAAATACAGGGAACAAAATGTGTAGGGTTCCACCGTATTTTAGAAACAAACACCAGGCTGCAGGGACTAGTGCTGGTTTTAAATATAGGGGGCAAAAACGACGTGGGGTGCCCCCTATATTTAAGACCAGCACCAGACCCAACCGACTGGGGTGCAATGCCACAGCCCGGAGACCCAATCACCGGGGCTCCAGGTCCAAAGCATTACACCCAAAGTCGGTCAGCGCAAACCGGTGATCTCGGGGGAGTCGGGGACCCCCAAAAAATGGTCCCCCCTCTCCCGAGCACCACAGGCTTACGCTGAAGCCTGGGGCTCATCCCCATACCCATGGAGCGGTGGGTATGGGGGTAATAGGGTGGCCAAATAATGTAAGACTATTGTACTTTACAGTGGAACTACAAGTGCCAGCATTCCTGCCATTTTGCACTTGTGGAACTACAAGTGCCAGCAGACATGCGGCACCTGTAATTTCACTGTAAAATAAATAGTTAAAAAGACACCCACGTGGGAGCTGTCAGTTGCCAGAGCCTATCAGCGGCTGCGCTACAGTCAGCGCGGCCGCTGATTGGCTCTCAGGACTGCAATGCCCCGTGAAGTGCCGGCAGCGGCCATTCGGGAGCTATCTGTATGTGTGACAACACACATACAGATAGCTTGTAGCGTGGATCGGGTAACACGTTTTTTTGTTTTAAAACACCCATGGATTACTGCGGAGACCAGCGCTGGATGTAGGAGAGTATGAAATCTTTCTTGCAGAGCCAGCTACCATGGATTTCTACTTGACATGGGGACCGAACATCTGGTATAGGTAAGTATGTGTGAATGGGTAGGTGCATGTAATAAACTTATACTGGGCACGGTGTGTGTGTTGTGTCTTTTTTTAACTATTTATTTTACAGTGAAATTACAGGTGCCGCATGTCTGCTGGCACTTGTAGTTCCACAAGTGCAAAATGGCAGGCATGCTGGCACTTGTAGTTCCACTGTAAAGTACAATAGTCTTACATTATTTGGCCCCCCTATTATCCCCATACCCACCGCTCCAGGGGTATGGGGATGAGCCCCAGGCTTCAGCGTAAGCCTGTGGTGCTCGGGAGAGGAGGGACCGTTTTTTGGGGGTCCCCGACTCCCCCGAGATCACCGGTTTGCGCTGACCGACTTGGGGTGTAATGCTTTGGACCTGGAGCCCCGGTGATTGGGTCTCCGGGCTGTGGCATTGCACCCCGGTCGGTTGGGTCTGGTGCTGGTCTTAAATATAGGGGGTACCCCACGTCATTTTTGCCCCCTATATTTAAAACCAGCACTAGTCCCTGCAGCCTGGTGTTGGTTTCTAAAATACGGTGGAACCCTACACATTTTGTTCCCCGTATTTTTAGAAACCACCACTGGCTGGCTAGCCTGGGGCTGGTTTGGCTTTTGGGGGGGGGGGGGGGGGGGACCTTATGTCATTTTTTTTCTAAATTTTTACAGTTTTTTTTTTAAAGGTTAACAAAAACGGGAATTTTCGGAAAATATTCTAGGAACCCCATAATGATGTCTAGACATGGGGGATCACTATGGGTACCCCCATTTTTAACTCCTGAAGGAAGTCGGGGTTTCTAATAGCGCGGCAAGTGCATAAATGCGACTTTGAAGAAAGTGGTGCAGAAGAGCATTTAGAATTTTTTTTTCGAAAAATAACTATGCCCAGCAAATTTGGGGTACTTGAAAATGGGGGTCAGCATATTTTAAAGTTGCAAAAGAGACTTGAAAAAATCGTAAAAAACCCACTTGCGCAAGGAGCTGCAATGAAAAAAACACCTGGGGCATACTTGGGGACCCCCCCAGAGTCAAGTTCGCTATTTTTTAACTTTGTTCCCCAACATTTTTTTTTTTTGGCCCCCAAATTCAAAGTGCTTTTTTTGGGGTGTCCCGATTTTTTTTATTTTTTTTTTGACACAGATCGTTTCAAGGGGTCATTCTGAAGGATGCAGGCTATTTTTTTTTTTAAGCCTGCACCCCTAAACTCCTATTCTGCACTTTTTTTCGCCACCTATTCAGTGGTGAAAAGTTATCCCCGTTTTTTTATCAAAGACTTTTCTAACCTGCGAAAAGTCTTTGAAATTGAATACGGTGTAAAACTAAAACCTGCGATAATGACGTCATAATTGCGATATTAACGCAAAAACGATGTTATCGCACCCATATTGAATACCCCTGTAAGTGTGATGTCACAAAACAGTCTAATGCACCTCTTTGAATCGTTGTTGAAACGCTGCAAAAAAATTATTGAATGTGAAGGACGGTACTTTGAAAAAAAAAAAAATGTTCAGATCCTGTGGAGTCATCGGTTTCTGAATAAAAAAATCAGTCTAATTGCTTATCATATCAGCCCTCGTGTGTGTATCTCTATCTATATAACAGAGAGGATGGTGATCCTCCTGAACCAGCTATATTAATCTAGAGAGCAGAGGTATTCAAAATCCCAACATCCTCTACCACCATTTTGCTATTAAGACATGCCAAAGTCATAACAAGTGGCTTGCAAGCAGTGCCGTCACACAGAGCACAGGGCAACATTGTCCCCGCATCTGGCTAGTAGGGTGTCTGGAACTGTAGCCTATAGCCAGCATCACTGCTGCAGTGCCGCCCAGTTCATCTTTTGGATGCTCCAGGCATGCACCCTGGGTTCTGTAAAGCCTCCCGCAGAGCTGTAATTCCCGCTGCTAGAGGCCCCGCCCACTCGGATCATCATGTTTCAGGGGGCAGGGGCAGGGCCAGCACAGGACGTACTGCCGCACTTTTACGGCACTGGGGCTTGTAGGCATGTGTAGTTCCACATCAGCTGGAGGGCCGCATGTGGATTACTTCTGCTGTAGAGGATTTCCAATCATCATAAGATACAAGCAAACACATTAAAGTGTAGACAGGAGACCTACAATCTATTACTCTGTGGCTATTCAAATCTGCCACATGCTAGTATTCCCCAAGTCAGAGGTTCCAAAATGCCACCATTACAGTCCATGTTTTAAGGATATCCATGCTTGAGCACTGATGACTTATTCAGTATCTCAGTCAATTTTATTTAACCATCTGGACTCAAGCATGGATATCCTTAAAACCTGGATTTTAATGGTTGAGTTTGAGAACCTCTGCCCTAGGTCCACTTTGACTTTCCGGCCATTTTCCAGACATCACTGGAGGCTCTGGTAAGGAATCTGGCCACATATGTGCAATATAGATCAAGGTAATACAATTGTAACAAAGAGCGAATATAATTAACTTTTTTTTTTCTAGGTCTAGTCGGAGGAAAAACTGAGCTGCAATGCTCCCCTTGGTGAACGGTATAGATATATACTAAACAAACTCTAGCTTTCATTAAAACGGATACTCATATACGCACACTAATGACATGTGAGGCTTCCCCCATTTCCTTGTAATAGTTTTATTTCATAAATAACATGCTGAACGAAACTTCACTCCCTTTTGTGGGCATCTAGGAGAATCTGGGCACCTTTCCATCCACTCAGATTTCTTTAGTAGCATTATATATATATTACAATACTCCAGGGGAAAAAGGTACAGATCAAAAAAAAGGTGTCAGAATGTTTTCTGGCCTTCAAAAGTTTAACAATTACGGTCCTGTAAGTTTTTGCTCTATTTCTGGGTTTGTGCTGATCAGAGTACTAGGTGGTCTATATAGTGGGACTGATCCATAGTTAGGACTGCGCTGCTACCGAATGCCTAATCAAAGAGTTATTTAAAGTTGCAATTACACCTTTATTCAATAAACAAATTGTGAGTCCCAAATCAGCATGCCTTCTACTATGGGCAATTTCCAGTCAACAGCTTAAATTGGACTTTGCATTTGAAAACAAACATGACCCTATTTGGAATCATGAAAAACTGGTGCCTTGGGATGAGACACCAGCCTCGATTAATTTGTAGTCCTCTACAAATGTGGTCGCTAAGGCCATGTATGTAGAAATGGGGCTTTTCAAACATATTTTAAAATGTAATTTTTCTGTGCTGTGAAACGAATATTTAAATGTAGGGTGGTCAGGCTCAGTATGCAATCGTTTATTCCAGTGGTCCTATGGTCTGCTAGCATTTTGATGATATTTTTAGAATATAAAACAAGTTTGTTTAGTACCATACACTTTTAATTTAAAAAGAAAAGTTATAATAGATCATCCTCCTCTTTAGCTTTCCTTCCTTACACTATATGTACTTGAAAAATCTTTTGAAAAGCAAAAAAATATTATTATATATATATATATATATATATATATTATAAATATTATATATATATATTATAAATATTATATATATATATTATATATATATATATATATATATATATATATATATATATATATTTATTTTTTATTATTATTTTTATTTTTTGAGCTACGTACCTGATTCTGTTGGAGAGGAGGCTGGGACTGTCCATCGGGAGCCTGGCCCTGGCTTTCATTCCCTCCAACCGGAGAGCCACGGGTCGTGGCTGTCATACTCGACACAGGGCAGATTTTTGCAATTTTGTCTGTTTATGTAGCAGTTGCAAGAGAAGAAATTATAGTCCCTTTAATAAAGATGACAAGCCGGCATATGTCTGTCTTACGAAGCTCCACCTCAAACACAGAACATTTTGCAGAGACCATTGCATAACCTGTTAAGAAAAAAAAATTGTTTATAAATTTGACAGTAATCGGGAAGTTACTTCTAAAAGTATTTTCAAATAACCTATTTTACAACATCTAGGGAATACGACAAGTACTCCTCTGGAGACCATCCACAACAGTATCATGTTACTCAACCAAGGAAAAATAAAAAAATTTAAAAAGTCAGCTTGGTGAATTAGTATCATCCTTTATTTATATGGTACCACGAGTGTTCCGCAGTGCGTTATAAAGTACTTAGACAAATACCACAGACTAATACCAAGAAGTAGGAAATGTCCATTGCGGTGCACTAATCAAAAAATATGACATAAAACAACTTTTATTAGTTTATAAATAATATAAGGACTAAAAAGCGAAATATTTAAAAAAGGGGATAGTGATGTGTGCAATATGAATGAGTGTATTAATAAAAAGGCGTGCTCTCCTATTACACTATGTATCCTGATGTCAGTATCATTTGACTGGTTAGCATGTGTAATCCAGAATAGGTAAGGATCTTATCATCTTGTTACTAAGATCCATGTATGGGAGTATTATAGTCTATATCATATACAAATAAATTAAGGTTTGCGTGATATGTGGGACCTTATTCCCTTACAGATATATAATAGGGTATCTATATCCCAATGGAGGCTAAATCATTCCCACTACTATAGGTAGAATAATGCTGTCCTCTAATACCATAGCCCACGCTACCTAAATTGTATCATAAATTGAAGCGTGTAAGAATTGCCGTTTCACTGTTCCAAATGGTGATAATGGAGGATAATTCTCCTATTGATATTTATTAATAAATTATTACCCAATTCTTATACAGTGTTTGTGAGTCTTCCACTGTTTATAGTGTTACTTCACATATGTACATAAATGTGATGTTTTCTACTTCTAATATTAACACTTAATTGTCTCTGCACATTAGTGATGTGATTCTTCTCTTTATCCTTCACTCTTACAGTGACAAGCTTCCATACTTGTATCCTAAATAGTCAGCCACATTATATATCTATATTAAGAGCCAAAAGATATTAATCTCCCACACAAATTTTCTAGCTTTATTCCGTGTGTTTCATATCATACATATTTCCATCAACCTATATGCAAGTGTTGCTGGGAAATATTTTATGCAGATAGTGAGTATCTGTGACTCTCACTATCCTACTGTGTTCACAAATCTCTCTGTGCTTAAGTGCATGTCCGGGGGGTCCCTCCGTGACACAGCACCGCACCAAGCCAATGTGTCATCAGTAATCAGAGCATTTTATCATATAGGTACATTTTTCATTTTTTATTTTATGCCTCAGACTCAAACAGATTCCACAGCAGTACCCGCTTGCTATTCTGTAATGTACACAACTCTTTTAGCGAATAACAGTCTCATGCAGGTTGCGCTGCCACTTGTACACATATCTCGGTTAAATACACATTCCTAGTCTTGCAGCGTTCACTAGCAGAGTATCTCAATAGGACATAGTGATACAAGGAGCGCCGCTAACCGACGCGGCGTTTCGCTAGGTAGCTTTAGGTAGCGTGGGCTATGGTATTAGAGGACAGCATTATTCTACCTATAGTAGTGTTCACTCTAGCTCCGGCGCGAGGCAGGGCGCCGGAGCTAGAGAGGGCGTCCGAGAAGGGGGCGTGGTCATCGAAAAGGGGGCATGTCTATAAGACGCGTCCCCTTTTCGCCACTCTTGGGGGCGTGCCCGGCACTTACGGACACGCCGGGCAGCCCCCAAGCCCTGCAGACAGGGAGAATAGATGCCGGGCACATGCGCCCGGTGTCTATTCTCCGGCGGTGACCGGGTCACCGCACATTTCTTCACCCGCGGGACACTGCGACCCGTGGGTGAAGACAGTTCCCGCAGGCTGTTAGGGCAGGGCGCTTTTTGCCCTCCTTCTGGAGGGCAGGGCGCTTTTTGTCTTCCAGAAAGAGGGCAGGGCGCCACGCTCCGCTAAAACAGCCTAGCGGGAACGCTACTATAGTAGTGGGATTGATTTAGCCTCCATTGGGATATAGATACCCTATTATATATCTGTAACGGAATAAGGTCCCACATATCACGCAAACCTTAATTTATTTGTATATGATATAGACTATAATACTCCCATACATGGATCTTAGTAACAAGATGATAAGATCCTTACCTATTCTGGATTACACATGCTAACCAGTCAAATGATACTGACATCAGGATACATAGTGTAATAGGAGCGCACACCTTTTTATTAATACACTCATTCATATTACACACATCACTATCCCCTTTTTAAATATTTCGCTTTTTAGTCCTTATATTATTTATAAACTAATAAAAGTTATGTTTTATGTCATATTTTTTGATTAGTGCACCGCAATGGACATTTCCTACTTCTTGGTATTAGTCTGTGGTATTACATATTGTCCGTGGTAGCACCCCCACTTTTTCCGAACGAGAGATAGTGATCGATGTGGGGTTAACGATATTGATACATATAGGCATATGTGGTATCTGGTGCAACAGGAAACCCTATTTGAAATTGTATTGTTACTTAGACAAATAAGTGAACAAGCAAAAGGTGGCTTACAGTACAATACAATGCAGGACAAGACAAAGTTTATATACAATGCTGCATTAGTGGTCAGAACACTCCAATAAGCAACAGGGCATATACAACCAGGTGTTAGGCGTCAGAGAGGAGAAGATGTCAGTATAAGGAGTAGAGGGCCCTGCTCGTAAGAGCTTACATTCTAAAGTGGCGGGGCAGACGAACAGGTATGACAGATGTGGTAGACGGTGAAGAAGAAGCAAGTAGCAGCGGGTTATGTCGCATATCCACTAGGCAATTAATATGAGCGATTGAACGATAACGACATCGTTATAGTTCAATCGTTCATTAATCGTTCACAGATCAGGCATTAAAATGTCAAAAAACGACCAGTGATGTGTGCTTCCGCTGGTCGTTTGACATCAATCACCTGAACATTTCGGTCAATCTGCAGATAACGACAGATTGGGCATGTTCGGAGATGAGGGAGGGTGCCTGCACTGAATGACATATCGTTCAGTGTAGGCACTACAGGGGATGATTAACGACTGGAAGATTACAATGTAATCGTTCTGTCGTTCCACTATATGCTAGTGGATACGGCACCTTTAGGATGAGAGCTGGAAGGCTTTTATGAAGTAGCGGCCTGTTTGAAGATTTATAGAGAGGTGGAGAGTGATAGGGAGAGAGTTCAATAGGTAGGGAGCAGCACGGGCAAAATCTTGGAGACAGGAGTAGGAGATAGTAATAAGTTGGCAGGAGAGGCAATGTGCATTTGTTGAGCGAAGAAGGCGGACGGTAAAGTGAAGTGAAATTAAGTCATAGATGTAAATGGGAGAGGAACGGGTGAGGGCTTTTGTAAGCGAGTGTAAGAACCTTGAATTGGGCTCTGAAGGGGAAAGGGAGCCAGTGGAGGGCTTGTAGGAGAGGCAGATGTAGACCTTTTGGAGAGGAAGATGAGCCAAGCAGCAGCATTGAGGACAGATTGGAGTGGAGAGAGTTGGGAAGCAGGTAGGCCAGAAAGGAGGAGGTGACCGTAGTCCAATCTGGAGATGACCAGAAAGTGGATAAGTGTTTTAGTCGCATCCTGGGTGAGAAAGGGTCTGATCTTGGAAATATTTTTGAGATGGAAACGGCAGGACAGAGAGCTGCTGAATATGTGGTTTGAAGGAGAGAAGAGTCCAGGATAACTCCAAGACTGCACACTATGGGGCTAGAGGAGATAGTTATGCAGTCAAGTGATAATTAAATTGTGGATAGTGAGGTGATGCGGGAGGGTGGGAATATGATCAGCTTAGTCTTTAGACATATTAAGTTTAAGAAAGCGCTGTGACATCCAGGAAGAGATAGAGAGACAGTTGGAGATACAAGTGAATTAGACTTAAATTTGACAGAAATTGCCAATAGTCATCGCTTCATGTGAGTTTGGATAAAAACTAAATTTTTCTACCCAGGTTTTTTGAAAACCTTCCAAAAGACTGGACAATCAATCACAAGGAGATCAAATCAACCAACTCAATTGTTGCTATACTACATTCTCAGGCTAGAGATCACTGCAAAGTACAAATTGAAGACTCTGAAGAGTTACACTCCAATGTGTTTTATAGTGTGACCAAAGGGCATGCACTCTGGCATAGGAATCAATTAACTAGATGTTTGCTCTGTGTATGTACATACATTCACTCTGCATGTGGCCAGACTGCAGTCTTCAGCATGATATGTAAACACGCTCTCAAAATGCTCATCGACATCACAGTATTGGACCATACACACGGTCAGATCAGACAATGATCAGATATTGTTGTCTGATCGTCCTACATGTGCTGGATGATCGTTATCGAACATCCAGCACATGCACCATTCCCCCAACTACTATAACGACCCTCGATCAATGAGGCTATAGTAACCAGGCTAACCTGGTAGACATCCAGTGATCTCTAGCCTGCATGCACGAGCGATATCGACCATCCGTGCCCGCGCATTGTATGGTCGTTTGAGGGGACAAAAAAAGGATGATTTAAACGATCAAACGATATCGTTTAAATTGTCCTTTAAATCTGACCGTGTGTATGCACCATATCTGATAGCAAAGAAAATATTTCCCTGGATTGTTTTGAAAAAATCAACGCACAACTGCTTACACAGAAAATGTTAGGTATTACAGCTACTTTTCTTAATGTGTACTTATAGCAGTTGCAAAAAGACTTGAATGTATGGATATGATTCATTATCTCTATTTATAGCAAAATATGAAATAGCAAACAAAAAAAATGAATAAATTTCAATTTTCTGATTAAAAAAAACAACAAACTAAATAAATATTCAAAAACTAGGGTTTGTCCACAATTTTTTTTTTTGGGCATCTTTATGCATTTTTTAAAGTGTAGAACACTTGCACAGCCCTTGCATTATTACAGAAAGAAGCTAAATATAAAGAAAAAATTCTGCGTTAACAGTGCATAAGGTTACAGTGTCAGCCAGGATACTGAAAAGGTACGCTAGGAACATTAAGTCCATCACTCCAGTCATCTTCACGTGGCCTGAAACAACCTTCTCTTAAAAGCAAATGCTAACAAGTATGGAGCAAAGGTCAATGAAATAACCAGAGTGTAGCAACTAACATGCTGTTATAGAGTGGCTACATACAGCAGTTGTTAGCTTACATAGAAGTTGTTATTTTTCCACATAAATATAACCTTTGCCCTGTGTCAAGCTAGCTATGTGCAATCACTATATATTTGTGCTTTCCCAGGTCCTGATCACAGTAAATGAACTGGTCAATAACTGTCACAATGTGTGCAAACTAATGTATTTTGACAACCAGTAAAATAAAAATAATAAAAAAAAAAAAACAGCAGTATAAAAAAACCATGCAAACAAAAATACTCCCTTAAATAGGTTTTTTTTAAAAATAATTCGAGAAATCAAATAACACTAACATTTTTAATTTCTGTTTCTGCATTATAAAATGGCTAGTAAAAAAAAAAAAAAAAAAAAAAATGTTCTTGGTACATATTTCTTTGGATTACAATTAATAAAATGTTCATGTTTGTATACAGTACACCGTTAATGTGCTTTGCAGACGCTAATAGCTGAAAATCGCATTAAAAATTGTGGTGAATGGTACTTTGAGAGTTCTTTCACATCAGTTTTATATTTTAACACAAGGCACAGCCAATTTCCACCAGCACAATAGATTGCAATGGTAAAAGCACAAGGCATTTAAAACATTTTAACACTGCATTACGTATTATGTATAAATCAATGTGTTTTTTTTATCCATTTACTAGGACAGTGGTTCTCAAACTCGGTCCTCAGGACCCCACACAGTTCACGTTTTGCACGTCACCCAACAGGTGCACAGGTGTAGTCATTACTCACTGATACATTTTAAAAGATCCACAGGTGGAGATAATTATTTCACTTGTGATTTTGTCAGGACACCTGGAAAACATGCACTGTTTGGGGTCCTGAGGCCAGAGTTTGAGAACTTGTGTATTAGGACATTTGAACAAATTCGAAACCTACACAGAATAGGCAACCCTCACAGGGGATGATATTTTTAACATTGAGGGTAGAAACACAATAACAATTGTATTATGTTATGGATACTGGTGGTTTTTCTTATTTTTTTCATACGGTTCTTTGATACCAATACCAGAAGAAAATGACAATAGAAAATATGGACAATAAAAACAGTAGTAAAGTCCAATAATTAAAAACAGAAGTTTGAAAAATTGTACAAAGCTCCAGTAAATGTTCAGCAAAACATAAACCCGAATCATTATGCACAGGATTAGCCGCGTTAAGCAGCTTCCCCCATATTAAGTGTGGAGCGCGCCAGTCACTCGTAACCAGCCTCGAAGCCCTACTTATTTCGGATTTCTCAGGATGTGAACAGAAACGTGCGATAAGTGCAGCCTCGGGGCTGGACGCCCAAAACAATTGAATAGCCTACGACTTATGGGATCTCCCTTGGAGCTCAATTCTGGCACAATTGATTTAACAGGAGTGGAAACTACCCATATGCCACTCAATCGTTTTTTGTGCACCATTGTCTTGAAAACCAAAGTAATACTTGACACACAATGCTCAAGTTAAGATACTTTGCTTGTTGCATTAAAACATATAGGGGGAATTCAATTATTTTCGCCCGCGACTGATAATGCCAGACGCCAAACAGACCAAATTCATTTGTTGCTCTATTTGGGCGTGTACAGCCTCAGGAGCACACATTTCTGCTCGCAGTTTCCTGGGCAGGTGAGCAGAAATGTGAGATAAGTCGCCAAAAAGGGCAACCAAAGCAGGACTTTAGATGGTTTAGCCCTTTTACAAGACAAAACCGTGTTTATTTGGGCACAATATTCATGTGCACCCAAAAACAATTGAATATCGCACCCCGATCTCCCACCACTTTATGTTCCTATGTCTACAAAAGCTTTATACAGTAAGATGTTTTATTATATTTGTTAGCTAGTATGAGTGGCAAGTGTCCTATTACTGACAGAAGCACCAAATGAAGCATAAAATGCTTACATACTTTAAGCAATCACACCAAACAGGTAAATCAATTTGTAAATCTCAACCAAATTTTGCTTAAAACGGCAGAGGAAGCAACATGCAGTAGAGAATCAGGCCCATCACAATGCATGAAACATAAATAAGCAAAAACAAAATGTCATGTCTATGACAGTGGTTCCCAAACTTTTTCGAATCATGGCGCCAGAGCCGTAACTAGACTTTTTGATGCCCTGTGCCAGAAAGAGCATTGGCGCCCCCCTCATTTTTCCAAGGGACATAATGCACCCAAAAAAGGCCATGGCTTCATGGGGAAGGGCCAGGGAAGAGATAGGAGAGGCCAGGAGATGCTGAGGATGAAATAAGAGGAAGCTACAAGCAAGAATGATAATAAACAGAAAATTGACAGACCCCGTGCCCTGCGCCATGGCACTGGTCACACTACCCTCCCTAGCTATGGCCCTGCAGGGCGCCCTAGAGTATGAGCATTTGTCTCACTGCACCCCTGCGGCAGAAGTTTCTTAATTTAAATTCTCAACAAGTTATTTTCTGCTTATGTGACCATTAGGTTAAGTTATATGGTGGTTTACAGGGCTGCGCTTCTTTTTGGCCACAGATTTCTTGATTGGCAGCCATTAGCACTAGTTTTGCCTATCACACTGACCGAAAATTTTATTTAGTACTGGACCACCAACCCAAGCCTCCCCCTGCAGCTGCCACGGAACCCAGTTTGGAATCCACTGGTTTATAGCTTTGTAAAAAGGGTACAAGTCTCCCAAATGCCATCTGTGAGACTAATAATCACCCAAATTACGGTACATGCTTAAGCAAACTGTAAACCGTACCGAAGCATTATCTGCCGATATTTTCTTATACCATCATTCTAACACATGGATCACCACAAAATACAATCAGTTTCAGTGCCTGTTATTAGTTCCATGGGCTAGAGATAGATATGTACAGTACAACAATTGTGCTATGTACCGTGCGTTTATTAAAATACCCCAAGCTGAAAAATAGAATTTGTCTTAATTTTTTTTATATTTCGGAAACAATTCTGCACTAAAGAGACTGCTTAGTCATGAGTCAAAAGATATAACTTTCCCCAAGATAAGGAGGTGTTGACTGATATTTTAGCCAGCAAGGTTGCCGTGACATCTCAGGTACCACCGTTGTGTATAAATAAATACTAATGGCCTAGTGTTCCCGCTAGGCTGTTATAGCTCTGTCCAATTTGTAAGCGCTGAAATGCGACCTGCCCTTATGGCTGCGCCCCCCCTAAAACTGCTATCTTCACCCACCAGTGAGTGAATAGATGCCTTGTGGCCAGCCCAGCCTCTCCAGGAGTGCTGGACACGGCCCATGCAGTGAAGAAAAGTATGCATATCAAGGATACGCCCCCTTTTCTGAGTGGCAACGCCCCTTTTCCAGGCACCTTCAGCATGTGCTGAAGTTCTTTTGTTTGACAGGTGCCCTGTCTGCCTTAGTGTGAAGACTATAATGGCCTTATTCAGAGTCAGTCACAAGTGCAAACGCAATTTGTGATTCTTTCAAAATTCACAAATCTGTGGCCTATTCAGTTAGCTGCATGCGCAAGTCCACAGCTGCTGCTCCCTTCCCTTGTCATATCTGGGTGAGATGCAAATGGAGGCATGGCTTCATTGGAATACAGACATTGCCTCACACAATGAAAACATATTGAAGTTAATGGCCGTATAGTGCAGATAATAAGTAGCCAATTGTTTTTTCTAGCATCGATTGCTCCACTAAGGGTCGTATTCAATTAGCCGTGAAAAGTGCAGTTTGGAGAAAAGTTCTCTCCAATTTGCACTTTTCGCCTGTTTTGAAAGTATCTCCACATTCAATTCCGTAGAGTTTTCGCCTACACGAAAACTCCATAGGCAAAAATAGGGGGAAAATTTTCTCCAGCAAAGGCAGGAGAAAAGAAGTGCAAAATCCATATTTTGGGGTACATATGTGAGGACTTGGCTCAGAACACTTTGGACACCCCCCTAATGGCTATTAGAGCCAAATAAAATTACAAAATTACTTAATTCACCCCAAAAAAGACATGTAATTTTTGGAGAGAAAATGAAAAAAAGTGTTGGAAATTGAAAAAAAAAGTGTGGGGGGGGGGGGGGGTCCTGGTACTTTGTGGGGCTGTATGGTTGGGACAGGTGTTTTGGGGATTGCACAAGGCTGCAGCAGGTGTATTTGAGATTTTTTAAATCTTAATTTTAGAGACATCAAAATATACTAGCACCCATTTTCAGGTACCACAAATTTAACCTTGGCACTTATTTTTTAGAAAAAACATTGGTTTCTAATCACTTTTCCACACATATTCAAAAATGCATTTAACAGCCTTTTACGCCCAAAAAAACCCCAAAACACTAAATACCTTCATTAGGGCTACTAGCACTATTCTATATTGATTCCCAGGGTCACTGAAGCTTTGTATGGGCTACAGACTAATTTCCCCCCAAAAAATATGTTCATTTCGCTAGTTTTGCTTTGTTATACATTCGCCTATCCGTGTTTTTGCATGGTTTACAATTGAATAGGGCGAAAAATTGGGACGAGCATAGATAAAACATCGCAGCAAAACTGTAAAATGACGCCAATTCATTCTGCTTTTCTCCAAACTGCACTTTTCGCGGCTAACTGAACACGGCCCTAAGACTTTTTTTTTTTTCCATTTCTTCGTTTAGAAATACACTTGCAGGCTTTCCCTTCCCAAATAGTTCATGAATCATTCTATATAAGGGACTTTTTAGGCACTGCTCCCGCAGTTTTCATGTATTTGGTCGCATATGTGAAAAAAAACACAGATTTAATCAAATCACATTCAGTTGTCATGAACAACTTTACACTTGGGCACACAACTCAGATTCCTCCAGGAGGCTGCATTGAAGACTTTTGGGTGATTAAGGGTATGTCGTCTTAAAGTGCGACTGAAATAAAGTGCTCTTGTGGTGTCTGCACGCCCTCTTCCCTCAATTGCATGCCCATTCCAGCTAATTTCCTGGTCCCCTAGTCTTATACCATCGCAAGTTAGACTCGAAAAAACACACAAAGAAAAAAGGTGCGCAGTATAAAAAAAAAAAAAAAAACATTTCAACTTGCACAGACTTACTCTGAAAAAAAGGCCTCGTTTCTGCAGAGCTAGTCTGCCACTCAATGTGCTGACCTACATATAACCTTAACCTCTTTTCATGTTACTACATGTCATTTGTTTTGGTCATGATCCCCACAATGCACCGCAGAATAGGTCACATCTTTAGAAAATAAATAGCATCCATCCTAAAATAACAAATAGCTACAAAGAGGTGAAAGGGAGGGGACATATTTACTGGATTAGAAAAACATTCATTGGGCACGATTCAATTCAGCGCGATATAAATAGCGCCGGGAGATAGCTCCAGGAGCTATTCAATTCATCGCGCTGTTAGGTCGGGGAAGGCTCGTTATTGCGCCTTAAACAGGGTGTTTAGGCGCGATAACGGGCATTCCCCGACCTAACTTCCCGGCGCTAACGGCAGAAAACAGCCTCGCGCCCGGACTTTTGTCGGATTTCTTCTCTCATCCCCGGAGGGATGAGAGAAGAAATCATTAGTCGGACTTGTCAGTGCGGTGTATTGAATAGCTCCGGGAGCTCACTCCCGGAGCTATTTACATCGCGCTGAATAGAATCGAGCCATTTATTTCATGCATTTTACTAGATTCACTAATACACATCTCTATTTGCAATATTGTAAAACGGTAGCTCAAAATTCTCTTTAGTAAAGGGATCCTGATTACAAACAAGTGCCCTAATAATGTAGTTAAATGTTTGAAGTGTCTACAGACTAACCATACAGACTCAGGATTTTTGCTCTGGTCATCAAACCAATTTAAGTATGCCAATGGTCAGCGAAACTATTGGTAGAGAGATAACATACTACTAGGGGCGTAAACCAGGGCTTGACAATTTTTTAAGAACCTAGGCACCTCTACAATTTTAGCCCCCAGTCCCTTTACATACCTCACCTCTCACATACATTATGCTTCACCTTCAATCCACAATGTTTATCCTCCAGTGTCTTAATCATATTCCTATATACCACCCCCCGCTGAGGTCCATTCTATATGCTCCATCCAAATGTAGTCAACAACTCTTCATCATTATTACAACCCTCTTAATCTGCTTCTCCATCCCAAATTCCCATGAAACTTCTCCGTATAATACTATAAAATTTTCCTTTATATCCCTGCTGCTGACATCTCTCCTACATTATCATTAACCATAAACACAAAGTAATCATACACCCTCATTAACTTATTCCAGGCATGATCAACCACCAAAGTGACTATTAAACTCCAGTCCTACGTGTCACCACTGTCATAATCCCAGATTACTAAACCAATGCATTATTATGAACCCCTCCATTCTGCAATGAACCAGCTATTCAATCATCAACTGCATCCTTCAGTAAGCCCAGCTTTATTAGTAATTCTTCCATTAAACCCTCATTCACATCTGCACTTTTACAGTGGTCAATTGATAATAAATCCATTCTCCTCAGATTACTTCCACACCATCAAGTACTTTTGAGCAAAATTAAATTTCACAATCCAGGGTGCTGGGCCATGCACACCCCAATATTGGGCTAGTTCATTACATGGTCATGTACTCCAAGTCTTCTCCTCATAGAACAGAGCAAAACTCTACGAATTGCCACTTAGGACACTGCTCTCTAGACTCCAGGATAAATCAAGGCCCAAATTTTTAACCTCTATGGTCATTGAGACTTGTGGCGCAATGGCTTAACTAGAACGTTGGGGGGCCCCAGAGCAACATGTTGATTGACCTCCCGAAGCTACAAGGATGGGACACCCCTGCACTCACCTCACTTAGCCAGTTGACAATTCTTCTGGACTGCTCTGAACGGACAGTGACAACAGAGATAACCAAGTAAAATTTTACATGGGAGACCTATTTTACCATATCCAAATGATGTGTCATCTGTAGGACCCAAACTTTGCTAAAGCACTTCCTTGTATCCATTATGTATAAGCACAACTTGCAGTTCCTCTATATTAAGATAAGTTTATTCTTTAGTTGTACTCTTTCAGCATCCTGCACAATATACAACTGTAAAATAGCTTTGTAAACATGTTTCATTCAAACCCAAACACCTCTGCTTCTCACTTGAGCATTTACATATTTAGAAACCCATTATATGAGAAACGGCTCCAATTTTATATTTTTAGTGTAATAAAAAAAATAGTACTGAGTAGTCTAAAAAAAATGGAGACAAACCCTAAATGGAAACCATGGTGTTTAAACACAATTGTTTGAGCTCCTCAGAGAAGGACCAGATATCAAAATTCAGTTAAGTATGATCCTTTGCTCAGGGTCATCGAGAGAGAGGGGAGAAGGTACTAGGGCCCGATGCCCACTACCGCTGACTGCTATAGCTGCACAGCGGTACATCAGGCAGCATATACAAGCACGGCAAGTGGTAGTGGGCTGAGAGGTGGTTACCTCCCCTGGAGACAACTGCTTGTGCTTTAAGGGTTTTTTTGGGGAGAGGGGCGTGCCCACACCCCCTCCAGTTCCCAGGCCCGGCAGAGCTCTTGGCAGCCCTGACCTTGCAGTGCTATATTTGCTGCTGCACACTAAAGTGCAGGGAGTAAATTGGAGCCAGTGTTTAAACAGAGAACTATGTAGCAGGGGAGGATGTGGTGTATTACGTTGACTGCCAGAATATCGACATTGACAGAATACCAACAATGGGATTTTACTTCAAACCTAACC
This sequence comes from Taudactylus pleione, assembly GCA_031769625.1. Classification (NCBI taxonomy): domain Eukaryota; kingdom Metazoa; phylum Chordata; class Amphibia; order Anura; family Myobatrachidae; genus Taudactylus; species Taudactylus pleione. The sequence goes on along the minus strand of JAUIMM010000025.1, from coordinate 41,207,578 downwards.
TCATATGTTAACATTCTAGCTGTCAATTTTAACTAGGTCAACGACAGTGAAATGTCAACATTATGCACGTCTACATCCTAAATGTTGGCATTCAGACCACATCAAGATTATGGTGTCGACATTTTGAACGTTGAAATAATGATTACATATCGCTGGTGAGGATTATTCTATTTTACTATGTTTTGCACACAAGCAGTAGCTACTCTTTATTAACCTTTACTTATATAGAGCTTTCATATTTCGTTGCGCTTAACAATTGAGAAAAAAGCGTAAATACCCAAAGACTAGGTAATAACAGACAATGAAGTAAGTGGGCCCTGTTTGTAAGCTTACAATCTATAGGGGCAATTCCATTTAGCTGGCGTTTGAGTGTGCAAGTTTACATCTTAAATATTGCAACTAATTTACATGAAGCTTGTTCACCTCTCAATTCAATTGTAAACCATTCTCTGTAAATTACAGCAATACAGGTTGAGTCTTCCATATCCAAAGATTCAGAAATACACAATTATTTTTAGCATGACAGATAGTGACACTTTTGCTATTTGATGGTTCAATGTACACAAGCTTTGTTTTACACATTAAAAATATTGTATAAAATTCCCTTCAGGCTGTGTGTATAAAGGTGTATAAGAAACAAACGAATTTCATGTATGTACATAAACTTTGTTAGAGCCACAAAATGATTGAAAACATTGTATAAAAGTACCTGCAGGCTGTGTGTATAACATGTATATAAACATAAATTCATTCTATGTTTTAAAAAAATATATTTGTCCTTTTGCGGTGTTTTAAGACAAGTTTGCAAAATGTTGGAATAAAAAAAAACAAGTTTACTCACACCTGCAAGTTCAAAATCACTTTCCCATACATGCAACAACCCCCATACCGGGTCCACCATATTCTCCAATGTTGAGTATTTCAGAGAAATTCATCTGAAAACAGTCATGTCAATATTGGCCATAATCCACTATTTAAAATGCCTCCAAGTGGTGCACAGGGAAACAAATGTGATTTTGATGAGACTTGGAGTTCGAAATTGAATTGCAAGACTATGCAGAGTTAACCTTTACCCACAAAATCTCATCACCAAAATTGAATTCCCGTCACATCATGCTGAACTAAATCTCTCCAACTTTAGGTGTATAAAAACCTTAGGTCATACCTATGACTATGTTGTGTTGTAAATACTTTTTAAGCAAAGAAAATTTAAATAAAACTGGCAATTATTACAACCAGAAACAAATATTAAAAATTATTCAATCTATTTGGTTTAAAAACACTTAAGAAAAATGCTGGTTAATAGACTTCTACAAAGAGATATAGAGGAAACATAAAATATAAATAAAGAAGTGAGAACTAGGATACAGGAAGTCCCACATGTGATCAAGGTTAAAAAAAAAAAAAAGTGAGGAAGACAGACAAAACTAAGCAAAAATAATTTGTTTGACACTGAAAAAATCTGATACTAGATTAAACATGTTGGATGTATGAAAACAGCTTAATACAGGGGAGAGTAACACCAGAGTCTACTCAGTTTTCTTTGACAGGAGTCTAACGTTGTTTGGTACGGATTCAGTATGATTTACCGCCTGCCGCATGGCCGGCGGTTCAAATCCCGACAGTGGCATCCCCCCCAGCACTGAAAATCCTGATCGTCGAAAAGTAAGTACTCAACTAACTTATTCTAAACCCCAATCCTCCCTTAGGGGTGTCTAAACCTAACCCCCTCCTTCCCCGCCGCCTAAACTTAAATCCCGGGGGGGGTGCCCAACCCTAACCTCCCCCCGGGCATGCCTAACCCTAACCCACCCTTCCCCTAGCCTAAACCTAACCCTAAGTCCCCCCCGGGAATCCTAAACCTAACCCCCCCCCCCCCCCCCCACGGCTGGCCGCGCCCGTCGCTCGGCTTACCTTCGATCTGTAAGCCGGGTGTCGGGCTCCCGGCAAAGGGAAAATGACAGGCGTCGGGATTTCGACTCCTGTCATTTAACCCTTGCCGGGATTATACAGTCGGGAAGCCGGCGGTAGAGATTCCGTCCATCTGCTTCCCGACTGTTTCCAGTTTGTTTGTTTGTTGGAATAGAAAGACGTGCCAAAAATAAAAAAAAACTCGGGGTCATCTTGGACATGCAGGAATGAAAACTGAAAGTATCTCAATGCTGACCTTATTTAGCAAACTGATGCTCAATACTGCAAAAAGAGTATATATAAACACACACTTTTATATTCAGACATCACTTCCTCAACTGAACTTTGAAGAGTCTCTCTATTTTAATTTCACAGTAGCAGCAGCATTTTTACCCACATAATTTACACAATTATAGAAATGCCACTATACTGAACTATTTATAGAAGTCTGTGTGCACTATTTTCCATGATACTGGGTTTTGTAAAAGGTCATCATCTGTGTTGCAAAGTAAACGAGCAAAAAAGAAATGATAAATTATTCTTAACCTTTATTAATTTTCAAGTGGTTATTTCTGTGGAACCATGCACCAAAGCACTGCATTACATACACAACAGTTACTTCTGTAGAAGGCATATGCTTGGAACCATTCTAATTTCTGTGAAACTTGCACACTTATCAATGGGTGGAGGGGCTTATGGTGGAAAAATTACTGGAAAATAAATGTGAAGGCTACAAAGAACTCTGTTAAAACATAGTAAAAGTCAAGTCATAAGCTGTTAAAACTAAAAGGAGGTATCCAATTAGCTGCGATAATCCATTTTTTTCCACCAGTGAAAACTTTTCTCCAAAAATGGTTATTGTGCTATACTATTAGCCACGGTATTTGCATATGCGAAAAGTGGTATAGGAATTATCGCAAATTTATTTTCACCACCTCTGAGCAGGTGCCAAGTAATGCAAAACCCCTATTTTTGGCTAAAAATGTTGGGACTTTGTTCAGAACCATAGGGACACCCTCCTTAATGACTAGTAAGGTAAAAAAAAAAAAATTGGGGGGTTGAAAAAGTAAAAAGTGTTGGAAAGGAGTATAAAGTAGTGGGAAAGGTATACTGGGGTGCTGTATTGATGGGACATGTGTTTTAAACATTGTTGGTACAAGTGACAGGTTTATTTATTAAAAAAATTAAAAATGCCCTATAATGACAAAGATTTACTTACACCCATTTTATGTACACCTAATTTAACTATAAAATGTATCTTCGCCAACAAATATTGCTTTCTATCATATTTATACTGTTAGGTGCATTTTTCTCTAACAGCCATTGGCCACAATTTAATAACCCCAGCCCTTGGACTATGGCCACTAGCACAATACCATTACCCTATCTTATCGCGGCTAATTGGATACACCCCATGGTGATAGCCAGGTCATAAGCGCTAACAGACTTCAGAAATACTGAAATGTAGCAGCTCTCTCTCTGGTAAGCAAAATTTATTTTGTTTTTAAAATTACATGAATCATGGTGTAACTTTGTCAAGAGCCAAAAACTTCTGGTGAAGTCATACACTGGCACTAATATGCCTATTTGCATAATGTAATATAATTTATGCCAGTGGTAGGAGTCCTACTGTTTTTGAATGGCCCCTGAAATTACTTTTGAGGAGCAACATAAGATACATGGTAAGAAGCCTACTGTATGCTAAGATAATCAAACTGGAGATCACATTACCAATCATTCATAGGGCACGATTCAATTCAGCTTGATGTAAATAGCGCCGGGAGTTAGCTCTCGGGCTATTCAATTCTTCGCGCTGTTAGGTCGGGGAAGGCTCGTTAGCGCGCCTTAAACAGGGTGTTTAGGCGCGATAACGGGCATTCCCCGACCTAACTTCCCGACGCGAGGCTGTTTTCCCGGCGATAAGGGCAGAAAACAGCCTCTCGCCGGGACTTTTGTCGGATTTCTTCTGTCATCCCCGAAGGGATGAGAGAAGAAATCACTAGTCTGACTTGTCAGCGCGGTGTATTGAATAGCTCCGGGAGCTCACTCCCGGCGCTATTTACATCGCGCTGAATAGAATCGAGCCCTTAGACCATTCCTCAGCATAGTAGCTCACCATTTATGATCCTAGAAAAAGGACCAGAAAATTAAATTGCTGGTTATAAATAGGACAGATGATCCATTTTAATGCCACAGTAATCTACATACTGGTTCTAAATTATAAAGGTTTACTTTAAATTGGCATATCACCTAATGGTGCGTACACACGGGACGATCTGTTCAGTGAACGATATCGCTGATTATCTCCCTTGAATTTCCTGGTGTGTTGAAACAACAAGATCAGTCATCCACACACAAAAGATATAACCAACAATGAACGACCAACGCCTATGGAAAATGAACAATATCGTCCAGGTTGGCCTGCATGCATGGCCGACCAACGATATCGTTATCGTCCATGCGGGAACATGCATCGTTGCTCGTTCATTGGCAGCATAAAAAAACGATTTAACGATGAACGATATCGTTCAATGAAATCGTACCATGTGTACGCAGCTTAACGATGTCTTATACAAAGTGTGTCTCCCATACTGTATAAAAATAAATTAAATGCAAGCAGTATAGTATGTCAATCACTTTGTGGCAGCACATAATGATCTTTAAACTATTACCTATGCATCTTACAAAGACATTTAGCATTGTTCTAAACCCTGGGGGTACTATTTTCTAAACGCACCAAAATAAGTCAGTCAACAACTTGCACTTTCAGGCCAACACCATCAACTTTTTCCAGAACAGAAATCAAAAGCAGTGACACGTGAATCACAAAGCCCCAGACAGGAAGGTTAGCCGAGAATATTTGGCCATTCAGAAGAGGTATCATTTATATATTGGCAAATGGCATCACCAGTAAAGTTGTATTTTCTATAAAAGGCACAGAAAGACCAATTCTATTGGCAGCTGCGAAAGGGGGCTGCCATTGGAATATCTAAATTTTTACTTTTTATTTTTATTATATTTAGATCTTCTTAGGTATAAAGCAGACATGTTCGCTGTTGCCAGGACTTCCTAACCTCCATGTGTTTAACAATGCATATAGATTGTCTTGAAGCTTTTTGTAAACTGTGCTTAAGAGGAAAAAGATAGAGGCTTCGGTGGCTCACTGCCCCACAACATCACTCAATCATGTTGGCCTGCTCTGCTTCCATCACATTCGAATGAAGCATTAAGTGTGATCTAGTCTGTGTATACAGGAAAAGAAGTTTACACCCGGTCAAAGTTGATATCATTAAAGGCTAAAGGTGCATACACACACACATCGATTTTTTGAGCGATTATAGTTAACGATATCATTTATCATTCAATTGTTGAAAAAAATTCACTTTCCAAGTAAAAACGATGAACGATGAACGATTATTGTTCATGCGCGTTCGAGTTTGTAGCTTGTAGTTCAGTTAGACTGACCAACTCAACGATTTTCAGTAAGGGAATATGCAAAAATCATTTGTAGTTCAAAAAAATTGTTAATTACATTTAGTAAATGAACGATTTTAGTAAAATATTTCGTTCATTTTTCTCTTGAAAAACGAAAATAGTTTACTAAAATCGTTCATTTACTAAATCGTTGTGTGTGTATGCAGCTTATGAGTTCGGTTTCCTTCCTCCACTAAACCAATAAGAACTCTGTGCTGGGAGTTCTAGGTAAAAGACAGATTATAGAAGTTAAAGCAGTGGTTCCCAAACTCAAGGTACAGTAAAAGTTTAATGATATCCATGCGCACAGGTGACTTAACAAGTACCTCAGTTTGTTTGATTATACCATCTGTGCACAAACATAGATATGCTGAAAAACCTGGACTGTTAAGTTGCCTTCAGGACAGTTTGAGAAACCCTGAGTTAAGGTATGACAATTTCCAGAAAACAGCATTAGTCTTCAATTATTGTATACAGTGGTGCTAGAAAGTTTGTGAACTATATAGAATCTTCTGAACTTCTATATAAATGTGACCTTAAATTTGTTAAGATTTTCATCAAAATAAAAATTGAGAACTCTGTGAACCAAACACAAAGGATAGATCATCCAGTTTCATCTGCTTTAATTTATTGGTCAAAAAACATACTGGAAGGTTAATTGGTTTTGGACAAAAATCAGTCCTAGTGTGCATGGTAGGGAATTTATGCTTTAAGCACCAATATGGCAGGGACTGATGTCAACAATTAATTAGAATAGCAACCTAGCATGCCCAAGTTAGATGCCTCACACTCAGTGATAATTTAAAGTGTCTGCAGCCCTATTGGGTGAATGGCACTATATAACTGAATTATATTAATTGGCTAAAGATCTGGACTTTGACTCAGCCATTCTAAAATTCAGAATTAATTCCACTATAACATTTTATTTTTTGTAGACCAACTTGTGTGTTTAGGATTGCTGTCTTGCTGAAGGATTCATCTTCTCTTCACAGAAAATCTGACATTCTTCTGTATAATTTGTTGGAACAACCCAGAGTACATAGCTACATCAATGATAGCAAGCCCTCTTGGTTCCATTCCAAACAATATAGCCCAAAGCAAGGATACTGCTACCACCATATATCATGGCTGGGATGAGGTTATGTTTGGAGAAACCCAAACACTGCATTCCAGCAAAATATTCCTCATTAAAGCCAAAAAATATGAGATATGGTAAGAACTTACCTTTGTTATCTCTATTTCTACGAAGTCCATAGGGGTCCACAGGATACCTTGGGGTATAGGTGATGACGTCAGGCATCGGGCACCATAGAGTTAAAGTTTTCAGCCTCCCAGGATGCACTAGGGTCCCCATCCTTTACCCCGCCCCCGAGCCAAGGCATCTCAGTTACGTATCAAGCCATAGGCCAGAGGAGGAGAAGGAAGATAGAGAAAAAAAGATCTGGACACACACAAGAATCACATTCTCACCAGAGGGAGACGGAAAAAACGGTGACCAGAGTAAAGCCCATCTGCAGCACAGGTGCGACAGGGCGGGAGTCCTGTGGAACCCTATGGACTTTGTAGGAATAGAGATAACAAAGGTAAGTTCTTACCATATCTCTTATTTTCTACTTCAGGGTCCATAGGGTATCCACAAGATACCTTGGGGATGTCCCAAAGCAGTATCCTTTAAGGGTGGGGACGCTCCTGTGCTGAAAGGAGAATCCGCCACCCGAAGGAAGCATCCTGAGAGGCAAAGGTGTCAAACGCGTAATACCTCACAAAAGGTATGGACAGAGGACCACGTGGCCGCCTTGCAGATCTGGACTGCAGAAGCACCACGTCGAGCTGCCCACGAAGGACCCACAGACCTAGTGGAATGAGCCCTCACAGAAGGTGGAACCGTCAGGCCTTCCTGAAGATAAGCTTCTGAAATTGCCATACTGATCCAAGCTGCCAAAGTTTGCTTTGAAGCAGGCCAACCCTTTCTACGAAGCCATAGAGGACAAACAAGGCGTCCGACTTCCTAAACGAAGAAGTGTGGTCAACATAAGTCTTTAAGGCCCGCACAACATCCAAAGTGGCCTCACCCACTGAAAGGCCTGGTGAATTAAAAGCCGGCACAACGATTTCCTCGTTAATATGAAACCGGGAAACAACCTTGGGAAGAAAATCAGGACGAGTGCGCAGCACTGCCCTGTTCCCATGAAAAATCAAGAAAGGGGGTCTACAAGAGAGCCCCTAAATCAGAAACACGTCTGGCCGAAGCTATGGCCAGAAGGAAAACAGTCTTAGCTGTTAGCCATTTAAGATCCACTGAGCCCAGTGGTTCAAACGGCGGTCCTTGGAGAGCCCTCAGGACCACAGCCAAGTCCCAAGGCGCCACAGGTGGAACAAATGGCGGCTGAATTCGCAGAACACCTTGCATAAAGGTGCGCACATCAGGGATTGTAGCAATCCTACAATGGAACCAGACAGACAGGGCAGAAACCTGCACCTTCAAAGAAGCAAGGCAAAGCCCATGCTCTAGTCCCGCTTGTAGGAAGGCTAGCACTCTAGACAGACGAAACTCCCAAGGTGCATAACCTCTCGGTCGACACCACTGGAAGAACGTATGCCACACACGATGGTATATCCTCTCGGAAGACGGTTTCCGAGCTCTTAGCATGGTCCGCACTACAGAGCTGGAAAACCCCCTGGACCTTAACATGGCTGTCTCAACAGCCACGCCGTCAAAGATAGCCGAGTCAGGTCCGGGTGAAGACAAGGACCCTGTGACAGAAGGTCCGGTCGTAGCGGCAACCGCAGAGGACTGTCCACAGACAGACCCTGAAGGTCTGAGAACCAGTGCCATCTGGGCCATGCGGGCGCTATCAACAGGAGCGTCCCTCCTTCCTGTTTGAATTTCCGGATTACCCGCGGAAGAAGGGAAAACGGGGGAAACAGATAAGCGAACCGGAACGTCCACAGGACGGACAGAGCATCCACCAGAGACGCCTTTTCGTCTCTTGTGCGAGATCCGTACACCGGCAAGTTGTTGTGCCGGGACGCCATGAGGTCGATCTCTGGAAGACCCCACCTGTCCACCAGCAGTTGAAAAACGTCCGCGTGCAGGGACCATTTAGTGTTCACTCTAGCTCCGGCGCGAGGCAGGGCGCCGGAGCTAGAGAGGGCATGTTCGTGCGCGCGGCCGAGAACGGGGCGTGGTCATCGAAAAGGGGGCGTGTCTATAAGACGCGTCCTTTTTTCGTCACTCTTGGGGGCGTGCCCGGCACTTACGGACACGCCGGGCAGCCCCCAAGCCCTGCAGACAGGGAGAATAGATGCCGGGCGCATGCGCACGGCGTCTATTCTCCGGCGGTGACCGGGTCACCGCACATTTCTTCACCCGCGGGACACTGGGACCCGCGGGTGAAGACAGTTCCCGCAGGCTGTTAGGGCAGGTCGCTTTTTGCCCTCCTTCTGGAGGGCAGGGCGCTTTTTGCCTTCCAGAAAGAGGGCAGGGCGCCGCGTCCCGCTAAAAACAGCCTATTGGGAACGCTAACCATTCCCCCGGATGAACGTCCTGGCGACTGAGAAAGTCCGCCTCCCAGTTTAGCACTCCCGGAATGAATACTGCTGATATGGCCGGGAGATTGCGCTCCGCCCATACCAGGATCCGGGACACCTCTGCGAGAGCCGCCCGCCTTCGGGTTCCTCCTTGCCGATTTATGTAGGCCACGGTGGTAGCGTTGTCCGACTGGACCTGCACTGGGTGACCTTGGAGAACCCGATGTGCCTGCTGGAGAGCATTGAACACTGCGCGAAGCTCCAAGATGTTTATTGGAAGCTCCGTTTCTGCCTGAGTCCACCTGCCCTGGAACAAGTGTGGATCCGAGACTGCTCCCCAGCCCCGAAGACTGGCGTCCGTCGTCAATAGGACAAAATTCGCCACCCAGAACGGACGACCCTTGTTGAGACGGGTCATCTGCAACCACCAGGCTAGGGACAAGCGAACCTCCGGAGTGAGCACCATCGTCTGGGATTTTAGACTCTGAGGCAGTCCATTCCATTTGGACAGGATCAGGTGCTGCAGAGGTCTGGAGTGAAACTGGGCATATTCCACCATGTCGAATACCGACACCATGGAGCCCAGTAACCTCATCGCCGAGTGGAGAGACACCCGGCGGCTCTGCAGACAACTGCGCACCCTCAACTGCAAGGCAGATATCTTTTACCCCGTCACAAAGATCCTTTGCTGTCCGGAGTCCAATAAGGCTCCGAGGTGCAGAATCTGCTGAGACGGGATCAGGGTGGACTTCTGCCAGTTTATTAACCAGCCGTGCCGTTGCAGTACCGCAATGGTCAGGTCCAAGTGGCGTAGAAGGAGCTCTGGAGATCCTGCCACCAAGAGAAGGTCGTCCAAGTACGGTAACATGCGGACTCCCTGCAGCCGCAGGGAAGCCGCCATGACCGCCATCACCTTGGTGAAAACACGTGGTGCTGTCGCCAGGCCAAATGGTAACACCCGGAACTGAAAGTGGTCGTTGCGGATTGCAAACCTGAGGAACTGTTGATGACGTAACAGAATAGGGACATGCAGGTAAGCGTCCTGTATGTCCAACGACACCATGTAGTCCCCAGGTTCCAGCGCCAGAATGATGGACCGTAGGGTCTCCATCCGAAACTTCGGCACCCGCAAAGACTTGTTGAGAGCTTTGAGGTTGAGTATCGGACGATACAACCCATTGGGTTTCTGCACCAAAAAGATTGGAATAGAAACCCTGGCCCCTCTAGGAAAATGGAACAGGCACTATAACTCCAGCCTGTAGCATAGTGTGCAAGACCTTCCTCAGTTCCAAGGCTTTGTTCCGGTCTGATGGCAGACCCGTGGTGAGGAATCGAGACGGGGGTCTGTGCCGAAAGGAGAGGGCGTACCCGTGAGAAGCCACCTCGAGAACCCAAGTGTCTGTCGTGGTGACTGACCAACACCGGGCGAACTGCAGCAGGCGGCCTCCCACTTTGGGATCCCCCAAAAGGAGGCCCGGACCGTCAGGCCGCAGGCTTGTCATCTGGCTTAGGGGCCGGACGTCTGGTACTCCAGGCCTGCTTCCGGGGCTTGGCTGATTTTTTGGGGCCAGCCTGTCGGGGAAAGGACTGCGGCTTAGGCCTACCCTGGGCCCTGTAAGGCCGAAAGGACGACGTACCTGAACCGGAAGGAACTGCAGCAGACGGGAGACATGCCGATTTAGCTGCCGCCAGTGTGGCTACAATTTTGTCCAGGTCCGGACCAAATAGAACTTCTCCATTAAAAGGCAACGCTTCCAAGCCCTTTTTGGAATCTGCGTCCGCCTTCCAAGATCGCAGCCATAAGGTGCGACGAGCAGCTACAGCTGCCGAAGAAATCCGAGACGCCAGGGTGCTGATATCCAAGGCCGCTTCGTTAATATAAGTGGCCGAATCCCGGAGATTGCCGATCAACTCCGTCTGTTCAGCCGAACAGTCGGAATCGAAGGACGCCTCCAAAGTATCAGCCCAGCGCTCCATAGCTCTGGCAATCCAACAAATGGCCATAGCCGGTCTAGCTGCCCCCCCCCCCCCCCCCCCCGCAAGGGAATAAATGGACTTTAGGCAGATCTCCACCTTGCGGTCCGTAGCATCCTTTAGGGAAGACATGGATGGCATGGGTAATGTGGCACTACGGACTAGGCGTGTCACATGAGAATCCACCTGTGGAGGGGATTCCCACTTAGAAAAATAATTATCCGCAAACGTATAAGCCACCTCCAAACGCCTCTGCGGCTTGTACAGTTTGCCAGGCTGTTTCCACTCCTGCTCTAAATGGTCCACCAATTGACCCGAAAGAGGAAACACTCTGGCGTCACCCTTAATATCCTTAAAAAAAAGCATATTTAGATTTGGACACTGGAGGATCTTCGTCCTCAAATCACCAAAGCTGTGCGGACTGCTCGATTAAGTCCAGGAATATACACCTTGGACCTAGCGTACGCCTCTTTAGTACGGAGAGGTTCCTGGTCCGAAAGATACAGAATCTCCCCATCATCAGACGTCACGTCATCCTCATAAGGAGCAGACAGACGCCACCGGCCGTTTATGTGGCCGCAACACAGACTCCCCTTGTAACACATCCGACAATTGCTGTACAGAACTAGTCAGGGAATTAACCCAGGCAGGCTCCTGAGAGACCTGGGGAGGGGAAATAGGGAGACTGTGGGGTACCATCAATTGTCTCGGAAAACCCTGCATGGGTGACGACACCACTGATTGCTGGGACAATCCCATCTGTGAGAACGCAGGCTGCGGAGCTAACTGGCCCACCAGGGTTGTAAGCGCTTTGGCGAAACAAGCCCAGGGCGGCTCCTGTACCGGTGCTGTGACCGTAATTGGCCGCGCCAATAAATAACACTGCCGGCATAGCCCTTCCGCGCTACCCTCCCCCTCTGCTATAGGTACTTTACACGTTGTGCACTGAAGCTGAAGAGGAAAGTCACTCTCGGACATGATGGTAAGTATGTGACCCCTCTCACCAATACTTAGTTAGTATAGCGAGAATCACCCTGCAAGCACCGCACCACACTGCAAGGGCTTTAGCAGAAAGAACAGGGACAGTGATAAGGCTGACAGTAAGAAAATAAAGTACAGGCAGCAGCGCTAGCAGAGTCACATACAATGCACAGAAAATTAAATCCTGCACTATCAGCGCTGATACTCAACTACGCAGACACAGAGTCTGGTAGGACACAGCGCTGCATACACAGACCTGACCAAGCGGAGGAGAGAGGTATACCGGGGGACCCAGACCACGATTCCTCCGTCTAAGACTTCCAGCAGCGTTCACCATGCATTACTGAAGATGGCCACCGAGGAGCATAGAGGAGGCTGGCCTGGGGGAGGAGCGCTGCCACAGGGCCAGTCGGCGTGTGCAGAGAGGGCTGTGTGCAGCGGGGGAGGCGTCGGCTGTGAGACAGGGAAGGCGCACTCCCCTGGCATGTATTTAACCACTGGGAGGCCGCAGCGCTACCGCTCTGCCGCGGTCCACTGTCCCAGGGGGGTAGTGGAAGCGCAGGTTAATACCTGGCTCCACACTGCAGCCAGTCCCCAGGGAGCCCCCTGCCTGGGGACTTTTGGACCATGTTCAGCAGGGTCCCACCGCGGGACCCCTGCTGCTTACCTGTAGTCCCCCTTAGATCCGGCCATGGCCCAGAACAACTGGGGTCACCGCTAGCTGTGACCCCAGATGCTTACCAGCATCCCCGGATCGGTACCGGCGTTCTGGTACCGGCGGGGGTGTAGGGAAGACAGCATGGACGTCAGTACTGACTGTCCATGCTGTACTTCCAGATGTGCAGCCACAGCTGCAATGAAGAAAACTTCAGGGGCTCTTCTAAGCCCCCCTCTAGCAGGTGCATCCGACTCCGGCCGGGCACCACACGAAAATGAGATGCCTTGGCTCGGGGGCGGGGTATAGGAGGGGGACCCTAGTGCATCCTGGGAGGCTGAAAACTTAACTCTATGGTACCCGATGCCTGACGTCATCACCTATACCCCAAGGTATCCTGTGGATACCCTATGGACCCTGAAGTAGAAAGTTCCATTTTGGATTCACCAGTCTAGATAACATTTTTACAGAAGTCTTCTGGCTCATCCAGGTGGTCTTTAACAAACTTTAAATGGGCAGTAATGTCTTTCTTGGAAAGTAGGGCAGTGTTTTCCAAACAAAATCATCAATGACCCTAAGAGCGCATGTTTTCCAATACTGGCTAAAACATTTTAAAAAGACCCTCAGGTGGTATGATACTGAGAACTGTAGAGCATGCACTATTAGCAGTCCCAGAAGACCAAGTTTGGTAAACAGTGACATAGAGGCTTTCCTCTGGGGTCATTCCATGTCAAGTGGACCAGGTGCCCCCCAATTGACAGTCTCCGATTTTGATGAAATTTTACATGAAGGTTGGTATATATGGAGAACTACCTTTGGTAAAGTATCAGTACACAGTATGAAACAGTAGTGGGGTTTTGGCCCTGGTGGTGAAACGGTCACTGACTCCGCGGTGCACAATCTGCAATGTTCAAGTAATTGCTGTGGAAGATCTAGGAGAGCAAAAGTTGGGAAAGTGCACATGCTTATACAACTTTTAATACAGATTTCAATGCTGCCTGAAGGCTTACAGAAAGTACTTTGACAGTAAGAGGCCAAAAAAAAATAAAAAAATCTTTTTTGGAATTCAGCTGCCCACATCTCCAAAGGAAAACATTATTTTAGTATGACATTAGTATTACTATCCAAGTGGACACCATCTCAATCATAAAATAACAGACATTAAAGTTAGTTTTGGTGATGTCATCTGAAATTGCTTTCACAAATCGCGCGTTCAATTTGCCGCCATCTTTGAAGTCAAATAGCAAAAAAGCATAACAGATTTTCTTGAAACAACATTCATTAAAAAGAGCAGACTTTAAACTACACCATATATTTTTTCGGGATAGGCGCTTTGCCTCAGGAGGGAGAAAACAAGCTTTAAAGCCTGTCACTTTCGGCTTACGCAGTACTTAATATTATGGACAGCGAGGCATGTTTAAATGGCTTTCACTATAAAGGCAATGAGAGTTTGAATCTTGTAATTAGGCACAGCTATACAACTTTTAGTGCTCATATTAAAAATATTTATCTGGACTAAGACATTTTTTTGTTAAATTAAGATGCAAGTTATAAAAAAAAGAAAAAAGAAAATTGGTCACGACTGACAATATTTAGTTGTAATTGTTAATTTACAATAAAACTTTAATGTAACAATGTTAGTGAAAATCATTTGCTTGTTTTTTATTTGTTCATATATTGTTACATATACTGTACATATTGTTACATGGTTGTGTCACTGATATGTTTGAATTAAATATTATTTGTGAAACTTCATGATGCACTAGTCAGTTTCAAGCACCCTCACAGTCCAGCTCAATCATTTAACTGGCCACTGAAAAAAAAAAAAAAAAAAAGATTCCTGTTGGGTTGCAAATGAGAATATTATTGCTAATATCCCTGCAACGTCAATGGGACGACAATATAGACTATTGTCAGAAACATTGTTGAGCATTAATAGAAAAAAAAAAAAAAGAAAATGTTCTGCTGCTATGAATTAATCAAGCAATAGCTCTGGCGTGAGAACCATTAAGAAACCCCAAATCAAGCTTTGGATCTTTGGCAAAGACACCCAATATTAGCCTTTGCATCCTGTGGTAAAGATACCCAATTTCAGGCTTGGGATCCTGGGAACGAGACCCTCCCATGGCTGTTGTTGCATGGCTATCGAGCGTGGCGCCTAGGCAATGGGGTTACCATTTCTTTAGGAAGTGGTAATGGCAAAGCCACTATGGACCAATGCAACACATTACATTTTTTGCAAATTAACAAATTTAAACTAAATCTTGTCAAATTAGTCGTGACTGATTTTTTATGATAACTTTCATCTTAATTTAACAAAAAAATATTAGTCTTTATTAGTCCAAATAAATATTTTTAAAATGAGCACTAAAAGTTGTATAGCTGTGCCTAATTACAAGATTCAAACTCATATTGCCTTATAGTGAGTGCTATTTAAAACATGTCTCGCTGTATTGCGCAAGCCAAAAGTGACCTAACTTTAAAGCCTGTTTTCTCCCTTCTGAGGCAAAACGCCTATCCAGAAAAAAAATATATGTTGTAGGTTAAAATCAAGAAAATCCGTTATGCTTCTTTCTTGCTATTGGACTTCAGAGATGGTGGAAAATTGAACGTGCGATTTGTGAAAGCAATTTTAGACGACATCACAGGAACTATGTAACTTTAAAGTCTGTTATTTTATGATTGAGATGGTGTCCACTTGGACTTCCAGGAAAAAAATGTTACACTACAGATTTTTTTGTCCTACTTTGGCCTCATACTGTCATAAAAGTACTTTTTTGTAAGCCTTCTGCAGCAGCGATTTTTGAAAGCAGTATCACAAGATGTTTAAGCATGTGCACTTTCAGAACTTTTGCTCTGATAGATCTGCCACAGCAATTACTTCAACACTGATGATTGTGCACCGCGTAGTCAGTGACCGTTTCACCTACCTCCACTACCAGGGCCACATCTACACTACTATTGTATACTGTGAACTGAAACTTTATCAAAGTTTTTTCTACATATATACCAACCTTCATGCAAAATGTTATCAAAATTGGAGATGGTTAATTGGGGACGATTTTCAAAATTGGTCCACTTGATATGGAATGACGCTCTTGCTAATTTGCTATAAAATAGAATTTTTGTTCAATGCTTGTCTGATGGTGGAATCTGTGCAAGAGACCTTCAGATCCCTTGACATAACATGTTACTCTTTTTGATGTCAGGGAATATTAGAATTTTATTTGGATGACCACTCCTGAGCACATAGCAATGGTGTTCACTTTCCGTTTACAAATGGAGAAATGTTGATTACTGAAGGCCAAAGTCCCTAGAAATCAATTGGTAATCATTTACTGAGCATATATAATTCTCTCAAATCTCCATGATCGTGGAATGGCATGTGTTCTGAAGACCAGACTTTGGTGGTTTAAAGTCTAGTCTAGATTTTTTAACTAAAGCAGAGCCACCCAAATGCACACCTTATTGTCTTCCAATGTATTGACACTCCTTATGCTGGGCATACGCTATACAATTATCTGTCAGACATCTGTCCAAACTGGCTGGTTGAATGACAAATCAACCATTTGCTAACAAACACTGGAAAACAGACAAAAATGGTCATTCAGACAAATTGCTTAAATCAAACAAATCTAACCCATATGAACAATAGCTTTTGTCAGCCTTCCAGCATTACTCCAATTATCCCCCCAGCGGAAATGCTTACTGTAGCAGGTCACAGTTTGTCGGAACAAATATATAAGTCAGTGATTTCTGAAACTGCAGAAGAAATGAGTGGGGACATAAGCAGGTTCATAATTTATTTTATTTATATATATATATATATATATATTTTATTTTTTTTTATTATTTTTTTTTTATATACATACACACAGCCATGGCTAAAAGTTGAGAGTGACAAGTATTGGTTTTCACAAAGTTTGCTGCTTCAGTGTGTTTAGACCTTTTTGTCAGATGTTACTATGGTATACTGAAGTGAAATTACAAGCATTTAATAAGTGTCATCTCATAGGTTGCGACAAGAAACCTCTATTTTACAGACATACAGGTTTTCATAAATACCCCCCCACTACTTGTATAAAAAAAATAAAAAAATTTAACGTATGAAAGACAAGAAAATGATGGACATAACTCAACTTAAACTCATGGAGAGTAAACTACCTTTCTACAAAGGTGAAGCATGTACAGTAACTGTGGTGTAGCCTTTAGAACCAGACATTTGGTGTACATCATTACATAATTAAATGTACACATATAGGATATTTTATCCTGAAACCCAGGATCCAGAAGTTTGAAAACTGAAGGTCCTGATTCAGAGGCGCTCGCTATTTGCGAGCATGCACTCTGAATCACAGCAGATTTTTTTTTTTTTTTTAATTAAAAAAAAAAAAAAATCCGCTTGCATAGCTGTGACCACCCACAGCTTGTGCGGGCAACCTGGCGATGGTCGCGATTATCGCAACCATCGGGCTTGAGACGAGACCCCTGTGGTAGGGTCTCATCCACCGCAAGCCCCATTGAACTTCCTGCTCTAATAGAGCAGGAAGTTCACTACTGACATCACGTGTGATGTCAGTAGGGTCGCCCACAAACGCAAGGCGTTCCTTCGAGAACGCCTCCATTTGTTCAGCCACCCCCCCGACCAACCTACAAAACGGGGCGAGCTGTTGATCAACATCGACAGCCGCCCAGTCTTGTAGGGAGCTCTGGAGCGAGTGATTTCTCACTCGCTCCGGGGTTCGCATGCGCACTGCCTGACCAGCTATGCGCTCGCAAGCGGGTCTGAATCAGGCCATATATCCTTTGTGAAACTGAGAAAGACTGCACCATATCTCACACTATAGTAGGGAATAATTGCAGAACAAATGACATCTAAAAATGGTAATCAATTCAAAAAGGGTGTTCAGCCAGCCATTTTATGAAAGAGATAAGTGGATAATCTATGCCGACAGATCAGTTATATCTCTGCTGCAGATAACCAGGAGTTCCCTGAATTGTAAACCATTCCATTTTAAGGGGCTCATACATATGCGGCTGATTGCCGCAATTCAAAGTTCTGCAGACGGCGGGGTCGGGGAATCAGGAATATTCAACATGCTTAACAATATAGATTGCCCGATCCGAAAATGGCTGGAAACGGGAAGTTTTCGATTTTTTTACAAGTTAAATTTCGCCAGACTTCGGCTTGCCCATCAAAGATGGCTGCCGATCCACAGATCAGATTGCTGAAAGACTGATTGAATCAGCAGAACAGGGTATGATAGTTGTAGATGTATGGGTTCCTTTAATCAAATTTCTGATCTGATTCTCCCCTGAGGACTTTGTAAAATATTTGTAGTATGGCAGGTATATGCATATACTATATAACATTGTAAATAGAATGCTGCAAAACCCACATGATTACAATTGTGTGCAGGATTAATGACCATTTGTTTGGGAAGCTCACTGGCAGGAACACTAGCAATATTTACATATATGCTTTGTCGAATACTCATTCAAAGGGCGGAATTCAATTGTTTTTATCCCCTATCGCGCCCCACCGGAGCTATTCTATTCTTGCTCCTGTCGGGCGCGATCAGCTGCCAAGCGCTACATTTCAGCTCGCAGCCCCTGGGGGATGAGAGCTGAAATGTGCTAAAAGTGACATGTTTGGGCGCCCAAACATCACTTTTCGCGATCGCGCCCAGCACTTTGGTCGGGTTTAGCTGCTTTACGCGGCTAAACCTGACCTCTATGGGCGCGATCAGCGCGAAGAACGGCAGCAATTGAATGGTGGCCCGCGATCTCCAGTCACTTTAGACGGGAGATCCAGAAGGCGTAAACAATTGAATTCCGCCCAAAGTTTGCAACTATAAAAAATATAGCAAAAACACAAAAATGTTTTTTGGTAATAAATGTTTGTATATTGTATGAGCAAAGCTTGTGTGTTGCAAAGAGTTCCTGTTTAATCAACAATCCACACTAAATACATTTTTAAATAGAATGGATGTTAAAAGTGTAGTATTACAGATTTCTAACTATACACCTGTAAGTTTAGATACAACATAGATACACAAAACAGTTTTTCACTCTTCACATCACCAGATTAAAAAGCAGACAACACTACCAACACAAATGGAGTTAGTCAGCAGCCCGGCGCGTGGGATGCAGAGTGTCAAAATATCAGCACCGGAATCTGGACAGTGTCGGGATCCCAGCTCCAGTACCGCGACCGCCGGTATCCCAAAGGTATCAGGGGTCAGGAAGAGTGTTGGGCTAGGCACTAATGGGGGAGAGTTAGGTTTAGGCACTAGTGGGGGGGGGGGGGGGCGCAGAGGTTAGGTTCAGGCACCAGAGAGGGAGTTAGGGGTAAGGTTAGCGTTGGGGTACTTACCTGATGGTGTCAGGATTCTGACAGCTGGGATCCCATACTCAACCCAATACAAGGAGTGGTGTTATGGAGAATGTGATTTAAACACATATGTACATGCAACACTTTATGGTAAGTAAAGGTGTGTAATAAAAAGGGAAAACCTACATAATAATAAAATGACAGCTCAGAATAGTAACATTTATTGGCAGATGCAAAGCTTCCTCATTTCAGGAAAAACAAAATAAAAAACACTGAATAGATTTTAAATTTGGCAAACAATAAAATAATGTACTTAATGTTTCTGAAAACAATAAAATATTCAAGAGTATTGTTCATTATATGGTTTTCATACTAGAACGTTTACAATTAACCCATCTATTTAATTATGAACACTACAGGAAAAAGTATATGCTAGACCAGTGGTTCCCAAACTACTGTAGGTGCCACAGTTTGGTGGTCACAGACCAAGTGGCGGAGATTCATATTGACCTAGTGCCCTTAGGTGTCCTGCCCTGCATCGGATCTAGAAGGAACACTAGGTCAAGGTACTTGACTAACTCCCCTAGATTGTAAGCTCCTAGGGGCAGGGTCCCCCTCCCCACTGTCTCACAGCCTCTTCTCTAGCACTTCTATGACAGCCTTCACCTTCCCAGCTGTATTGTGTATGGAGAATTGTGTTGCTAATTGTTACTTGTGCTCTGTTCAAAATTTGGTTACTATATTGTTCTGTTCTGTGTACCCTTTACTGTATGTACAGCGCTGCAGACCACTTGTGGCGCCCTATAAATAAATTAGGATTTTGGTATTTACCAATAAATCCCTTTCTCCGATTCCACAGGGTACACTGGAGCCTCAGTACAATGCGGTATAGGAGTGTGTTAACCGGGAGCTGGCAGCTTTAAATAAAAAACTACTGGTAGATAGCTCCTCCCCCTCTACACCCCCCCCCCCCCCCCCCCAGGTCAGTCTAAAAACAACTGTGCCCGAGTGGAGCTGAAAAGTAAGGAGAAGGAGACAGAAATGCTACATTAATCACATATACATAAGAAACCAAACATATACATGAAAACAAGAACAGTTCAGTCAGACAACATTAAATGCAAACCAGCGTCTGAACCTGTAAAACAGTAACAATGCAGGTAGAACAGCGTAGGGTGGGTGTCCAGTGTCCCCTGTGGAATCGGAGAAAGGGATTTATCGGTAAGTACCAAAATCTTAATTTCTCCTTCATCCACCAGGGGACTCTGGAGCCTCAGTACAATGGGGACGTCCCAGAGCTTACATCCCGGGTGAGAGAGCGCTGAGGGCCCTGCAACACCGCAAGACCGAACTCCGAAGCGGAGGCCGCAAAAGTATCAAATGATAGAATCGTAGGAAGGTATGCGTGCCTGACCAAGTGGCTGCTCTACAAAGCTGGTTTAATGAAACCCCGCTTGCAGCCGCCCATGAAGGACCTACCGAGCGCGTACAATGCGCCGTAATAGGACCCGGTGGTTGTTTGGAAGCCGCCATGTATGCTTGCCTGATAGTGAAGCGAATCCATGTAGAAATGGTCTGTTTGGAGGCCGGCCAACTTGGACGGGCCACATCAAAACTGAATAAACCAAAGCATCTGATTTACGGAGGGAGGCAGTCCTGTCAACGTAAATCCGGAGTGCTCTGACTACATCCAAGGATTTTGAATTGGAAGAGTCATCCTTAAACACCGGAACCACGATAGGCTGGTTTATATGAAAGGCTGTCACCACTTTGGGGAGAAAAGCCCTTTGAGTACGCAGCTCCGCCCTATCTTCATGGAAAATAAGGTAAGGAGGGCGGCAGGATAAAGCACTGAGTTCTGACACACGACTTGCCGAAGCGAGTGCCAACAGCAGAACCACCTTCCAGGTTAAGTACTTTATCTCCGCTCTCTGTAATGGCTCAAAAGTATCAGACTGGAGGAAGGCCAACACCAAATCTAAATCCCATGCCCCCTTTTGTGCCCCCTTGTGGGAGGCACAAAAGGGAGTTGAATCCTCACAACTCCTTGGAGAAAAGTCTGTATATCCGGAAGCAAAGCCAATTTTCTCTGAAATAAAATGGACAACGCGGATACCTGTACCTTTAATGAACCAAGACGAAGGCCTGCTGTGAGACCAGCCAGAAGAAAAAGTAGGAGACGTGATTCCTTAAAGACTGACGGAGGAGAATTACGTCTCTCACACCAAGCAACATATGTCTTCCATATGCGGTAGTAATGTTGAGAAGTGACTTCTTTCCTAGCCCGAATCATTGTGGGAATCACACTAGACGGAATACCCTTTTTCCTGAGGACGGCCCTTTCAGTAGCCAGGCCGTCAAACGAAACCGCCTTAAGTCGTGATAAACAAACGGGCCCTGAAGAAGGAGGTCGTCCTGAAGAGGCAGTGGCCACGGCTCGTCTATTAACAGATTCTGTATCTGGGAGTACCACGCTCGTCTGGGCCAATCTGGTGCTATCAAGAGCACCTTGATCCCTTCTCGCCTGATTCTTTGAAGCAAGCGCGGAATGAGTGGAAACGGAGGGAATAGGTAGATGTAATGAAACTTCCACGGAGCCGTCAGTGCGTCCACTGCAGCTGCCCGTGGGTCCCTTGTTCTGGAGTAGTAAACTGGTAATTGGTGGTTTAACCTTGACGCCATAAGGTCGGCTTGAGGACAGCCCCACCTCAGAGTTAGTTGCTGGAACACCTGAGGATTGAGTGACCATTCCCCTGGATGAACGTCCTGCCGACTGCGGTAGTCGGCCTCGCAGTTTTCTACTCCAGGGATGAAGATCGCAGAAATCGCTACTGTGAATTCCTCTGCCCAAAGCAGAATCCTGGTTACCTCCTTCATGGCGGCTCTGCTTTTTGTGCCACCCTGCCTGTTTATATACGCCACTGCAGTGGTGTTGTCCGACTGGATTCTGATTGCCTGACCCTCCAGCAGCGGATGCGCCAGCTGGAGAGCATAAAATACTACTCTCAACTCTAGGCTATTTATAGGCAATCTGGCTTCCTGCTGCGTCCAGTGCCCCTGAAAATGCTTTCCCAGAGTCACTGCTCCCCAGCCCCTCAGACTTGCGTCCGGGGTGAGGAGGGTCCAATCCCACACCGCAAACCTTTTCCCCGCCAGCAGGTGGGAAGGGTTCAACCACCAAATGATAGATGTTCGAGTCTGAGGTGCCAGGAGAACTCTCTGATGGAGAAAGAGGTGGGATCCTGACCACTGGGAGAGGAGATCCAGTTGAAAAGGACGGGTGTGAAATCTTGCATACTGAATCGCCTCGAAGGCCGTTACCATCTTCCCAAGAAGGCGGATACAGAGATGTACAGACATTCGACGTTGTTGTAAGACCAGGCGCGCCATATGCTGAATGGAGGCAGCTTTGTCTTGAGGCAGGAAAACTCTTTGTTGCACTGTGTCCAGTATCATTCCCAGGAATAGTAAACGCTATGTAGGGATCAGGGAGGACTTTTTGAAATTTAGTATCCAACCGTGTTGCAGGAGGATGCTCCGAGTTAAGCAAATGTCCCTTAACAGCCGAGCTTCCGAAGAGGCTTTTATCAAGAGGTCGTGTAAGTATGGAACAATGACGACCCCGTGACCATGCAGTAGGGCCATCATTGCCGCCATAACTTTTGTGAATGCTCTTGGAGCTGACGAAAGTCCGAAAGGTAGGGCCTGGAATTGAAAATGCGAGTCTAGGACTGCAAAATGAAGGAAGGCCTGATGGGCGGGCCAGATGGGGATGTGGAGATAAGCGTCCTTTATGTCTAAGGACACCAGAAACTCGTTCCTGTCGAGACGGATATGCTATAACGGATTGGAGAGATTCCATCTTGAATTTGAAAACTCGAAGATGAGGGTTTAAATCCTTGAGATTGAGTATGGGTCTCATGGAGCCGTCCGGTTTGGGCACCACAAACAGGCTGGAATAAAACCCTTGACCTCTCTGGTGGGCCGGAACATTCACTATTACCTGAGACAATAGCAGATTTTGCATTGCCTCCTGAATTTCTCCTCATTTTTCTGCAACCAGAGGTAAACCGGTTTTGAAAAAACGAGAAGGAGGTTGGACCCTGAAGTCCAATTTCAGGCCGTGAATAATGATGTCCCTGACCCAGGCGTCCTGACAAGACTGGATCCAAATCTCCTTGAAACGTAAAATGTGCGCCCCAACCCTTGGATCCCCCAAATGAGAAGGAAGGACGTCATGCGGCAGGCTTGGCAGCTGCCTTGTCCTGCTGAGTGTTGGAGGCGGATGATGCCGAAGCTCTACCTCGGCTTCTGGAACCTCTGGAGAAGGCCGGACCTCCTCTTGAACACCCTCTAAATCTTCCAGAGGCACGAAAGGATCGAAAGGAGGGACCTGCTAAAGGTCTTCTAGTAGTAGGAGCTGCAGATGATAGGTAAGTGGATTTCCCACCTGTAGCTTGTGAGGTCCACTTATCTAACTCCGATCTGAAAAGTACCTTCAAAGTAAAAGGAAGGGCCTCTACCGTTCTCTTGGACTCTGCATCTGCTTGCCATTGACGCAGCCACAGAGCCCTTCTAGCACATATAGCTAATGCAGAAGATCTGGCGGATAGATTACAAATGTCCTTAGACGCTTCTCCGAGGAATGCAGCAGACTCTGCAATCTGTTCGGCTAACTGAATTAAGTCGTCAGTTTGCGTACCTGTCTTAATCCCCTCTGCCAGCTGCAGCGCCCAGGCTTCAATGGCCTTATTTACCCAACAACTAACTAGTGCTGGACGCATCAAAACCCCTGCAACTGTATATAAGGATTTTAATGTGTGTTCCATCTTCCTGTCCGAGGTTTCCTTTAGGGAAACCGCGCCAGCCATCGGAAGCACCGTTTTGTTGGAAATACGGGCTACTGACGGGTCCACTGCTGGAGGAGTTTCACATAATCTCCTACTGTCAGGTGGAAAGGGGTAATAAGACAGATATTTCTTACAGATTTGAAATTTTTTGTCTGGGTGTTTCCATGCAGAAGAAAGAATCTCATCCAGCTCTTCCGATGCTGGAAAAGTAACAGACTGTTTAAATCTTTTACCGAAAATAGACGGTTTTTCAGTAACCTCTAAATCCTCTACATGAAACACCTGGCGTACTGCTGTAATTAAATCATTCACGCCCTGAGATGCAGGTTCGGGGTCCTCAAGAATGTAAGTTTCCTCTTCCTGAACCTCGCCCTCTTCAGGGTCCTGCAACTCATCCTCTGATTCCTCCCAGCGTAAGGGGTTATGAATCAATCTCTTACTAAGGACCTGAGCAGGAGAAGATGCAGGTGGGGCCTGGGACATTGCTTTTGTAAGTCCCTCAACAGATCTGTCCAGAGAGCAATCCCAATCTGGTTCAGCTGCTGTTTGTCTCAGCCTCTCCCTGTCCTTGCGAGCTGCTTCCAGCTCTGATGACAGATTTGATATAACTGAAGTCAATTGATCAGACCACATAGGCTGAACTACAAGATCAGTATTTTGAGGCATAGACACACATTTATCACACCGTAAGGAAGTATTAGACTGTCCCTGTGTGAATTTCTCACCACAAGTCTTGCAAGAAAAAGACTTTTGGGCAGCTTTAGACCCCTTGGTAGACATGTCTATAGCACAGACACCACACCCACACACAGAGAAAAAGGATAGAAAGACTGCAATAACAGATTATACAATCACTCTACACAGAGACCCTGCTGAAAGGGGCACAGAGGGAGATAAACTATGATCTTTGCAGCGCTAACAGAATAGTGCTGATAAGAATAAAAAGCAAGTGCTGATACACAGAGTACTAGCCTGATTCCTGACACCGCTCTCTCTCCACCCTGTAGTGCGCGTAAAATGGCCACCAGCGTCCTTCTGGAAGCGCTGAGGCTGCTGGGAGGCAGGAGCAGAAGGAAGACTTAGGCTCCGCCCCCCCACTATGGCGCTCTCAGCGCTAGCGGAGCGCACTGTGGATGCCCGCCTAAACACTTATCCTGGCTGCTCTGCTAACCAGAAAGCCAGGGAACACTAACCTTAGCCCTGCCTGTGCTGCCAGCGGCGGGCATGTGCTACGGGGTCCAGCGACGTGCACTGCATGCAGCGCGTCTTTGGGCACCCCAGAGACTAAGGTCTCTGTAGCAGGAAACCTCAGCGCAAACAGCATGCAGCAGCAGTGAGGTCTCCCCGGCAGCTCCCTCGGCGCAGACAGGCAGGGGCAGTAGGCTGCCTGTCCTCTTGCTGATAGAGATCAACTTTTCAGAGCCCTAAGGAGGCTTACGTCCAGCTCCCAGGGAACATTTTTTAGACTGACCTGGGGGGGTATAGAGGGGGAGTAGCTACCCACCAGTAGTTTTTTTTATTTAAAGGTGCCAGCTCCCGGTTAACACACTCCTATACCCCATTGTACTGAGGCTCCAGTGTACCCTGGTGTATGAAGAAGAAAATGTAATAATAATATCATCAACAACTCAGATCTAGAATAGGCAACCCTAGATGTATATACGTCCCGAAAGTGGTCATACAATACAGCAGCAATGGATGAAGTATCAGTATATACAGTCCCATCAGCAGCAATCAATCTTTGCATGGTGTTAGGAGCAACATCAGCTCTGGTCTGTTAGACCATGAATCTCCCAGCTTGAATATAGTGATCATGAGCTAAAGAAAGTAGACAGCGTTTAGATTTATCAAGCAAAAATTTAAATTTCTTAAGAATCACCAGCCATTCAACCCTATCCACTGGAAACCTAAATGTCCTCAAGAACATGACATTGTCAGTCTTATTCTCCCTCTTTCCTCCTATGAAACAACTTTAGTTTTGCTACCCTAGAAATCAGAGTGCCACAGAGAAAGGCTTTAACAGTATCCCAAACTAAAAAGGCAGTAAGGAACCCACAGGATTGTCAATAAAGAAACCCTCCCAAGCTACAAGGAGTTCAGACGCAACCTCCATCTGAGTCAGCTAAAAGGGATTAACTCTCCAAAAAGAGAGGCACCTTTAAGGAAATTTACATTAGTTTCCACACTTGAGGGGAATGGTCCAAGACTCCTCTGCACAAATACTCTACATCAGGCCTGACCATTCTGTGGCTCTTCAGCTGTTGCGCAACTACAAGTCCCAGCATACTATGCCAGTTTTAGCATTCCCTAATGGCAAAACTGTGGCAGGGTGTGCTGGGAATGGTACAGAAGTTTCACAACAGCTGGGGAGCCACAGATTGTCCAGACCTACATTGTCAGTGGTAGGGAGTAGGAATGGGGACACCAAGGTCATATCTATCCTAGGGAAAGTGTGATGAGACCAAGAAAAATACAAACAAACATTGAGTATCGGGGTACCTTTTGTCACCAGGCATCAACCATATACATTTCAGTGATCAGGCAAGAAAAGGCAAGTGGCCGCTAGAAGTTGGTCACAAAACCTCACGCCATCTAAGTTCTCATCCAGTACATCAAATCGCCATTACATATAACAGGCGTTTTAGGAAAATCCATAAGAAATGCACAGCACTATGAAAGAACATCGGAGTTAAATGGAGGAGGGACATACACAGCCAATAAAATGGGAGGGCCTGAATAGCCCCATGAAGAAACACAAATCTACCAAAAGGATCCACCTGTACTTTATGCAGCTCAAAACACACCGGACATCCCTATGGAATGATTGTGAAAAGTAGAATGAAAGGTCAACCGACCCAAAGCTTCTTAAGGTAAAGGACCAGTCTTCCCATTAGATGCATTTCGAATAAACAGTCTATGTTAGGAGATTGCGCCTTAAATCGGTCACATTACCAAGGAGCGTTTGACACCATCATACCCAATGCACATTCCAATAAAAAAAAAAAACTCAGAGCATAAGAAAAACAGAATATGCATGCAAGAGGAACAGAAGAAAACCGCCAGTGTCTCCCATCAAAGAGCAGAAAGGAATGCCCACAGATGCTTTGCCACACCCCATACTGAAAAGAGTAATAAAAGTGCAACCAAGAGTAAAACAAAGACAAAGAAACAGTATGCCAAAAACTTAAACATTTGAAGGGCAATTATAAAAAGAACAAAGCAGTAATCATTAATGGATATAGGAAAACATTAACAAAAAAAACTCAACACCCCTCTCTCCCTAACCCCAAATTGGTACGCCTAATCCCCATAAACAAACCCTTTAAACCAGCCTAACCACAAAGGAAGGTATGAACTAAATAAGGGGAAGCTATTCTCATGAAGCCTAGGATCATGGTGCTGCCAGTTCTGGAGTAACACTCCTGCTCGAGGCCCTAAGAAAAGTAGACCAGAAACCACCTATCAAACTAATTTGGTATGTTTAACATGAAACATACTCAGAAGAGAAGTAATAATAAACATAAATCAGAAACCCAACAGAAATATCCTAATTATACATATGACAGGAGCGATGACACAGAATAAAGTGCAGTCATAGAAATTATAACCATATTAAAATGTGAAAAGACAAAAATATATGATTTATGCTTCGAAGACCAATATAGATCTGGAGGTCTAGGATGACCAGGAGCCTGAAGATCTATGGGTACGTCCACCTGAAACAACTTAAAGCGAGCGCGAAACTGCATTGAATAGAGAAGTTGTAAGTCCTGGAGTCTGCTTAACTTAAAGAAATTGGGACCTGGACATCAGAGGAAAAGTCTTGGAAAATCTCCACTCGCTGACCATTATTTTCAGGTGGACCCTTGGTCCTGGAAAGCTGAAGCACTGTATCACGATCCCTATAATGAAGAATTTTTGCAATAAATGTCCGTGGAAGGGGCACCAGGAGGAAGCTACTGTACCACGTTGTTTTACAGCGAGCCAGTTCTACAGCAAATTGAGGTGTAAAAGGAATCACGGGCACAGATATGTTAACCAGGTTTTTAGAAACTGCTAAGGGTGAGCACCCTCTGTCTTCTCAGGGAGTCCAACCAGATGAATATTACGACGAAAATGGGCCTCCAAATCAGAGTTTTTGCTGACCCTTCTCTAAAGCAGTCGGACATCCATGCAATGGCATCCTCCAGAGAGGAAATTAGATTCCAGTCTCGCCAATAGTATCCCACATTTTTAGCATGTCTTGACCGAGAAGGGACAAATCAATATTCATATTGCCTAGCGGAGACAGACAGCGCTAGATCTAGTTATATAGGGATTTTATGTATGTTATAACGTTTGCTTTAAGTGAGGGTGGATTTTTTTTTCCCATTTCTTAGGGTATAAATATATAAATACCTGGAGGGATAGGTACTATATGCCTTGATAAAGATCAGAGAACTGATTGAAACGCGTTGGTAAGGAAGGGGGATTGGTGGACTGACCAGACCAGGAGAAGGTGATTTTTCCATCTGGGACCAGGATTGGAAATCAGCCATTCGGTTTCTACATGCACTTGTTTATCCTTATTCTGGTAGTAAGCCACCCTCATCATTTACTTGTCTGGATATATCAGCTGTAAAACATCTGATTCTTTCATTATATGGATGGTGCTATTTGGATTTTTTTATCTTCATTAAATGTGTTTATTTTTTATCTATTGTGATTACTATTGATTATCACGAAGGAGATTGTGTCACTATTTACTGCAATACACTTTTTTCAGTAAATGTATCAGTTGCCATTACATTGTACTAATGCAACATTTGTTTCATAAATTTGTGATGAATGTGAACTGGTTACACTAGATCTTGTAAATTTAGATCTTCACATGTTTTATGGTCTGAGAATACATCTTCATTATTATAAACCATCACATTGTGGAGAATTCCGGTCCAAAAGAGACCAAGTTTTCTTCTGTAACAAGATAAGTGTTATTTTTTTAAGTGTTATTTAGGGCTCAAGGGGATACCATATAATTAAAGTGTGTGTATAGGGCTATGCTTTTTTATGATAGGTAAATGCAGCGCTGGTGGCTGCCAATCACAAACTATAAATAATTTGATTTGGTACTTAACCAAACTTGTGGCACCACTGCAAGTGCCCCAGGGCACCCCAGCACTAAATTATAAAAACTGCCTGTCCTATTACAGGATAGGGGCAATGTCAAGGATCTTCATTGCTGAGAATAGCTAGGAAAGAAAATGCGAATAGATGGGAGAATGACAAATCTGACAATATTAATAATGGCAGTGTGTTGTGTAACTGGGAAGAGTCAATTCAGTGCGCGGTTTGGTAGAACATTGCTGGTACAAAATTGTTGTGGCGCAAGCAAAACAAAGCTAATAATATTTTCTGTAAAGTAATACCCATAATTGTGCACAGCAACACATCGCTCCTAAAGGTGTGTACACACTGGGCGATAAAGTGGACGACTGAACGATATCGATATCGTTCAGTCGTCCACTTTATCGTCCATTTTTAAGCCCAAAAAGATGAACGATGACGACGACGCGTGTTCCCGCGGGTCGTTCGGCATCATCGTTCATCGGGCTGACATGCAGGCCAACCTGACGACCTCGTCAGGTTGCTGCATGTCAGGGAATGGGGGAGAGAGCCCGGCGCTGAACGATATCGTTAATGATATCGTTCAGCGGCTGTGCTCAATGTCATGAACGACATTGAGCACAGCCTGCAGGGGACAACACTAGACGATATCGCTCAGGGAGCATATCGTCTAGTGTGTATGCACCTTTAGTGTCCTCACGCTTAATTCATTCTACCCCACAATGTGCAGTTTCACTACACTACACCTCAGCAATATGACATGTTTGGTTGCATGGAGCTACATAATATGGGAGAGAATAATCTGCAAAAGGGAATCTTTGAGTTTCAATTGGTGGGGACAAGTGCTCTGTATATCTATGTATTACTTAAAATTATATATTACAGTATAAGAATGAAAATTAAATCAATAATTAACTATCCACCTATAGAGATTTTAAGACTAAGTGATGGCTGTTTACTGGCTTATACCCAACTAAACTTTACCAAATTATTTTATGTTATGTTCAGTAAGCAATATAATGCCACATTCCTTCAAAAGAGAAATATCACTTAAAAATGTTAAGAGCAATAATTTTACTCCTCTGGGGGGAAAAAAAATAAAAAATAAGTGCAACCACTAACCATCAAACGATCTCCGAACAAGAACATTTTTATTGTAGTCATTCCTTAACATTTATTAGACAAAAAAAAAACAAAAGAACCAGGATTAGAGTGCCAAAAATGTTCAAGCTAGGCCATAAGGAAGCATTCTTTGCACTGTCCGCAAAGTTGCTTGTTTCATTTGCCCTGTTCTGCGAGTGATATTTTATCTGCCAAAATGACTTAGAACAGGGTTTCCTTACTATTTTAGAAACAAATCCATCTGGTAAATTATGAATGGGAGTACAGTGGGAGAAGATAAACCAGATGCAACACAAAAGGCACAACTAGATTTGTAGGAAAATGATCAGATATCGGTATTTCATATATCAGATTTAAACTCCAGCTTTGACACTGCTGCAAGCACTCATTGTTTTCATAAAAGTTTATATAACGATATCAAATAAAAACAGCAGAAAAAGCAACACGTACGATTTTCCTCCATTTTAGACTGACCCAGGAGGTTTGTTGCTGCCGTATACTGTTTGAAATGCCACGAGCAAAATAAGTGAGCCAATCTCTTTTCGAAGCGAGCATAGTAAAACATTATAATTAACATGACATCCCCCTGGTTCACAAACTACACTGAAATAAGTTAGAGATTTTCTGTTAAATTCTATTCTTGGAATATTAGCAATTCCCAATGCAATTCTAGTCGTGACGGCAGAAGCAGTAAATTCCACTGAAGTGCAAAAAAAAAAAACCAGTACGCTGCAATAACAAACCGTAACACTATTTAGGATCTTGATTATCGAAAAGCTCAAAAGTCAATGAAGACCAGGGGCTTTATTTACTGAACATCGGTTTCTAAAACCTGGCGCTTCTGAACGGGTTTATGCACACAATTTAAGAGGGCTATGCTTTTGTTACCTGTGTTTTGCTAGTAAAAACACTGCCATTTTAAATTGTGGGCATAAACATGATCGGATGTTCTGTGTTTGAGACCCTAAAGGTGCATACATACGTAACAATTTTTTGAACGATTTGTCGATGACGTTTTCGTTAAAAAAAATTGTTTATGAGTTATAACGATGAACGATAATCACAAATGCGCACTCCCGTTTGTAGTTATCGTTCATCGTTCATTTCAGACTGTCCAGCATGACGATTTTCATTAAGGGAAGGAACATTATTCGTTCAAAATAAAAAAAAAAATCGCTCATTACACTTCAAAAAAAAAGTTCATTTTTTTCAAGGGAAAATCTGACAGAAAATTGTTGGTTACAAAATCATTACGTGTGTATGCACTTTAACACTTCGTAAATAAACCACCAAATATCAGCTGCTCTAAAACTGTGGATAAATGAGTTCTGATGCAGGCAGCAGAGAACACAATGTATAAACGCAGTGGTGTAGGTAAAAAGTAACCAGTGTTTAAACCGTTGCAAAACAGACTGCATTTTAACTGTGCTTCACATATCAAAAACAGTTAACCATGATACCAGTCAATCATTATTAGTTTTTAATAGGCATCTTGTAAAAACTGCAATGAAAGAAATATATATATATATATATATATATATATATATATATATATATATATATATATATATATATATATATATATACACACACATATACACATATATATATATATATATATATATATATACATATACATATACACACACATAAATATATACACACACACATATACATACACATACACATATATACACACACACACAACAATCACGATCCACGTTAAATAGGGCTGCCTGAGAATCAGAGTGACCTTCACGGGTCACAGTCGTGAAATACAGAATAGAAAAGTGTTCTCAAGCGCACCTAATGGGAAATTATGAATAGTTTTCAGAACAGAAAATATTTCTCAGTCTGTTTATAGTGCTCTTAAGTCAATGGACCTCATTCAGAGTCGGTCAAAGCGGCCGCACGGGAAAAGGGGCCGGATATGCAAATGATTCCCTCGCAAGTTGCGTCCCCAAGTTCGGATCGGTAGCTGACCGACCAAGGGGAGGAAGCGGTCGGAAGACAAAAAAATACGCCCCCTTCTCGTACGCATTGCACGTCATCTCCGGGCATATAAGGATTAAACGAGACCATCGGGAACCATTGGAACTGGTCGTAGAGCTTAAGGTTGACCATACCCTCTCTTAAGCTCTACGATCATGTCAATGTAAAAACCTCCCATGTCACAAGTGCCATGACGCTACTTTGTTAATTATGCACTCCCATAATCTGTATGCACTCCCATAAAACGCTGTTCGCATGAGGCACGCCTGCGTTCGGATCTCCACTCCCCCGTTTTCAAGCACCTTCCCCTGTTACCACCCACAAAACGCCTCCATCTGTCACTCAAACTACTGACCTGGCTGTGTTCCAGGAGAGAGAAATTTCTGATCGTAGCGGCTAGTTTGCGCACGCGCATTGCGAACTTTACGCTTGCACAGTATAGCGAACATCGGTGGCGTACGACCTTGCGGCCGCTTCGACCGACTCTGAATGAGGTCCAATGTGTGGTATTATTACAACACTAAAATCGATCAGTCAAAAATTCCTGTATCAATATTCACTGTCTTTAAACAAAAGTAATCTCCAGTAGTTCACCATAACTCCAATAATATGAAGTCGTCACTCCAAGCTTTGGTTAAAATCCTTCATCCACGGCTAACCTCCTCTGTGCCTCCTCTGTGTAGACTTTATCAAACATGCATACATGCCGCAATAGTGTAAAATCTTCAGTTTTATTAAACTTTACAATACATAAATGGATGCGTACCATACAAGACCTTTAAAGCAACCTAGTTTTATGGTGATTGCATTTGAAAGTACCCAAACCGGGAAGGTAACGCTCTATAGGTGGAGCAGAGTAATACCCCTATATGCGCAACAGTGTGCCTTGCTTTAAAAGGTCTTGTATGGTACGCATCCATTTATGTATTTTAAAGTTTAATAAAACTGTGAAGATTTTACAGTATTGCAGCAACCCTCTTGTTTTGCATGTATGCATATTTCTTTTATTTATTTAGTAACAGTTTCTTATATAGCGCAGCATATTCCGTTGCGCTTTACAATTGGAAACATTTATAGAACAAAACAGGGTAATAACAGACAGACATAGATATTTGAGAAAGTCTACACAGAGGAGGCACAAAGGAGGTTGGCCGTGGATGAAGGATTTTAACCAAAGATTGCAGTGACTACTTGATATTATTGGAGTTACGGTGGACTACTGGAGATTACTTTTTATTAAAGACACACTGATATTGATACAGGAATTTTTGACTGATCGATTTAGTGGTGTAATAACACCACACATTGACTAAAGAGCACTATAAAACAGACTGAGAAATATTTTCTGTTCTGAAAAACTATTCATAATTTCCCATTAGGTGCGCTTGAGAACACTATTTTCTTATCTTGTAAAAACTGATTGAGCAATACAAAACATGGCATACACAGTCAGTCAGGTTTTATGACCGGTGAGTCATTCTGGACTACATGTTTCAGCACTACATGCTATATAAGAAAGTAGACCAATGCAGTAAATGAAGCACAATTGAGGTGTAGTTGTACTACAAGCACTTTCAGATATACATAAGACTGTATTTTGTCAATCATTCTGTACAATGTGGTCTGTGGGCCCTAACTTACTGTGCCAGAATAAGTTAGGCTTTTCAGCAATTGTAGAATAATTTGGCACATTTAAAATATAATAGGCGGCTGCGTTCTTTCCACTTATACCATCCATTGCCCCACTCCACATTTTCTTATTAATGCAACGTGATATAGTGCAAGGAATGGAATAGGTTGAAGGAAATTGCAGTAATAAGTCACAGATAATGCTCTGACTCAATAGATATAAACCAGAATATAATTTTATAAAAAGGGTTGCATAAATATATAAACCATACAAAACTAGGTAGCCAAAAAGTGCAGCCTTCCTTTTTGTGCATGGTAAGAACAGCTTCTAAATAAGAAGTTGCTAAGCAAGATATCAGTTACCAACATACAGGGCACAACAAGCATATTCACATTCCAAAATGGTACTGGAAACCTTAAACAACTATTATAACTCCATTAAAATTATTAAATATAAAAGGTGGGTCTAGTTCCTTGTATATATAAGAGGAGGCCGAAATGTCAGACAAGAGAGTTGAAAGTATATGTTGCAGAAGCAGAGAGCGAACTGTATACCAAGACTCAAAACCCAAGAATGTCTGGAACAACTGGCAACTGCCTTTTCCTCAGTTGTCTCAGACACCTTACTGGCAGATATTAATGCATGGGCGATCCTGACTGAGCAATTCAATTGTTTGGGAAGTCAAACCAGGATCTTAGACGGGTGCAAATTCCAAAAGTGCCTTATGGAGGGCTTCTGAAGCCTCCATAATGCACTTTTTAGTTTTACTTTTATGTTGCAATTCATAGTAAACATTTAGCAACAATATTACTTATATGTGGGATAGCTTATTCTCTATATATTACACTGTGATAATTTTAATATGTGGCTAATTGTTACAATAAACATGTACTGAATATACAACCACGCAGTGTTGGGCAATAATCATAGGTTTGCACAGCCCTTTTTGTAACCAACAATTGAATCTCCTCCATAATGTCAAATAGGAAACCTACTACAAGGCAAATTAAAAGCATACAAATACTGAACAATGCACCATTTGAACAATGACTTATTTTCATTATTTTACACCAATTTAACGTAGGTTAGAAATGCATTCAATATACAAAACTTTATCTCAAATGTACAATATGTAGTCAAAAGTGATTGGACACAGTCAGCAAATAGATCGAGATTTTACTGACATCAGTAATCATGTGCAGTGATTACACCCCTTCTTGGCAAACTGTCCACAAGTTCCTGGACAACAGCAGGCGGGATGTTTGCCATTCCACATAAGTACAGTAACCAACTGACAGTAAAGGTCAAGTCTGCGTAGAACACACCCGACGCTCCAATTCATCCCAGAGCTTCTTAATATGGTTAAGATCTGTACTCTGAGCTGGCTAGTCCATCTGGGTTACCAAACCCTCTGTATACCAGTCCAGCGTCTCCCTGGAAACATGACAGGTGGCATTGTCGTCCTCATGAAACATGTGTTTCCGTAGAACTGTAAATGCATGGGCCACCCTACAAAGTGTTCTTGTATAAACCGCCACATTAGTGGCCATTTGTAACTCGTGTGCAATGGTAAGCATAGTAAGCATTTCGCTTGCGCGGGTGGGTCCAATCACTTGTTTCATAGTGTATATGTAGCCCAAACCACTTTAAATATTTAAACATTTGAGAGAGATGGGGGCACACTTGTTTGAAAGGAGAGACCCTCTTTCAAACTATGGGAATTCAATCATTTTTGGGTAGCCATAAGTAATGGGCGCCCAACGGAGCTACTCAATTGCTGCCCTGGGCGCCAAGATTTCTGCTTGCACCGGCCTGAAATGGCAAGAAGAAATCCGTGGAAGGTTTGGGCATGCTAAACAGTACTTTAGATTGCTTCACCCACTTTACGCGCCTAAATCATTTTTGGCACGGGGGGGGGGGGTTTGGGGTCTCCTTTCAACCTGGCATTCATGAAATCCGGGGCACCCATTGTAGAAAGCGGGGAGATGACATGTTAGTTTTGGCGTCAGCAAATGTGTTTGAAACATTGCAGGTGGCTGCACCAGGTGTAGTTTTAAAAATTTTTATAAGTGCCCAAAAAGGACAAAAATATACTTGCACCTATTTAAATGAACCCCCCAATTTAACTGCAGCATTTATTTTGGGGAAAAAAAAAAAAACTTGCTTTATACCATTTTTCCACTGTTAAGATAGGTACACACTAGACGGAAAACGATGCAATGTTGAACTCCCGGGCAAACGATCTAGTGCTGAAAATGAAGTTGGATCATTTCTATACAGTAAGGCTTTCAATAGAGTGCTCTCAAATCACTGCTGCTGCCCCTGACGCCTGGACCCTTCAGCAAGGTGTTTAAATAAACAATATACACACTATCAGTCCTGCAGCGCTGTGATCCTAATGTCCAAAGTTTCTTCAACGACATACATACAAAAAATGCAATCTTCTTAAAAACGATGCTTGTATCGCAAATTAGGCTTACCGGACATGTGGGGACCCAACAGATATGACACCACGGATGTCGCCAAAACGGTGTGAGTGCTGCTCCAGTAGAAACCCTATAACGCCCGATAATCCCCGGGATGGTAAATTCACCTGGATGATAGATGTCTTATTAGTCGCGGCTCTCGCCCGGGACTTTCCAGTCACTGCTGACGCTCACAATGACACAGTTGCGGCTCTCACCCGCGGCTTGTGTCCGTAAGGCTTCTACTCCATGTGTAACAGTTGGTCAAAAGGCCCTTCTCGCTGCGGCTCTCTCTACCAGCTTCCACCCACAGGTTCTCCCTTTCCTGCCACTTCTCTCCCTTCAAGTGATACTTATGCGGCAATATTTAAAAAGATGTGTGTAGCCACCGTTCAAGTCTGCTGCATGCTGACGTGTTTCTACCCTCCACGGGTCTTTGTCAAGGCACGAATGACTTGAAACCGCTTCCTCCTTTTAATGTTCCCCGCAAATCCAGTATGCCTGTTCCCGTTAACATTTCAACATGCATATTACAGGGCAAACCCCATAGAAACCACCTCATATTATATGAACCACTACAAAAAGGGCATCCTATATATTACACAATGCATATTAACAGGGCAAACCCGAAATTAAAAATACCCGATATATCCTAAAATCATAGCAGAACAAAAACATCTTATTAATTGCACAATGCATATTACAGGGTAACCTCGATAAAACACCTAATTTATACTCAAAATCCAGCAGACCACATATACCACTAGTTAAATCTGCAAACTTAAGTACAGTTAGCGCTGTTTAGGTTATTTATTGTAGGATAATCTTCAATCAAATATGTGATTATTTCCATGTCCATAGGTAATCACTCATACTATATAATGGGCATTCTACAATCAATACACAGAAAAAAACTGCACATCTTAACTAAACTCACCTAACACACCTCACATGATATATGTAAAAGAAAATATAGGCATATCAATAGGTTGAAATTGAAAATCGAGTTTTTCTCCGTGGGTGACTAGGTCTCGAACCCAAGCGTCCGTACAAGAGTCTATCCACACTTCGTTGTAGTCACGAAGACAGGCTCTCACCCTGGGATCCCCCAGATGAGAGAGAAGTCCGTCATGCACTAGGTTTTTTAGTGGACTTAACCTCCAGAAGCGCTGACGTTGATGCGGCTTTTCCATGTCCTCTAACCACAGGAAGTTGTAAGTCCTGCTCTGAAGCGACCACGGGAACGTCCAAGGGCACTAAAGGACCGCAAGATATCAGGCGGAGCAGCAGATGGAAGTAAACTTAACTCCAGTAGCCTGAGAAATACATTTATCTAGTTCTGCCCCAAATAAGACACTTCCCATGAAGGGAAGAGCTTCAACAGCGTTTTTCGTGTCTGCATCCGCTTAAATAGCTTTGTTAATCCAGCAGCTTACATCGCAGGACAAAGAGTCACACCTGTAGCTGTAAAAATTGACTATTCTCAAATCTCCTGTCCGATGTCTCCTTCAAAGACATGGCTCCAGGAACCGGTAGCATAGTCTTCTTAGACAGACAAGAGACTGAAGGATCTACCGTAGGAGGACTCTCAAGATTTTCTGCTAAATGCAGGAAAAGGATAGGAAGATAAGCTCTGGGACATCTGAAATTTCTTTATCCGGATGTTCTCAAGCTGAAAATCAGAAGAGAATCCAGTTACTCTGAAATCAGTAAAGTAGCCTGCCCCAGTATCTTTAAAAAGAAAGACGGCCGTCCTGTCCTTTATCTGCAATACCTGGCGGATTGCAGAAAATAACGCCTCTATCCCTTCAGACATAGGTTCGGGTTCCTCTTGGAGCTCTGGAGGCAAATTTTGTGTATATTCGCCCTCTTCTAGAGCGGGCAACTCTTCCTCCTCCAAGTCATCCGACTGTAACGGTCTGTTTTGAGACTTGGAGTCCCGATGCCGTGGCATGGGAAAAAGTCATATTTATTAGTCGATTAACTCAGGACCGCGCCCATGCCGGTTCCTCTAGAGTAGCCAACCTGGAAGCTTCCCTCTTGCGAGAAGCCTACAGCTCAACAGACAGATGCGACATAAACTGCGCCGTCCAAGACGGCAGTTCTGGCATCCGTGGTGACACTTGAGCCTGTTACTCAGTATCACAATTGACACACAATAGGGCGTTAGAAGACTGCCCGTGCGTAAACTGATCTGCACAATTTGTGCAGGTGACTTCTGAGATGCTTTTGAGCCTCTTCCAGCAATCTACATACAAACCCCAAACAGACAACAGTAAGTGTAGTGGAAAGAGTTAATAGGTAAAGACTGAGGTAGGTAGAGAGGCAGGAGAAAAGGTTAGATAAGGTCACACTTGCCCAAACAACGTTCCTAGCAGTGCTAAAAAAACACCAGGCATAACAACGGGTAACTTACTGAAAGTAGTTACTATATGGCCTTAAATGCTGTTCTGACAAGCATAAACCTCACTGTACACTTACAGATTCCGGGTAGGCTCAGTCTTAATGCAGCAGCTTTCGTTATCAGCAGGCAGTGTCCCCTCCATGTAATGGCCACCAGCACACTTCAGAGAAGCACTGGGAGGAAGATGCAGGACTCCAGAGTTAGGCTCCGCCCCCCTGCTATTGCGCTTACAAGCACACTTTGCCAAGGTCTAGCTGTTTTATAGCAGAGCATAAGCTAGAACCTCATCATTAATGAGTACTCACTGTGTGAGGGAGACCCCACACAGCGCTACTGCCACTGAGATGCTCCACTCAGAGCAGTCAGTGATAAACACTGATTCTGCAGCATATGGTTGCTGCTATAAAAAAAAAGCCCATTTGTCTTAAACCTGGCTACCCCGCTAAACGGGGAGCCAAGGCATACTCCCTAAACTGCCCCTGCTGCAGGAGGCGGCTTGACTAGGGGGAGCCGCAATGCGCGCTGCATGCAGTGGCAAGCCGAACCCCCAGAGACTGCGGTCTCTATAGTTGAGGACCCCAGACGAACTGCATGTAGTTGCGAGTGGGTACTGCATGCAGCTCCAACAATGTAGACAGGCAGTGGCAGTTGCTGCCTGTCCTCCTCAATGCTTGAGTCTTCAAGCGCTATTAAAATAAACTTGAATACTAAACCCGTGGGAAAAGTATATAACACAACCAGCTCCCCTTGGGCACGATATAAGACTGGGGCTTGTAGGGGGATGGAGGGGGAGGAGCTAGTCACACTTAACTTAAAAGTGCAAGCTCCCACTTTGCACACGTCTATACCCCACTGTCTGAAGCCTCCAGTGTCTTCTAGAGGATGAAGGAGAAATATACATTAATAATACAATATCACATGAACCACTTTGTTTCAAAATCCCCATTTAAACCCCTTGGTTGTAGGGTTTGGAGTTCATGAATCCACTTCATCTCAGCCCTTTGACCAACTGGTACACACGGAGTAGGAGCCTTACGGACAAGCCTCGGGCATTTCATTGTGAGCGGCAGCAGTGACGGGAAAGTCCCGGGTGAGAGCCGCGACTAACAAGACATCCATCATCCAGGTGAAATTACCATCCCGGGGATTACGGGGAGTTATAGGGTTTCTACTGGAGCAGCACTCACACCGTTTTGGCAACATCCGTGGTGTCATATTTGTTGGGTCCCCACATGTCCGGTAAGCCTTTTTCCTACACAAACTTTAATTTGTGCTACAAACTATTAAAGACTATATTTGAAAACTGCAATTATTTCCTTATTGACTATACATTTAATTAATATTTTGACATTTTGGTGTCACTATCCCCCTTTATTTTTTGTTGGATAGTTTTTATACACACACACACAGTGTTTTCTGCGGGCACATCGCCCAGCAGAAAAAGCCTGCCACACGGCACTTTTCCCGGCCGACCCCCGCTATGGAATGCTGGCCTCTAAAGTGACTGGAGGCTAAAGAAGCCTCCGATCGCTTCAGAGGCCAGCGTTCCCAGTGATGCACTGCGCGGGAGAAGTCATGACGTCACCCGCGACGTGAAGAGCCTGCCCCGCGCGCCTGCTGGAGCTAGTTAAATCCAGTCAGCATGAGCGGCCAGCAAGAAAAGGTAAGTGCTGGGCTGGGGCCAGGACCAGTCTGGGGCACTATTTAAGTCTGGGGGCACTGCATAAGGGGCACTATTAAACCTGGGGGGGGAAAGCATAAGGGGCCAGCCTGGGGGCACTGAATAAGGGACACTAAGCCTGGGGGCACTGCATAATGGGCCAGTATGGGGGCACTACATAGGGGTACTACTTCAGCCAGGGAGCAATGCATAAAGGGGAAACCTACAGGGGGCACTGTATAATGGGCACTTTTGACTGAGAGCCAGTGGGGGAGCAGCCTGAGACCTGTCGGGCTGGATTGGTAAGGGAGATGGCCCTTTTCCCAGTGCGCACATAATTGCGAAGGCCCCCACCCAGCTACTTTTGGATGCCACCCGGCTGGAAAAAATTTCTGCGGAGAACACTGATAAGCGATCCTCATGAAATATCAAATAGGGGGGGGGCGACAGGAAAGAGCCCCCAGATCTGACACTCTTCTGGCAGAAGCAATAGTCAAAAGAAAAACAACCTTAGCTGCAAGCCATTTGAGGTCCACTGAGCCCAGTGGTTCAAATGGGCGACCTTGAAGGGCCTTCAGAACCACAGCCAAATCCCAAAGGAGCCAACGGAGGGACAAAGGGAGGCTGTATGCGAAGGCCCCCTTGCATAGAAGGTGCGGACATCAGCAAGAGGGGCAATCCAATGCAAGAGGCAAGGCGCAGACAGTGATCCAAGCCCGCCTGAAGAAAGGCTAGGACTCTGGAAATCCGAAACACCAGCGGATCGTACCCCCTAGGTCGGCACCATTCAAAATAGGTGTGCCAGACCCTGTGGTAAATCCTGGCCGAAGCCGGCTTCCTAGCCCTGAGCATGGTATTCACCGAGCTAGAAAACCCTTTCGACCTCAAGAGGGATGTCTCAAGAGCCACGCCGTCAGAGACAGATGACCCAGATCCGGGTAAAGACACGGACCCTGAGACAACAGGTCCGCGTTCTGAGGAAGCAACCACGGAGTGTCGATGGAGAGACTCCGAAAATCTGAGTACCAGTGACGTCTGGGCCAGGCTGGAGCCACCAGCATGATAGTGCCTCCATCTTGCTTGAACTTCCGAAGAACCTGAGGAAGAAGGGAGAACGGAGAAAATAGATACGCGAACTGGAAGGTCCACCGTATCGACAGAGCGTCTACAAGGAGAGCCTCTGCGTCTCTTGTTCGGGATCCGTACGCCCGCAGCTTGCGGTTGTGTCTGGAGGCCATGAGGAGTTGAGCACTGCTGGAATGAACACTGCCGAGATGCTTATCGCGTTCCCAGTAAGCCCGGCACACAGTCAGGGATCCTCCGGGGTCCCTGCTAGCAAGAACCCCGGAAGCCCACAGAGATCCCCAGATCAGTACTGGGGTCTCGGCGCCAGCAGGGTGACGGAGCGGTTATGTGGACGTCCACATTACCGCTCTTGAAGATCTTCGGGGGCTGTAATCAACCCCCATTGCGTGGAGCACCCGACTCTGGCACTTACGAAACTGAAGGTGCCTTGGCCCAGGTATAGGAAGGGAGCCCGATGCATCCTGGGAGGCTCTAAGAATTTAACTGCGTGGTGCCCGGATTGGTCCCCAACCATCTATACCCCAAAGTACTTTCCTGTGGACCCTAAGGACCCTGAAGTAGAAACACTTTTATACTGTTTTTCCGACGTGAGAGTTACCTTTTTATGGGGTAGAGACCGGTTTCCCCTATTTCAACTGTTCTTTTTGCAGGTTACATCATGGACAGTTTTCAGGCTTGTGGAATAGGATTGTGAGAAAAACGGGAGTGCGCATGGGCAAAAGACGCAACATTATCGCACCAAAAGCCCCGAAGTCTGCAAATATGTAACACGTTAAGTTTTAGCATTATCGCTGCTAATTGGATACGGCCCTATATGGCCAAGCAGACATTACCACCTTGCGCGATAGAAAATACGAGAGTGGTTCAATAAATAAGATAAGACCTCTCATTGCGTAAATTTATTCAGATCATACATAAACTATACATATAATCAATAATATAGCTTTGGTATAGAATATTTTTCCACAGTCCCTAAACTTGTCTAAGCATTTGTTCCAACGGCACACAATTGCATCTAACCCTGCATAGAAGAAATCAGTGTCAAGTGCCTGAAGCCAGGACAAGACGGCTTGTCTGTTTCGACTTGCCTTCCACCCAGGTGCTTCTTCAATGATGCAAAGAGATCGAAGTCACTCTGTTCCAGGTCAGGGCTGTGGGAATGATGTGCAAGTA
The DNA here is from genome assembly GCA_031769625.1 of Taudactylus pleione. Taxonomy (NCBI): domain Eukaryota; kingdom Metazoa; phylum Chordata; class Amphibia; order Anura; family Myobatrachidae; genus Taudactylus; species Taudactylus pleione. Next base: position 41,165,230 of record JAUIMM010000025.1, on the reverse strand, counting down.
CCTCCCAATCGTAGCGCCATAACAACTCAGGTTTGCGGTCTGGCATTATCGTGCAGCTATAAGACATCTGTCTGCAGCACGTTTTCGATGAATTGCCCTCCGCAACCAGCTTAATGTGTCACAAAAGCAGTCAGCATTCACAGTATGTCCCTTGGTGAGGAAATCAACAAGCACGCCCTTGTGGTCCCAAAACACAGTCGCCATCTTCTATGCTGATGGAGCCATTTTGAATTTCTGTGAAGGCAGGAACGATGAGTGTTTCCATGTTATGGATGCTTGCTTCATCTCAGGTACACTTGATGCACCCACATTTCAACACCTTTAACAATACACTGCAAGAACTGCAATCCCTCCTCATGGCACCGCATCAAGTGCACAAGAGACAATCCCGCTCTGTTGGTTTTGTGAACTTCTAGTTGCTCATGAACAATGTTGTGCACAGTACCCCCTGAGATGTTCAGTTCGTCAGCAGTATCAAGAATGCGCCGGTCCTCATAAAATCAGACTTTCAATGCGGCTCAAATTGTCATCTGTGGTGGACGTGCTTGGCCTGCCAGATCACAGCTGATCTTGAACATCTGTCCAGCCGTTATCAAAGGCAGTGCACCAAACCGGTTTCTGTGACATGATATCACCGTACACCTCGACAAGTTGGTGATTAATTTCAGCTGCTGATATGCCCTTTAGATACAGAAATCTAATCACATTATGCACTTCAATGTTTGACCATGTTTCCGCCTGCCCCGCCATCTTACAACTGATGGTGAGAGTATGACCAATATGAGGTGTAGTTTAATGGCCACGAGGGAAAGCTGTGGTCTACCTATTCTGGCCTTGTGGGAAATTAGAATGAGATAAGGAACATTACACACGTGAGAGTTCTTGTCACCTTACTTATAGAACCACCCTATTTTTTCCACATATGGGTGATCACCAGGCAATAACTGAAAGAGTACACAATATAAAAAAAAAAAAAATCCCAAACCCTAATCTTTCCCTTGTGCTAAATAAGTAAAAAAAAAAAAAAAAAAAAAAAAGTGGTCCCTAATTTAACTCTGTAGGCTGTCTAGTTTTTAAAATAGTAGGCCTTGTTGGGCTACCATATTCTTCCCACTTATTGGAAGCATTTAAACAGAGACAGCTAATTTTTTTATCTAACATGCATTTTCAATTTAAATACAGATTTTATTGTCAAAACCTACACACAGAATTGTGGTTTTTTTTACAATTTTGGATTATTGTCGAAACAAGAACCACAAAGTGATTAGAAGACATAAAAAATGTTAAATAAAATAATAAATAATAATAATTTTAATAAATCACATTCCCTTTATTTAAATTTCATTAAAACACTTTTTTGCCCATTCGGGTTCATTTGTTTTTTCACGTGTTAGCATGGAGTAGAATGAGTAAAAATACAAAGTCTTCGGAAAAAAAAACAAAGTATTATTTGTGTGGGTACCGCATAACATAATCAGTGGTATCGATGTTGAAATGTGTGCTAACGTCGGAAAATAACCTCAGTGAGAGAATCCTCAACAGTGAAAGGAAAGAAAAAAAAAAAACCATAACAAAAAAGGCACATCACGGACATTTGGTTAGTTGTAAACACGAAAGCTCCTGAATTTATCTAAAGGGATCAATCAAATTAATAGGCATTATTCGAGGGTGCATATTATATATATTATATACAATATGCAGCACCGCTAGAATCTCTGATTTTTGTACGCTCCTCTATGTGGTCAACGATGTAGATACGATTATTTAAGAGCCTGTATAGGGTGTAGAGCCTGGCTGTAGTGCTAATATGGAAGTGCAAAATTAAAAGTGCAATTTTAAACATAATTTTGCCGTTACCCTGCCGTTATAAGTTTTGATCTTCTGCTGATATCGATTGTGATGTGACCTCAACTTTTCTTCTTTATCCTGCAGGTAAATCCATACCAGGCATTGCTGCAACTTTATTTTGATGTTTGCAATAACCTATTATTAGGTAAATCCATACCAGGCATTGCTGTCAAACATCTCAAGCATATGTTATTTTTGTTTTGTTTTGTTTCTTTAGTTTGTAAATGTATAGATCCAGTTGTTCGCTTTGTGGTATTCCTTGCTTGTTTGTTTAATTTAATCTATTGCTAGCCATCCAAGTTTGAGGGGATTGGGGGTTGTTTGTAATCATTGCACATGCTAGGTCTCATTATTTAAGAGCCTCTATAGGCTGTAGAGCCAATATAGAAGTGCAAAATTAAAAGGGCAATTTAAACATAATTTTGCCGTTATACCGCCGTCAAACTGAAGTCAAACAGAAGGATAACACTCAAACTATACCAGAAATCTAAACTTTGTGCTAGCTCTCTAATTACACAAAGACCTCAAAGCTTACTGTATTCTGTACCAATTTCAGTTTTCCTCTTAGAAATAATGTCTTGTTACCAAAGTCCTATGCCTTGCCACATGTAATCTAGCTTCTAACACAGATTACTTTAACATTAATTTTCTCCACCTATTAAATCTCCACTTTTACTCCCCCTCAATAATAAACTTTTGTTATTGTGCAGACACCTTTTCTCCACTGTATTCTCATTTGCTTTTCTGCAAATCTCCTGCACTGTCACTCACATTCATACTTTATTCCTTCTTCCAGTTTTTCTCCCCCTATTCACCTCAGTCACACCATGACCATGTTATCTTCCACTTCCCCCCTCACTCAGTATCTAACTAATCCTCTGCTCTGCCCCCTTCTTCCACCTTTATCCTTTCCCCCCTGCCTCCTTCACCTTCTCCTTCCCTCATCTCCCCCCCCCCCCTGCTGCCTTCCTCCCTCTCCCACTACTACACTTGCATTATCTTCTACCCCACCATGGTCCTACTACCCCACTGCAAATCCCTCCTCTCCATGCAACCTCATCCCACCTCCATCCACATCTCGCTAAACTCCCTCCCTACTCACCACCTAAAGGTTCCCTTCCCAGCACTGTTGCCCACACAATCTCTCCACACTATTCATCTTGGGCCCCAAAATGAATCTCACACACGCGTTACAGTATTCCTGAAAATCTCATTCACATCTCTTCCACAAACACGGTCCCTTTATCCTGTGTCTTCTGTAATGCCAAATCCGTTTGTGATAAACTGTTCCCACTCATGACCTTTTCATCTCCAACAACTTGCATCTCCTAGCCATTATTGAAACCTGGCTTTCAGCTTCTGACATCACTCCTGCTGCAGCTTTCTCCTCTGGGGGCCTCACCTTCTCTCACACCCCTCGGCCCGAGGGTCGCCATGGTGGTGGTGTTGGCGTCCTTCTATCCCCTGGTTACACCTACCAACTTATATCCCCTGAACCATACCTTACATTCTCTACATTTGAGGTTTATGCTATACGCCTCTTCCAACCAGTACACCGGCTAGTAGCCATCATTTACTGTCCCCCTGGCCCTCCCTCCAAATTCTTTGACAACTTTACTTCCTGACTCCCTCACTTTCTCTCCTCAGACCTTCCCTCCATTATCCTGGGTGACTTCAATATTCCAATTGATATCCCCACTGAATCCTCTGCTTCCAAAATTCTTACATCCTCTTTTGGTCTCTCCCAATGGACTTCCTCACCCTCCCATGTGAGTGTGCAATCGCTTGATCTGGTCTTCACTCACAGTTGTGATATTTCTGATTATTCCAATTCCCCATTCCCCCTCTCTGACCATCACCTTCTCACTTTTAACTTATCCCTCTCTCCTTCCCCTCCTCTACCTCCTAAGGCCACTATCGCTAGGCATAACATTGAGGCCATCGACTGTTTATTTTTCTTCCCTACTTGACTTACTTCTCTCCCCTTTGCGCTCTCTCTCTCCTGCCCTGAATAAGCCGCTTCTTTATACAATGCCTCCCTTACTTCTGCTCTTGACTCTGTTGCTCCGACAATCACTACTCACCCTTGCAAATCCACACTTCAACCCTGGCATTCTAAATGCACCAGATATCTGCAAAAGTGTTCACGAACCGCCAAGCGACAGTGGAGAAGGTCATGCTCTAAGGCAGATTTTCTCCATTTCAAATTTATGCGCTCATCCTACAGTGCTGCCCTTTCCCTCTCTAAACAGTCATATTTCAAGCACCTCATCTCCTCCCAGTACTCAAATCCCTAGCGTCTCTTCATCAGCCTGAACTTCCTCCTCTGCCCACCCCCTCTGCCCTTGACTTTGCTACCTACTTTTCATCTAAAAATTTACTCCATACGTCAGGATATCATATCCCACCTGTCGCACAGCACTACACCTCTTCCTTCCAGGATCATCCCTCCCCTTTCATTTAACCTACACTGACATCCTTCTCCCCTGTATCTGGAGAGGAAGTCAAGGCCCTTTTCTAGCCCCCCCTTCCACCTCTCCCTTGACATCTCCTCCGCCACCTCTCTCCTTGTGCCTGTTCCCATCTTGCCCACCTCCTCAATCTTTCCCTCTCATCTGGCATTGTCCCTTCTGCATTCAAACATGCCCTTGTCTCCCCTATTCTTAAAAAACCTACCTTTGATCCCAACACTCTCGCCAACTACCAACCCATCTCTCTCATCTCTTTTGCATCCAAACTCCTTGAGCATATTGTTTACAACCGCCTTACTACCTTTCTTTCCTCCCACTCCCTCCTTGACCCTTTTCAGTCTGGCTTCCGTTCTCTCCACTCCACTGAAACTGCCCTCACTAAAATCAGCAACAACCTCGTTGCTGCCAAATCCAAAGGCCACTACTCTCTGCTCATTCTCCTTGACCTTTCTGCTGCTTTTGACACTGTGGACCACCTTCTCCTGCTACAAATCCTTCATTCCCTTGGTCTACATGACACTGCCCTCTCCTGGCTATCCTGTTAACTTTCTTGTCCTGCATTGTATTGTACTATACTGCAAGTCACTTTTTTTGGTTATGTACTTTGTAAGGCGCTGCAGAAAACTAGTTGCGCCAAATAAACGATAATACGATGCAGAATTGCATTACGCACAAACGAGTCAACCCCAAAGTGTCAACATCCTCTCACTAAGGCTCAATTACATAAGCTTTACATTATTCTGCTTTCAAGCGCCACATCCGTCCATGATGTACGAATGCAACACTAACTCAAGTATAGAAATCATTCATTCCTACACAAAATCAGTTGATTAGTCTACACAGGTTTCTAAGAAAAGGCATAATGCATTAAGAGCACAGCAGGTCTTTTTTTTTTGCCATTGATTTGTCACACATTTTTCTAAAAATCTTTACGGTACACCAATCATCTGTGTCTGAATAGGGCCAGTGATTTGATGCAGTGTTGTGTTAGCTCTGCGCTCACACTTTGGTGAACGTTGCACTTTAAAGCCAGATCTGACTGTGTAAATGGGGGTTAAGCCAAGAGCTTAGTCTCAGTCTTGCCTAGATTGGAATTTACAAGTTACTTATGCTGGCCATACACGCTACAATTATCGGGACGACCCGCCCGATATCGGCGGATCGCCGCGATAATTGTAGCATGGGGGGGGCGACCGAGGGTTAAATATTGCTCGGTCGGGCATGCTGGATTGTCCAGCATGCCCGTCCGATGCGATATTACCCGGTAAACTGTCGGCCGCATCGGGCAGTGTATGCCCAGCGCAGCCGACAGACAGACATTTCCTGTGTTCCTTCCTACGGATGTCGGGCTATACACTGAGATTTCTCTCACAGTGTATGCCGCGGACATCTGCGGCTGGCAGCAGGCCAGATAAAATGTCTGTCGGTCTGACAGACATTTTATCTGGCAGTGTATGCCCAGCATTAGTTTACAGTACATGGTAAATAAGGGGTTTGTTTGTTTGTTTGTTTGTTTCTCCTGTAGATTAAAAACAAATATGATGCAAATATTATAGTAATGTACTGACAAATCAAATGTTGAATATTCATATATAAATACTAATATATTGGATAGAGTAATAGAAAAGTGAAATGGTACACTTTCAAATCAATATTTTTTTAGAGATCGTACATAAAGGGCAATCTAGTCCTCACTATTGTCAAATAAAGATTTTATTTTCTTTCTCAAATCAAAAAAGCAAACTAACATGAACAAGCCATCTGTAAAAAAAATTTTTTTTTAAAAAAAAGTACATAATTTTCCATTCTTCAGAAGCTTGAAAAGCCACCTCTAGCAACAATAACTTAATCAGTTTTCTGTACAAGTTTGTCTATAGCACTACTTTTACAATGGGGGCGATTCAATTCAGCAGGAGTTGAATAGCGCCTGGAAGTTGGTCCCGGAGCTATTCAATTCAGTGCATTGTTTAGTCCGCCACTTATTAGTTAAGTCAGAGACTGCAGATTCTCGCAACTTAACCTGGGTGTATAGTCGCAAGAACCGGCATTCTCAGACCATAGTGCCGTTGCGAGGCTGTTGGCACCGCACTAAGCCAGAAAACAGCCTCGTGGCCAGCACTTTAGTCAAATTTCTCCTCGCACCCTCAGGAGGATGCGAGAAGAAATTATTTAGTCGGCTAAACAGCACAGTGAATTCAATAGCTCAAAGAGCTCCCTCCCGGCACTATCAAATTGAATCGTCCCCAATGCTAGAGATTATTGATGTTCAAAAGCCAAGACTGACTGGGCTATTCCACATGATTATTTTCGATTTCAGGCCCTTGTTGCTGTTTCACTGTTGTCCTGTTGCATAATCCAATTTCAACTAAGTTACAGCTGTTCGACAAATGGTCTTACATTTTCCTAATGAATTATTCGGGTACAAAAACCGTTCTGTCAATGCAATACAACCCACATTGTTGCCCTTCCTCATGAGCTTCTTATGATACACATTGGGTTTTCAAAACCTATTCATTATGCATGGAGACCAAGCGCGATTTTGGCCTTTAGATTCTTGGATGTAGCGTTTGGGTTGAGATTTATCAGAGCATCATACAGTGAGTATTCAGTAGATTTGCTGGAGACATCCAATCCTGAGGTCTTCATTTGTAGATCACCCACATGGTAGAACAATGGACTTAAAATTGATTGGAAAGCCTTAATTCCCTTTCCAGACTGATAAACAGGAGCAATCACTTTACTGAAACTACTAAAGATGCCCCTTCTACTGGCTTACATTTCATTCTTTACTTCTGTGGAAGCAGTAAATATACATTTATTTATTGGCACACATGACTTCATTATGTTGCTTATTTTTTGCTGCAAATTAAAAAAATAAATAAATGTTGTATGGCAGTGGTTCCCTAACTTGAATCACATGCCCTAGAGTATCAGCATTATTTTTCCATGGCACACCTAGGCCAAAAGTTTCTCATTGAGAAGACAGGGTTGCGCTTTTGCCTGGCCACATATTTTATGATTGGCAGCAACCAGCACTGGTTTTGCCTACTTCATTGACCATAAATAATTTGATTTGGTCCTGTGGCACCCCTGCAAGTGCCGCGCGGAACCCAGCTTGGGAAATACTGTTATATGGATTATTTGTCAGAGATTACATTTATCATATTTTAGGATTTAGTGAGGACTAGATAATTATTTATGTATGGTATTTCAAAACGCATACAATATTCTCCTCCCCATGACTGTGTGCAAATAAGCACATCTACAGAACCATTGGTACAGTGATTCATTGCTACAAGTTGGACATTCAGTGAGCAGTAAAAAGTGCGCTGAAGACCAGACGAAGACCCCACTCTGAAGTAAGCACTTCCACCAGCGATGGTCTTTGGATGGCAGGCCAATCTATAGTATATAGATTGGACTGCCATCTATGTACTATAGAATGGAGTTGTTGAAGCTCTAAATAACATATCTATACCGATAGCCGAGCTAGCAATTAGTAAGCCTGGGGTGAAAAGCCACTTTTTGCAGAGTAGAATGCATTTGTTTAGATAAAGATTGTGGTCATAAGGACATAGGTTGATTTGTAAAGGCACTTTTGAGTCCATTATAACTGCCATTGTGCACAGCAACCATCTCTAAAGGTGCGTATCCGCTTAGCATCTGTGAAACGAGTACACGATTAAGACATTGTAATTGTGCAGTCATTTCACAGTCTGTGATGTGCCTACACTGAACGTTCAGTCATTTAGTGTAGGTACATCAATCATCCCAAAACATGGGCAACCTGACAAAGTCGTCAGGTTGACCAGCATGTTCGGGAAACGATAGATTTCAAAAACGACCAGCGGCCGCGTGCATCGCTGGTCATTTTCTACATTAAACTGCCCGATTTTCAAACTATTGAACGATAACGACATTGTGATTGTTCAATCACCTGGTAAAAATCGGGTAGTGGATACGCACCTTAAGAATATGTATTTAGGTCACAAGTTTTTAAACACAATATTGCTGGCTCTTAACTTTTAGATACATTTGTGCATACTTTCATTACTAAACTACTTTAAAAAGGGATAAATTTACTAAGATGGGTGTTCTATTAATTAGTGATGTTGCCCAGAGCGACCAGATTCCAGGTATTATCTTCAGGAAGGTGCTAGATAATGAGAGTTATGGTAAGAACTGACTTTTGTTAACTCTTTCTTCGAAGTCCATAGGGTCCACAGGGAGACCTTGGGGTGTAGGTGATGGAACTGAATCCGGGCACCACGCAGTTAAAGCTTTCAGCTCCCAGGATGCACTGGGTCCACTCTCCCTATACCCCACCCCCAAGCCGGAGGCACCTCAGTTCGTCACGAAACAAAGGTCGGAGGAAGATAAGAGAGAAGGAAGACTGGTACACTCACATTCTCACACAGAAGGAGACGGAAAACTGGTGACCAGCAACATAGCCCATATGAATCCAGGTGCGACAGGGCAGGTGCCCGGTGGACCCTATGGACTTCGAAGAAAAAGTTAAAAAGGTAAGTTCTTGCCATAACTAATTTTCTTCTTCAGGGTCCATAGGCTCCACAGGGAGACCTTGGGGATGTCCCAAAGCAGTCCTTTTAAGGGTGGGGATGCTCCTGCGCTGAGAGGAGAATCCGGCGCCCAAAGGAAGCATCCAGAGAGGCCAAGATAGCAAAGGCATAGAACCTTAGAAAGGTCTGGACAGAAGATCATGTGGCTTACACAGCTGTACAGCCACAGTGAGCTGCCCACGAGGGACCCACAGACAGAGTAGAATGAGCATTAACAGAAGTTGTAACATACATGTCCACCTGCGTGTAAGCGTCTGAGATAGTCATACGAAGCCATCTAGCCAATGTATGTTTGTTGGCTGGCCATACCTTCATGTGAAATTCATAGAGCACAAATAAGGAGTCTGATTTCTGAAGGGAACTGCTACGGTCCACATAAATCCTGAGGGCGCAGACCACAGCCAAGGAGGCCTCACCTGCCAAGAGGTCTGGTGTTTGAAAGGCCGGTACTAAAGTCTCCTGATTAATAAGGAAACTAGAAACAACTTTAGGAAGGAACTCAGGGCAAGTGTGAAGCACAGCCCTGTCCTGGTGAAATATCAGAAAGGAAGAACGACAGGAGAGCGCTCCCAATTCCGACACCCTCCTGGCAGATGCAATAGTAGGAAGTAAAAATATCTAAAAAAAAAAAAAAGTGTATTAGCAGTTAACCACTTAAGTTCCACCGAGTCTAGAGGACCCTGGAGAGCCACTGGGGAGACAAAGGTAGGTTGAATCTGGAGGACACTCTGGAGGAAGGATATCCGGGAGCAGAGCAATTTTACATTGGAACCACACTGACAGATCGGAGACATGCACTTTCAACAAGGCCAAGCGTAGGTCGAGGTCCAATCCAGCTTGAAGGAATGCCAGGACTCTGGAAATCCGAAACACCTGAGGGTCGTAATCTCTAGTACGACACCACCGGAAATATGTATGACACACTGTGGTACATCCTGGCAGAAGCAGGCTTACGCGCTCTAAGCATCGCGTTGATGACAGAGCTAGAGAATCTTTTAGACCTTAGGAGGGATGTCTCAAGAGCCACACCGTCAAGACAGACGATCCAGGTCCGGGTAAAGGCAAGGACCCCGAGACAACAGGTCCAGACGTTGAGGCAGCAGGAATGGATTGTCGATGGAGAGACTCTGAAGAGGAGTACTAAGGATGTCTGGACAAAGCTGGAGCCACCAGCAGGACAGTGCCTCTGCCTTGTTTGAATTCCCGTAGAACTCGAGGAAGAAGGGAGGGAAGAGGTACACCAACTGGAAGGTCCACTTCATTGACAATGTGTCTACCAAGGTTGCCTCGGCATGTTTTTTTCTGGACCCGTACACAGGTAGTGTTCACTCTAGGTACGGCGAGAGGCAGGGTGCCGGACCCAGAGTTAGGCCACACGCGCCCAAAAAGGGGCGTGTCTGTGTATGACGCATCCCCTTTTCATCACTCCTGGGGCGTGTCCGGCACTAACGGACATGCCGGGCAGCCCCCAAGCGCTGCGGTCACTGAGATTGGATGCCAGGTGCATGCGCCCAGCGTCCATTGACCAGCTGTGACCGCTGCGCCGCCACTTTGCCCACCCGCGGGACACAGCAACCCGCGGGTGGAGGCAGAACCCGCAGGCTGTCTCAGCAGGCCGCCACGCTGGAGAGCAGGCCGCCACACTGGAGGGCAGGGCGTGTTCTGCCCTTCAAAAATCGGGTACGGTGCGGCGCCCTGCTAAAACAGCCTAGCGGGAACACTACACAGGCAGTTTGTGATTGTGTTGGTAGGCCATGAGATGCACCTCTGGGAGACCCCATCTGTTCACTAGGAGTTGAAAACTCCTCTTGGTGAAGCGACCATTCCCCGGGGAAGCACGTCGTGACGGCTGAGGAAGTTGCTTTCCAATTGAGAACTCCCGGAATGAATACTGCCGAAATGGGCGGGATGTGACCCTCGGCGCATGTCAGAATGCTCCCGCATTCATTGCTGCCTGACTTAGAGTACCTCCTTGATGGTTGATGCAAGCCACTGTTGTGGCATTGTCGGACTGAACCTGTACAGGTTTTCCGTCATGCATGTGCTGGGCCAGGTTGAGGGCCCTGTAGACAGATCGAAGTTCCAATATGTTGATTTGCAGGGTTGATTCGACCGATGTCCAACGGTCCTAAATAGGAGTGCAGACCGGTCACTGCGCCCCAGCCCCGGAAACTGGCATCCGTCCCTTGTTAGGATTACCCAGTTTGGGATTCAAAAGGGGTGACCATTGTTAGATAAAGACAGACGCACCTCTGGAGAGAGCACCATCGTCTGAACGTTGATCCGATGGGGTAACCCGCTCCACCTGGAGGATCAGCCTTTGCAAAGGCCTGGAATGGAATGGAGCATATTCCACCATGTCGAAGGTGGACACCATGGATCGCAGAACCTGCATTGCTGAGTGGATCAATACTCGGCAACTGGATACATCTGTGCACTTGTAGTTGAAGTGTGACGATCCTGTCTTATGTCAGAAAGATTCTCTGATCCTGAGAATCCAGCAGGACTGAAGTATACTGTACTTTCCAGTGGTGCACCGCCAACCATTGAAATATTAGATTAATTTTCAAACCCTTAGATTAGAGGACAAATAAGGTTGGTTTAGTATTCTACAAATGTATTAAACAAATGTTCCTGTGCAGAAATCAACAAAATCCTCCTCCATAAATCCAGCAGGACTCTTGAGAATGGATGAACCATTCTCTGTGAGGGATTCAGGAAGGACTTTTTCCAGTTGATTAACCATCCATGCTTGTGCAGGAAAGCAATGGTTAACTGCAGATGGCAGTGAAGCCTTTCTGGGGATCCTGCTAGGAGCAGGTCGCCCAGATATGGCAACAGTCGGACACCCTGACCACGTAGGTGGGCCGCCATGATAGCCATAATTTTGGTAAACATCCATGGAGCTGTGGATAGTTCAAAGGGCAGAGCCTCAAATTGGAAATGTTCCAGTATAGCAAACCTGAGATATCGCTGATATGAGGGCGCTATAGGTACACGTCCTGAATATCCAGAGATACCATGAAGTTCCAAGGCTCCATACCTAGGATGATGGAGCGTAGGGTTTCCATCCTGAACCTGAGTACCCTAAGGAATTTGTTCAAAGATTTGAGGTTGAGGATAGGCCGATGAGACCCATTCGGCTTCTGAACTAGAAAGTAGAATAATAACCAGTCCCTCGCTGAGACAGTGGGACTGGTACAATTCCCCCTGCTTGCAGCAAGGACTGCATTGTAAAGCCTTGTTCAGGTCTGAAGGAGAGCCGGTGTAGAAAAACTGGTTGGGAGGCAGTCTGAGAAATTAAGAGTGCGTACCCGTGAGAGACTACTTCTCTTACCCAAGCACCGTGGTGGTTTGACACTAGCACTGGGTGAACTGGGATATCCCAGAGGGAGGCCTGTCCCGTCAGGCTGAGGGTTTATCCTCAGGTTTTGAAGCAGGGCATCTGGTGTTCCAGTTCTGCTTGGTCCTGGGTTTGGCGGCCCTAGTGGAAGCAGACTGCCTAGGAAAGAACTAACCTTTAGGCTTTCCCCGAGGACGAAAGGACTTAAATGATGTAGTATGAGGCCTCATAAAGTAGTTGCTGAAAGCAGAAATGCAGTTTCTGATGCTGCCAACGTGGTTACAAACTTGTCAAGGTTAGACACAAACAAGATCTTCCCATTGTAGGGTAACCCTTCTAGGCCTTTCTTGGAATCCACATCTGCCTTCCATGAGCGTAGCCACAGGGTACAGCGGGCAGACACAGCCGCGGCCGAGACTCTGGAGGTTAGGAGACAAACATCCAATGTCGCTTCTCCAATATAGGAAGCTGCATCTCGAATGTGAGCAACAGAAAAAAAAAAAAAAAAAGACATTGATCCCTAGAAACATCTGAGGGAAAAAGAGTCTCAAAGTCCGTCAGCCCTGCTCTCTATAGAGTTAGCCACCCATGCAATAGCCATGGTAGGATGGGCAACATCCCCTGAAAAAAAGTATCGATTTCACGCAAGCTTCCACTTTCCTGTCCGTAGGATCCTTCAAGGAAGTAACTGTAGGAATAGGCAACTTAGTGCTTTTAATTAAACGCGTAACATGTGAATCCACCTCAGGGGGTGTTTCCCATTTTGCACAATGAGCCACAGGAAAAGGGTAACATGAGGTCAGACAAATTTGTGGTTGAAACCTCTTACCAGGCAATAGCCAGGTTGCAGCCCTGTGTTCAGCTAGTTGATCCAATAGAGCACAGGTTCTCAAACTCGGTCCTCAAGTTACTACACCTGTGCTCCTGCTGGGTGACCTGCAAAAAGTGACCTGTGTGGGGTCCTGAGGACAGAGTTTGACAACCTCTGCAATAGAGGAAAATCTGCTGAAGTAACTTTCTATCGTCTAAACAGAGGGTGCTTGGATTTAGGGGCTGGCTCTTCATCTTTTTTTAATAAGATGTATTTGACAACTCGAACCAAGGCAGGAATATTAATTTTTGACCGACTCTCATCCTCCTAGAGAGGGGAGTTGGGGTTAGAGAGATCAGCATTTACTGCCTCCTCAGATGATAATTCAGAATCTGAGAGTTGCGTGGACTGTGACACAACACTTAGCGCGCTTACTGGGTAAGGGCTTCTCACCTTGCAACATGGTTTGAAAGGCATTAGATGTAGCCATTAGACTCTGCACGGAGTTAGATAGTACGGTTACCCATGGTGGATACACAGGAAGCCGGTATCGCCTGAACCTGTTGTGGCCACCCTAAAAGGGGGAATGACAGCAGAAACCACCCGGCGGTCCGCAATAGTGGCCAGAACCTGAGAAAATGAAGCCAATGGGGGCTCTTTTGTACAGGTGCTGGGTTGTCTGATGGGCCTGCGGAGTACATTACTGCAGAACCCATCTCAAATCCTCCACACTTAAGCCTGCAGCACATAATTTGCCTGATAGCAGTATGGGTGCAGATGCCTGTCTGTTACTCCTGCCCTTGCTAGACATAGCTGCAGAGTAATATGGCACACAATATGGCACTGGGTATAATGCAACCACTGTGTATGTAAGATACTAGTAGGAATGCAATATACTGGATCCTGTCTGATGCTTGGGTAAGCTGCAGGAGCACGTAGCCCAAATATGGAACAGTGCAACGACAAACTGTATGCGACAAACCTCACATGTACTTAGCTCTATATATGTGAGGTACAGGAAATGTTAGGGCAAAGTCAGAAAAAAAAAAAAGGGAAAGATATATACTGACAGTAGAATAGAAAACAGACAGGCAGCGCTAGCATTAGTCACATACCATGCAGAAACATATTACTGCAAACTGGCACTACAATCAACTACACAGACTCAGTGTCTGGTAGGAAATAGTGCTACATAAGCTGACCCCGGGGAGAGGTATGCAGGGGGATTGGACCACGCGTAGTCCAGAGAGCTGCGACTGCCGATGAGACCCGATGAAGAAAATGGCCGCCGGAGACCTCAGAGGGGGGCGTGACCGGAGGAGGAGAGCAGCTCAGGAAAGCCAGACTGCAGTTGAAAGGCGCGCTGAGCTGGGGGGAGGAGCCACTTAAACAGGGAAGAGTCTCCCCTGGCCAATAATTAACCCTTGGGACGCTGGGTTCCCGCACTAAATTGTCCCTGGTGGTCCAGTGGAGCACAATGGCCGGAGCCTGCGTCCACACTCAACCACCTCCGGTCTGTCCCGAGACCGGAGGTATCGACTGCCAAAACGCGCGGGTCACCACGAGCGGCGACACACCTTACCTATCCCCTGATGTCCGAGTGCAGTCTAGGTCCTCTCCCGGGACCCTGGCTAGCGCTGACCCCCGGAACACCCGCTGAGATCACCAGATCAATACTGGCATCGCAGCATTGGAGGGGTGATGGAGCGGCAGCGCAGATGTCCACAGACAGTCTGCTGCTACTCGCTCTAGTTGTTAAGATAAAATAAAAAGAAATAAGCTTTAGGGGTTGCCTAAACAGCCCCCCCCTGCGAAATAGTGACCCGACTCCGGCCGGGCACCAACGAAACTGATAGGGAGAGTGGACCTAGTGCATCCTGGGAGCTGAAAGCTTTAACTGTGTAGTGCCTGGATTCAGTTCCATCACCTACACCCCAAGGTCTCCCTGTGGAGCCTATGGACCCTGGAGAAGAAAAATTAGAAGTAGAATTTGATTGGTTGCTATGGGCAACATCACTTCTTAATAGAACTCCCATCTTAGTAAATTTACCCCTAATAGTGCAATAGACATCATTCAGGACTGGGGAGTTGGGAAGCCAAACCTTCGACTCAGACTCCTCTATTAGTAAATTCGAGGAGTCAAAGGTTTGGCTTAGACTCCACACCCCTGCAATCATTAGATAGATTTTAGCAATGCATGTGGAAGCAACATGAATATTATGAACATAAACTCACATAAAATTTCTCACAGCATGTTTTATTAGGAGGATTCAAACAATTTGAAAAAGGTGGTAGTTAAAGAATAACTCTGCTAAAACTAAAAAAAATATATTTTCAGTGAGATGTAGTAATAATAAAAGCAAACAGCATAACTACTTGCATCTGCATGGAATTGTGTTAACACCACGAGGTGTGGTATAAGAGATAGACAGTAATCAGATAGACAATGTCCAGGTAGACAGCAGATGTTAGACAGACAACACGTCAACAGGGACAAAAAGGACGACATTAAAATGGTCGACAAAAAAAATGGTCGACACATGAATTATTTATTTTTTACCCCTAATCTTCACCCAAACCCTTCCCTTGGTGCCTAATCCTAACCCTGCCTCCTGGGGCCTGACCCTAACCGTCCCTTCTAGTGCCTAACCCTAACCATGGGGGTAAGTGCCTACCCTAAAAAAAAAAAAAAAATGATGTGCTGACCATTTTCATGTTGACCTTTTGACCCTGTCGACCTACTTACATGTCGACCTTTAGTGTCAATAGTTTGTCCCTGTCGACCTATTGACTGTCTAACATCTGGTGTCTATCTAGACATTGTCCATCTAATTACTATCTACAGTCCGGAACCCCACCAAGCACCTACTCGTTAAAACACAGCCAAAATAATTTGGGGGGAATTCAACTGTTTTTACGTGCCCGCTCTCTTGTATAAAGGAATGGGAGATCTGGGTGAGATATTCAATTGTTTTGGGCTCTCATGCCTCTTCGTGTCAGTCACGCCCATATTGGCCGCGATTCAATTCAACGGAATGCAGAATATTCAATTCAGTTCGCTGTTAAGTAGGAGAATGCCTGTTCTTGCGACTTAACCTGGGTGTTTAGTCGAGAGAACCGGCATATTCTGACTAAAGTGCCCGCCGCGAGGCTGTTAGTGTCGCGCTAAGCAGCCAAACAGCTGCACGGCCGGCACTTATCATATATCTCCTCGTACCCTCAGGAGGGTGAGAGAAGAAATCCTTTAGTCGGACCAAACATCGTGCTGACTTGAATAGCTCTGGGAGCTCCCTCCCGTGGCTATTCATCAGCTCATTGAATTACCGCGTTTAGCTGCATAAAGCGGTTAGCCCCGACTAAAATCCTGGTTAGCGTGCCCAAACATGCTTTTACATGCCCGCTCTCTGGTATAAAGTGACGGAAGATCCGTGAGCGATATTCAGTCAGCACCCACATAGGCCGCTTTTAGCTGTACAAAGCGGTTAAACCCGACTCAAGATCTGGTAGCAGTTTGGGCGCTCAAAACCAAGACTTTTTTACAATTTCTGATTGCCACTTCAGGAGGTTGCAAGCAGAAATATGTGCATCTGCTGCGTTCATGCCCAATCTGAGCAACAAATGAATTGCTCCATCTGGCGCCATTACTAGGCGTGGGCGAAAACAATTACATTTGCATCAGACAAGCGTATGCACACAAGAATTCATTATGTATACTAGACCACAGGTTCTCAAACTCAGTCTTCAGGACCCCAAACAGTGCGTGTTTTCCAGGTCTCCTTACAGAATCACAAGTGAAATAATTAGCTACACCTATGGGTCTTTTAAAATGTGTCAGTGAGTAACGAATACACTTGTGCTCCTGCTGGGTGACCTGGTAAACGTGAGTTGTGTGGGGTCCTGAGGACAGAGTTTGAGAACCACTATACTAGACAGATCATGGATGCACAAACAGTGCACACTACATCTATGGTTCATAGTGCATTCAAAGTGAACCCAAATTTGCATTGCATGTTCATTTAGTATAAACGTTATCAATACATATTTTAGAGAAGAATCGTAGCACAAGTCCCATGAGGTAGATAAAATGCAATATTTTTTATTATTATCCATTTATAGAGACTCACTTAAGTCACTGCCTTATTGGAGCTTACAGTATAAATTCTTTAAACACACAAGTATGCATACGCAGCTTATTATTTTATTTATTTTTTGGCAGGAGACAATTAACCTAACATTATGTTTTTTGGTGCGTGGGAGGAAACCCACGCAATCATGGACAAAACTCTACACATAAGACACCTGGCTGGATTAATAAAAAATCACATTTTACCAATGCGGTGTGGCAATAATGCTAACCAATGTGCTGTTTGTGCATCTTTAAAAGACTGTTTATGATTCATAAGAATGAGTTGGTGACCATCCTGCGGTGACCATCCTGACTAACAATACTGGCAGCAGAATAGAGATGGACAAAATGCAGATGACTTGTTGAGTATTGTAACCCTAAACCATCCCTCCCACAGCCTAACCCACCCCGCCAGCCAGAGCAGTATCTAGGAGTGTGCGAGCAGTGCTGCCGCACAAAGCGCAGGGTTTTGTGGATGGCACAGTCTCTGTCCTCCACATCTGGCTAGCAGGGTGCCTGGAATGGCACCCTGCAGCCAGAATCCCTATGACACTGCAGCCTGTATGCTCCCTCCATGCCTGGCCCCAGACCGAGCCCTTCTCCCAGCAAGCTCTCCTCCTTTCCCTGCCCACTCTCTCCTCCTTCCCAATCTTCACACACAGGACATGCAATTAGAGAGCTCCACCTCCAGCAGCCAGAGCTGCGTTCGCCAGTGCTCCCTCTGCACTGACACCCGCACACTGCCGTTCTGCTTTCCAATTGCCAGCAGGAACAGAGCCATAAGCTGGGGCACGGAGCTGTAAGTGAGTGTGGCCTCGTCTCTTGCACACCGGAGGAGTTGGTTTAATGTACCATAGTGGCTGTGCTAGTGAGCCGACCGGGTGAACCCCCTCCCCGGTGGTGGCTACGTTAGTGAAGTGCTGTGTGTGTTCTTGTAGTGTGTATTATAGTGCAGTGTGCGGTGTAGTGTACTTGCGCTGGCTTCGCCCTTACCTGAGGATTCTTCTGGTAAGGGCACACACCTACACACCCCTACCCCATGTTGTGAGGACGAGTTTAGAAAATGAGTAGTTAACAGAATTGAAATATAATTGCCAGGGACATCACCTGCTTAGCCCCCATCTGCATCTGTTCATTAAATATATTTATATAAGGTAATTTTGCTGTTTTACTATTTTATTTGCTCCTCTGTAATAAATAATAATGTGATAAGTCCACAAAATGAGTGATAACCAGGTTGGAACAGGGAATTCCACGATTTCAGATTATAAACACTGGTTGGGACATGTGCAGGTACCCGGCTGCGCCACCCTCTGTGGTCCTCAGCACAATGTGTGTCAAACTTCGCTACAACATTCCTTCAAGGGGGGCAAGGCATGCCCCCTAAGTAATGAAAACACGGTCCTTCGCCACAAGACCACAACTAATTTTTTGATGCATGCCCAAGGCACGCACCTAATGTCTCGGTTTAAAATAAATATGGGGGGGGGGCACCGATACTCTTTCTGGCACAGAGCACCAAAATGCCTAGTTACAGCTCTGCCTTCAGCAGCCTAACCCAAATATAATCCCAGTAGGGATTTTGACCCATGGGTATGGTCACGATCCCGATTACATCCCCATTAGAAGCCATACAAAATTATGACAGAAGGGAGGAGGTTAAGTCTCAGAGGAGGGGGTGCACGGCAATCTGTTTCCTCTAGGAGCCTACACCATAACATCCCCTCCCCAGACAGTGGCGTTCCCCTCCAGTGCGCATTGCAGGTAAGCGCTTGTATCCCAAGTGCATTACTGGCATTTGCACCCGGAGTTTAGACGCCCAGGCTTTGAGCAATCCCTGCCAGTCAGACATATTGCCATACTCAGTTCCCCGGGAAGATCTCCCCCGGGCACCCATCACTCCAATAATATTCTGACCAGCGGGACGTCGCAGGTCTTTATAGACAACAACCAGCTACACCAATACAGTTATCATCACCCCCGAAGGAAGGTGGAAGAGGTTTTTATACTGCAGCAACCGGTAAGCTTACCATTATAAACATTATAAAGAGGACTAAGGAATAATTCATCTGAATTTTTTTATATATACAGTATAGATTTTAATTTTTTTTAATTATTTATTTTTTCTCCGTTTCTCTTTTCTTTTGGCAGTCAGTACCATAGGAGACTTTGCATTGTTTATATCAGATCTATTAGGCATGTGCATTACGTTATACCGTTGATTATATATTAATTTGAGTAAAGTTCTCAATTGAATACATCATTTATGCTTCGCATTTCTCTTACATATATGGCACCTTCTTTAGGCTCAGCAACTATTTATTCTATGTATGTCAATACGAGATAGGATCATCTCGACTATTACCGCAGCTAGCCACTTACAATACTCACAACCCATTACAGTGAGCGCAGATACTTATTTTTGTAAAAATTAAAATAATGACTTTCATGAGCCTCCTCCTTCAACAGAAAGATACCCTAGCCACCAGGAAGCAGTATTTTATGATGTTCCCTAATATAATGGCTCACTTTATAAAAGTTTGTCTTCGTCCACAATGTGATTTTAGAATATTTTAAAAAACACACTGGCAGAAGTGTAGTCACTACATTGATATCAACCACATTTTTTCTGGGAAAAAATTTGAACTGAAAGAAACTTACAAAACGTAAAATTTGTAGAAATCATGCAGTGACTACCATATTTAAAAAATAAAACTTTTGTCAATATGTGCTGTTCACCACTCTATAATTGAACTCACTCCATGGGCGGTATTCAGTTGTCTTAGCGCACCCGATCTAGTGTCTAAAGTGACGCGAGATCGAAAGTCGCTATTCAATTGAAGACGATCTTCGTGTCGATCGCACTCAAAGAAGTCGGGTTTAGCCGCGTAAAACGTCTACACTCGACCAAAGTGTTCGGTGCAATCGCGAAAAGTGCTGTTTGGGCGCCCAAACAGGTCACTTTTCACGCATTTCAGCTCACACCCACCAGGGGGTGCGAGCTGAAATGCCGGCAACAGCAGCCTATCACTCCCGACAGGAGCAACAATTGAATAGCTCCTTCTGGCGCAAAGGGGGGTTGAATTCCACCCGTTGCATTCAATTCTGGAGTGCACCACTCTATAGTTGAACCAATAAGGCAATTAAAATAAAAAATTAAACAAACCACTAACATCCCTTAGAGAAAAAGAGTTTAAACAGACTAGTTACAACAACAGTTAGGGCGGTATTCAATTGTTTCGCTCCCCCACGCGCCCGACAGGAGCTATTCAATTGTTGCGTCTGTTGGGCGTGATCAACTGCCGGCGCACCATTTCAGCTCGCAGCCCGAGCGGAGTGCAAGCTGAAATGGGCAAAAAGTGACCTGTTTGGGCTGTAGCAGTTTTACATGCCTAAACCCGACCACTATGGGTGCGATCAGCGCGAAAATCAGCAACAATTAAATAGCGCCCCGTGATCTCCCGTCACTTTAGACGGGAGATCCAGACAGCGAAAACAATTTAATACCACCCTATGAATACTAAACATTTTAGATTTGTATTTTCCTGTAAGTGGTCTCTAAACACACTAACATCTACAAATGTGACATAGTACAGTGACATCAGCATCCTGAGGCTACATCACTAAAATTTATACAAAGGACCTGTTTAAAGGGTCATAAATATATATTTTTTGTTTAGAACCAAAAAAAAGCAGAATTGATAACACAAAATGTAGTAGATAAAAGGTGAGCAGAGGAGGTCAGACCAAGAAATAACAGTATATAAAACAATCAAAATTTCCCAGGAATAAGTAAGCAATTGATTTAAGCAGAATGTACTTAATTGGTTAATTATCTACAACAGTGGCACTTAAACTTTTTGAACAACTGTGACCTAGAGTTTAAGTATTTCTTTCTGGCACCCTAGTCCAAAAGTTTCTTAATTTTATAATTGTTGCAGAAATTAACAATAAGTAAATTGTGCTTATATGTCATACTTAGGTTCAGTTATGTGGTGGTGGAATGAGTTGAGCTTCGGTTTGTCCACATATTTAATGATTGGCAGCCACCAGCTCTGGTCTTACCTATCACATGGACTATTAAAAAAATATGATTGGGCCAGTAGTTCCCAAACTTTTTAGAATCACAACGCCCTAGAGTACCAGCATTTTTTTCACGGCAACCCTGTGCCAAAAGTTTCTTATTGAGAATTTCAGCAAAAATTAATGTTCAGCTAAATATTATGAACATGTACTATTATTGTGATGCTTTGAAACTATTTTGTATTTGTTTTGGCTTCCAGTTTCTGAACTGATATGTAATAATAATTTTTATCTGTATATTGTACATGGTGTGTCAATAAAAAGATTTTTTTTTTAAAGAATGAAGTAAATTGTTCTTATATGTCACCCTTAGGTTCAGTTATGTGGTGGCTGACTGGGTTGCGCTTTTTGTCCACATTTTCTGATCGGCAGTCATTAGCACTGGTTTTGCCTATCACACTGACTGAAAATCATTTTATTTGGTACTTGACCACCAACCCGAGGCACCCCTGCAAGTGCCCTGAGGCACCTAATTTGGGAACCACTGGATTAGGCCCTGTACCACCAACCAATGACTGCCCTGCAGCACCCAGTTTGGAAACCACCAATCTACAACATATGTTTCAATACATTAACATTAACCACAGGCAGTGTTACATACCATACACAGTGTGTCCAGATATGCACAAATATTATATACACACAGATACATGCAAACTAATTATCACTTGGGCATAAATATCATTGCTTTAGAAACCTCAGGGAGGAGTAACACTGTGACTATTCATGTGAATGAATAGGCCAGCATAATATTACATGCAACCTGAAACATAGAAAATGCTTTGGTAATGTGTTTTATTCAGCAGAGGTTAGAATGACATCACCAGGACCGGATCTTTAGACTCTTTGCACTAGACACAACTTGGTTGTTACTTACGTGTCCGACAGCAGCTCCCGTCTCCAGGTTAATATGGGCAGAGTGTATATAATGGAGAGAGTGCTGGGGGATTAGGAGGCCAGAACCCCTGAGACTCGGCCCCAGGAAGGGAGACACAGGGCTGCCATGTCAGTACAGTCAGAGGCCTATAGCTGCAGGCAGGGCCTTACTACATGTCTCTCGCTTATCTTCCCCCCACCCCCTCCAAATCACTCCACCTCAGTAATGGCGTTTGGCAGAAAGCAGAAGAGAAGAGGAAAGAGGGAGGAGAGAGAGGACAGGGCAGAGGGAGGGAAGGAGAGGAAATGCTGGCCTGCCAGGAGGGCACAGACAGGGAGAGGCGGATGAAGCGGACAGGTCAGGCCGGGGACTGCTGGGTGGGAGCGGCGTCGGTGCAGCCCACCTCCCTCTCGGAGGCTACGGACAAAGGGTTAAGTGGAAATAAATAAGATATATGGGATGTAAAGAAGGGGGGTATATATGAGTTCAGCAATGGCTCCTGGAGGAGGAGAGAGGAAGAGGAGGAGGAGTAGCGCTGCTGCCGCTGCTAGATCATCCCCAGCAGCAGTCACTGCCCCAGACAGGATGGGGGAGAGCGGAGACGTCAGCCATTTTCCTTTCCACTTCATCATTATCATGTAATAGAGGGGAGGCGGCATCACACACATAACGCACTAATTACACGGGTATGATGAGTGGCACACAGCACAGGCTGGCAGTGCCAGGCAGCGGGCGTCTCTCACGTCCCCCCATACGTGTGACTGGCCCGCCCGGTTACTCAGCATCTGTAAGGGGCCCTTCCTCCTGCTGCCAGGACACCGGCTATAGCACCATACAGGCAGATATACAGTGCCCAGCAATACATAGCAGCCACCTGAGGCGGCACCCAGGTTGTACAGAACAGAGATCAGGGGCCGCTGACGGCCATTTACTCACCGCAAACTAGTGAGCCCTTCTCCCCTTCTGGAGATAAGTGAGAGCCAGCCTGCGTCTCATAGCAGAGGTGCAGCGGGAGCGGAGACACATGTGTGAGCGGCGCTCCCGGCAGCTGCAGCGACAATAATGTCAGACACCGTAATGTATGTATATAGGAGATTACTGGCTGAGCGGAGGCTGTGCAGAGCGGCGCGGTCGGGCAGCCTGGATTCTTTTATGTCCTCCCCCACAACTTCATATACATTAAAACTTCTTCGCGTCGCCTCCCGCGCCGGTAATTTTCCTCCCTGCCGGAGACTCAGAGCCGGTTCCTGAAGGCCTCCGTTACAGTAGTGCTCTGTCAGCAGCCGCCTCTGTGTAATTTCCGCAGCAGGGGGTTCTGTGCGGCGTTTCTCCTCTTCCGCTAATAAATTTATTATACTCCTCTTTTCAGTCTCGCACGGTCTCTCTGTGGCCGGCGGTGCGTTTTTCCTGCGTCATGAGCACCAGCAGCAGCTTCAGCTGAGCACCTCCTCCTCTCCCACCATCATCATCAGCAACCACCTCCTCTTCCTCCCCATGCCCGGACATACACACTGCTCCTGCTGTCACATTGCTGTCCGGGTCACCCAAGCCGGCACACTCACTCACGGCATTTATATTAAAGGTTACACTGACTATAAATATTGGGCTACGTAATATACATAGGCGGACAGTGCATGTAGCATCAACCCCTGGTTACTTCCTAGGGAGGGGAGAAAGAGCTAGCTTTGGAAGGGTTAATTTTAGTTGTATGGCTATAATGTAAAATCATTATTAATATCAAGTCAGGGAGTGCAGCACAATCGTGACACACTCACCCTGCTATTCACTATGAGACAATGATGCGGATTTATCATTCGTTTCAAAGTAGCTCATCTTGCCTAGGCCTAAATTTAGGTACATTCATTTAAGATGGCTCACACTATCTAATCTAGTCATGATCACATGTATAAATATACAAATACTATATCTTGGAGCAGACTACAGCAGAAGTCAGACCTGATGTGAAAGTTTAAATATTATCTGGGAAATTCTTCATAATCTGGTGCTATACAAGCACAAAGCAACAATAATAATGATAATCATTTGATTTAAAGTAACACAGTTGCACTTTATTTATGCTGTTGAGAGTATCATATTGGTTGTGTGTGGCTCTCTGGCAGTGAGTGCACTCTCCTCATGTCAAACTCCCCGCCAGTTGCTGGTGAAAGCAGCATCAGAAAGGGAGGGTTTAAACCCTTTTTAAGGTTTCCACCTGGCTGAATTTAGGTGGGACAGTTCCGATTTGAGGACTCTTACCCATAGTTTGAAAGTTCATGGCTACTTTGTTATAATCAGGTGTGCATGGAAATTAATGGGTGTTGGTAAGAGATGTGGCTAAGGGTTAGGGTTGACCATGGACCATCAACATTCTGCAAACATCTGGTTTGAGGTCAATGTTTTCTGTTTTGTTTTTTTTTTAATCCCATGGATTCAGAATGGAGGGGTCCTGATGGTGAAACCAGCAACATTTTTTTATTTATTTTCTCCCAGCACTGAATTCTGTTCTTAGCTCAGAGGTTGAACTAGGCAACATTGGATGACATATAATGTTATATACTGACCCCTAAGGAGGAGACAGAAACACCTGAAGAAGTTTGGGGATCAGCACCCCTTTTATGACCAATGAGTGTGAACTGAAACTACCTAGTTTGTCGGTTTATTGCTCTATTAATTCAGAAATATGCAACTTATATTATTATATCTTTACAGTACGTAAGATATTTATGAACATATGCTTATGTAGTGCCAGCATATTCTGTTGCGCTGTACAATTGTGAACAAAACAGTAAAAAAACATGATTGGGTAATAACAGAGACAAAGAGGTAAGAGGGCCCTGCTCGGAAGCTAAAGATGGGTACACAGTATACGATATATCATTCCAACATGGATCGGAACTATACATCGCACACATCGTATATTGTGTACGCCCGATCTATCGTACACCACATCGTCCCATCTGCTGTTCTGCACAGCAGATGGGACGATGCAATAAGCGATGCAGTGCTGTTACATGCAGCTGGTAATGCCACATAATCGGGCGCTGAGAGGGGGGGGGCAGGTACAGATTACCCGGGTTTCCTGAGGGACCTGGCGCCGCCCCCCCCTCCCTCACAGCAGCCCAGTACACAGCGTGTGCTGAGCTGCAGTGGGAGACTGCTCATGGCTGCTGAGCAGCAGCCACAGCAGTCTCCTATGCCTGTGAGGGGGAGTGATCACACTAATCGTGCCCCCCCTGGCTTTGAGCAGGGCTGAGGGGGCTAAGAGCGCCCCCCTCCCCAGCATGCAGCGCCACAAAGCTTTTTTCTCTTTCATCCACTAGGGGACACTGGAGGTGCTTACGCTGGGGTATAGAGGCGTGGATAGCTGGAGCTGGCACTTTAAAATTTAGAAGTGTGGAGCTCCTCCCCCTCTATGCCCCACCAGCCCTCAGTTTAGAAAATGTGCCTACGAAGCTGGTCACAACCTGCTGTGCTCCAGCAAGTCACTTATTTTATTTAACATTTATTTTTGTTTTATTATTTATAACATCTTTTACATTGTTTTTGAGGTACCCTTCGCCACCTCTCTAAAGGTGGGGTCCGGGTACCTGGCGACCTGTTAACCTCCTGGGTTAATATGGAAGGAGTGTGCAGTGCTTAAACTAAAAGCTACTGACAGCTCCTTAACGCCAGCACACACAGCACAGACTGCCTCCAGGAAGAAGCTGTGAGGAGAGTGCTGTTAATACAGAGGAGCCGTCCTGAGGGGAGCGCAGTGAGTATGATCACATGCACTTTCCCCGACCCCTGCCCCGCTGCCAGCGCTGGCTTGCAGAGAGCGTGATAAGCGCTGCTAAATGATTTATGCTTCTCCCCTCTCCCCACTGATGAGCGCGACTAGCGGCTTCTCAGCGGGGCTAGCGCAGGGGGGGAGGTGATAACAGCGTGGTGGGCATTTTACAGTCCCTCAGACTTGAGAAGAAAGGGGACAGAGCCTAAAAGCGTGGGCTCCCTGGTCTAATTAACGCAGCAGTGGCTGTTAGAGCAGCGTGGAGCTGCGTTTTAACCTGTTGTTTGCCTGCATCTCTCCACCACAGGTAGTGTGCAGGCACATGCAGAAGGCTGATTCTCCTGTCTAGATCCCTGGCAAGAGGCTGTGAGTAACACTGGGGTGTCAGTGCAATGAATCTAATCTGTGGGAGGGGGTACCTCTTCCTCTGTGTCCCAACCAGCCTTCTGTTTTATTTCTCACCACTGCTGTGTGTCTGGGTGACTGTTGTTTATCCATGTCAAACAAAACAAAAGCGGCTCAAAAGATGTTTGTCTGTTGTAAATGTAACCACAAACTATCTAAGCCACATGCCACTGGGTCCACATTATGTGATGCTTGTATAACAATTGATCCACCGATGGCTATTCCTGACTCAGTTGCTCCGCCGTGGGCCGCTGACATGGTAGGCGTTATGTCAGACTTAACGTCAGAGTTAGCTGAGGCACGTAAGTCTCAACCTCCCTGGGTGGCGGGGCTAACTAAGTCTTTAGACACCTTGGTACAGGTTATGGGCACAGCGGCATCCGCACCCTCCACTTCCTACCAGAGACCGAAGCGTACTCTGACGACTGATCTCCAGTCAGAGGAGTCAGAGGAAGAATTCCTTACTATGGAGGATACTGAAGAAGGGGAATTGGAGGTTGCCTTACAGGACAATAACCCTCAGGAGTTAGAGTCCACCTCTCCCGGGGTGGAATCTTTAATTTTGGCGGTCAGAAAGACTCTGAATTTACCTGAGGATATAATTCCTCCATCACAGGAGTTTGAATTATTTAACAAACAACTGAAGAGCTCTGCAGTTTTTCCGTTCTTGCAGCAACTTCAGCAACAGTACTCGGTAGCTTTGAAACAGCCGGATAAGAGGTTCCAGATTCCGCGCCGGTTTTCATCTAGTTACCCTTTTCCTTCATCCATGATGGAGAAGTGGGAAAACCCTCCTCCAGTAGATGCGTCTGTCTCCCGTCTCTCAAAGAAAACAGCACTCCCAGTACCGGGAGCTACAGTACTAAAAGATCCGTCGGATCGTAAGTTGGAGACAACGTTAAGATCTATTTATACAGCAGCGGGTGCTCAACTCAGGCCCACACTTGTTACCGCTTGGGTTAACAAGGCGGTGGTTTCCTGGGCCGATCAATTGATTACAGGATTGGACTCAGGTAATTCCAGTGCAGAGTTACATCTACTAGCAGACCACATCCGTGAATCCAGCTGAGAAACAAGTTGCATGACGGTCTTCCGTCCCACCTGGGACCATCTGCAGTGGGAGGCCGCCTGCAAAGATTTCAACGAGTTTGGAACCAGACTTCCATAGAACCATGGATCCGAAGACTAATTACCCTGGGGTACCGAATAGATTTTGAGACCTCCCCCCAACCTCGCTTCTTCACTACAAGTCTGCCAATACAGGCAGAAAGAGCCAAGGTTCTACAGGAGGCTATCCAGTCTCTAGTAGTATCTTCTGTGATAGTTCCAGTTCCGGAACTTCAACGAGGTATGGGGTTTTACTCAAACCTGTTTGTAGTACCCAAGCCGGATGGCTCGGTCAGGCCCATCTTAAACCTAAAGTCCTTCAACTGGTATCTGAAGATGTATCGTTTCAAGATGGAGTCTCTAAAGTCAGTAATAGCAAGCTTGGAACCAGGGGAGTTCCTATTATCCCTGGATATCAAGGACGCATATCTCCATGTTCCCATTTGGGAACCACACCAGGCCTTTCTGCGTTTCGCCATTTTGAAGGATCATTATCAATTTCGGGCATTGCCGTTCGGGTTATCCTCGGCTCCCCGCATCTTCACCAAACTCATGTCAGTCATGATCGCTCTCCTTCGGTCATCAGGAGTGAACATAGGCCCTGATTCAGAGCCGGACGCTCTGACCAGAGCGCTTGCTCTGAATCAGGGCCCACCTCCATAACTATGGAGCGTCCTC
Organism: Taudactylus pleione; assembly: GCA_031769625.1. Taxonomy (NCBI): domain Eukaryota; kingdom Metazoa; phylum Chordata; class Amphibia; order Anura; family Myobatrachidae; genus Taudactylus; species Taudactylus pleione. Next base: position 41,137,132 of record JAUIMM010000025.1, on the reverse strand, counting down.
CTGGACGCTCGTATAGCTGTGGGTCACCACCCACAGCCTATACGAGCGTGCAGGATGATGGTCGCGATGGTCTTGACCATCGCGACCATCGCCAGTGCGAGCAGAAGCCTGCGGTTGAGTTTCTCAACCGCAAGGCCAGGAGTGATTTTGGCTCTATCAGAGCCAAAATCACTCCCACTGACATCACTAGTGATGTCAGTGGGGCCGGCTTCTGACGGTAGGCGTTCCCTTGGGAACGCCTCCGTCTGGCAGGCACGCCCACCAAAGGGGGCGTGCTGTCAATCAACATCGACAGCACGCCCCCTTTGATCAGACACAACGAGCGAAGGAAAGTCCTTCGCTCGTCGCGTCTCGCGCATGCGCACGACGGAGCTCCCTCCGTCGTGCGCATGCGCAGTGCACACCATCGACCCACTTGCGAGCGGACAGCCGCTCATGAGTGGGTCTGAATCAGGCCCATAATACCTTATTTGGACGATCTGTTACTCAAGGCTCCATCGGTGCCTCTTCTATCAGATCATGTCTTACTGACATATCACATTGTAATCCAACATGGTTGGATAATCAACTTCAAGAAGTCGAATCTCAGTCCGTCCCAGAAACTTTTATTTCTGGGCATGATATTGGATACGAAATCTCAGAGGATTTTTCTTCCAACAGACAAGGCCAAGGATATCCGACTGTTAGTTCAGCTGGTCCTCAAAACAAAGACTGTGTCAATGCTTCTTTGTCTGCCTCTCTTGGGGAAAATGGTATCTGCTTTCGAGGCACTACAGTTCAGCCGGTTCCACTCCAGGGTGTTTCAGCTGGACCTGTTAGCACAGGGGTCAGGGTCTCATCTGTTCCTACATCGACAGATCCGTCTGAGCCCAGTTACCAGAGTAGCCCTTCTTTGGTGGACACAATCCAGCAATCTGTTAGCGGGAAAACGGTTCGGCATGTGGGACTGGATCATCATAACCACGGATGCCAGCCTTTGAGGATGGGGCGCAGTAGTCCTCGATTATCACTTTCAGGGTCGATGGTCCCCTCTAGAACAGAAGTGGCCCATAAATGTGTTGGAACTCAGAGCGATTTACAATGCTCTGTTAGGGGCAACAGAGTTGCTAAAGGCTCGTCCGGTAAGAGTTCAGTCCGACAACGCGACGACTGTCGCTTACATCAACCGCCAAGGAGGGACTCGGAGTCGCATAGCTATGCGAGAGGTAACTCGGATCCTCCGGTGGGCCGAGAATCAGTCGATAATCCTGTCAGTGGTATTCATTCCGAGTGTGGACAACTGGGAAGCGGATTACCTAAGTCGACAGGATGTCCATCCCGGGGAATGGAAGCTTCATCCAGACGTGTTCAACGCGCTGATACGTCGATGGGGATGTCCTCAGGTGGATCTCATGGCGTCACGATTGAATCGTCAGCTTCCAGTATACGTGTCAAGAACTCGAGATCCGCAGGCGGATGCAGTAGACGCTCTGACAAATCCGTGGACCTACGACTTCGTTTACCTTTTCCCTCCGATTCCACTTCTTCCTCGTCTTCTAAAAAGAATAAAACAGGAGTCAGCCTTGGTAATTCTCGTGGCCCCGAACTGGCCTCGGAGAAGTTGGTTCTCGGACCTTCGGTCCCTATTATCAGACGATCCGTGGCCCCTTCCTCTGCGCCCGGATCTTCTACAGCAGGGCCCTTTCATACACCCCAACTTAGCGCAGCTACGTTTAACGGGGTGGCTCTTGAAACCGATATCCTAAGACGTAGGGGTATCCCAGACGCGGTTATTCCCACCATGCTACGCGCCAGGAAGCCAGTTTCGGCTGCTCATTATCATCGCATCTGGCAGGCTTATATCTCATGGTGTTCCAGTCGGGATCTTCCATCTAGGACCTTTCGCTTATCCCGGTTTCTGCTTTTCCTTCAGACGGGTCTGGATTGTGGCCTTCGTCTGGGAACCTTAAAGGTGCAGGTTTCTGCCCTTTCCATTTTCTTTCAAAGGAAATTGGCCCTCATTCCTGAGGTGCAGACGTTTCTTCAAGGGGTCTTGCACGTGCAACCTCCTTTTGTACATCCAATTGATCCTTGGGATCTTAATCTAGTTCTTCTGTTCCTTCAGTCGGCCATGTTTGAACCTTTGGAGGAGGTTGATCTTAAGTACCTATCTTGGAAGACGGTCATCCTCCTGGCTCTCGCTTCGGCTCGTAGGGTTTCGGAATTGGGGGCTCTTTCCTATAAACCTCCTTACCTAGTGTTTCATGCGGATAGAGCGGAACTCTGGACGATAGCCGCTTTCCTTCCTAAAGTCGTGTCGGCTTTCCATATCAATCAGCCTATTGTGGTACCATCGTTGGTGGAGGACTCTGGTTCTTCTACCTTGGATGTAGTTAGGGCTCTCCGCATCTATGTTGACAGGACTGCTTCCCTTCGTAAGTCTGAGTCGCTTTTTGTCCTGTATGATGCGGTTCGGAGGGGTTGGCCAGCGTCTAAGCAGACTTTAGCACGTTGGATGCGGCTGACTATTCATCAAGCTTATGTTAGTGCTAACCATCGGCCTCCTTCGTCAATTTCGGCTCATTCCACACGTTCTGTGGGTGCGTCATGGGCGGCCGGTAGAGGAGCATCTACGTCACAATTGTGCCGGGCGACCACTTGGTCTTCAGTTCACACGTTTGTCAAGTTTTACAAATTTGATACGTTTGCCTCTTCGGCGTCCCGTTTTGGCCGCCTTGTTCTACAGGCGCCACAGAGCACTCCCACCCATGGGGATAACTTTGGGACGTCCCCAGCGTAAGCACCTCCAGTGTCCCCTAGTGGATGAAAGAGAAAATGGGATTTTGGTACCTACCGGTAAATCCTTTTCTCTGATTCCACAGGGGACACTGGACGCCCACCTCTGCGCTTTATGTCTGCCTGTTCGGTTTTGTTCTGTATGTTGTATGATTCAGTTATTGTGTGTTCTTCTCTCCCTTTCACTCCGCTTGTTCTCCACCTCCTCTCGGTCTTCATTTTCTAAACTGAGGGCTGGTGGGGCATAGAGGGGGAGGAGCTCCACACTTCTAAATTTTAAAGTGCCAGCTCCAGCTATCCACGCCTCTATACCCCAGCGTAAGCACCTCCAGTGTCCCCTGTGGAATCAGAGAAAATGATTTACCGGTAGGTACCAAAATCCCATTTTTTCCGGGAAGGGAGCATGGCCACGTCTCCCGCGATTAGGCCACGCCCCCTGTTACCCGGGCCCGCCGCGGCTCTTGGTGGGCCTGCACATAATGCCATTAAACACTGGACCATGCATTGTGTTTGGCGCATGCAATGGATTGTAACATTGCACCATTGCTGGGTCACACCATCGTATGTTGTGTATCCAGCTTTAAAATGATATGTCAAGTTTCAATGTTACTTTGTATATTCCCTGTACTGCGCTGTAGAAATTAGAGCATTAACAATTAAAATATGATAATTCTGAAGCCAGCAGTGGAAATGGCCAGATCCATGAGTAGTCAAGTTTGCAAATTGTTGCACATTCTCCTCGTTACTAGGTAAGTTGCTCACAGTTGTAATATCACGCCAGAAATCTGCCAACTATCTAATATCAAAGCATATTACCCCAAAAATATAATGATGCCAGAAAATGATTCTATCAGTATTGATAAGGTAATTATGAGGCATTGACCTCCCTACTACACCAATAGGCTTTCACTTCAGTTAGAAGTGATCAGCTGCTAGACTAAAAAGACAAATGGTTGAATCTTGTCCAATTTGACCTGCTATGTGTGCATCCAATATGTGCAACAATTATTTTCTTGGATTACTCGTATCAGGTTGACAGCCCTGTGTGTGGCCACCTTAACAGTGAACAGCAGAAGACCCATTCCGCTATGAGATCACAGAGCTGAATGGGTGAGATAGACCAATTCAAAGGTGAATGTGAATTTAAATGTGGAACTTTGAAAAGGCAGCAACTCATGTTCATGCATTACACTCTCTGCATCTTTCTGGTTATCCTCAGTGCACACAATGGGCCTTTTTCAGATACAGATGCAAACAATTTTTTTATCACCGCAAGCTGTATTTTTAGTTAGTATGTATGGTCATATTTTTGCAATGTGTGACGTCTCTCAGTGGTTTGACAGGCATGCATCTGCATGCGGGATGTAGTCAGCATCCTGGCGTGCAGGATGCTGACTGACGAAATCCCTATAGCGTCGGGATTCCGGCACCAGAATCTTGACCGCCGGCATCCCGAAGGTAAGTATTGGGACTTAGGGTGCTGGGTTAGGCAAAAGGGGTAGGGTTAGATTTAGGGTGTGGGGAGGTTAGGTTTAGACACGCGGGGGGGGGGGGTTAGGGTTAGGCACCTGGGAGGGAGTGTTAGGGTGCGAGGAGGTTAGGGTTAAGCACCGGGGAGGGAGGGGAAGGGTTAGACTTACTTTGTTCTTTATGGGTGTCAGGATTCTGACTGTCGGTATTCCCGACCATAGAGATCTCATACCCAACGATCTGCATATGCCTACGGGGCTGAAATGGGCATGGAGACATGGGCAGTGGGTGCGCAGATATGGCCAAAGTAAAGTAAGGGCATGGTCTGGACATATAGTCACAAATTGCAACTCAAATGGCTATCAAATAGTTGCAAAAAATGATTGGTCGCACACATTGTAAAATTACTGAAACTGCTGGATCAATGTCTCAAAAGTTACTTTACACTGCAGTGCACGTTCATTTTATACAAGTAAAGAAGGTTTCAGAGTCAGTTGGGAAAGGGGGAGGCTGCCTGCATTTTTTAAGTGATGACAAAAATTTTAAATAAAATTCTATTTGCATCTGCTTCAGGTTAGCATTTGAGATGCTCAAATCCACTTGGGCGCTTATTATTTACCTTTATCCAGCAATTAACTGTAATGTGTTTGCATTGGGTACTGCATTTTGTTAGCCTTCTCACCAGTCACAGTGAAGCCACACCCCAACTTGTATCCCAGCTATGTAAAGGAAGGGAGCCACAGTAACTGAGTTGCCAATTCAACCAACACTGAATGGTTTGCCAAAATGCTTTTTCTTTCAATGCATTTTTGCTCCTCTATTAATAAAGGCCCATCCGTTTGCTGTTTCAGTCATTCACCTTAGTATATGTTTTGTCAGCAGTGACCATCAGTTCACATTCTGCATATTTCACTGCTTTGGATTATGAACAAACACTTGATTTTTTAAATGATAATTCCACTCAAAATTTTTAAATAACATTCTCTTATCAAAACTACTCTGCAGTGCATTATTTTACTTTGCTTCATTTTCAAGCGCAATTATCTGTGCAATTTAGATAGTGTCTGTTATAGTATACATTGAAAGTAGGGTGGCCATATCATTTGTATAGAAAAATAATGTGACATTTCTAGAAATAGATATTCAAATAAGTCTAATATACAGTTAAGAGGCCAAAGCTAATATGTTATTGATTGATTGGTTAGTTAATGTTTCTTTTGTGGTATTTTTGCAGTATGTTTAAAGAAACATAGTACTGATTACTTAGTTCTTTTGGAAGTAATGTTTTAGTTGAAGTGTTTATTGTTGAACAAAATAAAGATTTTCAAAACTTTTTCCTTATGGTTTGATTTTGCTGTTCATTTTTTTCATTTTTTGGCTTTTGCTTCCAGTGGAATTCTTGATAAGGACTCCATGTTGGGAAGGCACATGACATGGCATTTGCTTACTCTATTAGAGCTAGTGCTTGCTTCCATTTGAGAGCATAATGCATTTGTAGGAACCTATCACCACTAATTCTGTTAATCTAGTATTACCAGATGTCTGAACTCTAGTATACCAAATAAAAATATTCAAGTGGCAATATATGCCGTCTATGCTTGGAAAACCAAGACAGATAATGACCTGTGATGAGCACATGGTATAGAAATCCTCTGTTTTGAGGCGATATATGTTCATGAAAAAAAGATGGCTTTCTTGAAGAATTTTGCAAAAACAGTAAGGTTTCGGACCTGATGTGGTAATTTCTCAAGTTTAATGACACACATCAGGCCCAACACATTGTTATTTGTTGAAAAATGAACATCTAGATTTACTTAAATTCTACAAGTGTGAATACTACTTTCAGGACCCTCTCTGATTACACAGGTGGGTAAGATTTAGACTATAGAACCTTATTCAGTCACAGATGGAATTGCAAAGCTGCTCGCAAGCAGCTTTGCAATTCCATCTGTGCAGATATGGTGATGCACAGGAGGCATCACGCCTCCTGCTGCATTACTTATCCGAGCTGCGTTGTCTAATGCAGCATCGGATACTCTGCGGAACATCGTCCGGCTAAGGTGACCCATGGAGTCACGCAGCCGGCCCCGCAGTTGAGAGGAAGAAGCCAGGAAATCACAGCCGACAAAGATTCTGGCCTCTCCCCAACGGTGGCAATATGCCTCCGTTTCGGGAAACGGAGGCCATCTCCGCCCCTTCCCCGCCCACAAACGGCAGCAGACTGTCAATGAATGAGGGCCATAGTTTGCAGACTGTTACACTTCCACGGTTTAGGCATGGACACTCCACTGTGGAACTCTAGGTCCCAGTCGAATGTACTGTATCCTCTCTCCCGACTAGTGTGGTGTGAGGAACAAAGTGGGTGACCTCAATAGGGCAGCTTAATGACAATGCAATCAAAATAATTTCCTTAGCTTTGTCTACAATTTCAACTACTTTCTACCAAGTTCCATAGATACCTGCAGCTCCAGCATGCACTAGCACCTCAATTCTTGGATGGTCCTTCCCCTATACAGGAATCGCCACTAAAAAAAGTTTATCCCCTCACTTGGTTCGTGTAAAGCCCTTTTAAGTATTTCTCATTTACTGCTGTCTACCCATCACTCCAAGGACTTCAGCCAACTCTGGGAGTCTGCTGTGGACCCTATAGAATCTATATTACCCCTGAAAGACTAGTGACATTTGGCTGTCATACTACCCTATATGGCAAGGTTTCCCGGGGGCACCTTTTATGGGACTGTCCTATTGTTCAGAAATTGTGGGTTAAGGTAAGTTTTGCAATTTCTTTTACCAGGGTTCCACAGTCCATTTCACGCCTATAGTGTGCTTCTTGGGAGTTTTGGAGAATGATGTACTTAGACATACTAACAGTATGCTAACTTTGTATGTATAACTAACTTTGTATGCTGGCTAAAGTGTGTAGCTCGTGGATGGCTACCCTAGGTCCCAAATTCGGTGAATGGATGTGTCACGCTGGCTATGGAGATCCCCTAATAATTGATTGGAAGTCGGGGTCCCAGGTTGGAAAAGGAGCTGGAGGCGAGGGGCCTGGATGTATGTCTTCCTCATCCACAAGTACCATATGTTGGCTAGACCTGACCTTTGGTCAGATATCTGGCACAAGTGGGAAATGGAAGAACACAATCGCAGGGAAAGCACAGGAGTATACTGGGAGTTTGCACTTGGGTGATGTACTGAGTACATACACTGTGAATTCAGACGCAGAACTGGCATAGGAGGATGACACTAGGAGATTATACTTGGATGACGTAAGTACGCACAGTGTGGTTCCAGACGCAGAATTGTCACAGAAGAATGACACTTATGAGATGGTACCCAGATGATGTACTCAGTACACGCACTGTGGATCCAGACGCTGAACTGGCACAGGAGGATGACACTTATGAGATCGTACTCATACTGAGTATACACACTGTGGATACAGATGCAGAACTGGCACAGGAGAATGACACCTAGGAAATGGTACTCTGATGACGTACTGAGTACACACACTGTAGATTAACTTAGGATGATTTCACTAGAAGAAAGGCGTTTAGAACTGGGAATGCTGCAACAGCAAGTATTCACTGGAAGTAACAACGTTATACAGGCAACTTTCTGTTGTTCAGAGCCCAGCTAAATACCCTAGGGTGGCAATCCATTGGAGGACAGTGTCAGCTGACAGCAACCAATGCTACCATTGGGTAAAGGACTAATAATCAGGTGATGTAGACTGTCATGGCTGTGTCCATGATGATAACCGCAGAAACCAAATCATGGCGCAGCACATGGATGTCCTAGCAGACCCCAGACATAATCCTCAGCGCGTCACTCTCCGCCGCACTTGGTGTCTGACCGCTCGAGAGATCAGGAGAAGCCGGCGCTGAGGTGAGTAAGGCCGATCCTTGTTTTTTCTTTTTGATATCTATCTGTATGTGGAGTTGACTCCTCCCATTTAACAGCAGCTGCTTTTTAGAACAACATCCCTGAATAGCGCACGAATACACCTTATTGGTAAACTGCGATCCTAGGCCGCAACCTGACAGTACCCCCCACCTTTCAGGGTAGACTCTGGAAACCCACAAGGGTTATCATGAAAAGTTTTATGAGAAGCTCGAACAAGCTGTGGAGCATGAACATCAGACACCTTGATCCTTGCCCATTTTTCAGGTCCGTACCCCTTCCAGTCAATGAAATACTATAGATGATTCAATTGGTGTCGAGAGTCAAGGATCTTCTCAATTTCAAATTCGACTCCCAATTGAGTATGAACTTGGGATGCCTTGGGTGGAGAATGCTGGAATTGATTCATAATTAATGGTCCTAGAAGAGAAACATGAAATGTGTTGGAAATTTTCAACAGAGGAGGTAGCTCCAGTTTATACATCACCGGATTGATGACTTTAAGAATGCGATATGGTCCAATGAAGCGAGGAGCAAATTTCATGCTTGGAACTTTCAACCGAATGTTCTTGGCTGACAACCGCACCCTATCTCCAGTTCTCAGAAGAGGAACGGCAAGATGTTTTCGATCCGTGAACTTCTTGTAATTACTAGAATCTTTAAAGAGGAGTGAATATCCTTCCATATACCAGAAAATGATTTTACCAGATTAGTGACGGCAGGTACTTCCATGGGAGGTAACTCTTGAAAATCTGCAACATGTGGATGACTGCCATATACTGTAAAAAACAGAGTACAATTTGGAGAGAAATGATACCTGTAATTGTGGGCAAACTCTGCCCAAGGTAATAAATCGACCAAGTCGTCTTGAAATGAGGACACGAAGAGTCTAATAAACATCTCCAATTCTGATTCACCCTCTCTGTTTGTCCATTTGTCTGCGGGTGATAGGCAGATGAGAACTTTAGTTTAAATCCACAAGAAGCACATAACACCTTCCAGAATTTGGCCACAATTTGCACGCCTCTATTTGACACTATCTCCTTAGGTAGTCCACTTAGATGGAAAATGTCACGAATTAACATTTTGGCCAATAGTGGTGTAGAAGGAAGTCCAACCAAGGGAATAAAATGGGCCATCTTTGAGAATCGATCTATTACCACTAAAATCGTATTATGCCCCTTAAAGGCTGTTAACTCAGAAATTAAACCATCGACAGATGAGTCAAAGGAGCATCAGGAATGGGTAGAGGACACAAAGGACCTATAACTTTGTTGTGAGTGGATTTATGCTGGGCACACTTGGCACAGGCAACAATAAAATTCCTGACATTTTCCTTCATGGTGGGCCACTAGTAGGGGTGCTGATAAAATGTTAAAGTTTTGAGGATGCCCGAATGGCCAGCAAACAAGAAGGCATGAGCCCAAGTTAATAATTTCTTACATAACTGAGGTGCTACAAAGATTTTGCCAGGAGGAGCAGACAGCAGTTGAGTTTGACCAAAGACAAGATTATCCAGAATAGTACGAACTTGAGGTTGATCCTCTTCTTGCGAAGGCAGGAAGGACCGGGACAGCGCATTAGGTTTTTTATTTTTAATGCCAGGACAAAATTGGACCTTGAAATCAAACCTGGAGAAAAACAGAGACCAGCGAGCCTGTCTGGCATTCAAACGATGAGCTGTTTTGAGATATAAGACATTCCTATGGTCAGTGATGATCGTAATAGAAAACTTTGCACCTTCCAACAAGTGTCTCCATTCCTCTGGTGCCAATCGCATAGCCAACAATTCTTGTTCTCTTATGGCATAATTCTTCTCGGCCGGGGAAAATTTCCGAGAAAAGAAATCACAAGGATGATTCTTTCCATCTTCAGCCACTTGGGACAGTAAACCTCCCACTCCCACCATAGAGGCATCAACTTCCAACGTAAAAGGTTTCTCAAGTTGTGGCTGATGAAGAATTGGAGCTATGCAAAAAGCTGTTTTAAGTGTTTGAAAGGCAGTCACCGCTGCAGGAGACCAACGAGACGGGTTAGCACCCTTCTTAGTGAGAGCCGTGATGGGGCAACAATGGTAGAAAAGTTTAAAATGAATCTCCAATAATAATTAGAGAAGCCTGGGAACCGTTGGATGGCTTTCAAGGAGCTCGGTTGGGGCCAAGCTCGGATGGCTCTTAGCTTGTCTGGATCCATTTGAAAATAATTTCCCGATATGACGTATCCCAAAAATGGCACAGAGGACTGTTCAAAAAGGAATTTAGAGATTTTCCCGTACAAATGATGACTTCGAAGACAGGATGTAGGTTCTCGCAGAAAATTAAAATGTCGTCCAGATAAACTTCAACAAATTTGGAAAGGACATCTCGAAAGATTTTGCTGACGTAACTCTGAAATACTGCTGGCGCATTAAACAACCCAAAAGGCATCACCAAGTACTCATAATGGCTGTCTCGCGTATTAAAAGCAGTTTTCCTCTCATCTCCTGCCCTAATACGAATCAAATTGTAGGCTCCACGGAGGTCCAATTTAGTGACAAGGGATGCTCCACAAACTTTATAAAAAAGCTCTGAGATGAGTGGCAAAGGATATCTATTTTTCTTGGTGATTTGATTCACAGTAGTCTATGTAGGGTCTGAGACATCTGTCTTGACAAAGAAGAATCCGGCCCCAGCAGGAGAGGAAGATGGTCTTATAAAACCCTTGGCCAGGTTTTCTTTTATGTAATCGGACATAGCAGCAATTTCAGGAACCGAAAGAGAGAATATATGGCCACGAGTTGGCATCTCCCCGGGGATTAGATCAATACCACAGTCCCAAGGGCGATGGGGAGGCAATTTGTCCACAGCTTTTTCACAAAAACATCAGAGACATCTTGATATGGTTCTAGCAGACAAGAATCTGGTTTAGAAGTCAATTGATCAGATGAAGGAATCTTTGGGGAAGATTCAGTAGAGACTTGGGTTCGTAATGGAACAAAACGAGGAAGACACTGGTGAAAACAATTTGATCCCCAAGCCAGTATATGCATGGTTGACCAGTTTAGTGTAGGGTTATGAGTCTTAAGCCATGGTAGACCTAAGACTAGAGAATAGGGAGTTTTAGGTAGAACCAAGAATTCTAACTCCTCTTGATGTAGATATCCTACCCAAAGTGAAACAGGTAGAGTCAACAAGATATAATATCTACTAAGATAACATTGCCATCTGCTCCAGAAAGTGTCATCTTGCTTGGAAGAGGAAGAACTGGAAATCCTAGTTCATGTGTCACAGATTCAGAAATAAAATTTCCAGTGGCTCCTGAATCCACCAAAGCTTTAATATTTTGAGTTGAGTCTTGAAACAAATAGACACTGGTAGAAGACTATCCAACAAATGGGAAGGCTTAGTTAACACCTCCAACCAGACGCTCCTGGAACCAGTTAGGGTCTCTCGTTTCCCGAGAGAAGAGGACAAACTTTAAGAATATGATCAGGGGCCACACAGTAGAGGCAAAGTTTGTTCTGGAATTGGTGGGTCCACTCATCCAGAGTTAAATGAGACTTGTTGACCAGGCTCCTCTTTAATTGGTGCAGAAGAGGAAGAATGTGTAGGTGGCGAAAGCGATCCTGGAAACAATGTTCTCGTCCTTTACTAGCCTGCTATTCTGTGTGGAGCAAGTAATTCTTGATACATAAAGAAATTACTTCAGGTAGGGACTCTGGAACATCTCGAGAGGCTAACTCATCCTTCATTCTTTCAGACAATCCGTGAAGAAATGCTGCCCTATGCGCCTCATCATTCCATTTTAACTCGGAAGAAAACGTCTGGAATTGAACCACGTACTGGCCCACTGTACGTGTCCCTTGTCGAACTCGAAGGAGATCAGAGAAGGTCAAAGCAGTCCAGCCTGGCTCGACAAAAATTTTCTTGATGAACAAATAATATTTTTGTAGTTAGAATCTAAGGGGTCAGCTCGCTTCCATAATGGAAAGACCCAATCCAAGGCGGTTCCTGATAGTAAGGAGATGATGTATGCCACCTTCGACCTTGAAGTGGGGAATTTCTGGGGCAGACTCCCAAACTTTATCTCACACTGATTGACGAAGCCCCGGCAGCGTCTGGGGTTTCCATCAAATGCTAACTGCAGACTAGACTTTTGAGACACTGTTACTGGAGGAGTTATAGGAGCAGATGCCGAGGGAGTAGGAAATATAGTAGCCAGGGTGGACTGAATGGGGAATAATTGACCGGAGAGTTCCTGGAGATAGTGAGCCACCTTGTGTTGTGCTGCCTCCTGATTCTCAATGCGAGAGGCAAGATCTTGTAACAACCCTGCACCCTGAAATCCTGCGGCTTCCATTGGGCCTGTACAAACTGTCACGCTTTGGCTATGGAGATCCTCTACTAAGGGATTGGAAGTCTGGGTCCCAGGTTGGGAAGGGAACTGGAGGCGAGGTGCCTGGATGTATTTCTTCCTCATCCACAAGTACCGTATGTTGGCTAGACCTGACCAAAGGCGCAGAGTCTAACTTACTGGGAGGTGTTCACCAGTGACCCCTCCAATTGGGATTTGGGTTTAAGCTGCACCCAGTAAGCAGGTCGTGGGCCGTTTGGTCAGGTATCTGGCACAAGTGGGAAACGGAAGAACACAATCGCAAGGAAAGCACAGGAGGAGGATACTGGGAGTTTGCACTTGGATGACGTACTGAGTACATACACTGTGAATTCAGACGCAGAACTGGCACATAAGGATGACACTTATGAGATTGTACTTGGATGACGTACTGCGGCCCTGATTCAGAGACGGACGCTCTGAAAGAGTGCTCGCTCTGAATCTGGGCGTTTTTTTTGTGCGGCCTCTTGGCCGCTCGCATAGCTGTGGGTGACCACCCACAGCTATTGCGAGCGGCCACCATGATGGTCATGATGGTCAAGACCATCGCAACCATCGGGCTTGTGACGAAACCCTTGTGGTAGGGTCTCGTGGCCGCAAGCCCCAGAGAGCTTCTGGCTCTAATAGAGCCTGAAGGTCTCTCACTGACATCACTGGTGATGTCAGTGGGGCCGCCCACAAACGGCAGGCGTTCGCTCGGGAACGCCTCCATTTGTGAAGCCACCCCCTGGCCACGCCTACAAAACGGGGTGAGCTGTCGATCAACATCGACAGCCGCCCCTTTTGTAGTGAGCCACGGAGCGAGAGATTTTCTCTCTCGCTCCGGGGCTTACGCACTCGCAGTGTGGCCGCTGCACGTGCGCATAGCACACCATCGACCTGCTTGCAAGCGGGTCTGAATCAAGCCCTGAGTACGTACACTGTGGTTCCAGATGCAACTGGCACAGTAGCATGAAACTTATGAGATGGTACTTGGATGACATACTGAGGGCCAGATTCAGACCCACTCGCTAAGAAGTGTTCACACGCAGTCAGCCGATTTTTGCATTCTGCTCATGCGTATGCAGTGCATGTGCGCGAACCAGCCCGAGCGATTGGGAAATGTTCGCTGAATGAATGACTGGAGAAGCCGTTTGTGGGTGGTGATAGGGGCTGGCCACTAGAAACGGGAGAGTGGAGGTGCAAACGCAGGTGTGCCCAAGCTTTTAACGCCGTTTCAGAGGCGTACATAATTAAGAGGTAGCATCATAGTACACGTCACTTGGTTGTATTTTACACTGAAGTGCTCACAGTGTTTGCGGTAGGGTATGGTCAACCACAAGCGCTGCTTATGCATCCAATGATACCGATGGTTGCATACACTTCACGGAGATGACGTGCGCAAGTGGGCATCTTTAGACTGGTTGGCGGGCTTCTGCATACATAAGCTATCGCATGCCAAGACATAGTGGGCGTGCTAGTGCCTTGCTGTCCGATCGGCTGCCTTCTCGAATTTGCATACGCATCGAGCGAGCGAACACATCTAGCAAGCAGGTCTGAATCGAGCCATGAGTACACACACTGTAGCTCCAGACAGAAGTGGCAAAGGAGAATGACACTTATGAGATGGTACTCAGATGACGTACTGAGTACACACACTGTGGATCCAGACGCAGAACTGGCACAGGCGAATGACAGTTAGTTGATGGTACTCGGATGACACACTGAGTACGCACACTGTGGATCCAGATGCAGAACTGGCACAGGAGAATGACATGAGATCGTACTCGTACTGTGTATACACACTGTATTCACTGGAAGTAACAACGTTGTACAGGCAACTTCCTGTTGTCCAGCTAAATACCCTAAGGTAGGAATCCATTGGAGGACAGTGTCAGCTGGCAGCAACCAATGCTAAAGGACTAATCAGGTGATGTAGACTGTCCATGGTGGTAACCGCAAAGACCAAATCACAGAGCAGCACATGAATGTCCTAGCAGACCCCAGGCATAATCCTCGGCGTGCACTCGTTGCTGCACCTGGCATCTGACCGCTTGAGAGGTCAGGGGAAGCCGGTGCTGAGGTGAGTATCGGCGATCCTAGGCCGCAAACTATCAGGATGTCTTTGGTTAATACTACTCATGAAAAATACCATTCATGAGGAATGTATATATTTACCTTGATAAATCCAAATTTGACTGTATATGGCATAGGTGTCAGCAATCCCATTACACTAAGGTGCCCAATGTTCTGCTCCATAACTTCTATAGCTATAGGATAGCTGATTTAGATACAGTAGCACAGCAGATGCAGGCTGCTGGTGGTGTTAGAACTGAGCAATTGATTCAGAGATGTACGCTAATGCTGCAGCAGCTGAAAATTTGTACGCAGTGGAAGTGCTAAAATGTGCAAATGTGGTAGCCGTCAGGATTTGTATTGGGGCCCCCACCAGCGGCTTTGCGAATCCAAGCGACTGCGTACAGACGCAGCTCGGTCGCAGATCAGTTAATTACCTTTCTTCTGATTAACCCTATTGTCTGCAGAATGGCCGAGTGAATGGAGAATCCGGAGCTATATTCACTGCATATGGAATCACAGGAAGAGACATGCCCTTAAAATAGTCATGACACGCTTCCATTTGAGTCGCCACCTCCCTGATGCCACCCATAAACAATCCTTGCTTGTGAATCACTTTGCGAATAATTCTCTCTGCGAGTGACAATGAAAATTTAACTTAATGCATGTGCAGATGGGATGCGGTAATATCCCTATGAACGGGATGCCGACTGCCGAAATCCTGACATGACTGGGGATGACGACATTGGAATCCCGGCAGCCGCCATCCTGTTCATAAGGAGACCGGTGCAAGATATCAGCTGCGGGGGGGCGAGGGTTAGGTTTAGGCACTCCAGGGGGACTTAGGGTTAGGCTACGGGAGGGGGGAGGTTAAGGTTAGGCTCCAGATAGGGGGAGTTTGGTTCAGGCACCACCGGGGGGGAGGGTAGGGTTAGGCACTAAGGGGGGAGGGTTAGGTTTAGTCACTCACCGGTAGGGTTAGGGTGCAGGGTAGGGAGGGTTAGTATGAGGGTACAAAAAAGGTTGGTTAGGAGGTAAATAGGACAGGGGAACAGTACTCACCATTCCCCTGTCAGGATTACAACCATCGGGATGCCGCTGTCACTGTACTGATAGCCAGCATCTCCTCCATCGGTATTTCATACCGATTCCATACAGATTACTGATAATTGCTCACATTGGCTTTGCCTCCCTCTCTGAATCAGGCCCTGAGTGTGGTACACAAATGGGAACATGCTGCTGGTGATACTGGAACTGAGGGCCTGATTCAGAGCCGGACGCTATTTGCGAACGGTCGTTCAGAAAAAGGGTCTGGCTATTTAAATTGAGCGCTCGCTCTTTGCAGTCTGTTGACGCCTCTATGTCTGAGCGAGCGAACGAAACATGTATTCGCTATTTTGTAAAGACGCCCCCTGGCCGTTCGCATCATACGTCATCTCCGCTATTTATTAGATTAATCGAGTACATCGAAAGGCATCTGAACTGCTCGCAGTGCTTGTGGTAGGTTTTACTTCCCGCAATCACTGCGAGCAGTTCAGGCTAAAAGACAACCAAGTGACGTGATCGATGACACTCCCTTACTAATTATGCACTCCCATTAAACGCCCGTTTTGACCGTTTGGCACGCCTGCGTTCGGATCTCCACTCCCCGTTTTCAAGCACCTTCCCCTGTTACCACCCACAAACGCCTCATTCTGTCACTCAAATTAGCAGGCCCTCGCTGTTTTGCGAGCGCACGATTTCCGACCGCAATGACTGGTTGGTGCATGCGCATTACGACCCATACGCATGCGCAGATGTGCGAACATGGGGCCTGATTCAGAGCCGAATGCTCTGACCAGAGCGCTCGCTCTGAATCAGGGCCCTCCTCCATGAAAATGGAGCGGCCTCCTGGCCGCTCACATAGCTGTGGGTGACCACCCACAGCATATGCGAACGTCCATGATGATGGTCGCGATGGTCTTGACCATCGCGACCATCGGGCTTGCGACGGAGACCCTGCAGTAGGGTCTCGTGGCCGCAAGCCCTGGAGTGATTTTGGCTCTATCAGAGCCAAAATCACTCCCACTGACATCACTAGTGATGTCAGTGGGGCCGGCTTCAGACGGTATTCGTTCCCATGGGAACGCCTCCATCTGGCAGTCACGCCCCCCGGGACACGCCCACCAAAGGGGTCGTGCTGTCAATCAACATCGACAGCATGCCCCCTTTGGTGCGAGACCCGGAGCGATGGAGAGCCCGTCACTCGCCGGGTCTCGCGCATGCGCACGACGGAGCTCCCTCCGTCGTGCGCATGCGCAGTGGGGGAACATCGACCCGCTTGCGAGCGTCCTGCGCTCGCGAGCTGGTCTGAATGACCCCCATAGCTCGGAGCGTACAAGCGGCTCTGAATCAGGCTCTGAGTACTTTGCACAATGGAAGCAGACTGCAGGTGATGTTGGAACTGTGGGCCTGATTCAGACCTGGTCGCTAGGCTGCATTCGCATGTAGCCTGCTGATGTTTGCAATTTGCGCATGCGTAAAAGATGCAGTGCGCGTGCGTGAACCAGTCCATGCGATCGTGAAGTGTATGCACCCTGTACACAGACACTCCGCAAGCAAGAGTGACAGGATGTGCGTGCCGGTTGTGGGTGGTGACGGGGTGATCGATGGTAACGGGGGTGTAGTGGTGCAAGTGCAGGCGTGTCTGTGCGTCTGAACGCTGCTTCAGGGTCGTGCATAGTTAAGACGCATTGTCAGCATACACATCACATGGCTGAATTACAAACAGCAGCACAAGTGCTGCATATGGGTCCGATGTTACCGATTGTTAAATACACTTCCTGGAGATAAAGTAGGTTACTAAGGGAATGTGGGCGTCTTGTGACAGGCTGGTGGGCGTCTAAATACATACAGCGATTGCACGGCAAGACATAGTGGGCTTGCTAATGTCTTGCTAGCGATCGCGGGATTTGCATATTTTGGCTGCTGACGGCTGCGTGCGAGTGCAGCCTAGCAGACCCGTAACTAGACTTTTTGGTGCCCTGTGCCAGAAAGAGCATTGGCGTCCCCCTCATTTTCAAAGGGACATAATGCACCCAAAAAAGGGCCATGGCTTCATGGGGAAGGGCCAGGGAAGATATAGGAGAGGCCAGGAGATGCTGGGGATGAAATAAGAGGAAGCTACAAGCAAGAATGATAATAAACAGAAATCTGACAGGCCCAAACAGCGCCCCTTGACCTGTGGTGCCCTGTGCGATGGCACCGGCCGCATTACCCTAGCTATGGCCCTGCAGCAGCGGCGGGCTGGGCCGGGGGGCAGGGGGCCATGTGCCCCCCGGGCCGATGCACTATTGAATGATTTGGGCCGGCATCAGTGGCCACATTCACTGTCAGGGAAGCTTGAAAGCACGCAGGCAGAAGCTGTTGATCACCAAACAGTGCAGGAGGCAGGACCCTGCAGCTGCTTAACCCAGAGATCAGAAGCACAGGAGATTGGACCAATGGGAGACTGTTCTCTCCGAATGTGAGGGAAAAGACTGCAGGAGTGTAAGGTAAGTGTGTGTGTGTGGTGTGACAGTATTGCAGAAAGAGTGTCAGTAAAGTCAGTGTGTGTGTGGCGTGACAGGATTGCTAAAACAGTTTCAGTAAGGTCAGTGTGTGTGTGTGTGGTGTGACAGGACTGCAGAAAGAGTGTCAGTAAGGTCAGTGTGTTGTGTGACAGGACTGCAGAAAGAGTGTCAGTAAGGTCAGTGTGTTGTGTGTGGTGTGACAGGACTGCAGAAAGAGTGTCAGTAAGGTCAGTGTGTTGTGTGTGTGTGTGGTGTGACAGGACTGCAGAAAGAGTGTCAGTAAGGTCAGTGTGTGTGTATGTGTGGTGTGACAGGACTGCAGAAAGAGTGTCAGTAAGGTCAGTGTGTTGTGTGTGTGTGTGTGTATGTATGGTGTGACAGGACTGCAGAAAGAGTGTCAGTAAGGTCAATGTGTTGTGTGTATGTGTGGTGTGACAGGACTGCAGAAAGAGTGTCAGTAAGGTCAGTGTGTTGTGTGTGTGTGGTGTGACAAGGGTGCAGAAAGAGTGTCAGTAAGGTCAGTGTGTGTGTGTATGTGTGGTGTGACAGGACTGCAGAAAGAGTGTCAGTAAGGTCAGTGTGTTGTGTGTGTGTATGTGTGGTGTGACAGGGCTGCAGAAAGAGTGTCAGTAAGGTCAGTGTGTTGTGTGTGTGTGTGTGTGTGTGTGTATGTGTGGTGTGACAGGGCTGCAGAAAGAGTGTCAGTAAGGTCAGTGTGTTGTGTGTATGTGTGGTGTGACAGGACTGCAGAAAGAGTGTCAGTAAGGTCAGTGTGTGTGTGGCGTGACAGGATTGCCAAAACAGTTTCAGTAAGGTCAGTGTGTGTGTGTGTGGTGTGACAGGACTGCAGAAAGAGTGTCAGTAAGGTCAGTGTGTTGTGTGTGGTGTGACAGGACTGCAGAAAGAGTGTCAGTACGGTCAGTGTGTTGTGTGTGGTGTGACAGGACTGCAGAAAGAGTGTCAGTAAGGTCAGTGTGTTGTGTGTGTGTGTGGTGTGACAGGACTGCAGAAAGAGTGTCAGTAAGGTCAGTGTGTGTGTATGT
Organism: Taudactylus pleione; assembly: GCA_031769625.1. Classification (NCBI taxonomy): domain Eukaryota; kingdom Metazoa; phylum Chordata; class Amphibia; order Anura; family Myobatrachidae; genus Taudactylus; species Taudactylus pleione. The sequence continues at coordinate 41,117,964 of JAUIMM010000025.1, read as the reverse complement.
GTGGTGTGACAGGACTGCAGAATGTGTCAGTAAGGTCAGTGTGTTGTGTGTGTATGTATGGTGTGACAGGACTGCAGAAAGAGTGTCAGTAAGGTCAGTGTGTTGTGTGTATGTGTGGTGTGACAGGACTGCAGAAAGAGTGTCAGTAAGGTCAGTGTGTTGTGTGTGTGTGTGGTGTGACAGGGCTGCAGAAAGAGTGTCAGTAAGGTCAGTGTGTGTGTGTATGTGTGGTGTGACAGGACTGCAGAAAGAGTGTCAGTAAGGTCAGTGTTTTGTGTGTGTGTATGTGTGGTGTGACAGGGCTGCAGAAAGAGTGTCAGTAAGGTCAGTGTGTTGTGTGTGTGTGTATGTGTGGTGTGACAGGGCTGCAGAAAGAGTGTCAGTAAGGTCAGTGTGTTGTGTGTGTGTGTGTGTGTATGTGTGGTGTGACAGGACTGCAGAAAGAGTGTCAGTAAGGTCAGTGTGTTGTGTGTATGTGTGGTGTGACAGGACTGCAGAAAGAGTGTCAGTAAGGTCAGTGTGTTATGTGTATGTGTGGTGTGACAGGACTGCAGAAAAAGTGTCAGTAAGGTCAGTGTGTTGTGTGTGTGGTGTGACAGGGCTGCAGAAAGAGTGTCAGTAAGGTCAGTGTGTTGTGTGTGTGTGTGTGTGTATGTGTGGTGTGACAGGGCTGCAGAAAGAGTGTCAGTAAGGTCAGTGTGTGTGTGGTGTGACAGGACTGCAGATAGTGGGCCTGATTCAGACCCACTTGCAAGCGGCTGTCCGCTCGCAAGTGGGTCGATGTTGTGCTCTGCGCATGCACACGACGGCGGGAGCTCCGTCGTGCGCATGCGCCAGACGCGACGAGCGAAGGACTTTCCTTCGCTCGTTGTGTCTGATCAAAGGGGGCATGCTGTCGATGTTGATTGACAGCATGCCCCCTTTGGTGGGCGTGCCGTGGGCGTGCCTCGCTGACGGGGGCATTCCCACGGGAACGCCTCCCGTCAGAAGCCGGCCCACTGACATCACTAGTGATGTCAGTGGGAGTGATTTTGGCTCTGATAGAGCCAAAATCACTCAGGGGCTTGCGGTTGAAAACCTCAACCGCAGGCTCCGGCTCGCAGTTTCGATGGCCGCGATGGTCACGACCATCGCGGCCATCAAACTGCACGCTCGTATAGGCTGTGGGTGGTGACAACACAGCAGCACAGCCAGCCAGCCGCTATGGACATTAAGCAGCCAGCCCATGACACAAGTGACAACTGCAGCCAGCCCCACCAGCACAGCGATCACAGCCCCCTCCTTCCTCTTCACTGAGTGTGTCAACTAGCCTAGCCAGCCCCCACAGTGATCACACTGTGCTCACTGCTCTGTCCATCAGGGGTGCTCTTCATCTTTTTTTTCTGTGTATGTGTGTGCGCGTTAGTCACACTTATTTCAGCAACGTAGCTGTGCAGGGGTGCTGTCTGTGTCATTTATCAAGGGGCTGCTGCCTCTTTCAGGGGTGCTCTCCCCCCTAAGAGCCCCCCAAAAAATAATAAATAAAAAAATAAATAAAAGATATTTTTTTCTGTGTATAAGTGTGTGTGTGCGTTAGACACACTTAAGTTATCAGCAAAGTAGCTGCGCAGGAGACAGTGCTGCCTGTGTCATTTATCAAGAGGCTGCTATACCTCGTTCAGGTTCTCTCCCTCCCAAGAGCCCCCTAAAAATTAATCAATCAATGTGTTTTTTTCTGTGTGTGCGTGTGTTAAACACACTTATCACCAGCAACGTAGCTGTGCAGGGGTGCTGAGGTGCTGCCTGTGTCATTTATCAAGAGTCTGCTTCCTCGTTCGGGTGCTCTCCCTCTCAAATGCCAATTTATAATTAATTAATCAATCAATGTGTTTTTTTTCTGTGTGTGCGCGCGTTAGGCACACTTATCACCAGCAACGTAGCTGCACAGGGGTGCTGCCTGTGTCGTTTATCAAGAGGCTGCTGCCTCGTTTGGGTGCTCTCCCTCCCAAGTGCCCCCCAAAAATTCATTAATCAATCAATGTGTTTTTTTTCTGTGTGTGTGCTTGTTAGACACACTTATCACCAGCAACGTAGCTGCGCATGGGGTGGTACCTATGTCATTTATCAAGAAGCTGCTGCCTCGTTTGGGTTCTCTCCCTCCCAAGTGCCAAAAAAAAATTAATCAATCAATCAATGTGTTTATTTTTCTATGTGTGTGTTCGTTAGCCATGTCATCACAGACACCTCAGCTGATATTTGCATAAACATTTTCAAAAGGTGAAAATAGAGGATACGGTTTAAAAAATAGAATAAACTAAAGCAGCTAAAACTGCGTTCTCTGATTATAGTGTCCCTACTCCCAGTCTTTACCCATGGCACCTTTACCTGAATTTCAGTGAGTCAGAGAGGCAACTCCATGCAATTGTATTCCAGAGTGTAGCTGCTCCTCCTGTAGCCCAGGTCAGAAGATGTGTAGGTGAAGATATGGACTAAAATGGATCTCACATCCACTAAAGTGGACTATGAATCCCCAATCTAACAGGGAGCGCAGCTGTAATTTATACACAACACAAGCTGGGATGACGATATAGGCTTGGGTGATGGTATAATCTGGGGTGATGTATACATCATCTGCTTCACACAATATTAATTTGTCCCCGCTGGAATCCACCATTACAGGTGGCTCTGAAATTTTTTCACGTAATTGACGGTAAACGTCTTTTTCGTAGAATTTGTAGTTCATTGTGATGGACATCATCTTTTCCACATTTTGGGGAAGTAGTCTCAGCCAGGCCGATCACTGACAAGGTTCTCGACTGTGCTGGAAACTCTTTCTGAGTACACACTGGAAGGTGGGCAACTCAAGTAAACCAAAGGCAGTTTTGTGTAAGGGCCTCCAAATTGCCTCTTTTACCTGCCAATAGTTATTTACATGTATCTCTTTCTCTTCAGATCTGTGTCCGTTGAGAAGAAAAAACGATGTCTTCATGCTTTCTGGGATGAAAATCCACTACCAGCAGCAGGCATGGCGCTCAAGACACAACGTAAGACTTAAACCTTAAATCTTAAATGTTGCATTTGCTGCTCTGCTCCGCTTGTCCACAATATCTGCTCTGGTTAAGTAAACAATGGTTACAACGGCATTTTCAACTTTAAGTCACTAATTATGTTTTTTTAATATCCCTGTACAGGTTGGGAAATGCTTTTTCGGAAGGTTTGCAAAGGATTATTTAACAGTCAATTGTTTTTGGAAGCACTCCTGGTCCCCTTCTGGAATGAAAATCCACTCCTAGCCGCAGAAGCAGGTGCAGGATTATCAAGAAAGACACAATATGAGGCCTTAAGGGGTAAACTTAATTTACTAAAGTGAGTGTTTTAGAAGTGAATTTTAAAAGTGATGTTGCTTGCCCATACCAAATAATCAGATTCTAGCCATTATCTTCTAGAAGTGCTAGGTAAAGGATGTTAAGTAGAATCTGATTGGTTGCTATGGGCAACATCACTTCTAAAATGCATTTGTAAAAACTCTCATTTAAGTAAATTAAATTTACCCCTTAATATCTTTGTGCTGGTTAAGTGGCATTTTGGAGGCAACTAACTATGTTTTTTTAATGTCCCTGTACAGGTTGGGAAATGCTTTTTCATGTGGAAAGCACTACTAGAAGTCTTCATGGTCCCCTTCTGGGATGAGAAAATCCACTCCCAGCAGCAGGCATGGTGCTCAAGGATTCTTCTGGGGCAAGGACTGATGTGAATGAGTAAAATATTTTTTTGTAAATCCCTCCTCATTTCTCTCATAAATGTACTACCAAACCCTTCCTGTCCCTGCCTACAACTACATACTGTACCTACTCCAACTCCCTCAGGCCTCTTTTGAATAATAAAAACATTTATTTCCTGATGTGCCATTTTGGAAGTTGAACTGCCAAGTGTTTGTGCCTCCCAGTGCAAATTTTGGGCCTAAACTGGATGAAAACAATATAGTGAGCTGTAAGGTGGTCAAAATTGACTGGAAACGAGTGGAAATAAATGTTATTGAGGTTAATAATACTGTAGGAACAAAAAACAGGCCTATTTTATGTGATTTTAGCTGTTTTTATGAATTTTTCAGAAAAAATCCAGATCCAAAGCCAAAACCAAAAAACAAGACACGGAGGGCCGGTTTTGACAAAACCAATCCAGATCCAAAACCAGGGGAGATTCAGATCCAAAACCAAAACACAAGGGTCGGCGCACATCTCTATTAATATCAGAGCCTCACGCACAATTACAGCAGGTCAGACATTATTCAGAAATTGCTAACCTTTGTGCACGCAGTGAGCACTCAAGCTGCGTATGCGGTCACAGTAGCTAATTTATGCACGCCCATGTAACGGCGTTCAAACGGTCAGGCACGCTTGCGTTTCTCCAACCACCCACCTGTCAACACCCCCAAATGTTCACTGCCTGGCTCTCAGTGATCGCAGTACGATCACAATGATACCTTTGCACACTGCGATGATGCGCAGTACACAACAATCGGCCATCTGCTTACATTTAGCAGTTGCAATCCATGCCGAATCAGGCACTAAGCGCAGAATACTGTTAGCAATACTGGACACTGATGACTGGAACAGATGCATGATGCAAATGGATCTAGGACCCATGGTATTGATCTCTAGGTAGAAGTTGTTGTGACAATGAATAGTCAGCAGTTCCTGATTTAAATAGGGCACCCTTAACACTGATAGGCTGGATGAATCATGTGACCGGAGTTGCTGGCAACTGGTTTGTCAAAGTGTATCATGTGATACTGTGCAAGATGACGGTGCCCATGACGGTCGCCATCCATGCATCAGAGAAAAGCAGTTGGCCCCCCACACTTGAATTCCCCAGGTGGGGGCCCATCCCATCATGTGGCAGGCTTGTCAGTTGGCTTGGTAGGAGGACGTCTGGTAGACCAGGTCTGTTTTCCACTGCCATGGAACCTGGAGAAACTCTGACTATTGGCCTTACCTTGCTGATGAAAGAAGCGAATATTAGACTTTCGCGACCTAGGGGTTGACGCAGAGGGAAGGAAAGCCATCTTGGATTTAGCAACAGTAGCCACAATCTTGTCCAATTCTGGACCAAAATTGTCCGTGTAAAGTAAGGTCAACCTCCCTCTTTCTAAGTTTTAGAAACTTATGCTATAGATCAAGAGAAGTCTCATCCGGCAATTTTGAGAATTCTACATGATCAAAAAGAACCTTCAGTCAGCGAGATTAAAATGCTATGTGCAATCCGAAAAGTGGCATCATCTGGGACATGTGAAAAATCAATAGACATGGCAAAAAAATTTTTATTTTTTTTTTAAAAAAGGAAAAAAATTTAATGTGATGAAAATTATGCCTGTACAGATCAGTTTACAGTATATATGTTCAATATATCAATGCCTTGTAGTATCAACATAATCAAAAGGTTAATGAAAAGATCACAAGATCCTTGTAGTAAAAACAGAAAAAACTAAAATTATTAGCATCAACTGTTAGAGTCTGTGTTTGTTGTGGACCCGGGGTAGAAACAGGAGTAAACACCTGAACAGGTTTAAACTGAAAAGTAAGTTGTTTAATGTGGATGTTGGTAGAAATGAACAAATAGATAACTAAAGTCCAATAATAACAAACTAATAACTGTAGCATGAGGAAACTGTAGTGAGTGGGAATAAATAAATGTCCAGCACGGTGACAGAGATGAATAAGGTGAATCCAGATAGACTGTAAAGGTGAAATAAAAATCCGGGTATGCAGAGTAATGGCTTGAGAGGGATATCTGGAAATGCTGTGATGTTGGCTGTACAGGAATGGGTTAACTGAGGAGACAGGTTCAGACAGGAGTGGGTCTGGTGGAATGTGCAGGGTGATCTCCAGCAGAGTGCAAGGCAGAGCGGTGCAGGCTGCAGGGAGCCGAAAGCAGACAAGGAGCTAGGGCAAGCACTGAAGCACAGGTCTCAGGGTAAGGAGCACAGGAACTCTCTCTCACAGCTGATGCTACATGGTGCTCCAAATACCCTTAAGTACCCAGCAACAGAACGTGATAGGCCAGAGAGAGCAGGTGACCCACAGACGATTGGCCTGCTATGTCACATGGCCAAAGACAACATGGTGGCGCCCAGATAGCCATGACGTGGAGACACCACTAGTCTTACCCCTGTCAGGATGGCCCAACGCTGGCAGACCTCTGTGTAAACGCAATGCCAACTTCCCTGCCAGAAGAACCGCGCCATAGCGCCTTCACTGGTACGGACCACAAACCAAGAACAACACGTAGATCAGGGGTGTGGAATCCGTGTAAGTTAATTTTTAGAACAAGTCAATATCCGTGTCCAATCAAATTATTCTGTGACATCTCAAAATAGAAAAATTCACAATTTGTACAACATATACCTTCTTATTGTTCAGCTATAGTTGGTTAAGTGTGGATGTTTATGCTGTCTGACCTCGGCTGGTACAACCGGGGAAATAACATTTCGTTTTTGTCACAAGCCGCCACATTGCGAATGCTGTGCGAGGTGAATGCCGGGCAAGTGTTTGCTGAATCTCCGCCTACCTCCTGTCCATCATTCTGGCATCAGTCCGGATTGGCTCCTATATCTATATCTTGCTGGCAATAACGCTGCTCCGATGCCAGTGATAGAGTTTTCGTGTTTCTGGTTCTGGCTTTGTCTCCTGTTTTCCAGTCATGCTCCAGTTCTCCTGTCTATCTTCATATAGTCATTCTGCCATTTGTACCATCCAGGTGGCACGGTTCGCATATCATCTACCTGCTGCTTGTGTCATCCAGGCGGCACAGTCTGCAATACAGCGCCAGCTGCTGGTGTCTACCCGGCGGCATTGGCCGCTCTGCTGCGTCAGCTGCCTGTGTCAACTCGGCGGCACAGGCCGCACTACAGCGTCAGCTGCTTGTGTCAACCTGGCGGAACAGGCCGCTCTGCAGCATCATCTGCTTGTGTCAAGATGGCGGCACAGGCCGCTCTGCAGTGCCAGCTGCTTGTATCAACCTGGTGGCACAGGCCACACTACAGCATCAGCTGCTTGTGTCAACCCGGCGGCACAGGCCGCACGTCCAAAGTACGCACCCGCATACCAACGCCAGTGTCTTCCCAGTAGCACTAATCTTGTCTACCACATCTAGCCAAGTTATTCCAGCCCTCAAGGCTGCTACACAGCCCAAAGGCCGCATCTCATCTCTCGGCCCACTGGCCTCCGCTAGCCAAGGCCTTTCAGCCCTCAAGGCTGCTACACGGCCCAAAGGCCTCATCTCATTTCTCGGCCCACCAGCCTTAGCTAGCCATGGTCTTCCAGCCCTCAAGGCTGCTACATGGCCCAAAAGCCGCATCTCATCTGACGGCCGGCCCCAGCTAGCCAAGTTATTCCGGCCCTTGAGGCTGCTACATGTCCCAAAGGATGCATTTCATCTCACGGCCTACCGGCCTCTGCTAAACAAGGGTTTTCAGCCCTCAAGGCAGCTGCACAGCTAAAGGCCGCTTCTCTTCTTACGGCCCACAAGCCCATCCGGCCAAGGTATTACAGCTCCCAAAGCTGCGTCTCGGCGGCATTTAGCCAAGAAATACCAACCCTCAAGGCTGTTGCTGGACGTTACCCTCAAAAGTCACACCTGGGGGTATTTTTGTGATCTCCTGTTATGAAGCCACCTCAGAATCTAGCTCAGGTTCTGACCACACAGGTTCAGCTGCTAAGGCAGAAGGTGCAGGAACTCTCCCTTCTGGTCGAGGAGATCCGAGGTGTGACAGTCCCTCCTTTGATGGAACGAAAACTGAGTCTGCCTGATCGGTTTTCTGGGAACCGTAAAGATTTTTTACATTTCAGAAAGAGCTGCAAGCTCTACTTTAGGCTCTGACCCAGGTCCTCAGGCTCTCAGGTACAACATATTGGGATAATCATCTCCTTATTACAGGGAGACCCACAGACTTGGGCCTTTGGTCTTCCTTCCATTAGTCCGGCACTGCAGACCATGAACTTGTTTTTTGCTGCTTTGGGTCTGCTCTACGATGACCTGGATAAAACGGCTATGGCAGAAGCGAGTCTCAGGTCCTTAAAACAGGAGAACAGAGCTGTCGAGGACTATAGTACGGTGTTCCAGTGATGGGCTGTCGATGCTGGCTGGAATGACCCGGCCTTAAGTAGCCAGTTTCGTTGGGGGTTGTCAGACCAAATTAAGGATATCCGGGTCCAGTATCCTTCTCCGAGTTCCCTGGACAAGCTCATGAACATGGCTATTCGTATCGATCAAAGACTCCAGGAGCACCGTGTTGAGAAGAGTCTGCCTTCCCTGCCTCCATGTGCTCCATTATGGATGGCTCCGCTTGACACTGAAGAACCAATACAACTGGGAGCGTTTCATCTCCTACCAAAGAGAAACATAGGAGGCGTATGTTGGGTCTGTGCCTTTACTGCAACGGTGAAAGACATGTAACCCAGTGTTGTCCTTTAAAATTGGGAAAAGGGACGGTCTAGATGAGTTACGGGAGGTACATCTAGGCCTTGCATTCATCTGCCCAGAAAATTTGGTTCTCATAACCACAGTCATCACTCTGTCCAACAGTCAGGTCTCTGTTCCTGCAACTATCGATAGTGGAGCTGCGGAGAACTTTATGAACATTGCCTTTTTCAAGACCTTGGGCCTGAATCCTGAGTCCTTATTCTCACCTGTGTCAGTGATTGGGTAAGATGGGACCAGTCTGTCCAAAATCCTGGTAACCTGCCGTACTCCTCCTCAACCTGCAATTGTCCATTGGAGCTCTTCATCGAGAAGAATTGTAATTCCTCCTTTTACAGTGTCCACTGGCTCCAGTCATATTGGGGTTACCATGGCTAAAACAACATAACCCCGTGATCCAGTGACAAACTGGTGAAATTCTTGAGTGGGGATCGACTTGCTTCTCTCAGTGCCTTTCCCATCCGATCTGTGTGGCTGCCGCCATCTCATCCAAACCCTCGCCTATTCTTGCTCCATACTGTGACCTAGCCGAGATGTTCTCCAAGAGAAAGGCTAACGTACTGCGGCCGCACCGTTCTTCCAACTGCACCATCGATCTGTTACCAGGTGCCAGGCTCTCAAAGGGCAGATAATATATGCTTTATCTATTCCGGAGGATAAAGCCATGCGGGAATATATTCGAGAGGCTCTGGATAAGGGATTTATTCATCCTTCTAAATCTCCAGTGGGAGCAGGGTTTTTCTTTGTCAAGAAGAAGAATGGATCCCTCAGACCCTGCATTGACTTCCATGGACTGAATAAGATCACAGTCAAAAATGCATATCACTTACCACTCATCTCTGTTGTCTTTGACCAACTGCGAAAGGCCTCCATCTTTTCTAAGATTGATCTTACAGGTGCATATAACCACATTTGTATCAGGGAAGGAAACGAGTGGAAGACGCATTTAACACTCATTCGGGACATTTTGAATACCTTGTTATGACGTTCGCCCTCTCCAACGCCCCAGCCGTCTTTCAAGATTACATAAATGAGGTGTTAAGGGATTTCTTGGGAGTCTTTGCAGTGGTTTATTTAGATGACATTCTCATCTATTCTAATTCCGTGGAGGAACGCTGTAGGCATGTGCGGCAGATCTTGCAAAAACTTCTGCATTAACTTATATGCCAAATTGGAGAAGTGCGAATTTGACGTGAAGGAGGTATCGTTCCTAGGCTATATAATATCTTCACAAGGCTTCTCCAGGGACATTGGCAAGGTGAAGGCTATCCTGGACTGGGAACTACCCACAACGCTGAAGGCCATCCAGCGATTTCTGGGTTTTGCGAACTATTATCACAGATTTGTTAGGTCCTTCTCCTCAATAGTCTCGCCCATTGTTGAGTTAACAAAAAAAGGAGCTGAGGTCGCAAATTGGTCATCTGAGCCCATTCAAGCCTTTAACACTCTGAAAGCGGCCTTTGTGTTTGCTCCTGTCCTCCGGCACCCCAAACTAGAGTTCCCATTCATCGTCGAGGTTGACGCATCTGAGGTTGGAGTGGGCGCTATCCTTTCACAAAAGGATATCAAAGATAGTAAACTTCACCCATGTGTTTTCTTTTCCTGGAAGTTTGATTCGGCACAGAGGAACTACGAAGTTGGCAACCGGGAACATTTGGCTATCAAATGGGCCTTTGAGGACTGGAGACACTGGTTAGAGGGGACTAACTATGTAGTGATGGTTCTCACAGACCTCAAAAATCTGGCCTACACAAAAATGGAAAAAAACAGCAAAAATGGCTTAGAGGTTGAACACGAGACAGGCTCATTGGGCCCTATTCTTCACCCGGTTCAATTATGTGATCTCATTCAGACCTGGGTCTAAGAATACTAAGGTGGATGCCCTCTTTTGAAGCTTCTCCGTCAGTCATCCTCCGAGGGCCTCATTCCGGCACATTCCTCACATCATTCCGGCTTCTAAGATTAATTTTGCTGTGACCAGGACCCTGGAAGATTCTCTTTGCTCTTGTCAGTCTGAAGACCCTCTTGAGAAACCGTCAGGGTTGCTCCTTGTCCCTGAGAGACTGCGCAAGGATGTATTGAAAATTTTCATTCTTCTAAGGCGGTGGGTCATCCAGGTATTGCCAGAACTTTGGAACTTCTGTCTCATTCTGTCTGGTAGCAGTCCATGTCTCAAGACACTCGTGAGTTTGTTTTGGCATGTGATGTCTGCTCTAGAAACAAGACTCTCCGGACTACTCCTCAAGGTTTACTGTGTCCTCTTCCTATGCTCTCTAAGCCATGGACCCATATTGCGATGGACTGTTGTCGACCTCCCTATGTCTTCGCGTCGTTCTGTCATCTGGACCGTCGTGGATTGGTTCTCCAAAATGGTGCACTTTATTCCCCCGGGCAAGTTACCATCTGCTAAAGAACTGTTAGCACTATTTTTACAACATGTCTTCAGGCTTCATGGACTTCCAGTGGATATCGTCTCAGATTGTGGAACGCAATTCGTTGCCCAGTTTTGGAGATGTTTCTGTGCCAATTTGGGTATCAACATCAGCTTATCTTTAGGCTATCATCCACAGTCCAATGGTCAGACGGAGTTGGCCAATCAGTCCTTGGATCAGTTCCTCCGCTGTTTCATTTCCAAATGCCAAGATGACTGAGTTCGCATATAACTCCTGCCATTCTGCTTCCTCCGTCTCTCCTTTTTATGCATCTATGGGACACATCCTAGGAGTAACTTGTTTGAGTCCTCAGCAACCAGAGCTCCTTCTTCATCATCTGTTTCAAGGCTACTGTCAGTCTGGAGGAAGGTACACCATGTTCTCCTTCAAGCCTCAGGTCGGTCTAAGGTGTGGGCTGACAAACATCGGAGATCTTGTAATTTCAGAGTTGGTGATTTGGTATGGCTGTCCTCCAGAAACATTAATCTGCACCAGAAGTCACAAACGTTGGAGCCTAAGTTCATCGGCCCTTTTCACATCATTGCCCAGGTTATTCCTGTAGCCTTTCGGCTGAAGTTACCAAGGACTCTTAAGATCAACAGTACCTTTCAATGTTCTCTCCTAAAGCCAGTATTCCTTTCCTCCAGGTTTACTCCTGTGCAATTTGACAACGTCCCGCTGACACTGGCTCCAGCGCCTCCCACTTTTGTGATTGGTGTGACCTGTGTCATCTTCGTTCTTTCGGGGGTATGTCCCTGTTGGTGGTACACATGAGTTTTCTCTCTGTGGAACGCACATTGCCAGGCGCCATCTTGTGTGTGGTATATGAAGTCCGATGATGCTGATTTACACAGGAATTACAATATATACAATAATGATAATTATCAGTGTGGTTAAGCGCTATTATGTGTATACAACAGTTGTAATATTGAGTGATATTCTTTAACACATAAGGGACTTCAGCGCTATTTCAGGTTTTCACAGTGGGCTGGGTTGAGCCAAATAGGTGTAGCTGTTAGCTACTTAAGGTGGGTCCTGCACACTAGTGATCAGTGTGTGTGGAGGAATCTGTGTGTTAATGCCCTGAAGACTGTCCTTGTGAGGACTGAAACGTCGACCTTTACTATGCTGTTTTATGGATAATAAATAAATGTGATTTTAACCTTTACTGCAATACCTGGTGAGTGCCCTTTTCTCTGTGTTAAACAAATGTTCGTTTGATTTGTTATTATTGGTCATTGAAGAGGTGGGGGTGGATTTAAAAAAAGTCAGGACAGATATTGCTGCTCTTCGTCCTGTGGTACTTAATGTTTTACAGAATGATAGTACAGAACAGTGGCTAGATAAATTAAAACAACAGGTAGACAAATATCGCAAGGATCTAATATCATTTAAATGAGCCAAATTAGAAAAGGTTTCACGAGATTATCAAGATCGTGTTTATCGATGGTTGACTGGGAACGATAATTACTCTCAGAGGTTTAGAAATCAAAGATTTCGTATTCAACCATCTCAATTGGAGAGTTACACTTCCTCTGACCACGATTCTTCAGATCCTCAGGTCAATTCAAGACCACCTCTACCAAGGGCCAATACAAGGTCTCAAGTAGGCACGTTTCCTTTAAACGCAGAAGGCCCCACCCAAGGCGGGGCAAATTCAAAAGGAAAGAAAAAAGTGACCCAAGTAAAAACACAGAGGGGGCGGTAATTAATTTATCCCACCATATCCTAAGTAGTTCAGAGATGAGTCTCTTATCTAAAGGACTTTCTTTTGTCCCCACCACCAGATTCAATGACTTTAGATGGTCTATTGATAGATACAAATTGAATCGCAAACTTAGATTAAAAGAGAAGTTCAAAGATGACACGGGAGAACAAAATATGATTACTAAATTAAAGAAAAAAAGTACATTTGATCCACCATCTCAAAACCCCAGCATTAAAACTTTTAATAGATTGTTGGATCATACTGTGCGTGAATCTATTGAACAGCAAACTAGAATTAGATACAATTTGACATCAGCAGAGAGAGCTTCTCTCAAGGCTTTGAAAAACAATACCTCTATCACCATTAGATCGGCTGATAAGGGTGGAGCAGTAGTGGTACTTGATACTAGAGATTATGATGCTGAAGCACTAAGACAACTAAGTGATAACAACACCTATCGAATACTACAGGGGGATCCTATGTTGGGCTTTAAGAGTATATTGGATTCGCTGTTATCTTTGGCTCTATCCAACTGTTGGATAGATAGTGACACTGTAGGTTTTTTGAAAACCGATTTTCCTATTTGTCCTATACCTACTTCCCAAAATCCATAAGACTTTGGATAAGCCGCCTGGGCATCCTATAATCTCAGCCCGTAACTCACTATTTTCACCAGTTGCGCAATATGTCGATATATTTTTACAGAAGGCGGTGGTATGTATAGATAGTTACTTAAAGGATACCCAGGATCTGATCAATCAAATCAATGTCCTACCTCCATTAAATAATGGTATTTTGGTAACCATGGATGTTTCATCCTTATATACTGTAATACCACACATAGGAGGCATCTCTGCAGCCAGGGATGCTTTAACTAAAAGTCATGACGGTATGCCACCAGTTGAATTTATGATGAGTCTTTTGGAACTATCACTAACGTGTAATTATTTTCGATACGGTGAGCGATACTATCTCCAAACGGCCGGTACGGCAATGGGTAGTAACATCGCCCCGGCATATGCCAATTTATATATGGACAGATATGAGAATACTCACATCCTGCCGCCGTTTGGAGATAGTATCGCTTTTTACCGTCGATATATTGACGATGTATTTTTGATCTGGTGTGGAGCCGAAGAAGCTCTACTTGAGATGATACAGGTTCTTAATCAAATTGATTCACCTATTAGGTTCACAATGCAGTACAGTAAGGTACAGATAGATTTTCTAGATATTACCATTTATGCCACCAGCTCTGGGTATGGTTATAAGCTATATAGAAAATCTACAGACCGCAACACATTATTATTTTTCAAGAGCCACCATCCAGAATCTTTAAAACGGAGCTTACCAGTGTCTCAATTTTTGAGAGTGTTCCGCAATAATTCGGATTAATTGAATTCACTATCTCAGGTTGAAGATATGAAATTAAGATTTCTGGAAAGAGGCTACAACAAACCAACCATTGATAAATGCCTAGCTAGGGCACAAAACATCTTTTTGACTGGTGATAAAAAAACTGCTAAGAAGAAAAGGCCCCAGAATCCTTTTGTCATCACAACTACCTATGACACAGCGGGTACGGACATTCGTAAAGCCATTAACAAGCATTGGCACTTGGTTTCTTCAGACCCGAATTTGGGTAATAAATTACCAAATAGACCGCTAATTAGTTACAGACATGGGGCCTGATTCAGACCCACTCGCGAGCGGCTGTCCGCTCGCAAGTGGGTCGATGGTCTGCACTGAGCATGCGCACGACGGAGGGAGCTCCGTCGTGCGCATGCGCCAGACGCGACGAGCGAAGGACTTTCCTTCGCTCGTTGTGTCTGATCAAAGGGGGTGTGCTGTCGATGTTGATTGACAGCACGCCCCCTTTGGTGGGCGTGCCGGGGGCGTGCCTCCCTCACGGGGGCGTTCCCAAGGGAACGCCTACCGTCAGAAGCCGGCCCCACTGACATCACTAGTGATGTCAGTGGGAGTGATTTTGGCTCTGATAGAGCCAAAATCACTGCGGGCCTTGCGGTTGAAAACCTCAACCGCAGGCTCCGGCTCGCAGTGGCGATGGTCGCAATGGTCACGACCATCGCGGCCCTCAAACTGCACGCTCGTATAGGCTGTGGGTGGTGACCCACAGCTATACGAGCGTCCAGGAGGACGCTCCATAATTATGGAGGGCGGCCCTCATTCAGAGCGTGCGCTCTGCTCAGAGCATACGGCTCTGAATGAGGGCCATGGTCGCAATCTGAAGGACATATTGATGCGTCCAGATTTGAATCCTATGAGGGACAGCTCAACATGGTTATCATATCAAAAAACCGGTTGCTTCAGATGCGCCAACTGTACCACATGCAGGAGCATGTCTGCAGGGGAAGGATTCCATCACCCCCATACAGGGCGAAGAATCAAGATTCAACATCGGGTTACATGTACTACAGACCATGTGATATATATCTTGACTTGTCCATGCTCAAAGGTGTATGTTGGGAAGACTATTCGCCCTTTTCGAGAACGCATGGCGAATCACAGGTCTTCTATTCGCAGTGCATTAGTGAATATGGATTCCGATAAACCAGTAGCCAGGCACTTTCTTGAAGCCCATCATTTGTTAGCATCGCTCAAATGTATGATCATCGATTGGGTGCCACCACCCCGAAGAGGAGGCGATCGAGCGAAAATGCTCTTAAAGAGAGAAGCCGTTTGGATTAACAAACTGGACACCATTTGGCCTCGGGGCCTCAATGAGGCGATACATTATGGTATTTTTCTATAATAAATTTGGTTCTCTTTGGGGTGCACCACCTTTGGATTGTTGCTAATATATTTTTCAATGGATATATGTTTTTCTTTTTTTCTTTATTTTAAATATTTTTTTATTAATATTTTGTATTTTTTCATTTTTTTTATTTTTTTCATTATTTTTTGCGGTCTTTTTTCTATGTGGCTTATAATGAATAGGGCATGTTATTTATTCATTTTTGCCTATAGTGCTATATTTAGCCTGTGATATTAAGTTTTACTTTGATGTGTTTTTTGTATAATATTTTTCAATATAGGATGTTTGCACAGTTGTTTGATACCTGAAAGCACTATGGATCACTATCTTGATTGTTTATATCGTTGCCATGGTGATAATGGGATGGGCATTGCATCTCACCGATAGGAAGTTTTCCTTTGGTGGAACGCACACTGTCATCCCTTATACTTTAATGTTGTGTGGATGTAACATGCCGCGGTGGTCAGGTGACTTCCTGCATTATTTTGTATGCTGTGTTTCTATGACTACACCTCAGCCGGATATGCGCTCCACCGACCGGAAGTGTTTCCTAGGTGGAACGCACGCGGCTGGACAGCTTAACCACGCTCTACAGCGGCATCAGGTTATTGTCATTGACTTTAAAATGTATATATGCCTTGGATATACTTATGCTAGATTAATATATGATATATAAGGTGTGTACCCATCAGATCAGGTATTGTTTTTATGCTTATAGTCTGTTTCTATGTTATATTTGTTAATTAGGGGTGGGTTTAGTAATTAGAGTGGGTGGTGTTTCTGTGTACTGTGAAGGTATAAATGGGTTGTCAGTACTTTGTAATACATCTTGACAAAGGTCCACACTTGGGACCGAAATGTCGACATACTATGATACCTGCTGCTATGTAATATTTAAATAAAGGATTTTATTGGAAGACTGGTGAGTGCACCCTATTTTTTGCATATTTTTGTTCTTTATGGGTGGTTTTTGGACTTCCTTTTGGGTAAGCTACCCCAGCAATTTAACTATGAGGACGTGAGTGTGGACCAACCCGAATTATATATATATATATATATATATATATATAGAAAAGAGGGTGAGAACAATCGCCTTATAGTGTAATATGATCAACAAATTGACGGCACACTGCACGATAATTGAATGCATACCGTGTTCACCTAAATTAATAGGCATGTAGTAATGTATTTTTTAGTTGTTTCCTGGATCCACACCGGCAGTACATCCACTGCATACAGTATGTAACACTTTGAACTCCAGCGATCTCTGCAGGTCAACCAAACCTTCAATACCCCAGTTGCACTGTACTGGACAGATCCAAAACTGTTTTTAGTACCATATTCTATTATATAGTGCACAGGTTCTCAAACTCGGTCCTCAAGACCCCAAACAGTGCATGTTTTCCAGGTCTCCTCACAGAATCACAAGTGAGATATTAGCTCCACCTGTGGATCTTCTAAAATGTGTCAGTTAGTAATGAATATACCTGTGCACCTTCTGGGTGACCTGCAAAATGTGACCTGTGTGGGGTCCTGAGGACCGAGTTTGAGAACCACTGATTTATAACCCTTTTACACAGGAGCTAAAACCCGGCAATCCAACCCAGGTAAATAGCAGGGTTTAACACGGGCTTAGCCCGTGAAACCCTGCTGTGAGAACAGCGCACTCTGGGTCACGATGACCTGGAGTGCGCTGCAAGCCGGCCAATTGGTCCGGCTTCAGTGGCGCTTGTAGATGACATCATCTCCAAGCGTCCACTTTCACGCTGGAAAAGCCGGGTCTATGCAGACCCGACTCCGGTGTGAGCAGCGCCAACTCAGGATTATCCCGAGTCGGCGCCAGCTAATTCCAGGTCTGATCCGGGTAGGAACTGTGTTCCAACTCCGGGTCAGACCCGGAATTTTGGTGGAAAAGGGATATAAGTGTGATGCCATGGGGCGGTTGTGCTGGGTTGGCTTGGGGGGTCCCGTGCCCTGTATTTTGTTCCATAGGAGTGTTAGGGACCTGCCTGATGGAGGTCACCTGGTTATGATGGGCAGGCCCATAGTTATGGCCATCATTATGCTAAGAACCTCTTTGATGCAATTTAGCAGTATTATTATTAGGCTCAGCATGGTTAGAGTGTGCACCTGCATTTGTTTAATTTTCTGCTTGCAGTACTACAAGTCTCAGCAGGTAGCACCTCACATTGTGCATAGGGTGTGCAATCTAGGGCCCCTCTCCCTATGTATTATGTGTAAATATATGTTTGTATGTTAATATAGACCGGCTATAAAAATGGCATACAATAAGTAGTACATAATAAATATTTTATGCCTTCCAGTTGTTATATCTATTTATTGATACTATCTTTCATATATGCTTGGCTTGCTTTTGACTCCTCTCATTAACCTCTGTGGCATATCCAAGGCCTCTGTTGTATGATCTCTGACTTGACTCAACTCAACTTG
The DNA here is from genome assembly GCA_031769625.1 of Taudactylus pleione. Lineage (NCBI taxonomy): Eukaryota > Metazoa > Chordata > Amphibia > Anura > Myobatrachidae > Taudactylus > Taudactylus pleione. The sequence goes on along the minus strand of JAUIMM010000025.1, from coordinate 41,100,140 downwards.
GTTACTCATGTGATTTATCTGTAAATCTTCAAATACCAGACTACTTTCCAGAGCTTATTTACCACCAGAATATTACATTAGGATCCTTTAAGGTGGGTTGCAACCTACCTACCATGCACAGTGTGTAACATGGCAGGGCCAGGGACCTTGTTTCCAAGTGCATCACTGTCACTTTGCGGCCATCCATGTTCCCAGGACTGCTTGTGGCACCCCCAAAGTGTTTAATCACTTATCTGTAAATGTGGCTGGCATTCCACTCCAAGAAGTTCCCGCTGTTCTGCATCATGGGCGCCACCATCTTGGACTGTATCACCTAATCCGTTCTATCTAACCATCTCCCAGCAACTCCAGTCACGTTTCACCCAGTCACATGTGCCCTATTTAAACCAGGAATTGCTAACAGCACATTGCCAGTATAATATATCTCTCAGAGAAACGGTACCCTGGCTCCTGGTTAAGTACCTGCTCCAGATTTGCTTCTTTGCATTCTGCCTCAGTGCCTCACTGCTTCAGTATTTGCGTCACAGCATTTTGCCTCAATGTGTTCCAGCTCACATGCTTCAGCATTTGCTCCAGTGTAATCCAGCAAACCTTGCTTCAGTATTTGCCTCTTAGCATTCTGTCTCAGTGTGTTCCAACACACCTGCTTCAGTCATTCAGCATTTTATACAGTGTTATCCAGATAAATTGCTCCAGTATTTTTCACAGCATTTATCACTGCGGTCTCCTCTATTAGTGCTCCAGTGTCCAGTTCTAGTACCTCCTGCAGTCTGCTTCAAATGTGCTTCTGGCACACAGTTCCTGTGTATTCTTGCAGTCTGCTTCAGTCATGTTCCATTGTTTCCTGCAACCTGCTTCAGCTGTGCTCCTGGCACCCAGTTCCAGTGTATACCAGTCTGCTCCAGAATATCCTACATGGGAGAATGGGGTAAGATGAGCCAGTGGGTAAGTTGACCCACTGCTTGTATCTAGGCAACTGTGTACTTTTTTTTATCATGTGACCATAAATTCTGGAAGAACTCATCATTTTTAACTGACATTTTCCTTAAATAACGTTATTTTGGTATTCATGTAGCCACTTAGCACAGGAGATATCACAGATATTTCCTTGCTAAGTTCCCCTGCGTTAATTTCCACACTCCCCATACATTAGTATGGGGATGTGGAAATTGTGGTATTCATCAAATTATCAATTTTCGGAATTTGATGCAGTTACTATTCGCCACTGTGAGGTGGCGAATAGCAGTGAAACTTACCTGTATCCGCGCATGCAGGTCCCCCGAAGAGTCCCTCCGGCGCTCTGCTCCGTCCTCAGGCTCCGGAGGCTGGTCGGACATGTGTGCTCCCCAGCAGAGCACAAGAAAGTTTAGACAAAAAAAAAAAAGTTTTTTTTGTCTCTAATCTGTCATGTGGTCTGCTGGGAAACCACATGACAGACCAGCAGGACGGAGCCGGAGGCTGCTGCGCGGACAGGTAAGTCGGGGGGGGGGTGGGGGGTCGGGGGGTACACAAACTTAACGCATCTGTAGGCAGTGCTGCGCATGCGCTGGTTTTACAGATGTAACAGCGCATGCGCAGCACTGTTTCCAGAGAGATAAGGTAGTGTAGGCAGGGAAAAGTATCTATTTCCCGAAAAGCTGTCATCGCAAAAATGACAGCTTTTCGGAATAGATACTTATGGAGAGGTGGAATGACGAATTCCACCTATAATTAGGTAGAACTCCATGCAAGTTCTAAAGCTAATTATCTCCAGTGAATTTTTAGGTTTAATGAATAGGCCCCTGGATTTGATGGAGAGAGCACATGGTAATGTGGTATGTTTTTCTTTCACAAGAAACAGTTTTGTACTTGTCAAAGTTCATTTTCTACATGTCAGGTATAATGACTGTTATGTCAAAGCAAATTTATCCAGGTCTAAAAATATATATTTTTATATATATTTTTATAAAATATATATGTTGATGATTTTGCCAATGTATAAATTCATGTGAATCATTTAGCTAAAGGTTAGCCTGAATTAATAAGCTAGGCTGTTTTTTTCCCAAAAAGGTGGTTGTGGTGTAAATTGAGACAGTTTGAAATTGAGTGCAACAAAGGGAGTGCAAGATTTCTTAGAATAATCTGGGGGAGAACTGGCAATGAGAAACCCACTTTTGAATTTTAGAACAATGATATGTAATTTTTACTACAAAGGGGGAGATTTATCAAAGCTTGGAAAGAGATAAAGTGAAGAGAAATAAAGTACAAAAAAATCAGCTCCTAGCTGTCATTTTATAAACACAGGGCCTGATTCAGAGCCGCTCGTTAGCAGCAGTACGCTCGTAGCGTTCCGATGTTGTGAAACCACGCATGCGCCGGTGTTACACAGCGCATGTGCGTATGGCTGATTGCGATCTTTTTTTCAGTCGTTCGTCGAATAGCGAACAGGAAGTGACATGTAAAATGTGATTGACAGAACAGGCCTTTTTGGGCGGTGATGGGGGTGGAGATGGGAAAACGCAGGCGTGTCGAGGCATTTTGTGGGCGTCCCTAAATTATCTCATGCGAACGGCAAATGTGATCGGAACGAGTCATACGTCACTGTCTGATCCACTTTCCGTTCAAACTGCTCGCACAGCTTGTGGTCTGGTATACTCAACCACAACGTCGATGGTCTCATCCTCCTCCCCGTGCCTCTTCGATGTTTCATCGATTTATCAATTTTAGCCAGAAAAGCAATCAACTTTGATTAGAAAACTTGCTAGTAATGTGTTTAGCAACTAATTTTTTTTTTGTAGCACAAAACCGTACGCAGGTGAAATACTCAGCTGCTAATTTCTGGATTAGACAATCAATTAGCGTACCATTTTTTTTATTTTTTTTTATTTTGGAATTTTAATTTTGGTTTTCTGTTATTGCAACAATATTGTCATCATGTTTGTGTTTTTGCCACATTTTTAATGTTCCCGGAAATTTCTCATCCATTTTGTTATGGAAAAGTGTTCCTTTAAACTCCTAAATGGTTTTTAACACTTTGGAATCTGAATTAAAATTATTATTATTTTTGATTTGTTTTTTGGGGACGGGATTACCTAAAAACCATTTTTAGAATAATGTCACAATACAATGGAGAAGATTTTGAATTGTTTTTATTTTTTACACACATTTTTAGATTTTCATGTGCATTTGCCAGTTTGCAGGTCTGGCTAACGTAAAAAAAAATTACCAAATTTAAAAAAAAAACAAGAGTGGCATTTGGCCAAAATAAAATAACACACATTAAAAACAATTCACAAGAAAGGAGAGGGAAGTTTTGGCACTAAAGGAATATGGGGCAAGCACAGAAGGATTGTGGGAAAATTAGCCAGTGCTGTCATCGCTTTTTGCCCCGTTTGGCTGGGGTAGGGTGGGAGCCTGACCGAGTCTGGGATGTCCTTTGGCTGGCCTCTCCAGAGGCAGATGTTGTGGCCTCTGGACTAGGTAGAGGGCTAGGCACATTTGGAGGGATGGCTGTTGTTGTGCCAGAGGTGGAGGATCCTGATGTTCCGGCAGGAAGGGAGGCCGGCTCCACCATGTGCTGGCGAACGAGCTGCTCCAGGGCATTGGCAATTCGGATGTTGGCCCTGGTATTTTCCACCAGGGCCTGACCAATGGTCACGTTGGCCGCAGCATTTTGCTCCATGGCCTCCGCCACCCGTAGCAGATTGGCGTCCATCCTCAGCAGAATCTCCGTGTGGTGATCCGATTTAAAATTGAGATCCGTGAGGAGGGCCACTGCCTGCGAGGGGGATTGCCCTGGACTGGCTTCTGCAGGGTCCCCAGCCAGATCTACTGCTTCCTCCCCTGCAGAGCCAGCACAAATTCTGCGGCCAAGGCTCCCTTCTGGAGCAGACTCATCCACCTGTGTCTCTGTGAGAAATATGAGAAAAGAGGAACATTACAATCTACATATTGTCACAAACACATTTCTGAGTTGGTAACATAACAACATTTACCTGGGACAACATGAGGAGCCGCAAAGTCTGGCATGTCCGTATCCATGTTGGACACGCCAAACACCTCCTCATACTGCACACACCCCTGTGCCAGCTCTTCCAAGTCATTTAGCTCCAATAACACAGGGGTGGGACCCCCACCTGTCCCCCTTGCATGCCTAGGCCTCTCTGCCAGTTTTTGTTTCAGCCGATATTTATAATCGGTCCATCTGTGGGCGAAAAAAATTGCATTATTCCTGCAGTATTTGGACCTGTAACCACTTATATTAAAAATGTCGTTTTTACGTACCGGCGTTTGACATCCCGGGCTAGACGTTCAAACTCACCCACCCTATTGACAGCACTGGCTATCTCCTCCCACATTTTCCACTTCTGGCTTGCACCCATATTCCGATCTGCCTGTGGCAGGGTGTCAACACACATTTGTACCAAAACCTCCATCTCCTTTCTTGTGAATTGTGGTTGCCTTTTTTTGGGGGTTTCTTTTGTTGGCCTACTCGGTCCAGCAGCCTCTTCCATGGCATCCTCCACACCTTTTTTAAAAAACATTTTTTACATTTAGATGTCCAACTTTCTCTAAATTCGGGGTCTAAATAATCCTTTAATCAGAAAGAGACAAGTACTTACCGGGCGCCTCTTGGCCATCGTTTTGCTGGTCTGTAGCCATTTTGATCCAAACAACTTGAACTACACCAGACCGTTTTAGATTTTCCGTGACGTATTTATACATGCGTCCTTATTTTTGGTACGCATCATTGATTGTGCGCTCCTATGATCCGTCCTTAATTTGAGCGGGAAAATAAAGACTATTTATGGCTTTGGGCGACTCGAGTCGAGGTGGCGGGTGTTGATTGTTGGAGGTACCGTGTGTAGTAGTGGATTGTTGGCGGGATTAGTGGTTTGAGGCGGATTGTTGGAGGAGGAGTTGGTGATTTTTTTTTTTTTTTTGTATTTTCCGTTCATTTTTTTTTCTTGCGGATATTTTGTTTGTTGTTTTTTTTTGGAGTAGGTATTTTTTACAAGTCCTTTTAAAAATAAGGGATCTACAAACCTAATTTATAAATTTTTTTGTTTGTTTTTTTCAGTTATTTTGGCTGTGCCCCATTAAAGTGTTTGGACTGTGACTTATTGTTCGACTTTTGGTAAGTTTGTATTTTTTCATTATTTTCAGAATTTGATGTGTTGGGCATATATTTTGACCATTAATGTCTTATTTATATTTTTATCTATCATGTATTAACACTAAATATAGCGTAAGGTTTTGGCAAATATATTTCCTTGGTTTTTCCATGTAAAAATGCGAACTATTTAGCGCACTAATGTTTCCTTATTCTCCATGTAAAAATGCGAACTATTTAGCGCACTAATGTTTCCTTATTCTCCATGTAAAAATGCGAACTATTTAGCGCACTAATGTTTCCTTATTCTCCATGTAAAAATGCGAACTATTTAGCGCACTAATGTTTCCTTATTCTCCATGTAAAAATGCGAACTATTTAGCGCACTAATGTTTCCTTATTCTCCATGTAAAAATGCGAACTATTTAGCGCACTAATGTTTCCTTATTCTCCATGCAAAAATGCAAACTATTTAGCGCACTAATGTTTCCTTATTCTCCATGTAAAAATGCGAACTATTTAGCGCACTAATGTTTCCTTATTCTCCATGTAAAAAAGCGAACTATTTAGCGCACTAATGTTTCCTTATTCTCCATGTAAAAATGCGAACTATTTAGCGCACTAATGTTTCCTTATTCTCCATGTAAACATGCGAACTATTTAGCGCACTAATGTTTCCTTATTCTCCATGTAAAAATGCAAACTATTTAGCGCACTAATGTTTCCTTATTCTCCATGTAAAAATGCAAACTATTTAGCGCACTAATGTTTCCTTATTCTCCATGTAAAAATGCGAACTATTTAGCGCACTAATGTTTGTTTTGGTATAAATTTGCCCATTCTTGTTTGTCCACTCAATGTAGGGTGCATTTTCTAAATAATGTGTGCTCCCCCCTATCTTTTAACGCATTTTTGGTGTTTTTAAAGAATCAAATATGGCCCCCAAAAAATCTAACCTGAATTTCAAATTTGGAAATGTAGGTTGGTGCACTCATGACAATACTCCGGCATGTAAGCATCTTTGGATTTTTCGCCTAAGATAAGTATATTTTTGATTTTACATTTTCAACAAACATTAACTACCTGGCTTCCCATTTCAGGTTAATGTTGGTCGTATTGTTTTGGCCATGCTTCCGGAACCCGACCAACCTCAACCTCGTCCCAGGCGTAGGCATCGTAGGCGTGCAAGGCCCAAGATATATAGAATGCCCAATGATGAGGTTTTAAGACGATACCGTCTTCCTCCACAAATCATCATAGACACTCTCTTATTAATAGAGAGTGATCTGGAGCGGCAAATTGACAGTCCTACAGCAATACCACCACTTACGCAATTAATGGCGGTGTTACATTTCTGTGCCTCAGGATCCTTTCAAACCACGGTGGGAATAGTGGCCGGAATCTCCCAATCCTCATTTTCAAGGATCCTGAGGGCAGTGATGGAGGCCCTTTTCAAGCACCTCCATCATTTTATTAACATGCCATTGGATATGGGTTCCCTTAGTGTGGCGAAGGCCAATTTTTACCAAATAGCTGACTTCCCACACATCATAGGGGTTGTGGATGGTACTCACATACCACTTCAGCCTCCAGCACGGCTGGAGGCCATTTTTAGGAACCGAAAGCACTATCACTCACTGAATGTAATGGTGGTATGTGATGCCTCCCTCCAGATCCTGTCCCTGAATGCAAAATTACCCGGGAGTGCACATGACTCATTCATCATCCGGCAATCAGGGATTTGGCATAAATTAAACAACCTACAAGCTGGTGATGCGTGGCTTCTGGGTAAGTGGAGACCTTTAGTTGAAACCAATGCAAAGCTTGATACACAGTGATCCTGATTGTTGTTTTTGTTTTTTCACAGGAGACAGTGGCTACCCTTGCACGCCCTGGCTGCTCACTCCTTATTTGGCTCCCACACCAGGGCCACAAAGTGAGTATAATTCCGCACTTACAGCCACCAGGCAGGTGGTGGAGCGCTGTATCGGCCTTTTAAAAGGCCGATTCAGATGCCTCCACCGCTCTGGTGGCGAACTCATGTATTTGCCGGCTATGGTTTTGAAAATTGTGGTCCTGTGTGGGATCTTTCACAACATCGCCATAAGGAGTGGTGTCCCAATGCAGCCAGAGGATGCCTTGCCTGAGGATGCCCCCCCGAGGTTGGTCGGAGGTCAGTATGTGGGGGGGCCATACGCGATGATGTGGTGGCCCATTTTTTCAGGTAATTATTGTCAAACATTAACTTAATTGACACAATGGCCCTCATTCAGAGCCACTCGCTAGCGGCAGTACGCTCATTCCGAGCGATGTTCGCACATCTGCGCATGCGTATGATTTTTAGTACGCATGCGCGAACCAGTCAGTGCGGCCGAAAAACGTTGGTACGCAATATAGCGAGGGCCTGCTATTTTGAGTGACAGAATGAGGCGTATGTGGGTGGTAACAGGGGAAGGTGCTTGAAAACGGGGAGTGGAGATCCGATCGCAGGCGTGCTTAAAGGTCAAAACGGGCATTTTAAGGGAGTGCATAATTAACAAAGCAGCGTCATTGACCACGTCACTTGTTTTTTTTTAACTCAGAACTGCTCGCAAAATAGCGGTTGAAAACACCAACCACAAGAATAGCGAGCAGTTCATACGCTGTACGATGTACTCGATTAATCTAATAAATAGCGGACATGACGTATGGTGCGTGCGGCCAGGGGGCGTTTTTATCAAATAAACGAGCGTATGTTTTGCTCGCTCGTTCAGACTTAGAGGTGGGAACAGACTGCAATTTGCGAACGGATCATTTGAATAGCCACCCCTTGTTTTTGAACGAACGACCGCAAATAGCGAACGGCTCTGAATGAGGGCCAATGTCGACATGTATCATTGTAATGTTCCTTTTTGAAATTAATTTTTAAATTTTAACTTTTCTTGTCTTCCTTTACACACCTTGACAAAACGATGCCTACTACTTGCTCCACTAAATTGTGTACATGTGGCCACATTGGATCTTACTTTGGAATCAATTATTTAATCGCCTCATTTGTGGCTTTATGTTGTCCTGCTACTTATTTCATCAGTTCTTGATTGATTCTTTTTTTTTTTGGTGTTGGGGTTCCTTGTCAAGGACCACAAACATGGCAATCATGTGGCCACGCAAGGCGACCAATCCTTTCTGGATACAATGCATCTGCCTCTGGTCCTCTGTTGGAAAAAACAAAGAGAAAAAAACAAAAACCTTACATTAGAAGTTTAAAAAACCAATTCCGCCCCCAAAAAAAGTGTAAACAAAGATCCAGTTGTGATGAAAAAAACAAAGTAATGGAAAATGCAAAGATGGCAGAAATACTAAATTACAAATGAACACACAAAAAGGCAACCTCAAACAATAAGAAGTAGCCTTGTTAGGGTATGGACATGTGTGATATGTATCATGGCTAAAAAAACAATGCATTGTCTACCAAAATAAAAAGGTCAACACGACAAATGGAAACATTTATAACAGGGAAACCTACTGGTCATCGGGAATTGGGGGTTTGTAGGTGCTACATCCTCCTCTTCCTCGGAGGTGGGACAGTGACGTAGGCTCCATGGAGGGGAGATCTGGGAGCAGCTTGATGGCAATGAAAAGTGCCGGGGGGGGAGGGGAGGGTGAAGAAAAGAGAAGGGGGGGAGTGGAGTCGGGAATTTGTGGGGGGCTCCAAATTCCAGAGGGAGGTGCCTCAGGAAGTGGCCGGTCAGGGGTGGAGGGGGAATTGGGAGCAAGTTGAGGAGTGTCTGCTGTGCTGGGCGTTGGACTGAGGGCCCGAGCCCGGCATCTGTGCCTGCGGCGATGGCGGATTCTGCGTTCAGCCCCTAAATGAGTAGCGGAAAATGTTTGTAATTTTTTTTGGGGTGGGGGGTTGGGCCACAAATTAACAAATACACAAATGTTAGAACATTTTAAAAGTTGAAAACATGCACACGCAGGCCTTTCCAAAAAATCACAACAGGGCCAGACTGAAAACATGCACACGCAGGCCTTTCCAAAAAATTACAACAGGGCTAGACTGAAAACATGCACACACAGGCCTTTCCAAAAAATCACAACAATGCTAGACTGAAAACATGCACACGCAGGCCTTTCCAAAAAATTACAACAGTGCTAGACTGAAAACATGCACACGCACCCCTTTCCAAAAAATCACAACAGGGCTAGACTGAAAACATGCACACGCAGGCCTTTCCAGAAAATAACAACAGGGCTAGACTGAAAACATGCACACGCAGATAGGGCCGCAAAAAATAAAGGAAAAAAAACAAACAAATACTTACTTTCAGCTATCCGCTGTCTAAAACAGGCCAGCAAGCGTGGCGTGCGGCGGCGCAGATCTGCCCACCTGCGCTCGAGCTGTCCGATCTGTCGGCATGAGCCGAAGGAGCGCAGGCGGCGGCGAACCTCCGCATAGGCGGATCGCTTCTGGCGGTTGCTGATGGGGGGAGGCTGGCTGGTGATCCGCCGGTCCATCACCTCCATTAGGACCTAAAGCTCCCGCCTGGTAAACACGGAGGCTCTCATGATGGCAATGGTTGATTTAAAAAAAAACTGTTTTAATAAAGGCCAGAGAAAAAATTTGATTGGCTAATGTAGTTGGTAAATTAACAGGAACCATTCTATTGGTTAGTGTATGAGTCATGTGTCCTCCAGGCTAAAAAATATAATGTGAGTTATGATAGGCTTGATGCTGTGACATTCGTAAGGTAATTTAAATAAAGAAATGAAAAAACTAAAATATGCCTAGCACAAACACAGGAAAACAAGAGGATCATTGGTTCAAACATGTATTTTTTAGAAAGTTACACATTGTTGAAACCGTACGTATTCTGCGGGAAAAATGACACACGGACAAGATAAAAGTTTATTGAAAATGAAAAAAAAAACGGATTGCAAACATGTGAAGAGCAATTAAGCTAATTAATATATTGATTGGCATGAAACGATTAAAGTAGGTATGTAGAATGGATGAGCAGGTAATCGAAATCTGACAGGCCCACTTCCGGTTTGGACTTGTGCGAGCGTTCCCTGCAACCAAATTGGGAGATGGACGGTCGCAATTTTGCTCGCTCGTTAGCTAGAGATGGGGTTGGGAGACTTTGGGGCGGAAGAATAGCTACGAGCGAACTTTCGAGCGAGCGCTGGAATTTACATTTTCTCGCTCGTTCGGTGAACGAGCGTACTGCCGCTTACGAGCGGCTCTGAATGAGGGCCACAGTCAGTAAAATGACAGAAGCTAATTGGTTAGTACTTTCTGTCTCCATTTCATCTCGTTCCAAGTTTTGCTAAATCTCACCTTAAGTAATTTGCTGAAGAAGCTACCTCAATATTAAAATGCTGGAGGTACGGCAAGAACGGAGCAGCACTTCATATTTCCCTGCAACGTGGATTGGTGGCATTTTGAGTAGTCATTGAAATGCTAAACAGATGATGTATGATAATTGTTTCATTGTTGATTGATAAACTTTATTTAGTTGGTCTTTTTTTTGTTTAAAGTTACATTTAAAAAAATAATTAAGACTCTGCAAAAGGAAAAGATATTAGTAAATATATATTTTATTTAAGAATGCTCATGTTTAAACTTGAAAAGGTCAATTCGTCAATTTAACTCCAGATGCCTTAATTTACTGATTGACTTGGATCAACTTAACCCTAACGTGGGGCAAGTTGAGCCACAAGACCATTTTATAGGTCATATTTTCTTAGCCCTTTGTCATACCGTAGATACATTCTTATAATTTCGATTGATAGGAGACATCCTGAAATTAGATGTTTTCATTTTAATTCTGTCTAATTTTTCCTTGCCATTTAGATAAAATTGGTAAAAATTGGCTCATCTTACCCCACTATCCCCTACTGCTACAACCATAGGCTAACCTGCTAGCCTGCACCTGTTCTCAATATCTGTCCTACCCATTCTGCAGCATCAGTCATTTGCTACTATTAGTGGCCTGCATGGGGAATAGCATAATTAACCCAGTTTTACTCACAGTCCAGCACATAAAGCTAGTCCAAGGGGCCCACGAGTGATATGATGGAGTCCAAACCTACTTGCGAAGGTCTCTGGTGAAAATGATGGGTTAGAATCAGGGCTGCCAAGAGAAATCCTGGGCCCTGGTACAGCAAGTTCCCGGGGCTCCCCTGGAGGGGGTGTGACCATAGCATGTTGGGAGCATGGTTGCACCTTTTTGGGGGCGTGTCTAGCATGTGATAAGCAGCCACTCACAGGAGCATGACATAGCTCCCAGCAGCTGGGCCGAAAGTATACCGACCTCGTTAGCGATGGGACCCAGCGGGGTGCCAGCATTGACAAGTTTGTATATACTTGATGATGCGTATTGACGATAGGGGCCATCCTGCATTCGGAGTGCACATCGTCGGCAACATATTGGGTACACAGTGGTCAATGTGCCTGAAATGTCGCTCCGATCTGCTGGATTAGTCGACATATCGCATACTGTGGGTACACATCTGCACAATATTGGCACAAACCTGGCATATCGTGCAGTGTGTATTGATTTGTGCACTCCCTTGGTTGGATGCAAAATCTTCTTATTGGCCATGCGGCACAATCAATCAGATGATATTGTGTACGTCGATGCCTTGCTGCTAAAATATATATATATATATATATATATATATATATACATACCATCGGATCCGGCACTCCTTGAAAGTAGCGTTGCTTGACTGGTTGCCCACACTCAAATATGCATGTACAAACCCCTCATCTGTGTGGCACTCCACGCAAAATAAAGACTCAGTCGTCGTAGCTTAAGAAAGGTCAACGTTTTTCAATGTCTATAAACTTGGCATTTTCATCAGGACATAAAACACAGTAACATGTCTTACCTTAAATAAGCACACCCAGTGAATCAGCCTCGCTGTAGCGGGACCACGCACCCGCCCGGCGGCACTGAAAAATTACGTCATCACGTAATCACGTGTGGCGCCTGTGAACCATCACCATGGTAACAGATAAATACAACAAACACCAAGCACAATGTAGCCACAGCAACACTCAGCAGTGTGTGCCGTGATCAAGGCATCAAAGTAAAGTTGCATATATAAAAAATAGCCAAATGTATACATAAATACATAAACATATCAAAACGCATGCTGAGTCTTAATCAAAATAATCCATATATATATCATAAAGGTAATCCCAATAGGCAATTTGTATTTATTAGATACCATAGATGTAATGCCTAAGTTATGAACCGCAAAGCAAGTACAGCACTACCGGACAAATATACTATAATACTAAACAATACCATTTACACATAAACTGGGAATAATATATGCACACACAGCTTACTACATAAAAACTCCTAAACCCAACTGCTCATTAAGTCCCTTAGGGGCCATCGTACCCAATCGATGGATCCATCTGGTTTCACATTGCATTAGTTTCCGTGATCTATCTCCCCCTCTGATGGATAGAGGGACATGGTCAATCATCCTATATTTCAATGTTGACAAGGAATGAAGGGCATTAACAAAATGCCTAGCTACTGGTTGTTCGCTGCCTCCAGAATTAATGGCCAATCTAATGGCACTTCTATGAGCCGCCATGCGCTCTTTGAAGGTCCTTTCAGTTTTCCCTATGTAAGATAGACCACAGGGACAGATGATCTGATACACAATGAAAGATGAATTACAGGAGAGTTTGTGGCGGATGAAGAACTTGCGGCCTGACAGAGGGTGATGAAAAACATCACCTGGGATGAGGTATCTACATGTTGTGCACGTGCATCTAAAACAACCCATTTTTCCAACGCCCCCAATACATATATTTGAATCAGGACTAGATATATCGTTTTTCACCAATATGTCTCGGATGCTGCGTCCTCTCTTATAACACGACATAATGAGGGTACTTTGGAGCTGTAGTTCAGGATCACTTTGAACAATAGGCCATAGTTTTTTAGAGATTTTATTAATATGCCTACTGTGTTGATTATATTTATTAACCCATGGAATCATCAATTAATACATCTAAAAAGAATGTACCCATGATTCCATGGGTTAATAAATATAATCAACACAGTAGGCATATTAATAAAATCTCTAAATAACGCAGCATCCGAGACATATTGGTGAAAACCGATATATCTAGTCCTGATTCATTAATTCTGAAGGCAGCGAACAACCAGTAGCTAGGCATTTTGTTAATGCCCGTCACTCCTTGTCAACCTTGAAATATAGGACGATTGACCATGTCCCTCTATCCATCAGATAACAAGTCTCTTGAGTGGCGCTGACTTGCGTTTATTATATTGGAAGGTGTGTAACACCTTGGAAGAAGGCACCAGAGCCAGCCATAGTGGGCATGAGCAACCCGTGAGTGCTGGTCTGTTTTCTGGATATACATACATACATATATACACACACACATGCATATATATATATATATATATATATATATATATATATATATATATATATATAGTGTGTGTGTGTGTGTGTAATATATTACACACGTTTCGATACTTACTATATAATATGATATATTATGTATATGTAGATGATATACCATATATTTTTTTTTTCACATGTATATTACACGTTTAGATATATGCTTATTATATAAATATCTATGATATATTATATAACATATATTTTTTTAATAAGTATATATCTAAACATGTAATATGTATGTGTAAAAAATATACATATGATATATCTAATAATATGCACTTGATGGACAGCACAACAGTCAGTTAGTGGCACGCTCAGGCTCTTACTTTTAGCGCAGCCAGTCTCACCCTTGTCTGCTGAGTGTTGGGCCACACAAGCAACAAGTATACCCGCCCGCCGCTGCCCAGATCCGGTCTGTGTAATCTGTCCATGCCCGCCGCCGCCGCTGCCCGGATCCTGGTACTGGTGCCGCACTGCATGCTGGTGATGAGAGCCCTCGCGAGATGATGACATCATCATCTTGCTAGTGCATTAGCTCCGCAGCGGCGCGGCTGCAGTCTGTAAGTAAGTGACACTGTCTGTGTGACACATTGACACACAGACAGTGTGATGCAGCCGGTGAAAGACCCCCATACCCCCACCCCCAAACTGCAGCCCGCCGCTGCCAGCAGCGGTTCTGTAGATCTTGAAGTGGCTAATAAAAAAAAAAAGTTTGAAAAAAAAAAAACATGGCAGTGTGCTTTCGGCGGCCCAGGCCCCCTGCCAAGCCCCGGGAAATCTGTACCCGCTCCCCCCCTCTCGGTGCCCCTTATTAGAATACTCGCCTCTCATATGGATGATTCTAATACAGATAGTAACAAGATTCCAGAATACCTGCTGAAACATAATCTAACACACACACATAAACATCATTACATAATTATATTTCCCTCTCGCTCGGCCATCAGGACTACAGACCCTCGCTGTGGCTCTTAGACTGTTGTACCACAAGGTGAGGTGGTAAACATCCTCGGCCCCTGATCCAGACCTCTTGGAATCTTCAACCTTTTTATGCTCCTTAACAAAAACTGCCCGGAGGTTCTGGATCTTCTTCCTCACCCAATTAACAGACGCGGCAGAGACATTCTTTGGAGTGGTAGTGCTCCAGGAAGCCTGTTATAAAGTTTTATTCTTTATCCAAAGACATTTCTATGATAAAAAAAAACCCCATTAATTAAAAGGACATTTTATTTAAATAGTTATATTTTTTTAATTAAGAGTTATTATTTATAGTGTTTTTAATGTGGAGTTAAGTTATGTTGTTGTGGCACACAGTGGTGGTGACGGGTATATAGATATGGGTGGGCACACAGTGGTGGTCAGTGGATCATCACGTTTTGGTACACAGTGGTGGTCAGGGGTATATACAATAGGGGTGGGTACACAATGGTGGCCAGCAGCACTTTTGTATATACTTACCACTTCTAGAAGAACGCGATCGGGTGTGCCAGCTGTTCCACGTCCTGCTCCTTCAACTGCACAAAATGGAGATGGGGAGTGTCCAGTGACATGTCAGTCAAGTGACGCAGATCGGAGGATATTTCGTTAGTACCAAAACACGAATGATCTTCACAAAATCGTGTACGAGATTGCCAGATCTTACATGCTGTAGGGAAGATCTGAGGATACGGATATGCACATCATTATCGTTCGTGGACACTACACGATTTGTCGTTCTGATGCGTCAGAATCGGTCAAATCGTGCAAAACATTGTCTAGTATGTAGTCACCTTTAGGGGTAAATTTACTAAGATTCGAGATAGGTCCATCTCGGGTGATTAATTCATTTTTTTCGTGCTTGCAAATTTACTAAAGGTAAAGTCGGGTGAGTTAGAGAGAGATTTCTCTCATCTCACTCGTAAAACTCGGGTGAGATAGCAATCTCGAATCAAATCACCATCGGGCCAAATCGGAAGTACTTTTCACGTAAAACATTCATCATTTATCAACCCGCCACCCACCGCCCAGGGGTGGCGGGGATAGCCCCGGGCTATCAGCCCAGGCCAGGGGTGCCCTAGAGAGGGTGACCCCTTTATTTGAGGTGTCCCCAACACCCCAGTGATCCCTGGCCTGGGCTGACTAGCGGTCAGGGCTGATGCTGCTGCTGGGAGGCCCAGTGAAAGGGCACCCCTTGCTGTGGCATCAGTCCCCCGTTAGAAAGGGTCCAGGGCTGGTTTTAAATATACGGAGTACATCATGCCAATTTTTTTCTCCGTATATTTAAAACCAGCTCTGTCCCTGCTGCCTGGTGCTGGTTCTTAAATTACAGTGGAACCCAACACATTTTGTTTCCCTGTAATGTTAAGAACCAGAACTGGCTGGCAAGTCCGGGGCTGGTTAGTGTTTTGAAGGGGGACCTCACATCATTTTTTTGTTACAATTAACCTGTTTATTACAGGCACAACACAAGCAGCTTACACATATCTCACTGATATGTGCAGGGTGCTTGCTAGGGAGAGTGGTGCTGAGAGAAATCACTGCAATCTCGGGTGATATAACTAATTTGAGCGTGCTTTAAAATCACCCGAGAATCTCGATCTACATCACCATGCCGAGATGAATCACTTTGAAAATCGCGTCAATCCCGATTCTTAGTAAATTTACCCCTTAGTCTTAAATACTTTGCAGAGTCATCAGTAACCTCTTGATTTACCACTTGCAACCTTGCCAATCAAATGCTCCTATCAGCAATATCTAGTAGGGGTATTTGTATGTTTACCTTTAAGAAATGTGATTTCCACAGCTGTTGTTCCTTTTTGTTATTACTATATCTACTTGTCTTGTATTCTCCCTTTCTGAATGATTTTTTTTTCTAAATGATTTATCAATTCTATACTTATTTCAGTCATGAAACAGTAAGACAGTGATGGCTCGATTCAGACCCGCTTGCAAGATACGTTCACATGCACCCAGCATATGCAAATCTGGCAAAGGCAGACGATTGCATGGCAAGGTATTAGCACGCCCACTATGTCTTAGCTTGCGATCGCTCTGTATATGCAGACACCCACCTGCCTGTCTTAAGATGCCCACTTGCGCACGTCTTCTCCAGGAAGTGTATGCAACCATCGGTAACATCGAGTTCCATCGGAAGCGATCGCAGTGCTTTTGGCTGACCATACCCTACTGCAAGCAGTGTGAGTGATTCAGTGTGATTTTCAACCATGTGACATGTACTATGACACTGCCACTTAATTATGCACACCTCTGAAATGGCGTTAAGATGCACAGGCACGCCTGCGTTCGTACCTCCACTCCTCCGTTTCTAACGGCCAGCCCCTGTCACCACCCACAAATGGCTTCTACTGTCACTCAATCAGCCGGGCTGTCTATGCGCAGCGAGCGAACGCTTCCCGATCGCTCACACTGGTTCGCGCTTGCGCACTGAGATGCGTACATATGCGCAGAATGCAAACTTCAGCTGGCTGTGTGCGAACGCAGCCTAGCGAGTGGGTCTGAATCGGGCCCTGAGTACAGGGCTGACCAACCTGTGGCTCTCCAGCTGTTGTGAAACTACAAGTTCCAGCATGCTTTACTAGCTGATCAGTGGGAGAGTATATTGGTACTTGTAGTTTCAGAACAGCTGGAGAGTCATAGGGTGGTCAGGCCTACTCTAGTGCATTATTTTCAATAACACCAATATCCCTCTCACACTGGAAAGTTGAGGATGCTATATTGTTCAGTTAATTTTAGCACTGTATGGAAAAGAGACTCAGAGTCTAATGTACCACTGGAGACTCTTCTTTCCACCCCAGAGGTAGGCAAAATACACAACCCGTGGGTGAGATGCAGCCCCTGAGGCAATTGGATAAGGCCCTTCGCTTCTGTCTCTTACAGAAGGAGAAGCACCAGAGACTCAGCAGCCGGAGATCTTGCAGTAGAGACCACTCACACTATACAATTTTGTACATAGCAGGAGAGAGGATTTGTTTTAGTCAAACAGTGTATTTCCCTCTATGTAGATAATTGGGCAGCACAGATGGTGTAATGGTGAGCATTACTGCCTCACAGCACTGATATTGTGGGTTCGATTCCCACCACGGCTCTAACTGTGCGGAGTTTATATATTCTCCCTGTGCTTGCGTGGGTTTCCTCCGGGTACTCCGGTTTCCTCCCACACTCCGAAAAATATACTGGTAGGTTAATTGGCTGCCAACAAAAATTAACCCTAGTGTGTACTGGTATGTTTGTGTGCATGTGATAGGGAACGTAGATTGTAAGCTCCACTGGGGCAGGGACTGATGTGAATGGCCAACTATTCTCTGTAAAGCGCTGCGGAATATGTGTGCACTATATAAATAACTGGTAATAAATAAATAATAAATATTGTAAGCAGTCCCTAATGCCAGATATCTGTAAGGAGTGAAGGGGAGAGGGAGCAGAAAGCGAGGAGGGGACACTGTACCTGATTCAAACTTGTATGCAAAACCCTTATGAATAAGTCGCAGCATGCCATTTGGGGGCAGGACAGGGGTGGCGACGCTGACCTTTTTTCTTCCAACGCAGATTACTTTGGGAAAAAGAAAACAGTAACTGCACTCTATTGTGTTAAAAAACAGCAGCACTGGGGGCGTGGCCTGGCTGCTTCAGCTCCCGCAGACAGGCTGTACTTAAGGTGGTTATCGGGGGTCCTCCCTACCTCCCAAGCTGCATAGCACTACCTGGTGTGTCCCCAGTTGACTGGTCCTCTTTTGTTGCCCTCCTGCACCCTCTGACCCCTTCCCGGCCGGAGGCCTGAGATTCGGTGAAGCCGCGCCCTCAATTTGGTCTTCCCAGCCGCCATACTCCAGCTATACAGTGCGGCTGGCTGCTTTCTTCTCCTCCCTCCGCTCAGCACCCGGGACACTCCTGACCAGAGCCGGATTTAGACTTCATGGGGCCCTAGGCAAGATACCAATTTGGGGCCCCCCTCACTCAAACAATTCCTAGCACTATATGTGAGTTCCGATTTCATGCCCCTTACATAATTTTTTGTTTTTCCTCCTGTGCCTATAGAAAATATATTATAATGTGTCTACACATTTTGCAATATGAGTCAGGGCTGCCAAACATGAGTTCGCAGGACTAGGGCATGTTAAGATGCATTTGGGACAGGACAAGATTATATATATGTAAGCTCTCACAAGCAGGGCCCTCTTCCCTCATGTGCTTTTCCTTCATATACCAATATGATCATATATGTCATACCCCTTTGTTCTCTGCTGCCCTGATGCAGGAACATTTATAAAGTCTTGAACTGTAAGTCACGGCTTTCTTGTATTGCTAATTTGTTTATATACTGTTAGGTGCTGCAGAACCCTTGTTTAGCCATATAAATAAAGGTTATATATATATATATATATATATATATATGCAGTTCAATGACCAATGGCACTCTCCTCCATAGGCCAGCTTGTGAGTCTGGATATACATACAACAGAATTCAGCGGCACTCAACGTGAAAAACGTCAGGAGACAGTGGGCCTGATTCAGCAAGGTAAGCACGCTAGCAGATGCACGCACCCTGCCACTGCGAGTATCTGCTAATCAATGCATAATCAATGCATAAGTCCGCAGGCTGCAGCACAAGAAGCAGACACCCAGCAAAACATAAAGCCGCCCACCTCTGCCATGATTGACAGCATAAACATCGGGAACATTGAGTGCCATCGAAGCTGCGTAAAAGCTAAGGGTAGACCTGACATGCAGTAGGACTTGAGATATTCCTGCACGCAGGGAGGCGCCTTGGCAGCATGCGGCGGCACCGCTGAGAGTAATTTATGCACGTCCCCATAATGGCGTGCAAACGGCCTGCATTCGGCTGACCACCCCCGTCACCACCCACAAATGGCACTTCCTGTCAATCAACATCGGAAGTCTCTGCAGGCTCCCTGCGTACTCTAATGGAGCTCTAACCATACGCAGCAACCTGTGCACACAATGCGATGCATACAGCGCCGGATTAAGGCTTGTTGGGGCCCCGGGGCAACTAAATTGTGAGGGCCCCTGGGACCCACCAGGCAGTGGTGGCCGCGCATGTGCAGTTAGCAGTACTGCGCATGCGCAGAAGCCCCAGCAGCACTCCAAGCACATCGCAGGGATGGAGCCCCTGTCCCTGCGTGTGCCGGTTGTTATTCTACAGGTATCGCATCTTGCAGTGCGATCATGGGCGGTAATGTCATGCCCAAATCATATTGCAAATGCGATAATTAATAAATTGGCCCCCATGATCTAGTATGCTGCCAGGGGCAAACGCAAAATTTTGAGTGGGGGGGGGTGAGAGAAAAAGAAGGGAGTAGGAGGAAGGGGGATAGAAAGGGAGAGACAGAGAGTGGAGAGAAAGAGAGAGGGAGGGACAAGGAGGGGGAGGGAGAAAGGGAGAGAGTGAGACAGACAGGGAAGGGAGAGCAAGATAGAGAAGAGAGAACAGGGAGAGAGACAGAGTGGAAGTGAGAAAGAGAGAGAGACCATGGCTAATTAAATACGCCCCAGAGACAGAGAAGTCATGAGTGACAAGATGAGAGAGAGAGAGGAAAGGACAGAGTATACACACACACTGTACCTGCTGCAGGATCAGATCAGGCAGGCAGAGCTCTTCTGAATGATTTGGGTCCCGTCATTAGGCTCCGCCCCCTGCCCATTCACCTGCGAATCGCGGGAACGAGGGGGTGGGGCTTCCAACGTCCTCCACGATCAGTGATAGAGTCAGTGTGTTCAGCTGTCACTGCTGCCGGCTGGTACTGGCCACAGAGCGTCCAGACTCCAGAGTGGCCCGGAATGCTTACAGCAGTGTGGGGGCCCCCAATGAGTGGGGGCCCCCAATGTGTGGGGGCCCCTGGACGACCGCCCTGCCTATAATCCGGCCCTGGATGCATACCCATGCACAGAATGAAAATATCGGCTGAGTGCATGCGTTCTCTCACTTGCATTGCTTGCTGAATCAGGCCCAGTGACCATTACTAAACCAACGTTTTAATGGGATTAATCCATTTTTCTCATTATTCTGGTGTGTGTGTGTGTGTGTGTGTGTGTGTGTGTATATATCTCTCTCTCTATATATATATATATATATATACATATAAACATGTATATATAATCCTCCTGTAATGAATATGTACAGTATATGGAGCCAAGCCAACTGTGTATACATTACTAACAAATATGAACAGTACCTGTGTGCTGCCATTCACGCTGATTGCTGCTGGTGGGCGGTGCAAGTCTTGCAGTGACACTGTCACTGTGGTGACAAAGAGGCTGATGTACCTGCTGGGGCGGATGCGGCAGAAGCTAGCTGAGACAGGGACGCGGGCCATGGACGCGGACCCTTATTTCACCTGGGAGAGACAGGGCGGCGGGTCCCCGCCGGGCGGTGAGTAATACTTTGCAGTGTGCAGCGCGCAGGCTGGCAGCTGCATACAACACAGTCTCTCTCTCCAAGAGAGCACCAACAGCCGCATGGGATTGGAGGCGGGACCGCGTGACTTGATGTCACACGGTAACTCGCGCAGTACTCCACTGGGAGCGCTGTGAACGGGTGATTACTGCAGGCAAAGGCCCGTCTACTGGGCCCTTGGACCCCGCCGGGCCCTAGGCGAGTGCCTAGGATGCATAACGGGAAATCCGGCCCTGCTCCTGACAGTTGCCCCTACCCTCCGGTCTCACTACCGGGCCAGGGAGAAGTCTCCTGCGGCCCGAATGATCAGGAGCATCAGACCCACGGAGTGATCTAACAACCGCCCGTCCGCCATCTTGTCTTCTGCAGGGGATTCAGCGGTGAATAGGAGAATGTCCTGAACCCACACCTCCTTCCTAACTAAGGTACTTTCTTAAGCTGCCGTGTGCCAAGTGCCCACTCCCTTGACTGGGATCATCCCTGTGACTCTCCCCCCCTGCTGCTGTGTTCTGCCTGTGGGGGTGCGATATTGATTGGGTCTGTGGGCAGTCTGTGAAGAAGGAGGCAGTGCCCCTGCATGTCTCTAACTGAAGCCAAACTGCCTAATACTTTATTCACTTACATTATATACTGTGGATGATTGTGGCTGATA
The DNA here is from genome assembly GCA_031769625.1 of Taudactylus pleione. Classification (NCBI taxonomy): domain Eukaryota; kingdom Metazoa; phylum Chordata; class Amphibia; order Anura; family Myobatrachidae; genus Taudactylus; species Taudactylus pleione. The sequence continues at coordinate 41,078,540 of JAUIMM010000025.1, read as the reverse complement.
CTATTCAATGGATGTATAAGGTACAGTATTTATATATGAGCTGGAAGTCACCCTTTATCCGAGCTACACCTCCATCCAAGCTTTCCCTATTCCTCACAACCTTCTTTATGAAGATGTAATCTCTCTGAATACAAGAATCCTGCTCTGGATCTGAGTGTACAGTTACTCTATATAAGGATGCCATATTATTAACTCTGGGTGTTTCACACTGCTTCATGACCCAAACCCAAAACTGAAGACCTCTCACTATGCCTAAGCCTCGCAAGTCGGCTCCCCCTGGTGATCTTACCACCTTTATAAATAAAATGCAGGCTCCATCTCATAAGACAGTGGCTCCCTCCATATCTGCTCATATTTCAGAACTGGAAGAGGAGTCGAATTCACCAGCAGGCTCTATGAGAGATAGCATTGCCTCCATTCTTTCTCAGATTAAATCACTTAAAAATGCATTCCACTCTGAGATTCAAAAAGTGGTCTCTGGTCTCAAAACAGAGGTTTCAGAGCTTGGAACTCGCACTGATAAGATGGATTATAAAATGGATGAAGTAATCCAATTCCAACAGGAGATGGAGCATTCTATGTCCGCTATGCAGGTTGACATCCATTTACTTCAAGATCAGCAGGAGGATATCGAGAATAGAGCCCGACGGAATAACTTGTGGATCATGAATATCCTGAATTCATTGAACCGGCTCAATTGGAAGACTTCCTCATTTGCTTCTTTCAACACCTGCTTCCCGCCACTCCAGTGGACGAGTTTCTTCTGGACAGGGCGCATCGCACATTGCGGGCAAAGCCGGCACATTTGGCTCCTCCACGGGATGTGGTGTTACGGTGCCACTATTTCAAGACGAAGGCGAGGCTGCTGGCGAGAGCGAGACAAATGTGTCTTCGACTTGCATCACCTTATGGTCTTCCAAGATCTCTCCCCTATGACCCTTAAAAGGTGCTTCGATCTTCGGGACTATACCCAGGTTCTCCAGGACAATCATATTAAGTATAGATGGGGTTTTCCTTTTTCTCTGATTGTTTCATCTGAAGGGAGACAACTGTCCACTAAATCCAAAGAAGATGCTCTTCGATTGCTGACAAAGCTCAACCTGTCTCCTCTTGGCACTGCGACTGCTCCGACATCTCAAAAGAGTCTGACTAACAAGCAGTTTTCTGTCTCTCCCACACCTCCAAGGGCTTCACAGCGTGTTTGGTCAACAGTGCCTTCTACTTCTACCTCTCCCAACAATCCACCTTGAGTTTGGTTCTTCACTCATCCTGGTTGGAGCTATGCCAATTTTTTGCTAACCCTTTTTGAGTTGTTATTATAAAATTGGGTTGGTTTACTTTTGATGTCTTATTTAGTAAGTCAATGTTTGTGTGAAGTATCTGTGCTTTTGCAGGTTTGTTTTTTTTGGTTTCTCTAGATATTTTTTATAAAAATTTTGGGATAAATGTTTTCTTTTTTTATATATATTATATGTATTATTTTTCGGTCATGTTAGCAGTGTGACCTCGCTTTTTGATTTCTATAATATGCTTCCGTATTATGGATAATTTCTGTATTTGTAATTTGTATTGAGTGGGTTCTTTTTTCAGTGATATCAGTTTGAGTGAGGCTAGTGCCTTACCCCTTCTGGTCAATATGACCCTTTCTGAGCTTTGGTGGGATATTTTCTCCTACCGTTCCTCTAGGCACTCAGTATGTTGGACTCTTCCCTTTTGGGGTTTACGAGTCTTAATTTTTCCTTTTATGTATTATTTTATTTTGTTTCATTGCTTTTTTTTATCTTTTCCTAATTCTGATTTTATTTTCTCTTTTTTTCGGGGAGGGGGGGGCATTTTTTGTTATATTTGATACATAATTATCATTATTATAAATGTAAATTCGTATTGTAACTTACAATGTTAAGGGTCTAAATAGCCCACAAAAGTGGGCCAAGTTATTCTTAGATTTAAAGCGAATGTCCAGTGATTTGATTTTTCTCCAGGAAACACATTGCCGAGGTTCTTTACACCCTGAAGTCCTTCCTCAAGGTATCCTGTTGTATTTCATGCCTGTGATCACTCACAAAAAAAAAGGGGAGTGGCGGTTCTGGTTGCTAGTCATTTACAGTTGGAACCGGAAACGGTGTTCAGAGATAGGAGAGGTAGGTTTATTATCATAGTGGGCATGTTAAATAATTCATTGGTTACATTGATTTACATTTGGGGCATAAACACTCACCAATCTTCTTTTTTTGCTGCTCTTGACTCAAAAATTTCTCATTACGTAAAAGGGAGGTTATTTTAGTAGGGGATTTTAATACAGTTCTTCATCAAAAATATGACCGATCCCACCCCTTGCCTCCTTCATTAACTTATATTGAAGAGCGTAATTCTAAAGCCCTACTCAAAAAACACTTATTATTTGACACCTGGTGGGTGCAGGACCCTCTTGCTAAAGATTATATCTTTAGATTATATATATATATATACCAAATGCATAAAATATATACCAGAATTGATATGATATTTGTTGGTCAGGCCATGACTCCTCATATTAAGGGGGTTAATATAAACTTTATCACATGGTCCGACCACGCCCCAGTCTCCTCTACTTTGTCTTGTCTTTCCCCTATATCTCTACCTCCCTCCTGGTGCCTAAATGATTCTCTTCTTCAAAATACAGATGTTTTAGTACAGATTTCCCAATCACTCAAAGATTATTTTTCCATAAATCAGTCCCCTGATATCAAAGATATGACTTTGTGGGAAGCCCACAGAGCATTTCTTTGTGGACATCTTATTCAAATGGCTTCTAGAATTAAACGACAACGTACCCAAGCCATTTTAGATTTAACTACACAGCTGCACCAACTAGAATTAAAATATAAATCTACTCTTATTCAATCCGACCTAGATCAGCTCATTAAAATTCGAGGAGAACTCAATATGTTATTGTCTCATAAGACAGAATTCAGCCTCCGTCGTTTAAATCAGAAGTATTATGAAAAGGGGGATAAAGCCGGTAAGCTACTAGCTCATGAATTGCGAACTAAAGTCTCATCTAAAAATATTTTGTCGATTAAAATTAGAGTGGGTGGGTGATCTAACACATGACCCCGGGAGGATAGTGAAGGAATTTGAAACCTTTTATCAAAATTTGTATAACTCCAACCACAACTCTGTTCCATCTCCCTCTTTAGATAAAGACATTGATTTTTGGGGGGCAAAGTGTCATCTCCCTAAATTAAGTAGTTCTATGGTTGCTCATCTAAGCTCAGATATCTCTTTAGAAGAGTTGGAGGAGATGTTAAAATCTCAAAAATCTGGTAAAGCCCCTGGTCCAGACGGCTTCTCCCTACTGTACTATAAGAAATTTTAATCTATTTTATTACCCCATTTGTGCAGACTTTTTAATGGGTTTCTTAAGGAATCAGGACCTAAATTCAAGTAAAGCTACAATTTTTTCAGCCAGTCAAGTACCTATTCAGAAACTGTTACAATAACCAAAGGAAACATTTATTCACCAACGAGTTTATAACCTAGATTGACACTTTAGAGGACATCTAGGGAATTCTTAAAAAATACCATATAGGTATGATTTAGTGCAGTTCTTCAAAGGAGTAAACCTAAATATTGTATTGTAAATAAGGTAACAAATTGTTTGGTATGAATTTATCATCATTTACCTATTTAACTGTTAATGAGATCCAAAGGAAAGCTCATTCTTGAAAGTTCTTCAGTGAAGCGTTCCTGAAAAATAAAGAGTAAACTTATTTACATCCATTGTGTTTAATATGTGTAAACTATTCTGTGAACACAATGTACAATATCAAGTCAGATTGAGAAGTTTACTGCAAACAAAGCAGTAGCTAGCTTGTATTGGATTTCTCTAAACAGAGAGAAGTACACAAACAGAAAATAGAGGCCTTGCCTCTCTGTCGTGGGTAGAAAATGAAAGATGAGGATATAAAGGTGAGATACAAAAGTGAAGGTCATAGAAGAATAATATCTCTTCACCTACTACATTTAGGTAAACCTAACCTGTGAGTATACCAGTACCTCTAGGAGGAGTTTATTACACATGCCCTTGGGAAGCATTAGGTAAAATCCATGGGTGGAGCTAGACACACCCCTTTAGCAGAGCAGGACTCTCCCCCTTGGTGCAAGGCAAATTAATTTTACTACAGTAATCTTGAAATGATTTTTCAAAAGTAGGCAAATACCATTTAGTGTGTCTGGCTTCACTTGCCAGGTGGGTGCGTTCTGTGTGGTTCACTTGTTTTGATACATTTAAAAACATAAAAAGTTCCTTGGAAGCAGCAGCATGCAATAACATTCACAGGGAGAGATTGAAGTAGAGCACAGGTTCTCAAACTCGGTCCTCAGGATCCCAAACAGTGCATGTTTTCCAGGTCTCCTCACTGAATCACAAGTGAAATAATTAGCTCCACCTGTGGATCTTTTAAAATGTGTCAGTGAGCAATGAATACACCTGTGCACCTGCTGGGTGACCTGGAAAATGTGAACTGTGAGGGGCCCTGAGGACTGAGTTTGAGAACCACTGAAGTAGAGCTTTCGATCAGATGGTAGAGAGAGATACCAGATGCTGGAAAAAAGTGTCCTGGGAGTGTGTCTGTGAATTGGAGAAGGTAACTTAGATAACAGGCAGGTGTGTGGTTTTATGCTATGGAAGATGTAGATGGATGTAGCAAAATGGGTAACTGACTTTTAATACAGAATGGTAGGTGAAGGCAGCATTTGCTTGATACCTGTCTGAGAGTTTTATGCCCTGTTTCACAATTCAGTTTTAACTCTGCTTTATAACTTTATATACAAACTGACATATGCAGAATCACTTGATGCTCGGTAGGTAAAATATGATCATATAGCGGCTAGATATGAATCAGCTGCAGAATGCAGGGAGTGGTTCCATTATTAGCAGAACGCTCCCTTACACCGGGGGAATCTATGCAGTGCTTTCACTGAACACATGAAAATAACTCTTTAATAAAGAGATGGTTGGCAAACAGCAGAGCCATAACATAAATCTACCTGTGGAAAAAGGATACAGCATTAAAGATGTATACATAATACATGATGGCATTATATAGGCAATAATATCTACACACTAAAAAGCACATTACAAGTTCCCTCTGTGCATACATTTATTACACTAAACCCACCTATAGTATGTCTAGAAGAGAATAGCACTCTAGGTGCAATGGATTGGTCACTAAAGAAAATCTCATTTCCTTTTTTAGTTTCAGCCAATCTCTATAAATGATATCAGCAGATGCAGCTTTGGCCTGTTCACACATACATTCTTTTTCCAAAATGAATTCCACCTCTGAGTCGGAGTAACTAAAATCATCCCACGCCAGGAACAGCAGTGGGTTGAATACTGTTTGTTAGGATCGTGTGCATAAATTAGATTGTAGATATTTACTTGAGAAACGTATTAAAGTAACATCTAGAGAGTCTCTGCCTTGGATAAATCAATTTGATGTCCTGTCCTATAGACTTAACAAAATTGCTAAGAAACATTGGCCTCTTATTAAGTCGGATGACATGTTGCCCCTATCCTCCACTGATATTATGCCATGCTACTCTAGGAGTCGGAATCTTCTTGAACTCCTGGTAAAAACAGATATTACTAATACGGATGGTGGCACAATCCCTAAACACTTCTTATCTAATAAGAAAACTGGATACTTTAGGTGCACTTGTGTTTATGTCCTCATACATCAGCAATTGTGCAATTTGCAATCAATTGTCTATAAAAAGCTTTTCCTTTTCCAATCGATTGCCAAATTGCCACAATCGATTGAAAAAAGAGAAAGATTTTTATATACAATCGATTGCAAATTGCACAATTGCTGGCCACACATTAGACTAAAGCTGGCCACACATCTAAAGATTATCTGTCCAACCAGCCAACTAGTTGATTGGTTGGAATGAAAATCTGGTAAGGAATACAGGGCCTGATTCAGTGCCGCTCGTATGCGGCCGCTCGTTCGCTCCGAGCGATGTTTGCCCAACTGCGCATGCGTAAGGATCGTTATATGCATGCGCTAACCAGTCAGTGCGGCCGAAATTCATGTGCTCGCAAAATAGCGAATGCCTGCTATTTTGAGTGACAGAAAGAGGCGTATGTGGGTGGTAACAGGGGAAGGTGTTTGAAAATGGGGAGTGGAAATCAGAACGCAGGCGTGCTTAAAGGTCAAAACGGGCGTTTTATGGGTGTGCATATTTAAAACAGCAGCGTCATTGACCACGTCACTGGGTTATTTTATAGTCAGAACTGTTCGCAAAATTGTGGTAGCAAACACCAACCCCAAGAATAGCGAGCAGTTCATACCCTTGTCGATGTACTCGATTAATCTAATAAATAGCGGACATGACGTAAAATGCGAGCGGCCAGGGGGCGTATTTTTCAAAAAAACGAACGCAAGTTTTGTTCGCTCGTTCAGACATAGAGGCGTGAACAGACCGCAAACAGCGAACGGTTCATTTGAATAGCCACCCCTAGTTTTAGAACGAACGACCGCAAATAGCGAGTGGCTCTGAATGAGGGCCACAATCAGCAATTTGCTCCCAAACGCTGGAAAATGGACCAAAACTGTTGTTTGAACAATAGTTTATATCAAACATTTAACAAACTTGTCTGACCGACCATTTTCATCTTTTCTGGCATTTAGGAGCAAATTGCTGATCATCATTTACTCCCATACGTTACCAGATTTTCATTCCAACCAATCAACAAGTTGGCTGGTTGGATGTAAGTTGGTCCAGTGTGTGGCCAGCTTTACTTTCATCCAACCATCCAACTAGGTTGGAATGAAAATCTGGTAACGTATGGGAGTAAAACATGATCAGTAATTTGCTCCTAAATGCCAGAAAACAGATGAAAATGGTTGTTCAGACAAGTTTGTTAAATGTTTGATCTAAACAATTTGTTCAAACAACAGTTTTTGTCCATTTTCCATTGTTTGGGAGCAAATTGCTGATTGTCATTTGCTTTCATACCTTAACAAGTTGGCTGGTTGGATGTAAGTTGGTCTAGTGTGTGGCCAGCTTTACAGGGGTATTCAATATGAAAGGTTAACTTCCCTGGCGAAGTTAACATTTCATATCGGAGTTTTTTTCTGCGTAAAGGTATGGTGCGTGCTCCCGCTTATCCCCATATTCAAAATAAAACGAAAACGGGAAACTCCGAAGTTGGATTTGCGTAAAGTTACGAATTTTTCCTTAAAATAATTGTAAGACCCCCCTAAAGTTGTAAAAACATGGGGGAACACTATGGGTACCCCCGTTTTAGCCTTTAATTGAAAGTCGGGGATTTAAATAGTGATGCAGAAGAGCTCTTAGGTTATTTTTTTCGTTTTTTTAAGTGGTCCCAACAAATTTGGGGTACATGAAAATGGGTACTAGCATATTTTGGTGTCCCTAAAGTAATTTTTTAAAAATTCTGCATTTGTGCACCTGCCGCTATAATTCTATTCTAGAAAACATCTGCCGCATACTTGCAGAATAGCCCAGAACCTATTTCCCTATTGTTTAACAATTTGTTCCCATTTTTTTTTTGCACCCCAATTTTTTAATACATTTTTTGGGGTGTCCCTATTTTTTTTAAACTTTTTTTGACACAGTTCTTTTTTAAATGTCAATCTCAGGGGTGCAGGCTATTTTTTTTAAGCCTGCACCCCTAAACCCCAATTCTGCACTTTTTTTCGACACCTATTCAATGGTGAAAAGTTATCACCGTTTTTTATCAAAGACTTTTCAAAACTGCGATAAGTCTTTGAAATTGAATACGGTGTAAAACTAAAACAAGTGATATTAACGCAAAAACGTTAAAAAGTGCGATATTAACGATGTTATCGCACCCATAATGAATACCACTATTAGTCTCTTACAGAATCACAAGTGAAATAATTAGTTCCACCTGTGGATCTTTTAAAATGTGTCAGCGAGTAATGACTACACCTGAGCACCTGCCTGGTGACCTGGAAAATGTGAAATGTGTGGGGTCCTGAGAACCGAGTTTGAGAACCACTGTCCTAGAAGAGTCACTTTTTCATCTGTAAACCTGTAACCAAATTTTGCTTCCAGTATCCTTAAAGGAGCAGCGTAATGGTGCGTATCCACTTGCCAATAGAGGAACGACAGTATGATTACAACATTGTAATCGTACAGTTGCTCCTCATCCTCTGCTGTGCCTACACTGAACGATATGTCATTCAGTGCAGGCACCCTTCATCATCCCCGAACATCTAACGAGCGTGCCAAATAGCGAGCGTACATCCCCGAAGTGGTTTGAAGGGAACGCACGCACTAGTACTACCCGGAAGTTGGCCTGAGACATTTCGATTAACTGCTCGTTTATTCTGCCTACCTCCCTCAATCGTAACATGCCAATCAATATATCAATTAGCTTAATTGTTTTTTTTTTTTTTTTTTTACACAATGCAATAAACTTTATTTATGTCCGTGTTTGTGTTTACCCGCAGAATACGTACGGCTTAAACATTCGCTTTTATTTGTCAAAATACATGTTAACCCCTATTAAATAATTGGTCTATTTGTTTTTAGCCCCGCATATTTCATGGAGTTCATTTTTTAATGTAAATTTGCTTACGCATGTCACTGCATTAAGCCTATCATAAGTCTCCTCAGATTTCTGGCCCTGTCGAACACATGACTCATACACTAACCAATAGAATTGCTCCTGTTAATATCCTAAATACATTAGCCAATCAGAAAATTTTTGAGCACTTTATCAAAAATGATTTTTTGGAAAAACTCCATTGCCATCATGAGAGCCTCCGCATTCACCAGGCGCGAGCTGCTGGTGCTTACGGAGGTGATGGATCGGCGGATAACCAGCCAGCCTCCACCCATCACCAACCGGGAGAAGCGATCCGCATATGTGGAGGTTCGGGCCCGCCTGCGCTCCTTCGGCTCAAGCCGCCATATCGGACCTGCAACGGCGGACGCCCCGCTTGCTGGCATGCTTTCGCATGCAGATCGCTGCGAGTAAGTTTAATGGATTGTGGTTTTCATGTTTGTCTTTGTGGCCCTAACTGCATGGCCATGTTTTCCGTGTCTTTCATATTTATTCATTCTCCTCATATCTGCATGGCCATGTTTTCAGTGTCTTTCATATTTATTCATTCTCCTCATATCTGCATGGCCATGTTTTCCCTGTCTTTCATCTTTATTCATTCTCCTCCTATCTGCATGGCCATGTTTTCCCTGTCTTTCATATTTATTCATTCTCCTCCTATCTACATGGCCATGTTTTCCCTGTCTTTCATCTTTATTCATTCTCCTCCTATCTGCATGGCCATGTTTTCCGTGTCTTTCATATTTATTCATTCTCCTCCTATCTACATGGCCATGTTTTCCCTGTCTTTCATCTTTATTCATTCTCCTCCTATCTGCATGGCCATGTTTTCCGTGTCTTTCATATTTATTCATTCTCCTATCTGCATGGCCATGTTTTCCGTGTCTTTCATATTTATTCATTCTCCTCATATCTGCATGGCCATGTTTTCCCTGTCTTTCATATTTATTCATTCTAATTTTTTTTTTTTTTTTTTGGGGTTTGGGGGTGCATTTGAAATTGAGTTTGTTTGCGGATTTATGTTGGATCTAACCACAATTTGTTTACCATCTTTTAGGGGCCCAGCGAAGACTACGCCATCAGCGTCCCGCCAGACGGCGAGCACGGCCACTTTCCCCCACCCCCAGCCAACACTCCAACTCCACTCCTTCCCCTATTCCCCCCTCCTCCCCAGCCTTCCTACACCCTCAGCCAGATTTTTCTGGACTCCTTCCCCTCCGTCCCAATTCCCCCTCTCCTCCAACCACCCCTCTTCGAATGACCCCCTCCCCGGAGTCGGTCATTACACCGCCCCGATCTTTGGGGAATGGACCCACCTCCGAGGAGGACGATGGAGGGCCTTCTGTAGCTGGCGTTGGGTCTTCCGGTATGTTTTTTTTTGCTGTTTATTTTCGACACAAACTGTTTGTTTTTTGTTTATAATTTTATGTTTTTTGTTTGTTTAACCCAAAAATAAGTGGTTTTGGTCATTTGCCGTAACCTGTTACTGCTGTTTTCAACATACACATAGCACACCTGTCTGAATTTGGACATAGGCCTTGTATTTTTGCCCTACACCATTTTAGTGTGATGAATTTTAATGCAGTTTTTTTTTTTTTTTTTTTATTGTTTTTTTATGTGGTTTCACTATTGTTGTATTAATCCCCAATTTTTTCTCACCCACAGAGGAACAGAGGCTTCAGGCAAATTTAGCCGGATGTGTGGCCCAGATGCACAGCCAAATCATCGGGGTGCTGGTGGTCCTTGACCGTATGTCGGTCCTCCTTAGGGAGTAGTTTTTTTTTGTTCAACATTCTGTAAATAAATTGTTTTGTTTGAAGTTACGTTCTGGCTTATTCGTTTTGTCCCAACCACATATTGTTTACCCTGACATAAGTATAGTGTTCCTGCAAGGATTTCACATTTGGGCCAATAAGAGTGTGCGTTGTATTTTTGGGTCAAACAGCCACAAGAAACACCTAACAGTACAAATCTGATTTCCCTTTTTTGGTGTAGTCACAATTAGATATTTCAACATTTTCCAGGTTCCTAGTTGGTGTGCAAGCAGCTTAGGGCAATATTACGAAGCAAAAGGATTGTACAGGCTTCCTTTTGGTGTTGGTTTGGACCCAGAATAAAGGAATCATTTTTGCACAAATGGCGTCAGTACTGGATTACCCCTTAGTCAAATGTTACATGTGTGAACCTGGTTACACTTGGTGGTAACTTAACAAAAAAGGGACAACATTTCACTCTAAAAACATTTATTACCAACATAACAGAAATTTCAAAGTGGTCACTCACAAACAAAACACACAGTGATAATCTCAAATACAACACATACCAAAAAACAAACACCCAAAAAAAACAATCAAGAACTGGTTGACGAAGGACCATGCCAACATGATTCCACATATATGGCGTGGCAATAAGTGTTCCAGAATATAGCCACAAAATATCCACATACAGGTTTTGTAAGGGTAGCAGGAAGTAGTCATCGTTGGAGTGCCAAAGATTATGTCAAAAAACAGAAGAGGGAGAAACAAATTAGCAAAAAATTAGATGCTCTCAAACAAACCCAACCACATTAGGTATCAACACTGGTTTTTTGCAAATAATTACCTAAAAAATCTGGCCACCACATCATCGCGTATGGCCCCCCCACATACTGACCTCCGACCAACCTCGGGGGGGCCATCCTCAGGTAAGGCATCCTCTGGCTGCATTGGGACACCACTCCTTATGGCGATGTTGTGAAATATCCCACACAGGACCACAATTTTTGAAACCATATCAGGCAAATACATGAGTTCGCCACCAGAGCAGTGGAGGCATCTGAATCGGCCTTTTAAAAGGCCGATACAGCGCTCCACCACTTGCCTGGTGGCAGTAAGTGCGGAATTATACTCACTTTGTGGCCCTGGTGTGGGAGCCAAATAAGGAGTGAGCAGCCAGGGTGTGCAAGGGTAGCCACTGTCTCCTGTGAAAACGAAAAGACATCAGGCTCACTCTGTATGAAGCTTACCATTGTTATGTACTAAAGATCTCCACTTACCCAGAAGCCACGCATCACCAGCTTGTAGGTTGGTTAATTTGTGCCATATCCCTGATTGCCGGATGACGAAGGAGTCATGTGCACTTCCTGGTAATTTTGCATTCAGGGACAGGATCTGGAGGGAGGCATCACATACCACCATTACATTGAGGGAGTGATAGTGTTTATGGTTTCTAAATATTGCCTCCAGCCGTGCTGGAGGCTGAAGTGGTATGTGAGTACCATCCACAACCCCTATGATGTGTGGGAAGCCAGCTATTTGGTAAAAATTGGCCTTGGCCACACTAAGGGCACCCATATCCAAAGGCATTTGAATAAAATGATGGAGGTGCTTGAAAAGTGCCTCCATCACTGCCCTCAGGATCCGGGAAAAGGAGGATTGTGAGATGCCCGCCACTATTCCCACCGTTGTTTGGAACGATCCTGAGGCACAGAAATGTAACACCGCCATTAATTGCGTAAGTGGTGGAATTGCTGTAGGACTGTCAATTTGCCGCTCAAGATCACTCTCTATTAATGAGAGAGTGTCTATGATGATTTTTGGAGGAAGACGGTATCGTCTTAAAACCTCATCATCTGGCATTCCAAAAAGGGTGACATGTGTTCGAAATATCTGGGGCCTTGCACGCCTACGATGCCTACGCCTGGGACGAGATTGAGGTTGGTCGGCTTCCGGGAGCAAGGCCAGAACAATCCGACCCAAATCAACCTGAAAAGACAACATTGGAAGGTCAGCCTTTTTACAACACCCAAAAAAAATACATGTAACTTTGCTTTCAAATACCATCCAGTGATGCTTACATGCCGGGGTATTGTCATGATATGTTGTAACTGCAAATAATAACATCAAAAATATACATCATTTTATGCTGGCCATGTCATTATCACAAATTTAAGCAACACAAAACATAAAAGGGGACACACACACATTTGGCACAAGAGCAAAACGACGTTACGCACACTACGCCAAATAGAGGCCAAATGTAATCAACCAATGCTCCAGGCGACAAAAAACATTATTAAGGGATGAATACACATTTCACAATGCGCTAATTAATTCGCCAATACAGGGCACAATAGCAAGTAGTAAAAATGCGCTAATTAGATCGCAAATACAGGGCACAATAGCAAGTAGTAAAAATGCGCTATTTAGATCGCAAATACAGGGCACAATAGCAAGTAGTAAAAATGCGCTAATTAGTTCGCAAATACAGGGCACAATAGCAAGTAGTAAAAATGCGCTAATTAGATCGCAAATACAGGGCACAATAACAAGTAGTAAAAATGCGCTAATTAGTTCGCAAATACAGGGCACAATAGCAAGTAGTAAAAATGTGCTAATTAGTTCGCAAATACAGGGCACAATAGCAAGTAGTAAAAATGCGCTAATTAGTTCGCAAATACAGGGCACAATAGCAAGTAGTAAAAATGCGCTAATTAGTTCGCAAATACAGGGCACAATAGCAAGTAGTTAAAATGCACTAATTAGTTTGCAAATACAGGGCACAATAACGGCGCCAAAAATTTTTTACAAAAAACACAGAGTTCGATTTGGCAAAAAACAACGTCACATGTGGAAGGCCAACCAAAGTTGCGTACAGACAAACAAGAACATTCCCTAAACAATTTAACACATGAACTTACCAAGAGCTAATATCTAAGAAACCGGACCAAAATGTCTTTGGGGCAGAGCCAAAAAAAAACCTAAGAGAGATGAAATGACGGAAAAAAAATATTAGGAAAATCAACACCACAATGAGAGACAAATTGCCCCGAAGTTATACTTCCCCAAACTTACCAAAACTGGAAACGAGCCAAAAAAACAAAAGTGAAAAAAAGGAACTGAAAACCAAGAAAAACCGCTAACCCCCCCAAAAAAACAATAAACGCAATCTCCTAAACCAGCCAACAATCAACTCCAACCAACTTAACCTCCAACATTCAATAAACGCCACCTCGAGTCGAAATGCCACAACCCATCAATAGTGTTTAGTTTCCCGCCCAAATTAAGGAAGGATCAGAGGAACGCACAATCAATGATGCGGCCGCAAAATAAGGACGCATGTATAAATACGTCACGAGACAAAAACACAATTCTGGTGTATTTCTAGTTGGAACAACACACATGGATACAGACCAGGAAAACAATGGACAACAGTCCCGCGGTAAGTATTTCATGCATTTTGACTCAATGATTAATTCTAAACATATTATTGTGCAAGTTGGGAAGTTGAGATTTCTTCAAATTACCCCAAATAGGTGAGGAGGATGACATGGAAGAGGCTGCTGGGCCCAGTAATCCGGGCAAAGCTGCCAAAAAGAAAAGGCAGCCACAATTCACAAGAAAGGAGATGGAGGTTTTGATTCAGAAGTGTGTGGACATCCTGCCACAGGCAGACAGGAATATGAGTGCAAGCCAGAAGTGGAGAATGTGGGAAGAGGTAGCCGTGGAGGTCAATAGGGTGGGGGATTATGTCCGTCTAGCCCGGGATGTCAAACGGCGGTAAGTAAACACTTGACCACCCTAAAACCAACAACCCAATCAAATAAAAAGTAATGGTTCCAATTTAACCCACAGATGGCAAGACTTCAAATATCGGCTGAAACAAAAAATGGCACACAGGGCTAGGCATGCAAGGGGGACAGGTGGAGGTCCCACCCCTGTGTCATTGGAGTTTACAGATTTAGAAGAGCTGGCACAGGGGTGTGTGCAGCCTGTGGAGGTGTTTGGCGTGTCCAACATGGATACGGACATGCCAGACTTTGCGGCTCCTCATGTTGTCCCAGGTAAATGTTGTGATGTCACCAACTGTGAAATGTTATTGTGCCAATATGTAGATTCTAATGTGAGTCTTTTCTCATTTTTCCAACAGAGACACAGGCGGATGAGTCTGCTCCAGAGGGGTGCCTTGGCCGCGGAATTTCTGCTGGCTCTGCAGGGGAGGAACCAGTACATCCGGCTGAGGACCCTGCAGAAGCCAGTCCAGGGCAATCCCCCTCGCAGGCAGTGTCCCTCCTCACAGAACTCAATTTAAAATAGGATTTCCATACGGAGATTCTGCAGAGGATGGACGCCAGTCTGGTACGGGTGGCTGAGGCCCTGGAGCAAAATGCTGCGGCCAACGTGACCATTGGTCAGGCCCTGGCGGAAAATACCAGGGCCAACATCCGCATCGCCACTGCCCTGGAGCAGCTCGTTTGCCAGCACATGGTGGAGCCGACCTCCCTTCCTGCCGGAACATCAGGATCCTCCACCTCTGGCACAACATCAGCCAATCCTCCAAATGTGCCTAGCCCTGTGCCTAGTCCAGAGGCCACAACATCTGCCTCTGGACAGGCCAGCCCGATGACATCCCGGACCCGGTCTGGCGCCCTCCCTCCCCCAGCCAAACGGGCGAAAAAACGGTGACACCATTGGCTACTTTTCCCACAATCCTTCTGTGCTTGCCTCATATGCCTTTCTGGCCAAAACTTCCCTCTCCTTTCTTGTGAATTGTTTTTAATTTTTACATTTACGTTTATTCAAAAATTATTGTTTGCACAATTAATAAATATTGTGGAACACTGCCCAAAATGTTGTAGTTCAATATGTTTTTTTTTATGGGTGGATACAAATAAATTTTCCAGAAATGTACGACTTTGTATTCTGACATTCTTTACAAAATGGGTTACTTTTAATCCGGGCCCACAAGCCAACAACGTTCAAAAACACAAATTACACATTGTAAAAAAAGTGCTCGTTAAGGAACGTTTTAAACATTACCTAAGGAGTAAAAAACACCTTGCAAACACAAAATGAGGGACCAAACCTAAACATGATGACATTATTGTTACAATAGTCCAAAAACGAACACATTGCGGCCAAAATACACCCCCACAAATGTACGCTAATTGATTGTGTAATCCAGACATCAGCAGCTATGATTTCCACCTGCGTTCGGTTTTGTGCTATCCAAAAAAACTGCTTTCCAAACACATACCAAGCCGGTTTTCAATCCAACACTAATTGAGTTTCTGACAAGCCGTGATTAATCGATGCAACATCGTGGAGTGCCGGGACGGAGGAGAAGGCCATCGCCACTGTGGTCGAGTTATCCAGCCCCTAAGCTGTGCGAGCATTTTGAAGGGAAAGAGGATCATCCAGTGACGTATGAGTTTGTACGAACACATTTGACGTTCGCATCTGTTAATGTATGTACGCCCCAAAAACGCCTCGCCACGCCTGCGTTTTTCCATCTCCACCCCCATCAACGCCCAAAAACGGCCTGTTCTGTCAATCACATTTGACATGTCACTTCCTGTACGCTATTTGATGAACGAGACAAAAAAAACTCGCAATCAGCCGTACGCACATGCGCAGTGTAACACCGGCGCATGCGCGGTTAGTCAACATCGGAACGCAACGAGCGTACTGCCTCTAACGAACGGCTCTGAATCAGGGCCAAGGTTTATAAGACATTCAGAATAGCATGTAGTAGGAGCGGATAAGGAGCGTTGTCTGTTGGTGTAACCGGGGAAATGCTTAAGGTCAATTACTTATCTTTCAATGTACAGTATAAAATAGTGTTTTTCCTTGTATCTTTGACACTCTACTTGTTGTCTTTCTTAGAGTTCATCCGTCCAGGGTTGTTCATATGCATATGAAAATAGACATAATATAAAGAAAAATGTGTAGTTACCTTCAGTAAAGTCAACTTTCTAAAATAGAAAATGAATGTGCTAGGGCTCTATTTTACTCCTAGGGAATACATGCATTTTAAATGTACACGTAATTGTACCGTTATTCCCAATCCCCTGCAGTGCCTGCACTGAACGATTAGTCGTTCAGTGTGGGCACCTTCCATCATCCCTGAACGTGGTCAATCTGTCTATATTGGCAGATTGACCGCATGTCCAGACGATGATAGATGTCGGAAATGACCATCGGGAGCGGGCATCGCTGGTCGTTTCCAACATTACACTGCACGATTTATGCATGATTAATGAGCGATTGAACGATTACGATGTCGTAATTATTCAATCGCTCATTTATATCGGCAAGTGGATATGCACCTTTAGGATGCGCACACAGTAATTGTATACTAGTTCAAATTAATTTGAATCGCTGCTAACACTCACCCCAAAAGGAAACAGAAGTTGGTTTCCCTTACCTGTTCACCGCACCAGCAGCCCCCCTGCTGTGTCCCCAGCCAGGGCCGGCCGGCCCATTACGTGAAGTATGCAGCCGCGTACGGCGCCTAGCTGCAAGGGCGCCGTGTCCGGAGTCCCGTAGCTGTCCACCACATATGCCACTGCATTGCCCGTCGGCGCCGCCAGTGCTGCAGCCTGAACACTGTCGGTGATTGACAGTACAGCCTGTACTGTCAATCACTGACAGTGTTCACGTTGCAGCTAATTCGGCGGCGCCATGATGGCCAATGCCTCTTTCCAGTTCCCACTGTCTCCCAGAATGCCTGTGCGGTGCACCGCGTGACGTCATCGCGGCCACACCTGGCTTTCTGGGACGCAGGGGAGAGAACTATAGACATGGACCAGCCTGCAGGGCCGAGAGGCGGAGGAGCTGCCTTTGCCTGGAGGGAAGCACAGCAGGTGAGTCACTGGGGGAACAAAAGGATTAGGAGGCGGTGAATTGCTGGGGGGGTGGGGATTAGGAGGCAGTGAATGCTGAGGAGAGGGGGGGAGGCATTACATGTGTTTGGCATGATGCATTATAATGGGCATTACATGTGTGGCATAATGTATTAGGGCATTACATGTGTGGCATAATATATTATAAAGGGCATTACATGTGTGTCATAATATATTATAAAGGGCATTACATGTGTGTGGCATAATGTATTATAAAGGCCATTACATGTGTGTGGCATAATGTATTAGAAAGGACATTACTGCGTGTGGCATAATGTATTAGAAAGGGTGATCAATTGGGGATGTTTCGCAAGGACACGCCCCCTCTTTGAAAGCGGCTTGCGCAGAGAAACGCCATCTGTAAAGACTTTTTTTCCAACTGCTGTCACTCTCACCCTGCTCTCACCCTCTCCCTGTCACCAATTGCTGTCACCCTCTACCTTTCGTCAACCATTGCTGTCACCCTCACCCACTGCTGTCATCCTCTCCTTGTCACCCAGTGCTATCACCCTCTCCGTGTTACTCAGTGCTATTTCCCTTTCCCTGACATCACCTCTTACCCCGAGACCCTCTCCCTGTCATCAACCTCTCCGTCATCACCCTCTCTCTGTCACCCACTGATGTCACTCTTTCCCTGCTGTCACCCTCTCCCTGTCGTCACCTAGTGCTGTCACCCTCTCCCTGTCGTCACCTAGTGCTGTTACCCTCTCCCTGTCATCACCCAGTGCTGTTACCCTCTCCCTGAATATGTATCTTTGGGTATAATTGTATCTTAGCACCCAGGGTGGTCCTCCGGTATAAGGACTTCATACATATTCATGTGGGGGCCTATATGTGTGTGTTTAATTATTATCAGGTGTGGGCTGTGTTTTTTTTTTGCGAGCCTAAAAGCATAATTATTTTCACATGGGGCTAATGTGTTTTTTTTTTCTTTATGGGTTGCCTATAGGGGGGCATCCTATTAGCCGCAGGGTGTCCCCCATGAATAATTACTGTCAAAAATACCTGCTGCACGGGGAAAGGCTGTACAATTAAATAGCTTTTTTCTCGCGCCTGAAAAATCGGGATTATTTCAACAGGGGGCGCCAAAATCTATATCCGCTTACCAAAACTCAGGAACTCTCTCTCAGCTTGCGCTGAGAAACACGTTGCACTGGCAATGCAAGGGAGCTCTGAACTCCCTTTTATACCCAGCGCCCAGCCGTGAGTGGTCAGAGAGTGAGCATGTGACATGCCAGGATTGGGGAACTAGGTTACATGGCCGAAAGCAAGATGGCGGCGCCCATGCCGGAGTGGAACGGAAACACCGCCAGGGGTACCCGGCACAGAGTGACAATATGCCCACACAGGACCATGCACAGCAAATGCTCCCCGCCAGGCACCAGTACTACCACCAGACGCTCCCCGCCATAACATCTGCACAGGTAACACCCGTCGACCACCATGCCGAGAAACCCTTGTCGTGACAGTACCCCCCCTTTTATGGGTGGCCTCAGGACACTCACCAGGCTTTTCAGGATGAGCAGTATGGAACTTCCTGATGAGTGCGGGAGCATGGATGTCTCGGGCATCGGTCCAGCAGCATTCTTCCGGGGAGTAACCCCTCCAGTCCAGGAGGTATTGCAAATGACCCCTACAGACACGGGAATCCAGGACCTGGGAAACCTCAAATTCCACATCTCTTTCGGTCTGGACACGAGGAGGAACAGGGAGAATCTTACGGAACTTGTTCAGGATCAGAGGTTTGAGTAGGGAAATATGGAAAGAATTTGGGACTTTCAAATATGAAGGCAGCTGAAGGCGATACGCCACAGGATTGATTATTTCAATAATAGAGAAGGGTCCGATGAAACGTGGAGCAAATTTCATTGCGGGTACTCTGAGCCGTAGGTTCCGGATAGACATCCACACCTGATCTCCAACTTGCATACAGGACACCTTTCTCCGTTTCTTGTCTGCCTGAAGTTTGTAACGAGAGGACGCCTTCTCTAAATCAGCACGTACCTGAGCCCAATTTGACGCAAACCTCCGTACAGTATAATCCACGGCTGGAACATCAAAGACGGGTAGGCTTTGGAACTCAGGGACTCGGGGATGGAGACCGTATACAATCTGGACCGGGGTTTGGTTTGTGGAAGAATGATATGAGGTATTGCAAATTCAGCCCAGGGTAATAATACCGACCAATTGTCTTGAGACGATGACATGAAGATCCTTAGGAAGGTCTAAAGATCTTGATTAACCCTTTCTGTAGATCCATTACTTTGCGGGTGGTAAACTGTGGAGAAATTCAGTTTAACTTGTAGAACAGAACACAGTGCTCTCCAGAACCTTGCCACGAATTGAGCTCCACGATCAGAGACTATTTCTGTAGGAAGACCGTGGAGACGGAATATATGTTTGAGGAACAGATGAGCCAAATCCGAAGCAGTAGAAAGTTTCTTTAGGGAGACATAATGGACCATTTTCGAAAATCGGTCTACCACGACCCAGATGGTAGTATATCCCTGGGAACTTGGCAAATCAGTCACAAAGTCCATGGAGAGATGCGTCCACGGATGCAATGGGATAGGCAGGGGTAACAACTCACCAGCTGGGGCTTGATGCAAGGATTTGTGCTGGGCACATGAGGTACATGATGAGATGAACTCCAATACATCAGCTTTCCTCTATGGCCACCAATAGGCTCTCTTCAAAAGCTCCAGAGTCTTCCGAGTACCAGAATGGCCCGCAAAGCATGAGAAGCCGCTTCCTTAACTCCGGGCCACAAAGGTTTTCCCAGTAGGTGGTTGCAATTGTATGGTGGCAAACACCCTTGACTCCAGCACAGGAGTGCTGCATAGAATTTCAGAATTATTATTACAAGAGAGGGACCTTGATAAAGCATCTGCTTTTTGATTAAGAGCTCCAGAACGGAAGGTCAGAGTAAACTGGAAGCGAGCGAAGAATATTGCCCACTGGGCCAGATGAGGACTTACACACTGGATATTCTTGAGGAAGAGGAGGTTTCTATGGTCAGTAAAGACAGTAAAGGGAAACTTAGCCCCTTCTAGCAGATATCTCCTTTCCTTCAGTGCCAATTTTACTGCCGAGAGCTCTTGTTCTCCTATGGCGTAGTTCTTCTCTGCAGGAGAAAATTTCTTGGAAAAGAATCCACAGGGGTTGACTCGGGTTGTCTTCGTAGTGCTGGGATAGGATGGCTCCCATTGCCTCTGATGATGCGTCAACCTCCAACAAGAAGGGTTTATCCAGGTCTGGTTGTCTTAAAACAGGAGCTGTAATAAATGCCTGCTTTAAAAGCTGGAAGGCTGTCTCTGCTTCAGGTGACCATAGAGCAGGATTAGCACCTTTTACGAGTCGGGGCCATGATGGGAAAATCCTTTGATAAAACATCTGTAGTAGTTGGCAAATCCGAGCAATCTCTGAATGGCTTTCAAGGTCTGAGGTCGGGACCAATCCAGGATTGCCTGAACCTTCTTGGGGTTCATTTCTAAACTGGAGACCGAGATGACATAGCCAAGGAATGGCACACTGGGTACACTAAAAACACAGTTTTCCAGTTTGCAGTAAAGATGATTTTTCCTTAGTCGGGCCAACAGTTCCTTCACGTATTTATAATGTTCCTCTGGAGAAGACGAGAAAATCAATATATCATCCAAATAGACAACTTCTGAAACATATAGTAGATCTCGAAAAATTTAATTTACAAAGCCTTGAAAGACAGCAGGGGCATTACATAATTCAAAGGGCATCACAAGGTATTCAAAATGACCATCCCTGGTATTAAAAGCAGTTTTCCATTCATCGCCTGCACGGATACGATTGAGATTATAGGCCCCTCGCAAATCTACTTTTGAGAATATGATGGATCCTTTGACTCTGTCGAACAACTCTGTGATTAAAGGGAGTGGATACCGATTCTTGACCATTATATCATTAAGACCCCGATAGTCTATACATGGTCTCATACCACCATCCTTCTTAGCAACAACAAAGAACCCTGCTCCGGCAGGAGAGGTGTAAGGACGGATGAACCCCTTCTCCAAATTCTCCTGGATGTATTCAGACATAGCTTTGGTCTCTGGCAAGGACAGAGGATAGGTGCGACCACGAGGAGGCATCTTGTCCGGCAATAATTCGATTGGGCAATCCCATTCTCTGTGAGGAAGTAAGATATTTGCCTGTTGTTCAGAAAAATCATCAGTAAATATTTGATAGTCTTTGGGAATTGCTGATGGTTTTATTGAGACTGTTTTCCTTACAGGTCGTATCTTAGGAAGACAGGATTTCTGACAGTCAGCTCCCCATGAAAGGATTTGCATTGAGCACCAATCTATCCTGGGATTGTGCTGGCGTAACCACGGTAGCCCTAAAATGATGTATTGGGAGGCTTCAGGAATCACTAGGAATCTCAGAGACACGGAATGCAGTGCTCCTATGCGGCTGGGTTTCCTTGGTGACGATTCCATTAGTCAGAGGCCGTCCATCTACAGCGGTCAAGGAAATTGAGTGGTCGAGGAGAGTACAAGGAATCTGTAGTTTGTCAACTAAACTGGAAGTCATGAAATTTCCGGCTGCTCCAGAATCTAATAATGCAGCAACAAAGACAGGTTTCAACTTGAAATCTAAGGCTAGGTTTAATAAGAAATCTTTACAGGTTGGGGACGGGCTCAATACTCCCAACTTGATGTCCCCAGGGTCAGTTAGGAACGGGCGTTTCTTGATTTACGGGAACAGGAGGCCCTCAGGTGACCCGCTTCTCCACAGTATAGGCAGAGGTTTTTTAATATTCTTCTCTGGTGTTCCTCTTTGGAGAGATGGGTATGATTCACCTGCATAGGCTCTTCATCTGTAGAAGGAGGGGATGGACGGGTAGTAGAAGGAGGGGTAAATGACCTTTGCCGATCAGTTCTATTTTTTTCAGCTTGATGTTCTCTAAAGCGTAGATCGATCTTGTTACAGAGAGAAATCATATCGTCCAGATTAGTGGGTAGTTCACGGGTGACTAGATCATCTTTCAGGCGATCGGAAAGCCCATGCCAATAAGCTGAGGTGAGGGCTACCACATTCCACTTGAGCTCTGATGATAAAATCTGAAACTGTATGGCATACTGGCTGACAGGATGGGTTCCTTGTTTCAGTGTCATGATACTGGATGAAGCCGATACGGTACGCCCAGGCTCATTGAAAATCCTCCTGAATGATGACACAAAGTTAGTGTAGTTATCCAGCAAAGAATCTGAACGCTCCCAGAGTGGGGAAGCCCAATGCAAGGCTGAGCCAGACAACAGTGACATGATGTAGGCCACTTTAGTTCTTGCAGTGGGAAAATTATCAGGCTGTAGGGTAAAATGTATATCACACTGATTCAGGAACCCCCGACAAAGCCTGGGGTTGCCATCAAATTTACTTGGCATAGGAAGATGTAACCAAGGGGATGTCCTGTACCCCGTATTTTCAGGCACAGAAATAGGTGTAACTACTCTAACATTAGGGGAGGGCAGAGAGGTTTGCATGTTATCCTGTCGTTTAGTCATTTCTTGCAGGAACTGGGCCATTTGGTGCTGCATAGCTACCAGGTTTTCCAAATGGCCTGCGATGCACTGGAATAAATCCGCTCCAGACTTTTTCACATTTGATGACAAGTTCTTCCTACAGATCCGAGGAACAGCGATTGGCGCTGCATGTGCGCCCACGTATGCTAACCTGTTCCTCGGATTGGGTGAAAGGGAGATTGTCTTCAATGAAGTCAATGAACATCTTACTAGCCACATTACCACCTGGCTAAGGTATATCGATGACATTTTTATGATATGGCATGGTAGTCAAAATGATTTACTTACTTTCATTCAGGAACTAAACAATAACTCAATCAATCTGAAACTAACATATTCTGTCAATAAGGATGAGGCCATCTTTCTCGACCTCCGTTTGTTTACGGATAATGATGGTCATGTACTGACAGAACTATTCAGAAAAGAGACAGCTATGAACAGCCTTCTTCATAGTAACAGTGCCCACTTTCCACCCACCATCAAAAACATACCGAAGGGCGAGTTTCTTAGACTCAGAAGAAACTGCACAACTGACGACACCTTCTTATTAAAAAGTAAAGATCTGACGGAACGCCTTCTTCACAGAGGCTACAGCAACAAAATGATTAAGAACGCCAAACATCAGGCTCTTAAAACAAACAGACAAACCTTGATCTTCACTAATAAACCTAAAGAACAAAATAATCAGGTCAGGTTCATCACTAACTACTGTAAAGAGTGGCAAGAACTTCAAACGATGGTTACAAGACACTGGCACATCTTACTTATGGATGAGGATCTGAAAAAATGCTTGGAGAACAAACCCACCTTTAGTTGGCGAAGATCTCCAAACCTTAGGGATAAACTAGTCACAAGTCATTTTGTAGGAATCCCCAGAAGAAAAACAAAATTAAGAGGGACCTTCCCATGTGGCAAGTGCAAAGCTTGTAGGTATATCTTTAAAAAAGACAGTGTAATTGATAGATATGGCCAAAATATCAATCTCACACAATTCATTAATTGCGATGCCATGGGGTTATATACTGCCTGGAGTGCAGCTGTAACCTCAGATACATAGGCATGACCAGTCGCATTTTTAAACAACGAATACTGGAGCACGTGGGAAACCTCAAAAATGCTAAAGATGATCTTGTCAAGATGAAGAAACTAACATCAGTCGCCAGACACTTCTTGAAATACCACAACGGATACACCCAAGATTTAAAAGTGCTCGGTCTGGAACACGTAAGATTGGGCGGTCGAGGTGGCAATCTGACAAAAGTATTACTTCAACGGGAAAGTAAATGGACTTTCAGACTTAATACTGTGAGCCCTAATGGGCTCAATGAAATGATCAACTATAGTACATTTTTATGAAACTTTATGGAGCGGTCATAACCATAATTGACCAATGCTGCTCCATATACTTTTTCCTTTTTTCCTCTCGTTTATTAACTTTATGAACCAGAAGATTGTGTATACCATCACATCTATATATTCTCTATACACTTTTTATTTTATTTTGATCTTATTTTAGATCCAATCATTGGCACAGTTAATTATTGTAGAATTAGTTGGGACTTATGCCCAAAAATTCCCCCCCCCCTTTTTTTTAGGTATATCACATTTCTGCCATTTTTTCCTTATTCACATTTAATGTCTTATCACTTATTATTCCTATATAATCATACCCTACACAGTCATTAAATATTTTTTTTCATTTCACTCCATTGTAACTCACTATATGTTTATCATTCTAATGACTCAACACTTTATTCACTTTACTCCTTACTTTATGTATGTGTGTGTATGTATATGTAAATATATGAATATACATATATATATATATATCAATATTTTTATTACTATTTATTATTCAAAATAAAATAATTTTCATCATTGATTTTTATATTTACTTTAATTTTTATTTTTGCATTCTATATATATTTGTTCTAAAACATTTTTTCCAATTCACCCTATCATTCACATCACTTACACATTCTTATTATCCCATTCTTTATTATTTCTTTATTATTTTAACATTATTTGTTCCTCATATACTATATAATTCCGCTTTTTTACATAAATTCTTAGTCTATTTATTTTTAACCTCATTCTGCATTTCTAGTGATTGATTCTCCATTTGTTTTCCCAGTAACCATGGTTGCATAACACGCAGCTGTTCTGTCTAATCAGGACGTAGACAGTCTTCAGCCTCATCTAAATACACACCTCCCTTCCTGGTGACTCATTTCCCTCTCTCTAACTACTAACCAATAGAGAGAGACTTTACTCCAACCTATCAGCGAGTGTGTTACACACGCTGGATAGAACATGCGCCCTTGGATTGGCCATAACACAGGGTAAAAGTTCACCTGTGTTTCTCTGCTTACCGGCATCTGACTGAGGAAGCGATCAGTGAAACGCGTGTCTCAGACCCGAGAATCCCGCTGTGTACAGGCGGGATTCAGCACAGCAGCACAGTCACAGGCTTTCCATGACAGATCCTCTCCACCTAACGCTGGCTCTTTATTTATGAGCACCCAGGTACTTTCTATACTTTCTTCTTACTTTTAGCACTTGTGGTGACTATACATCTTATGTGTGAGCACATGAACCTGCAATGCGTATAAGCAACAGGGCTCTGCTCACACTAGATTAGTCACACTGCAGCTGTACTCTTTTCTTCTTCTCACACTACATGCGTGATCTGGGCTTCCCACCACTCACCTCTACTTATTTGGTATGTGACTGGCAGCAGCACAGACTGCGATTCCATGCTGTGTGATATAGAGTACATGGTCTCCTATTATCTTATATTCCATATGGGCACTCTCAGTGGTACCTTGTCATAGGAGGCTCCTGCAATATATACGCATACCAGGCCCCTCTGGTGTACTTGGTCCAAAAGCAGATGCCCATTGCACTTATTCCCAACCCTGGGGAGGCAAGACGGTATGCTCACATGTCATTCACTGACACTTTATAATGAGATGCAGCAGCTGCCATTTTGATATCCTAGAAGGGGGTAGTCACAACCCTATTCCTTGATATCTATACCTATCTGTCCGCTTGTACCTGGGTTAATCATTTCTTAGGTGACTTATGGATGTTCTGTCATGGATATATACACATGCTGATATATTTGTCGGTCTTACCAATTGATTGGTGTATATCTCTTTATGTTATCTTTACCAATATTATCACGAGCATAAACAATGTTTTTATGAGACGATATACCTTATTATTATGCCGACTAATGTTTCTGTGCTTACTGTAATTTTGATTAGCCATTGTGCTAGTAATGGTTATTACTCTTACTAGGATAATCAGATATCTAGGTGGATAGAGATACCACCACAGTTGATTGACTTGTTATTACTTTTACTAGGATAAGCAGATATCCAGGTGGATAGAAATACCACCACCAGAGTTGATTGACTTTATACACACTGCTTATGCTGGCCATACACTCTGCAATTATCGGGACGATCCGCCCGATATCGGCGGATCGCCGCAATAATTGCAGCGTGTATGCGGGCGACCGAGGGTTAAATATTGCTCGGTCGGGCATGCTGGATTGTCCAGCATGCCCGTCCGATGCGATATTTACCCGGGAAACTGTCGGCTGCATCGGGCAGTGTATGCCCAGCGCAGCCGACAGATGGACATTTCCTGTGTTCCTTCCTACGGAAGGAACAGGGAAATGTCTCCGCCCCCGGGGGCGGAGCGCGGATGTCGGGCTATACACTGTGAGATTTCTCTCACAG
Organism: Taudactylus pleione; assembly: GCA_031769625.1. Classification (NCBI taxonomy): domain Eukaryota; kingdom Metazoa; phylum Chordata; class Amphibia; order Anura; family Myobatrachidae; genus Taudactylus; species Taudactylus pleione. The sequence goes on along the minus strand of JAUIMM010000025.1, from coordinate 41,051,969 downwards.
TGTATGCCGGCGACCTCTGCGGCTGGCAGGCTGCCAGATAAAATGTCTGTCGGTCTGACAGACATTTTATCTGGCAGTGTATGCCCAGCATTAGTAATATTTCACTTGGCTTCTTAATATTTGAGACCTTGCTTTTATTATATGTTCATGTCCATGTCCCTATGTTCTGTATTCATAGACGTTAGCTTGTTTGGACCTGCTGATGTATTTTAATGTATACTTAATAAAAGCTAATTATTAATCACTTTGCTATAAACCATTTACAGCTGAGTGCCCCCCAAAAAGACAGTTTTCTTTTCTCTTCTTTTACTAAGTTTATATACCCACACTCTCAGGGGGAGCACCTCCACACCCAAATATTCTCCTAAATTTCTTTTTTAGGTATTATCTCATTATCGTGGACTATTTACTATTTGCACTTATTATCCATTATTCATACGATCCTGTGCTCAAACTATTTCCCCTATGTCCCTTCCCTTGGTTTTGTTGTGAAAATTATCAGGCTGTAGGGTAAAATGTATATCACACTGATTCAGGAACCCCCGACAAAGCTTGAGGTTGCCATCAAATTTACTTGGCATAGGAAGATGTAACCAAGGGGATGTCCTGTACCCCGTATATTCAGGCACAGAAACTGGTGTAACTACTCTTACATTAGGGGAGGGCAGAGAGGTTTGCACGTTATCCTGTCGTTTAGTCATTTCATGCAGGAACTGGGCCATTTGGTGCTGCATAGCTTCCAGGTTTCCAAACGGCCTGCGATGCACTGGAATAAATCCGCTCCAGACTCCTGACCAGTGGCCAAGTCCATTGGGCCAGTGCAAACTGTGAGGTTCTGGTTTTGTTATGGACCTGAGTGATAATAGGAGCATACACTGAAACAGATTTAAAAATAAACGTGGAGTTTTTAATGAGTGGCTTAACAGACATGAATGTGGTAGAACAGAAAGTCTGGGTATAGCACAAAAGTGCACTTGGGAACTGTAGTGAGGCAATGGGAAAAAGTCCAGGTAGTGATAGCAGAGGGCAGTCCAGTATTCCTGGTCTTGTGAGGCTGAATGAATTGTGGCTGAAGAAATAAAGTCCAGAGGAAGGTGCAAGTGGAGGCAAGGTGCAGGGTAACAGCTGACACAGGTACTCAGGCAATGGGGAAGGCAAAAGGAGGAGGCAGTGGGAGAAGGCAGTGGAAGTCCAGCAGGGTAAGGAGCAGGTTAGGCGAAGCAGGCTTAGGCAGAGATCCAACAGGCAGGCGGACAAGCTCAGGAACTCTCTCTCAGCTTGTGCTGAGAAACACGTTGCACTGGCAATGCAAGGGAGCTCTGAACTCCCTTTTATACCCAGCGCCCAGCCGTGAGTGGTCAGAGAGTGAGAATGTGACACGCCGGGATTGGGGAACTAGGTCACATGGCTGAAAGCAAGATGGCGACACCCATGCCGGAGTAGAACGGAAACACCACCAGGCCTACCCAGCACAGAGTGACAATATGCCCACACAGGACCACGCACAGCCAATGCTCCCCGCCAGGCACCAGCACCACCACCAGACGCCCCCCGCCATAACATCCGCACAGTAACACCTGCTGGCCACCATGCCGAGAAACCTTGGTCATGACACTAGTCATAAGTAGTTGTAAAGAGACACCTATATTGCCCGAGCTGTCTCCATTTAGTATCAATGTTGTCAGTATAGTCCTGCTCTTGAAATCTCGGTTTCATCTTAGACAACTGTAACTCTGATGGATTATAGTGAGAATTGTTACATTATAGTCATAAAAATGTAGATACCACAAAATTAATTTTCAAAGGCAAAGGATGATGACTATCAAATGATAAAAGGGTGTTGCGATCGGTTGGCTTCCTATACAACCTGTGCCCATAACCCCTGCCTGCAACATATAGGAAATTGATCTCCTGAGTAATAATGGTTGAAGTAAACCTAGGAGAATGCAGATTGTTCAAGTAATTAAGCATATGAAGGAGAGTACTCTTAGACCCTACCCAAATAAAAAAATGTGTCATCTATAAAATTGTAATAATGCATAATATTCTCTCCAAATCTGGAAAAAATGTTGCAATTCTCAAGTATCCATACAGAGATTCGCATACGTTGGGGCCTGTGACTTGGAGGAAATATTGGTAATTGTATTTAAAGTAATTACATGTTAGTACAAATTCAAGTAGGTTAATTTAAAATTTAATTGGAGGTTCATCCCTATGTATAAGGGACAAGACTTGTCTAACACTGACAATACCGCCATCGTGGTGGATTACCATATATAAAGATGTTACATCCATCGTAACCAAGAAGGAGTTGTCATTGAATTTTTGCAGATCAGTGATGCTTCAAATTAATTCATTTGTATCTTTAAGATAGCTCCCAATATTTTTGAAACAAGGCTGCAATAAACTATCTAGATATTGTGCTACCGGAAAAATATGGAATCTCATGCCACATAATCTGCCAACCCAGTGGGTCAATAGGTGTTTTATCAATTTTAGGAAGTATATACATGATTGGGCAAATGGGATAATCTGTAGTCAGAAATCATTGCATTTTTATCAATCCAATTGTGCTATCTCAAGTAAAGCATCCAATTTATTTGTAAATGGAACCATTGTGTCGCCCTTCAGTCTGGTGTGCGTGCCAGTGTCAGACAGTTGCCTTTTGACCTCCTTATCATAATCCACAGTATTTTGCACTACCACAGTCCCTCCTTTGTCAGCAGATCTAATAGTACCAAGAGGGTTTTTTCTCAGAGTGGCCATTGCAGATTTCTCTAAATGGGTCAAGTTGTACAAAGTATGTTTCTATTTTTTAACTGACTCTTGGGTCGTTTGATCCATTAGTAGAGAAAATGTTTTAATACTTGGGTTACGATGGAGGATCATAGGAACTACTCTTCTTAAATGCATTAGAAGTGTCAATATACTACAGAGAGTCACAAACATTTTCTTTAAGTCTCAATTTAAGTGCAAGTTTGTAATTGTCCACTGACCATCTAAATTTGTTAAACGGGACAGGTGGAACAAATGTCAGGACCACATCTCTGCATGCGGTACATCTAAACTGCACATGGTACATCTCTCCAGTATAACTCCATTACAAACAGCATAACTCCATTGCAGCAACACCACTATACACAGAATAACTCCACTACACACAATACAACCTCTGCTGTACACCGCCTAACCTCACTACTATGCACTGCAATCCATCTCATCTCTGCTATGCATCACGCAGCCTCTCTGCTACACACAGCACAACCTCTCTGCTATGCTCAGTACAAACATACAGAAAGAGATCTGTGCTCAAATCAGTAGTAGACCCATAAATAAATATGATATAAATATATAATAGAATAGTCTTTGCTGTGGCAACTGCTTTGGGGTTTCGCCATGCAAGTATTTGGAAACTCCCCTACTGAAATCCTGCATTGGCCCATGTTGGTATGCCCATCATTTTAGAAAGCACCAGTGAAAAGTGTGGAGTTACTTATAAAAGACGCTGGGCATCTAAACTGCATTTCCATTTCGCAAACGTTCAGTTGTTAGGCTAAGCCTAAGCCTTGAGAAAGCTTGAACAGTGAAACACAGTGGTGTACGCAAGTATATATAGCACTTCTTCCCCAAAACTTAGCAATTCCTTTGCATTACAGAGAAGCAGTAGCTGTCACGCTAGCTAGGCTCACAGTCACGTTTAATACATGGGACCAGACTAGATATTGCAATTCAGATCCGTATATCCATCAGACCTGTGTACCCATACCTTTTATATACTTCAACGTTGTTCTGAATATCCAGGTGACAGATTTATTTGGAGTCTTTGACACATCCTGCTAAACAAGATAGTGTTTATATTAGGGATGAGCGGGTTCGGATTTTCAAAATCCGAGCCCCCCGATCCGAGCCGGGAACCGAATCCGGCTTGGGTTTTCCCGCCAGACTCGGTTCCCGGAACGAGGCAAAACGTCATCATCCTGGTGTCGGATTCTCGCGAGACCCAGAGTTTGCACATTTCGCGCCTCCCGCCCCGCCATCTTCACTCCAGTCCTGGAAAGGGTAGTGAGAGGACGTGTCTCTCTAGTGTCTGTGGGAAAGTGGCGTAGTGACCTGCTCTGTTGTATCAGTCTGGGAGTGATCTCCTCTGCTGTTTCAGTCCAGTCCAGTGGTGCTGTGTTGCTGTATCAGTCTGGGGGTGACCTGCTCTGCTGTATCAGTCCAGTCCAGTGGTGCCGTGTTGCTGTATCAGTCTGGGGGTGACCTGCTCTGCTGTATCAGTCCAGTGGTGCTGTGCTGCCGTATCAGTCTGGGGGTTACCTGCTCTACTGTATCAGTCCAGTCCAGTGGTGCTGTGCTGCCGTATCAGTCTGGGGGTGACCTGCTCTACTGTATCAGTCCAGTCCAGTGGTGCTGTGTTGCTGTATCAGTCTGGGGGTGACCTGCTCTGCTGTATCAGTCCAGTGGTGCTGTGCTGCTGTATCAGTCTGGGGGTGAGCTGCTCTACTGTATCAGTCCAGTCCAGTGGTCCGGTACTGTGCTGTATATTCAGTCCAAATAATTTTTACTGGGGCTGCCCTGTATAGTGTAGGGCTACGGTGCCCTGTGCTGTGTATTCACTCCAGTCTCCAAATAAAAAGGGGATATTTAATTCATCCAAATAATTTTTACAGGGGCTTCCCTGTGTGGTGTAGGGGTACGCTGCCCTGTGTATATTCACTCCAAATAAAAATGGGTGATTTAATTCGTCCAAATAATTTTTACAGGGGCTGCCCTGTGTGGTGTAGGGGTATGCTGCCCTGTGTATATTCACTCCAAATAAAAATGGGTGATTTAATTCATCCAAATAATTTTTACAGGGGTTATTTAATTCATCCAAATAATTTTTACAGGGGCTGCCCTGTGTGGTGTGCTGTGTATTCACTCCAGTCTCCAAATAAAAAGCCTTAATGTGCCCTTAGCTGGCGCTGGATATACAATAATGTCTCAAATTGTACAAAAAGGACTGGGGGCGATTAAGAGAATTTAAGACAACCTTAAAAGGATTAAGTATTGTTCTGGTTTTTTTACATCACCCTTTATTGTATATCCAGCGCCAGCTAAGGGCACATTAAGGTTTTTTGTATTGTATTCTATGGGTTTAGTGAGACCCTTATTTTTGTGCCTATAGGGGCTGCAGGTATTGCGCACCATATACGTGACCTTTTTCTTTGTTCCAAATAAAAAGGGGTTATTTAATTCATCCAAATAATTTTTACAGGGGTTATTCACTCCATAAAAATAATGCACTCCATAAAAATAATGGAGGACACAAATTTGGAGGATAAAACAGGGAAAGATCAAGAACCACTTCCTCCTAGTGCTGAAGCTGCTGCCAATAGTCATGACATAGATGATGAAATGCCATCAACGTCGTCTGCTAAGGCCGATGCCCAGTGTCATAGTAGAGGGCATGTAAAAGCCAAAGTTCAGTAAAATGACCCCCAAAAATTAATTTAAATCATCTGAGGAGAAATGTAAACTTGCCAATATGCTATTTACGACAAAGAGTGGCAAGGAACGGCTAAGTCCCTGACCTATGTTCATGACTAGTGGTTCAGCTTCACATGACGATGGAAGCCCTCCTCCTGCTAGAAAAATGAAAAGAGTTAAGCTGGCAAAAGAGCATGCAAACTACACCAGCAACTCCCTCCTCGTCAAATTCCTCCTCAATCAGGATCGGAAGTAGTCCTGCAGGCCATGTCACTGACTCTCCTATCCGGGATTCCTCGGGAGGATCCTGCATTGCTACACCTACTGCTGCCGCTGCTGCTGTTACTGCTGGGAGTCGTTCATCATCCCAGAAAGGAAGTTGGAACACCACTACTTCTTTTACTAAGCAATTGACTGTCAAACAGTCCTTTGCGAGGATGATGTACGACAGCAGTCATCCTGTTGCAAAGCGGATAACTGAGGCCTTGACAGCTATGTTGGTGTTAGACGTGCATCCGGTATCCACCATTAGTGCAGTGGGATTTAGACAATTGATGGAGGTAGTGTGTCCAAAGGTACCAAATCCCGTCTAGATTCCACTTCACTACGCAGGCAATACCGAGAATGTACAGAGACGTCAGAAAAAGTGTCCTCAGTGTCCTAAAATATGCGGTTGTACCCAATGTCCACGTAACCACGGACATGTGGACAAGTGGAACAGGGCAGACTAAGGACTATATGACTGTGACAGCCAGATGTATCACCTTACGCAGCAACAACACCAGCGTCAGCAGTAGCAGCATCTCAGAAACGCCAGCTCGTTCCAAGGCAGACTATGCTGTGTATCACCGGCACACCACCGACAACCTCTTAGAGAAACTGAGGGAAATCATTGCCCAATGGCTTACCCCACTTAGACTCTCCTGGGAAGTTATGATATCTGATAATGCCACCAATATTGTGCTGGCATTACATCTGGGCAAATTCCAGCACGTCCCATGTTTTGCTCACACAATAAATTTGGTGGTGTAGAATTTTTTTTAAAAATGACAGGGCAAATTTTGGGCCATTTTCGCAATTCAGCGACTGCGTGCCGAAGACTGGAGCGCCAGCAAACACTCTTGAACCTGCCCTGCCATCACCTGAAGCAAGAGGTTGTAACGCGGTGGAACTCAACCCTCTATATGCTTCAGAGGATGGAGGAGGAGCAAAAGGCCATTCAAGCCTATACATCCACCTATGGAGGGGGTATGCACCTGACTCAAGTGCAGTGGAGAATGACTTCCGTGTTGTGCAAGGTTCTCCAGCCCTTCAAACTTCACACGTGAAGTCAGTTCAGGCACTGCAAACTTGAGTCAGGTCATTCCCCTCATCAGGCTTTTGCAGAAACAGCTGGAGAAAGTAAAGGAGGAGCTAAGACGCAGCGATTCCGCTCGGTATGCGGGACTTGTGGATGAAGCCCTTCATTTGCTTTGCCAGGATTCGGTGGTCAATCTGTTGAAATCAGACCACTACATTTTGGTCACCGTGCTCAATCCTAGGTTTAAAGCCTGTGTGGTGTCTCTCTTTCCGGCAGACACAAGCCTGTAGAGGTGCAAAGACCTGCTGGTGAAAACACTGTCAGCTGAAGTGGAACGTGACACGGCATCAGCTCCTTCTTCATTTTCTCCCGCAACTGCGGCTGCCAGGAAACAACTTAGATATCCTAACCAACCCACTGGCAGTGATGCTGGGTAGGCAGGACCAAGTTCGGACATCTGGTTCATACTGAAGGACCTGCCAACAATTTCTGACATGTCTGCTGTCACTGCATATGATGCTGTCGCCATTGAAAGAATGGTGGAGGATTACATCGGTGACAGCATCCAAGTAGACCCCTGTACAAACTGGCTCTATCTTACCTAAGTTGCCCCCCCTCCAGTGTATACTCCGAAAGAGTTTTTAGTGCAGCCGGAAACCTTGTCAGCAAAAGGCTTAGGAGGTTGCTTCCACAAAATGTGGAGAAGATGATGTTCATCAAAATGAATTATCAGTTCTTCCAGGAAGACCAGCCTCCAGAAAGTACAGAGGGACCTGTGGTGGTGGATTCCATTGGGGACAAATTAATACTCTGTGAGGATGAGGAGGTACACAACACTGAAGAGGGTGAGGAATCGGTGGATGAGGACGACATCTTGCCTCTGTAGAGCCAGTTTGTGCAGGGACAGATTAATTGCCAGCTTGTTTTGTGGGGGCCCAAACGAACCAATCATTTCAGCCACAGTTGTGTGGCAGACCCTGGCGCTGAAATGATTGGTTTCTTAAAGTGTGCATGTCCTGTTTATGTAACATAAGCGTGGGTGGGAGGGCCCAAGGACAATTCCATCTTGCACCTCTTTTTTTTCTTTGCATGATGTACTCTTTGGGGCCTAGTTTTTCAAACTGCCATCCTGTCTGCCACTGCAGTGCCACTCCTAGATGGGCCACGTGTTTGTGCCACCCACTTGTGTTGCATAGCATAGTCATCCAGCTACCTGTGTGCAACCTTTTGGCCTAAAAACAATATTGTGAGGTGTGAGGTGTTCAGAATAGACTGGAAATGAGTGGAAATGAATATTATTGAGGTTAATAATAGCGTAGAAACAAAAAAAAACAAATTCTGTGATTTTGGCTGTTTTTATGCTTTTTTCCAAAAAAATACAGAACCAAAACCAAAACCCGGAAGGGTGGTTTTGGCAAAACCAATCCAGATCCAAAACACGAAGAAAGATCCAGAACCAAAATCATAACACAAAACACGAAAAGTGACTGGTCTACACCCCTAATTTATATAGTGCGCCACCTCATTCACCTATATTGGAGTGGCTGCTCTAAAGGGTAGTTACCAATCCCCTAAAAGCAAGAATGCTCAAACATGGACAAATCTGATAGAGTGCCAAAACTCCAATAGAGACAATATACAATTTGCAACTCCCCGTTTAAATAGTAATTTATTAGCAGTAAATACTGTATAAGCTACCATGAAAAAAGGTATGATCAGTCCCACATGAAAACCATAAAACAACAATGTATAAATATTCAGGAATTTCACATGTAATGATTTCATGTAGAATACCACATGTAGCCAAATGTAACTCTTGTGCACATAAAATGTGATCGTCACTTTTCTCCTTTCAATGCATCAAACAGCTTTTGCAGTACATTTTTTCTTTAAACAGATCCCTGTAGATCTCACAATCAATAATAAGGATATTTCCGATGTTATCATATATATGTATATAATATAACAGTCAGTATAGGTGGCACTCCCATGTGCTGCAAACAATGCTCCAGGTGCCCTTCGGAGAAGCTCCACAGCGTGGGCTCCAATATACAAACACACCGGCGGCACTTTGCATAAATAAAGACTCAGACCAGCAGGCAGAATATCATCAACGTTTCGATGTTGTTACATCGTCATCAGGATAAAAAATGACAATAACACACACTTACTTGTACCATCACCACTCTCATGTGCTCTGCTGCGGTTTCCGGGTCCGTCCTGGCAGCGCCCACAGATGACGTCACCTGCGTGACCAGTTACCGCTACGATGTGAAAAAACATAAACATGAAGGCAATTAAATATGGGACAATCATATAAATTAACATTCAAATCGGCAATCAATGTAAGCCTCTGGTCAAAAGTATATTATAAAACCCATGTTGCTATTGGTAACAGTAACCATATTCATCCCACACATTAAGCTGAAATCAATGTGGCATGATGTTTCTAATGGAAGCCACAACACTTCTTCACCTGTATAGTGTTAGAGGTCATACCGGGCAGAAATCTCTACAAACACCAAAATAGATCATATCCAATTAATTAAAGATATTGAAAAATGTAAATATTCTTCACTAGATAAGTTAACTAGATAAGTTAACAATCTCTAGTCTAGCTAGAAAGCCCCTGGTATCCTAAAGGTTAAATAACAAATGTTACTTTATAAAAAAACAATGCAAGCCAAGGCTATCATTCAATCCTTTCAGATATAAAGTGCCAAGGTGATAAATCCAATGTGACTCACATTGAAGTAACTTTTTAGAGCGATCGCCACCCCTGCTAAGAGGTGGGATATGGTCTATTAGGATATACCGTAGTGTGGAAATATTGTGTCCAGCCTGTGCAAAGTGCCTGGCCACAGGCTGGTCACTTGTACCAGAGATTATGGCTGCCCGTATTGCTGAGCGATGTAATGCCATGCGCTCCCTTAAGGTCCGGTCAGTTTTTCCCACATACCCAAGCCCGCAAAGACACGTAATAAGGTAAACCACAAACCTAGTGGTGCAGGTAAGCCTGTGTCTGATGTCAAAGCGTTTACCACTGTATGGATGTACAAATGTGTCACCCGTTGTCAAATACCTACAGGTGAGACATTTAAAACATCCATTCTTTTGTCTTAAAAAGTGCCGCTCTTCATTGCTATTATGACCCCTCTTGATATCAGTTTTTACGACCCAATCGTGCAGGGGCGGATTGGGCCACCGGGATAGTTCCCGCTGGGCCGGTCCCCTAGTCCCTCTGGTGGGCCGCTTTGCACTTTGACTGACCGGCCGGAAGCTCTGATAGCCGCTACCGCGAACGGAGCTCAGCTCCGAACGGGCAGCCATCATGAGCTTCTGCGCATGCGCGAAACTAACAGCATCAGCAGTAGTATGTGAATTGGTCGTGGGAAGGCTGCTGCGGATGTCCAGCCGCAGCAGCTTTTCCCATAGGCCATTGGGGAGCACGTGAGTGACACCTCACGGCTCCGCCTTCACCTCCAGCAGACGCCGGTGGCCAGTGCCAGTGCAGGATCCAGAAACGGGAAGAGGAGAAGAAGCAGTGCCAGGACAGCCACCCGCGGGACTCAGGCAGTGGCACTCTGTAAGTCACAAGCTATACCTGGCAGCAGGGCCCCGGTGCTAAGTGACTCGGCACACAGCGGTGTCCCGTGCTCCGCTTCCACCCCTTCCCCACACTGCGCCCTCCCCCATTATATTATCAGAGCCGTAGCTGGGTGGAGGGTGGAGACATTTTTCAGCCAACTCCCGGCGCCCCTGCGTGACCGCAAAAACGGAACATGCCAGGAGCTGGCCCTGGTACCTGGATTCACCTGGAATGAAAGCTGACTCAGAATTACATTCTGATGTTATCCAGATTTTATAATGTCACCATATGTAGGTAATGTCAGTATTATCCCACTTCGGGTGGAAGTCTGTAAATTACACTTTTCTTACTTGACTGCCAGCCCTCAGATAAGTAGTATAATGTGAGTCAAGTATAATTCTATCACAGAAATATATTTTGTTTATTCACTACTACATTAACCTGCAGCCAACTTGTTCTTATTTAAGAAGATAAATTAGCAATCAGTATTAATAAGTGTTAAAGTATATTGAATGCATTATTGTGTTTTCATTATTGCTAGTATTGCCTATGACACTGAACCATAGAAGACTGATAGATATACAGATGATTGCTAGGCCTTATTAGACAAACTTTTAGGGCAGATATTCACTGCATGTTGTAAATTAAGCACATTGGAGCGTTTTAAACATTTTGATTATGTATATTAAGTCCATCAGCGTTTAATGTCGGTTATTGTAAGTAGTGTGAGCCAAATATCATATCTTTGAGTCTTTGTTAATGTGCAAGCTTTGCTTATACTAAGCATGCTGAATGCAGCAGCCTATGGTTTAAGTATCCCACACTGTGATTTTGGGGAGTTGTATTGCTGCTCTGCGTTAAAAAGTATTGAAAGAATCATATGATATATATAATTTTCAAGGTGTCCTATGTTTTTGTTTTACTTATATATCATGCAGGGTTGGGTACGGAATACCTGCAATCTGTAAACCAATAGTCAATATCCTGACCCAACTAGTGTCCTAAAATGTCCTAACCCCTAACTCTCCCCCTAACCATCCCCCCTGCAGCCTAATCCTAACTCTCTCCCCGCAGCCTAATCCTAACCCCCTTCCCCCTACAGCCTAGCCCTATCCCTCCCTCTAGTGCCTAACCTTCCCCCTAACCCGAATACTTACCATTTTGATGCCGGTGGCTGGGATTCTGGCACCGGGATTCCGACTGCTGGGATAGTAAAAACATCCCATCTTGCATATTGACATCTATGTAGGTTGCACATATAGCAATTAATTGTCCAGAGGTGATTATGCTATTTATAGAAAATGTGTGTTGTGTGTGTTTATATATATATATATATATATATATATATATATAATGCAAACATGCTGGCACTCCATATTATATTGTCATTACTTGCCCAGGTGTCATCCAGGTTCCACGTTCCAAGCCCAAGTATAACTCCAACAAATTGCGGGGGGATCGGGGCGTGTGGCTGTGGACGTGTTACCATGGTTACCATCCTAGCCTGTGGCGTGTGCTGGTGATGTCACCATCCTGCGCCATGAAGAACGCTTGGGTGCACGTGTGGGGATAATAAGAGATATCTCTCTGTGAATTCCTGGTATATGACCTAGTATATGACCTGTGAGCATACCTCCCAACATGACTTTCTGGTCCTGGACTTCCCTGGTAAGAGGTGGGGCTGCAGCGCAGTTCAAAATTTAAATAGGGGAGCCACACTAACTAATTTCACACACTGCCAAACATCACTGGCTGGGACTCACTGGCAGTTGGTGTGACTCCCCTATTTGAATATTGGACTGTACTGCAGCCCCAACTCTGAGCCGCCATCAATCATAAATTACCAGGGAAGTCCAGGACCAGAGCATTGTGTCTCTCCTGGAGAGGGTCATGGTGGGAGGTATGTGTGAGTGCCACATAAATATCAGCGGCACTCACGGGCCTTTAAATGAAGAATGAGTACATTACTAGAGGGGGGTTTCCAAATGCTTGATTATAGAGCAAGTGTGGTCAATCCATGAAGAGGACATAATTATCACTTTACCAGCATTAATATGCGTCATACAAAGTGTTTTGTGTGTATCATAATTCCAGCATATACAGGACCAGCGATCACAGTAAGCCATTATATGCGTCATACATAGTGTATTGTGTATCATAAATCCAGCATACACAGGACCAGCGATCACAGTAACCCATTATATGCGTCATACATAGTGTATTGTGTATCATAATTCCAGCATACACAGGACCAGTGATCACAGTAAGCCATTATATGCGTCATACATAGTGTATTGTGTATCATAATTCCAGCATACACAGGACCAGCGATCACAGTAAGCCATTATATGCGTCATACATAGTGTATTGTGTATCATAAATCCAGCATACACAGGACCAGCGATCACAGTAAGCCATTATATGCGTCATACATAGTGTATTGTGTATCATAATTCCAGCATACACAGGACCAGTGATCACAGTAAGCCATTATATGCGTCATACATAGTGTATTGTGTATCATAAATCCAGCATACACAGGACCAGTGATCACAGTAACCCATTATATGTCATACATAGTGTATTCTGTGTCATAATTCCAGCATATACAGGACCAGCGATCACAGTAACCCATTATATGTGTCATACATAGGGTATTGTGTGTCATAATTCCAGCATATAGAGGATCAGCGATCACAGTAACCCATTATATGTGTCATACATAGTGTATTGTGTGTCATAATTCCAGCATTTAGAGGATCAGCGATCACAGTAACCCATTATAAGCGGCAGTAGGGACATCCTGTCTGAGCTTTCACATGTGGGCACCATTCCAGTGTGTCGACGCAGGTCACTCCCTCTTTTCTTACTTTAAGTGCCTTTATCTGTCCTACATTTACCCTTACAGAAATACGCATATCGATTTTTATATGGTGTGTTTAGTTTAGTTCTACATTTATAAATAAAGGGTTCCCACATCACTGTGTACTTACAAAAAACATGCATATCTGTCCATCTATCCCTCTATGCATTAATTGCCATATATTTAATATTGATGGTGTAGGTACATTATACCCAGGTGTGGATCACAGAAGATTTGTCTCATATGCAAACACATGGTTGCACCCATTGTACGTGTTTAGGTTACAGATCTGGGGTTTAAAAAAAAAAAAAAAATTGATAAAAAGTTTTTAGAAACAGCTACAATCATGTAATTTATGCAATCCAAAACCTGAAACTCGGATTTAAAAACTAAATTCTGAACCGTGAAAAGATCAGAACTGCGACTTGGAATTATCCGGATTCATGAAATTCGGGCAAATTTGGATTAGGCAGGATGTTTATAAATGTATTTATTTTTTGATAATTGCTATATTCTATTGAACTTCTGAAGGTTTTTATAGTGAGTGAGATCAGCTGATAGAAGGGGAGTGATATTATGTAAATATGCATGGCCCTTTTGTAGTTATTTTATACAGCAAGCAGCACTATGGCATAGTAGTATACAGCATTGTGGGCCTGATTCTCAGTCAGACACAGTGACAATGCTGTATGCAGTGAAGCAATGTTTTCATCTGGTCTGCACGGCACATACATCCTGATGGTGTGGTACAGAGTCGCAACACTTAGATGCGCACGTGAAGAAGTGTATTAGAAATGTGTTGGGCTTTCCTGGGCAGTTACAGGTTTTTGGCTAATCAGACACAGATGTAGCGTTGTATGGGTGTGACACAGACGTATTGCTGAAAGTGGTTGTGTATAGAGATGTTGAATTGTTCACATTAGGGGCCAAACTCAGACGGATAATCTGCACCTACCATAGGGCTGGTACGACTGATAGTGACATCTAAAGATGCACATAGCATGATTGCAGTGTCTGTAGACACTGACAGCGGGCATCTCAGTCCTTCCATATTAGGTCGCACGGATGTACACCAGGGAAGCGGCATTAGCATATAGTCACAGATGAAACTGAAGCAAAAGACACAAGGAAGGCCCCAACTGCATCCAACTCAGAATCAGACCCTATGAGGTAAGATACTGCCCCCCTCAGACCACGCCCCATCATCAGACCACGCCCCAATTAGGGCTGCTTCCATAAATTTCCCGGGCTGGTTTTCCATCCCAATCCGCCCCTGCAATCGTGGATATTCTTACCCCGTGTATAGCATGACATAATCATGCTATTGACAAGGTTCAGGTCGGGATCATTTTGTAGAATGGGCCAATGTTGCTTGGATATTGTACCTATCGTGGGGCTGAAAGTATTGTAGTGATTCACCCAGGGTATACGGGTATCATGTGTGGTTTTAATTTTAGAGCTCAGTAGATCTTCCCGAGATACCAACATCGCTTTCTCTTTGGCAACCAATAAGGAATTCCTATCATACCCCCATTCCAAAAATGTGTTAACCATTTCATCAATTTTAACACATGGTACATCAGGATCACTGCATATACGTCGTGCCCGTAAGAATTGTAAATACCTACAGGTGAGACAATTGAGACATTTAAAACATCCATCCAGGCATCCAGGAACTTTGCACAGGCTGGACACAATATTTCCACACTACAGTATATCCTAATAGTCCATATCCCACCTCTTAGCAGGGGTGGCGATCGCTCTAAAAAGTTACTTCAGTGTGAGTCACATTGGATTTATCGCCTTGGCATTTTATATCCGAAAGGATTGAATGATAGCCTTGGCTTGCATTGTTTTTTTATAAAGTAACATTTGTTATTTAACCTTTAGGATACCAGGGGCTTTCTAGCTAGACTAGAGATTGTTAACTTATCTAGTGAAAAATATTTAAATTTTTCAATATCTTTAATTAATTGGATATGATCTATTTTGGTGTTTGTAGAGATTTCTGAATGTTAATTTATATGATGGTCCCATATTTAATTGCCTTCATGTTTATGTTTTTTCACATCGAAACGTTGATGATATTCTGCCTTTTGGTCTGTGTCTTTATTTATACAGAGTGCCGCCGGTGTGTTTGTATATTGGAGCCCCCGCTGTGGAGCTTCTCCAGAGGGCACCTGGAGCATTGTTTGCAGCACATGGGAGTGCCACCTATACTGACTGTTGTTTATGGGTCTGCCTTTTTAGAAGGAAGAGACTGATTCAGGGAATAGGCACCCATATATTTTTGTGCAGTATCTACGGGACATTCCTATATAGGTCTGTTATATCTTGTCAGCATGGCTGAAGGAGGCATGGATATGGACGATGACGTTTGTGAGGCACTGAATCTGGCCATATTGACTCAGGGACAGGTACTGTCGTTTACTGACTCAGAAGCAGAGTCAGTTCTTTTTAAGGAACCTTTTGATGATGTTGACAATAAATTGCCGGAACAATTATATCGGGACTGGTTAAAACTAAAACAGAGGGAAATTGATTACTTCTATCACGGGGTCTCTCTCAGTGAGTACTACAAAGAAAAATGCATACCACGTGGCTTCCGTGTGAGGAATTGTCCGACCATAGGTCGCAATAATGTGGCGTTCTGTAAACGCTGGATTGCCATCCTTAATAAATGCAGTTATGATCTGATACTGCTTGTAATAGAGGAGGCAACACGAGAACTTAATCTCGTCAAAGATAAAATAACTGCGTTCGAGGTGGCACATAAGAAGACATTAGAATCCGATACTAGCACTAATTGGCTTGATAAGTTAACCACACAGCTAGCCACATACAAAATGGACCTCATACAATTTAAAAAATTTAAGAAATCTAAGGTCATTAATGATTATGAATTTAATCGGGTCTATATGTGGACCAAGGGTGGACAACAGCAGTTTGAAAGATCGAGGAGACGAGGTCCCAGGCGCTTTACACCTGAATCCGATCTTGCGCTGGATACCGCTACAACAAGTGATTTGGATAATAGCCACAATGTACGGGGTTTTTCCCCTCTACCCCCTTTAGGGGCCCACATACAAAAGCCCCCACGGGATCCCGGAGAACGTTCACATGCCGTGGCCGACAGTGGTCGAGGAAGAAGAAAACCAGGGAGACCACCACTGTTCAAGAAACGATAATCTTTAATCTATCAAAACATCCACTGACTGAGACTGAGACTAAGGTATTGTCCAGAGGACTACCCTTTGTACCAACGGTAAAATTTGATGGCTTCTCTTGGGAGATAGAAAAATATAAACTAAATCGTAAACTAAAATTACATGAGAAGTACAATGGTACTAAAGCACAGGATAGAACTACAGCGATCTCCGACATTCCATTACCTGTTAAAAAATTGGCACACAGATCTATGTATGACCCTATTTCTAATAAGCCATCTATTAGGACCTACATTAATATGATCGACAGAGATATTAATAGAAGATTGTCTAAGAGTAAACCTCAAGTGTCACACAATTTGAGTAAGGTTGAATTTAAGTCTTTAAAAGCTTTATCCTCCTACAATGATATTGTCATTCGACCCGCTGATAAGGGCGGGTCAATTGTAATCCAGGATGTTTCTCAATATCGTACAGAGGTTATTAGACAGTTGAGTGACACTGCGGTTTACTCTTTATTACATGCGGATCCAACTTCACGATATAGGGATAATTTGCTTTTGTGTTTACAGGACGCAGTGGGCAAGGGTGTTATTTCGCAGGAACTATGTGACTCCCTGGTTCCCAGGTTTCCCATTGTTCCTGTGATGTACACATTGCCCAAAGTGCACAAATGATTAAAGAATCCCCCCGGATGGCCGATAATCTCGGCGCGGGGGTCACTTTTTCAATATGTCTCTGTATATTTGGATACCCTGTTACAGCCGTGTGTGGTGGGACATCCACGGTTTTTGATGGATACTACCTCCTTTTTAAACAGGCTTTTGGCCTTGGGTGATGTTCCGCCACACAGTATATTGTGTAGTGTGGATGTCACTAATTTATATACGATCATACCTAATGATGCGGGGATCAAGGCAGTCCACAACCTAATAGTTGGTAACCCTTTATATATTGGTCCAGATGTGGAACTGATAGCTCATCTTTTGCAATTGATCCTCACACACAACTATTTTGTTTTTGAGGGCAGTTTTTATCTCCAACGCATGGGCTGTGCAATGGGGTCGAATATGGCCCCATCGTACACCAATTCGTACATGTTTTCGGAGGAACACAAAATCTTTTTTTCTTCATCTAATATATCTGAACATATTTACATGTATGCCAGATATATAGATGACATCTTTATAATTTGGACAGGTTCACAACAAGGTTTTATTGATGTCATGGAGAAACATAATGCTACAAACAGCCCTATCAAATTTACATACAGTGCAAATAAGGATCAGATTACTTATTTAGATGTGGAGATCTATAACCATCAAGGTATTATCAGCACGTCTCTATACAGTAAACCCACAGACAGAAATTCCCTTCTGCACGCAGAGAGTTTTCATCCGAAACCCCTGAAATATGGGTTGCCGTATTCACAATTCTTACGGGCATGACGTATATGCAGTGATCCTGATGTAGAATGTGTTAAAATTGATGAAATGGTTAACAAATTTTTGGAACGGGGGTATGATAGGAATTCCTTATTGGTTGCCAAAGAGAAAGCGATGTTGGTATCTCGGGAAGATCTACTGAGCTCTAAAATTAAAACCACACATGATACCCGTATACCCTGGGTGAATCACTACAATACTTTCAGCCCCATGATGGGTACAATATCCAAGCAACATTGGCCCATTCTACAAAATGATCCCGACCTGAACCTTGTCAATAGCATGATTATGTCATGCTATACACGGGGTAAGAATATCCACGATTGGGTCATAAAAACTGATATCAAGAGGGGGTCATAATAGCAATGAAGAGCGGCACTTTTTAAGACAAAAGAATGGATGTTTTAAATGTCTCAATTGTCTCACCTGTAGGTATTTGACAACGGGTGACACATTTATACATCCATACAGTGGTAAACGCTTTGACATCAGACACAGGCTTACCTGCACCACTAGGTTTGTGGTTTACCTTATTACGTGTCCTTGCGGGCTTGGGTATGTGGGAAAAACTGACTGGACTTTAAGGGAGCGCATGGCATTACATCGCTCAGCAATACGGGCAGCCATAAACTCTGGTACAAGTGACCAGCCTGTGGCTAGGCACTTTGCACAGGCTGGACACAATATTTCCACACTACGGTATATCCTAATAGACCATATCCCACCTCTTAGCAGGGGTGGTGATCGCTATAAAAAGTTACTTCAATGTGAGTCACATTGGATTTATCACCTTGGCACTTTATATCCGAAAGGATAGAATGATAGCCTTGGCTTGCATTGTTTTTTTTATAAAGTAACATTTGTTATTTAACCTTTAGGATACCAGGGGCTTTCTAGCTAGACTAGAGATTGTTAACTTATCTAGTGAAGAATATTTACATTTTTCAATATCTTTAATTCATTGGATATGATCTATTTTGGTGTTTGTAGAGATTTCTGACATGTTTAATTGGTCTGACACAGGTTTCTGCCCGGGATGACCTCTAAGACTATACAGGTGAAGAAGTGTTGTGACTTCCATTAGAAACATCATGCCACATTGATTTCAGCTTAATGTGTGGGATGAATATGATTACTGTTACCAATAGCAACATGGGTTTTATAATATACTTTTGACCAGAGGCTTACATTGATTGCCGATTTATTGTCATTTGAATGTTAATTTATATGATGGTCCCATATTTAATTGCCTTCATGTTTATGTTTTTTCACATTGTAGCGGTAACGGGTTGCGCGGATGACGTCATCTATGGGCGCCGCCAGGACGGACCCAGAAACCGCAGCAGAGCACATGGGAGTGGTGATGGTGTGTGTTATTGTCATTTTTTATCCTGATGACGATGTAACAACATTGAAACGTTGATGATATTCTGCCTGCTGGTCTGAGTCTTTATTTATAATGAGTGCCGCCGTTGTGTTTGTATATAATCTCCACACTGCCTTGAGATGAATAAAAGTGTAGGAGTAGATAAAGATGTATAGCATATAATATGGATATACTGCGGGCTGTTTGTAGTGATCCCAATAGTTGTAAATGCAGCTACGAATCACTGGGCCTGATTCAGACCCGCTCGTGAGCGCATATCGCTCGCAAGCGGGTCGATGTTTGGCCCCTGCGCATGCGCGAGCCCCTGCCTCTCCGTCACTCCAGGGCTCACTACAAGACGGGGTGGCTGTCGATGTTGATTGACAGCTCGCTCCGTTTTGTAGGCGGGGAGGGGCGTGGCTGCACAAATGCAGGCGTTCCCTTAGGAACTCCTGCCATTTGTGGGCGGCCCTACTGGCATCACTCGTGTCAGTAGTGGAGTTCCTGCTCTATTAGAGCAGAAAGTCCACTCGGGCTTGCGAGACCTGAGACCCTACCACAGGATCTCCTTGTAAGCCCGATGGTCGCGATAATCGCAACCATCGCCAGGCCACTCGCAAAAGCTGTGGGTGGTCACCCACAGCTATGCGAGCAGCCTGGATGCCGACACTAAATAAAAACAAAACACCCTGATTCAGAGCGAGCGCATGCAAATAGCGTGCACCTCTGAATCAGGACCACTGTGGGGGTCATTCAGACCCGCTCGCGAGCGCAGGACGCTCGCAAGCGGGTCGATGTTGCCCCACTGCGCATGCGCATGACGGAGGGAGCTCCGTTGTGCGCATGCACGAGACCCGGATAGCGACGGGCTCTCCGTCGCTCCGGGTCTCGCACCAAAGGGGGCGTGCTGTCGATGTTGATTGACAGCACGCCCCCTTTGGTGGGTGTGCCGGGGGCATGGCTGCCAGACGGATGCCATGGGAATGCCTACCATCTGAAGCCGGCCCCACTGACATCACTAGTGATGTCAGTGGGAGTGATTTTGGCTCTGATAGAGCCAAAATCACTCCTGGGCTTGCGGCAGCGAGACCCTACCGCAGGGTCTCCGTCGCAAGCCCGATGGTCGCGATGGTCTTGATCATCGCGACCATCATCATGGACGCTCGCATAAGCTGTGGGTGGTCACCCACAGCTATGTGAGCGTCCAGGAGGACGCTCCATTTTCATGGAGGAGGGCCCTGATTCAGAGTGAGCGCTCTGGTCAGAGCGTTCGGCTCTAAATCAGGCCCTGTGTCTAGTCCATATATACAAATAATTTCACATACAGGGCTGTTAGTGTTTCTCACCCTGTGAAAGTATACACTTTTCCTCCACTTCAGCAGCAAAATATGCAGCACCAATCAGTGAGGTGGTTCACAGGAGCTCTGTCGCGCAGCGCCGCTGTGTCAGTGCACATTCCACACTGCACTGTGGGCTCTGCACAGATTAGAGATCACTCCTCCTTCTGGGTTTGAATGGCAAGAATAGTTCTCCATAGAATGGTGGTCAGGTGCTTGGCTGATAATGAGGGGTGTGCTGGTTCCAATTATAAATGCATAAGGGGTGAAAAGACAACATATCTCTCTAGATAATTTCCTTAGAAGGATCCTGCTAAACAAGCCTTAAGATTGCGCTAAATATATACCATATCCCTGCACATCGCTATATGGGAAATTATAGCAGATGTGTTAAACATATCAATCAGTGGAACCAGTCTATGGCTCCATAGAAAACTTTGTTTAATTCTGATTATAATCGTTTGTATGTGATTCTCCGCATTCCTCTCAGTCGTCCCCCAGTAACGCCTACACCGGTTGATGGCTGCAGGGGAACAGTACCAGGAAGCATCACACTGTACCAGCTCTTTGCAAGATGAGTTCTGATCAGAGCCCATTTCATGGAAAAAACATTGGTAAATGTGCGTGAAAATTTAAATTTTCACGTTGTGAATTTAAGCAAAAAATATTGATCACAACCACATTAAAAATGCAAATTGTGATAAATGTGCCCCTAAATCCATAGCAGCTATTCCGTGATCCTAAGCCTGCAGAACTAACTTGCTGAGTACTTCACCTATACCAAGCCCATGTCCTGGAACTACTATCAGTCACTGGTACTTGGCTGCCACCAGGTGCAGGCTTAAGGTCACAGATGCATATATTTAAAGGGAACAGGACACTTCAAACATGACTAAATGGCATAAGAAACTAAAAGCAATAGCTAATTGTACTATTAAACTAGAGGGCACCAGGAACTTAATGCACTAGCTAAATATGCCACCTAAATAGGAATAACTATATAATACCAAAACTATATATAGAAAACAAATCCTCAGAATAGCTCTGGTAATTACATTGAAGAATATGCTAGCATGTTTTCTGAATAGCATAGATAATTGCACTGTAGATTAATGCTGCCTAGCTCTTCCAAACATAACAGGTAATTTACACAGTAGAAATGCTGAACAGATCTCCCAATTAGCACAAGTTTACACAGGAGAGAAATGTTGGTAGGTAGCTGCTCTTCTGCATAGCACAGTTAATTACACTGTAGATAAATGTTGGCCAGATCTTCAAAATAGAACAGGTAATTTACACAGTAGAAAAATGCTGAACAGATCTTCCAAGTAGCACAAGTAATTTGCACAGTAGCGATATGCTGGCAGGTAGCAGGTTTTCTGCATAGCATAGAAAATTACACTGTAGATAAATGTTTGCCAGACCTTCCAAAAAGCACACAATAAAGAGATACATTGCATATCTGTAGAATAACACAGGTTGATTGCACTGTGAAGAAATGCTAATAGATCTTCCAAATAGCACAGATAAATTACACAGTAAAGAGACACTGGGCAGATCTTCTGAATATCCCAGATTGCACTCTGGAGAGATGCTGATAGATCTTCCAAAAAGCACAAATAAGCAAACTCCATAAAGCAGCATAGAGCAGATATCCATATAAATGCCAGGACTGACAGTGTCAGAGGGAAATCTCTAAAAAGGCTGTACAGTCAATCATCACAGGTCAAGAAGCCTGCAAACTTAGCTGCATCAATCAAAATTTAGAACACCGAACGGCACAATGACTCCTGCTCTGCACACCTGACTGGTTGCTAGGTGACTGCTTAAAGCAACTAGAGCTAACAGAATCGGTTTGATTTACCGCCGGTGGAATCCCGACAGCGGCTGCCCGACATGGGTGAAAATCCTGATCGTCCCTAAGGTAAGTATTCACTAACCTAATTCCTTCCCTAACCCTCCTTAGGGGTGCCTAACCCTAACCCTCCTTAGGGGTGCCTAATCTAACCTAACCTTCCCCCCCAGGGCCTAACCCTAATCCCCCCTCTAAGTGCCTAAACCTAACCCCCCCTTCCCCGCCGCCTTAACCTAAGTCCCCCGGGGGGTGCTTAACCCTTACCCTTTCTCCCCCTAGCTTAACCCTAACCTCCCGGGGGTGCCTAACCCTAAGTCACCCCCCAGGAGCCCTAAACCTAACCCTCCCCTCGCGGCTGTCCGCGTTCAGCACCCGGCATTACTTCGATCGGGATGCCGGGTGTCTAGATTTAGATGCCTGTCATTTAACCCTCACCGGGATAAAGCAGTCGGGAAGCCGGCTGTCGGGGTTAGGTCCGCTGGTTTCCCGACTGCATACCAGAGCTAACCTTTCCTGGAGCTGCTTTACTGCTTCTTCTGGATTCTAAAATTTACACACCTGGACACTGCAATATTGCTTGAGATCCAAAAGCTTGGATTGACACCAGTGATTTTCATTTGTTTTCCGTGAATTCTCTTTAAAACAATAAGGCTTTGGTTTTGATTGGGCCACACCTGACATTGACTTTTGTATTTGTTTTATAGGTTTTTGATATGTGTGTACTATTGTGTGGTGTACACAAGTGATGAATAGTAGATACCAGTGGAAATAACTATTGGAGCACACCAGCTGGATAGACTTAACCAAGTGTTTTGGTTTATTTGTAGTGCACAGATATAATTCAGCCATACTCATGGATACACAGATGGATAGTGGAGATGGAGCGGAGCATACAGCAGACCATCCGGTCATGTCTGTAGGCACTGACAACAGGTTATTGGAGGGTCCACCGTGGACATAAGTGGTACACAGTAATTTATGCTCAAACATAATGAAAAGATGGCGCTGTGAATGCACAGACAAAGTATTGGTAGCCATCTTGGTAAAGGAAGATGCTTCATGGAGTGAAGCAAAGTAGCACACTCCATATTCCAACACATCGGACATATGAGTACCCTCAAATTACTCAGAATGTCCGGCAAAATCCTGCTGCCAGGGCCAGTGAAGCTGTATCCAAGGATGCAGCCCCTGACATCGGCACACCCAGAAAATAGGGCCAACATGCCCCCCGTTTTCTGGAATGCTTCCTATTGCTGCCCCTCAAATAGCAGCAGCATGTCAATCATGCTGCTACTTTGGGGAAATGCAACTGACGTCGCAGAAACAGATCTGCACATTGCAGTACGTCACCTGCGCATATCTGCAAACATTTTCAATACACAAAAATATTAAATTTACGTATTCTCTGAATTAGGCCCTTTGTAAGAATATGAGTAGCATAATAATTCAGCCTCTTTAGACACTGCTCACCTGATGATATTAAAATTTAACCTCTATACACACCTTCCAATACCTTCTAATATCCTGCCTATACCTTCTAAGGATGACGCTAATTTGCGTACGCAGTCATACAGTAAATAAAGATTTAGAACTGGAATCTGTCGTTCCAAAGCACAAGTATTATTCAAGTAAAAGTACAGTCAGTTACACGCAATTGATCCAGACACAATTTAGGCGCAAAGGAATTATACAGACCCAAGTACAGTATACATACGCAGCGCTTACGGTACCAGATGTTAGGCATCAGCAAGAAACCCCTCAGTCAGCATTCAGCAAGAAGACTAAAGACCCAGTGTTTGAGCACACATATTTATACCCCCCCAGAATAGACAGGACAATAGAGAAGTTTGCTGCTGATGTCATTGGTTCCCAGGGGAGAAGCATCTGTTACAAAGCATTTAACAGGCTGGTTCAAATAAACTCTCCTCTAACAGCTGGGTGTCTTTCCCTTCCCGTCCCCTGTAACATCCTAACAGTTGTTCATGAAATATACATTTTGTTGCTTGTAGCCTCTGCGATCCATAACTCGAGAATGCATGATGCGACCTCCCCACCGATAACACCGGAATACTGTAAAAAGAGTATGCATCAGTACGAAACCAAACATGACTTGTTTAGCATGTATAAAACTTTAGTTATCAAATATCTTTATTTCTCAGCATTTAAACTAACTGAACCAACTTAAATCATATACTTTAAAGCTTATTAAACCTTATGTGTGAATATGTAATGTGTGAGTATTCGGGGTGTGATATGAAGACGCTAGTTAACTGGGGACAGATGTGTGCGCATTTAGCTACTAAACGGTATTTTCATTCAGGGTCTTTAGCATAATGTGTGTATGTGAAATGGTGAAAGATGCAATTGCATGATGCTAATAATTGTGCATTCGCTACTGGGCGTCATGTTAGCAGCTCAATTGTGCGTAATGTGCGGTGTTTATGCATGAGATTCCATCTATGATGGTGATGGACTTAACATATTATATATATATATATATATATATATATACATACATACATACACGCACATATCATTCCTCACGCACAGTTTCAGACTGCAATGCAAATGTGACCTCCAGCTGTGAAAATAAACCATTCTGTCTGGGTATGAAACTAAAACCTGTTTGGATTCAGACAAATCCAATTGTGTAGATCAATGCCTGGATTATATTACAATTGCCAACAGGGATTCCCAATTTGTATGTAAAACACTCACAGTTTCTGGTGCATTGTCTATTCTATTTAGATTATCAAAAACATTGCCATCTGTTCTTAGCTCGTGATTTGTAACTTAAGGTGACGCTGGTCGCAAAATGGCATCTTGCAGATTCTTGTTTCTAAAATGGAGTCTAGCTGCCATTCGCAAGATGGCGTCGCGCACACTTCAATTTTAAACTGATCTTGTCTCAGCCAATTATCCAGCTTTGACACACCGCTTGTGATAAAGATGAAGAGCTTAGCACACAGATACCCCCATGCATGTGAACATCATTTAACTTTTTGCTTTCACTATATTTTATACATTTCTAAGAGAAACAAAGTATTTAATTAAATATGCTGGGCTGCATAATGTTGCAATACCTCTATGATTCAGGTATGTCATAAAGCACTGGGACTGGAGCTCTAGTGGGCAATGAGATTACAAAAGTTTAAAGGAATCAATGGGGGTAAATCCAGCAAGGCTAGCCATAAATCATAAACATTTCACGTATAAACTAACCAACGATAAACTGTGTCATTTCATCAGTGGTGTAGCGTGCAGCCAAGGTGCCCAGAGCAGGTGCGTGCTATGGCTGTCCCCAGTGTGCCAGGAATTACCAACAATAATAATTGTTCAGCATTATTGGTATTAGTCAGGCCTAAGCATGGTAAAAAGTTGTTGACTCACTGCAAAGCTGAGTTCTGTCAGACATCTGATCTCTGATATGCAGCCAGGATCTCCTGTATGCAGTTGCGGCTGCATACAGAAGATCAGCCGACTGACAGACCTCAGCTTTGAGGAGGAACAGAGCCAGGGAGAGATGGGACTTGGGACTGAGCAGAAGGGAGGAGGGATGAAGTCAGAGGGAGGTGGGTCGGAACTAGGAGGAGGCGGTTTGGAGCAGAGGAGTCTGGCGTCTGGGATTGCTAACCCTCCAGAAGAGTTTCCCAAACTCTGCCATTACAGTCCAACTTTTAAGGATAACCATGCTTGAGTCCAGAAAGTGAAATCAAATTGACTGAGGTACTAATTAAGTCACATGTTCTCAGTCATGGATATCCTTAAAACCTGGACTGTAATGGCAGAGTTTGGGAAACTCTGATCCAGAACAATCCCAGATGGGTGGTAACCAGGGCTGGTTGAAGAAGAAGTAGAGCTGAGGGCAAAAATTCCCTTTGCCCCCACTCCTTAAAAAATAACTATACTGTTTTTTGTGTACCAAATAAAAATACACCATACCTAATTGGTGGTTTCTCTGCAACAGGGAACCTCTAAACAAATGTATCCACCATGGACAGACAGAGTCTCCAGTTGGTTATCAGTATTCAATAGTACAGGGATGGGGAACCTAAGGCCCAGGGCCGTATAAGGCCCTCGGAATCATTTGATCTGGCCTTCTGAGCTTTTTTCTGCTAGCCTCATCTGGCTAGCAGGGTGCCAAGAATGGTACCCTGCAGCCAGAATCTATGCAGCAGTGTCATCTGGAGCGTCTGAGGACGCTTCAGATGGTCACACCACTGCCCTTACAGCTCCCCGGAGCATCCTCAGGAAGCCCCGGGAACTGCTGTAATCATCAGCGATTGTGGCCCAGCCTCCGTGTGACATCACACGGAGAGGCGAGGCCTGCACCGGGCACGTGAATAACGTTATATATATCAAAATGGCCCTCAACAGAAATAAGGTTCCCCACCCCTGATGTAGAATGTCACATGGTCAGGAATATGCCTGTGTAGGAATATAACCAATGTCACTATTGTACAACAGAGGTTCAATCAGACTCGTACCCTGTGTCAACACAAATAAGAGAAAAGAGAGGTCTGCGCTAGACAACTAAATTCAGTCAATAATTGAGTGCACCTGCAGCATGCAATTCCAGGGGATTTGCTGCCCCACAATAAATCACAAAAGTAACAAACATCAAGAATGTATCTAACTGAATCAGAGAAATTAATAACAAAAATGCAGCACTGGTTACACTTGATCTTAGTCTAATTAATAGAACATAAAAGGTTTAAATTTCACATACAAAAGACACATTAATACATATATACCTCTAAAATCAAATGGACTTAATTACTACATATAAATCACATTATATAGTAAATGATCCCATAAATATCAGACTGGGAGTGTTCTTTAATCTCAGATCTGATGTAAATTGCAAAACAAAGTCCCAGGAAGCAGTTATCCAAATATTGTAAATGTCTATTCTGCAAAAGGTGATCTCAGTAGCAATATCTCAGCTTGGTAAATTGTATTGTAACTGTTGTATACAGTCTTTTTTACTTAGCTGTGAAGAAATGAAATCGAGCTGCCTTTATTAGCATCAATTCAGGCTGTATGAGACAGTGAAGTCCGGGGTGTTCCCCAACAGCTTCACAGATCTACTCACGTACTCCAGCCGGTTATGTTCCGTACTGTGGGGATAAGGTCTGGGCTGATGGTATTTCCTCCACGGTGATTAACTCTCTAATCGCACCAGATAAAGTCTTTAAGTGCGGTTGTGAATGCAGCTCCCAGTGCTGCTTATAGTAGGAGTGCACTCTCCGTCTGGTGTCCGACCATATCAAAGTACATAAACACAGGGCACCAACAGCGTGTACAGGCCCCTGTTCAGTTCAACATCAGCCGCAGCATAATTTACGGCAACGGTGGCTGGAGTATTAGTGGCAATAGGTTTTCCTCATCCAAATACACACTCAGGATAGTGCTGTACGAATCCACCAGCTCCACAATGGTCATAGACAGGGACAGCGACACGTTTCGTCAACTCTGTAGACTTTTTTAAGCTATGTCCCTCTATTTCCTGTGTAATTAAGTAGCATAAAGAATCATTTCATTGGATACATTCCACCTGATAGATAAATTTTAATTACTTCAATCTCAATACCAGCATTAGACTCCAGGCAGTTCCTTTGTATAGTTAGTCTATATGGAACGATTGCAATAATCTTGTTATTATTTAGAGAGCATAAGTACACATACACACATTTTCCATTCACACACACAAATAAGTACATACATACATCAGGTGCACATATATACAGACACCCATAACTAAAAAATATACACATAATCAATTAAAATATATAAGATAAACCCAGTAGTATAAAAATATCAATATATATGATATCTGATGTCTTAATAATAAAACCCATATAAAAAATATATATATATATATATATATATATATATTTAATATAATTATACAAAATCGTCTTTCACTCCTGTATTACCAAAAGAAACTGCTACATCCGGTGCCCTCCTCTTTACCTCTCAGAGATGTGAGGGACAAATATGTAGCAATATCAGCAGGCGGCACTCAGGGCGTCTTACATGAACAAATATACAGACCCGCAATGTTGCATCAACGTTTCAGAACTTTAATGAATTATTTTGTCAGGATATGATAAACTTTAAAGTTCTGAAACGTTGATGCAACATTGCGGGTCTGTATATTTGTTCATGTAAGACACCCTGATTGCCGTCTGCTGATTTTGCTATATATCAAATTATATATAATATATAAAATCTACAAACAATACATATGTATTACAAAAAATCATAATATGGAGTTCACTTAAAATATAAGAATATGTATATTCCAACCAAGGGGAATATTACATATCATTTTCTAAGAATAGAAAGTCTAAGAGTACATGCATATATTTTTATTTTTTAATTTAATTTTACTATTACTTCATAATTTAATTTTCATAATTTTATTTTTAATTTCATTACATTTTTAGTATTTCCATCTTAAGTTAAATCTCCATCCTACCGATAGTTATTAGATAAAGGGTCTAAACAATATCTAACTAGAATAAGTAATAACTTGTGAAGGGTAGAATCAGAGTTACAGGAGTTAGGAGAGAGGGGGTGTATGGAAGGAGGGGAGGAGGGGGGGAAAGGGGGGGGGAATAGTATGAAGGTTGAGGTGATATGAACATTGAAAGGACCGGGATAGGCTTGTATATTAGGCTGTGTGGTAAAGTGCCACTGCAGAGCACAGTCCAAGCACGCGAGTTGACCGGACAGTAAATACTCATCTGCCTGCACTACGGTCGGCAGTCACACACATGCACAGGAACTCCGGGTCTCATTAATCTATAAATTCCAATGCTTTGTTGAGCCCATCTGGACTCAAAGTTTGGAGGCGAAAAATCCATTTAGACTGTATCTGTCCCCGCCTCTCGATCTTACTTCTATCATCTCAATGCCATAAAGGATCAAATATTTTGGATCACTACCATGTTTATCCAAAAAGTGTCTTGGGACACGATGATGGGGACTTTTTTTTGGATATATTCAGTCTATGTTCCCTGAATCTCTCTTTTAGAGAGGGTTTCATAGGTAACCATGTGTTGTTGTTTCCACTCTCATTTGTTCCTTTGGAACACTAGGTGTAAGTAGATTTTTAAAATTAGTATTTTTCTTAAATATTATTTTTAGTTTAGGTTACAAAAATTGAGATAATATTGGATCCTGTTTTAAAATCAAATTATTTTTATTTATAATAGTGTTCACTCTAGCTCCAGCGGCAGGCAGGACGTCGGAGCTAGAGAGGGCAATCTTGTGCGAGCGCTGAAGGCGCGCGCGCACCCGAAAAGGGGGTGTGGTCATGAAAAGGGGGCGTGTCTATAAGATGCGTCCCCTTTTCGTTATACTTGGGGGCATGCCCGGCACTTACGGACATGCCGGGCAGCCCCCAAGCGCTGCAGAAAGGGAGAACGTTTCTCCACCCGCGGGACACTGCGTCCCACACGGGTGAGGACGGCACCCGCAGGCTGTGAGGGCAGGGTGCTTTTTGCCCTCCAGAAGGAGGGCAGGGTGCCGCGCCCCGCTAAAACAGCCCAGCGGGAACGCTATATAATAGACTTAATGTTCCTCGACTTATTATTAAATTTTGTAACAAATGGGAGCGAAAATTATTTTCCAATACTAGAGGATGTATCCTCAACATTTATTATCCTGGGTTCCAAATCAACAACTTGACTATCTTCCCCTTCTTTGGGATGGCTGAGTCCCCATGAGCCATCTCTATTTGTAAGTGTCTCCTAGTGGCAAACTCTCTTGCCTCTTTAATAATTTTAAGTGGAAACTTTTTCTCAACAAATTGATCTTCCATTAGATTAGCATAATGGTTAAAATCCTCATTCCTCATACAATTCCTACGTATTCTTCCCATTTGACATAGGAATATTTTTGATCCATGGACGATAATGTCCACTGGAAAAGTGTAAATATGAACTACAATCCACTGGTTTAATATAAACAGTGGAAATGATTGAACTATCACTCACAGAGAGGGCCGCATCAAGAAAATTAATAGGCGTTATGCTAAATTGTGCAGTGAACTTTAAATTCATATAATTCGTGTTCAAATAATCTGTGAATCGATTTCCCATCGTCGTGTCCCCATCTCGAATGAAAATAAGGTCATCTATAAACCGACCATAGAACACCAGGTTCGCCCTGAAGTCGCCACCCCACACATATATTTCCTCAAAGGCCCCCATGTATTAGTTGGCGGAGCTCGGGGCAAACCTAGTGCCCATCGTACCCCGTGTCATCTCCTGCCCCGTATCTCTCCAGCCTCCTGCCTAATTTCTCCAGCCTTCTGCTCCATGTGTCTCTACAGCCTCCAGCCCCATCACTCCAGCATCCTTCCCCGTCACTCCAGCCTCCTGCCCTGTCACTCCAGTCTCCTAGCCCTTCACTCCAACATAGTTTCCCCCATCACTCCAGAATTCTGCTCCCTGTCAGTCCAGCCTTTTGTCTTTCCAACCTCCTCCCCTGTCACTCCAGCCTCCTGCCACATCACTAGAGCCCTTCTGCCCCTGTCACTCCAGCCTCTCCAGCCCTATCACTCCAGCCTCTCCTGCCCCATCACTCTGGTCTCTCCTGCCCTTTGTCACTCAGGCCTCTCCTGCCCCCTGTCACTCATGCCTTTCCTGCCTCATGTCACTCAGGTCTATCCTGCCCTATGTCACTCAGACATCCTGCCTGCACCATCAAGAATCAGCCCTCTCCCTCTCACCATCAAGAATCAGGGCCTACTCCAACTTACCTTCTGCATGCAACTCCTCTTCCCCAGTGGTGTGGCGTGGAGGAAAGACCCAATGGTGACCAACGCAAGCATAGAAGGCACATGTTGGAGGTCACGCGCTGCTTGGTCCTAGTACTTGGCAGCTCTAGTCCTCCTCAGCAGATTTTTTTTGAAGCTGGACTGTGCCCTGGCCCTGGTGCAGGTGCCTGGGGCATGAGCTACATTAATGGTAACCAAAGGATATTGTAAAAACAAAAGATTTAGAATAGACAATAACAACTGAAAAAGAGTACATAGGAGGAAAATAGGAGGAACATAAATACATGTTAAAATACAGGCAAAAGGAAATAAAATATTCTCTGTGTACAGCGCTGCGGAATATGTGTGCGCTATATAAATAACTGGTAATAAATAATAATAAATAATAAACTAATACAAGGCTAAGGTCAGAAGGAGCAGACCCTTAGGACAGAACAAAACCCAAAAAATCACGTCCGAAGGCTCAGGTCCAATGCAGAGAATCTAGGAAGACAGATCAGGAATCATTGGCAGCAGCAGCAGGGCCAATGATTCAGACATGGACACAATGTTGATGTTTATGCAACTGAAAAATTATTGGTGATCTGCGCATAAGTCTGAGTCGCACTGCGCATGCTTCAAGTTTCATTTCTGTTGTCGGTAGCAGTGAATATTTATTTCCAAAGGGAATTGATGTATGTCTTAGTCTGCGACTGTGATCTGTGCGCAGTCAGTTCCCGTGTCTTCGTTTCTACTGCTATTCTGCACGAGCACAGGGTTATTTAGAAGGCCAACTAACTGATCTGCGACTGATGCTGCATCTTTGTACGCAGTCACTTGAATTTGCGAAGCTGCCGTTTTGACGTCTCAATACAAATCCAGGTAGCGGTGACATTTCCATATTTTCTCACTGCATGTGTAAAGCTTTTTAATACATGCCTGGGGGGGTGATGTATCAAACCTTGGAGAGAAATAAAGTGGAGAGAGATAAAGTACCAACCAACCAGCTTGTAAAGGTGCGTACACACGGGCCAATTTTCTCCCCGAATGAAAATTGTCCTGTGTGTCCCTGGCAGGGGTGTGCTCAGTGTTGTTAACAACACTGAGCACAACACTGAACGCAATCAATAATTATTTCTTTCAGTGCCTGACATTATTGTCAGGTTGGACAGAAAGTGCGGACGATGAACGAAAACTGCAAACTACAAACGGGAGCGTGCATTTGTAGTTTTCGTTATACCTCAGAAACTGAACGACAAATCGTTCCAAAAATCGTTCCGTGTGTACCCACCTTTACTGTGATGTTACAGGCTGTATTTGAAAAATGGCAGTTAGAACTGATTGGTTGGTACTTTCTCTCTCTCCAAGGTTTGACACATCTGCCCCTGGGAGTGGTCCTTGACATGCTTGTCTCTGCTGGCACCGCGAAGCAGGTGCCATTAAAAGTACAGGATGAGACTAAGAGGGGAATTCAATTAGAGGCAAAGTTTTCGCCTGTCCGACATTTCGCTTCATTCACCTGTTTCAGAGGCGAATTTATTCCATGCACGTCTCCGCTTTTTCGCCTAATTCAATTGCAAAACAGGCGAAAACGGAAATAGGCGAATGCGGACAGGCGAAAAGTATTGAAAGAATTGGGGAAATCAGTCTGTACCCCAGAAAAAGATACATTAACATAGGGAATCAATATAGATGTGTACTAATAGCCCTAATAAGACTATTTTGGGTACTTAAGTTGTGTAAATTGCTTGCTATTAGCGTCTTTGTAAAAGTGGTGAAGATTGGCATTAAGCTGTATTTTTTGGTGAAAATAAGTATTCCCATCAAATTATGGCCCTCATTCAGAGCCGTACGCTCTGAGCAGAGCGCACGCTCTGAATGAGGGCCGGCCTCCATGAAAATGGAGCGTCCTCCTGGACGCTCGTATAGCTGTGGGTCACCACCCACAGGCTATACGAGCGTGCATTTTGATGGCCGCGATGGTCGTGACCATCGCGACCATGGAAACTGCGAGCCGGAGCCTGCGGTTGAGGTTTTCAACCGCAAGCTCCGGAGTGATTTTGGCTCTATCAGAGCCAAAATCACTCCCACTGACATCACTAGTGATGTCAGTGGGCCGGCTTCTGACGGGAGGCGTTCCCGTGGGAACGCCCCCGTCAGGGAGGCACGCCCCCGGCACGCCTACCAAAGGGGGCGTGCTGTCAATCAACATCGACAGCACGCCCCCTTTGATCAGACACAACGAGCGAAGGACTTTCCTTCGCACGTCGCGTCTGGCGCATGCGCACGACGGAGCTCCCTCCATCGTGCGCATGCTCAGTCCAGAACATCGATCCACTTGCGAGTGGACAGCCGCTCGCGAGTGGGTCTGAATCAGGCCCTATGTCTCTAAAGTGAACTTTTTAAAAACATGAAAAA
This sequence comes from Taudactylus pleione, assembly GCA_031769625.1. Lineage (NCBI taxonomy): Eukaryota > Metazoa > Chordata > Amphibia > Anura > Myobatrachidae > Taudactylus > Taudactylus pleione. Next base: position 41,018,390 of record JAUIMM010000025.1, on the reverse strand, counting down.
TCCACCTGCTGCATGCACCTGCAATCCCAAAAACACCTGACCCATACGTGGGGACCCCCAAGAAGTCTATTTAGCTAATTTTTATGTTTATCCCCCCACTTTTTAAATTTTCACCCCAAAAATGGCATGTCTTTTTTGGGGTGTTCTTAGGTTTTTGTGTTTTTTTTGGCAGATGTGTCCTTTGGGGGGCTGTCCCAAGGGTTCTGAGTCATTTCCCCACATTTGCACCCCAAAATAAAGATTTTGCACTTATTTTCACCTCCTATTGATTGGAGAATCTTTTTTGGAGAATTCGATGCATCGAGTTTTCGCTTAGGCAAAATCGTCCTGCAATTGAATTTGGCAAATTTTTTTGGGGCGAAATTTTCACAAAAAAAACAGGCGAAAAAGGCTTTTCGTCTCTAATTGAATATGGTCCCAAGAACCACCACCTCTGATCTGGTGCAAACTTTAACTCCTCTAGCATAGTGCAACTGGCGGAATGCACAGAAAGAGATGCCCCCAAAACGTGCACTCTCCAGCCCTTTGTCTCATTTCAGTATTCTCTCTCCACAAAGGGATTTCTTGTTTCTGCATGGTTTGCCAACTCCATGTCTTTCAAGGTGACCCATCAGCCTACCCAACTGGTCCACTCAGCCTAAAGAAATTTCTACTCCTCCACAAACACCAGATTCTTTCTCTGCCAGTCCATGAACTTTGGCACAAATCTATGTATGCTTACACAAATTGTGTTTTACAGCTGGTCCAATTATGATTTTCCGCTACACATAGATACTTTGTGATTAGTTATTAGCCACCAGTACTACCAAAGCTGAGGTTTTATTAAACATCTTGATTTAAGAACCCATTTGAATACAGGTGTAGAGGCACATGCTGTCATTCATATATTTAAATACTATGAACTTTTCTTTATGGAATCCTTTGTAAATGTGAAAATAAAAATAGAATCAATAAGAATGGATCTGCACTGCTCTACATTAAGTCTTTATGTGGTTGTGTGATTCATAAAGATAAAAGATAGAGGAAATTGGCATACAAAACATTTTCTATTCTTGATTCTATTTAGCATTATGCTAATAAATGTGAAGTGTTAATCTTTCAAAGGAAGAAAAAAATACTGTCCTGAAATGGATGTTGAGTAAATTAATATCAATTTAATGTTGTTAGAAATTTCAGCAATGAGTTTAGCCCACTTCAGAGATGTGTGGGACTGTCAATCTTCTAAATGGATTGTACTTGTAACAATGACGGGTTGAGTATGGGATGCCAGCGCTCTGGATCCTGGCAGTCAGAATCCCGACACTAGCATCCCAACAGGGTTAGGATACCGACACTCAGCACCCTAACCCCCCCCCTCTCCCTAACCCTAACCCTCCCTCCCTGGTGCCTAAACTTAATCCCCCCCTAGTGCCTATACCTAACCTCCCCCTCCCCGCACCCTAAACCTAACCCTCCCCACTTAGTGCCTAACTCTAACCCTCCCCCTATGCCTAACACTAGCCCCTAACCCTCCCCCTAACCCTAGTACTTACCAGTGGGATGCCGGCGTCGGGATTCTGACAGGTGTGGGGATTCTGGCGCCCACATTCTAAGCGCTGGCATCCTGACTGTCAGTTTTTTGACCGGATCAATAGGCCCCCAAACACGGCACGATATACGTGCCGATCTGACGGATCGGCGCGATATAGGTGCTATATCGTGCTGTGTATGGGCACGATATCGTACCTGATGTCGTGCTGCGTGCTCCCGCGGGGTCGTACATCGCATGCCCAGGTCTTCCTGCAGAACCATCTGATCTGAGATGCGATGTACGATCCCATTCAGATGGAGGAGGGAGGAGCCGGCATATCGTGCGGTTAGCGGGGGCCGCACGATTGCCAGCGGTCACAGCTCAATCCGTCTGCCGACGGATCTGCAGTCACCCTACACGATGCATCGCACCGTGTATGGGCACCTAATTACATCTGACTGAGCCTGTCATGTAGAAAACAATGTGCTTATTTTAAAGAGCGTTTAATATTAAATAGTTGTTGTGAAAGAAACGCACGAGACACTACACCAGAATCATTACTCTTTTTCTGCACAGACCAGGGGGTAAATTACTAAAGGTCGATTTTAATAGATTAAAACCTAGCTAAATTGATCAACATCAATGTTGTGTTTCAGGAGCAAAAACATACATTTATTATCACTAAAAAATGGATATAAAAAATTGTCTGATAGTAAATGTGTAATTTCACCCTTTAAAGACATCGATGTTGATCAATTTAGAATTAATTTTAATCAATTAAATCGACCTTTATTAAATTTACCACCAAGTTGCCTCCAACCACTGCTGCGAAATAGTTTTTTTACTCTTGTGTCACAGTGATTCAGTTTGCTTTCCTAAGAACACAGAAACATAACCTAAAGAACATAGGCCCTCATTCAGAGCCACTCGCTAGCGGCAGTACGCTCGGTCCGAGCGATGTTCGCACATCTGCGCTTGCGTACGGATCGTTATACGCATGCGCGAACCAGTCAGTGCGGCCGAAATTCATGTACTCGCACTATAGCGAATGCCTGCTATTTTGAGTGACAGAATGAGGCGTATGTGGGTGGTAACAGAGGAAGGTGCTTGAAAATGGGGAGTGGAGATCCGAACGCAGGCGTGCTTAAAGGTCAAAACGGGTGTTTTATGGGTGTGCATAATTAATACAGCAGCGTCATTGACCACGTCACTGGGTTATTTTATAGCCAGAACTGCTCGCAAGATTGTGGTAGCAAAAACCAACCACAAGAATAGCGAGCAGTTCATACGCTGGTCGATGTACTCGATTAATCTAATAAATAGCGGACATGACGTATGGTGCGAGCGGCCAGGGGGCGTTTTTAACAAATAAACGAGCGTATGTTTTGCTCGCTCATTCAGACTTAGAGGTGTGAACAGACTGCAATTTGCGAACGGATCATTTGAATAGCCACCCCTTGTTTTTGAACGAACGACCGCAAATAGCGAACGGCTCTGAATCAGGCCCATAGGAACATAAAAATAGCAGTATGGGCGACCCCATCTGGTGAGATTTAATAATACATATAATACAATAAATACATATATACACATAATCATGGGCATAAACATACGCACAACAGCAGTAGTGGGACACATGATATACAGTCTATATATAGTGTGCAGCAGATTGGCAAGTAGCCACCAAAACAAAGGGCAATTAATTTTTACATATGGATTATTTATTATTGTGGTAATTGTAAAGTTATTGTTTTTCTAGCAAAGAATAAAGTTTTTCTTTGAGATCTCTCATTATTAATAATTGGAATAACGATATAGCAAGGAAGTGTCTCACTTTGCACCACAATTCATACGTGCCTACTCTCCCGGAAGTCGCAGGTAACCCCCGCACCCCCGGAAGGGTAGTCACTTCTCCCACATTCTACCCACTTCCTAATGAAGTGGGCAGAATGGGGAGAATATTAGAATTTACTGGGGATCAGCGGGTCCGTACGTTGGGTCCGTAAGTTGGGGGCGGGGGGCCTAATGACGTGTTTCTATGAGAATAACATAATTTAGCCCCGCCCCTATTTTAAATGTCCGGCATTCGCGAGCTGGCCAACTCCTCCGAATTGCTACTCCTCCCCAGGCTTCTCCCGGGAAGGAGAATTTATAAGTCAGCAAGCATAATATAGTTATGTCTGGTTTAAATACCAGACGTCAGCATGTCCTTGGTCACACTTAGGGCAGCCAGAGACTGACAACCTGTACATTCTAGGAAATATTGTAAGTGTCATAGAAGCATGGTTCATTTTATATAGCTGTGTTATTTTATGTATTATTAATGTATTGTGGCCTGCTGCCTCTAGCAGCAGCAATCACGGCCATACTGTATGTCCTCAAGTCCTCTTGCTAGTCAGTATTAAAGCTTAGCCGGCCTTTTTACTGTGACTGTAAGTTTCTGGGCAGAGGGACTAATGTACACTCTGCATATAAAACTCTGCAAACCTTGAATGCAAAATACACCAATAAATATTAAGAAATGGATGACGGGATGCTCACAAAGTGCATTCTAACTACTGTATATTGATCTTGCAAATATCTGAAGTGACTGCATGGCACGTATCCCCAATTCACTTTAACTGTAAGGTGTCTTTTCAATTTCCTGTTTTTGCGCATATGTGAAAGTGTGATAAACGTTTAGCTACGCACAATTCAATTCTTCAACTTTTCACTTTATTCTTCTGGCTGCACTGATATGGTTCCTCATAGTGTTCCACAATACAGTATGTACCTACTCAGCGCAGTGCTAGACTAATCTTACTGTGAGCATGAGGGCAACAAAGCCTATAATAGTGATAATCTCTTACAACAGGGCATTATTGGTAAAATTGTCATATTATGTGAAATGCATCGCCTTACCTCACCTGAATATTTATCTGCCTCTCTCTACCATTCATATCACTTGCATCGCTCCCATTGTCCTTCCTGTGTTTCCTCTGCCACCCTCTATTTAGTATGAAGCATCCTCTCCCAAGATGTCTCTCTTGCATATCTCACTTCCTCTGTCCTGCCTGCATTTCCCCTCCCACTAGGGATGGCCATCAACCATTAATGGTTAACAATCATCAATAGTGAACCACCGATGGTCAATGGTTTTGCCATCGATAATGAAGATCCAATGGTTCTCCAACATTGAGGACACAGGGCAACACAATGGTTATTTTTCCCCTCATTTGTTGGGACACAGATCATAGCTCCTCCCCCAACGTGTAGTCCCCACTTCGTGATTGCCCTGCTGCCCGGCAATTATTAAAGCAGGAATGACTATCGGTGGATGAAACCATTAATGTATGCCAGCCGATGGTTTCATAATCCACGTTCCTAATCCACCGATGGCCTCCCTCCACAACCAACTCTTATATTTTAAATGTATTGCAATGAAAGAAATATGTTATGTCCATGCTGCTGCTTCATGTTACTGGCAGGCTTTGATGATGTCACTGAAGCAAATAGCATTACATATATTACCATTAGAAGTCCTCATTGTCTGTTCTCTTCTAATATAGATATAGCCCTCTTATTATAAATAACCAGCCTTCATTACTGCATTTTTCTCAATGGTAAAGCACTGTGGAGCATGTGGAGGCTGTATAAATATAAATAATATACTGTAAGTCTATTACAAGTTTTATTCTTCTTGTTGTTCACATTGTATTATTGAAAAACCCTGCCACCTATATTCTTTATAAGATACTGATGAAATGACAACAGCCTTAGTTGGTACCATCAAACTTCCTAACCCTTTGCTGGTTATAAAGAAAGAAACTGCTTGGCGACCATCAGGCGCCAAATAATGAAATTAATTAAATGTAAGGGTTGATGACACCTACTTGTCGTAACAGATTGCAGATGATCTCATCTCTCAGCACGTGATGGTGGTGACGTCACCGACCCAGCAATAAGCCGTGTTGGGCCGCCAGTCTGAAAAGGGTCTCAGCCGGATCGCACCTGTGTATAAAATCCTGGGTGCGACTCGGCATTGCGATGTGAAAGGGGTATCACAGTACAGAACATTGCAGGACATGAACAAGGTTTATAAACATTGCTACATCAGCAGTCATAATACCCATATGGGCAGCATGGTGGCAAAACGCAAAGGTTTGGTACCGTTGTTGGCAGTGGGGAGGAGATGATAGTATAAGTGAGGGAAGGAAAAGCAAATGAGAGAAGAGAACTCTGGTCAAGAGAGTTTACAGTCTAAAGATGGCACATATTCATCATCACAGACATTTTGGTGCATTTTTTGTAAAAGCTTTTCTTTAATTAAAGTTATGAGCATAGGCCCTCATTCAGAGCCGTACGCTCTGAGCAGAGCGCACGCTCTGAATGAGGGCCGGGCTCCATTTTCATGGAGCGTCCTCCTGGACGCTCGTATAGCTGTGGGTCACCACCCACAGGCTATACGAGCGTGCATTGTGATGGCCGCGATGGTCGAGACCATCGTGACCATCGAAATTGCGAGCCGGAGCCTGCGGTTGAGGTTTTCAACCGCAAGCTCCGGAGTGATTTTGGCTCTATCAGAGCCAAAATCACTCCCACTGACATCACTAGTGATGTCGGTGGGCCGGCTTCTGACGGGAGGCGTTCCCGTGGGAACGCCCCCCGTCAGGGAGGCACGCCCCCGGCACGCCCACCAAAGGGGGCGTGCTGTCAATCAACATTGACAGCACGCCCCCTTTGATCGGACACAACGAGCGAAGGACTTTCCTTCGATTGTCGCGTCTGGCGCATGCGCACGACGGAGCTCCCTCCGTCGTGCGCATGCTCAGTCCATAACATCGACCCACTTGCAAGCGGACAGCCGCTCGCGAGTGGGTCTGAATCAGGCCCATAATTAGCATAGTTTTAGTGTGAAATGAATGAAGAACTACTTGTGTATGCCATTATTTAGATAATGATTTGTGACACAATGAAATGTAAAGATAAAAAGATTAGCAACACTCTCACTCCTGCACAGTACTCTATAACCCACCATGAGTCAAATCACAAATATTTTACATTTATTAACATAAAATCATCATATACAAATTACATCAATTAGTAAATATACTGTCAAATATCTTGCTCTGATCTCATATAACCATTTTCACAGAAAATCAATTTTTGGTATTTTATAATATCAATTTGGATAATCTATATTGCACATACATGAAAATATGAATTTCCAATCAAGGTTCAGACCAGTTATGCTATTCAGTATAATTAAGTGGCATATAGATCCTTAGCAACATGAAAGTCCCAATCTTGTTTTCCTTATTAGAGTAAAAACTGTCATCAGTCTGTGAGTCCTCTATTCAGCCTTTTCTTCACTCAGTTTATTTTTGCCATTATTTATTTGTACAAATGTCATATTTTCTGTTTAGAAATATGGAGCATACACACGGTCAGATTTGTCAGATCTGTCAGATGAACGATTGAACGATTTTACCAAAGATTTGAACGATTTTTGACTGCATTAAAATGAATGGAATTGTCCAAGTCTGACTGTAAACACATCAGATGTCAGATATCGTTATCTGACCATCGGGAACGTGCATCGTTCATCGTCCATCGTTCAGGCATGTCAGATATGTCAGATTTACCTTCAGATATGAACGATTGAACGATTGTTTAAATCGTTATCGTTCAGATCTGAAGAAAAATCTGACCGTGTGTATGCACCATAAGTCCAAGTCTTGTGGAGTGTATATGAGTTTTTGTTTCAGTGCTAGCAAATCTAGATCTTTATTATTCAATCGGATTATTCCATTTCTGATGCATTTCATTGCCGTAGGCAATTTTAGCTGAGTAATCGTGGGAGCGCTGCAAATCTTTTACTCTTTGACAGAAATATATATAAGGGGGATACAGTCCCCACCTTATTGTAGTTGCTCTCAAGCCCCTAGCCTCTTTTGAAGTTTGATTGATAAATTGCTATTTTTTAGAAATGAGTGAAGAACTACTTGTGTATGCCATTATTTAGATAATGATTTGTGACACAATGAAATGTAAAGATAAAAAGATTAGCAACACTCTCACTCCTGCACAGTACTCTATAACCCACCATGAGTCAAATCACAAATATTTTACATTTATTAACATAAAATCATCATATACAAATTACATCAATTAGTAAATATACTGTCAAATATCTTGCTCTGATCTCATATAACCATTTTCACAGAAAATCAATTTTTGGTATTTTATAATATCAATCAATTTGGATAATCTATATTGCACATACATGAAAATATGAATTTCCAATCAAGGTTCAGACCAGTTATGCTATTCAGTATAATTAAGTGGCATATAGATCCTTAGCAACATGAAAGTCCCAATCTTGTTTTCCTTATTAGAGTAAAAACTGTCATCAGTCTGTGAGTCCTCTATTCAGCCTTTTCTTCACTCAGTTTATTTTTGCCATTATTTATTTGTACAAATGTCATATTTTCTGTTTAGAAATATGGAGCATACACACGGTCAGATTTGTCAGATCTGTCAGATGAACGATTGAACGATTTTACCAAAGATTTGAACGATTTAAACGATTGAACGCTTTTTGACTGCATTAAAATGAATGGAATTGTCCAAGTCTGACTGTAAACACATCAGATGTCAGATATCGTTATCTGACCATCGGGAACGCGCATCGTTCATCGTCCATCGTTCAGGCATGTCAGATATGTCAGATTTACCTTCAGATATGAACGATTGAACGATTGTTTAAATCGTTATCGTTCAGATCTGAAGAAAAATCTGACCGTGTGTATGCACCATAAGTCCAAGTCTTGTGGAGTGTATATGAGTTTTTGTTTCAGTGCTAGCAAATCTAGATCTTTATTATTCAATCGGATTATTCCATTTCTGATGCATTTCATTGCCGTAGGCAATTTTAGCTGAGTAATCATGGGAGCGCTGCAAATCTTTTACTCTTTGACAGAAATATATATAAGGGGGATACAGTCCCCACCTTATTGTAGTTGCTCTCAGCCCCTACCCTCTTTTGAAGTTTGATTGATAAATTGCTATTTTTTAGATACCAGATTGACAAGTATCAAGGGCTGGAAAGAAGGGTGTAGTATCCCTCCCTCCTGTCACACTTCTCTCCTGCACACTAACACTGGCTGCTATATAGCAGTGCAGCGGCACATCAGACAGAGAAAGAGAGCAGAGACAGTGGCAGCTACCTCCCCGGACCCTCCCCAACCTAGAACACAGCAGCATGTCAGCAGCAGCAGTCTCTACTCTTTCCCTGCCCAGTGTGCTGCTGCGCTCTTATATACAGTGGGCAGCGGTGGTGAGCAGGGGAGAAGTGTTACATGTTGGGGTTCCGTCACCCCTGATCGCCCCCCTCCCCTGGATCAGACACTGACAAGTGTCATTCCTTATTGGTTATTTTTAATGATCGTGTAATATAAAACTATTACTTAGTGCCTGTGACAAAGTGACAGACTGTCCCATGTATGGAAAGGACTGACCTGCTTGGATTCGTGTGGTGACTCCACCCCTCCCACATGCCTGATAATACAAGGCCTATTTTATACCTGGTAGTTGAAGTGTGTTTTTTTCTGGTATGAACGTATATATGGTATGCTGTAATCCTGCTATTCTATGATACTACTATACTGTCATACTAGCATGCTATGACACTACTGTTACCATGTCGATATGCATAATGTTGTCAACTCATTGTCGACACTAGAATGTCTCCGATGTTTCGACATGTCGACATCATCAGAATGTTGACATGTTCAATATGTTGGATACAAAGACAGAAGAGAGATTTTGCACAGAATTATTTAGAAGTGCTAATTTGGACATTTTTATTGTCACATCAAGATCTTATTGATTGAATTCTGGCACTTTATATTATTTACTTTAGAAGTGCTCAATTGAATGCTTTTTATTTTATTTTACTTTAAATTATATATTGATGTAAGAGAGGTGCGGTGCCGTGCCTGCTGCCGTGCAGGTGTACTTCTGTTTTACCTTGTGTCGCACCCTCTCACCTTCAGGCCGTATGTTGAACAGACGGTCCTGGAATTCCCAAACAGAACATGGACATGATGACCTAGGAGGAAGGAGATGATGTGAGTACCATCCTTCCTCACGTCGACCGACATGCCCTACCGGACCGAGGAATAGAATCGGGTTTTAAATGAAGATCATCACTGGCACTTTTGGTGTCAGATCCCGAGTTTTCACCTATAGGTACTCGCGCACCAGGTGAAGATCCGACCTTGCACCGGGATGCAAGACCCACTGTACGCCCTGAAGGAAGGTAGACAGAAAGAAACAAACAGACAGTGAGAGACAGTACATACAGATATTGCTCACCGTGTTCACTCTTGCTCTTCATCCGCTCACTCGCCTACAGGTCCCTGTAAGGAGATACACACCCCAGCTGTGCAGGGCCTAGACCTGTGTCACGATTCTTCACATACTACGACAACATCACCCTCAACCTACAGTGTGTGTAGTGCGGCATGTATAACAATAAACTAAACTTTTGCCCTGCACGGAACAACAATCACAGACGGTAATCAGGCAAGAGTAAAACACGGTACTGTCCTTTAAATGTTTGTTACCTACCTAACTAGAGCTGGCAAGCTCCTCTTCTTGGTGACTGGGAATTACCTTATGGTGGGAGCCTGACAGCTTTCCACAGGGTATTTGGAGGGTGAGAGTTGCACAACTGCTCACACCTCTTACTATACCTGTGGTCTGGGCCTACTGCCCAGTACCACTTTCAACGGTCTGGTGGCTCAGGCTTCGTGCCTGCCTACTGTGTGGCACAGGAGGGACGGGTCTACTGCCCAGAGTCCCCTCTTTATGTTGCTGGCTCAGGCCTATGGGCCTGCCTAATGGTGGGGCTCAGGTAGTGGCCTGGGCCTAATGCCCAGTGCCACTTTATACAGGGCTCAGGCCTATGGGCCTGCCTACCGTGGGGCTTACTGTATAGGGCCTAGTGCCCTCCTGAATGGGTACAGGCCTAGGGCCTGGCTGATGGCACGGGCCTAGTGCCTACCTACTTACTCCTTTAGTGACCTGGGCCTAGTACCCAGGTCACTTGCACCTAATTGGGGCAATTGATCCCTATAGGGCGTAATGCCCGCTACTGCACGCGGGCCTTGTGCCAGCCTATGAGCCCACGGGCCTAGTGCCCAACAGTGCCCCACAGGCCTAATGCCTGACAATCCTGGTGGTCTAGGGAGGGGTTAGTACCGGTGGCCCAAGGCCGCCTATCGGTACGTTGGGAGAGGCTGCACTGGGGAGCTTTGTTAGCTCTTTTCCTTTCCACCACTGCAGCACTTCTCCAGTCCTCAGCCGCATTCTTCTGCCTCTGGCCCGTCCTGGCCAGCAGAGCCACCTCTTCTTCTCCACGTCCAGCCGGCACCTCCTATCTTCACTCTTGAACGCAAGCTGAGCTGATGCTGGGATTAGACACTTGATCCCAGCACGGCTTTCCAGATTTACACCATTGTTTATGGAATTTTATATGATTGTTTTTACCTTATGTCATAATTAAATCTCTCTTTTCATATATACCATTATTTTTGTATGGGGTACTTTTTGTCAGTGCCATAAGGGTCAGTTAATTTTATTGCTTCGCTATTCTTTTGAAAAATAACTTTTAATGTTATAAACTATAGCTTTAGCAGTTCAGACTGATCAGTAATGTGATAGTATGATAATTTGTTGAACAGGATTATACTGTATGTACTGACTTTTGCAGTGGGTAGTTTTCTCTATTAATTTCATTACCTTGTGGGATTATGACTAGCCTTCCGTGTGTGTAATTGCTTAGAATACAATTGGTTTACAGTTTTATACCCTTTTCTATCGGCAGTATCGTAATTCGGAGGGTAATTCCTCTTATTTTGAAAACAACTGGGGCCTCATTCAGAGGCGGTCGGAGGATGCAAGCGGTCGCTCTGAAACTGGGCGGCCGCTTGCATCCTGACCGCCCGCCTCTATTGCGGTCGTTAGGCTGTGGGTTAACACCCACAGCTCTAACGACTGCTCCGGTGATGGTCGCGATGGTCAGAGACCATCGCGACCATCGGGGCTTACGACGAGACCCTAGGGTAGGGTCTCCCTTGTCGTAAGCCCCGGAGAGCTTCTGGCTCTGTCTGAGCCGGAAGCTCTCCACTGATATCACTAGTGATGTCAGTGTGGCCTCCCCCAAACGGTAGGCGTTCCCATGGGAACGCCTCCATTTGGGCTGCCACCCCCCCAGCCCGCCTTCCAAACGGGACGAGCTGTCAATCAACATCGACAGCTCGCCCCCTTTGGATCGAGACCCGCTACGATCGGCGCTGCGCATGCTCTGTGGGGGGCCATCGACCCGGTCCGAGCGCATCGGCGCTAACGACCGGGTCTGAATGACCCCCCTGGTCTGATCAATTGACTTGTTATGTGATTATGATGTCAAGTATGTTTATTGTATTTGTATTGCCATGGTGATGGGTTAATTCACTTTTATGTTTTCAGCCTGCGGTCACCTGACCCGCCGTATGACGTGTGACATCATGCTGCACCCTCTGCCTGAGGGGAGGGATGCCCGCCTGGTGCCAGTCGCACTCGGGGGTGTTTGAAGTATTTAAGGTAAGATTTGTATTGTTAATTTGGCTTGACGAAAGATTATAATAAATCTGAAACGTTGCATACAGTATTACTTGAAACGATGTTGTGAAGTCTGTGGAGTGCTGCTTACTAGACCTACGTATATCATTACGGTATATCTCTGCCTGCTGTGATTAAGCTAGTACCTCGGCCGTTGTAGTGGAGGAAGATGGAGTTCCAGTTCCTTTGTGTGTGTATATGTATATATATATATATATATATATATATACACACACACTATTGGCTTTGATCCACGCCAACTCAAACATCTGTGGTGCCTGTGGTATGTGACAACACCATTTAAATTTTAAAGAAATCATACATACTCAGCACTCACCATTATATTCCAAACTGTACTTCATTTAACTCCAAAGAATGTTAGTTCCAAAGTATTGCAATAATTTGTCAAGCTGACCAACCACGTCACGGTCTCTCCTTCTGGTCAGGAGTTACACTGACTCCAGGGGCGTATCTATAATGCGCGCAGGGTGTGCGCTGCACATGGGCCCACACCAAACACCCTGAACCCATACTTTCTAATACTTACCTCTCTGAGGTGCCATGTCGGCTGGAGAGGCGCTACACAAAATGCCTGGAAAATGGCTGCCGCGGCCATTTTCCCGGTGTTCTGTGCATGCACAGTAGGGTAATCGCAGGGAAACCGGCTGCTGCACCATTTTGCCGGCGTTCTGCGCATGCACAGTAGACTTCGGGCACAGACTAGTGCCTGGAGTCTACTGAACATGTCAGTGCGCCGCAGCCGCTGGAGAGAGAGGTGGGGGCCCTGGATGGTGAGTAAACAAGGGCCCCCTCCTCTCTTAATACACCCCTGACTGACTTTCAAAAATATGAACATTGCTCTGCATCATTTAGCTCCAGGTATCACACAGATTTTCAGTACACATTATGCTTCTTCCATGGGTTTAGGTACTGCTCACTGGCTTAAACAGACAGAACTACACCCAAGCATATTAATTAATGGCCACCTAGGGGATAAGCTCACCTACATATGGGAAATAGGGGTGTGCATATATATATATATATATATATATATATATATATATATATATATATATATATATTAGGGGTGAGTGGGTTCGGATTTCTGAAATCCGAACCCCCCCGAGCCTCCCCGATCCGAGGCCGATCCCAGTCAGGCTCGACTTTTCCCGCCTGACTCGGATCTGAATTCGTCATCATCCCGCCTTCCGGGTCTCGCCGGTTTTGGATTCTATATAAGGTACGCGCGTCGGCGCCATTTTCTCACTCGGCTGTGGACAGTGAAGAGGGAGGGTGGGAGTTAGGGCTGGCTGAGCTGTGTAGTGTTGTGCTGTGCTGTGCTGCGCTGTGCTGCTGTTGTCCATAGGGGCTGTGTTCACTACTCCAAAGTCCATAGGGGCTGGCTGGACTGTGTTGTGCAGTCAGTTGTCCATAGGGGCTGTGTCCTCTGTGAATTGTGTGCACTGTGGCTGCACGTGCATCAACAAAGGAGCAGCGCCAAGCGTGCCCCTGTGTCCCATAAGTAAAGGGCCGGCTGGCTTGTCCGTTTAAAGGGTGCTGTAACCCCCAAAGGGCACTCCAAACAAAATAAAAAAATATATTTTTTTGTATTTGTGAATTGTGTGCGCAGTAGCAGCACGTGCATCAACAAAGTAGTGCCAAGCGTGCGCCTGTGTCATAAGTAAAGGGCCGGCTGGCTTGTCCATTAAAGGGTGCTGTTACCCCCAAAGGGCACTCCAAACAAAATAAAAATATATTTTCTGTGTTTGTGAATTGTGTGCACTGTGGCTGCATGTGCATCAACAAAGGAGCAGCGCCAAGCGTGCGTCTGTCTGTTAAAGGGTGGTGTAACCCCAAAGTGCACTCCAACAAAAATAAAACGTTTTCTTCTGTGTTTGTGAATTGTCTGCACTGTACGTGCATCCTCAAAGCAGCAGCGCCAAGCGTGCATCTGTCTGTTAAAAGGTGGTGTAACCCCCAAAGTGCGCTCCACAAAGAATAAAAAATTCTTCTTTTTTTTTTCTGTCTTTGTGAATTGTGTGGGCTGTAGCTGCACGTGCATCAACAAAGGAGCAGCGCCAAGCGTGCGCCTGTGTCCCATAAGTAAAGAGCCGGCTGGCTCATTTCTTAAAGGGTGGTGTAACCCACAAAGTGCACTAGTCTCCAACAAAAATAAAAAAAAAATTTCTGTGTTTGTGTGCGCCTTAGCCGCACGTATATATCAATATAACATAAATGGAGGACCAAACTTTCTCCGATAAAAATAAAATAGGGAAAGATCAAGAACCACTTCCTCCTAGTGCTGAAGCTGCTTCCACTAGTCATGACATAGACGATAACATGCCATCAACGTCATCTGCCAAGGCCGATGGCCAATGTCATAGTAGAGGGCACATACAATCCCAAATGACAAAGTTCAGGAAAATGACCTTGAAAAAAACATTTAAATCATCTGAGGAGAAACGTAAACTTGCCAATATTATTATTATTATTATTATTATTATTATTATTATCCTTTATTTATATGGCGCCACAAGGGTTCCACAGCGCCTTACAATGTACATAAACAAATGAGCACACAGGAAAACAGTTATTAACAGTACAAACAATGCAGGACAGATACATGATTAATACATTGCTGCATAACACTTAGATAAGCAGCATGATGTCAGCAACCAAGGGTGGGGTACTGTTGTATATTAAAGTATAATCAAGTGAAGGAGAAGCACATGAGGGAAGAGGGCCCTGCTCGTGAGAGCTTACATTCTAAGGGGAGGGGGCAGACAGACAGGGGTGACACAGATGGGCTGGATACAAAGGTGACAGTATTATAACATTTATGTAAAGGTTAGTTTAAACTTAAGAGGAAAGGACAATGAGTTGATCCAAATTTCACCAAGCCTCAAGATTTAGGGCCACAACCAAGGTCCATTAGAGGGGTCAATTTTCTGCGTCGTTCGGTATGGCATAGTTGGGGTGGATAAGCAGATTGCATGAGGAGGTCAGGGTGGATGTGAGCAGCATTGGGAATCCAGGTACAGGCACAATCCATAGGCATGGTGGAAGTGTGGTGGTTTTTAAAAACAGTCCATAATAGCAGGAATAGTTGATTTGTTAGTTTCTCCTTCTGTTCTCCTCCTGTTTAACTCCTGAATAACTCTGGCTTCAATTTAAAAATTCTAGTTTACACTTTAAATTAAGCACTTAAAATATAAGCACTCTTGCAAATGCAGCCCTGGCTTAGCAGCCCAAAATGTAAGTAATAAGTATGGCTGAAACCAGGTGTCCACACTGATTCTACCCCTCCCCAAACAGTAAAGGGTCAGCAAGCAAATAAACAAATGGTGAGAGGACAACCCACAAACACAGATACAGAGTAAATTCCTGCCTTGGTACAGATTTTAAAACTATATGAAATTCTCTATAGTTAGATTACCTAGCAATTTTAAAGGCTGTGTAAAAGAAACACCAAGCAGGAAGATATGCTGGGAGCAGTAGTTAGATTACCTAGCAATTTTAAAGGCTGTGTAAAAGAAACACCAAGCAGGAAGATATGCTGGGAGCAGTAGTTAGATTACCTAGCAATATGCTATTTACGACACGGAGTGGCAAGGAACGGCTAAGGTCTTTCCCTATGTTCATGACTAGTGGTTCAGCTTCACATGACGATGGAAGCCCTCCTCCCACTAAAAAAATCAAAAGAGTTAAGCTGGCAAAAGCACAGCGAAGAACTGTGCATTCTAAGAAGATATCACAAATCCCCAAGGAGAGTCCAAGTGTGGTGGCGGTTGCGATGCCTGACCTTCCCAGCACTGGACGGGAAGAGGTGGCTTTTTCCACCATTTGCACGCCCCCTGCAAGTGCTGAAAGGAGCACCCACAGTCCACTTGCTGATATGCAAATTGAAGATGTCACTGTTGAAGTACAACAGGATAAAGATACTGGTGTAGCTGGCGCTGAGGAGGAAGTTGGCAAGGAGGATTCTGATGGTGATGTGGTTTGTTTAAATCAGGCTCCGGGGAAGACAGTTGTTGTCCATGGGATGAAAAAGCCCATCACGGTCATGCCTGGGCAGAAGACCAAACATTCCACCTCTTTGGTCTGGCAATATTTCTATCCAAATGCGGACAACAACTGTCTTGCCATATGTACCTTATGTAAAGGTGGAATAAGTAGGGGTAGGGACGTTAACCACCTAGGAACATCCCCCCTTATACGGCACCTGCAGCGCGTTCATAAAAAGTTACTGTCAAGTTCAGAAACTTTGGCTAAGACCGTAAGCAGTCCAGGGACACCTAAATCCCATTGTCCTGTTGTATCCAAGCGCCTGCAAACCACACCGTCAACTCCCTCCTCGTCAATTTCCTCCTTAGTCAGGATCGGAAGTAGTCCTGCAGGCCATGTCACTGGCATGACTGACTCTCCTATCCGGGATTCCTCCTGAGGATCCTGCATTTCTACGCCTCCTGCTGCTGCTGTTGCTGCTGCTGGGAGTCGTTCATCATCCCAGAGAGGAAGTAGGAACACCACTACTTTTACTAAACAATTGACCCTCCAACAGTCCTTAGCGAGGAGGATGAAGTACGACAGCAGTCATCCTGAAGGAAAACGTATAACTGAGGCCTTGACTGCTATGTTGGTGTTAGATGTGCGTCCGGTATCTGCCATTAATGCAGTGGGATTTAGACAATTGATGGAGGTAGTGTGTCCCCGGTTCCAAATCCCGTCTAGATTCCACTTCACTATGTAGGCGATACAGAGACTGTACAGAAATGTCAGAAAAAGTGTCCTCAGTGTCCTGAAAAATGCGGTTGTACCCAATGTCCACTTAACCACGGACATGTGGACAAGTGGAACAGGGCAGACTAAGGACTATATGACTGACAGCCCACTGGGTAGATGTATCACCTTACGCAGCAACAACAGCAGCGTCACCAGTAGCAGCATCTCAGAAACGCCAGCTCGTTCCATGGCAGGCTACGCTGTGTATCACCGGTTTCAGTAAGAGGCACACCGCCGACAACCTCTTAGAGAAACTGAGGGAAATCATCGTCCAGTGGCTTACCCCACTTAGACTATCCTTGGGATTTGTGATATCTGACAATGCCACCAATATTGTGCGGGCATTACATCTGGGCAAATTCCAGCACGTCCCATGTTTTGCTCACACAATAAACTTGGTGGTGCAGAATTTTCTGAAAAGCGACAGGGGCGTGCAGGAGACTCTTTGGGTGGCCCAAAAAATTTCTGCCCACTTTCGCCTTTCAGCGACTGCGTGCCGAAGACTGGAGCGCCAGCAAACACTCTTGAACCTGCCCCGCCATCAACTGAAGCATGAGGTTGTGACGCGGTGGAACTCAACCCTCTATATGCTTCAGAGGATGGAGGAGCAGCAAAAGGCCATTCAAGCCTATACATCCACCTATGACATAGGCAAAGGAGGGGGTATGCACCTGACTCAAGCGCAGTGGAGAATGATTTCCGTGTTGTGCAAGGTTCTCCAGCCCTTCGAACTTGCCACACGTGAAGTCAGTTCAGACACTGCCAGCTTGAGTCAGGTCATTCCCCTCATCAGGCTTTTGCAGAAGCAGCTGGAGAAAGTGAAGGAGGAGCTAAGACGGAGCGATTCCGCTCGGCATGTGGGACTTGTGGATGAAGCCCTTCATTCGCTTTGCCAGGATTCCAGGGTGGTCAATCTGTTGAAATCAGACCACTACATTTTGGCCACCGTGCTCGATCCTAGGTTTAAAGCCTATGTGGTGTCTCTCTTTCTGGCCGACAAAAGCCTGCAGAGGTGCAAAGACCTGCTGGTGAAAACACTGTCAGCTGAAGCGGAACGTGACATGTCAACAGCTCCTTCTTCATTTTCTCCTGCAACTGGGGCTGCCAGGAAAAAACTTAGGTATCCTAAGCAACCCACTGGCGGTGATGTAGGGCAGGCAGGACCAAGTTCGGACATCTGGTCCGGACTGAAGGACCTGCCAACAATTTCTGACATGTCTGCTGTCACTGCATATGATGCTGTTGCCATTGAAAGAATGGTGGAGGATTACATCGGTGACAGCATCCAAGTAGGCATGTCAGACAGTCCGTACCTGTACTGGCAGGAAAAAGAGGCAATTTGGAGGGTACAAACTGGCTCTATTTTACCTGAGTTGCCCCCCCTCCAGTGTGTACTCCGAAAGAGTGTTTAGTGCAGCCGGGAACCTTGTCAGCGAAAGGTGTAGGAGGTTGTTTCCACAAAATGTGGAGATGATGTTCATAAAAATGAATTACCAACTCTTCCAGGGAGACCAGCCTCCAGAACGTACAGAGGAACCTGTGGTGGTGGATTCCAGCGGGGACGAGTTAATAGTCTGTGAGGATGAGGATGTACACAGCACTGAAGAGGGTGAGGAATCGGTGGATGAGGAGGATGAGGACGACATCTTGCCTCCGTAGAGCCAGTTTGTGCAGGGACAGATTAATTGCCAGCTTGTTTTGTGGGGGCCCAAACGAACCAATCATTTCAGCCACAGTCGTGTGGCAGACCCTGAGGCTGAAGTGATTGGTTTGTTAAAGTGTGCATGTCCTGTTTATACAACATATGGGTGGGAGGGCCCAAGGACAATTCCATCTTGCACCTCTTTTTTTTCTTTGCATTATGTACTGTTTGGGGCCTAGTTTTTCAAACTGCCATCCTGTCTGCCACTGCAGTGCCACTCCTAGATGGGCCACATGTTTGTGCCGCCCACTCGTGTCGCTTAGCATAGCCTTTTGGACATAAAAACACTATTGTGAGGCGTGAGGTGTTCAGAATAGACTGGAAATGAGTGGAAATTAAGGTTATTGAGGTTAATAATAGCATAGGAGCAGAAAAACCAACACATTCTGTGATTTTAGCTGTTTTTATTCTTTTTAAAAAAAAAATACAGATCCAAAACACAAAACCCAGAACCCAAAACACGGAAGGGTGGTTTTGGCAAAACCAATCCAGATCCAAAACACGAAGAAAGATCCAGATCCAAAACCAAAACACGAAAAGTGGCCCTGTGCACACCCCTTATATATATATATATATATATATATATATATATATATATATATATATATATATATGTATTTTGTGGTGAGAGGGTGAGAAGCGTTGACTCTCAACTGAACTGCCCACATTCTGGTGGGATCAGCTCCCTCCGAGGGAGGCTGGAGGGAAGCCTGTCCAGTTTGTAGCAAGGGAGGTGTGGAACTCCATGTTTTCACAGTTGCACAGACCCAACTGCAACTCATCACTGAGCAGCTGAGGAAGAGTTTAAAACTGTTATCTGGCTGTTGCTCCTTGCCCTGATGCTGTCTTGCGGCCAGGCAATGGGCCTTAGTGTTGAAGTGCCAGGCACCAAGGGCTATGCTGGCAGAGCATGGCCAATTGTGGCTGCAAGCCACTGCTGACTGCTAAGCATGAGGGGTGCTGGGACATTTACTTTATTTGTTTATTTGGGTTATATGCCTGGGCGTGTCCAGGCCTGTGCTCATGTATGCTAAAGTGCAGTGTGTGCTGCCATTAAAGACACTGCTTTACCGAATATCTGCCTGTCTGAATCCTCATTTCTGCACCCCGTATTACAATATATATATATATATATATATATATATATATATATATATATATATATATATATATATATAGGATAATATTGTTATTGAGCCTATGGACATTGTCAAGGAAATATATCACATGAAAATGCGGATTTGTGTTATAATTTGGATCATTTCAAAGTTGATGTTTCTCTTTAGAGACAGCCAGATCAGGGGTCAAATAATGTTTTTTATAGGAAATGTTGTAAATGCTTAAGGGGTCTATTTACTAAGCAGTGTTAGGAGACAGAGTGGAAAGTGATAAGAAAGCTCCCAACTGTCATCTCACAGGCTGTGTTTGAAAAATGGCAGTTGGGAGCTGATTGGCTGGCACCTTATCACTTTCTTCTAACTTTTCACTCTGTCTCCTAACACTGCTTAGTGAATAGACCCCTAAGCATACTAACTACTAGCTCTTCTTACAATATGTCAGTTTTCATTGACATATGCAGATCTGTGAAACATCACAGCCCCTTATCTTATTCAAAATATCCCTTATCCCTCCAGCCAGGTCAAATTCCCTTTAGGAGACAGGGATATATAGGGTAATATAACTTTGAGGACCACATTATAATGTATCTATGGACCTGATTCAGAGATGTACACTAAATGCCACTGCAGCTGTAAATTTGTGCACAGTGGCTTTGCGGAAATATGCAAATGTCGCAGCCACCTGGATATGTATTGAGACACTCACATTGGTCACAGATCAGTCGGTAATTGGCCTTTTGAGTAACTCTATGGTCTCGCAAATAGAGGCCACAGGGACTGAGACGTCGGAGCCATTTTACTGCGTATAGGATTGCACTCGCAGGTTGAGACACGGGGGGTGTCTCACACGGTTGCAACACGCCTACATTTCAGTCACCATCACCCCGTTGCCACCCACAAATGGTTCCTGTCTGTCAATTACTGTGCGAATAAATCCTCTATAAAATTGCTCCTGACTTCTTGCACGTTTCCGGAAATAGTTATGATTATGTTTTTTTCTAGTTTATTAAAAATGATTTGACTAGCAATGTCTTTGTATGCCATTTTCATTATTTGCTTTGTATATCCTTTAACCACTTGGCATGGTCACATGAGATGCGACCATGCTAGGTTGGGCTTTCCCTGACACAGTCACATCTGATGTAACCATGTCAGAAATGCACACCAGGTAATCTTCCAGCAACTGTCTGACTCACAGTCACACTGCCTACCCAGCCACTGCTGACCCGCGGCTCCTCCTTCTCCCCCCAACCTTGGCTGCAGGAAGAGATTTCTGATGGATCACTGCAGCCACAGCTCCCCGCAGCCACAGTGATGGGCGATCCTGACAGGATCACCCACTCAAGCTTAAAGGAATATCAGCTTCCTGCAGCCTGGGCTCATTGCAGCCACGCCTCCCCTAGTCTCTTGCTGTTCCCAGACAGCAGTGATGGGCAATTCCCAGGAATTTCCACCCCTTGCATTTGGCTGCTATTCTTACAGAACTGTGAAGTCCTGTGAGAAGTGTAACTGGGGAGAGTTTTATACAATTAAATAAAAAATAGATTTTCCAGTGTGAAGTAGTCTAATATATATATATATATATATATATATATATATATATATATATATATATATATATATATATATATATATATTCAATTCAGCCTTAATATAAGGGCACGACTGTGGCCTTATAATATATACACACAGTATGTATACAGTATATATCATGAATATATTATAATATATTTAATACATAGTAAAGTCCTTTTTTTACCATATAAAGCTATTTCTTTTCAAAAATGTCCCAGATTAATTTAAACCTGATTTACTACAACTGTATTGCCAAATATGCATATTTGTTCATAAAATTATACCGAATCAGGTATAAGCTATTATTTGCATAATTTGACAATTAAAAAAACAACAACAATTTTGGTGTAATTTTTGGAAAAAATATTAGCCAGTTAAGTGGTTAAGCATTGAGACTATTTTTTCATATTAAACGTCAATTAATAGTATTGGTTTCTGTGATTCTTATTGGGTCCATGTGATTGTGGTACTGGTAATCAATGCTAAATATCTGAACTACATATTTCAGGTAATGGTTATGGGATGGACTTAACGTCTAACTGTAGTTGTGTAGGGAGAACTTAAGGCTTCCTATATGTTGACCTAGGGGGAGATGTATCAAACTTTGGAGAGAGACAAAGTACCAACCAATCAGTTTATTACTGCCATTTAACAGGCTGTGTTTGAAAATTGACAGAAGCTTATTGGTTGGTACCTTATCTCTCTCCACTTAATTTCTCTCCAAGGTTTGATACATCTTTCCCTAGTCTTGCCCATTAGTTTATTTGCCAATTGTAAATTTGCCATTTGAGAAGATTGGGATAATTTGGTGGATCCCCTTGAACCTTCTTTAAAAGATTGCCAGCTAATATTGGTGGTTGCCCATTATGCCACTTTTTCCCTTACGTACTACTTCAGAATAAACAGGTAGCTTTGAAAATAGACAAGAGTTATTTTCTGGAGTTGGTCTTCCAAAGGCAATCGTTTCAGGTCAAGAAACCAATTTCATGTCCTGTTTAATTAAGGTGGTAATAGTTTCTAAGTATTATGTCCATAAGGACATCAGTTTATCATTCTCAAACGGATGGTTTGGTGAAGCAATTTTATCACACATTAAAATGGATGTTGAGACAATATGTGGAGACTAAGAGTCATTGGAATGAACATCTTCCCTACTTGCTGTGTACTATCCAAGAGGTACCCCAACCTTCTACAGGGTTTTTACCCTTTCAGCTTCTTTCTTGGCGGAAACCTTGCATGTCCTGGATCTCTTCGAGAGTCTTGGGAGGAACAGCCAAAAGAAGGACAGAATGTTCACCATTAAGTTATGGATATGCAAAAGCATTTAGACTTTGTTGGTTAATTAGCCAGAGAGAATTTGTTAAACTCCCAACAGGAACAAGGACGTTGATATAATTGTAATGCAAGGGCTCAGGTTTTTGCATTCAAAGAGAAGGTTTTGTTACTACTAATTATTTTAGGTAGCAAATTAGTAGCAAAATGACAGGGTCCTATTGTAGTAAATTGTAGAGTAGGAGATGTAAATTATGACATTTTCCAACCGGATACCCAAAGCTGAAAACAGATTAACCATGTTAATTTATTGAAATCTTGGAAAGGAGAGGAGATGCTGGTTTCTCATCACCTCGATTACCAGATTTTGGGTGACTCTTCATTAACTTTAGAATAGAAAGATTCTCTAAAACCACTGGTGGTTGACTATCTGGATGTATTTTCAGCACTCGGGGGAGAATGAATATGATGCAACATAACATTGTGACCCCTTCTGGGGTCGTTTTTCATCAAAGGCCTTATAGGTTACCAATTGGTCAGCTAGAATAAATTGTTAAAGAAATGCAAGAATGTTAATATGAGTAGTAGAAAAGTCTAATAATGAATATTGTAGCACCATTGTATTGGTCCCTAAGGCTGGTGGGAGTATTTGTTTGTGGGTGGATTTTAGAAAGATGAATGCAGTCTCAAAGTTTAATTTATATGTTATGCCCAGAGTGGATCAACTCAGCCAAGTATATTTCTTGGGGGCATATTCAACTGGCAGCCAATTTTTTAAAAATCCTGCACCACAGGGTTTTCCCCGCAGGCACAATGTTTTTGCTATTCAATTTGGCGCGAGAATTTTAGCCACGGTAAATTCAACAGGAATTAATGTGCGTTTTTTCTCGCAGCCCTAGATCAAACCCCAATGATTAATAAGGCAATTGGAAGTTTCCAATCAGCTTAATTAGTCCAATAACTACATGTCATGATTGTTGTGAAAAAAATGGCCTCAAATGACCCCAAAATAAACTTTAGTTTGTGCACCCCATATTTAATTACAGTATTAACTTAAATGATAAATAATTAAGTGGACTCAAATTACCCCCAAATAGTCTTTTTTTATTACTTTTTTCAGAGGGGGGGTCGCGGGGGGGGTCCGTGATCGCGGGGGCGGGGCTTAGCATCGGGGGTAGCAGCGGCGACCGGTCGGCGCATGCGCGGGCACTTAATCACGGTATTTTTGTGAAAAATACCGTGATAAGGCTCCGAAGGGGATTTGCAGGGACAGAGCTTTATCGCAAGCTCTGTCCCTGTAAGGGATTTGTAGTAAATCCCTGTGATATTGCCTGAATTCGCAATGCGAATTCACTTGGTAATATCACACTACAATCTGCATTCGATATGCGGATTGTAGTAAATAGAACCCATAGCAACATAACTGTAACATGGAAAAACTCACAGATACTGTACCTTCTGTAAGGCAGCATAAAATCCAAAACATAAACAGGCAGTGCAGCTCACAACTAGAGATGCGTGAATACCCTGTGTTTTGGTTCTAAAGGTGCGTACACACATAACAATTTTTTGAATGATTTAACTATAACGACGTCGTTATCATTCAATCGTTCAAAAAATTGTTCAGTTTCTGAGTTATAACGATGAACGAAAATTGTTCATGCGCGTTCCCGTTTGTAGTTTGTAGTTCATCGTCCATTTCTGACTGACCAACTTAACGATTTTCATTAAGGGAAGGAACATTTTATTGTTCATTGTTGAAAAAATTGTTCGTTACACTTCAAAAACTCGTTCACTTTTTCAAAGGAAAAACTGAACGAAAATCGTTCACTAACAAAATCGCTACGTATGTATGCAGCTTAATTCATCATCGTGTTTTATTTTTGGCAAAACCACCCTCAAGAGTTTTGGGTCGAAATCGGTTTTGGTTTGGAATCCTCCAAAATCGATTAAACATCAATAAAAACAGCTAAAATCATGTAATTTGGACCTATTTACATGCAATCCAAAACCCGAGTTTGTTTTTTTAAATCCTAGTTCCAAACTGTGAGCAGATCCCAGCTGGGACTCGGTTCTACTCAGAACCCAAAAGAACTGGGACTTGATTGGTCTCGGAACCTTTAAGTTCAGGTGGGGTTGTATTCCAGCAAAACCGAATCGCACATCTCTACTCACAACACCAAAAATACCCCTTCTTACTTGTGAATGAATAACAGTATAGGTTTCTCCTTTCACTATAACAGCAGGCATAGACTGATCACTATAGTAAATATGATCACCTGACAGGCGGGTCTGTGTGCATTTAGTATGGTGAAAATAATTTAATTGAATAATTAATGATGTCAAAGCAGTTAGTGCAGGTTCAGGCTGCAAGTGACTCTTTTCCTTTTGTGGATCTACAAGATCCAGCTTGTGGTGGCAGGACATAGAATGCCCTAAGCTTGTTCCAAACATGAGATTAACACAACAAATAATAATACAGTTCTGTGAAATAAGTAATACTATGGTGCCTATTCATCATCACTTATTTTTTACAAAAGCAGGTGATAATTAAAATGTTCACACACTTTTGTAAAAAGCAAGTGTCAGGGCCACTCATCAAATTCCTCAAAAGTTCTGCAGGGGGAGGGGGAGGCAGGATCGGACACCCATGGAGGAGGAGGAGGGGGGCCGGATCGACACCCGCAGGTCGGCGGATTGGACAGTGGTGGCCGCGGGAGGTGTTATGGCCGGACACCGGAGGACGCGGGGTATAGAGAGTAAGGGAGGGAGAGTCATGCAGCAATGAGGAAATCCTTATGGATACCTCAGCTACATGGGGAAAAGAATCACTTTTCCGAAAAGCTGACTCCATAGAAAGAGCAGCTTGTTGGAACTAAGGGTCTGATTCAGACCCACTCGCAAGCGGCTGTCCGCTCGCAAGTGGGTCGATGGTGTGCACTGCGCATGCGCACGACGGCGGGAGCTCCGTCATGCGCATGCGCCAGACGCGACGAGCGAAGGACTTTCCTTCGCTCGTTGTGTCTGATCAAAGGGGGCGTGCTGTCGATGTCGATTGACAGCACGCCCCCTTTGGTGGGCGTGCCGGGGGCGTGCCTCCCAGACGGGGGCGTTCCCAAGGGAACGCCTACCGTCAGAAGCCGGCCCACTGACATCACTAGTGATGTCAGTGGGAGTGATTTTGGCTCTGATAGAGCCAAAATCACTCCGGGCCTTGCGGTTGAGAAACTCAACCGCAGGCTCCGGCTCACAGTGGCGATGGTCGCGATGGTCAAGACCATCGCGGCCATCAACCTGCACGCTCGTATAGGCTGTGGGTGGTGACCCACAGCTATACGAGCGTCCAGGAGGACGCTCCATAATTATGGAGGACGGCCCTCATTCAGAGCGTGCGCTCTGCTCAGAGCGTCCGGCTCTGAATGAGGGCCTAATACTTTTGTTAGTGAAGCATGATGAAGGCCATCAAACATTTTTTAAACTCGCAGCAAGTTTAAAACATTATTATCACTGTTGATGATTATGTCATGATGAATAAACCCCTATATCATGAAATGTAATCATATACAGGATGCCCCACCCAAGTACTACAGGGGGCCAGGACCACGCATGCAGCCACCAGATAAATCAGGAACTGTGGACCATATGGATACAATGCAGCAGCTACACTGTAGAATGCAGATTTGCATCAATTAATTACATGCACAATCAATAAAACATGTCTCCATTTATCATAGTGTTGTATTATATTGTACAACACATGAATTATCTATGTTCAAGGTAAAGACAATTAAGTATTTCAGATTACAGAGATGCTGCTGTGTGACCTGCAGAAGGAATGCTGTATGTATGTACAGCCTGTATCAGGGGACCTTACATTCGTCTATAAGGAAATCTGGCCATTTTCTTCATAGCTTGTGGCTTTCTAGGGGTTTTCCAAGTCACGTTATATCCAGATCCAGTTACAGCATTTCTAAAAATAGATGAAGCACTCTGAGCTTATGAACAAATATGATACCAAAACTATTAAGGAAGCTGCTGACTTTTAATTAGGGGTGTGCACCGGACACTTTTCGTGTTTTGTGTTTTGGTTTTGGATCTGGATCTTTCTTCGTGTTTTGGATCTGGATTGGTTTTGCCAAAACCACCCTTCCGTGTTTTGGGTTCTGGGTTTTGTGTTTTGGATCTGGATTTTTTCTTAAAAAATAAAAAAAACCCGCTAAAATCACATAAATGGGCCTTTTTTTGTTCCTACGCTATTAATAACCCCAATAACATTAATTTCCACTCATTTCCACTCTATTCTGAACACCTCACACCTCACAATATTGTTTTTAGGCCAAAAGGTTGTACCGAGGAAGCTGGATGACTATGCTAAGCGACACAAGGGGGCGGCACAAACACGTGGCCCATCTAGGAGTGGCACTGCAGTGGCAGACAGGAAGCCAATCAGCGTTATGGTGCCCATTTGCATGTAGCACGAACCCGGGAGATCCGTGCTACATGCATCTGTGTGATTGGCACAGAGCAATGACAGGTCCGTGAGACCCGTCTGTGCTGCTGTGGTAAAAAAAAAAAAAAAAACCTGTGTAAAAAAAGAAAAAAATGGCGTGCACCCCCCCAAAAAAGAGCAACCAGCCCCGGGCATTAGTAACCCAGTGCTGGGTGTGCTTAAATACAGGGGACAAACGACGTAGGGGTCCCCTGTACTTAAGCACAACCAGCACCGGGCTAGTCAGAACCAGCGCTGGTTGCCAAAATACGGGGGACAAACGACGTAGGGGTCCCCTGTATTCTGCGCAACCAGCTCTGGGCTCTGATCCGGTCCTGGTTCTGGAAATATAGGGGACAAAAAATGAGTAGGGTTCCCCTGTATGTTCCAGAACCAGCACTGGACTTTTTCTAGCGGGGGGCTGATGCCACAGCCAGGGGAGCCCTTTCACCGGGCCCCCCAGCCGCAGCATCAACCCTGACCGCTAGTCAGCCCAGGCCGGGGATCCCTGGAGAGCTGGGGACCCCCCCAATAAAGGGGTCACCCTCTCCAGGGCACCCCAGGCCCAGGCTGATAGCCCGGGGCTATCCCCGCCACCCCTGGTGGCGGTGGGTGGCGGGTTGATTGTGTGGTGTGGTGTAAATAAAGAATATCAAACATTGTCTTTACAAGTAGAACTGCAAGTCCCAGCTAGCCTGCCCCGCATGCTGGTACTTGGAGAACCACAAGTACCAGCATGCAGGGCATTAAGGGCCCACTAGTACCTGTAGTTCACCTGTAAAAAAAATGTTTAAAAAAACACAGGACACACACACCGTGACAGTATAAGTTTATTAAACATACATACACACACACACACACACACACATGTACACATACTCACCTATGTAACCTGTAGCATCGGTCCACTTGTCCGGTAAAGTATCCCTAGGGGACCTGTGAAAAAAAACATACTCACCATCTCCTATGCGAGGTTCTGTCCTCTTCGTTCCAAAGTAGGCATCCCCGGACTTGGCAAAAAAAAAAAACGAAAACGCGATCCACGAACTTAGTACCGTTCTATAGAACGGTACTTCCCGAATGAGAGCTTAGCGGCGGGGTATCACCATGGAAACCCCGCTGCTAAGCGTTCATTGGCTGAGAGAGGTCATCTCCCGTCTCTCAGCCAATGAACGGCTCCCTCCATTGTAGTCAATGGTGGGAACCGCAGGGTAAACTTTAATAACCTTGCGGCTCCCAGCATTGACTACAATGGAGGGAGCCGTTCATTGGCTGAGAGAGACGGGAGATGGCCTCTCTCAGCCAATGAACGCTTAGCAGCGGGGTTTCCATGGTGATACCCCGCCGCTAAGCTCTCATTCGGGAAGTACCGTTCTATAGAACGGTACTAAGTTCGTGGATCGCGTTTTCGTTTTTTTTTTTTGCCAAGTCCGGGGATGCCTACTTTGGAACGAAGAGGACAGAACCTCGCATAGGAGATGGTGAGTATGTTTTTTTTCACAGGTCCCCTAGGGATACTTTACCGGACAAGTGGACCGATGCTACAGGGTTACATAGGTGAGTATGTGTACATGTGTGTGTGTGTGTGTGTGTGTATGTATGTTTAATAAACTTATACTGTCACGGTGTGTGTGTCCTGTGTTTTTTTTAAACATTTTTTTACAGGTGAACTACAGGTACTAGTGGGCCCTTAATGCCCTGCATGCTGGTACTTGTGGTTCTCCAAGTACCAGCATGCGGGGCAGGCTTGCTGGGACTTGCAGTTCTACTTGTAAAGACAATGTTTGATATTCTTTATTTACACCACACCACACAATCAACCCGCCACCCACCGCCACCAGGGGTGGCGGGGATAGCCTCGGGCTATCAGCCTGGGCCTGGGGTGCCCTGGAGAGGGTGACCCCTTTATTGGGGGGGTCCCCAGCTCTCCAGGGATCCCCGGCCTGGGCTGACTAGCGGTCAGGGCTGATGCTGCGGCTGGGGGGCCCGGTGAAAGGGCTCCCCTGGCTGTGGCATCAGCCCCCCGCTAGAAAAAGTCCAGTGCTGGTTCTGGAACATACAGGGGAACCCTACTCATTTTTTTCCCCTGTATTTCCAGAACCAGGACCGGATCAGAGCCCAGAGCTGGTTGCGCAGAATACGGGGGACCCCTACGTCGTTTGTCCCCCGTATTTTGGCAACCAGCTCTGGTTCTGACTAGCCCGGTGCTGGTTGTGTTTAAGTACAGGGGACCCCTATGTCGTTTGTCCCCTGTATTTAAGCACACCCAGCACTGGGTCACTAATGCCCGGGGCTGGTTGCTCTTTTTTTGGGGGGGAGGACGCCATTTTTTTCTCTTTTTACACAGGTTTTTTTTTTTTTATTTACCACAGCAGCACAGACGGGTCTCACGGACCCGTTAGTGCTCTGTGTCAATGACACAGATGCAAGTAGCACGGATCTCCTGGTCCGTGCGTGCATCTGTGTCATTGAAATACACAGCAGCACAGACGGGTCTCACTGACCCATCTGTGCTCTGTGTCACTGTCAATCACACAGATGCATGTAGCACGGATCTCACGAGTCCGTGCTACATGCAAATGAGCACCATAATGCTGATTGGCTGAGAGCCGTGACAGACGGCTCTGTCAGCCAATCAGCACTTTGCCCATTAAAGGCAAAGGCATTTTTTTTTAAATGGCCGCTCGAGGCAAAACCTCGAGATCCGACAGCAGATCTCGAGGTTTTGCCTCGGGAGAGGGATCCGGGGCAGACAGGGAGATCCGAGCTTGGGCTCGGATCGCCCCGGATCCCCGAAGTTCGGGTGGGTTCGGTTCTCAGGGAACCGAACCCGCTCATCCCTACTTTTAATTAGTATAAATCACACAATACTGACAGGTATTCACTAGAGATGTGTGGTTCGGTCTTCCTGAAAACCAAACAGTCCCGAACGTTGGGGTTCTGAGTAGAATCGAGTCCTGGCTCGGGTCTGCAGTAAGTTCACAACTCGGATTTCAAAAATTAATCTCAGGTTTTGGATTGCATGTATACATGTCCAAATTATGTTTTTATCATTTTAAAGAAATCCAAACCAAATCCGAACCAAAACACTTGTGGGTGGTTTTGCTTAAACCATAACATTTGAGGGTGGTTTTATCAAAATCAAAACATGGGGATCCACGCACATCTCTGGTATTCATGCTGTAGTGAGGGTCAAAATCCATGTAATTAACAATGTATTGGGTTATTGCTATATATTGAAAACAATTTCTTGACATTTGTTTGAAAAAAACATAGGGCCCCATTTAACAATGAAGCATAATCCCTTTAGCGATCACTAAAGGGGTTATACTTCATTGTTCAATGGGGCCCTAAACTTCCTTGTTAAATGGGGCCCTAAGATTACCGCTGTTTGTCACTGCATTGCTCTCGTCATCTTTAGATGGCGAGAGCGATGTGGTCCCCATTGCCGGCAATGGGGACCCAACGCTGCCTCTCTGGCTTCAGCGAAGTCTTCCAATCACTGCTGGGTCCTCGCCGGGTTACAGTGCCATGCATTAGACAGAGGCTCGTCAGTAGCAGTATCAGAGCAGAGGAACTCGCCAATGAGGAGGACTTCGCTGGATGTCGCTGGTGGGGTAAGTATTGATAAATACTAGTGGCATTTTCGTTTGTATCATTGTGATCCTAGATGCAAAATGCCGCTGGTATTTAGGTTCGTTCTTAAATGGGGCTCTCATAAGCCAAACTTATTTTTATATGTGGAAGAGAGCAAGCTAATATGGTCGGGAGGTAAGTGAAGCAAGCAATGCCCGGTCATTCCCCACTCTTAGGCCTTCACTCACCTCTCAAGACCCCCACTCTCCTCTCAAAACAGCATACTAGAGGCCTCTTCTGAGCAGGCAGTTTTCCAGTGAATGTGTCTGACAGCACATGCAGAAGAGGACGCCGCTGTGAGTGCAGAGTGGAGGTCTAGCACTAGAGCATGATCGCTGGGCTCCAAAATATATTTGGCTATGGGCACAGCAATACACTTTGCATTGCCAGGAGTGCTTGCAGGGATGTAAGGGCTGGCTGGGACCTGTAGTGCCACGGTTGAAAGTAGCGGCGGGGGATGTGCTATTAGCGGGGCAGCATCTAGGATGTATACCTTTTTGTATTGTCTAACTGTAACGCGGCGATCATTTATTTGTCGATTAACTGTCGACCTATCTAGTTTCGATCTAGGACTCGTCGACCTTAAATATGTCTATCTATTTGTCGAACTTGGACTCGTTGATCTTTATATGTCGATCTATTAACTGTCAACCTATTTATATAACAATCTATTAACTGACGACCTATTTAGTTTCGATCTTTTATTATGTCTATCATGTGTGTTGTCGATCTTCATATTGTCGGTATGCTTTGTTTCGATCATATGTAGTGTCGATCTAATGTCCATGTAGATCTCGTGTTTGTCGATATAGAGGTGCAGTCAGTGTATAGTTTGTCGACCTATAGTACTTGTTGACCTCGATGGAGTCGATGTACGGTGGTCGATGTATCTATTGTCGATCTAACTGAGGTCGATCAGACAACAGGATACCATTTTTACAGGTCTGCTCTTACAAAGTTTCACGCCCTTACTTAGCAGATTCATTATTCTCTGCATACAATTTGTATGACCATCTCTGTTTTTAAGGTTAAACTAAATTATTTATGTAAACCCATGACATTAAATCATGGCTTCACATTAGGTTAACGTTTGGCTTGCCTCATACTGTATATGAAATGTAGCCTTTTTTTTGCTCCCTGTAGGGTACTTATTTAGGGCCTGATTCAGAGCCGGATGCAATTAGCGCTCGCTCGTCCAGAAAATAGGGGTGGCTATTCAAATGAACCGTTCGCTGTTTGCGGTCTGTTCACGCCTCTAGGTCTGAACGAGCGAACAAAACTTGCAGTCGTTTTTTGGGAAACTACGCCCCCTGGCCTCTCGCATCCTACGTCATGTCCGCTATTTATTAGATTAATCGAGTACATCAACCAGGGTATGAACTGCTCGCTATTCTTGGGGTTGGTTTTTGCTACCACAATTTTGCGAGCAGTGCTGGCTATTAAATAACCCAGTGACGTGGTCAATGACGCTGCTGTTTTAATTATGCACATCCATAAAACGCCCGTTTTGACCTTTAACCACGCCTGCGATCGGATCTCCACTCCCCGTTTTCAAGCACCTTCCCCCGTTACCACCCACATACGCCTCTTTCTGTCACTCAAATTATCAGGCATTCGCTATTTTGCGAGCACATGAATTTCGACCGCACTGACTGGTTCGCGCATGCGTATAACGATCCGTACGCATGCGCAGTTGGGCAAACATCGCTCGGAGCGAACGAGCTGCCGCTTACGAGTGGCTCTGAATCAGGCCCAGAATCCTCAATTTTGTTTCATTATGGGACATTGGAAAATATTTAAGCATATTAGCACATCTGTATGCGCATATTTCTGCACAGTGTGCATTATATGCCTAATGAGGCAAAACACTTCCATAAAGTAATGTAACATCTGAGGTCTAATTAATACAGGAATACAGAAAATTCAAAACAAATAGCTGTTAATGAAAACATATTGCATACAATGTGTCGCAAAGGCCAAACATTGGGAGACCTCCCCTGTCTATTGACATTAAAAAACCAATCACACCAATTGTCGACAAGAGAATATCAACACAGCCATAATGTGGGCATGCTTAGCATGTTGACTTTGGCCATGTCGACAATCCTGTTGACACTGATGAAATGTCGACAGAAGAAGAATCTCACCAAAACTATGTGCTCTTGTGGTGCAGTGGCTTCATTTTACCTAGTGTCGGCTCCAATAATGCCGCAGTGTCTTTTGGGTCAGGCAGTCATCTGATCCAGTGGTGGTGAGTACACCACCTCTATCCCTATATCTATTCAATATACTGATGTGCGTCGTAGCAAAATCCTCGTATCCAAGATCTGGGCAAAGTACATTGATGGTTCTTTCTATAACAGGGTATTCTGCATTCTCTAGAAACTCTGCTTTAGCTATGGCAGCTGTAGCTTCCTTCTCTGCAGCGAGCTTCTCCATAATTGCCTCTAAGCGTTTTCTTCTCCATATCTTTTTCTATCTCCAGATATGAATTCTCTACTTATTTCTCTGCTTCCAAATGTGACTTCTCTATTTCGTTCTCTGCTACCAAACATTATTTCTCTATTTCTTTCTCTGCTTCTAAATGTGATATCTGTTTTCAATTGCATTTCTTGCTCAGCAAAGTTGGCTCGTGCTTTTGCGATTTCAGCTTTTGCATGGGCAGTGATGGCTGCATTACTGACAGTTGAGCATTTTAAGGAACCATGCGTTTGGGACCTTGTTTTCAGAAAAATTACATTTTGTGTGACATGATGTTGAGGTGGATGCTTGCTGTGTAGAGACTGCTGTATTGTTTTATGCAGGTGGCTGCGCTGACAGTGTGCAGGTTTCTGTGAAGTCAAATGGCAGTACTCCTCTTGCTGAATGACCACTGTTTGCAAACTGTAGAAACTGCTGTGTTGTCATATACAGATAGCTGTTGTCGAAGCTGGATAATTGGCTGAGACAGAATCTGTTTAAAATTAAATCCGCATGACGCCATTTTGAGAATGTCAACAAGACGCCATTTTGCGACTGGCCGCCCAGCGCCATTTTAGCAAATCTCACACATTAAAAGTACATACGGCGATGCTATTATTTAGCTCGTGCGATTCCTACGCAATAGAAAAATGTTAAGTCCTCATTATATAAATACAGACAGTTACTAAAACATATAATATGATCAACCCTGCAAAACACGTACCACGGTGTACTCCACAAAACACATAGTCGCACATCGCTAACTAGCGTCTTTTCCCAATACCCCAATACTTACACACTGCACACTTACATAAAAAGGTTCCCTAGCATTAAAGATAATATTTAAGGTTTTATTAATTATCAGTAATGTTGTGAAATACATGTTTTTTGATATCTAAGGCTTAGTGTATGATAAGCAGACCGTGTTTGGTGTCATTCTAAACCAATGTGTCTTTGCAGATTTTTGGTTCTATCAGGGAAGAAATCCGCAACATGTGTCTGCAAGTTATGGATCATAGAGAGTTAGGCATTAAAATGTATCCTGTAATGCAGCCAGTTTAGATTTGTTATGCAGTGGGAAAATGGACACAAAGAGCTGTTGGAGGCTGGACTGTGACCATACGAATTGACCTATGAACTGTACTGTAACAGAAGAACCAGGAAGAAGAACCAATGGAATCATGCCAAACTGTTCTATTGTATTGACTATCTATGTAAGAGTATATATGCAGGCTCTCTGAAACTAGATGTTAATCATCTTGCTTTGCTGTTGACGGAGGTTTCATCTTTGATGCCGGGATCTGGATCCAGAGCGCTTGCGTATGTAACGACTGTACCTTGTGACTGTATAATTTGTTTGTGCTAAGTGTAATTTAGATAACAGCGTGTAACTATCTGCTTTTATGTTGAATAATAACTTTTTGTGCTTTGGAACCACAATCAAAGGCTGAAAGCAATTATTTCTTGTGCGACTCATAACGTTAAAATAACGACAATTTTAGAGTGTATAGATAGGTAGGAATTGATAGTTGGGGGCTCGCAGTGTCAAATCACGCTCCCAGTCACACGGTAACACTCGATCAGCGATCTCTCAGCAAAAGGGTGGAGGCGCCATAAGCAGGAAAGAATGCATTGTGCTTTCGAATACCTGCTACCACTTTGTTGCTGAGAGCCCACTACCCGTTTTAGTGTGAGTTCAAGGAGCGCTGATTAGAATCCAGGGACAAGGAAGGAAAAAGTTTGTTTTCCTTCGTTGATAGAATTTTCATGTTAAAAGGGGAAGTCGCACAATAGCGTAAGGGTAATAATACGTTTTTTGTAGCAGTCGCATTATTGTTTTTGCGACAATAGCGTATACGTACAGTATTTCCTGTATTGCTGCCACATGTTTTAAACAAAGCCGATGAGATTGCATTGTGATATTGATAGAGTGATAGTATTGTTGTAAATATCTTAGTCAGTGTTGCCAAAATCTGGGAGAACGTTTATTTTTCTGCGCAGGAAAAGAGTGTGTAACAGTGAACGTGTGTTGGTAGGGGTAACATGTTCCCTAGTTAAGGGTATCGTAGGAGCCTAGTGGCTCGGCAGTAGATACCGCAGTCTATACACATAAGCAGGTGTAATTGTTGTCTTTGTTGTAGGTATCGGCTCTCAGTGTGATTGCAGAATCCAGTGCTCAGTTAGGGTTATTTGAGCATTGTAATTGAACCGCACAGTTGTGGCAAATTGTGATTGTGAACAGAGCAGAGGGTGGACGAAATCACTGAAAAGGGTAGGTGCTATTGGAATGCCTACATGCTAGCAGTGAAAGGTAGTCAAAAAGGGATTAGATGCGTGGAAGCAGTCTGGTTATTCTTCCATAGGTGTGTAGGCGCATCCTGTTAATATCGTCCACAGGTAAGTGAAAGTACCCTTGATGTTTTTTCACCGGTCTAAATCTCTATTCAAAAGTTTAGCGTTATTTTCCCAAAGATGGGAGCCAAACAAAAGGTAGAGATGTTAGATGATGTGCTGCTGTAGGAAGCGCCGCTTGGGTCGGCACGGCATATTATGCATACTAGGTACGGTGCTT
Organism: Taudactylus pleione; assembly: GCA_031769625.1. Lineage (NCBI taxonomy): Eukaryota > Metazoa > Chordata > Amphibia > Anura > Myobatrachidae > Taudactylus > Taudactylus pleione. The sequence goes on along the minus strand of JAUIMM010000025.1, from coordinate 40,982,627 downwards.
ATGCAACAAAATACTGTAATGTATGGTTTAAAATGACGAGGAAAAGTGTGAAACAGTTTCCCAGAATTGGTAGCTTTGATAAGGAGGTATTGAACAATGGGCCTGATTCAGAGCCGGACGCTATTTGCGTTCGTGCGTTCTGAAAAAAGGGGTGGCTATTCAAATGAATCGTTCGCTCTTTGCGGTCTGTTCACGCCTCTATGTCTGAACGAGCGAACAAAACTTGCGGTTGTTTTTTTGGAAACTACGCCCCCTGGCCGCTCGCATCCTACGTCATGTCCGCTATTTATTAGATTAATCGAGTACATCGACCAGCGTATGAACTGCTCGCTATTCTTGTGGTTGGTTTTTCCTACCGCAATCTTGCGAGCAGTTCTGACTATAAAATAACCCAGTGACATGGTCAATGACGCTGCTGTATTAATTACGCACACCCATAAAACGCCCGTTTTGACCTTTAAGCACGCCTGCATTCTGATCTCCACTCCCCGTTTTCAAGCACCCACATATACGCCTCCTCCTGTCACTCAAAATAGCAGGCATTCGCTATTTAGTGAACAAATGATTTTCGGCCGCACTGACTGGTTCGCGCATGCATATTACGATCCGTACGCATGCGCAGTTGGGCAAACATCGCTCGGAACGAACGAGCGGCCGCTTACGAGCGGCTCTGAATCAGGCCCAATGTCCCAGTGTCGAAGCCGGCTAATTGGCTGAGACAGGATCGGTTTAAAATTAGATCGGGGCGACGCCATTTTGCGATTGGCAATGAGACGCCATTTTGCGACTGGTCGCCCAGCGCCATTTTAGTGAAACTCGTCATTATAAGTACATACGGCGATGCTATTATTTAGCGTCGTGCGATTCCCATGCAATAGAAAGAAGTTAAAGGTCCTCACCATACAAATACAGACAGTCATTAAAACATATAAAGTGATTATCCCTGCAAAACACGTACCATGGTGTACTCCACAAAACACATAGTCGCACAACGCTAACTAGCATCTTTTCCCAATTCCCCAATACACACTGCACACTTATATAAAAGGTTCCCTAGCATTAAAGTGTAATATCCAAGGTTTATGCAGTAATTATTAATGTTGTGTAATAAAGGTTATTTGATATCTAAGGTTTAGTACATGGTATGCAGTCAGTGTTTGGTGTTGTACTGATCCATTGTGTCTCCACAGATTTCTGGTATCATCGGTGAGAAGATCTCAACATGCGTCTGCAAACTATGGACTATAGAGGGTTAAAACATTAAAATGTACTCTGTAATGTTAGCAGCTTAGATTAGCATGCAGTGGGAAAAAGGACACAATGGGTTGTTAGAGGCTGTTTGTGACCATTCGAATTGACCTATGAACTATCCTGTAACAGAAGCACCTTAAAGAAGAACCAATGGAATCATGCCAAACTTGTCTATTGTATTGCCTGTCCCTGTAAGAGTATATATGTGCGCTCTCTGACCCCAGTCGAGAGTCTTCTTGCTGTGCTGTTGATGGAGGTTTCTAATGCTGATGCTGGTATTTTGGCCCAGAGCGCGTGTGTATATAACAACTGTACCTTGGGTTTGTATGATTTATTTGTGCTAATTGTCTTAGATCACAGCGTGTAACCATCTGTTTTTATATTGAATGATAACTTTTTGTGCATTGGAACCACACTCAAAGTCTGAAAGCATTTATTTACTGTGCGACTCATTACGCTAAATAGTGACAATTTTAGAAGGTATAAGCAGGATTTTAGAAGGTATAGACAGGATTGCATAGAGGTTTTAATTAGGTATCCATAAAAGATAGCATCTGTATGGTGTACTCTCGAATGACAAAGATAAAGTATAACGATTGTTTAAAGCTATGGCAGCACGAGGGGGATACGTGGCTTAAGTGTGTGCACGCGACGCAAAACAGCGTCATGCGCACGATACAGGGGAGTGCGCACTCGGCGCTAGACAGTGTTGTGTATGTGCCGCAAAATAGCATGCACGCACAGCAAGGTAGTATTGCGGAAGCTAATGTCAGTAGTGCACGTGCACCACCACCGCCCTATGCGGATGGGGGTGGAGGTACAGTCAATGTAAAAACTCATAAAAATGTAACAGGTAACTTGTACCTTCTCTTGAGTAATCACAAGGAAAATGTTTATGATGCGGATGATGAACCTCTTGTTATGTCTGCCATTTCCCATGCTGTACACATGTTAGATGCTCCATCACAACAAGCACGAGTGGTGGCCCCATCTTCATCAGTGGTAGTACAGGAAGTGTCAACATCCACTGTACCTGTAGAGGAATTTGCTAACCCTATACGTAGCAGTAATAGGCTAAATTCCCAGCCAGATAACAAGGTCAAAGGTAACAGTGTGGCTGGTCTCCATCCCATCCGGACAATAACTGCTCCAATGGGAATGCAGATGCAAATGGTGTAGTGCCCACAAGGGATGTAGCAATGCATTGTCCTTGGACAAGAGCTGAGCTAAATTCCATAATGAATGATTTCCCTGACCCGAAGAAGGAATTAGCAAAATGCCAAAGATTTTTTAAAAATTTGGGTAATGCTCACGAGCCAACCAATAAGGATTGGTGAGTGGTGTTAAGGGCGTGTCTTCAACACAATACCGACGTGAAAAAGTTTATCACGGATAGAGTATTGGAGGGAGATGGTCCTTTAACAGACGAGAGTAACCAAGGTAACATTACCCGCATAATTACTGAATTGGGTGTATATTTTCCAGTAGTAGTTAACTGGAGTAAAATTATCACCATAAAACAAAAAGAGAGTGAATCTGCAGAGGATTACTGTACCCGAGCTCTGCAGGCTATCACCCAGAACACTGGGATAGAAGAGAGCACTCACCATAGGGAAATGGTCATCACGGTACTTATGGATGGTCTTAAAGACAATCTAAAGACCCGAGTCCAGACCTCTCTACCTGGCTGGAGAGGAGTTCCTGTAGACACACTTAGGGAGTCTGCTATTGAGCATGATAAAAACATCCACAAGAAGAGAGAGATCCAGAGCGAGAAGCTAATGGCTGTTAGTATTCAAGCTCTAGAAGGAATGAATGTAACATCACAGCAATCAGACTGCACCTGCACAGCTAACCGCCCTCACAAATCCTGTTCAGCCACAAACACAGCCCTTCCCCGTTTATAACACACCGCCACAAAACCCATACTATCCACTACAACCATATTACCATCAAAATCCCTATCTACACCCACAATCTTTCTCTACCGCTCAAACCACACAGCAACCTTTTCACCCACCCCACTCACGAAGGTGCTTTAACTGCAACCAGTGGGACATGTAAGTAGGAACTGTAAGGTGAAGAGGGTATACCTAGTTATCCACATAAGGCATATACACAGAGTGCAGGAAATTTCCCACAGTCACCAGCTCCAATTGTGGCCTTAAATGCTGTATTGGAGAATGAGAGTCAACGATAGGGGTCAGGTCATACCTGTAGTCTACAGATAGTCAGGTTAACTGGAAGTACTAGGGAAGAACCGGTATTGATGGTTGATGTAGCTGGTACTAAACATCCTTTTCTTGTAGACACAGGGGTGACAAGATCAGTGATAAAATCTCCAGCTAATTTACAGGTGACCAATGAGATAGTACCAGCAATGGGTGTAACTGTAAAGTGCAACATTATCCTTTAACCAAATCCACAGAGGTTACTATCGGGCCATTGCATACCAGGCATTCTTTTCTCCTGGCAGCAGCGGCTCCTACTAACCTACTGGGAAGGGATTTGTTATGTAAAATGGGATGTGTCATATATTGTACCCCTGATGGTATATTCTTAGATATCCCAGAGAGAGTGGCACACGAGGTGAGGGATATATTGGACACTCCCCGAAGGTTAATGTATCGTTCTACCGGTTCAGGTAAAAATCCATCTCAGGTAGATCATATGTTATCCCAAATTCCAGATTCACTTTGGACCAAGGATGGACAGGACACTGGATTAATGGCAAATGTAGCTCCTGTAATGGTAAATATAAAAAGCGGTAGGCAAGCTCCAAAAATTCCCCAGTACCCGTTAAAACAGGAGGTTTATCCCATAATTGAGTGATTATTACAGCAGGGAATTTTAGTCCGTACAGCAAGTATAGCTAACAGTCCCATCTTCCCTTTGAAGAAAAGTGGTGGGAGGGGTTACAGGCTGGTACAAGACCTTAGAGGGGTTAATAAGGTATTAGAGAGCCAATTTCCTGTAGTGCCAAATCCAGCTGTCACTCTTATGCAGATCCCACCAAATGCAACCCATTTCACTGTCATTGACCTCTGTTCTGCTTTCTTCTCTGTACCTCTTCATCCTGACTGTCAGTACCTATTCACTTTTACATACAGGGGTGTACAATACACATGGACACGATTGCCCCAGGGCTTCATAGACAGCCCCAGTATCTTCTCCCAGGCCTTACACGACTGTTTACAATCTTTTCAACCTGCAAATGGATCTGTTCTAATACAATATGTGGACGATTTATTGTTATGTTCTGATTCGTTTATGTCATGTTTAAATGATACTAAACTTTTGTTGCTTCATCTCTCGCAAACAGGACACAAGGTTGCTAAGGACAAACTACAGCCATGCCAGACCAGGGTTAAATACTTGAGACATTGCCTAACTCAGGGGTTATGAATTCAAGCCATATAGACCATGATACTGCCGCAGATCCAACAGCAAATCCGTACCTTCTTGGGAATGTGTGGATACTGCAGAATGTGGATCCCAGGTTTTTCTATTTTGGCCTTGCCATTACAGGACTTAGTCTCTTCCTCAATGCCTGATCGTGTCATACACACAGAGGAAATAGAGCAGGCTTTCCTTAACCTTAAGGATAATCTGACCAGAGCACCTGCATTGGGAATACCTGATTACGAAAAACCTTTTGATTTGTATTGTACGGAAGCTAATGGTTGTGCAGCACGTGTCCTCACACAAAAACATGGTGATGCCAGTAGGCCCGTAGCATACTACAGTGCACAATTGGACACTGTGGCAAGATCACTCCCAACGTGTTTTAGAAGTATAGCAGCAACTGCTCTTTTGGTCAGTAAGAGTAAGGATGTAGTATTAGGCCATGATATGATTGTGTATACTCCCCATGCTGTATCTGCTTTGCTAAACTCTGCCCAAACCATACATGTCTCCTCAGCTAGGTTCACAAAATAGGAACTAGCCCTAATAGCACCTGCAAACATCACCATCAAATGGTGCAGTACGTTAAATCCAGCAACGTATTTACCATATGTGCAAAATAATGCACAAAGGGTGGAGAGAGGTGAGTCGCTGGCGGAAGGTGAGTTCTGCAGGTATATTGATGCACATGACTGTATGGAATATCTGAATCAAACCTTTACTGCAAGACCTAACATAAGGGATACACCTTTAGAAAATGTAGATGTGACATTTTACATGGATGGGAGTTGTCAAAGACAAACTGACACTGGAGAGTTATGTACAGGTTATGCTGTGGTAAATGACAAAGATATCATAGAGGCTGAACCTTTAGGTCCACCTCATTCAGCCCAAGTGGCGGAGCTGGTGGCACTAAGGAGAGCGTGTGAATTAGCAGAAGTTAAATCTGCTAATATCTACACTGACTCTAGGTATGCCTTTGGGGTGGTACATGATTTTGGGGCTCTATGGCATCTGAGAAATTTTATGACAGCAGCAGGCACACCAATCGCACATTCCAGACATATAAAAGGACTACTGACAGCAATCCAATTGCCTAAGACAGTGGCGGTAATTAAGTGTAAAGCCCATACATGCGAGGATGATACGGTGTCACTGGGCAACAACAGGGCAGACAAAGCTGCCAAATGGGCAGCAGGTTTAAAAGTGAACATGCTAAATAACCAAATGATGTTTGAAACGATTTATATACTGAAATTAATTGATATGGAAAATTTGTGTTCCATCCAGGAAAAGGCATTCTGGAGGTCCAAGGGATGTGGGCAAGAGTTCTCTGGACTCGAGAGAGACGGACAAAGTAAGCCAGTGGCTCCCAAGGTGTACTACCCAAGCTTGGTAGAGGCAGTGCACGGTCTGACTCACTTGAGAAAGCAAGGTATGTGCAAATTGGTGAGAGCATACTGGTGTGCACCAGGTTTTTCTTCTCAAGCAGAAAAGAGAGCAATGTCCTGTCTGACCTGCTAGATGAAAAACATTGGGAAAACGATCCCTACCGTACCATCCCACATTCCTCCGACCGACGGACCTTTTCAGGTAATACAAATTGATTTAATCCAATTACCACCATGCAGGAATCTCAAGTACATATTAGTGTGCACTGATGTGTTTTCTAATTGGGTTGAGGCATACCCAGCTGTCACTAATACTGCTGCATTTACTGCTAAGAAAATTGTTCACAAGTTTGTATGCAGATACGGTAGCCCTAGAATTATTGAAAGTGATAGGGGTACTCATTTCACAGGTGATGTCTTTCAAAATATGTGTAAGTTGATGGGTATTAATAGTAGACTTCACACCCCCTACCGACCACAGGCCAGTGCCAAGGTGGAGAGGATGAACGGTACTATTAAAATAAATTAAGTAAAATCATGGAGGAAACTGGACTGGGTTGGCCAGAAGCACTACCACTTGTCCTTCATAGTATCAGGATAACTCCTAGACCCCCTCTCAATCTGTCCCCTCATTTGATTGCAAACCCACAGGAGGATTTGAAAAGAAACAACAAGGTAACTGTAAGGTATCTTATAACAATGAGTAAACAGTTAAAACAGCAACAGCAGAAAGTGAAATTGTTGTCACATGATATGCCTGAAACAAACTGTCATGATGTTGAACCTGGAGAATTTGTTATGATCAGAAATTTCTTGCATTCAGGTTGTTTAACAGATCGGTTGGAAGGTCCGTATCAGGTGTTGCTGATGAGTACAACTTCATTGAAGGTGGCGGAGAGAGATACCTGGGTCCATTCCATTCACTGTAAGAAGGTCAATGAACCGGTGGAGAGGCAAGGTGGAATCAAGGCAGATAACGTAGACCTGTCAATTGCAAGCCTGTTCTGGGAGGGTTAAAGGTTACAGTGAGATACCTGAGCTAAAGAAATTTGAAGATCTTTGTTTTCAGCAATGAATTGGTCTGCTGTTGTTATCTTTGTGTTTTCTTCCAGAGTTCTCATTATCTTGGGATGTTTCGGGATCTCTGGTTCTGTGACTGAGGACAGAGGATGGAGAGGGGAGCTGATGGTGATATCAATGGAGTGGAGTCAGGAGAAGGAGTGCTAAACCAACCGGGGGAGTATCTGACTAAACTCAGTACAGTAATTGTTAAGAGATCTGCTATTGTGGAAATTCGGAGACAGTGTGAAGGTCTATCATCTGAAGATTATTGTGAGTTTTGTGGGCCCTTAGTTGATGAGAATTGCATCCAGCAGTGCCAACTTAAGTATAACCAGTATTGGGGTGGGTATCCTTTAGAGAATTATCATACCATGGTGGGCAAAGTTTTAAACCAAACCGACTGTTGGGTGTACCCTCACGTGCCTCAAGGACAGCATAATGTAGGGTTAGTGAATTCCCATTGAATGTCTGTGAAATTTTTGAATCGCAAAGAGGACATGCACTGGATGGAAAATTTCTTAAGTCTAAACCACCTCATTTCAAACTCCACCAGTACCAAGTAGATAAATCACTTTTATGTTTGAACATCACAAACTCCATTGACCCAGGAAGTTGGGAGGTGACAGGGAATAACCAGACAATGACCTTTTCACTAAGAGCTGATCATGAGCCTATGAATTATGAACTGTTATGCACAATTAGGTCGGGTGGAAGACACTTCCGGTATAAATATACACTAAGTAACAGCAAAGAAATGATTGGTAGGGTACCAGAAGGGTATTGTGCCAAGATATTACAATGGGAAACTTGTATGAGTAAAATGAGAGAACCTGAAGTAGGATCACTTGCTAGGGAAATGTGTGGGTTACTGATGTTTTTCTATTCCTTATGTTCTCCCCGATGATGTATATTTTATATGTGGAAGGAAAGAGTATAAGTGGCTCTCTCCGAGTTCCGAAAGTTTGTGCTACCTGGGAAAAGTACTCCCAGAGGTTATGACCCTTACACATGGTGAAATGCTTGGTATTCATAAAAACACACCATCACCATATCTTCACACACAGTATGAACACAGAGACAAAAGAAATATGATACCTGGTGACGTACATAAAGCCACACAGTTAATTAGTGAGACAACTGGCTTTCAAGTTTTAGTCGCATTGGACCCCACCAGGATCGCTCGGGGTACACAAAATTTTAGATATATCCAAGATCTTGCTAAATTAATAGATAATATCACCGAGATGTATGATGACACGTTTAGGTAAACAGGTAGGGAGTTGCAAGCAAAGAACTGGTGCAATATAGACTAGTGTTGAATTGTTTGGCAGCTGTCACTGGAGGTTGTTGCTTGGCTTTGGCCACCCAATTTGGTGTAAAGTGTTGCACATACATTGCAGATGACACTGGTAACCCCAAGGAGGTGATGGACCGGAGGATGGATGGAATTTCGGAGGTACCATAGTGTTTCAGTGGCTGGAGTAGAGGAGAAGGTGGAGGAAAGGGTTTCATGGTTGAACCCAGTGAAGTGGTTCTCGGGTCTAGAAGAGTGGGTCCAGGAAATGGTTGCTAGTACAGGTAAACTCCTGACCCTTATATTGGTTGTCATCTTAGTAATTGGCGTATGTGTCAGGTGTGTTCCTACTGTGTTGAAATGTGGAAAATGTAAAGATAAGGTGAATCGAAGGAATGAGATTATGATGGTGGTTAGAAGTAACAATATGAATACTGAGATAAATGTTGGACTGCATTACAACCCTGAACTAGAATGTACCATCAGATGATGTATAAGATTTAGACATGCATGAAATGTGTTATTAAAATGTTATTTTAAAACATCTTAAATAATGTAAGTCCCTATTCCCTTTCAAGACTTCCTTTATAGGATTGGTGCATCCCCACATTTTTCCCATGATCTCCCAAGATCCACGGTGTGTGTATAAGGGTAGTTTTATGTCCCTCCCAGAGACACATTATTGATGGTTTAAGAACCAATTTGTGCCATCCCATAATATAACATTAAATAATATGTCATAGTGTAAGCCTAAATTAATTTTAAAATCAGTTGTTTGCTATCAAAGAGTGGACTGCCGAAACTGGATAATTGGCTGAGACAGAATCTGTTTAAAATTAAAATTAAATCCGCACGACGCCATTCTGCAAATGGCAACAAGATGCCATTTTGCTACTGTCCACCCAGCGCCATTTTAGCAAATCTCACACATTAAAAGTACATACGGCGATGCTATTATTTTGCGTTGTGCGATTCCCACACAATGGAAAAATTTTAAAAGTCCTCATTATATAAATACAGATAGTTACTAAAACATATAATATGATCAACCCTGCAAAACACGTACCACGATGTACTCCACAAAACATATAGTCACACAATGCTAACTAGCGTCTTTTCCCAATACCCCAATACTTACACACTGCACTTACATAAAAAGGTTCCCCAGCATTAAGGTTAATATTAAAGGTTTTATTCATTATCAGTAATGTTGTGAAATACATGCTATTTGATATCTCAGGTTTAGTGTATGATAAGCAGACCGTGTTTGGTGTCATTCTAAACCACTGTGTCTTTGCAGATTTCCGGTTCCATCGGGGAAGAAAATCGCAACATGTGTCTGCAAGTTATGGATCATAGAGAGTTAGGCATTAAAATGTATCCCGTAATGCAGCCAGTTTAGATTTGTTATGCAGTGGGAAAATGGACACAAAGAGCTGTTGGAGGCTGGTCTGTGACCATGCGAATTGACCTATGAACTGTACTGTAACAGAAGAACCAGGAAGAAGAACCAATGGAATCATGCCAAACTGTTCTATTGTATTGACTATCTATGTAAGAGTATATATGCATGCTCTCTGAAACTAGATGCTAGTCATCTTGCTTTGCTGTTGACAGAGGTTTCATCTTTGATGCTGGGATCTGGATCCAGAGCATGTGTGTATGTAATGACTGTACCTTGTGACTGTATAATTTGTTTGCGCTAATTGTAATTTAGATCACAGCGTGTAACTATCTGCTTTTATGTTGAATAATAACTTTTTGTGCTTTGGAGCCACAAACAAAGTCTGAAAGCAATTATTTCTTGTGCGACTCATAACGCTAAAATATCAACAATTTTAGAGTGTATAGATAGGTAGGAATCGATAGTGTGCAGGCAGTGCGCAGATCTGTGAGTCAGAATACATGTGTCACACTTGCTGACAGCCAAAGTTTTACTGTTCTGTCCACACTATGGCCCTCATTCAGAGGCGGTCGGAGGATGCAAGCGGTCGCTCAGAAACTGGGCGGCCACTTGCAATCTGACCGGCCGCCTCTGTTTCGGTCGTTAGGCTGTGGGTTAACACCCACAGCTCTAGCGACCGCTAGGGTGATGGTCGCGATGGTCATTGACCATCGCGACCATCAGGGCTTACGACAAGACCCTAGGGTAGGGTCTCACTTGTCGTAAGCCCCGGAGAGCTTCTGGCTCTGTCAGAGCCGGAAGCTCTCCACTGACATCACTAGTGATGTCAGTGACACTAGTGACACTAGTGATGTCAGTGGGGCCTCCCCCAAATGGCAGACGTTCCCATGGGAACACCTCCATTTGGGCTGCCACCCCCGCGGCCCGCCTTCCAAACGGGGCGAGCTGTCAATCAACATCGACAGCTCGCCCCCTTTGGAAAGAGACCCACTATGACCGGCACTGTGGGTCGTAGCCGGGTCTCACGCATGAGCACGAAGGAGCCGGCTCCCTCGTGCGCATGCGCACTAGACAAACATCGAGGTGGCCGTGCGGTCGTAGACCGTACGGCCGCCTCTGAATAAAGCCATATATGCTTACCTTTGTCTATATAATTAGACAGACAGCACAAATACTTCTACTTTTTAATAATCCAATCTAGAAGTGCAGATCTGAAGATTGGAGTTAATTGTAGTTGTAGGAGGAATGTTGAATTCAATGGTAAAACTGAAACACAAACAAATAGAATGCAACTACAACATGCACGGATATGATGCAGGCAACATGAATTCTATCATCAATGCTGTGCTGAGGGGAGGAATATATGCATCTGTTTGTAGTAAACCATGTGGAAAACTAAGATGGAGTCTGCACCCAGGGTGCATTGGCAGATTACCATACAATGAAGAAAGCTCCTTGTCGAAAGTTTCCTATTAGCAATATTGATGTACCCAATCTTTAAAGTACTCCTTACCAGATTAATCTGTGTGTCAGGGAAAAACGCACATAAAAACAGCAGAACATCTTACGACTATAAGCATATTTTTTATGTTCTAAGAAGTTGAGTATATGAGTTAATTATATGGATTTAAATGATTAATTATTCTTTAAGAAACATTTCTCTCTCTCATAATTTAAAAAAAATAAAGAATCCTGCCACCTGTAGTAAGCCTTATACCAGATTTTTTAGTTAAATCTGCATCTTTTGTGTACACATCAAAAGACAGCCCCACCCTCCCCCCAAAGGACAACTGTGTCAAAAAATTCCTGGGAAAACATAAGAACACCCCAAAAAAGCACGTTCATTTTGGGGGTGAAAAAGCACAAAGTGGGGGGACAACTTCAAAAACTAGCGAAATAAGGTTCTGGGGGTGCTCCAAGAAGGGGCCAAGTGTTTTGGGGATTGCAGGTGCTTGTATGACGGAAGACTTTCAGTTTTATTAAAACTTCACTTTAGAGACATTAAAATATGCTAGCACCCATTTTCAGGTACCCCAAATTTGACAGGAATACTTATTTTCACCTAAAAATACTGCACAATGCCATTCTTCACCACTTGTGCAAAGACGCTAATAAGAAGCTATTGAAGCAACTTAAGTACCCAAATAGCTTTATTAGTGCTATTTGGGCACATTTATATTGATCCCCAATGTAAGTGCATTGGTTTGGGGGGTTCAGGATGATTTCCCTATTCCTGACAGCCTTTCCACCTGAGGCCCAGCTGCATGATATCCCTAGCCTGAATGTGCAGGTTCACTCACCGGTGAGTACCTCCCTGACCAGAGGGAACATTCACGCACGCAATAGCCGGACTTTACTACAGCCAAGCATTCCCAGATACGGCTTATGCACTTTTATCACCACAGTGTGCCCGCATGTTCAGATTCAGATCCTTTATGTATACGACTCTCTTATCCACTTCTCACCCCATTTTTTTGGGGACACGGACATAAGAGATTTTTTTCCCTCATGGTAATTTTTTTTTTAATTTTTATTCTATTTTTTAGTCATCACCATATACTAGTCCTATACAAGGATTATGTTTTTGCACTCGTTTACTGAGGCACAATATTAAGATTCATTCGATCATATCAAGGAACTATGGGGGTCATTCAGACCCGGTCGTTAGCGCCGATGTGCTCGGACCGGGTCGATGGCCCCCCACAGAGCATGCGCACGATGGCGCCAGCGCCGTCGTGCGCATGCGTGAGACCCGCTACGACCGACAGCGCCGGTCGTAGCGGGTCTCGATCCAAAGGGGGCGAGCTGTCGATGTTGATTGACAGCTCGCCCCGTTTGGAAGGCGGGCCAGGGGGGTGGCAGCCCAAATGAGGTCCTATATATCGTTGTTTAAACATTTGCTGATACAACGTGTATACATTACACCTTTATTACATGACATTGGATAACAACATCTGCAGTTTATTTCATACCATGGTATTTTATCCATAAAAAGGAGCTTTGCGCAGCACCAGCATTTTGAATAGTATACCCATTTGTTTTATTTGCATTTTTCATGATTGTATATATTGTACTATTATGCAATTATTATGAGATATTTTAGTGGGCTTATTATGTGTTAAGGTTCTTTTAGACATTAAAAGTTTTTTTCAATATGAATACTTGAGACTTCATTCATGGTTGACATTTGTGCTGTCTACACATACCTATTAGCAGTGGCGTAACTAGGGTCTTTAGAGCCCAGGGCAAGTTGAAGAATGACACCCCCCCTACCCTCGGCGACCAGCAAAAGTGGGCCTGATCACATACTGAAGGGGCATGGCCACTGAAAATGGGGCATGCCAACATGACACGCCACCCATTTCTTGTCACTCTGGGAACATTCCTTACCTATACAGTGGTTTCCCACAATGTGGAACCTCTGAAGAAGTATATCCTCCCTGGGAAGACGGCATCTTCAGTTGGTATTCACTATTAATGTATGTCACATCGTCCAGAAGATGCCTGTTTGTGTAGGAATATCAAGAAGGTCATCATCATACAACAGCGGTTCAACCAGACTTGTTCCCCCTGTGTAACTTCCTTCTCCCTGTGTCTCTCAGCCACACAATCTCCCCCTGCGTCGTCTCATAACCACACCATCACCTTCCTCCTGCATCGTCTCTCAGCCACACCATCACCTCCCCCCCTGTGTTGTCTCTCAGCCACACTATCACCTCCAACCCTGCGTTGTCTCCCAGCCATACCATCACCTTCCCCCCTGCGTCGTCTCTCAGCCACACAATCACCTCCCCCCCTACGTCATCTCTCAGCCACACAATCACCTCCAACCCTACGTCGTCTCCCAGCCACACCATCACCTCCCCCCCTGCTTCGACTCTCAGTCACACAATCACCTCTCCCCCTGCATCATCTCCCAGCCACACAATCACCTCCAAACCTGTGTCATCTCCCAGCCACACAATCACCTCCAACCCTGCTTTGTCTCCCAGCCACACCATCACCTCCCCCCGTGTTATCTCTCAGCCACACCATTACCTCCTCCCCTGCATTTTATTTCACAGATACACACACACACACACACTGACTGACACATACACACACTGACACAGATACATACACACACACACACTGACACAGGTACACACACTAAGGCACATCAATTGTTTTTAAAAGTCACCCCCCTGCGGCAGTCCGGACCCCCTCCCCCACGCGGAAGTAGCCCCCAATGCAAAAAACCTATTGCTCACCTGGCTGCTCCGGAGCAGAGAGAGCGCCGGGGAAGGAAGAGTGAGTCACTCTGTCACCCGGCAGTTCTCAGGATGGAATGACAGTGACTGCCTGGGAGGGGCTGTGCACTTCTGCTGCAGCTCCCCTTACCAGCAGCACCAGCAGGCACAGTTGTAAGTGCCTACTGGTGAGTTACAAGTTTTCTTTGGTCTGGGCGCAATGGTGGCGGTGTGGGGCAGGCAGTGTGGGTATGATGCCCTGGCCGGTGGCACCCCCCTCTGCTGGGCCTGCCATGGTGCCTAGGGCATATGCCCTGCTCGGCCCCTGCCTAGTTACGCCACTGCTTATTAGCTTTTTTTGGGAAACCTAGCACATTTCCCTTTTCATTAGACAACTGCAGTACTGACCATTTCAATAACTCCTGATTAAGTGCCAGGTCCTGACACCTTCCAGATTTACCTGCATTGGCAGAAGTCTGAGAAGATCAGAAATATCTGATATCAGGCTGACCACTAAGGGAAGCTTACACAAGAATAAAAGCATATTCCATAGACAAAAAACCTTACGGTTTGACATGTCCCATTAAGGCTTCTTAGATCTGAATTGTCACAGAATCTACTGATCTTTATGCCACTCAGACTAAAAAAAGCAATGAAATTGCAATCATTAAGGCTGATGCCTTAATGGACGTGTTCCTTGTACAATACAGATATGGTATGCCATCACACCCTGTGGTTAACTGCAGAGCACTCTCACAGAATGAGATTGCTGACACTCACAAAATGGTGGAGCTGCTAATTCACAGAATTGTGTGCTAATTGGAATACACACATGCAGTCTATGCAACTGAGGTCTAAGCAGAAAATAGAGCTGTGTAGATAAAGAACCACCTTGTGCCATCCCATAATAACACCAAATAATATGTAAATGTAAGCCTAAATTGAATTCTAATAGCAGATTGTGATAGCATGTTGTTTGCTATCAAAGGGTGGACTGTCGAAGCTGAATAATTGGCTAAGACAAGTTCAGTTTAAAATTTAATCACAGCAACGCCATCTTGCGAATGGCCACAAGACTCCATCTTGAAAATGAAATCGCAAGACGCCATTTTGCAAATCGCCGCCTAAGCGCCATTTTAGATAAACACAGATTTTAGTACATGTGGCGATAATACTAATAGCACCATGCGATTGCATTTTTCATCATTTCCCATACGCACATTAATACATACAATAGCGCTGTTAACTAGTCGCATATTAGCGAATGCATAGGACTTTGTATGAAACCGCTGTTTTATTAGCTTTATGCGCACGCATCTGCCCCAAGTTAACTAGCATCCTTATATCAAACCCTGGATACCCACACATTACATATTCACACATAAGGTTCAATAAGCTTTAAAGTGTATGATTTAAGTAGGTTCAGTTAGTTTAAATGATGAGAAATAAAGATATTTGGTAACTAAGGTATTATACATGCTAAACCAGTCGTGTTTGGAGTTGTACTGATGCGTACTCTTTTCACAGTATTCCGGTGTTATTGGTGGGGAGATCGCATCATGCATTCCCGAGTTATGAATCGCAGAGCCTACAAGCAACAAAATGTATATTTTAGAAACAACTGTTAGGATGCTGCCGAAGGCGTGAAGAGGAAGACCCCCAGCTGTTAGAAGCAGGGAGAGTCTGTTTGAACCAGCCTGTTAAATGTGCTGTAACAGATGCTTCACCCCTGGGAACCAATGACACCAGCAACAAGCTTCCCTTTTGTCCTGTTTATTCTTGGGGGGTATAAATATGAGTGCATGAACACTGGTTCTCAGTCTTCATGCTGAATGCTGAATGATGAGGGGTCTCTTGCTGATGCCTATCTCTGGGTCTGGAAGCGCCTGCGTATGTATACTGTACTTGGGTCTGTATAATTTCCTTTTGCACCTAAATTGTGTCTTGATCAATTGCGTGTAACTGTCTGAACTTTTACCTGAATATCACTTGTGCTTTGGAACCACAGATTCCACATCTAAGTCTTTATTTATGGTGTGACTGCGTACGCAAATTAGCGTCATCCTTTGAAGGTATAGGCAGGACATCAGAAGGTATAGGCAGGACATTAGAAGGTATAGGAAGGTGTGTATAGAGGTTCTGATCCAGTATCGTTAGTTGGGGGCTCGTAGTGAAGTCACTTACCTGCTCACACGGTACATACGGTCATCGATATTTCAGCAAAGGGTGGAGTGGCCATATGCAGGGTTTGCCTGCAACCACTTTGTGCTGAAAAATCGCTATCCGTCTCCGTGTGAATCAAGGGAGCTGACTAGAATCCAGGGACAAGAGAGGAAAAAGTTTGTTTTCCTCTGTTGATAGAACCTTACGTTTAAAGGGGTGTCGCAGTACTGAGTACGCGGCTAAGTCGCAGGTTTGCGCATAGCAAAGACGCACTTTTGCATATGCAGTTAAAAAGCCATTATACGGTTGTGTGGTAGTCGCATTATTGTGTATGCGACTGGTCGCACAATAGCGTATATGTACTTCTGGTTGTGCTGCCACGTGTTTGAACAAAGCCATTGAGGTTTTCATTTTTTTCTATTACCAATATCTGGGTTAACGTGTATTTTTCTGCGCAGGAAAAAAGTGTGTAACAGTGAATATTTGTTGAACAAAGTTAAGGGTATCGTATGATCCTTAAAGGCTAGGTGCAAGGGTTAGTCTAGCTGCTCGGTAAGCAGCTTTACCGTTCTATACACAGTAGCAGGTGTACATGTTGTCTTTGTTGTAGAGAGGTGCGTGAGAGTAGCCGACATACAAACTCTCATAGGTGTGGAATTGCCTTACTAAATCTTATCCGGGTGTGGAAGTTGCCTTTTTCAAATCTTATCCAGGTGTGGAAGTTGCCTTACTAAATCTTATCCATGTGTGTGGGCGCCGCCGACTTAAATCGTCCACAGGTAAGTGAAAGTGTCTTGATTGTCTTTCACCGGTTTAAATCTTTATTGAAAAGCGTAGGAGTTGTCTCAGAATGGGAGCCACGCAAACAGTAGAGATGTTAGGCAATGATGTGCTGCTAATGAAGGCGCCGATCGGATCGGCCCGTCGTATCATGCATACCAAGTATGGTACTTATGCAATAAGGTATTGTGATTTATGGTTTAATATGACGAGAAAGAGTGTTAGACCGTTTCCCAGAATTGGTAGTTTTGATAAAAATGTGTTAGACAATGTCCGGGATCTCATCAGTTTGATGTGCTCCCGAGAGAAAAAGGTTATATATTTTGAATGTTTAAAACTGAGGCAGCATGAAGGGGATGCGTGGCTTAACAATGTGCAAACGACGCAAACTAGCGTCGCGAGCACATTGTCAGAAAATACATACGCGACGCTAAATTGCAATACGGGCGAGCCACAAAATGGCGTGCACGTGCGACAAGGTAGCGTCGTGGAGAGTATTGCCAGCAGTTCACGCTCACCTCCCCCACCTTATGTGGATGGAGGTGCAAGTACAGTAACCAAAAATACCCATAAAAATGTAACAAGCAACTTGTACCCTCTCTTAAGCAACTATAAAGAAAATGTTCATGATGCGGATGATGAGCCTATTGTAATGTCTGCCATTTCCCATGCTTTGCAGATGATAGATGCTGCATCACCACAATCAGGAGTGGTACCGCCATCTCCATCGGTAACAGCAAGGGAAGTGTTAGTGTCCTCTGTACCTGTAGAGGAAGTCGTTCATACCATACGCAGCAGCAGCAGACTTAACCCCCAGCCAGGTAACCAGGTCAAAGGTAGCAGCGCTACCGGTCTGCATCCCATTCGGACAATAACTGTTCCAAATGGAAATGCAGACGCAAACGGTATAGTGCCCACGAGGGAAGTAGTAATGCATTGTCCTTGGACAAGAGCAGAACTAAATTCCATCATAAATGATTTCCCCGATCCCAAAAAGGAATTAGCCAAATGTCAAAGATTTTTGACAAATTTGGGTAGTTCACATGAGCCCACTAATAAAGATTGGCGTGTGGTGTTAAGGGCCTGTCTGCCACGCAATACCGACGTGACAAAATTTATCACGGATTGTGTATTGGATGGTGACGTTCCCTTAACAGACCAAGTAAACCAAGGTAACATTTCCCGCATTGTAACTCAATTGGGTATATATTTTCCAGTAGTAGTTAACTAGAACAAAATTTTCACCATTAAACAAACAGAGAGTGAGACTGCAGAAGATTACTGCGATCGGGCTCTGCAGGCTATCACCCAGTACACTGGTATAGAAGATATTAAAGATAGCACTCACCACAGGGGAATGATAGTTACGGTACTTGTGGACGGTCTGAAAGAGAGTTTAAAAACTCGGGTTCAGACCTCACAGCCTGGCTGGCGGGGACTTACAATAGATACCCTCATAGAAACCGCTATTGAACATGATAAAAACATCTCCAAAAAGAGAGAAGCCCAGAGCGAAAAACTAATGGCTGTTAGTATATAAGCTCTGGAGGGAATGACGGTAACAGCACAGCCAACAGACACACTTGCACTTGCACACACACTCACTTCTGAACAAGTATGTGCTCTCACTAACCCCACTCAACAACAAACACAACTCTATCCCACTAACCTGATGCAACCACAGGTCCCAGGCTATCCACCAACCTCTTATCCCCCACAATACCCTTACCCTCCCTATCCTTACCCATATCCACCACCTTTACCCTCTGCGCAAACCTCACAACACCACATGTCTTCACCCAAAACACGAACATGTTTTAACTGTAAACAAACAGGACACTTAAGTAGAAACTGTACAGTAAAAGGAGTAGGGATCTCACATCAGGGAAGACCTAGATCTCCCCATAAGGGATATGCACAGAGACCAGCAAATGTTCAGCAGGCACCAGCTTCAATTGTAGCCGTAAATGCTTTATTGGAGAATGGTAGCCAACGCTAGGGGTCAGGTCATACCTGTTGTCTACAGATGGTCAGGTTAACGGGAAGTACTAGGGAAGAACCGGTCATGATGGTTGATGTAGCTGGTACTGAATATCCTTTTCTTGTAGACACAGGGGCGACCAGGTCGGTGATAAAATCTCCCGTTAATTTGCAGGTGACCAACGAGACAGTACCAACAATGGGTGTAACAGGTAAAGTGGAACATTATCCTTTAACAAAGTCCAAAGAGGTTACTATTGGGCAGTTGCATACCAGGCATTCTTTTCTCCTGGCTGCTGCGGCTCCTACTAACCTACTGGGCAGAGACTTGTTATGTAAAATGGGATGTGTTATATATTGCACCCCTGATGGTGTATTTTTAGATATCCCAGAGAGAATGGTATACGAGGTGCGGGATATGTTAGACACTCCTCAAAGGATAATGTATCACTCTACCGTTTTAAATGAAACTCCATCACAAGTAGATGAAATGTTGTCCCTAATTCCAGATTCCCTTTGGACTAAAGATGGACAGGACACTGGATTAATGGCAAACGTAAGCCCAGTAATGGTAAATTTAAAAAGCGGAAGTCAAGCTCCAAAAATTCCCCAGTACCCACTAAAGCAGGAGGTAGAACTAGGGGTTTTTCCAATAATTGAGCGATTATTGCAACAGGGAATTTTAGTTCATACAGCTAGTGTAGCCAACAGTCCCATCTTTCCAGTGAAGAAGAGTGGTGGGAGGTGTTAATAAGGTAGTAGAGAGCCAATTCCCCGTAGTGCCGAATCCAGCTGTCATTTTGATACAAATCCCACCAAATGCAATCCATTTCACTGTCATAGACCTCTGTTCAGCTTTCTTCTCTGTGCCTCTCCATCCAGACTGTCAGTATATATTCACATATACATACAGAGGTTTACAATACACATGGACACGATTACCCCAAGGTTTCATAGACAGCCCCAGTATCTTCTCCCAGGCATTGCACGACTGTTTACAATCTTTTCAACCTGCCAATGGATCTGTTCTAATTCAATATGTGGACGATTTATTGCTATGTTCTGACTCATTTATGTCATGTTTGAATGATACTAAACTTTTGTTACTTCATCTCTCACAAACAGGACACAAGGTGGCTAAGGACAAACTACAGCCATGCCAGACCAGGGTTAAATACTTGAGACATTGCCTAACTCAGGGGTTATGAATTCAAGCCATATAGACCATGACACTGCCGCAGATCCAACAACAAATCCGTACCTTCTTGGGAATGTGTGGATACTGCAGAATGTGGATCCCAGGTTTTTCTATTTTGGCCTTGCCATTACAGGACTTAGTCTCTTCATCAATGCCTGATCGTGTCATACACACAGAGGAAATAGAGCAGGCTTTCCTTAACCTTAAGGATAATCTGACCAGAGCACCTGCATTGGGAATACCTGATTATGAAAAACCTTTTGATTTGTATTGTACGGAAGCCGATGGTTGTGCTGCAGGTGTCCTTACACAAAAACATGGTGATGCCAGTAGGCCCGTAGCATACTACAGTGCCCAATTGGACACGGTAGCAAGATCACTCCCCACCTGTTTGAGAAGTGTAGCAGCTACCGCTTTTATTGGTGAGTAAAAGTGAAGACGCAGTATTGGGCCATGATATGATTGTCTACACTCCCCATGCTGTATCTGCTCTGTTGAACTCAGCTCAAACCAGACACGTCTCCTCGACTAGGTTCACCAAATGGGAACTAGCTCTAATCGCTCCTGCAAATATTACTGTTAAACGTTGCAGCACGCTGAATCCAGAAACATACCTACCATATGTACAACATGATGTACAAAGGGTGGAAGGAGAGGAGTTGCTCGCAGGAGGTGAGTTCGGCAGACATAATGATATGCATTGATATGCATATCTGAATCAGACCTTTACTGCTAGACCTGACATACATGACACACCTTTAGAGAATGTGGATGTAGCTTTTGATATGAATGGGAGTTGTCATAGACAAACAGACACAGGTGAATTATGTACAGGTTATGCTGCATTAATGACACAGACACCATAGAAGCTAAACCTCTCGGTCCTCCTCACTCAGCCCAGGTGGCAGAGTTAGTAGCACTGACTAGAGCATGTGAACTGGCAGCAGGCAAATCTGCTAATATTTACACTGACTCGAGGTACGCGTTCGGGGTGGTGCACGATTTTGGGGCTCTATGGCGTCTGAGAAATTTTATGACAGCAGCAGGCACACCAGTTGCACATTCCCGACACATAAAACATCTTTTTGAAGCAATCCAACTGCCCAAAGCAGTGGCAGGAATTAAATGCAAAGCCCACACATGTGAGGATGACCCAGTGTCACTGGGCAACAACAGAGCTGACTAAGCTGCAAAATGGGCAGCAGGGTTAAAAATGTTTCCTCCAACTGAAACAATTATGTCATTTCAAACTATTGATATACTGAAATTAATTGAGATGCAAAATTTGTGTTAAATTCAGGAAAAATCCATTTGGAAGTCCAAGGGGTGTGGGCAAGAGTCCTCTGGGCTCTGGAGGGATGGACATGGTAAGCCAGTAGCCCCCAAGGCATATTACCCCAGCCTGGCTGAGGCAGCACACGGTCTGACTCATCTGGGTAAACAGGGTATGTGCAAGTTGGTGAGGGCATACTGGTGCGCACCAGGTTTTTCTTCACAAGCAGAGAAGATAGCAATGTCCTGTCTGACCTGTTTGAGAAAGAACATAGGGAAAGCGATCCCTACCGAACCGTCCCACATTCCACCGACTGATAGACCTTTCCAGGTGATACAAATTGATTTCATCCAGTTACCACCCTGCAGGAACCTCAAGTATGTATTAGTGTGTACAGACGTATTTTCTAACTGGGTTGAGGCCTACCCAGCAGCCACTAACACTGCTGTGTTTACTGCCAAGAAAATAGTTCAGGAATTTGTATGCAGGTTCGGTATCCCTAGAATCATCGACAGTGATAGGGGTACCCATTTCACAGGTGATGTTTTTCAAAATATGTGTAAGCTGATGGGTATTAATAGCCGACTTCACACCCCCTACCGACCGCAAGCCTGTGCCAAGGTAGAGAGGATGAACGGGACTATTAAAAATAAGCTAAGTAAAATCATGGCAGAGACTGGACTAGGATGGCCAGAAGCTTTACCTTTGGTCCTACATAGCATGAGGACCACTCCTAGACCTCCTCTGAATCTGTCCCCATTTGAAATATTGTTCAGTAGACAACCTCATTTGATTATAAGTCCACAGGAAGATCTAAAGGGTAACAACGAGGTAACTGTGAAGTATCTTATATTAATGAGTAAGCAGTTAAAGCAACAGCAGCAGAAACTGAAATTGTTGTCTAATGATATGCCTGAAACGAACTGTCATGATGTTGAACTAGGAGAATATGTAATGATCAGAAATTTCTTGCGTTCAGGTTGTTTGACTGATCGGTGGGAAGGTCCGTACCAGGTGCTGCTGACAAGTACTACATCTTTGAAGGTGGCCGAGAGAGATACCTGGGTCCATTCCACTCACTGCAAAAAGGTCAATCAACCGGTGGAGAAACAAGTCGGAGTCAAAGCTGATAGCGTGGATCTGTCGCTCGCGAGCTTGTTCCGGGACGATTGAAAAGGTCGTAGTAAGATACCTGAACTGAGAGAAATTTGCAGGTCATGTTGTGACAATGGATGGGCCTGCTGTGTTCATTTTCATATTCTCTTTTAGAGTGTTCACCATCCTGGTCAGTCCGGGGATATCCAGTGTCTGTGATGGGGGACCGATTGAGGAAACGGGAGCTGATGGCAGTGCTGATGGAGTGGAATCAGGAGAAGTGCAATGCCAATCAGGAGAGTGTCTTTCCAATCTTAGTACTGTTATTGTTAAAAGATCTGTCATTCCGGATACTCGGGGAAGGTGTGGAGGGTTATCATCTGAAGATTCCTGTATTTGTGAGCTTTGTGGGTCCCTAGTTGATGAGAACTGTATCCAATGGTGCCAACCTAAATATAATCCGTACTGGGGTGGGTATCCTCTAGAGGATTATCATAGTATGGTAGGCAAAGTGTTAAACCAAACTGATTGCTGGGTGTGTTCACATGTGCTCCAAGGACAGCATAACGTAGGGTTGGTGCCATTTCCGCTGAATATCATGGAAATTTTAGAATTACAAAAAGGTAAAACATTGGATGGAAAATTCCTCTCATCCAAACCACCTCATTTCAAACTCTATCAATTCCAAATAGATAGATCACTTTTGTGTTTAAACATAACCAACCCCAATAAACCCAGGAGTTGGGAAGTGACGGGGAATAATCAGATGATGACCTTCTCACAAAGAGCTGATAATGAGTCCATAAACCATGATCTGCTGCGGTCCATTAAGTCTGGTGGGAAACATTTTAGGTATCGGTATACATTGAGTTCCACCAAAGAAATTATTGGTAAGGTGCCAAATGGTTATTGTGCTAAAATAATACAGCCAGAAACTTGCATGTACCAGATGGAAGAACCAGAAATAGGATTGTTTGCAAGGGAAATGTGCTTAATGATAATGATGCATACCATTCCTTATGTTCTCCCTGATAATGTATATTTCATCTGTGGAAGAAAAGCATATAAATGGCTCTCCCCGAGTTCCGAAGGTTTGCGTTATCTGGGAAGAGTAGTCCCAGAAGTTATGATCCTCACACATGTTGAAATGCTGGGTATACATAAAAACACACTGTCACCATATCTTCACACACAATATGAACACAGAGGCAAAAGAAATATGGTACCTGGTGATATACATAAAGCCACTCAGTTAATCAGTGAGACAACTGGCTTTCAAGTTCTGGTCGCATTGGACCCCACAAGGATCGCTCGGGGTACATAAAATTTTAGATATATCCAGGAACTTGCTAAATTAATAGATAATATCACTGAGATGTACGATGACACATTTAGGTATACAGGGAAAGAATTGCAAGCATACAAGAAAGAACTGGTGCAACACAGGCTAGTGTTGAATTATTTAACTGCTGGTACTGGAGGGTATTGCGTAACATTGGCCACCCAATTTGGAGTAAAATTTTTCACCTATGTCACCAATGATACCAGCGACCCTAAGGAGGTGATAGACTGGAAGATGGATGAAATTCTGCAGCTAAAGTGGGAATTTCGCAAAAACCATAACGCTTCAGTGACTGAAGTAGGGGAAAAGATAGAAGGATGGGTGTCATGGCTGAACCCAGTAAAATGGTTCTCAGGTCTAGGGGAATGGGTCCAGGAAGTGATCGCCAGCATAGGCAAATTCTTAATCCTTATACTGATTGTCATCATAATAATTGGCATATGCGTCCGGTGTGTTCCTATTGTGTTGAAGTGTGGAAAATGTAGAAACAGAGTGAAACGAAAGAATGAAACTATGATGGTGGTCAGTAATGACAATATATATACTGAGGTAAATATAGAACTGCATTACAACCCTGAACTAGGAAATACAATCGTTTGATGTATTATATTTAGACATGCATAAAATGTATTATTGAAATGTTATTCATAGAACACCTCAGATGATGTAAAGTCTCAATTCCCCTTCAAGATTGCTATTATAAGACTGGTGCATTCCCACACCTTTCACATGATCTTCCAAGATCCGCGGTGTGCGTATAATAGTAGTTTTATGTCCCCACCCAGAGACACATTATTGATGGATTAAGAACCACCTTGTGCCATCCCATAATAACACCAAATAATATGTAAATGTAAGCCTAAATTGAATTCTAATAGCAGATTGTGATAGCATGTTGTTTGCTATCAAAGGGTGGACTGTTGAAGCTGAATAATTGGCTAAGACAAGTTCAGTTTAAAATTTAATCGCAGCGACGCCATCTTGCAAATGGCCACAAGACTCCATCTTAAAAATGAAATCGCAAGACGCCATTTTGCAAATGGCCGCCTAAGCGCCATTTTAGATAAACTCAGATTTTAGTACATGTGGCGATAATACTAATAGCACCATGCGATTGCATTTTTCATCATTTCCCATACGCACATTAATACATACAATAGCACTGTTAACTAGTCGCATATTAGCGAATGCATGGGACTTTGTATGAAACCGCTGTTTTATTAGCTTTATGCGCACGCATCTGCCCCAAGTTAACTAGCATCCTTATTTTAAACCCTGAATACCCACACAATACATATTCACACATAAGGTTCAATAAGCTTTAAAGTGTATGATTTAAGTAGGTTCAGTTAGTTTAAATGATGAGAAATAAAGATATTTGATAACTAAGGTATTATACATGCTAAACCAGTCGTGTTTGGAGTTGTACTGATGCGTACTCTTTTCACAGTATTCCGGTGTTATCGGTGGGGAGATCGCATCATGCATTCCCGAGTTATGAATCGCAGAGCCTACAAGCAACAAAATGTATATTTTAGAAACAACTGTTAGGATGCTGCCGGAGGCGTGAAGAGGAAGACCCCCAGCTGTTAGAGGCAGGGAGAGTCTGTTTGAACCAGCCTGTTAAATGTGCTGTAACAGATGCTTCACCCCTGGGAACCAATGACACCAGCAACAAGCTTCCCTGTTGTCCTGTTTATTCTGGGGGGGTATAAATATGAGTGCTCGAACGCTGGTTCTCAGTCTTCATGCTGAATGACGAGGGGTCTCTTGCTGATGCCTATCTCTGGGTCCGGAAGCGCCTGCGTATGTATACTGTACTTGGGTCTGTATAATTTCCTTTTTCGCCTAAATTGTGTCTTGATCAATTGCGTGTAACTGTCTGAACTTTTACCTGAATATCACTTGTGCTTCGGAACCACAGATTCCATGTCTAAGTCTTTATTTATGGTGTGACTGCGTACGCAAATTAGCGTCTTCCTTAGAAGGTATAGGCAGGACATTAGAAGGTATAGGCAGAACATTAGAAGGTATAGGAAGGTGTGTATAGAGGTTCTGATCCAGTATCGTTAGTGGGATAAATGTGGTGTGGATGGGGGGAGGAGACAGAGCAGCGTGGATAGGTGATACACAAAGGCGTGTAGAGGAGGGAAGGTTAAGCAGTACAGATGGGGGGTATCCAGAGTGATGCAGATGGATGAAAAACAGTGGTGAGTGTAGGGTGGAGGAACTAAGTAATGCAGATGGGTGGAAAATAATGGTGCAGATGGGGGGGAAACAGAGTGGCAAAGTTTGGGGGGACAGTGACGTGGATGGGGGTAGAGAGTGGCATGAACATGGGAAGACAGAGCAGTGCAGATGGGTAAAGACAGATTGGTGTGGATAAGGAAATACAGACTAGCACCAATAGGAAAACACACAACAGTAAGGTTTGGGGAAGACAGATTAGTGTGGATGGGTAGGAAGACAGAGTAGTGCGGGTGGGGGGAGGAGACAGAGTTGCACAGTTGGGGGGACCAGAGTAGTGCAGATGGAGGAAGAAAGAGTGCCACAGATGAGAGAAAGACAGCAACGTGGCTGTGGAGAAGGCACGGATGCAAGGTGGTGCGGATGGAGAAGGACAGATTGGTGCAGATGAGAGAACACAGACTAGCTCAGTTCGGAGACCACACAGCAGTAGGGATTGGGAAGAAAGATTGGTGTGGATGGGGAGGAAGACAGAGTGGTGCGGGTGGTGGGGGGAGACAGAGTTGCACGGTTGGGGGGACCAGAGTAGTGCAGATGGAGGAAGAAAGAGTGCCACAGATGAGAGAAGGGTGGTGCGGCTGGGGAAAAACAGATTGGTGCCAATGAGGGAACACAGACTGGCACAGTTGGGAGACCACACAGCAGTAGGGATTGGGGAATATATAGCAGCATGGAGGCATATAGGGGAAGAAAGTGTACATGCATAGACAGAGTATGATAGTTTTAAAAATAAGGGAGCTGAAGGTGTATTCTAAATGAGATAAATGTATGCAGTAAGAAGGATGTTGGAAGCCAGTGAGATTGTTGTGGTGATCGAATGGGAAGATTGTGGGCACTGAGTGGGATGTGAGAGCCACATAACTGCTCAAACCTCAGTTGCATAACCTGCAGGTGTGTATTCCAATGAGCACACAATTCTGTGAATTAGTAGCTCCACCATTTTGTGAGTGACAGCAATCTCATTCTGTGAGAGTGCTGAATCTGCAGTTTGTTTCAGTGTGATGACATACCATATATGTACTGCGCAAGGAACACGTCCATTAAGGCGTCAGCCTAAATTATTGTGCTTTCATTGCTTTTTTTAATTTGAGTTGCACAGAAATCAGTAGGTTTTGTGAAATTTCAGATCATGTCTAAGAAGCCTTAATGGGACATGTAAAACCATAAGGTTTTTTGTCTATTGAATTTCATAGCTTTTTAAAAATTTATTAACTATCAGGGTTTGGATGAGCAAACCCGGCCATCTGCAGGGGAGAAGGGCAATAAAATGGTGCACTAATGCAGGTGGAAGAGGAGCCAGCGCACATGAGGTGATCTGGGAGGTGCAGAGTGCAAGATGGCTGTAGAAGCAGGCTGTAGGTGTCCGGGGTAGCGGCAGCAGCAGTGGTGCAGAGCAGTGGCAGCGGTGCAGTGCAAAGGGGGCATCAGCGGGTGACAGAGGGCTCACTTGTAGTGTGCATGCACCTGAGAAAATAAAATCAATAAGTCACAGATGCACGAACGCAGCAGTGAGATCCATCTACGCATCTATGTTAAAAATTAAATGTGTTAAATAAAAAAAGGTGACACCCCCGCCCCCCCCCCCCCCCCAGCACAACCAGCACCAGGCTTTTAACAACCAGTTCTGGTTGTGTTTAAACACAGGGGAAAAATGTACTTAAGCACAACCAGCACTGGGCTAGTCAGAACCTAGGCCTGGGGAGCCTTGGAGAGTCCGCTGGTGGCTGTGTGTTTGTTACTCTGTGGTGTGGACCGCTATATATATAACTTGCTATGTGGACCGGCACTCACCCCAAATGGTCAATGGCTCTGGTGCCCTCCAGATACAGGTGATGCAAATAATCGTTGCAAACAAGCGGCGGCACTCAGGAGACTTTGGAAAACAATTCATGTATTTATGTAATCATATTACATGATACCACACCAACGTTTCGTGACTGTATGCTGAAATACAACCAGGTGACGTGTACAATGACGTTTCCATGCTAATTATGCAGACCCAAATAATGGCGTTTTGACGCTCATACACGCCTGCATTCGCTAATCCACTCCCCCATTTTCCAGGACCTTCCTCTGTCACCACCCACAAACGGCACTATCTGTCACTCATTGTAGTGCTCAGTCTGTGTACTACGAGCGCATGATTCCCGATCGCAGTGACTGACTCGCACACGCGCACTGTGACTCATACGCATATTTTGCGAAAATCGGCCAGCTACGAACGAACGCAGCCTAGTAAACGGGTCTGAATGGATTAGCATACTATCGCAGTTGAACTGCGTGCATAATCGCTATTGCATTTGCAGTTGCGTTCCATAGTGAATCAGGCCCTCTGTCTTTCTAATCGCATCCTAATTTGAGATGTGCTCAGACCCCCATGCTCCTGTTTGTCTGCACAACACCTGCACTCCCTGTTTGTTCCTGCCTGTATCTGGTGCATACATTATATGTGCACTGAATCAGTATGGGATGCCGACAGTTGGGTTCCCGGCTGTCAGAATAGCGACACCGGCATCCGACAGGGCTAGCATACTGACACTTTCTGTTCGGTATGCTAACTCTCCCCCTCTCCCTACCCTAACCCTCCCTCTTTGGTGCCTATGCTCCCCCATAGTGTCTGAACCTAACCTCCGCCTACCCACACCCTAAACCTAACCCTCCCCTCTCAGTGCCTATCCTTAACCCGCCACCTATTGCCTAACATTAACCTCACACCCTAACCCTAACTCCCCCCCCCCCCGCTGCTTACCTTCGGTATCCCAGCGGTAAGGATGTCGGCGCCGGCATTGTGATAGGTGTCGGGATTCCGGCGCCGGTAATATCGGTGCCGGCATCGTGTCCGCCAGGATACTGTCTGTGGGCCTGATTCAGACCCGCTCGCGTGCTGTCGATGGTGAGTGACAGCACGCCCCCTTTGGCGGGCGTGCCAGGGGCGTGGCTGCCAGACGGAGGCATTCCCATGGAAACGCCTACCGTCTGGGTCCGGCCCGACTAACATCACTAGTGATGTCAGTGGGAGTGATTTTGGCTCTGACAGAGCCAAAATCACTCCAGGGCTTGCGGTCACCGAGACCCTACCGCAGGGTCTCGTCGCAAGCCCGATGGTCGCGATAGTCTTGACCATCGCGACCATCATCATGGACTCTCGCATAAGCTGTGGGTGGTAACCCACAGCTATGCGAGCGTCAAGGAGGACGCTCCAAAAAAGAAACCAAAAACGCCCTGATTCAGAGCGGGCGCTCGTTCAGCGTCCGGCTCTGGATCAGGCCCTGTATCCCATGTGCACTGTGGGCCTGATTCAGAGCCGCTCATAAGTGGCCGCTCGTTCGCTCCGAGCGATGTTCGCACAACTGCGCATGCGTATGGGTTGTAATACGCATGCGCGAACCAGTCATTGCGGTCGGAAATTTTGTGCTCGCAAAATAGCGAATGCCTGCTAATTTGAGTGACAGAATGAGGCGTTTGTGGGTGGTAACAGGGGAAGGTGCTTGAAAACGGGGAGTGGAGATCCGAACGCAGGCGTGCCAAAAGGTCAAAACGGGCGTTTTAAGTGTATGCATAATTAACAAAGCAGCGTCATCGACCACGTCACTTGGTTGTTTCTTAGCCTGAACTGTTCGCATGATTGCGGTAGGAAAATCCAACCACAAGCACTGCGAGCAGTTCAGACGCCTTTCGATGTACTCGATTAATCAAATAAATAGTGGAGATGACGTAGGATGCGAGCGGCCAGGGGGCGTCTTTACAAAATAGCGAGACCATATTTCGTTCGCTCGCTCAGACATAGAGGCGTCAACAGACCGCAAAGAGCGAGCGCTCAATTTAAATAGCCGGCCCCTTTTTTGAAATTAGCGAGCGCAAATAGCTTCCGGCTCTGAATCAGGCCCTGTGTACTTGTTGTACATACCTGCTGCATTAACCTTGTATCATTTTATCAACCTGTTCTACATGGTTAATAAACCAAAGACCTGGTTATGTTATCTATCGTGTGGACTGACCTCTATCACACACCTCTGCCACCTATACCAACTACAGGGTTGCCAATAATAATAATATTTTGTTGTCGTCTAAACCTAATCCGTCCCTGAAAAGCAAATCAGTCACCAAAGGAATAGTAGCCTAGAACGCTAGAGGGGCATAGCTTCCTGCTATAGTACATAAAGGCACCATACTTTACCATGAAACAATGTAATAAGTCATCATGACCAGGACAAAGGTGTAATAAACAGAACCAGGTATGGCAGAATCAGCAGCCATCCCAGGGGAACTGACTATGTTGTATTTACTAATATAAACCCAATATATAAATTAGGGGTGAGCGGGTTCGGATTTCTGAAATCCGAACCCCCCCGAGCCCCCCCGATCCAAGGCCAATCCGAGTCAGGCTCGACTTTTCCCGCCTGACTCGGATCTGAAATCGAGGCAAAACGTCATCATCCGGCCTTCCAGGTCTCGCGGGTTTTGGATCCTATATAAGGTACATTTTCTCACTCGGCTGTGGACAGTGAAGAGGGAGGGTGGGAGTTAGGGCTGGCTGGGCTGTGTAGTGTAGTGTAGTGCAGAGTAGTGTTGTGCTGTGCTGCGCTGTGCTGCTGTTGTCCATAGGGGCTGTGTCCACTACTTCAAAGTCCATAGGGGCTGGCTGTGTTGTGCTGTGCTGCTGTTGTCCATAGGGGCAGTGTCCACTACTTCAAAGTCCATAGGGGCTGGCTGGACTGTGTTGTGCAGTCAGTTGTACTAGGGGCTGTGTCCACTCCAAAGTCCTGTGCAGTGTCCCAGTCCTAAAGGGGTGCTGTAGTGTTGTCCAGGGGGTGCTCTGTCCGTCAGGGGTGCTCCCCCCAAGTGCTAAAAAAAAATAATATTTTTTCTGTGTTTGTGAATTGTGTGCGCAGTAGCCGCACGTGCATCAACAAAGTAGTGCCAAGCGTGCGCCTGTGTCATAAGTAAAGGGCCGGCTGGCTTGACCGTTAAAGGGTGCTGTAACCCCCAAAGTACACTCCAAACCAAATAAAAAAATATTTTCTGTGTTTGTGAATTGTGTGCGCAGTAGCCGCACGTGCATCAACAAAGTAGTGCCAAGCGTGCGCCTGTGTCATAAGTAAAGGGCCGGCTGGCTTGACCGTTAAAGGGTGCTGTAACCCCCAAAGTACACTCCAAACCAAATAACAAAATATTTTTTCTGTGTTTGTGAATTGTGTGCGCAGTAGCCGCACGTGCATCAACAAAGTAGTGCCAAGCGTGCGCCTGTGTCCCATAAATAAAGTGCCGGCTGGATTGACCGCTAAAGGGTGCTGTAACCCCCAAAGGGCACTCCAAACCAAATAAAAAAATATTTTCTGTGTTTGTGAATTGTGTGCGCAGTAGCCACACGTGCATCAACAAAGTAGTGCCAAGCGTGCACCTGTGTCATAAGTAAAGGGCCGGCTGGCTTGACCGTTAAAGGGTGCTGTAACCCCCAAAGTACACTCCAAACCAAATAAAAAATATATTTTCTGTGTTTGTGAATTGTGTGCGCAGTAGCCGCACGTGCATCAACAAAGTAGTGCCAAGCGTGCGCCTGTGTCCCATAAATAAAGGGCCGGCTGGATTGACCGCTAAAGGGTGCTGTAACCCCCAAAGGGCACTCCAAGCAAAATAAAAGAATATTTTCTGTGTTTGTGAATTGTGTGTACGCAGTAGCCGCATGTGCATCAACAAAGTAGTGCCAAGCGTGCGCCTGTGTCATAAATAAAGGGCCGGCTGGATTGACCGCTAAAGGGTGCTGTAACCCCCAAAGGGCAGTCCAAACAAAATAAAATAATATATTTCTGTGTTTGTGAATTGTGTGCACTGTGGCTGCACGTACATCAACAAAGGAGCAGCGCCAAGCGTGCGCCTGTGTCCCATAAGTAAAGGGCCGGCTGGCTCATTTCTTAAAGGGTGGTGTAACCCACAAAGTGGACTAGTCTCCACCAAAAATAAAAAATTATTTTCTGTGTTTGTGTGCGCCTTAGCCGCACGTAGTTATCAATATAACATAAATGGAGGACCAAACTTTCTCTGATAAAAATAAAATAGGGAAAGATCAAGAACCACTTCCTCCTAGTGCTGAAGCTGCTGCCACTAGTCATGACATAGACGATAACATGCCATCAACGTCGTCTGCCAAGGCCGATGCCCAATGTCATAGTAGAGGGCACATACAATCCCAAATGACAAAGTTCAGGAAAATGACCTTGAAAAAAACATTTAAATCATCTGAAGAGAAAAGTAAACTTGCCAATATGCCATTTACGACACGGAGTGGCAAGGAACGGCTAAGGTCGATCCCTATGTTCATGACTAATGGTTCAGCTTCACATGACGATGGAAGCCCTCCTCCCACTAAAAAAATCAAAAGAGTTAAGCTGGCAAAAGCACAGCGAAGAACTGTGCTTTCTAAGAAGATATCACACATCCCCAAGGAGAGTCCAAGTGTGGTGGTGGTTGCGATGCCTGACCTTCCCAGCACTGGACAGGAAGAGGTGGCTCTTTCCACCATTTGCACGCCCCCTGCAAGTGCTGAAAGGAGCACCCACAGTCCACTTGCTGATATGCAAATTGAAGATGTCACTGTTGAAGTACAACAGGATGAGGATACTGGTGTAGCTGGCGCTGAGGAGGAAGTTGGCGAGGAGGATTCTGATGTTGATGTGGTTTGTTTAAATCAGGCTCCGGGGGAGACAGTTGTTCTCCGTGGGATGAAAAAGCCCATCACGATCATGCCTGAGCAGAAGACCAAACATTCCACTTCTTTGGTCTGGCAATATTTCTATCCAAATCCGGACAACAACTGTCTTGCCATATGTACCATATGTAAAGGTGAAATAAGTAGGGGTAGGGACGTTAACCACCTAGGAACATCCTCCCTTATACGGCACCTGCAGCGCGTTCATAAAAAGTTACTGTCAAGTTCAGAAACTTTGGCTAAGACCGTAAGCAGTCCAGGGACACCTAAATCCCGTTGTCCTGTTGTATCCAAGCACCTGCAAACCACACCGTCAACTCCCTCCTCGTCAATTTCCTCCTTAGTCAGGATCGGAAGTAGTCCTGCAGGCCATGTCACTGGCATGACTGACTCTCCTATCCGGGATTCCTCCAGAGGATCCTGCATTGCTACGCCTCCTGCTGCCGCTGCTGCTGTTGCTGCTGCTGGGAGTCGTTCATCATCCCAGAGAGGAAGTATGAACACCACTACTTTTACTAAACAATTGACCCTCCAACAGTCCTTAGCGAGGAGGATGAAGTACGACAGCAGTCATCCTGAAGGAAAACGTATAACTGAGGCCTTGACTGCTATGTTGGTGTTAGACGTGCGTCCGGTATCCACCATTAGTGCAGTGGGATTTAGACAATTGATGGAGGTAGTGTGTCCCCGGTTCCAAATCCCGTCTAGATTCCACTTCACTAGGCAGGCGATACCGAGACTGTACAGAAACGTCAGAAAAAGTGTCCTCAGTGTCCCGAAAAATGCCGTTGTACCCAATGTCCACTTAACCACGGACATGTGGACAAGTGGAACAGGGCAGACTAAGGACTATATGACTGTGACAGCCCACTGGGTAGATGTATCACCTTACGCAGCAACAGCAGCAGCGTCACCAGTAGCAGCATCTCAGAAACGCCAGCTCGTTCCAAGGCAGGCTACACTGTGTATCACCGGTTTCAGTAAGAGGCACACCGCCGACAACCTCTTAGAGAAACTGAGGGAAATCATCGCCCAGTGGCTTACCCCACTTAGACTCTCCTGGGGATTTGTGATATCTGACAACGCCACCAATATTGTGCGGGCATTACATCTGGGTAAATTCCAGCACGTCCCATGTTTTGCTCACACAATAAACTTGGTGGTGCAGAATTTTCTGATAAACGACAGGGGCGTGCAGTAGACGCTTTGGGTGGCCCGAAAAATTTCTGGCCACTTTCGCCATTCAGCGACTGCGTGCCGAAGACTGGAGCGCCAGCAAACACTCTTGAACCTGCCCTGCCATCACCTGAAGCAAGAGGTTGTGACGCGGTGGAACTCAACACTCTATATGCTTCAGAGGATGGAGGAGCAGCAAAAGGCCATTCAAGCCTATATATCCACCTATGACATAGGCAAAGGAGGGGGTATGCACCTGACTCAAGCGCAGTGGAGAATGATTTCCGTGTTGTGCAAGGTTCTCCAGCCCTTCGAACTTGCCACACGTGAAGTCAGTTCAGACACTGCCAGCTTGAGTCAGGTCATTCCCCTCATCAGGCTTTTGTAGAAGCAGCTGGAGAAAGTGAAGGAGGAGCTAAGACGGAGCGATTCCGCTCGGCATGTGGGACTTGTGGATGAAGCCCTTCATTCGCTTTCCCATGATTCCAGGGTGGTCAATCTGTTGAAATCAGACCACTACATTTTGGCCACCGTGCTCGATCCTAGGTTTAAAGCCTATGTGGTATCTCTCTTTCCGGCCGACACAAGCCTGCAGAGGTGCAAAGACCTGCTGGTGAAAACACTGTCAGCTGAAGCAGAACGTGACACGTCAACAGCTCCTTCTTCATTTTCTCCCGCAACTGGGGCTGCCAGGAAAAAACTTAGGCATCCTAAGCAACCCGCTGGCGGTGATGCAGGGCAGGCAGGACCAAGTTTGGACATCTGGTCCGGACTGAAGGACCTGGCAACAATTTCTGACATGTCTACTGTCACTGCATATGATACTGTCACCATTGACAGAATGGTGGAGGATTACATCGGTGACAGCATCCAAGTAGGCATGTCAGACAGTCCATACCTGTACTGGCAGGAAAAAGAGGCAATTTGGAGGCCCCTGTACAAACTGGCCTTTACCTGAGTTGCCCCCCCTCCAGTGTGTACTCCGAAAGAGTGTTTAGTGCAGCCGGGAACCTTGTCAGCGAAAGGCGTAGGAGGTTGCTTCCACAGAATGTGGAGAAGATGATGTTCATCAAAATGAATTATCAGCTCTTCCAGGGAGACCAGCCTCCAGAACGTACAGAGGGACCTGTGGTGGTGGATTCCAGTGGGGACGAGTTAATACTCTGTGAGGATGAGGATGTACACAACACTGAAGAGGGTGAGGAATCGGTGGATGAGGAGGATGAGGATGACATCTTGCCTCCGTAGAGCCAGTTTGTGCAGGGACAGATTAATTGCCAGCTTGTTTTGTGGGGGCCCAAACGAACCAATCATTTCAGCCACAGTTGTGTGGCAGACCCTGGTGCTGAAATGATTGGTTTGTTAAAGTGTGCATGTCCTGTTTATACAACATAAGGGTGGGTGGGAGGGCCCAAGGACAATTCCATCTTGCACCTCTTTTTTTTCTTTGCATTATGTACAGTTTGGGGCCTAGTTTTTCAAACTGCCATCCTGTCTGCCACTGCAGTATCACGCCTAGATGGGTCACGTGTTTGTGCCGCCCACTCGTGTCGCTTGGCATAGTCATCCAGCTACCTCGGTGCAACCTTTTGGACATAAAAACACTATTGTGAGGTGTGAGGTGTTCAGAATAGACTGGAAATGAGTGGAAATTAAGGTTATTGAGGTTAATAATAGCATAGGAGCAGAAAAACCTACAAATTCTGTTATTTTAGCTGTTTTTATGCTTTTTTTCAAAAAAATACAGATCCAAAACACAAAACCCAGAACCCAAAACACGGAAGGGTGGTTTTGGCAAAACCAATCCAGATCCAAAACACGAAGAAAGATCCAGATCCAAAACACAAAACACAAAAAGTGGCCGGTGCACACCCCTAATATAAATATGTACTGTATATGTAAGTACAAGTCATTTGTGTTTGTGTGTATCTATGTATGGGCAGTAGATAGAGGTCATTTGTGTTTGTGTGTATCTATGTATGGGCAGTAGATAGAGATAGATACAGGGAAGTATCATATTATGGCAATACCTATACAGCCATTTTAATATAATCAGATCACGATCATTAAATTATGCTGTATTCTGAGAATGCAGATGTTACTTAACAGGTAGAAATTGTGACAATTCATAACTAGACCCCTTGGTCCAATGATAGAGGTTGTATTTAGTATTTGTAGAGTATAAAAATACTCAAGTGATAGCAATTAAGAGATGGAATTGATTTCTGTTGGCTGATAAAGAGGATTTTAACTGCCAGATGTGTTAGCTTGATTGAAAGCTGGCAAAATGCCTGTCTGATATGAGCTTATGGGCTTGTGCATGCAGACATTACATAATCCTTTCCTGTTCATGTTCATTTTTGACAGGTGAATTAAAGGTGAGCAGAGGTTAGAGGAAAGTTTACATAAAGATCATTAATCTCTATGGGAGATTTTTGTGCAGTGCTCACAGATGTCCAAGCATGGCAGATAACAGTGCAAGTTCAAGGGAAAATAGTGTAATGGTGCATACACACGGTCAGATTTTTCTTCAGATCTGAACAATAACGATTTAAAAAATTGTTCAATCGTTCATATCTGAAGGAAAATCTGACATATCTGTCAGATCTGTCAGATGAACGATGCGCGTTCCCAATGGTCAGATAACGATATCTGACATCTGATGTGTTTGCAGTCAGACTTGGACGATTCCATTCATTTTAATGCAGTCAAAAATAGTTCAAATCATTCAAATCTTTGGTAAAATCGTTCAAATCGTTCATCTGACAAATATGACCGGGAGTATGCTCCATTACTTTTCCTCATCCTTGCTCTACTGTATCATCTGCTTTGGAAAGATGGCCATGTGTCTGTACATAGAGATGAATGATCTTTATGTGAGCTTCAGCCTAACCTCCATTCACCTTTCTTTCAGCTGTCACAAATGGAATGGAGGAGAGATGACTTTACTGACGCATACTGACATTTACTTACAATTTTAAAACATATATTACTAAAATTGTACAATATCAACAATAAAGCTAGGTACACACTGTCCTATTCTTTTGATCAGGCCAACAAATTGTTATACTACTCCTGCACTATTACATAAGACCCCTCTATGGAGAGTCTTCTGCCTATAACAGCCACCCGCTGTTCCCTTAGTGTTAGATGCACACACCGGTACTTAGATGGCCGCCAGATCTTATACCTCTGAACAGTAGGGGCTTATGCAACAGACAGGAGATCACTAGGTATATTGGCTGGAGTAGGAACAGATACTTAAAATGGTCAGGGTAATAACAGAATCAGAACCACCATCCGCAGGGTTAATAGCAGGACAGTTAATCCATTTAGCAAACAGGTGATTTAGCAGACACCAACAATAATCCACATAGCAGGACTTGCAAATGTAGTAGCAGCCCAGAATCCAACATAGCCTTTGGAACAGGAGGACTAAAGTAACATTGGGCCTGATTCAGCAAGGAATGCACGGATGTAGACGCACGCACCCGTCCGCTGCGGGATATGCTAATCAATGCATACGCATGGAGACCGCAGCACAAGATGCAGACGCCCAGCCACATACTATGCTGCCCATCTCCCTTTACTCACAGCCTGATCAGCATGCAAGATAGCGTAAACATCGGTAACATCGAGAACCATCAGACCTATTAGCATAATAGTGGTTGGACCTAACCTTCCGCAGGATTTTGGCCGCTTTCTGTGTACCGCTTACGGTATGGCTGCGTATGCCTTAATTATGCACACCCCTATAACGGCGTTATAACACCTGTGTTCGCCTGACCACCCTCCATCACCACCCACATACGGCACTTCCTGTCAATCAATATTGGACGGGTCTGCGTAAACAAGGCGTGTAGTCTGCGTACCCTAACCCGATCGCACTGACTAGTTCACACACGCGCAGTGCAATTCATACGCATGCGCAGTGCAGAAACATAGGCCGAGTGGGTGCATTCTCTCCTGTGTGTTCCTTTCTGAATCAGGCCCTTTGTCCCCTGCTATTGATATTGGGGTGTTGTAACAACTTTAGCACTTGTGTTTCATCTAGGGGTGTGCACCGGCCACTTTTCGTGTTTTGTGTTTTGGTTTTGGATCTGGATCTTTCTTCGTGTTTTGGATCTGGATTGGTTTTGCCAAAACCACCCTTGCGTGTTTTGGGTTCTGGGTTTTGTGTTTTGGATCTGTATTTTTTTGAAAAAAAGCATAAAAACAGCTAAAATCACAGAATTTGTAGGTTTTTCTGCTCCTATGCTATTATTAACCCACTCATTTCCAGTCTATTCTGAATACCTCACACCTCACAATAGTGTTTTTATGTCCAAAAGGTTGCACCGAGGTAGCTGGATGACTATGCTAAGCGACACAAGTGGGCGGCACAAACACGTGACCCATCTAGGCGTGAAACTGCAGTGGCAGACAGGATGGCATTGAAAAACTAGGCCCCAAACTGTACATAATGCAAAGAAAAAAAAGAGGTGCAAGATGGAATTGTCCTTGGGCCCTCCCACCCACCCTTATGTTGTATAAACAGGACATGCACACTTTAACAAACCAATCATTTCAGCGCCAGGGTCTGCCACACAACTGTGGCTGAAATGATTGGTTCGTTTGGGCCCCCACAAAACAAGCTGGCAATTTATCTGTCCCTGCACAAACTGGCTCTACGGAGGCAAGATGTCATCCTCATCCTCCTCATCCACCGATTCCTCACCCTCTTCAGTGTGTACATCCTCATCCTCACAGAGTATTAATTCGTCCCTGCTGGAACCACAGGTCCCTCTGTACGTTCTGGAGGCTGGTCTCCCTGGAAGAGTTGATAATTCATTTTATGAACATCATCTTCTCCACATTTTGTGGAAGCAACCTCCTACGCCTTTCTCTGACAAGGTTCCCGGCTGCACTAAACACTCTTTCGGAGTACACACTGGAGGGGGGGCAACTCAGGTAAAATAGAGCCAGTTTGTACAGGGACCTCCAAATTGCTTCTTTTTCCTGCCAGTACAGGTACGGACTGTCTGACATGCCTACTTGGATGCTGTCACCGATGTAATCCTTTAACAGACAGACGCACGCTTGTCGCTGCTGCTTTGAGGATTCAAGTGCGGCTACAGCCCACACAATTCACAAAGACAGAAAAAAAAAAGAATATTTTTATTGTTTGTGGAGCACACTTTGAGGGTTACACCACCCTTTAACAGACAGACGCACGCTTGTCGCTGCTGCTTTGAGGATGCAAGTGCGGCTACAGCCCACACAATTCACAAAGACAGAAAAAAGAAGAAGAATATTTTAATTGTTTGTGTAGAACACTTTGAGGTGTCACCACCCTTTAACAGACAGACGCACGCTTGTCGCTGCTGCTTTAAGGATGCAGGTGCGGCTACAGCCCACACATTTCACAAAGACCAAAAAAAAAAGAACAATATTTTAATTGTTTGTGTAGAACACTTTGAGGTGTCACCACCCTTTAACAGACAGACGCACGCTTGTCGCTGCTGCTTTAAGGATGCAGGTGCGGCTACAGCCCACACAATTCACATAGACAGAAAAAAAAAGAACAATATTTTAATTGTTTGTGTAGCACACTTTGAGGGTGTCACCACCCTTTAACAGACAGACGCACGCTTGTCGCTGCTGCTTTAAGGATGCAGGTGCGGCTACAGCCCACACATTTCACAAAGACCAAAAAAAAAAGAACAATATTTTAATTGTTTGTGTAGCACACTTTGAGGGTGTCACCACCCTTTAACAGACAGACGCACGCTTGTCGCTGCTGCTTTAAGGATGCAGGTGCGGCTACAGCCCACACAATTCACAAAGACAGAAAAAAAAAGAACAATATTTTAATTGTTTGTGTAGCACACTTTGAGGGTGTCACCACCCTTTAACAGACAGACGCACGCTTGTCGCTGCTGCTTTGAGGATGCAGGTGGAATCTAGACGGGATTTGGAACCGAGGACATACTACCTCCATCAATTGTCTAAATCCCACTGCACTAATGTCGGATACCGGACGCACGTCTAACACCAACATAGCAGTCAAGGCCTCAGTTATACGTTTTGCTTCAGGATGACTGCTGTCGTACTTCATCCTCATCGCTAGGGACTGTTGGAGGGTCAATTGTTTAGTAAAAGTAGTGATGTTCCTACTTCCTCTCTGGGATGATGAACAACTCCCAGCAGCAGCAACAGCACTAGGAGGAAGTGGTTCTTGATCTTTCCCTATTTTATTTTTATCGGAGAAAGTTTGGTCCTCCATTTATGTTATATTGATATATATACGTGCGGCTAAAGCGCACACAAACACAGAAAATATTATTTTATTTTTGCTGGAGAGTAGTGCACTTTGTGGGTTACACCACCCTTTAAGAAATGAGCCAGCCGGCTCTTTACTTATGGGACACAGGCGCACGCTTGGCGCTGCTCCTTTGTTGATGCACGTGCAGCCACAGTGCACACAATTCACAAACACAGAAAATAATTTTTTTTTTGGTTTGGACTGGAGTGTACTTTCGGGGGTTACAGCACCCTTAACGGTCAAGCCAGCCGGCCCTTTACTTATGACACAGGCGCACGCTTGGCACTACTTTGTTGATGCACGTGCGGCTACTGCGCACACAATTCACAAACACAGAAAATAATTTTTTTTTTGGTTTGGACTGGAGTGTACTTTCGGGGGTTACAGCACCCTTAACGGTCAAGCCAGCCGGCCCTTTACTTATGACACAGGCGCACGCTTGGCACTACTTTGTTGATGCA
Organism: Taudactylus pleione; assembly: GCA_031769625.1. Taxonomy (NCBI): domain Eukaryota; kingdom Metazoa; phylum Chordata; class Amphibia; order Anura; family Myobatrachidae; genus Taudactylus; species Taudactylus pleione. Next base: position 40,941,865 of record JAUIMM010000025.1, on the reverse strand, counting down.
CGTGCGGCTACTGCGCACACAATTCACAAACACAGAAAATAATTTTTTTTTTGGTTTGGACTGGAGTGTACTTTCGGGGGTTACAGCACCCTTAACGGTCAAGCCAGCCGGCCCTTTACTTATGACACAGGCGCACGCTTGGCACTACTTTGTTGATGCACGTGCGGCTACTGCGCACACAATTCACAAACACAGAAAATAATTTTTTTTTTGGTTTGGACTGGAGTGTACTTTCGGGGGTTACAGCACCCTTAACGGTCAAGCCAGCCGGCCCTTTACTTATGACACAGGCGCACGCTTGGCACTACTTTGTTGATGCACGTGCGGCTACTGCGCACACAATTCACAAACACAGAAAATAATTTTTTTTTTGGTTTGGACTGGAGTGTACTTTCGGGGGTTACAGCACCCTTAACGGTCAAGCCAGCCGGCCCTTTACTTATGACACAGGCGCACGCTTGGCACTACTTTGTTGATGCACGTGCGGCTACTGCGCACACAATTCACAAACACAGAAAATAATTTTTTTTTTGGTTTGGACTGGAGTGTACTTTCGGGGGTTACAGCACCCTTAACGGTCAAGCCAGCCGGCCCTTTACTTATGACACAGGCGCACGCTTGGCACTACTTTGTTGATGCACGTGCGGCTACTGCGCACACAATTCACAAACACAGAAAATATTTTTTTTTTTGGTTTGGACTGGAGTGTACTTTCGGGGGTTACAGCACCCTTAACGGTCAAGCCAGCCGGCCCTTTACTTATGACACAGGCGCACGCTTGGCACTACTTTGTTGATGCACGTGCGGCTACTGCGCACACAATTCACAAACACAGAAAATATATTAATTTTTTAGCACTTGGGGGGAGCACCCCTGATGGACAGAGCACCCCCTGGACAACACTGCAGCACTCCTTTAGGACTGGGACACTGCACAGGACTTTGGAGTGGACACAGCCCCTATGGAGAACTGACTGCACAACACAGTCCAGCCAGCCCCTATGGACTTTGAAGTAGTGGACACAGCCCCTATTAACAACAGCAGCACAGCACAACACAGCCAGCCCCTATGGACTTTGAAGTAGTGGACAACAGCAGCACTACACTACACTACACTACACAGCCCTAACTCCCACCCTCCCTCTTCACTGTCCACAGCCGAGTGAGAAAATGGCGCCGACGTGGGTACCTTATATAGGATCCAAAACCCGCGAGACTCGGAAGGCGGGATGATGACGTTTTGCCTCGATTTCAGATCCGAGTCAGGCGGGAAAAGTCGAGCCTGATTCGGATCGGACTCGGATCGGGGGGGCTCGGGGGGGTTCGGATTTCAGAAATCCGAACCCGCTCACCCCTAGTTTCATCCATCCAACATGTGGGAAAATAAACACACTTCCTGCAATATCTTGCGAGAAGGGAAAAAAAAATCTAATTACAGTTTAGCTATCATAGCTATTTATAATTGTACCAAATAATATTTGCATAAGGTTTTAAGTTAAAACTAGTATTGATACTACAAGTAGGTTTTCAATTTCTGGAGACTCATTTAATCATTCATTATTGGGTAAGAAATATATAGTATTCGTCACCACCTTAAGTGTAACAGTAAGTATATTGGACCTGATTCAGACCCGCTCGCAAGATGCGATCGCTCGCTGGCAAAAGGGGCCGGATATGTACATTAAGCGCTCGCACTGCGTCGCGTATGGACGCCCTCTGTGTGTTAGCAAGCTACGGCAAAGTGCGCTCGCAAGTGTCTAAAGACGCCCCCTTGCCACTCGCAACACATGTCATCTTCGGGAAATGTATGATTAATCGGGACCATCGTGAGCCATCAGAGCTGCTCGCAGCCCTTGGGGTTGCCTTTCCCTGCTGCAAGTACTGCGATCAGTGCAGGTTGAAATACATGCAGGTGACGTGTACAATGACGCTGCTTTGCTAATTATGCACGTCCTTTAAACGGCGTTTTGTCGGGCAGACACGCCTGCGTTTGCAACACCACTCCCCCGTTCACATGCACCTTACCCTGTTACCACCCACGGCACTATCTGTCACTCAAAGCAGCGACCTGATAGTGGCTTAGGAGCTACCAAAATCAGATCGAAACGAATGGCTTGCACACGCACAATGCAAATTATAGGCATGCGCAGATGGGCGAAAACCGCTCACAGCGAGCGATCGCGCCTTAGCGAGCGGGTCTGAATCAGGTCCATTGTGTACCAGATCATATATATGCCCATGTATGCTGTCCTATATTGGGAAGACCATAAGGTTGTTTAAAGAACATGTAGCTGCACACTGATCAGCTATTAGATCTGCTTCCAATACAGGTACCAGTGACCACCCGGTGGCAAGGCATTTATGTGAAGGCAAAATACCGGATGATTGATCATGTGCCTCCCTTGTTATGGGATGGCAACAGATCAGAATTATAACTTCAATGTGAGAGCAGGTGGATAGTAAGATTAGATACTGTTACCCCTACAGGTCTGAATGACCATTTAGGTTTTGGGTGCTTCATATAAAGATACTAGCATGATCCATTATTATGCCATATAAGATTTCTATGCAGTTAATTTTGTATATCACATTACCCTAGATCAGGGATGAGGAACCTCATGCTCGGGGGCCATATAAGTCCTTGAAGTGCCGCCTTGCATTCAATATATATATATTTGGGCCTGTCAATTTTCTGTTTATTATCATTCTCACTTGTAGTTTCCTCTTATTTTTATCCCCAACATCTCCTGACCTCTCCTATCTCTTCCCTGGCCCTTCCCCATGAGGCCACGGCCCTTTTTCAGGTGTGTTATCTCCCTATTTAAAAAATAGGGGGGTGCCAATGCTCTTTCTGGCACAGGGCACCAAAAAGTCTAGTTATGGCTCTGGTAGGTGGTAACATGGGCTGGCCATTAAAAACGAGGGAGTGGGGGTGCAAACGCAGGCGTGCCTGAGCATCTCAATGGGGTTTTAGAGGTGTGCATAATTATAAGACAGCATCATAGTACACGTCACCTGGCTTGTTTGTACACTGAAGTGCTCGCAGTGCTTGCGGCAGGGAATGGTCAATCTCCAGCACTGCAATCGCATCCGCTCTTACCCGATGTTCCGATGGTTGCATACACTTCCTGGACATGACATGCACAAGTGGGCGTCTTAAACAGGCTGGTGGGTGTCTGCATACACTATGTGATCGCTTCTAAGAAATTCTAGGCGTGCTAATGCATTGCTGTGCGGTGGCACTGCCTATGCAATTTGCATACACATCGTGCGAGCGATTTCATCTACCGAGCGACTCTGAATCAGGCCCTCAGTTGCTAATATGCACGCATTTGGCCGATTGTTGAGTACTGCGCATGCGTATGCACCGCAGTGCGCATGTTCGAACCGGGCCGCTGAGATCAGGACTGCGATCACAGTGACTACGCAGACCCATCGCAGAGTGATTGACAGGAAGTGCTGTTTGTTGGTGGTGACGCGGGGGTGGTCGGCAAAACGCAGGCACATTTCAATGCCGTTGCAGGGGCATGAATAAATTAGCCACTGCAATGGCCTACGCAGCCTGAGGTCTCATAGCACGCGTAAAAGTTAGCAATTTCTGAGAAGGGTCAGGGCTTGTGCAAGTGTGCGTGAGGCTGCAATGGTATGCGATTGTACCGATGGTTTTGCAGTCTTGCTAAACATTACGGATGTGTGTAAGATAAAGTGGGCGTCCTTGTGTAGTGCACCGGTGGCATTGCAATCGCAATGGATTAGCATACTATCGCAGTTGAACTGCGTGCATAATCGCTATTGCATTCGCAGTTGCTTTCCGTAGTGAATCAGGCCCTGTGTTCCAAGCCTCAGTCCCGGACTCCATGACGTCATTGCATCGCCGTATGCTGAGACTCTGCTGGAGCCTGGAGCTAAGCACCCTTGTGGTGAGAGAAGATGCAAAGGGCTCTATTTATTAACATTATTTTTACTAAAATAAAGTGAAAAAGGGTGTTTTCACACCCTTTTCACATTATTTTAGTTTCACCTGTAGTTATTACAGGGCAATTGGAGTAGAATTAGTAAAATTCTACTCCAACCCCCAGTATCACTTATTTTTAGTAAAGCAGATCACATTTCCCATAATTGTAATGGGAAATGTGATCTGTGTGCAAGTTACTAAAAATAAATTGTAAAAAAATACCGGGGGAAGCCCTGTGATAATAACGCCACCTGGAGGTGGCGTTATCCAGGGTCTCCCCCGGTTACCGGGCTCCCACTCTGCTCTAACGGAGAGAGTAGAGGCGGGAGCCGGTACCAGTAATCAGCTATGTGGTCTAAGTAGACCGCATGCTGATTGCTGTAAAAAAAAGAAAAAAAAAATTAAACATTTTTTTTTTCACTTACCTGACTCCAGGGACCGGTGATCGGGCCTCCGGTGATGGCTCCTCTCCGGTCAGCTGGTCTCCCACAGTGCACTGGGGCCCGGTCATCAGGTGATCGGGCCCCAGTGCAGTATGGGAGATCACCTGATCGGGAAGCCCGGAGAAGACCACCGGAGGCCAGGAGGATGCAGGTAAGTGTAATGAAGGGAGGGGGGTCGCGGGGGGGGAGGGGGGGTCGCGGAGGTCCGCGATCGTGGGGGGCGGGGCTTAGCGCCGGGGGCGGGGCTTAGCGTCGGTGGGGGGGTAGTAGCGGTGGTCGGTCGGCGCATGCGCGGGCTCTTAGTCGCGGTATTTTTTCCGAAAATACCGCGACTAGAGTGCGGATGGGATCCGCAGGGACAGAGCTTTATCGCAAGCTTTGTCCCTGCAAGGGATTTATAGTAAATCCCTGTGATATTACCTGAATTCGCAATGCGAATTCACTCGGTAATATCACACTACAATCCGCATTCAATATGCGGATTGTAGTAAATAGAGCCCAAAGACTGGTGAGCCAGAGAGTCTGAATGAGGAGCAGGCTCACATTCTGCAGCTGAATCAGGTTGATGGAGCACAGAGTATCCTGGCCTCCAGGTCACCTGCAAGAACCAGCTGTCTCCCAATATACTCCCCTGTCATCCTCTAGGTCCCTCTTACAACCTACACCCACTCTCTGCTACTACTAGTAACACCTCACCACCACCCACCGTTTGTCATGTGTTTCTTCTACTCCCATCCACATATCATGTGTCACTACTATCACTACTTCCACCCACCTTTCATAAGTTCCTCCTACTATTACATCTGGATGTTGATAGGAAAGCAGTTACTGTTTGGATAAAGCATTTCTTATTTAAAGGTTTTCATTTAATATTTTCTTTCATATTTTTCATGGAACGTAAAGCCCAAATCTAGTCTTCCCATTTTGCTTCATCCTGTGTGGTAGTCACTGGGATGCTATCTGTGTAGTATGGCGGTCACTGGGCTGCTGTCTGTGTGTGGTATGGTGGTCACTGGGATATTGTCTGATCTGTATGGTGGTCACTGGGATTCTGTCTGTGTGGTATGGTGGTCACAGGGATGCTGTCTGTGTGTGGTATGGTGGTCACTGGGATATTGTCTGATCTGTATGGTGGTCACTTGAATTCTGTCTGTGTGGTATGGTGGTCACTGGCATACTGTCTGTGCGTGGTATGGTGGTCACTGGCATACTGTCTGTGAGTGGTATGGCGGTCACTGGGATTCTGTCTGTGTGGTATGGTGGTCAGAGGGATGCTGTCTGTGTGTAGTATGGTTGTGACTGGGCTACTGTCTAGTATCTGGATGAAAGATCAACAATGAATAGGTTGAGAGTCAATAGGTTGACACCAGATGGTAAAAATAGGTCGACAGGGACAAGAGTTTGACTGACAAAAGGTTGACAGTGCAAAAGGTTGACAGTGTTAAAAGGTCGACAGATTCTAATGGGCAACATTATGAATATCAGTATGTCACAGGTGTCGGTTGTGAGAGGGGCCGAGGGGGAACCTTTTCTTTTTGCAGCAATTTTCTTATATCTTTCTTTGCTATAATATCATTATAGTCTACAATCCCCTATCTAAAGAAGACAATATTAGGAATTCATGCAAAGACTGTCAGGTTTTCTGTGTTGGGTAATCACAACTTTCACCCTGCAGAGCAGCAAGAACCTGTACCTCCCCTAGTCCTGCAGCGCCGCTTTGCAGCGGCACAGCAACCTCATTTTCTACATTCACAATGGGCAAGGGGCCAGAGCCCCTTCAAAGATCTGGCCACACCCCTCATACATCCCCCTTTCCACATTATAGTGCACCCCCTGTAATGATTTTCTGGATCCACCACTGTCTGACTGCATTGCACCTCAATTACATCTTAGCAAGAGCCCTACATCATGTGGCTACAACTACACTTTCTTCTCAGTGCCAATAATGATCTCAGCTGTAGCACCCTATAAAAAATTTATTCAGAGACTGTCCTAGAAAGTAGAACATCATTGTTAAGTTTAATTTATCTTATGTTTTCATTAAATATACTACACTCTTCCACACCTACTGAAATGCTCTGGGCACTGCCAAAGAAATATGCTTCCAACCTCTAATCTGTGCTAAGGGCCTGATTCAGAGTTAGGTATAGAGGGGCTGATTCAGCATTGGACGCAAGTGCAATGCTGAATGCAGATTCCCGATTATGTGGAATCTGCACGTGTGCAGGACCCATTTTGCAAGTGTGCAGAATGGGTCCTGAGTAATCGCACACGGCGGGCGGGGTCGGCAGGCATTCCTGGAAAAGGGGGCATGAGCTCCCCATTTTCTGGGAGTGGCAAGACCAGGGACTGCATCGACAGACGCAGTTTCCTGGCTTCGCAAGCTGCCCAGCCTGAGTAAGCTGAGGTTGATTGTATGAGTGATGTGTAAAAATAGAAGTATTAAAACATTGTCTTTCCAGTAGAACTGCAGGTCCCAGCAAGCCTCCCCCACATGCTGGTACTTGGAGAACCACAAGTACCAGCATGCGGGGCATTAAGGGCCCACTGAGACCTGTAGTTCACCTGTAAAGAAATGTTTAAAGAAACACACACATCTTACACAGTATAAGTTTAATACATACATAAATACACACTCACACATACTTACCTATATTACCTCGAGTGGTCCCCTTGTCCAGTAGGCATCCTTGGGTTAAAATAAGAAAACGATTGTCTGTGCGTTCATTGGCTGAGAGAGCTCAGGCCCCGCCTCTCAGCCAATGATCGGTTCCCTCCATTGAAATAAATGGTGGGAGCCACAGGATAAACTTTAGTTATCCTGCGGCTCCCACTATGCCTGAATTAGAGTCCACTAAGAGCAGGAGACACCAGCTAGTTTGGTGTGCCCTCTTGGGCCCTTACGTAATAACCTGTGAGTTGCAGGAATCACAGCAATAAGTTAAAAGGCAAAACCAGATTGGTCAGCCTTAGTGTTAGAAAGAACATAGCCTGTTTGCTATTATATATATTCTATTAAGAAGTCATCTATGCAGTCACCAGTAGTAGTCTATTATTACTTTTTTCCCTGATTCATTAGAACTGACACTCCTTTTGAATTTGTTTTTGTATGGTGTGTATAAGTTTACGTTTTTGTTTTGTATTGGTTGGGAACACCCACTTCTGAATATCTTTTATATTTGCTCTTTGTTTTAGGTGTGATGGCATATTTTATACATTAACAGGCAGCACCTATTATTTGGTCCATAGAAGCAATTTTTTCTCTAAGCTTGTTGTAAATATAAAGGCCACACTTAGATATCTAAAATAGCAACCTTGAACTAGCAGCATATTAATATGATTAAATAATTTTAAATTCTGTCAGTTAGTTTTAAAACATCAGGCAAATTACATATTCCCTGCACAAATTGTCTTTAATTAGGTCCTAGCTATTTCCCAGCTTTCATTATTATGGCACTTGACGCATCACAATAGAACTTTGGCTCAGGGTGATGTCATAGAAAGGAGAATGCCTGATAGTGAGATAAAGACACGTGTACCAATAATAATGATCAGGTCAAGCACAGACTCACCAATGATGACAGAAAGTAAGTAGACACCTCAGAGTTTAAAATTGCTTTTACTAAGCAGAAAACCAAATAATTTTATTTGTCCAAATAGAGAGGAATACATACATGTACTCTAGAACCTGAGCAGATACAGATGTGTCCTCTAGAGATGTGCGGGTCCGGTTCTCAGAGAACCGACAACAACCCAATTTAGGGGTACCAAGTTGAACCGAGTCCTGGTTCAGATCTTCCCGCAGTTCGGAACTCGGATTTAAAAATTAAGCTCTGGTTTTGGATTGCATGCTATCGGGTCAAAATTACGTAATTTTAAAGTTTTTATTAAATAATTTTTTAAAAGATACAGGGGTCTATTTACTAAGCAGTGTTAAGAGACAGAGTGAAAAGTGATAAGGTGCCAGCCAATCCGCTCCCAACTGTCATCTCACAGGCTGTGTTTGAAAAATGACAGTTGGGAGCGGATTTTCTGGCACCTTATCACTTTCTTATCACTTTTCACTCTGTCTCCTAACACTGCTTAGTAAATAGACCCCACAGATCCAAAACCTAAACATGTCAGGGTGGTTTTGCAAAGTCAACACACGAAGGTGAATTCGGATCCAAAACCAAAACACGGGAGTCGGCGCACATCTCTATCATACACCTAGCAATACACTATAAAATGCCCAGAGTTACCGAGCAGAATCATTCGAACAAGGATGTAAAAAATAAATGATGCACATCAAATTGACCAGTGCAGTCTATCTAATGGTGCATACACACGGTCAGATGAACGACGAACGATGAACTACAAACGATAAACAACAAACAATTTGAACAATTTTACCAACGATTTCTTGAACTACGAACGATTTTTGACAGTATTAAAATGAATGAAAATCCACCAAATCTGACTGAAAACACATCAGATGTCAGATATCGTTATTTGACAAACGGAAATGCGCATTGTTCATCGTTGCAGGGACACATGTCATATGAATTGAATGATTTATAAAATCGTTATTGTACATATCTAAAGGAAAATCTGACCGTGTGTATGCACCATAAGTCACTTATCACTTTCAGTTGTTTGATTTGTGTGAATAAGAGGCAAAAAATACACTCAAAGAGGCTGAGTGTCCAGGGACCTGACGTTCCAAGAGGGGCTGTTTGGTGCGACTGAAGCCACAGTGTAAGAGGACACATCTATATCATGGCACACATTTCATATTACACAGCTTAATATACAATTCAACAGATCGAGGTTGAAGCTAGGTGTTTTGTCGCCCCAGGTCAAAAAGTCAGCACGCTGACCCCCTCCCTACTTATTTTTTCTTAAAGGGTATGTGCTATGAATTGGTTAAATAATGAAGGTGGTCAGGTTAGATAAATCATTAGGAAATATTTTATAATAACATATTATTGTAAAGAAAGATTTTCATAATATTTACTAATAATTCTATAATTGATTATAATATTAAAAAAGATGCCCAGGATGTGTTTAAAATACAGACGGAAGGGATTTTGGCAGTCAGAATGCCGGCGCCGGAATCCCGACACTTGTCAGAATCCCAGCGCCGGCACCCCAACTGCCAGAATCCCAAAGGTAGTGGGAAGTTTAGGGTTAGGCATTAGGGGGAGGTTTAGGGTTAGTCATTAAGGGGAGAGGGTTAGGTTTAGAGTGCAGGGAGTGGAGATTAGGTTTAGGTACCGGGAAGGGAGGGTTAGGGTAGGGAGAGGGGGAAGGTTAGGATACCGACCAACAAAGTGTCAGTATTCTAACCCTGGTGGGATGTCGGAATCGGGATTCTGACCGCTGGGATCCTGAGCGCTGGCATCCTGAACGCCGGCATCCCGTGCCCATCCCGCTGTGCCCTGACCTGCCACATTCCTCACAGTCTGTACATAGTATGTGGACAGTGTTTCAACAGACTAATAGTTCTATTTACTACAATCTGCATTTGTAATGCAGATTGTAGTGTGATACTACCAACTGAATTCGCATTGCAAATTCAGGCAATATTACAGGGACTTACTACAAATCCCTTACTACAAATCCCTTGCGATAAAGCTCTGTCCCTGCGAATCCCCTCCGCACACTTATCACGGTATTTTTGCAAAAAATACCATGACAAGTACCGACGCATGCGCCGACCGACTGTCATTAAGCCCCCCCCCCCGTCGCTAAGCCCCCCCAGCGCCCCCCCCTCCCTTAATTACACTTACCTGCAGTGATCGGGGCTCCGGTGATGTCCTCCGTGGCTCTGGTTAGCTGACATCCCATACTGCACTGGGATCCGGTCAGGTGACGACCGAGTCCAAGTGCAGCCTGGGAGACCAGCTGACCGGAGGGAGGACATCACCCAAAGGCCTGGTCACCTGCAGTGATCAGCATGTGGATCTGTTTAGACCACACAGCTTATCACTGGGGCCGGCTCCGTGCTCTGCTCTGCCTGCTAGAGCGGAGCAGGAGTCCGGTAACCAGGTGAGACCCTGGATAACGCCACCTCCAGGCGTTATTATCACAGGGCTTTCCCCGGTATTTTTCCAAAATTTATTTTTAGTAACTTGCACACAGATCGCATTTCCCATTACAATTATGGGAAATGCGATCTGATTACTAAAAATAAGTGATAATTAGGGGTTGGAGTAGAATTTTACGAATTCTACTCCAATTGCCCTGTAGTAACTTTAGGTGAAACTAAAATAATGTGAGAAGGGTGTGAAAACACCATTTTTCACTTTATTTTAGTAAAAATAATGTTAATAAATAGAGCCCTAACTGAGGGCCTGATTCAGACCTGCTCGCGAGCGCTGTGCGCTCGCAAGTGGGTCGATGGTGGCCCAGTGCGCATGCGCACGACGGAGCCGGCTCCGTCGTGTGCATGCACGAGACCCAGATAGCGACGGGCAATCCGTCGCTCCAGGTCTCGTACCAAAGGGGGCGTGCTGTCGATGTTGAGTGACAGCACGCCCCCTTTGGTGGATGGGCCGGGGGAGTGGCTGTCCAAACGGAGACGTTCCCATGTGAACGCCTCCGTTTGGGGGCGGCCCCACTGACATCACGAGTGATGTCAGTGGGAGCGATTTCGGCTCTCGTCGCAAGCTCGATGGTCGCTATGGTCTTGACCATCACGACCATCTTCCTGGCCGCTTGCTATAGCTGTGGGTGGTCACCCACAGCTATGCGAGCGGCCAGGAGGCCGCTCTAAAAAACAAGAAGGCCGGCCCTGATTCAGAGCGAGCGCTCTGTCAGAGCGTTCGGCTCTGAATCAGGGCCTGAGTCTGTGAAATATCTGTGGATAGCGGCAGCACTGACAAACTGAAGGGTCATGATTGGTAATCATCTTTCATTCTATTCTTTGCTCTTCTAACCGATCATGCTACATCTCCCCCATCACTCTAGATCAGAGGTTCTCAAACTCGGTCCTCGGGACCCCACACAGGTCACGTTTTCCAGGTCACCCAGCAGCTGCACAGGTGTAGTCATTACTCACTGACACATTTTGAAAGATCCACAGATGGAGCTAATTATTTCACTTGTGATTTTGTGGGGAGACCTGGAAAATATGCACTGTTTGGGGTCCTGAGGACCGAGTTTGAGAACCTGTGCTCTAGATTTTTCCCTGCAACAAACCTTACAGCACTACAGTAATACACTCAGTGTGTGTTATATTGAATATATCATGCGAAAATAGAATTGGAGTGTTTGGTTTTCTGGCACTGACTCACCTGTATTTAGTTATTAGTGATATGGGGCTCTATTTACTACAATCCGCATATTGAATGCGGATTGTAGTGTGATATTACCGAGTGAATTCGCATTGCGAATTCAGGCAATATCACAGGGATTTACTATAAATCCCTTGCAGGGACAGAGCTTGCGATAAAGCTCTGTCCCTGCAGATCCCATCCGCACTGTAGTCGCGGTATTTTCGGAAAAAATACCGCGACTAAGAGCCCGCGCATGCGCCGACCGACCACCGCTACTACCCCCCCACCGACGCTAAGCCCCGCCCCCGGCACTAAGCCCCGCCCCCGCGATCGCGGACCCCCGCGACCCCCCCTCCCTTCATTACACTTACCTGCATCCTCCTGGCCTCCGGTGATCTTCTCCGGGCTTCCCGATCAGGTGATCTCCCATACTGCACTGGGATCCGATCACCTGATGACCGGGCCCCAGTGCACTGTGGGAGACCAGCTGACCGGAGAGGAGCCATCACCGGAGGCCCGATCACCGGTCCCTGGATTCAGGTAAGAAAAAAAAAATGTTTAATTTTTTTTTCTTTTTTTTACAGTAATCAGCTTGCGGTCTACTTAGACCACATAGCTGATTACTGGTACCGGCTCCCGCCTCTGCTCTCTCCGTTAGAGCAGAGTGGGAGCCCGGTAACCGGGGGAGACCCTGGATAACGCCACCTCCAGGTGGCGTTATTATCACAGGGCTTCCCCCGGTAATTTTTTACAATTTATTTTTAGTAACTTGCACACAGATCACATTTCCCATTACAATTATGGGAAATGCGATCTGCTTTACTAAAAATAATTGATACTGGGGGTTGGAGTAGAATTTTACTAATTCTACTCCAATTGCCCTGTAATAACTACAGGTGAAACTAAAATAATGTGAAAAGGGTGTGAAAACACCCTTTTTCACTTTATTTTAGTAAAAATAATGTTAATAAATAGAGCCCATGGTGGTGATAATAAATAAAGCATTAACTTTTTCATTTCTATGAGACAAACCTCACAAGGTTACATTTAAACTATTAGTTACCTCCTTCACATAGGCCTTCTTGCAGGAGTGGTTTAAGAAAGGAGGGGGCCTATATGCAGACTATCCGTGCGGGCCGCCTCCTCTTCTCTGTGGTGCAGATGACTCTGGCATTGAGCTAGAGTGTACTGCACATGCGCCGGTCTCCGGTAACATGACGCCCGTGCCTTGGTCCCGGAGACACCTCTACTGCGCATACGCAAATATCCAGGAAAAGGTCCGCTGCCCCATTTTCCTGGTGATTTGAACTGCAACTGCAGCACCGATGCAGTACTGCGAAGAGGTAAGTATTAAACATGAGTTCATGGTGTGCGGTATAGGCCCCATGAGCACCCCACACCCTGCACCCATTTTAGATACGCCAATGATCTCTTGAATACTTATAATTAAAAACATATCTAATAAATAAAAACAAAGGCATTAGAGTTGCAAATAAAAATTACAGTCAAATTAATTTTGACAACAAACATTTAAATGTAATTTTCTTTGATAATAATAACGATTGGTGATTACAGTTAATATATTGGCGGACAATAGAATGGATGACAAAACAATACAAACAAACTCATATGAATGTTGAAAGTTGAACGTTGGTGTTCAACTCTCCATAAATCAATAACACACCCAGATAGGCTTGTGTTAAAGCCCGGGAGGAACATTCTAATTGGCGATCAAATATCATAAGGAGAGCGCACCACTAATAAATCTAATAATTCAAACCATACAAACATTCTACCGCCACAGCAAGATATTACAATTAGGGGTGAGCGAGTTCGGATTTCTGATATCCGAACCCCCCCGAGCCCCCCCGATCCGAGGCAGATCCGAGTCAGGCTCGACTTTTCCCGCCTGACTCGGATCTGAAATCGAGGCAAAACGTCATCATCCCGCCTTCCGAGTCTCGCGGGTTTTGGATCCTATATAAGGTACCCACATCGGCGCCATTTTCTCACTCGGCTGTGGACAGTGAAGAGGGAGGGTGGGAGTTAGGGCTGGCTGGGCTGTGTAGTGTAGTGTAGTGCAGAGTAGTGTTGTGCTGTGCTGCGCTGTGCTGCTGTTGTCCACTACTTCAAAGTCCATAGGGGCTGGCTGTGTTGTGCTGTGCTGCTGTTGTCCATAGGGGCTGTGTCCACTACTTAAAAGTCCATAGGGCCTGGCTGGACTGTGTTGTGCAGTCAGTTCTCCATAGGGGCTGTGTCCACTCCAAAGTCCTGTGCAGTGTCCCAGTCCTAAAGGGGTGCTGTAGTGTTGTCCAGGGGGTGCTCTGTCCATCAGGGGTGCTCCCCCCAAGTGCTAAAAAAATTATATTTTTAGTGTGTTTGTGAATTGTGTGCGCAGTAGCCGCACGTGCATCAACAAAGTAGTGCCAAGGGTGCGCCTGTGTCATAAGTAAAGGGCAGGCTGGCTTGACCGTTAAAGGGTGCTGTAACTCCCAAAGTACACTCCAGTCCAAACCAAAAAAAAAAATATTTTCTGTGTTTGTGAATTGTGTGCGCAGTAGCTGCACGTGCATCAACAAAGTAGTGCCAAGCGTGCACCTGTGTCATAAGTAAAGGGCCGGCTGGCTTGACCGTTAAAGGGTGCTGTAACCCCCAAAGTACACTCCAGTCCAAACCAAAAAAATAATTATTTTCTGTGTTTGTGAATTGTGTGCACAGTAGCCGCACGTGCATCAACAAAGTAGTGCCAAGCGTGCGCCTGTGTCATAAGTAAAGGGCCGGCTGGCTTGACCGTTAAAGGGTGCTGTAACCCCCAAAGTACACTCCAAACCAAATAACAAAATATTTTTTCTGTGTTTGTGAATTGTGTGCGCAGTAGCCGCATGTGCATCAACAAAGTAGTGCCAAGCGTGCGCCTGTGTCATAAGTAAAGGGCCGGCTGGCTTGACCGTTAGAGGGTGCTGTAACCCCCAAAGTGCACTCCGGGCCAAACCAAAAAAATATATATTTTCTGTGTTTGTGACTTGTGTGTACTGTGGCTGCACGTGCATCAACAAAGTAGCAGCGCCAAGCGTGCGCCTGTGTCCCATAAGTAAAGAGCCGGCTGGCTCATTTCTTAAAGGGTGGTGTAACCCACAAAGTGCACTAGTCTCCAGCAAAAATAAAAAAATATTTTCTGTGTTTGTGTGCGCTTTAGCCGCACGTATATATCAATATAACATAAATGGAGGACCAAACTTTCACCGATAAAAATAAAATAGGGAAAGATCAAGAACCACTTCCTCCTAGTGCTGTTGCTGCTGCTGGGAGTTGTTCATCATCCCAGAGAGGAAGTAGGAACATCACTACTTTTACTAAACAATTGACCCTCCAACAGTCCCTAGCGATGAGGATGAAGTACGACAGCAGTCATCCTGAAGCAAAACGTATAACTGAGGCCTTGACTGCTATGTTGGTGTTAGATGTGCGTCCGGTATCCGCCATTAGTGCAGTGGGATTTAGACAATTGATGGAGGTAGTGTGTCCCCGGTTCCAAATCCCGTCTAGATTCCACCTGCATCCTCAAAGCAGCAGCGACAAGCGTGCGTCTGTCTGTTAAAGGGTGGTGACACCCTCAAAGTGTGCTACACAAACAATAAAAATATTGTTCTTTTTTTTTCGGTCTTTGTGAAATGTGTGGGCTGTAGCCGCACCTGCATCCTTAAAGCAGCAGCGACAAGCGTGAGTCTGTCTGTTAAAGGGTGGTGACACCCTCAAAGTGTGCTACACAAACAATAAAAATATTGTTATTTTTTTTTCTGTCTTTGTGAAATGTGTGGGCTGTAGCCGCACTTGCATCCTTAAAGCAGCAGCGACAAGCGTGCGTCTGTCTGTTAAAGGGTGGTGACACCCTCAAAGTGTGCTACACAAACAATAAATATTTTCTTCTTTTTTTCTGTCTTTGTGAATTGTGTGGGCTGTAGCCGCACTTGCATCCTCAAAGCAGCAGCGACAAGCGTGCGTCTGTCTGTTAAAGGGTGGTGACACCCTCAAAGTGTGCTACACAAACAATAAAAATATTCTTCTTCTTTTTTCTGTCTTTGTGAATTGTGTGGGCTGTAGCCGCACTTGCATCCTCAAAGCAGCAGCGACAAGCGTGCGTCTGTCTGTTAAAGGGTGGTGTAACCCTCAAAGTGCTCCAAAAAATAAAAAACTATTTTTTAAATGTGTTTGTGACTTGTGTGCGATGTAGCCGCACGTACATCAACATAGTAGCAGCGCCAAGCGTGCACCTGTGTCATAAGTCAAGGGCTGGTTTGGACATCTGGTCCGGACTGAAAGACGTGCCAACAATTTCTGACAAGTCTACTGTCACTGCATATGATACTGTCCTCAAAGCAGCAGCGACAAGCGTGCGTCTGTCTGTTAAAGGGTGGTGACACCCTCAAAGTGTGCTACACAAACTATAAAAATATTGTTCTTCTTTTTTCTGTCTTTGTGAATTGTGTGGGCTGTAGCCGCACTTGCATCCACAAAGCAGCAGCGACAAGCGTGCGTCTGTCTGTTAAAGGGTGGTGTAACTCTCAAAGTGCTCCAAAAAATAAAAAACAATTTTTTTAATGTGTTTGTGACTTGTGTGCAATGTAGCCGCACTTGCATCCTCAAAGCAGCAGCGACAAGCGTGCGTCTGTCTGTTAAAGGGTGGTGACACCCTCAAAGTGTGCTACACAAACAATAAAAATATTCTTCTTTTTTCTGTCTTTGTGAATTGTGTGGGCTGTAGCCGCACTTGCATCCTCAAAGCAGCAGCGACAAGCATGCGTCTGTCTGTTAAAGGGTGGTGTAACCCTCAAAGTGCGCTCCACAAACAATAAAAATATTCCTCTTTTTTTTTCTGTCTTTGTGAATTGTGTGGGCTGTAGCCGCACTTGCATCCTCAAAGCAGCAGCGACAAGCGTGCGTCTGTCTGTTAAAGGATTACATCGGTGACAGCATCCAAGTAGGCATGTCAGACAGTCCGTACCTGTATTGGCAGGAAAAAGAAGCAATTTGGAGGTCCCTGTACAAACTGGCTCTATTTTACCTGAGTTGCCCCCCTCCAGTGTGTACTCCGAAAGGGTGTTTAGTGCAGCCGGGAACCTTGTCAGCCAAAGGCGTAGGAGGTTGCTTCCACAAAATGTGGAGAAGATGATGTTCATAAAATGAATTATCAACTCTTCCAAGGAGACCAGCCTCCAGAACGTACAGAGGGACCTGTGGTTGTGGATTCCAGCGGGGACGAATTAATACTCTGTGAGGATGAGGATGTACACACTGAAGAGGGTGAGGAATCGGTGGATGAGGAGGATGAGGATGACATCTTGCCTCCGTAGAGCCAGTTTGTGCAGGGACAGATTAATTGCCAGCTTGTTTTGTGGGGGCCCAAACGAACCAATCATTTCAGCCACAGTTGTGTGGCAGACCCTGGCGCTGAAATGATTGGTTTGTTAAAGTGTGCATGTCCTGTTTATACAACATAAGGGTGGGTGGGAGGGCCCAAGGACAATTCCATCTTGCACCTCTTTTTTTTCAATGCATTATGTACTGTTTGCCAGCCGGCCCTTTACTTATGACACAGGCGCACGCTTGGCGCTGCTCCTTTGTTGATGCAGGTGCGGCTACAGCCCACACAATTCACAAACACAGAAAAAAAAGAAGAATTTTTTTATTGTTTGTGGAGCGCACTTTGAGGGTTACACCACCCTTTAACAGACAGACGCACGCTTGTCGCTGCTGCTTTGAGGATGCAGGTGGAATCTAGACGGGATTTGGAACCGGGGACACACTACCTCCATCAATTGTCTAAATCCCACTGCACTAATGGCGGATCCTGGATGCACGTCTAACACAAACATAGTAGTCAAGGCCTCAGTTATACATTTTGCTTCAGGATGACTGCTGTCATACTTCATCCTCCTCGCTAGGGACTGTTGTAGGGTCAATTGTTTAGTAAAAGTAGTGGTGTTCCTACTTCCTCTCTGGGATGATGAACAACTCCCAGCAGCAGCAACAGCACTAGGAGGAAGTGGTTCTTGATCTTTCCCTATTTTATCTTTATCAGAGAAAGTTTGGTCCTCCATTTATGTTATATTGATATATACGTGCAGCTAAGGCGCACACAAATACAGAAAATAATTTTTTATTTTTGTTGGACACTAGTGCACTTTGTGGGTTACACCACCATTTAAGAAATGAGCCAGCCGGCCCTTTACTTATGGGACACAGGCGCACGCTTGGCGCTGCTCCTTTGTTGATGCACGTGCAGCCACAGTGCACACAATTCACAAACACAGAAAATATTTTTTTATTTTGTTTGGAGTGCACTTTGGGGGTTACAGCACCCTTTAACAGTCAAGCCAGCCGGCCCTTTACTTATGACACAGGCGCACGCTTGGCACTACTTTGTTGATGCACGAGCTGCTACTGCGCACACAATTAACAAACACAGAAAATAATATATTTTTATTTCTTTGGAGTGTACTTTGGGGGTTACCGCACCCTTTAACGGTCAAGCCAGCCGGCCCTTTACTTATGACACAGGCGCACGCTTGGCGCTACTTTGTTGATGCTTGTGCTGCTACTGCGGACACAGGGCCTGATTCAGAGCCGCTCGTAAGCGCCTGCTCGTTCGCTCCGAGCGATGTTCGCACATCTGCGCATGCGTATGGGTCATAATGCGCATGCGCCAACCAGTCATTGCGGTCGGAAATCAAGCGCTCACAAAATAGCGAGTGCCTGCTAATTTGAGTGACAGGATGAGGCGTTTGTGGGTGGTAACAGGGGAAGGTGCTTGAAAACGGGGAGTGGAGATCCGAACGCAGGTGTGCCAAACGGTCAAAA
This sequence comes from Taudactylus pleione, assembly GCA_031769625.1. NCBI lineage: Eukaryota > Metazoa > Chordata > Amphibia > Anura > Myobatrachidae > Taudactylus > Taudactylus pleione. The sequence continues at coordinate 40,923,351 of JAUIMM010000025.1, read as the reverse complement.
CGGGCGTTTTAAGGGTGTGCATAATTAACAAAGCAGCGTAATCGACCACGTCACTTGGTTGTTTCTTAGCCTGAACTGTTCGCATGATTGCGGTAGGAAAATCCTACCACAAGCACTGCGAGCAGTTCAGATGCCTTTCGATGTACTCGATTAATCAAATAAATAGCGGAGATGACGTAGGATGCGTGCGGCCAGGGGGCGTCTTTACAAAATAGTGAGCGCATGTTTCGTTCGCTCGCTCAGACATAGAGGCGTCAACAGACCGCAAAGAGCGAGCGCTCAATTTAAATAGCCGGCCCCTTTTTCTGAACGAGCGAGTGCAAATAGCGTCCGGCTCTGAATCAGGCCCACAATTCACAAACACAAAAAAATATATATATATTTTTTTTTGGAGTGCATTTTGGGGGTTACAACACCCTTTAACGGTCAAGCCAGCCGGCCCTTTATCTATGACACAGGAGCACGCTTGGCGCTACTTTGTTGATGCACGTGCAGCTACTGCGCACACAATTCACAAACACAAAAAAATATATTTTATTATTTTGTTTGGAGTGCCCTTTGGGTGTTACAGCACCCTTTAATGGACCAGCCAGCCGGCCCTTTACTTATGGGACACAGGCGTACGCTTGGCGCTGCTCCTTTGTTGATGCACGTGCAGCCACAGTGCACACAATTCACAAACACAGAAAATATTTTTTTCTTTTGTTTGGAGTGCACTTTGGGGGTTACAGCACCCTTTAACGGTCAAGCCAGCCGACCCTTTACTTATGACACAGGAGCACGCTTGGCACTACTTTGTTGATGCACATGCTGCTACTGCACACACAATTCACAAACACAAAAAAATATATATTTTTATTTTGTTTGGAGTGCCCTTTGGGGGTTACAGCACCCTTTAATGGTCAAGCCAGCTGGCCCTTTACCAATGACACAGGTGCACACTTGGCGCTACTTTGTTGATGCACGTGCAGCTACTGCACACACAATTCACAAACACAAAAAAATATATTTTTTTATTTTTTTTGGAGTGCACTTTGAGGGTTACAGCACCCTCTAACAGTCAAGCCATCCGGCCCTTTACCTATGACACAGGCGCACGCTTGGCGCTACTTTGTTGATGCACGTGCGGCTATTGCACACACAATTCACAAACACAAAAAAACATTTTTTTTTATTTTGTTTGGAGTGCCCTTTGGGGGTTACAACACCCTTTAATGGACAAGCCAGCCAGCCCTTTACTTATGGGACACAGGTGCACGCTTGTTGCTGCTCCTTTGTTGATGCACATGCAGCCACAATGCACACAATTCACAAACACAGAAAAAATATTTATTCTTTTTGCACTTGGGGGGAGCACCCCTGATGGACAGAGCACCCCCTGGACAACACTACAGCACCCCTTTAGGACTGGGACACTGCACAGGACTTTGGAGTGGACACAGCCCCTATGGACAACTGACTGCACAACACAGTCCAGCCAGGCCCTATGGACTTTGGAGGAGTGGACACAGCCCCTATGGACAATAGCAGCACAGCACAACACAGCCAGCCCCTATGGACTTTGGAGGAGTGGACACAGCTCCTATGGACAACAGCAGCATAGCACAACACAGCCAGCCCCTTTGGACTTTGGAGGAGTGGACACAGCCCCTATGGACAACAGCAGCACAGCGCAGCACAGCACAGCACAACACTACACTACACAGCCCAGCCAGCCCTAACTCCCACCCTCCCTCTTCACTGTCCACAGCCGAGTGAGAAAATGGTACCTGATATAGAATCCAAAACCCGCGAGACCCGGAAGGCGGGATGATGATGTTTTGCCTCGATTTCAGATCCGAGTCAGGCGGGAAAAGTCGAGCCTGACTCAGATCGGCCTAGGATCGGGAGGGCTCGGGGGGGTTCGGATTTCAGAAATCCGAACCCGCTCACCCCTACTTGTAACCATAAGAAACGAGCAACAGAGGAGTTAACTTTCCGCTGAACCTCATCCATAACTGCACCTGGTTTTAAAGCTCGCCACTTACAGCGTGGTATGATGGCAGACCAGCCAAACCTACAAAACGGCCAAGACCTTTGCAACAGGTCCATGTAACGTACAATGGCCTAGCGGAGATCCAAAGATGTATGTTGACCTATGTTATTACCACCGAGGTGAATGATCACGAATTTTGTAGTCCCCAAACGCCTCACCACCTCAATCAACTGCCATTTCAAATCTACCCACAACAGTCCACGGAACCCAAGTCAACGCACACCCCCAGCTAACGGAAACCGAAATGAATCACAAGCCAACTCAGACATAGATGCCCAATAAATGAAAGAACACCTGATAATCTATAGGAGCTTAACACCAAAATACCCTGTTTAGAAAGAAGTAAAGAAAAACCATTAATAATCAAAACCATCAAATGAAGCAAACTCAGAAACAGACATAGCCCAAACAAACAACACGGTAAGACAAGGCATGGTAACCAGACCAGAGGTGATACCAAAAACCGACAGGGTCTTTTCTATACCATATAATTGAACTCAATTACTTGATGCCTTTAGTGTAAGAAAAACAAATTCCTCACAGACCCCTGCAAAACACAGCAAGTAGTCTAATACCTGGTTAACATGCCATAACAGGACGAACAAACGCTTTACCCGGCAGTATATAGCGCTGAACAGCCGCCAACTGCCCTGATCCAGAACCTTAAGTGCCGAATTCATCATGATAAACATAATAGTTTGTTTCAAAACATGACCAAACTGGTACTTGGTTAAAGGAGCCCCATTCGTATGGATCAGGCAGGCGCCAGCAGTTTGGGAATGCACCGATAAATCAGCGGGCAAATCAGTATATCATGCAAACTCGATAATGGAAACTATCGCCACGGCCAGCTTGGTCAGTTTTTTTCGTTTTTTAAGCTAACATAATAAAACATCATTCCGCACTAAAACATCCTGAAACAGCAGAGCGGCATCCTTGGACATAGCAGCCGCTACTAATTCACTGACACAAAATGCACCGCAGAAAGCCATAGCAAAAGCAATCTTAAACGGCAGACTTTTGTACTCCGAAAAGCACACACCCTCAACTGCCGTCAAAATGTAAATGAACATCTGTGAGTTGTTGCTTATCTTACATCGCAGGTGCTGTCCTGGCCCAACCCCTAGTGCTCGCACAACTATAAACCCTCAGCAGGTCGTGCCTTCGATAAAGCTGAGAAACATTCGCCACACTGACCAACCACTATTTCAACACCGGGAAACTATAAGAGTTCCAGATGACAGATAACTATGCAGGAGTCAGATGAGCCGACCAAAGAGTGCCGTTAAAACCAGACAGAAAAATGGACCAAATACACAGGTCACGTTTTATATCAACAGACAGGCGAAGAAAATGATGGGGTCTAGAAATACCAGACAATGCTCTGCTAATAAGTATTACTCTACAAACAAAATTAAACATACCCAACAAAGACTGAGCCTGCCAAAGAGCCACCTTGCAAGACTCCAGGACCAACTTAATAGCTAAAAGCAATTTCTGGACTTTATTCCTTGGTAAATGACAACAACTGGCCCCAGTATGGATTTCGATACCCAAGAAAGACATATAACTGGTCCCTCAGTCATTGTCAGAACCTCAAGTTACGAAAAAAGGGTCTGCACCGAATAAAGTAATTTTGCACAGCGAGGGGAGTCTGCTGACCCATTACAGAGGAAACCATCAAGGTAGTGAACCACACAGACCTCCCCCGTTCCTGCCACCAGATACCAATGCAAAAACATGCTAAAGCACTCAAAGAAGGAGCACGATATAGAACAACCCATTAGCAAACATTTTTCAATTGAATTTTCACTGTGCAAACTAAAACCCATAAATCGGAAGGAAAATTGCAGCAGTCTTAACTAGGTAACTAGCAAGACATCATAGCAATGACCTGAGGCATCCCTCATCTCCTCTCCTAGCCGGGCAACTGGACTATACTGCATTACCGGGCCACATGCACTCTTTGGCGTGATGCATTAGAGGCACAGGTGCTGAAACCGACATCGGGGCACATTGCAGCAAACACAGCCATTTAATGCATAACAACAGCCCTATCCTGTCGGAAAATGGAGGAGTCTTTTTAGCAGATACCAATGCCGTATCACCAAGACTGGCTGAGTAGCTTCCAGCCAGACCTCAACGTCCTTGCAGCCAAAATCTAAAATCACAACACCCAATCGTTTACAATAAAATAAACAAGTGCTACATCAATCCCGTGGAAGCACGGAACATCCCATGAATCAGGTGAAAAAACTTGAACACATTTCCAGCTGCAGGAAGCATATACATTCTGTGGCAAAGAGGGTACTTGCCATGTTCTGATGTCCAGAACAGAACTCACTCCCCAGGAAAAGAGGCAGATAGGGTGAGGAATGCTGCTGCTTACTGCAACAAAGGTTTCACACAAAGGTCTCACACACAGCTGCACCACCTGGGTGTGACTGACATGGTGTGTGTGAAGGTATAAAGGATTGTGGAATCCAGTGGGCAGGGCTTCTGATGCTGACTAGCAGCCGGACGATAGAGAAGGGCTGGTGAGACATAGCTAGTGTCAGGAAACCTCATATGTATAATACAAATGTGCTGTGATAACATTTGTGAAGAGTAAAAAGCCATCTGACTGTGAAAACCGATGTAGTTTGCAAGCAGATTTCTGCAATATCCATCAACCAAATAAATAAGGAATTGATTAGTGCAATATGGCTGCAAATGAAATGTAGTTTATTTACCAAACCTGTGTCTTTCTTGCATAGATGACCATGCTAATCATGTCCTGGAAGGAATATTGTTATTTTATATCATCATCATCATCATCCTTCTACTGGTTGCAGTCCTAGTGACAGTCTATAATTACTTCTGGTAAGTTACTGGTATCATTTACAGTTCTACAGTTTATTTACCTGAGTAAAAGATATAGGCCCTAATTCAGACCCACTCGCTACCGCAGGCAGCTCGCATGGTCTGTGGGCATTTTTTTTTTGTCTCCAGGCCGCTCGCAAAGCTGTGGATGTCTACCTACAGCTTGTGCGAGCGGGCTGGAGACCGTCGCGATTATCGCGACCATCGGGCTTGCGACGAGACCATGGGGTAGGGTCTCGGCTGCCGCAAGCCCGAGTGGACTCCCTGCTCTAATAAAGCAGGAAGTCCACTACTGACATCAGTAGTGATGTCAGTAGGTCCTCCCACAAACACCAGGCATTCCTAAAGGGAACGCCTGCGCTTGTCCAGCCACCACCCCATACCAGCCTACAAAACGGGGTGAGCTGTCACTCACCATTGACAGCCACCCCGTCTTGTAGCGACACCCGTAGGGACTGAAGTTCAGTCGCTCGGCGGGGCTCGTGTATGCGCACGCCAGAAGCGGTGCATGCGCAGTGGTCAAACATCGAGCCGCTTGCGAGCACTGTGCACTCACGAGGGGCTCTGAATCAGGCCCATAGAGCGGATGTATTCCGACGGTCATCGTATGCATGTCACCGTTGGTAAAACTGGTATCCCTGACGATCCCCACAAAGAACCGCTCTGTTGGTAAGAGCGGCTCTTTGCACTGGAGGGACTTCCAGGGCTATGACCCAGAAGCCCCTCCAGCATTCTTCTACGCACGCTGAAGGACACATGTGCCGCGGGGGCTGCTGAGAAGGATACGATTGTTGTTGAATACTTGAACAGGTTGTTGAATACTAGAATGCTGACAGGATAAATAAAGCAGACTTACAGGTGGATAACAGAATGGGGTGAAACACAGGGAATGGAGGAGAAAAGTATGAGACATAGGAACTGATAAATTGCAGGGCTGCTTGGGAGCAGTGAGGTACTATGAACACAAGGGCAGGATTGTCCATATGCAGTACAGGTGCAAGTGTGCAGTATGTCCAAGGTGCAGGGCCGTAGAGAGCTGGCCAGTGGCCCCAACACTATCAAGAGGGCATGGCCTGCTTGCAGGTGATGTGGCCACACCTCCTTAGAAAAATTTAAAAAATCTATTTGCATCGCGTTGTTCATTGTGAGCCCCTCAGCCTGGCACGAATCCAGTGTGATTGCTCTTCTCCATGGGCAGAGGTGAGGAGACTGCTGCTGCTTACCTGCAGAAGTGAGCAATCTCCCTGGTCTCCAACTGCAGCCAGAAGCGTGTGCTGAGCTGCTGATTGGTAAGAGGGAGGAGGGGCGGTGTCGGAGCCAGGCCCCATCCAACTAGCTCAATCCTCTCCTCTCGAAACCTCTGGTCCAGTGTAAGGACACTGGTGCAGTGTTGCAGGATGTCCAGTGTATTGGACACTGGTGCAGGTTTGCAGTATGTCCAATGTAGGGACACTGGTGCAGTTTTCCAGGATGTCCAATGTAGGAACACTGATGTAGAATAGCAGGAACTTCAGTGTAGGAACACTGATGCAGATTAGAAGGAGCTTCAGTGTATGTACACTGGTGCAGGTTAGCAGGAACTTCAATGTAGGAAAACTGATGCAGATTAGTAGGAACTTCAGTGTAGGAACACTAATGCCGGTTTGCAGGTACTGAAGTACAGAATGCAGAGCAGAAAACTGGAGCTAAGTTACTATCCTCTGGGACAGTTGTCGTGCTGGCGACACAAGGAGACTAGGGGGTATATTTACTAAAGGGCGAGTATTTAGAAGTAGAGGTGTTTCCCATAGCAACCAATCAATAATGATATAGTTGTAATTAGAGATGAGAGGTTCAGATTCTGTGGAATCCGAACCGCTCCGAACACCAGGGATCCGAGTCCATCCGAGCCGCGACTCGGGTGTTCGCGTGTGACTCGGATCCCACTTCAAGGCCGAACGTCATCCTCCCAACGTCGGATCCTCTCGAGACTTGGATGACGTTCGGCCTCTATATAAGGCGCCGCGAATCCGGGACTCAGCACCATTTGTTAGTCGGACTCACTCGGCGCGCACGCTGCGCAGAGCTCTGCAAGGAAGTTGGCTGTGTCCAGACTCCAGACCAGTGGCTACTGGTTGTGCTGTTAAATGACTGTAGTGGGAGCACACTGCAAGCCGATGCTGCGCTACTCTGCTAATTAAAGTGACTCCTTGGGAATTGCAGTAGCCCTCTGTGTATACAAGCACTGTGACTCATTGGGCAGTAGCCCTCTGTGTATACAAGCACTGTGGCACCTTGGGCAATAGCCATCTGTGTATACAAGCACTGTGATTCCTTGGGCAATAGCCCTCTGTCTATACAAGCACTGTGACTCCTTGGGCAATAGCCATCTGTGTATACAAGCACTGTGATTCCTTGGGCAATAGCCCTCTGTCTATACAAGCACTGTGACTTCTTGGGCAATAGCCATCTGTGTATACAAGCACTGTGATTCCTTGGGCAATAGCCCTCTGTGTATACTATGGACTGTTTATTGACTGTCTAACATCTGGTGTCTATCTAGACATTGTCTACCTTTTTACTGTAGAGCTTTCAATCCACACCCGCCGTGTGCTGCCCACGTTTTAATCAAACCTGTGGTTCTGTACTATAATACAATATGCAGAGCCGTGATTAGACTTTTTGGTGCCATGTGCCAGAAAGAGCATTGGCGCCCCCCTCATTTTTCAAAGGGACATAATGCACCCAAAAAAGGACAATGGCTTCATGGGGAAGGGCCAGGGAATAGAAAGAAGAGGCCAGGAGATGCTGGGGATGAAATAAGAGGAAGCTACAAGCAAGAATGATAAGAAACAGAAATTTGACAGGCCCAAACAGCGCCCCCTGACCTGTGGTGCACCGGATACACTCCCCTAGCTACGGCCCTGACAATATGCTGCCCTATGATATAATTTGTGTTTATATAGTACATTGCTCTCAGAAATAATATATAATATGCAGTGTCAGACTGAGGCATTAAGGGCCGACCGGGGGATGCAGTGGTAGGGGGCCAATTCTTAAGAGGTACGGTCAGCCACTAAAAGGAGCGTGGCCAGCCACCACAGAGGCTTGGCTAACCATTACAGAGTGCAGAGTCTGGGCACCTTTAGAAATATATATAGTAATTGCTGATAGTGTATACATGGAAGGCCGGATATGTTCCCCATGGTCTACTTTCTGTGTTATGTAACTGAGCATTTTTATTTTTTGCACTCTTAGGAAGAAACCAAAATCAAAAACAATTCCTGATCTCCAATTGGAATCAATTGCTCTCATCAAGTCAGGTAACATTGACTAGATAGCTACGTAATAAATACTATATATCCAATTATATATCCAATACTGCATATCCAATTGGCTTAAAAATAAAAACAAAACAAATTGCATGAATAATCATACACATTATAGATCAACAATCTTTTTTATGTTAAATTTGTTTTGTCTAATTTCAATAAAAATCAATGAAACATATAAATGTTAATTTATAGCTCTTAGAAAATATCAGTTCATTATCTTAATGTAATTCATCAATCAATCAGCAATCAATCAATCACAACTCTGAGGTCTTGAATTCCATTCCCCCAATAGCCTGAACTACAGTGGAGTTTGTACATTCTCCCCATACTTGCATGAGTTTCTTCTGGGTACTCTGGTTTCCTCTGGCAATCCAAGAATATCCTGGTAGTTTATGTGTGTGTACATGTGGTAAGGAATTTAGGGCCTGATTTAGTTTTACACAAATACCTCTTTTCCACAAACCTAAAAATCCTGAGTTACTGCACGTGAACACACATCATCCTGGGATTTTTGTCAGTGAAAAAGGCTCCACCTGGGTCCAGTCACCCGGGAAACCAACCCTGCTAGCCAGCAGGGTTTTTTCCCAGGATGGACCCAGGTCAGGCTCAGTGTAAATGGGTAACCCAAGTCATCCGACCTGGACCCGCTTACAGCAAGGGGCAGGCGCATTCCAGTTCAAGGAGATGATGTAATCTCCAAGTGTTGGCACTGCACCTGTGTGCATTGTGAACAGCGCTGATCCGGGTATAAACAGGATCGCCGTGGTGGAAAAGGGGTCTGTCCTGGTTTGGAACCGTGTTCCAAATCTCGGGCTAGACCCAAGTGGAAAAGGGGTAAAACTTGATCGCTCGCAGTGCCCCTTAAGTCGCAGCAATGGCCAGCGTCCTCAAAAACATGGGGGCGTGTTAGCCCTGTAATCTGGGCATGTTGAAACCAGTGTCAGCATCTTCCAACGCAGCTTCACTGGCTCCAGCTGCGCAAAAACATTGGCCATGCTGGGCAATATGTGTGTGCTATATAAATAACTTTTAATAAATAATAATAATAACAATAGCTTTATACCAATATTGTCCTAAAATTTGAAAAATATATCATTCATCACTTATTATTTAAATTATCATTTTAAACATTTTGTTCAATATAAATGATCCAATACATCTACTCCAGAATCATAATTTCAATGTTGACTGACTTGTACATTATAATTCTAACAGTATTCAGCATTTGAATCTTATTATATACTCTTGTTGTTAAATGAGCATTAATGTAACTCATTATTTTTATTTCTGTGACTGTGTGGATCTAATTTTCTTCTACCTCCTAATTTTGCATATTAACAGAACTTCTCTCCTGTGCTTACCTTGTGTTTTTATTATTTAATGATTTTTTTTAATCATATCCCATATCACTTTCAAGCTTCAAAAATATGTATATAGTATTCTATATTTATACTTCCTATAATGAATGTTGACTATTTATATTCTCTAATGGGATCATTAATAGAGTTCTGGTATATTTAACAAATTAATTATATTTGAAATCTACATTTTCCATTGCAGGTCAGTGTCCCCATTAGAAAAATCAATTTATCTCCTATTGGTTTAATTCAAAGTTGTAATAATCCACATCTCTCCCATATTTGCCTACTCTCCCGGAATGGCCGGGTGGCTCACAAAAATCGGGTGGCGCTCTCGGCTGCCCGCACCTGCCTGGGCCACCCCCGCAACCTCCCATACCCCCACATACTTGCATCGGGTCACTTCCACTTATCAAAAGAAAGTGGGCTGCACGTGGGGGGGCGATGATGCTGCTTTACAATGTCAGTAATCTAGGCATTTTATAGTGGGGTTGTGATGACACCTGTCACGTTTGGGTTCGGAAGATCTTCTACTGATAGATTAGAAGTCGGGGTGCTAGGGTGGGGAAAGAAATGGAGACGAGGGGCCTGAACATATGTCTTCCTCATCCACAAATATCAGATGTTGGCTAGACCTGACCAAAGGTGTGGAGTCTAACTTACTGGGAGGTGTTCACCAGTGACCCCTCCAATTGGGATTTGGGTTTGAGCTTGCACCCAGCAAGCAGGCATCTGATACAAGTGGGAAATGGAAGAACACAAACACAGGGAAAGCTCAGGTGGAATCCGAGAGAAAAGTAGGAAAACAGTCCTGTACTAGATGCACTGAAGATCCGGGTGCAAGATGATGTAATATATGCACTGAGAATCCAGACACTGGATGGTATAATGTATAAACTCAGAATCCAGATGCAGAATGATGTAAGTACGCACTGAGTATCCAGACGCAGGACTGGTACAGGAGAATGGCACTAGGAGTGAGTACTCGGATGACGTACTGAGTATACACGCTGGTGATCAGACGCAGGACTGGTACAGGAGAATGGCACTAGGAGTCAGTACTCAGATGACGTACTGAGTATACACGCTGGTGATCAGACGCAGGACTGGTACAGGAGAATGGCACTAGGAGTGAGTACTCGGACGACGTACTGAGTATACACGCTGGTGATCAGACGCAGGACTGGTACAGGAGAATGGCACTAGGAGTCAGTACTCGGATGACGTACTGAGTATACACGCTGGTGATCAGACGCAGGACTGGTACAGGAGAATGGCACTAGGAGTCAGTACTCAGATGACGTACTGAGTACACACACACTGGTGAATGTTGCTGGAGTATTTCACTAGAAGAGTGAAACGTGGAACCCGGAACGCTGCAACAGCAAGTAGTCACTGAAAATAGCGAAGTTGTTCAGGCAACTTCTTGTTGTCCAGAGGCCGGCTAAATACCTTTAGGTAGCGATCTATTGGAGGACGGCTGACAGCTAACAATGCTACCATTTGGTGAAGGGCTAATCAGGTGATGTAGACTGTTATGGCTGCATCCATGACGGTAACGGCAGGAACCAAGGGGTCTATTTGCTAGGCTTTGTTAAGAGATAAAGTGAACGGTGATAATGTACCAGCCAATCAGCTCATAACTGCCATTTTTCAAACACAGCCTGTGACATGGCAGTTAGGAGCTGATTGGCTGGTACCTTATCATCGTTCACTTTATCGCCTAACACAGCTTAGTAAATAGATCCCCAAATCACGGAGCAAATAGATGTCCTAGCAGACCCCAGGAATAATCCTCAGTGCGTCACACACCGCTGCACCTGGTGTTTGACCGCCCGGGAGGTCAGGGGAAGCCTGTGCTGAGGTGAGCAACTGGCGATCCTAGGCCGCAACCTGAGAACACCGCTATACATGCCCCTGCACCGCCCACTTATGCGACCCGCCACGCTCCCCTGCTGGTGCAGCCAGAAAGTCGGTAGTAGAGATGGCTAGTGAGTGAGTGTCTCAACACACTGACTCGAATCATTCAAATGAGTGAATGATTCGAGTCACTCAGTGTTTGGTGAGTCGAGACACCCAGATCCCTAACCTCTCTGCCAGTGGGAGCTAGTGAATGGCAGCTCCGCCCCCTACACTGCTGATCCGACCTGATCATACTTCCGTGCACTGTGTCAGATCGGCAGTGTAGGGGGCGGAGCTGTTAGCGACTCACTCTGAGCCGTGCAGCTATTGCCAAGGGCTTAGGGCAGTGCACTGACTCTCCTGAGTCAGTGCAGAGGCTTGAGCTGACCTGGGGGGCGGAGCTGTCAGCGACTCACTGAGTCGCACAACTACAGCCAGGGCTCAGGGGAGTTCACTGACTCAAGAGTCAGTGAGAACCCTGAGCTGTAGTGCTGGGCTGCGGGGGCGGAGCCGTCAGCGACTCACTCTGAGTTGCTGGCTCCAGCACTTGCTCTATCTAAAGAGCCGTGTATCGAGACACTGGCCCTGATTCAGAGCCGGACGCTCTGACCAGATCGCTCGCTCTGAATCAGGGCCGTCCTATTTAAATGTGGAGCGGCCTTTTGGACGCTCGCATAGCTGTGGGTTACCACCCACAGCTTATGCGAGCGTCCATGATGATGGTCGCGATGGTCAAGACCATCGCGACCATCGGGCTTGCGACGAGACCCTGCAGTAGGGTCTCGTGGCCGCAAGCCCAGGAGTGATTTTGGCTCTATCAGAGCCAAAATCACTCCCACTGACATCACTAGTGATGTCAGCGGGGCCGGACCCAGACGGTAGGCGTTCCCATGGGAACGCCTCCGTCTGGCAGTCATGCCCCCGGCACGCCCACCAAAGGGGGCGTGCTGTCAGTCACCATCGACAGCACGCCCCCTTTGGTGCGAGACCCGGAGTGACAGCTTGGCTGTCGCTGTCCGGGTCTCGCGCATGCGCACGACGGAACTCCCTCCGTCGTGCGCATACGCATTGGGGTAACATCGACTCGCTTGCGAGCGTCCTGCGCTCGCGAGCGGGTCTGAATGACCCCCTCTGTCTCAAGACACTTCACTGAGCTGAGCCATGAGGCTCAACTCAGTACAGTGAATCGATCTGCCCATCCCTAGTCGGTAGGTATGATCTCTCCTCCAATCTATCTTTATTGACTGTATGCCAATAACGGTATGTCACATTACAGTGTGTGTCTCTATGCTCTCTATACCTTTTTTGACATTTCTTTTGTGCTTTGTAATCCCCAGGTTTGTCCAATGTATCACAAGCCACACAGACCTCACAGACAGATGACATCATAAATGCCGCCAATGATTTCACATGTAATTCTATACCTAATTTCGTATGATGTTCCTGTAGTTTTTGATGTCAGTGGATTAGTAGTTTTCATATTTTTTATTCCAGTGTTTTATAGTTCACACACTTAGGGCCTGATTCAGAGTTGGGAAGAGAGCCGCACATCCACTAGGCGACGGGGTAACGACAGTACTATTATAACATTGTAATCGTACCGTCGTCCCCCATCCCCTGCAGTGCCTACACTGAATGATTAGTCGTTCAGTGTAGGCACCCTCCCTCATCCCTGAACATGGTCAATCGGGACCACAATTAATTGTGCGATTGCGCGATTACGATGTTGTAATCGTGCCATCGCTCATTAATATTGCCTAGTGGATGTGCGCCTTAAGAAAGCGCAAGTAACACTGTGCACCTTGGTAATACCATGCTGCACTGCAGGTGGGGCAGATGTAAAATGTGCAGAGAACTTTATATTTGGGAGGGGTGTGTTAAAACTGGCATCTAAATTGCAGTGTAAAAATAAAGCTGTCCAGCATTTGTAGGCTACATGCAAAAGCAGCCAGTATTTACCCCACATGCAAAAAAATATATGTATTTGCACCCCTTGCAAAATTGCAAAATGTTTTTTCCAGCTACACAGTTACTTGCTATTTCTTACTCTATTCCTCTATTCCCAACTCTGAATCAGGGGCCTGATTCAGGACGCATAGCTGATGCGATCGTGGCTGCAATAGTGTACGCAGGTCTGCTGCAAAAGTATGCTAATATGTGCAATCGCAAAGCACTCGCACGGACAACATGCACACGCCCACTTTTCCCCTCTCACACAGCCGTAAAACCTTGCAAACCAGCCAAAACTTCGATAGCATCGAAGTACATTGGAGCCGCTCGCACATTTACAGCAGGTCAGACCTCAGACCTCACTTGCTAACTTTCCTGTACGAAGTAAGCACTCAAGTTGCGTATGCTATCGTAGTGGCTAATTTATGCACGCCCCGTCACAGGTCCCTCCTCTTACCCCCGGCGGCCGGCATCCGACTGACGTGGCTGGCCAGCCACCGCAGAATCAGTAGAGTCTGGGCACTAGAGTGTGCCCAGAGTCTAATGCGCATGCACAGATCACCGGGAAATGGCATTCTCAAAATGCCATTTTCAGGCATTTTGAGAAGTGCTGAGAGACCCAACACGGATCCTCAGAGAGGTAAGTTTTAGATAATATGGGTGCAGGGAGAGTGGAGCGGGGCCCCCCTGGGGGGGGGACAACCACACCGGCACCACCCCCCAAACGGCACTCTACAATGGGTCTGCGTAGTCACTGTGCTCGCATTCCCGATTGCAGTGGGACATTTGTGCATGCACACTGAGATGCATACCTATGCGCAATGCACAACAATCAGCCGTCTGCGTACGCTGTTGCATTTGCAATCCGTCCTCAATCAGGCCCCAGGTCCTTAGCACAATGATAATGACCATTACTTACAATGCAATATTTTAACCAAGTGTTGTTCTTAATCTTCGTCGGTTCACAATAGCTGGATATCAGATTTTACTTAATAGTGCGATTCCAGATTATGCTTAATAGGGGAGTTCTCCTAAAGTTGATATTCTTTTTAAGGAATAATTTTTCTTCCAAGATAACATCCTTTAAAAGAACATGCCAATGATTACAGTGAGTCGAAATCATAGATCTAGCTACATTTGAACAGGAGGAGGGGGGTTGGTACTACTTACCCGAGCCTGGCTCAGTTGGAGGTGCCCAAGCCAGTGACCACCCTCACTGCTCCGCTCACTACTGCTGTATAGCAGCTCGTCCCCACTTATCGAACGAAAGTGGGCTGTCCTGTGGGGGGGTCGGCAATGACGTAATTCGCACTGAATTGCGTCATCGTAGCCCCACCCCCTGTTTTACAACGCCAGTAATCTAGGCATTGTATAGAGGGGCTGTGATAACACAATTGTGCAGCCACGCCCCTGCACCGCCCACTCATGCCACCACCACACCCCCTGCTGGTGCAGCCAGAAAGTCGGTAAGTATGATCTCTCCTCCAATCTATCTTTATTGATTGTACTGTATGCCAATAACGGTATGTCACATTACAGTGTGTGTCTCTATGCTCTCTATACCTTTTTTTTACCTTTCTTCTCTGCTTTGTAATCTCCAGGTTTGTCCACTGTATCACAAACCACACAGACCTTACAGACAGATGACATCATAAATGACGCCACTGATTTCACACGTAATTTTATACCTAATTTCATATGATGTTCCTGTAGTTTTTGATGTCAGTTGATTAATAGTTTTCATATTTTTTATTCCAGTGTTTTATAGTTCACACACTTAGGGCCTGATTCAGAGTTGGGATTAGAGTAATAAAGCGCAAGTAACTGTACACCTTGGTAATACCATGCTGCACTGCAGGTGGCAGGGGCAGAACTATGGAAGACAATGGAGGTGCCTGCCGCCGGGCTCCAGCTCTGAATGGACACCTCCTCCATTGTCCACAACATATTCACCCCACTTAGGGCTGTAACTATGTACCCGGAGTGTACCATCACTGCCGCCCAATACATGGCACCTCTTCCAGGCACCTGAGAAGCCACCATACTCTAGTGCAGAGCTCCATGTCAGACCATCAGCTGCTGCCTTCGTCTATTTATAGCAGGGGTGGGGAACCTTTTTACTGCCGAGGGCCATTTTGATATAACATTATTTGCGGGCCTGGTGCAGGCCACGCCCCCTCCATGTGATGTCACATAGGGACGGGCCATAATCGTCGGTGATTACAGCAATGCCCGGAGCATCCTGAGGATGCTCCGGGAGCTGTAAGGGCAGCGGTGTGACCGTCTGAAGCATCCTAAGGACGCTTCTGGCGGCACTGCTGCATTGATTTTGGCTGCAGGGTGCTATTCTAGGCACCCTGCTAGCCAAATGAGGCTAGCATAAAAAAGGTCAGAGAGTCAGACAAAATGATTCCGGGGGCCTTATACGGTCCCCGGGCCTGAGGTTCCCCATCTATAGCCTGTCTGCATGCAAATTGCTACATTACAGTGAATTTACGCCACTGGCAGGTGGGGCAGATGTACAATGTGCAGATAGATTTAGATTTAGGAAAAAAAACTCACACATTGGCCCCCACAGAAAAAAAGAACAGACATTGGCTCCCACAGCAAAAAAATAAAACACAGTGGCCACCACAGTAATAAAAAGTTTTCCCCCACTGTAATTGCCCCCCACAGTAATTACACTCACAGTGGCCCCCACAGTAATACAACAAATGCACTGGCTCCCACAGTAGAAACACATTGATCCCCGCAGTAATAAAAAATTGTCCAACACAGTAATTACACACATTGGCCCCCACAGTACAGTAATTACACACACATTGGCCCCCACAGTAATAAAACAAACACAGTGGCCCCCATAGTAGTTACACTCACACTGTACCCCACAGTAATAAAATAAATAAATAAAGATACACTGCTTCTTACTTTGAAGGAGCATAGTTTTCCTCTCCCTCCCTCAGAGGCGAGAGTTTATGCAGAGGGAGTGCCAGAGAGCCTGTCTTTCTCTGTCACGGAGCAGTGAGGACTCGGAGCAAAGAGCAGCACTAGGCTGGTGGTAAAGGCAACATGACATGCGAGACCTATCAGTCACAGTTTACGGGTCGGGTCGCATCTGGGCCACCCAGAAAATACCAGCGCTGCTGCAAGGACTTGCGGTGATGATCGCAACACACTTGGGAACTTGGGATCATGGCACACTTGGGAACCGCTCGTGGCACGCTAGTGTGCCACGGCACAGTGGTTGAAAAACACTGTCTTACTCTATTCCAAACTCTGAATCAGTACTCAATCCTCAGTACAATGATAATGACCATTACTTACAATGCAAAATTTTAACCAATTGTTGTTCTTAATCTTCGCCGGTTCAAAATAGCTGGATATCAGATTTTACTTAATAGTGTGATACCAGATTTTGCTTAATAGGGGAGTTCTCCTAAAGTTGATCTTCTTTTTAAGGAATTATTTTCCCTCCAAGATATCATCCTTTAAAAGAACATGCCAATGATAACAGTAAGTTGAAAACATAAATATAGCTGCATTTGAAAAGGAGTAGGAGGGGGCAGGTACTATTTACCCGGGCCTAGGCCCGGTTAGATGGGTCCAGGCCAGGTACCACCCTCACTGCTCTGCCCACTACTGCTGCCCGTACAGTACCTGTATAGCAGCTGTCAGGGTATTGTTCAGCTGCCAAGCTTAGGAAATTCTGCCTTGAAGACTTCTATCATTCGGCCGGCGAGAGAAATTGTACTTAACACTGAGAAAAGTTCAATTTAGCTCAAGAAGTGAGCTGTGACTTCCTGGTCACCTTTATTAATACCTCAAATTGAAGGTGTACATTAAGCAAGCAACCAATAAAACATATTTCCTGAAGCATACTAATATCCAATCAATTCTTGCCCTAAGGGCGTACATATTAGTAAATTAATTAGCTCGTTATATCTTAAAAACAGTTGTAGCTTGTAGCGAGGTAGATTTATAGTTTCTTGACTTTGTTCCTCTTCTTGCTCCTGCAGTAACGGTTTCCATGATTATAAGAATAACTCTGGTTCCCTTATCTTGTAAGCCAGTTCTTCCTGTCAAACAGTCTTGAAGAGAACATATCTGAATTTCTTTTATTTAAGGCAGAAAAACAAAGTTGTCTTAATTCATACATTCATTTAAAATCAGCACATGTGTTAATCAATAACTTCAGCATTGCCTTACCCTAATATTCCCCTCTTTTTATTAACACTTGTCCCTATACTTGTGATATGATCGCAATATATCGTTTGATGGTACCTACTTTATCGTACATGACAATCTTAAGGACTGCATGCAGATAGATAATAATCATTCAATACCACGCTATTGCCCCCTATCACAAGTCTAACTAAAGAGGGGTTCTACTTTTATAACTGCGTTAACACTTATTTAGCCATACAGACAATAACTACAATAAACGCAACTGTTCTTTGCTGTGACTGCGTTCTTTTTCCTACATTTAGGACACCAAGTCACCGTGGCATGCAAGGGCATCTTTTCCACGGTCATTAAAGCTACTGTGACAGGTTTCTTCTTACATTTCTCAAATAGGCAATTAGTCATTTTATACGTAGAATACAGAACAATTCCTGCCAGTAGTAATTTTCCTATAAGCTCAACTATTCCCATGAAACAGCCACCTACTCCTTTGAATCAATTGGCTGGGTTTAGCCATGAGAACTAGGATGTACCAAACCATGGCTCCTCTGTGTGATCCTTGGCAAACTGTCTCTTTAGCTCTTGGACCTTGTCTAAATGTTGCTCGATAGCCTTTTTAATTTCATAGGTCTGATTCATGTAATTGCAACGAGCCTCTTTCACTATCATGCACATTCCTCCTTCTCGGGCTGTCAGGTAGTCTAATACCAGCCTATGTGCTAATAGCTCTTTTGTTATCATTTGGAGTTCACGTAACATTAATCTGAAATTATCATCATATAAGTTGGTTATGTTATCAATGAGGTTAGCTAGATCCATGATATAATAAAATGCCTTTTTAATACAGCACCTATTTATCCATGGTAACGTGATTAAGTCTTGACTGGCCTTTCTAGCTGGCTGTACTTCCCTCCTTATAACTGAATGTTTCTTAAAATCCCATTGTTTCAAGTGGGTGGGGTGTATCTGTTCAACATAATAAGTAGGAGGTAATAGATAACACAGTGTACAATTTCCAAAACCCCCATATGGTAACCATTTATATGCATATCTTCCACACAAATAATATATATTGTCAGGGAGAGTAGTAGGAGCATGTCCCACCATTGTTTGAGTGAGGAAATAGAGGAAAGGCCTCACCATCATCATATTTGGGGTCAATCTGGTGGGATTCCCCCTACAGGTAGATTTATTCCAATACTCAGGTATCTCTCCCTGCACCCATGCTCCTATGGTTGGTATACCTTTTTCATCACAGCCATCTATTGCCAAGGGAGGGTTATCTGCATAAGGCAAGTCATGATGAGTGGGGTGCCTAAATCTTTCAGCTAGGTTCTTAAACCTGAACATGGCCTCCTTACATTTAACCTGACCAAGGGACCTCTTTTTTGGCTTCACTATAGATCCATCCACCAACTTTACCTGATGGTTCCATCCATGCATTTCTTGCATATAGGTGGTAGGGGGCACTGAAAAACAAAAACTTACATTCCTGCCTAGCAAACCAGTCAGTAAGGGTATAGGCCTAGTATCATATTTTGCCTTTGTGACTGGCAGTAAGCAAAAGCAGTTGACATTTATAACTTCTTCCAGTGTCAAGGGCACCGCCACCCAGTTCATAGTCTTTGAGGAAAGAGGTGAATGTGTGCATATCCAACAATCTGTTATATTGAGCTGCTATGCTGCTGTGTAATGCATTTGGACAAGTGAATTGGACCAAGGCTCATGTAGTGTTCTATGGTATTCTCCTGTGAGATTACCCTTACTTTGGGAACACGTACTTATCATAATCAGATTTACAAATACTGACAACCAAATAAAAGGATTCATTGTGCTGGTTCCAACTTGACAGTGAGTTCCTTGCAATGCGACGCGTGAATCCACGTAGGTCATCCTCCAAGCTTTACTGAGGTAGGTGTGGTTAATAGGACCTGGAATGGACCTTCAAACCTCGGTTCCAGTGGTCTTCTGATGTGTTTCTTTGTATAGACCCAATCTCCTGGTTCAAGGGAGTATGAACCTGGAACTGTATCTGGATCTGGAAGGGAGGAGAAAACTAGAGAATGGGTGTTAGCTACCTGCTTACATAAAGCAGCTACATATTCAGTTAAGTCTGCATGATTATACTGGAGCTGCTGTGGAAAATAACACCCTGTCCTTGGCGCACTGAGAAACAATATTTCATATGGTGACAGTTTGTGCTTCTTGCTGGGTGTTGTCCTAACTGAATACAATGCCACTGGTAGACAATCAACCCATGTTTTGCCTGTTTCAGCTATCATCTTCTGGATCTTTAGTTTTAAAGTCCTGTTTAGTCTCTCAACACGCCCACTGGCCTGCGGTCGGTAGGGGGCATGGAAAGCTTGCTCTATATCCATATCTTTCATTATGTGTTGCATTACCTCTCCAGTGAAGTGTGGGGGTCATTCAGACCCGCTTGCGAGCGGCAGGACACTCGCAAGCGGGTCGATGTTCCCCACTGCACATGCGCACGACGGAGGGAGCTCCGTCGTGTGCATGTGCGAGACCCGGCGAGCGATGGGCTCACCATCGCTCCAGGTCTCGCACCAAAGGGGGCGTGCTGTCGATGTTGATTGACAGCACACCCCCTTTGGTGGGCGTGCCGGGGGCGTGCCTGCCAGATGGAGGCGTTCCCATGGGAACGCCTACCGTCTCAACCCGGCCCCACTGACATCACTAGTGATGTCAGTGGGAGTGATTTGGGCTCTGATAGAGCCAAAATCACTCCAGGGCTTGCGGCAGCGAGACCCTACCGCAGGGTCTCCGTCGCAAGCCCGATGGTCGCGATGGTCAAGACCATCGCGACCATCATCATGGACGCTTGCTATAGCTGTGGGTGGTAACCCACAGCTATGCGAGCGTCCATGAGGACGCTCCAAAAAAAGGTAGGAGGGCCCTGATTCAGAGCGAGCGCTCTGGTCAGAGCGTTCAGCTCTGAATCAGGCCCAGTGATCCTCTATCTAATTCAGTGGTCTCTGGTATCCCATATCTACAGATCACTTCACTAATCAGTTTCTTCGCTGTCGTTTTGGCGGTAGCCTTGGCGACTGGGAAGGCTTCCGGCCAATTACTCAATATCTCTGTACAAATGAGGGCATACTCATATGTCCCCACCCTGGGTAACTGGATGTAGTCAATCTGCAGTCTCTGAAACGGGTACAATGGCCTGGGTGTATGTTTCTGTGGTGTCTTAACTGTGTCCTGGATTATGTTTTCCACACACCAAGCAGGCAGCCACATAAGCGGTAGCTGCTGCATTAAAGCCTGGTGCTATCCAGTGCTGGGAGACTGTGTTTGACATAGACTCCTTCGAGTTATGCACTGGGCCATGGGCCAGCTGAGCCATAAGGGGATATAAGGCCCTGGGGAGGCAACACCTGTCTCCTTTCCTCCATAACTTCTCCTCACAGGTGGCTCCCTCTTTTTCCCAGCCCTTTTTCTCACCTGTCAGTGCTTGTTCCTGAAACTGCATCAGGGTCTGTATATCTGTTTGTTCTCTTTTTGTACTATCTGCTGTGTCAGTTTCTAAACATATAGGGCTGGTACTTCTATCAGGGCCACTTGTTTGGCCGCAGCATCAGCTTTGGCCTGCACCTTGATTATCACCACTCTGGTGTGAAGCTGCAAGGCTACAAACAATGACCTAATGAGAGCAGCATACTTAATGGCTTTACCAGCCGCTCCCATAAATTCCCTACTCTTCCAAATGGGGCCGAAATCGTGGGCGACTCCCCAGGCATACCTGGAGTCAGTGTATATGTTTGCTGTCTGATTTTCAGCCATTATACATGCCTCAGTGAGTGCCCTCAACTCCGCTTCCTGTGCAGAACAGGAAGGTGGGAGTGGTTTCTGAATCAGTACCTCTTCCAGAGTAGTAACAGCATACCCTGTTCTTGGGGATCCATTGTGGTAATACCTCAAGCCATCAACAAAAAGATTTGATTAATTCCAAACAATTATGTTGGGAAACATTTTGTTGTGTGAGTGTATCTTGATCTTTACCTGTGCTACACTCATCTGGATCTGTCTCAAGAGTATTATCAGATGTGTTTGTACTCCCTTCCTTCCTCTCTCTTGAATCCTGAATTGAGAGCAGAGTAGCAGGATTCAACACTGTGCATCTCTTGATTGTGATGTTTGTAGGACTCAAGAGTGCCACCTCATACTTGGTAAGTCTTGCTGCAGATAAGTGTTTAGTTCTGGCTTGATTTAGAAGTTCTGTAACAGAATGTGGGACCTGTACTATTAAGTGGTGGTCCAGGACTAAATCTGCAGCCTTGTCTTTAAGAAGTGCAGCTGCTGCTACAGCTCTGATACAGGAGGGGGCACCTTTTATTATGCTATCAAGCTGCAGAGAATAATATGCAAGAGGTCTATGTTTACCTCCATGTTCCTGCACTAGTACTCCCTGTGCATGCCCCTCCCTCTCATGACAGAAAAGCATAAAAGGCCTGTCATACCTTGGTAGGCCCAAGGCCGGTGCCTGGGATACCACTGTCTTGATATTTTGGAAAGCCTGCTTCTGCTGTGCAGTGAGACTAACCTTTTTATCTGCTGAATCTGTCAGGGCATCATATAATGGCTGCATTAGCCATGATGCATTGGCGATCCAATCACGGCAATACCCAATCAGGCCTAAGAAGGCTCTGAGCTGCCGTGTAGTGGTGGGTTCAGATACTTTTTGTATTGCAGATACCCTGTCTTGTGTAAGGTGTCTAGTGCCTTGTGAGATGCAGTGTCCCAAAAAGGTAACTCGCATCTTAGCAACCTGTAGCTTGTCCTTAGACACTCTACAATTCTGTTCACATACGAACTTCAATAAGGAGACTGTCTCAGCTTGACAAATTTATTCTGTATCTGTACACAGAAGCAAGTCATCTACATACTGCAATAATTGAGTGGATGGTTGCTGAGGTCTCCACCCTTGCAGCACTAGAAACATTGCATCTGAAAATTCTGAAGGAGATGTGGCCCCTCCCTGTGGGAGTCTGGTCCAGCAATACTGTTTACCCAAGCTGGTGAATGCCAGATATAACTGACATTCTGGTGTTATTGGTATAGAGAAGAAAGCATTAGCCAAGTCTATGACTGTAAAGTAAGTGGCTGTGGGCGGTATCTGATTTAGTAAGGTATGTGGATTCGGGACAATAGGAACATCCACTACCAATCTCTTATTACCTACATTCCCTTATTACCCCCGTGGCTAGATAAGCCGCTATCTGTTGCTGGATAGCATGTTCTTGTTTTTTGGTGAGGGGATACTGCTTTATCTTGACAGGGATCGTACCTGCCTTTAGATGTAACGTGGCAGGCTGTACTTTTAGTAATCCCACATCTGTTTTTCCCTTTGACCATAATTTGTCTGGGATTACTGACAACCAAGGTGGGATGGATTGGGGTTTGGGGGTTGCATGCTCTAGCAGATAAATTGCTGCTTCAACCCGGTTTTCCAGTGTTTGGCCTGATTTACCCTTGAGAACAACATTTCCATCCCTGTATTCAATTGTGGCCTGTAAAACACTTAAAATATCTGCCCCAAGCAGATTAAAAGGACAGGATGTGGAAGTCAGGAACTCCACTGGTACCTTAATTTCCTCTGATTCTACAGATACCTTTACTGGTTTGCTAATGCGCAAAGGTATGCTATGTCCTGTAAGTCCTGTACCTGGGATGGTTTGGTTTGTTAAATACCCCTTAGGGACATCAGCCGCCCTCCAGACCATACGACTGGCTCCTGTATCTACAATGCATTGAAATTGCTCCCCTTCTGGCAGTGTTAAGGTTACCACTGCTTTTGGGCCAGGGATATTTATGGTATCCAATTGAGGGCGTGATACTGGAGTGCCTATTTCCTATGCAGTGTACACGTGGGCATCGTCTGATCCTGTTGGCCTATTCTCTAGCTACTGCTTATACTTATGACAATCCCTTTTTATGTGTCCTGCTTTCTGACAAAAGAAACATAATCCTTTCTTTTTCATCTCTTCTGGGCTAACTTTTTGGTTTGCCCTAGGCTGATTTTTGGGTCTGTAACCCCCTTCCTGTACAACGTGGACTGTAACCCTCTGTGGTTGATTCTTAGCTTTTGTCTTTTTTTCTTCATGTTGATCCTCAATTGCTCTCAAAACCTCAAGTACTGTTGACAATGTCATGGTACCTGCCTCTGGTCTTTTCTGATATAGCTCTACTCTGAGATTCTCTAACAATCCCCCTAAAAAGGAGGTTCTGAGCATCCACTGGTGCATTTCATTGCCATCTTCAAACCCCCTGTCTAGGTGTGATTGATGGGTTTGGTCATAATATTCCTTAACTGATTGTCCTACTCTTTGCCTTGCTTCTGGCACTGCAGGCATACGTTGCTGCTGCAATTCACACCACACTTTCACTCTAGTTACAAAGAGTGGTCCTGATTCTGGGTTCTGTCTGTCCCCTACTCCAGGAGAGTCTACTACGGGGGCATTGGTTGGCAGAGCCAGTATCTCTGCCAAGCTACTTCTCCCTATAGTCATTCTGCAAATTTCCTCCAGATCCACCCATACAGCCCCCCATACAGATACTAATCTTTCCATGAACCTGTGGTAAGCCATGGGGTTCTTTCTAGGGTCTGGGGCTTTAGCAACAATATCATCCAGTTCTCTAGAAGTCCAGGGCTTGTATTGGACCTGTGTTCTTACTACTACATTTTGGTGCGGTGGGGTTGGGTTTGGTTCAAGGACTCTCTGAACCGTCACTGGAAAAACCCCTGCTGGGTCTCTTGGGTATGGTGGTGGTTCAGTGTCCTGCACAAAATAAGATTCTGGTTCTCTACAATATGAGCAGTCACATGGCTCAGAAACCCGCCCGCTCATTGCTTTCTTACAGACTGTATGTCTATGGGAGACCCTGTTTCCCACATAAGGCCGTAAAGGACTTGTTAAACTGTTCCAAGGGCTTGATCCCAATGTTCTTTGAAAAAGGGACTGACCTTGGGGTGTGGTCGGGGTACTGTATGAGACTCCAGATGTTGTTTGAGGGGAATCTGGATTACATGGTTCCCCTCTCTCTGGGACTGAATTGTGACAATAAGGGAAACATTATAGGCAGGTGGTATGCAAGATTCACAGTATGCACATGTCCTACCTGCCCTGGGAGTTGTTCCCATTACTTCTGACATTATGGGGTACAAAGGCTTATGTGGGGCTGGCCCTACCCTCCATTGTCCCTCTCTCCTGTTAACCCTGATAGAAGGTACTGTGGGTGTAGAAGGTGTGTGTGTTCCTGCTGAGGGTGTTGGTGCAGAGGGTGGATTAGGTCCACAATCCTCTAAAAATTCTCCCGCTTCTTCATTTAATGCCTCCTCACCTTTCTGAATCTGCTTAGCTACCCTAGTCCATGAGTTCACCTGATGTTCATATCCCTTATGCTGGAGCCAAGTTTTTTGCTCTCTTGCAAAAGTTTCCCACCTTATTGGATCCAAAGATCCATGCTTGGGCATCCCAGCTTTCTGGAGTATCTTCTGTATATCTTTAAGTGCACTTTTTCCTTCTTTATCTCTGACTAGCTCCACAGGACTTTGTGGTTTTAATTCTGCCATACCTTTACTGCCTTGAGCCCCCATACCTGCGTTACAGCTTGGGTTGCCGGCTCCTAGTCAATACTAGAGATGTCTTGAAGGTTCCTTAATTAATTTACTCCACTGGGGTCCCTCTTTAAAATTTGGAAAATCTTTGCATCAAACTCTCTACTTGGATCTGGTATTCTTACCCTGGGACAGACTATGGGTGCAGATTCTGAACAAACATTTCTAGGAATCTTCCTGCAGATTAGCTGCCAATCTTGGCCCTGAATTGTCTGTAAATATGACAGATTCCTAGTATGTGTTTCCACTATTATGATAATGACTTTCTCAAGCATACAATCTGTTTTTTCAATGAAGATTCCTTTGGGGGTACTTTTAGGAAGTACCGCTGATAATTCTGGAAGCGGACACCACCTAGTGGTCTGTAACACCAGCGTTCCTGTGCAGTTTACACAATGTAATCTAAAGGGTATCTGTGTTGTACAGCACCCTTGGTGCTCTCGGTATTTGGCAAAGCAGCTTCCAAAGCTAGGTAGCATGTGGCCTTTGAGGGTTTTTTATGGATATGTTAGGGCAGATTACTGGCGCTTGTTTGCCTGCTATATTTCTGGGCAGTGTGGATACTACCTGCTTCCAGTCTTCACCCACCCTCCCCTGTAAATACTCTTTGTCAGTCATGTGTGTAACAATTATGATACAGACACCTACTTTTGGCCTTGTGAGACTGCCCTCACCGTATAGCCCTACTGGGGTTTCTTTGGCTAATACTCCAGTGAGTTTTGGGTATAAGGACGTCCTATTGTTCTGTAACAACAGGACCCCTGTACAATCCTTACACTTCAACTTGAGCGTGGCTGTTTGGGTCATATGGAACACTTCTAATATCCACAAATTCTATCTTCAGTTCCCACAAGCAGTACAACAGCAATGCTACTGTAACTGATACTGTACACACTATTAGAATAATCTCAGGATCTTCTATCATGGCTAGATTCTCTCCTGATGCTTAGAGTGTTATATGGGTGTGGTTGGGTCCTAATTAAATGATGATGTGTTGCTGAGTGTCTGCAACATTCACAATTAGCAGAGTAGTGTTATTAAGATGACCAGTCCCGCTATGCTGGCTAAGACTATCAGCACTATGTCTATATGCTGACTGTTCAGCATTGGAAGTGTCCTAGCAGCATATACAAATAATTTAGACAGACCAACACCTGACTCAGGCAGCCCCTAGAGGTCAGACACTGAGATCTGCAGGTGCATTTAAACACGCAACGGGCACGGTTCTCTGGTGCTTACCCACTTCCCTCATGAGTAAGGCACTCTGTGTCACTTCAAGCAAGAACTGAGAGCTATGAAGTAAATAAATAGTCAGCCCAGGGGTCGCAGCTCCCAAACGGCAGGACAAACCTCTAATAGCAGGTGGGAACTGCAGTCTTTGGCTGTACTTTTAAAGATGTTCATCTATTTACATCTCAGTTCTGTACATGTACAAGCACACACCTCTCATCATACACACTCTGCTGACAACAACTTATACTCTATAGAAAGGCAGAATTTGCTAGGATTCAAGAAATCCATTACCTCACACCCACTGATCCCACACCTCACTTAGGAAGAGCAGAAAGATAGAGGCAACAAAATATGGCACTCACCCGGGTATGATTCTGCTGTTCCCAAGAGTCGGAGTGGTATCTTGATCAGTGCACGTGGAGGAGCCGGATCCTGGACGAGCCCCCAGAAGAATGTCAGGGTATTGTTCAGCTGCCAAGCTTAGGAAATTCTGCCTTGAAGACTTCTATCAGTTGGCCGGCGAGAGAAATTGGACTTAACACTGAGAAAATTTCAATTTAGCTCAAGAAGTGAGCTGTGACTTCCTGGTCACCTTTATTAATACCTCAAATTGAAGGTGTACATTAAGCAAGCAACCAATTAAACATATTTCCTGAAGCATACTAATATCCAATCAATTCTTGCCCTAAGGGCGTACATATTAGTAAATTAATATAGCTCGTCATATCTAAAAAACAGTTGTAGCTTGTAGCGAGGTAGATTTATAGTTCCTTGACTTTGTTCCTCTTCTTGCTCCTGCAGTAATGGTTTCCATTATAAGAATAACTCTGGTTCCCTTATCTTGTAAGCCAGTTCTTCCTGTCAAACAGTCTTGAAGAGAACATATCTGAATTTCTTTTATTTAAGGCATAAAAACAAAGTTGTCTTAAAGGCATACATTCATTTAAAATCATCACATGTGTTAATCAATAAGTTCAGCATTGCTTTACCCTAATACAGCTGAGCCGCAGCAGCACATCAGGCAGTGAGAGAATGGAGGCCAGGGCCCGTCAGACCTCCCAACGGCACTGCATTTAAACATTGAGGGTAGTATGCATCATGTATCACATTTTGATGTGATGCATCCTGCCATTGATCGCATGCATAGTGGTGTTTATTAAAGCCATATGTGTGTAGAGTTAAGCAAAGGACAGCTCTCCCAATAACAAATGTCCTTTGCGGTGTGCGGACTTTTGGGTTTATGACCGGGAGTCCTTCTGAGCATGTACAGAAGGACTCCAGCGCATGCGTCAACCAGCACATTCACAAGCTGCAGGGGACCCTGGTAGGGATCATGTTTGATCCCTCTCTGAGAATGCTCAGAAAAGAAGTCCATATGTTTTGATTAGGCAATACCATCTATAGATGGCGTTACCTATCGGTAAAAAGCTCCAGAAAGTTTCACTTTCCAGAGCTTGATACATAAGGCGGTGAAATCTCTGGAAACTGCATTTTTGGTGTTGATGCATACCACCCTCTGTAATAAATAGTGAAGTGACTAGTATTCCCTGGAAGCAGAGCATCGCTGATCTGCCCCTGAGGAGTAATTGTGATAAATTGGCCCCTAACTATCTGTATCTAATTATTTTACATATTAGTGGTTGATGTACAAGAGAAAATTCTCAGTGAAAGAGAAGAGATGGAGTCCAATAATATAACAGCAAAGACAGAACACAACAACAAAGATCTGAGGAAGAAAAAGCAGAACTCAAAGAGGAGAGTAAAGGAAAATAAGGAAGCAATCAAGAGTGAAGCAAAAAAAACTTGTGCTTTAAGCTAAAATTTAAATACAGTATTTTCATGCCATCTAATATTATTATTGTTATTATTATTGTATTTGGTTTGTAAGGCGTCACAGTGCTCTGCAGCAGAGGACAGTTGGGAAAACATGGCACACACAAAATAAGAACATGCAAAGTGGATAAAATAACTACAGATTTGAATACAATGGATACAGTGAATCTTACAGAACTACAATGGGAAATGGGCAGAGCTAAGAAAGTAAGTGTGAGTCTGAGTGGGCACTGTGACAGTAACAAGGATGTACCAGTGTGCGTAGTATAGGAGGCTGTAATAAAGAAGTGAGTTTTAAAGAACATTTAAAGATTTGAAAGCTGAAAGTGAATCTGATTGTGCAATAACTGTGCACTTTAAGCTGCATACACACGGTACTATCTGTACCACCAATGACTTGAAAGATATCTTTCAGTGAAGTCATCCTGCCACATCTCTGAACAGGCAAAGTTGACGATATCATGCAAGTTGGCTTGCATGTACGGACGTTCATAGATATCGTTATCGTTTATGCGGCAACGTGCATCGTTGGTCGTTTACTCCATAAAAATGAACGATATGAACAATATATCGTTGAATGATATCGTTATCGTTCATATCATTTATAGATATTGTACCGTGTGTACGCACCTTTACTCAACTAAACCACTTATCTCAGTCCTCTCGATTATCTGCATTATCATCAATTTCCACCTCTCCACATCAACTTCAATCATTTATAAATTCTCCTATCCTGATCTGTCAGACCTTAAAGCACATGTTAGCAACAGCCCTTGATTTCGTGGCTACAGCTATTTTTTCTTATCGCCGACCATGATTTCAGCTGTAGCACACTATCTTTGCAAACTCTCCCGCATTGTAGAATATTGTTGGCAAAAATCTAATATCTCTTATGATTTAATCAACTATACTGCATTGTTCCATGCCTACTGAATTGCTCTGAACACTGCCAAAAAATGTACTTTCAACCTGTAATGCCTCTTTAATACATTTAAACCTATTCTCAACTCACTGCACTTCCAAAGATCTTGCTTCCTACTTCAAGGAGAAGGTTCAATATGAAATGGTATCAGTGTCGAACTGTGACTTTAACGGCCCACTTTTGGAATGCTATGGCAGGTGCTTATGAAATAGTTGTGCCTCTGCTGATGAAAGGGTGTTGTCAGCCTCAGGGGTGCCGAGTGGGGTTCAGGTACTAATTACCCAAGCCCGGGTTTGTTTTAGGGGCCCGTCGTGGGCCTACTTCTGGTCCCCCGCCTCCTCTTACCTGTCCGCTGCAGCAGCCTCTCTTCACAGCCAGTACATGCTGCTGTGTGCTGGGCTGCAGTGGGTCCAAGTAGCTCAGCAGTCTCCTCTGTCTGAACCTGATGTGCGGTGGGAGCAATCGCACTGATCGCCCCCCTCCAAATCCGCTCCTGGCTGAGGGGCACACGGCGCCCCCATGTGTGACGCTTGGCGCCACTTAGCGGAGTAACAATTGACCAATTTCCTACTTTTTAAAGGAGTCATGGCCAGGTCTGTGCAATTAGGTGTCATCCCCTATAAGTACCCAGGCCCGACACTGCTCTCTATGGCCCTGGTCAGCCTACATACAGTAGGACATGGCATGACATTATGCAACCTCAGATATGCAACACAGCAGATTAATGTTTATAATGTATCACACAGTGAATAAAATAGATTATATTGATCTACATGGGTTAAAAACAACAATTAAAATCAATCAATGTTTATACAATATATTCTGGACTTAATAAGAAATCTCGTCATATATAGATTACTTAAAACAACTATGGGCCTGATTCAGCAAGGAAAGCACGGATGCAGACGCATGCAATTGGCCAATGTTCGCAGTTTGCGCAAGCGTCTGGGTCACAGTGCGCGGGCGCTAACCGCTCACTGCATCCGCAAAAGCTAGTGCAGTGAATACACAGACCCAGGGAAAAGTGACTGAGACGAAGTGCCGTTTGTGGGTGGATACTGGGAGTGGTCGGCCAAACGCAAGCGTGCCAGTGCGTTCGCACTCTGTTACAGGGGCATGCATAAATTAGCCACTGAGATGATGGTCGCAGCCTGGTGTCCCTTTGCATGCAGGAAGTCTCAACTCCTGCGGCAGGGACAGGTCTACCTTTAGTCTGCGTGCTAATCCGATGTTACTCAATGTTCCCGATGTTTTCTCAGCCTTGCGCATCAGTACGGACATTAGCAGACGGTAAAGGGGGAGGCATTATGTAGTGCTGAGTGTCTGCATCTATGTGCTGTGATTACATTCATTAGCATATTCTCGCAGCGGGCACCCATCCGACCCTTAAAGAGCATAAACATCATTGCGATCATTTATACATTATTATTATTTCTATTTTTATTATTATTTGTATTTATTTTTATTTTTAAATTTATTATTTTTATTTCATTTTCAGTTTGATTTTGTCTTTCATACATCATATTACTTTTACCTTATTTATTATTATTTCCTTTTATTTGAATGGTCTTGCAGATAAATAATACAAAATATATTAAGAATTTATTGTTTCACAAGCAATCACAGTTATATATCTATTTAATTTTGGACCAGCGCTTCTTATATTTTAAACTGTTCATTCTCATTGCAAAATAGAGAATATAGAAGCTGCTATAGGATTCCAGGTGCGCTTTGTTATTATTCTCTGTATATTCTCGCAACTGTCCGGGTGCGTGTGTCTGCATCCGTGCGTTCCTTGCGGAATCAGAAGTAGATAGATATAGTAGAAATAGATACCGTACCATCAGGGCCGGATTAACGGGGGGGCGACAGGGGCGATCGAACCTGGGCTCCCACTCATTAAGGGCCTCCACACCTGTTGGGGTTAAAGTGGACCGGAGGAGACGGAACCAGTTCCGCCTCCTCCAGCCAACCTAACCCCGGCGCCGCAGGGAGGCTTCATTTGCTAGACGCCCGCTGGTTACTTCTAACCAGCGGGCGCCCGGCTCCCTCCCCGCAGCGGTAGCCGAAGTCGGAGGACAGAGCTCATTCCTGAGCTCCGACTTCCAGCTCACGCAGTGCACTATGGGAGAGACGTCATGATGTCTCTCCCATAGTGCAGAGGAGCAGCCGAGCGGATTGCAGCGGACGCTGGGCTTAGGTTAAGGTAAGTATGAGCTTTATATATATATTTTTTTAGTGCAGGCGGCTTACTGGGGGCATCACTCGAGGGGGGGGCACATTACTACTGGGGCAGTATTCGTGGGGGGGAGGCATTACTACAGGGGGCATTACTCGGGGGCAGACATTACTACAGGGGGCATTATTCGTGGGGGGAGGCATTACTACAGGGGGCAGTACTCGGAGGGAGAGGCATTACTACTGGGGGCATTAATCAGGGGGCATTACTATTGGGGGCTCTACTACAGAGGGAGCATTAGTATTGGGGCACTAATAGAGGGGCATTACTACTGGGGGCTCTACTACAGGGGGCATTACTATTGGGGGCACAACTACAGGGGTATTACTACTGGGGGATTTATACAGGAGGCATTACTATTGGGCACATGCAGGGGGCGTTACTACTGTGGGCATTACTATTTGGGGCACAACTACAGGGATATTACTACTGGGGGCATTTATACAGAGGGCATTACTACAGGGGGCACTACTAATGGGAGCATTGCATAGGGGGCACTGCATAAGGGGCACTACTACTGGGTGCACTGCATACGGAGCACTACCACTGTGGGCACTGATACTACTGGGGGCTCTGCATACGGTCCCCATTGCGCATACCCCCAGTTTGTCACATTTAATAGGGGCCCCCACATGTTTGTTGCCCAGGGGCCCCCACAGACCTTAATACGGCCCTGCGTACCATCTATACTACTAAAGAGTATTCCTGTAAAAGTTAAACTTTAATCTAAACTTATTATAATAAGCAAGGTGATTTTCTGCCTAATATGTAATGACATGCATTATACAATATAGCAGCAAGTAATTTCCCTCCCCTTCCACATTTCTGCCAATCCTTTTTTGGGGGGGATAATAATGCTGTTATTGTTAAGCAGGACAGTTCCTATTAGATTAATTTATTCATGTATAAATTATTTTATTAAACACTCATTCAATTAGTATTTCTAATTAAATTTGCTTTTTACATACATCTTTATGAACCCCTGAAGGAGCTGGGATTATACCCATAGTTGCCAACACTTCGGCTGCCCCCTCCTGGAGAGGGCAGATTGGTGGGGGGGTCAGGAGTGGAGCATGACAACAAGCTGAGTGGTGCAGGGGGGCATTGTGCCTAACCCTAACCTCCCGGGGGGGGGAGTGCCTAACCCTAAGTCCCCCCGAGAACCCTAAACCTAATCCTCCCCCCCACGGCTGTCCGCACCCAGCTTACATTTTGATTGGTAAGCCGGGTGTCGGGCTCCCAGCATAGGTAAAATGACAGGCGCCGGGATTTCGATGCCTGTCGTTTAACCCCTTGTTGGGATTAGACAGTCGGGAAGCCGGCGGTCGGGATTCCGTCCATCGGCTTCCCAACTGCTTCATATATATATATATATATATATATATATATATATATATACAGTATATATATATATATACATGTCAATGGATATGCTCAGAAAAATATCTTAAAACGTATTTGACCACTTTTGCAGGTAAAGCATACAGATGAATATTGGGCAACAATGGAGATAAAATAACATTTAATAGAAATATTTGAATAAATGAAATGTGTCACAAATAAAGTCATAAGTATAATAGGAGTGTAAAAATTGTCCAATTTAGGAACTTTTACCAGATAAGTGAGTCAAACGGGTGTTTGGTATTAAATCTGAGGTTCCAGAATTTCAGCTCTCCGTTTAGGCATCTCTTATTCAGGATGAATTCCCTTTTCTGGAGTCCAAGAAGCTGCCAACACATTTCAAGAATTTGCTTCTCTTCCTCAGGGCACTTATATATTCTACTTCATGCAGCTCTGTATTGGATGCACTAAAAAATCGGTGTGCTATGCATTTCCCGGTAGAATGGAGTGGAGAGGACAGGAGATATTTGAACACAATTAAGCATTTAAGTTATAAAAAAGTGTAATTACAACGATATATCATGCAAAATAAATTGTATCAATATAGCCAAAGAAAATGATAAAATACTACATTTAAAAAAAATATGATTAAACCCAGCATAAGATATGAGTAGATTTGTATAGCTTAAAGCAGATAGAGACCGAGAAGGCTAACGAGCATATTTATCAATGATATTTTAACAAAAATGTTTACACTCTTTTCACATTATTTTATTATTACTTAAATGTATTAAAAGACTTTTGGAGTAGTTTTTGTAAAAAAAAAAAAACTACTCCAAGACCTTAAATTTGCATATTTTTATTAAGCAGATCGCATTTTCCACACTTGTAATGGGAACTGCAATCTGCTTCAAAGTTACTACAGTAATGTTCAATTGTAAAAAAATACTAGCCCTGCAATAATAATAATATTTTCAGATGTTATGCAGGCTTCCCTTCGGTTCCCTGACTCCTTCTCTGCTCTGCTTGACATATGACAGGCAAAGCAATGCCCAAGCCGGTGCCTGTCATCAGCCTGTGTGTCTAAATAGACCACAGGATGATCACAGAAGTATAGGAATAGATAAATGAAATAAAACTTACCTGCAAGGGATGGCTAATCAGTGATCAGTGAACTCCTCTTTGTGACCCGATCAGCTGATGTGTGCAGTCAGCTGAGATGCAGTAAAGTGCCCTGTCTCCTCTCCTACACTGACTGCTTGGGGAATTACGACCTGCTACGTGTCTGCATATGATTCAATCACTGAGGTCGGTGACCTAATTGAACTTGCATACCAGCATACACTTATCACAAATCAGGTACTTAGGACCTGATTCACTACCGTACACAACTGCGATTACGCACACAATTGGCCAATTGTTGCATTCTACGCATGCGTATGCATCGCAGTGCGCGAACTAGCCATTTTTTATCGGGACTGCGATCGCAATGGCTATGCAGACTCATCGCAGAGTGATTGACAGGAAGTGCCGCTTGTGGGAGGTAATTGGGGGGGTCGGACAAACGCAGGTGTGCCAGTGCGTTTCAACGGCGTTGCAGGGGCGTGCATAAATTAGCCACTGCGATGGCCTACGCAGCCTGAGGCCTGATAGCGTGCGTGGAAGTTAGCAATTTCTGAGTAAGGTCAGGGCTTGTGCAAGTGTGCGTGAGGCTGCAATGGTATTCGATTGTACTGATGGTTTTGCAGTCTTGCTAAACATTACGGATGTGCGGTAAGTAAAGTGGGTGTCCTTGTGTAATGTTGTGAAGGAATAGTGATAACAATGGATTAGCTTACTATCGCAGTTGAACTGCGTTTGTAATCGCTATTGTATACGCAGTTGCGTATGGTAGTGAATCAGGCCCTTAGACTTACCCTACTCAGCGCTGACGATAACTGGCTGGCGGAGGTCTACTGGCCAGTCATACTTAATCCGTAAAAGGGAAAAATAGAACAATGCAATTCAATTTAAATAATTTATTATGAATAATTCATCAGGTATATAATCAGCATGAGTAAAATAATATAATTAAGATTAAAGCTAATACCGGTATAATACCGGTATACAACAAAAAACTTCATACAGACATAAAACACAGTTTGGGCACTAATGATAGCTATCTATATTGGAAACACAATTGCTGGTGCCTAATACTTTATTATGCGCTTCACAGGTAGACACGCCTAGGCATTTTACTCCCCCTGTGCATAATACGATTTAATGGTAATAAAGTTCTCAGTGCTGCCTGTCTGTCCTGTGCTAATGCACTTCCAGAGATTGCAGTGCAGAATGGTAAGGGTCCTTTTATTGCGGTAACTGCAACGGCAGGCATGTATATGTCTACATACTGTAGCAAGTGTCCGGGTGAATAATGGATGTTATAAGGTGTAGATTATCTTTGTTGCCTCAGGTGGAATCCCTCCGTGGATATTGCTTCTTCCAGCAGTCCTGAGGAAGCCTTACAGGTGAAACGCGCAGATCGCAGAATCATCGATCCCGCTGTGTGCTGCATAGCGCTGAACTTGGCTGCGACGGGACTCCAGTTGGAAGAAGCAACATCCAAGGAGGGATGCAGCTTACCATCCTGCAACTAAGAGTTACCGTCTGCTCACCTATTATAATCAACGCTACCTTTCACCAGTATGCTGTCTGCCTTCAGCAGCTAGGATTCAATCACTACAGTCTGCTATACCCAGCCAGGCTCTTGCATGCAGTCTCTCTCACCTTCCCACCTGTGTTCAAGAACTGCTGCTGACTGTTAATTCCTTTAGCTGTTGTCGAAACCGGATAATTGGCGAAGACAAAATCTGTTTGCAGTTGGAATCTGCGCAATGCTATCTTGTAAAGGGCAAAAAGACTCCATCTTAGAAATAAAATCTCACAACACTGTTTTGAAAAAAAAGGTACATAGTCAGCCTTCCTCAAACACAGGCAGACAGTATTCAACACATAAACAATAACTTATTAGCATTTGGAATCCTATACAAAGCCCATCCTGGAGAAAATCCCTATACCATAACACGACACAATATATCGTGGTGCTATGAGCATTTTTACATAAGAATATATGAGCTGTGGCAATTGTAATGTAGCCTAGCTATGGAGCTACACAATTGAGTCCATCCCCACAACCAAAACAAGCAGAATAAAGAGTGGGGCTCCGACTGCACTGCTGGCAGTCTCCACCCTGTATGAGAACTAAATTCACTGTATAAACACATTTTGCAATTGCAGTTTAAAAACATCAGAAAAATGTATGTGTGCTTGTGCATATATATATATGTGTGTATATGTATATATATATGTATGTATGCGTGTGCATGTGGCCCATCATGCATGGACTTACGTGTACAATATCACACACAGACTTATATTTGAAAAGTAGCAAAATTCCCTGCAACTCATACACACAATGTTAAACAGAACACAGTCAGCTTTTTAGTGATCCTTCCCAAAATCATACTGGCATGGCCACATACACTTAGATGCCCTTCCAGCTTAGTGCTGCTCGCTGAGTGCCCCACCGACCCTCAGACGCACAACGCAATTCAGTGTTGTTTCTCCCCGCATACATACATTTAAAAGCAATGGTCCCGTAACGCAAAAAGGATAATTATTACTTGGTTTAAACGCAATGTCAGTATATAAAGAAATGAATGTTTTCTGTAACTATGGCTTAGTAAATGACAATTGGACTGTGTTTGGTGCCGTACTGATCTACTCTCTTTCAACAGTGTTCCGGTGGCATCAGTGAGAAGATCAGAACATGCGGCTATGAAATATGAATGTTAGAGAGAATAACTTCTTGAAATGTTGTATGCCATAGTTTAGACTAGATTTATTATGCAGCGGGAAAGTGGACACAATCAGGTTGTTGGAGGCTGGGTTGTGTCTTTGCACTGACCTATGAATTGTACCGTAACGGAAGAAGCAAGAAGAGGAACCAATGAGAACCTGCCAATGTATGTGAGTGCTCTGAAACAAGATGCCAGTCTGCAGTGTTCCTGTTTATGCTGTCGGCGGAGGTCTCAATCTTGATGCCGGTATCTGGTCCCAGAGCGCACGCGTATGTATACTGTACTTGGGGTCTGTACAATTTCCTTTTGCGCCTAAATTGTGTTTATGATTTATTTGCGCTTATTGTACACAGATCATAGCGTGTAACTGACTGTACTTTTACTTGAATAATACTTGTGCTTTGGAACCACAGATTCCATGTCTAAGTCTTTATTTACTGTATGACTGCGTACGCAAATTAGCGTCATCCTTAGAGGTTTATAGGAAGGGTTTTAGAAGGGACAGGCAGAGGTATATAGAGGTTCATTTTAATATCGTCAGATGGGGGCTCATCGAGTGAAGTCACTTGCCTACTCACACGGCACATACGTCTAGCGATATCTCAGCAAAGGGTGGAGTGGCCACATACAGGGTTTTCCTGTAACCGCTTTGTGCTGAAAGATCGCTATCCATTTTCGTGTGAGCAAAGGAAGCTGACTAGAATCCAGGGACAAGAAAGGAAAAAGTTTGTTTTCCTTTGTTGATAGAACCTAACATTTAAAAGGGGTGCAGCAGTATTGAATACGCAGCTGAGTCGCAGCTTTGCGCACAGCAAAGACGCACTTTTGCGTACGCAGTTAAAAAGTCATTATACAGTTGTTTGGTAGTCGCATTATTGTGTATGCGGCTGGTCGCACAATAGTGTATACGTACTTCCGGTTCTGCTGCCACGTGTGTTGAACAAAGCCGCTGAGATTTTGTTTTGTTATTGATAGCTAGCATTGTTGTAAGTATCTCGATTGGTGTTGCCATAGTCTAGGAGAACCTTTATTTTTCTGCGCAGGAAAAGAGTGTGTAATAGTGAGTATTTGTTGTTTTAGGGTGTAACACGGTTCCTAAGGTTAAGGGTATTGTATGACCCTTAAGTACTAGGCGCAGGGGTCAGCCTAGTAGCTCGGTAAGTAGCTTACCATTCTATACACATCAGCAGGTGTACATGTCGTCTTTGTTGTAGGGACCGGCTCTCAGTGTGATTACAGTGTTCAATAATTAGGTTGGGTTATTTGAGCATTGTAGTTGAGCTGCACTAGGAAACTTGTGATTGTGAACTGAGAGATAATAGGTGAGTGAAAGCATCTAGAAATAACTTTCATAGGTGAGTGAAAGCATCTAGAAATAACTTTCATAGGTGAGTGAAAGCATCTAGAAATAACTTTCATAGGTGAGTGAAAGCATCTAGAAATAACTTTCATAGGTGAATGGAGGCATCTAGAAATTTCTTCCATAGGTTTGCTGCTGTTGAAAGCGCCGCTCTGGTCGACACGACATATTATGCATACTAAGTACGGTGCCAGTGCAACCAGGTATTGTGATTTATGGTTTAATATGACGAGGAAGAGTGTTAGACCGTTTCCCAGAATTGGTAGTATCAGTTTGATGCGCTCCCGAGAGAAAAAGGTTAAGTATTTTGAATGTTTAAAACTGTGGCAGCATGAAGGGGATGCGTGGCTTAAAAATGTGCAAACAACGCAAACTAGCGTCGTGAGCACATTGCCAGAAAATACATCTGCAACGCTAAATTGCAATACGGGCGAGCCGCAAAATGGCGCGCACATGCGGCAAGGTAGCGTCGTGTAGAGTATTGCCAGCAGTTCACGCTCACCTCCCCCACCTTATGTGGATGGAGGTGCAAGTACAGTTACCAAAAATACCCATAAAAATGTAACAAGCAACTTGTACCCTCTCTTAAGCAACTATAAAGAAAATGTTCATGATGCGGATGATGAGCCTATTGTAATGTCTGCCATTTCCCATGCTGTGCAGATGATAGATGCTGCATCACCACAATCACGGGTGGTGCCGCCATCTCCATCGGTAACAGCAAGAGAAGTGTTAACACACTCTGCACCAGTAGAGGAAGTTGTTAATGCCATACGTAGCAGCAGCAGATTAAACCCCCAGCCAGGTAACCAGGTCAGAGGTAGCACCGCTGCCGGTCTGCATCCCATTCGGACAATAACTGTTCCAAATGGAAATGCAGATGCGAACGGTGTAGTGCCCATGAGGGAAGTAGTAATGCATTGTCCATGGACAAGAGCAGAACTAAATTCCATCATAAATGATTTCCCCGATCCCAAAAAGGAACTAGCCAAATGTCAAAGATTTTTGAGAAATTTGGGTAGTTCACATGAGCCCACTAATAAAGATTGGCGTGTGGTGTTAAGGGCCTGTCTGCCACGCAATACCGACGTGACAAAATTTATCACGGATTGTGTATTGGATGGTGACATTCCCTTAACAGGCCAAGTAAACCAAGGTAACATTTCCCGCATTGTAACCCAATTGGGTATATATTTTCCAGTAGTAGTTAACTGGAACAAAATTTTCACAATTAAGCACCACAGGGGAATGATAGTCACGGTACTCATGGACGGTCTGAGAGACGACTTAAAGACTCGGGCTCAGACCTCACAGCCTGGCTGGAGGGGACTTACAATAGATAACCTCATAGAGTCTGCCACAGAACATGATAAAAATATCACAAAGAAGAGAGAGACCCAGGGCGAAAAACTAATGGCTGTCAGTATCCAAGCTCTGGAAGGAATGACAATAACATCACAGCCAACCTACACACCTGCACCCACACACACACCTGCACCTGAACAGTTACACGTCCTCACCAATCCCACACCACAGCAAACACATCCTTACCCCACATATCATACACAACCACAGGTCCCATACTCATATCCCCCACAATATCCTTACCCATACCCACCACCTTTCCCTCTTGCTCAAATCCCACAACAATCTTTTCATCCACCCCGTTCAAAATTATGTTTTAACTGTCACCAAGTGGGACACATAAGTAAGTACTGCAAAGTGAAGAACACCACACAGGAACACGAGTTTTCCATGGGTTCATAGGTAACCCCAGTATCTTCTCCCAGGTCTTATATGACTGTTTACAATCTTTTTAACCTGCCAATGTATCTGTTCTAATGTAAAATGTGGACGATTTATTGTTGTATTTTAGGTCATGTTTAAATGATATTAAACTGTTGTGCTTTATCTCCCACTCATAGGACACAAGGTTGCTAAGGATAAACGGCAGCCATGCCAGGCTGAGGTCGATTACTCGGAATACTATTCAACCCAGTGGCACAGGCATTATTTAGAGCAGTAGCTATTAATAACAAGATTTAATTGCAGGAACCTGTATGCAGATACTATACCCCTAGAATTATTAAAAAATTATGGGGGGACTTATTTTACAGGGGACGTTTCCAAGAACATGTGTAAGATGATGGGTAACAACACTGAGATTATCCCAGACTGTCTTTTCCTTTATTTGCCCCCCCTTTGCCTGTTCAAACAGGCAGCCTCATGTGAAAATATGATAATGAGATTACTGTGCAGGGTCTCAAGAAGATGAATGAGAATAACCGAATTTGAAAGTGTTATTAACTAACATGTCTAATGCAACCTGTCATGATGTAAAATCTGGAAGAATTTGTTATGATCCAAATTTTTTTTAGCTCAGGTTGTTTGACTGATCGGTGGAAAGGTCCGTATCTGACAATACAGCATCCTCAAAGGGTGGCCGAGGAAGATACATGGGTCCATTCCACTCACTATAGGGAGGTTAACCAACCGGTGGAGATACAAGGCAGAGACAAGGCTGATAACGTGGACCTGTCGATTGCGAGCTTGTGCCGGAAGGATTAAAAAGGTGACGGTGAGATACCTGAGCTAAAGAAATGTGTAGATCAGTGCTTCCAGCAATGGAGTGGTCTGCTGTGGTCATCCTAGTTCTTTTTTTTCCAGAGTTTTTGTCATGATGATCTGTTTGGGGATACTCAATGTCTGTGATGTAGGACCGATAAAGGAAATGTGAGCTGACGGCAGAGCTGATGGAGTGGATTCAGGAGGAGGAGTGCAATGCCAATCAAGGGAGTTTCTGACCAATTTTAGTATTGTAATTGTTATGTAATTTGGGAAGAATACTTCCAGAAGTTATGACCCTCACACATGATTGAAATGCTTGGTATACATGAAAACACACCATCACCATATCTTCACACGCAATATGTACACAGAGGCAAGAGAAATATGATATCTGGGAACGTGCAGAAAGCCGCTCAGTTAATTAGTGAGACAACTGGCTTTCAAGTTTTAGTTGCACTGGATCCCACCAGAATTGCTATCGGTACATTAAATTTTAGATATATTCAGGAACTTGCTAAATTGATGGATAATATCACCTAGATGTACGATGACACATTCAGGTATACAGGGAGAGAATTGCAAGCGTATAAGAAAGAACTGCTCCAACACAGGCTAGTGTTGAATTATTTAACCGATGTTACTGGAGGGTATTGCGTAACGTTAGCCACCCAATTTGGAGGAAAATGTTGCACTTATGTCACCAATGATACCAGCGACCCTAAGGAGGTGATAGACCGGAAGATGGATGAGATTCTGCAGCTAAAGTGGGAATTCCGGAAGAACCATAATGCTTCATTGCATGAAGTGGAGGTGCAGGTAGAAGAATGGTTCTCATGGTTGAACCCTGTGAAATGGTTCTCCGGTCTAGGACAGTGGGTCCAGAAATTGGTTGCTATAGTGGGTAAACTTCTGATCCTCATAATCAGTGTCATCTTAGTGATTGGCTTGTGTGTCAAATGTGTTCCTAATTTGTTGAAGTGTAGGAAACATACTAGGGTGAACCAAGACATGGAGATGGTGGTGATAAGCTATAGAGATATGGGAAAAGAATTGTATTACAACCCTGAATTAGAACGTACCCTATAATAATGTGGTCTGAATTTGAATGGTTGTGCATAAATATATTGTTTATGTTATTTTAAGTCCTCTTAGGTAACGCAGTCCCAATCCCTTTTTCCAAACTCCCTTTATAGGCTAGATGAGTTCCCACATCCTGCCAATGATCCCTTAAGGATCCGCAGATGGCGTATAAGGGTTGTTTTACCCTCCAGAAGATGCATTATCTAAATGGTTCAAATGACCAAACTGTGTCATACCATAATAACATTGAACGGTATACTTTCATGCATGGCTCAACAGATTCAGAACAGGTTGTGATAGCACTTGATTGGCTATCAAAGGGTGGACTGTCGAAACTGGATAATTGGCGAAGACAGAATCTGTTTGCAATTGGAATCTGCGCAAGGCTATCTTGTAAAGGGCGACAAGACTCCATCTTAGAAATAAAATCTCACAACACTGTTTTGAAAAAAAAGGTACATAGGGCATGATTCAGAGCCAACCACAAGAATAGCGAGCAGTTCATACGCTGGTCGATGTACTCGATTAATCTAATAAATAGCGGACATGACGTAGGATGCGAGCGGCCAGGGGGCGTAGTTATCCAAAAAACGACTGCAAGTTTTGTTCGCTCGTTCAGAACTAGAGGCGTGAACAGACCACAAAGAGCGAATGGTTCATTTGAATAGCCACCCCTTTTTTCTGAACGAACGACCGCAAATATCGTCCGGCTCTGAATGAGGTCCATAGTCAGCCTTCCTCAAACACAGGCAGACAGTATTCAACACATAAACAATAACTTATTTGCATTTGGAATCCTATACAAAGCCCATCCTGGAGAAAATCCCTATACCATAACATGACACAATATACCGTGGTGCTATGAGCATTTTTACATAAGAATTTTTGAGCTGTGGCAATTGTAATGTAGCCTAGCTATGGAGCTACACAATTGAGTCCATCCCCACAACCAAAACAAGCAGAATAAAGAGTGGGGCTCTGACTGCACTGCTGGGAGCCTCCACCCTGTATGAGAACTAAGGGCCTGATTCAGAGCTGAACGCTCTGACCAGAGCGCTCGCTCTGAATCAGGGCCCCCCTACCTGTTTTAGGAGCATCCTCATGGACGCTCGCATAGCTGTGGGTTACCGTCCACAGCTTATGTGAGCGTCCATGATGATGGTCGCGATGGTCAAGACCATCGTGACCATCGGGCTTGCGACGGAGACCCTGCGGTAGGGTCTCGCTGCCACAAGCCCTGGAGTGATTTTGGCTCTATCAGAGCCAAAATCACTCCCACTGACATCACTAGTGATGTCAGTGGGGCCGGCTTGAGACGGTAGGCATTCCCATGGAATTCAACATTGACAGCACACCCCCTTTGGTGCGAGACCCGGAGCGATGGAGAGCCCGTCGCTCTCCGGGTCTCGCGCATGCGCACAATGGAGCTCCCTCCGTTGTGCGCATGCGCAGTGGGGGACATCGACCCGCTTGCAAGCGTACTGCTGCTCACGAGCGGGTCTGAATGACCCCCTAAATTCACTGTATAAACACATTTTTCAATTGCAGTTTAAAAACATCAGAAAAATGTATGTGTGCTTGTGTGTATATATATATATATATATGTGTGTATATATATGTATGTATGTATGCGTGTGCATGTGGCCCATCATGCATGGACTTACGTGTATAATATCACACACAGACTTATATTTGAAAAGTAGCAAAATTCCCTGCAACTCATACACACAATGTTAAACAGAACACAGTCAGCTTTTTAGTGATCCTTCCCAA
Organism: Taudactylus pleione; assembly: GCA_031769625.1. NCBI lineage: Eukaryota > Metazoa > Chordata > Amphibia > Anura > Myobatrachidae > Taudactylus > Taudactylus pleione. The sequence continues at coordinate 40,879,921 of JAUIMM010000025.1, read as the reverse complement.
AATCATACTGGCATGGCCACACACACACATAGATGCCCTTCCAGCTTAGTGCTGCTCGCTGAATGCCCCACCGACCCTCAGACGCACAATGCAATTCAGTGCTGTTTCTCCCCGCAAACATACATTTAAAAGCAATGGTCCCGTAACACAAAAAGGATAATTATTACTTGGTTTAAACGCAATGTCAGTATATAAAGAAATGAATGTTTTCTGTAACTATGGCTTAGTAAATGACAATTGGACTGTGTTTGGTGCCGTACTGATCTACTCTGTTTCAACAGCGTTCCGGTGGCATCGGTGAGAAGATCAGAACATGCGGCTATGAAATATGAATGTTAGAGAGAATAACTTCTTGAAATGTTGTATGCCATAGTTTAGACTAGATTTATTATGCAGCGGGAAAGTGGACACAATCAGGTTGTTGGAGGCTGGGTTGTGTCTTTGCACTGACCTATGAATTGTACCGTAACAGAAGAAGCAAGAAGAGGAACCAATGAGAACCTGCCAACGTATTCTATTGTATTGCTTATCCCAGTACAGGTATATATGTGAGTGCTCTGAAACAAGATGCCAGTCTGCAGTGTTCCTGTTTATGCTGTCGGCGGAGGTCTCAATCTTGATGCCGGTATCTGGTCCCAGAGCGCACGCGTATGTATACTGTATTCGGGGTCTGTATAATTTCCTTTTGCGCCTAAATTGTGTTTATGATTTATTTGCGCTTATTGTACACAGATCATAGCGTGTAACTGACTGTACTTTTACTTGAATAATACTTGTGCTTTGGAACCACAGATTCCATGTCTAAGTCTTTATTTACTGTATGACTGCGTACGCAAATTAGCATCATCCTTAGAGGTTTATAGGAAGGGTTTTAGAAGGTACAGGCAGGGTTATATAGAGGTTCATTTTAATATCGTCACTGTCATCTGCAGACACACATACAAATAGTGTGTTACAGACTGATCCATCCAATACTCATATGTACTTAGCTGCTAAAGGTATAGCTACCACTGCCAGGTAACATACTTACAGCTGGCTAATGGTGCGTACACATTTAAAAGGACGATTAGAACGATATTGATATCGTTACTGTTATCTTTCAAATCATTCTTTTAAATGGTCCCTACCAACTTACCATGGACCAGCGATGCGCGGCCATGTATGGATGATAACGATATCATCCATCGGCCATGCATGCCGGTCAACTTGCTCGATATCGAGCAAGTTACTATAGGGACCCGCGGTCGATGATAAATTGGTGGTGTGCTGGATGATCGATATTGATCATCCAGCATACCAGGGAGGGTGCATAACGTTCTGCCAGGGATATCGTATCGCTGGCAGATACACACGTATGCACCATTAGATTTGCTCTGTTCTGTTACATCAGGGGTTCTCAAAATCGGTCCTCAGGACCCCACACAGGTCACGTTTTGCAGGTCACCCAGCAGGTGCACAGGTGTAATCATTACTCACTGACATGTTTTAAAAGGTCCACAGGTGGAGCTAATTATTTCACTTGATTCAGTGTCTGTCTCTGTTATAGCTTTTTGCTCTGCATTTAGTTACTGGCCCTGCTACTGATATCCTGTGGAAACCCTACCAGAAACCCTACCAGATTCTGCTAGTCAGTTTCCAGCTCCTTGTTCCTGCCTTGGATATTCAGCCTGCAACTAGCCTAGCCCAGACCTGTGCCTCTTTTTTCCTTGTGTTTGTTTCCTCATTATTTTTTATTTTGTCTATCCCGTTTCCCACTTCAGCGCACTTCTGTGCTCACCTAGTTTTCCACACTGACTCCTTGTCCCTGTGTTAAAGTCCTGATGACATCCCAGTCCTTTATAGTCTTACAGGAGCAGTGCGGCTACCTAGGTAAGTGTAAAGTTATAACCAGCCACAAAATTCTGTCTGGCAGTGGGAGTTTTCTTATGGATCCAACCATGGCCAATCCGACTCAGGTACTCAGGTGGTACAAGATTTATAACTCCGTATGGTTGCTCAAGCAGAGGTCCTTAGGGCGACCCTGGCAACCCAGAGATCCATATCTGAACCTAAGTTACATCTACCAGATAATTTTTCTGGTGATCAGAAGTAATTTCAAAATTTAAAGGAACACTGTAAATTCTAATTTACATTGAGACACCATTCCTCAGGATAAGAGCAACAGAGAGTGGGAATCATTAGTTTCCAGCTACAAGGGGATTCTAAGCTTGAGACTTACTATATGATGACCCTGATCAAGTTGCCTCTGCTGAATCACACTTATGTGCTCTTAAGCAGGTCGCTAGAACAGCTGAGGAGTACAGTACCGAATTCAGAAGCTTTTCTGCGGACAGTGGATGGAATAACCTGGCTCTTTGTAGCCAATATCGGATTGGGCTATCAAAACAGATCAATGATTCCTTGATTCAATACCCTGTTCCATACACTCTGGAGAAACTCATGCAGCCTTCTATGAAAATTGGATGGAAAAAGAATTGCCAACTCCTTCCTGTTATTTTAGTCCTTCGTCCACTATGACTGATCATTCTGAACCTATGCAACTCAGGGCATATATGGTATCACAGGAAGAAATATCCAGGAGAGGTTCTTTGGGGCTTTGGGCCTGATTCAGAGCTGCTGTTTGCGAGCGCTCGCTCTGGATCAGGGGGGGATTTTTCTTTTGTCGTCCTCCTGGCCGCTCGCTAAGCTGTGGGTGACCACCCACAGCTTTGCGAGCGGCCTGGCAATGGTTGCGATTATTGCGACCATCGGGCTTGCGAGGAGACCCTGTGGTATGCAACCCCGAGTGGACTTCCTGCTCTAATAGAGCAGGAAGTCCACTACTGACATCACGAGTGATGTCAGTAGGGCCGCCCACAAACGCCAGGCGTTCCTAAGGGAATGCCTGCGTTTGTGCAGCCACCCCCCCTCCCCGCCTACAAATCGGGGTAAGCTGTCAATCAACATCAGCCGCCCCGTCTTGTAGCGAGACCCGTTGCGACGGAGCTGCCGTCGCAGTACGGGTCTCGCGCATGCACACGCCAGAGGTGGCGCATGCGCAGCCGGAGACCATCGACCCGCTTGCGAGCGCTGGGCGCTCGCGAGCGGGTCTGAATCAGGCCCTTTGTCTGTACTGTAGTGTCAAAGGTCACATGGCTCGTTCCTATCATAAGACAGAAAAAGAATAAGGGCCGTATTCAATTAGGTGTGAAAAGTTGTGTTTGGCGAAAAGCGTTCGCAGGGCGAAATTTCCACCTCATTTAAACTTAAATTGAGTCATATGGCTGTTATATTTGCATAAGTGTGGAAAAATTATAAAAAGCCATGTTTTGGGAAAAAAATATTACTGTAGTTAAATTGGGGGTACATTAAAATGGGTGCTAGCATATTTTTGTGTCTATAAAGTGCAGTTTTAAAATGTTAAAAATATACCTGCTGCAGCCACCTGCAATCCTAAAAACACTTGTCCCATCCATACAGCACCCCAAAATACTCAGACCTAGTACTTTAAACCCATTTTCCAACACTTTCAAAATTTTCACCCCCAAAATGATGTCATTATTAGGGGGAATTAAGCTCATTTTTTGTGCCTAATTATTCTTTAGGGAGGGTGTAGAAAGGGTTCTGAACCAAGGGCCTGATTCTGACCCGGTCACAAGCGCTGAGCGCTCGCAACCGGGTCGATGGTGGCTCAGAGAACATGCGCACGACGGAGCCGGCTCCGTCGTGCGCATGTGCAAGACCCGGATAGCAACGGGCAATCAGTCGCTCCGGGTCTCGCTCCAAAGGGGGTGTGCTGTCGATGTTGAGTGACAGCACGCCCCCTTTGGTGGGCGGGCCAGGGGGGGTGGCTGCCCAGACGGAGGCGTTCCCATGAGAACGCCTACCGTCTGAGGGCGGCCCCACTGACATCACAAGTGATGTCAGTGGGAGAGCTTTCGGCTCTATTTGAGCCGAAAGCTCTCTGGGGCTTGCGGCCATGAGACCTTACCACAAGGGTCTCGTCGCAAGCCCGATGGTCGCGATGGTTTTGACCATCGCAACCATCATCCTGGCCGCTCGCATTAGCTGTGGGTGGCAACCCACAGCAATGCGAGCGGCCGGGAGGCCGCTCCATAAAAAAAAAAAGACGCTCTGATTCAGAGCGAGTGCTCTGACAGAGCGTCCGGCTCTGAATCAGGGCCCAAGTCCCCAAATTTTTTGCCAAAAATAGGGATTTTATCACCTTCTCTGAGATGGGGAAAAGTTTTTTGGCGGTTTCTGCCTATGGAGTTTTTGCACGTGCGAACACTCCGGCAATTGGATAGCAAGAAAGGCACTTATGCGCGAAAAGTTTGCTTCTGCAAATGCTTTTTGCCAAGTGCGACTTTTGGCACCTAATTGAATTTCCCCCTAAACCTGATGGAAAAGGAAGGGGTCCATTTAGGCGTAAAATTAATCTTTTCCAATAGTTCTTTTCTTGTACCAGCTCAGATCCACCACAAAGAGTCTTCCACTGACATTTATTGAAAGTGTTGCAGCTGGTAATTTATTGGACATCAGTTTTGCCGAGACCCTGAATATATAATCTGTCAAACTAAATCCTGCCGGGGTGGGGGGATTATGTTTTTGTGTATTGGTACTGTGTTTTGTTATGGAAACCAAAAAGTTTTCATAAATAAACTCAATTTAAAAAAAACTAAATCCAGCCGTTACTGTTTGTGGTCTCGATTGGAGTCCTTTGGTTGGCAGTAAGCTCATGCATCATACTCCAACAGTCCACTTGTCCATTGGCTCTCTACAGTCCGAGAATATTTCCTTTCTTCTCATTACCACAGTTCCTCTTGTCCTGGGTCATTCATGGCTTACACAGCATAACCCTACCATGGATTGGAAGTTGGGGGAGATTACTCACTGGGGTACTGATTGTGCTGATTCTTGTTTGTTCCTAGCAGTTTGTGTAATTTGGCAGGTACCCGAAGGTCTCCTTTCACCTTAGCATGACTTATCTGAAGTCTTTCCAAAAGCAAGGTGATGCTTTGCCTTTGCAACGGAGTTACGACCGTGCCATTGATCTAGTTCCTGGAGCTAGATTACCCAAAGGAAGACACTATGCCCTGTCAGCTCCTGAGACTAAGAGTATGGAGGACTACATTAAAAAGAACCTTCCTCAGACCTTCCAAGTCCCCGGCTGGTGCTAAATTCTTTTTTGTCTCCAAGAAAGACGGCAGCCTGCAACCCATTATTGACTACATGGGACTGAATAAAATGACAGTTAAAAATACCTACCCTCTGCCATTAATATCTGTTCTCTTTGATCAAATCAGGAGTGCCACCATCTTCTCCAAGATTGAGCTCTGCAGAGTTTATAATCTAATTCGCGTTAAGGAGGGGGACGAGTGAAAGATGGCTTTTATGGCTCATGTGGTGTCCCAGTTCCTCCTGTCCAGCATGTATCACGGCAGGACCAGCCGAAATGCAGCGTCTGAGTGGACTTTTAGTTACTAACATCATTGCAGTCTTAGCCGCACTGCAGCGTCTGAGTGGACTTTTAGTTCCTAACATCACGGCAGTCTCAACCGCACTGCAGCGTCTGAGTGGACTTTGGCTACTAACATCACGGCAGTCTCAGCTGCACTGCAGTGTTTCAGTGGACTTTTGTTACTAACATCACGGCAGTCTCAGCCACACTGCAGCGTTTCAGTGGACTTTTGTTTCTAACACCACGGCAGTCTCAGCCGCGTCACGGTGGTAAGGCCACAGCTCTGCAAAAGACTCTCACGACTGTCTCAGTTGCAACATGGCCACAATGTCACCCCCAGCCAAGTACACATCAGCCCTCAGGGCTGCAACTTGGCCTCAAGGCCGCATTAAAACAAAGTACACATCAGCCCTCAAGGGTTCAACTTGACCACAAGGCCGCACCTCAGCTAAGTACACATCAGCCCTCAAGGCTGCAACTCGGCCCCAAGGCCACATCTCTGCCAAGTACACATCAGTCCTCAAGGCTGCATCTCAGCCACAAGGCACCTCTGCCAAGTACTCATTTGTTCATTTGTTACTCCATATTCTAAAACACCACTGTCACAACTTCTGGCCTCCTGAGACTTATTCTATCTTTAATTAGCAAGGGTTACTCAGGAGATCATAACACCTTCATTTATGCTGGCCTGGCACAAGATCTTTCTTTACAATTATCATGCTCCTCCTGAGACCCATTCTGGGTTACTATTCACTCCTGAATAATTCAAAAGTGCTGTCCTTTCCAAAATCCATTCAATCAAGAATTCAGGGCACCCCAGAATTTCCAAATCCCAGGAACTTTTCTCTCATTCTGTGTGGTGGCCTACCATTGTTCCTGATGTAAAGGAATACGTTCAGGCATTTGAAGTTTGTGCAAGACATAAATCACTCAGAGGCGACTCTTCTGGACAATTCTTGCTGCCGTCCATTCCTTGAAAACCCTGGGCCCACATCTCAATGGATTTCAATGTCGACTTACCATTGGCCTCTGGGAATAACAGCAATCTGGGTCGTGGTTTATTGTTTCAGCAAACTTGCTCATTTTGTTCAGCTCACCAAATTACCCAGGGCCAAGACTTTGGCCTCATTATTTAACAAACATATCTTCAGATGGCATGGATTGCCTCTTTACATTGTTTATGATAGAGGATCCCAATTTGTTGCTCAATTCTGGACGTCATTTTGTGCACAATGGGGTATCAACCCCAGCTTATCCTCCAAATACCACTCCCAGTCTATTGGGCAGATTGAAAGGGTGAATCAATCTCTGGAGCAGTATCCCCATTTTTACATATCCAAATATCATAATAATTGGATGGAATATCTATCCTTGGCCAAATTTGCTTACAAGAATGCCTGTCATTCCTCCACCAATGTATCTCCTTTTTTGTATTTATGGACATCACCCATGAACCAATTATTTTTCCTCTCCTAAATCCAGTACTCTGCTTGAGGCTTGCAGCACTGCTTTGAGGTTCAACAAGGTTTGGAGGAATGTCCATTCTGCTATCAACAAGGCCTCTTTTCATTCAAAATGTTTTGCAGATTGTCATCTAAAGGCTTGTACTTTCAAGGTGGGAGATAAAGTGTGGTTGTCCACTCAAAACTACATCAGCCCTTCGAAAAAAATGTGGTCCCAAGTACCTTTGTCCATTCCTGATTTGTAAACAAGTGAACTCTGTTGCCTTCCGTCTGAAAACTTCTTAGGTGCTTAAAAATTCCCAACATTTTTCATTGCTCTCTCTTCAAAGCATGTATAATTTCCAAAAAATTCAAGTTCTCTCATTTTAAGAAGATGTCTCCAGTTATGATTGATGTCTATGAAGAGTAAAAATCTTGTACTCCAAGTACAAGGCCAAGTCCAGTTCTTACTTCATTGGAATAGCTATGGGCCTGAAGAGAGGTCATGGGTTCCCGGAAGGCATTTACATGCAGATAACCTCACAAGTGCCTTCTTAAAGGCATTTCTGGGTAAACCTGGATCTAGGGGTTCGTTAACACCTCTTTAAATGAGGGGGTACTGTTATGAGCTGCTGCAGCAGCATCATCTGATAAGTGACCAGAATACCGCATCACGACAGCTGGCTGATGGTTGCTAGGCACCCAGGACTCTATGTGACCACTCTACTTGCTGGTCCCAGCTGTATCTAAGCAACCAGGATGCTGCCCTTTGTGTATGCAGCTATTCAGCTGAAATGTAATTGATAGGGGCCTGTCTCTGTATTTGCAGCTACTCAGCTGAAGTGTAATTATTGCAAGGGGTCTGTCTCTGTTCTGGGGTTCTGACTGGGCCCAGGTTATGGTAAAAGGCATGGAGGGCTTAGCCTCCCTGCTCATTATAGCTTTTTGCTCTGCATTTAGTTACTGACCGTACTACTGATATCCTATGGAAACTTTGCCAGATTCTGCTTGTCAGTTTCCAGCTTCTTGTTCCTGCCTTGGACATTCAGCCTGCACCTACCCTAGCCCTGTTCCTTTTGTTCACTTGTGTCTCCTGGTTATTTTCTATTTTGTCTGTCCCCTATTTCCAACTTCAGCCCACTCCTGTGCTCACCTAGTTTTCCACAATGACTCCTTCTCCCTGTGTTAAAGTCCTGGCGACATCCCAGTACTCGGCTAACTTACCTCACCCAAGAAAAGTGGCTGTTATATATGAAGTCCAATATAGTCTGTCAGGAGCAGTGCGGCTACTTAAGTGAGTGTAACAACAGTGTAAAGTGGTCTATTCATCGGTGACTATCACTGCCCGGATCTCAACCATATAACCTAGGAGTGATACCGTGCTGCTCCGTTTCATAAAACAAGAGATTTTCAGTGGAGGACACAATGTCTGGATTCATTGTTTAAAAACCTGCTCCAGGGAGAGACCACAGTATTTCTTTTATTTTCACATCTGGAATTTAATTACAATATATGGCAATTCTGTTGGCTGGAGGCTCAACTCTCCAGAATCCCGACACCGGCTAGTAAGTAGGCTAACCCTCCCCTCTCCCCCCCAACCCTCCCTTGGTGGTGCCTAACCCTAAGTCCCCCCCAGGGGATCCCTAAACCTAACCTCCCCTTCCCGCACCCTAAACCTTACCCTCCCGGGGGTGGATGCCTAACCCTAACCTCCCCCCGGTGGTGCCTAACCCACTATCCGATGCCAGTATCCTAATTTTAAGGGGGCTAGCGGCATCTGCATTTTGCCCAGTGGTGGGATGCCCACGGCGGTATATCGACGGCCGGCATCTCGCCCACCGGGATATACACTACATCCAATTTTTATATGGAGACTGATAGCTCATTTAGCTTCCTTGGTCTCTATCTGCTTTGAGCGTTACATATGTACTCATATCTTATACTGGGATTCATAATATCTTTTCAAATTTAGTATTTTAGAATTTTCTTTGGCTGTATTGATACATTATATTTTGCATGATATATTGTTGTAATTAAACTTTTTTGCAAGTAAAATGCTTCATTGTGTTAAAATATCTTTTTTTATATATTCTTTTTCTATATATTGTTGCTATTATCATACAGAATACTCGCAGCAATGCCAGTTTCCTCTTTAGGATAGCTGCTATATTAATATACTGCACATAAAGCTATTTTCTTATATATTTGTTTATATTGTGTTTATTATCTTTTATTGAGTGCCTAGAATTGTGTGTAATTACTCTCACTTTAGTAAATATACCCCTAATACTGTGGTGCTCAAAGTCACCCTTTTATAGGGATAACATTCAAATTTGGCGTCGAACGTGACTTCACATTGGGCACATGCCCCTTTGAGAGCCGTGGCCACCTGTACTGAAGCGGGGAGAAGCCAGCAGAGGGAATATAGCAATGGTGTTATCAGGGGCATATCTATAATGGGTGCAGGGTGTGCGGGGCACACAGCCCCTGGGTCCCATAGTATTACTTACTATGGGACCCAGGCGCTGTAAAAACGACTGGAAAATGACCGCTGTGGCCATTTTGCCGTCGTTTGCACATGCGCCTTACAGGGAAAATGATCTGCGCATTCATTATAGACTCTGGGCGCATTCTAGTGCCCAGAGTCTATAACTCCGGAGCTGGCTGCGCACAGAAAGGAGGAGGCCCATGTCGGAGACTGCACACGGGCCCCCTCCTCTGTAGAAATGCCCCTGGGTGTTATCCTTTGGAGAAAAGCTTGGAGAAGAGATTTTTTCTTCTCCATAAATAGCATAAGTGATCACCCTCCATTGAGACATATGGGGGCTGCATCATTAATAGCAGAGATAAGAAAAATTCCTGGAAATTAGCGACTTCACTGCAGTAATCGTTTCTATAAATAAGGAGAAGAGAATTTTTAATATATATATATATATATATTTATATATATATCCACACCCTGTGTGGCTTAGCTGAATCTAGCTTTTATTGCTATAAGCATTCCTCTCATGCCATTTATTCCGTTCTTTCTAAAAGATCTCTATGCACTTGGGGCCTGATTTATAGATCGAGCGATTGTTTCCCAGTGTGCATACAAATAAGCCACAATGCGCACGTGCCACGATTGCTTTGCGATTACGTTCGAGCAGGGGATCCACTTGCATAGTGAGTGACAGGTAGTCAGAGTTTGGGGGTGGTAATGGGGGGTGGTCAGAAAAACACAGACATGTCTAACCTATTGAACACCATTTCATAGATGTGCATAAATTAGCCATTGTGACTGCATTCGCAGCATGAGAGCTCTCAGCGTGGGAGAAGAGCTGCTGTGTTTGCGGCTAGTCAGACCTGCTGCAAGGACAAGATGGCTGCTCAATGTGAGTCGATGCTACTGACATTTATGCCATACATGCCTACTCTCCCAGGAGTCGCGGGAGGCTCCCAATTTTTAGGGTAAACCCCCATAGCCCCGAAAGAGTAGTCATATCTCCTGAATTCTGCCCACTTCCTAGTGAAGTGGGCAGGATGGGGAGATTTTAGGACAGGTTTGCAGGTCTGCGAGGAGGGGGCGGAGCTAAACGACACATATCGCGTCATTTAGCTCCACCCCCTCCTCGCCGACCCACGAATTGTGGGCTTTCCCGCAAAGGAGGCAGGGCCTAATGACAGCTGTAGCCTGGCCCCACCCCCCCAAAGCTGAGATGACCGGGCTGCTCCTGAAAAAGGTTAATTAAAAGTCGGCAAGTATGATTTATGCATGTAAAAAATGTACGCAGCAGAGAAGGCAGCAGTGGGAATCCCTATGTTTGGGTAAGCTTTGCAACCATTAGCATATTTTCGCAGTTGCGTTTCATACGAAATCGCAGCTGCTATCGCATTAACGTCCATCTCTGAATCAGGCCCTTAGAGTATATTGCTTCTCAACACATTACAGAATCAAGAGCTGATGGATGTGTTCAATGTCATTTATGTGAAGTTACATTTACTGACTTGCTGGATTTTTTTAGACACTGCCCTCTGTCTTTCAGAATGCACCCACTCATGTAACCTTTCTGCAAGCTAGATGTTTTTCCTAGTACATGGTTTTCCAGTACCTAAAGAGGCTTTGTGTAGCAGCCTGAGTCACTGCGAAATGCTCCCGGCTTCCTGCTGCTTTTAGTTCCCATTAGGCAGCAATGTGCCAATCTAATTGTCTGCCTTCCAATTTCTCTCATATTTGTGAAATCATTTTATAAAGTTTTCCAACGTTAATGCAAGGGGAAAAAATACATTAGATGAATTAAAGTACAGTTCAATAAAATGGAATAATGCAATGGATTCTACTGTATGTTAAATCAGTTGAAGTGTTGTTGTAATATCTGCAATAAAGGCAATATCCAAACATGCATGGGCATTCAGCATAAAGTCATGTTTTATGAGAAGTAAATAAATCATGCAAAAATGTGCTTCTTATGTGCAGGTGTAACTATGTACCTAGATAGGTAGAAGGATTTTGTAAACAAGCAAAAAACGAATTTCATATTGGAAAATATTTTTACATGACAAAAGGATGAGACTGACAATTTACCATGTCTTGGAAGCATTTAAGTCTTATTATTTCTTAGCTGCCTGCAGCTCAAGACTCAGATCAGTGTGGATGCATCTGCTCACATTATAGAGGGATGTGTACTAGTTACGCATATCACACATCTTTATAAACCAAGTGGGTTGGCTGATTCATTTGTACCAGTGTCAAACCTAGAAAGAATAGTTTAAGTCAAAAGAACGATGCTAGCCCTAGGCTGTCAGCTGAGTAAACACTATGGGCCTTAAGGTACCCACCCACTAGCAGACATGAAAACGACTTTCACGATTATGACATTGTAATCGTGCAGTCGTTTGTGGGTCTGTGATGAGCCTGCACTGATCAAGCAGTTGTTCAGTGCAGGCTCATCAATTATCTGCAAACATGCTCAACCTGACGTTATCGTCAGGTTGACCAGCATGTTTGTACGATGATAGATGTCTTAACGACCAGTGGGCACGCGCATCGCTGGTCGTTTTAGAAATTTTTGCAAACGATTTGCGAACGATTGAACGATCGTTATCATTCAATCGCTCAACTTAATCGTCTAGTGGATGGGCTCCTTTATTTAGCAACGAGTTTTATCATAGGCAACGAGTGATAAAACTCATTACGTATGATAATAGTGCTCCAGCCAATCAGCTCCTAATTGTCATCTGATTGAAAAAATGACAGCTGGGAGCTGTTTGGCTTGAGCACCATTTATCATATTCAACAAGTTTTGTCACTCGTTACGTTTGATAAAACACATTGAAAAATAGGTCCCTATATGATATAACAAATGATGCAACGGTCATTCCAATTTCACTAAATCCCAGAACACACGATACAGAGTGTACACACTATGCAATCTTCCAAATGATGGCACAATAGGAGGTGTGGCTATTAAATAATGAGACTGATGCTATAATGTGTTTAATTATATTAAGTACATTTTAACCCTGTTCCCCTTCTGTGTACTCTCCTTCTGTATCCAAACACTGCTGCATTCCTATTTTCCATTGGTCAAAGCCGTGCTGTAACTCATAATCTGTCAGCTGTCTCCACAGCCCCTTTGTTTTCTTCTTTACCTCAGTAACTGATGCAAAACAGGTTCCCTTGAGTACAGATTTGACTTTAAGGAAAAGTAAGAAGTCCGTTGGTGCTAGGTCTGGCAAGTATGGAGGGTGTTCTAGCACTTCAATCAGTTTCCAAAAAACTGCTTCACAGAGAGAGCTGTGTGGGCTGGTGCGTTGTCCTGATGGAGGATGAAACCATTTTTCCACAACTTTCTTCTGATTCTTTCCAACAAAGTTGCTATGTGTCAATCAGGTTGAGTATTTCCTCATCAGAGTGGAGATGTATCAAACTTTGGAGGGAGATAAAGTGGACAAGTTTCCCAAAGCAACCAATCAGCTTTGAATTGTCATTTCAAAGACTGTGCTAGATAAATGACAGTTAAGGTGCCTACACACTTGACGATGTGCTCACGATGTACGATTTCCCTTGAACTCTCCTCCAGCAGCTTCCCAGCAGTTCTAAACACGATTTGGAGTAAAAAATGTCCAATCTGACTTAAGATCTATCGTGCATCTAGTGTATTGTGTCACAGATTGGCAAATCTGCCCTACAGCACGGCAGATCTGAAGATGCGATGTGCGACCAGCGGGGACGCGCATCGCATAGTGATCGGGAGTGGGGACTCACGGTTTGGACATTTTTAACACGATCTGTCATTCTGATGCGTCGGAATTGGCCAAATCATGTCAAAAATCACCAAGTGTGTAGGCACCTTTAGAAGCTAATTGGTAGTTTTTGGCAACTTTATCTCTCTCCAATGCTTAATACATCTCCCCCCAGGTGAGATCTTGGATTATCACTGGCAGGAAGGTCACAGAACCCTTTACTTATCACAAAATGACCTGCTATTTACAGGTACTTTAAAGATGCCAGGAATCAGCCATTGTATGAAATATTCTAAATTCTTCTAAATATAATAAGTAGTAAGAAAATGGATAATAATGAAGGTCCATGAGGTGTATACTCAGGAGAGATATGTGTTCCAAAGTTCCCAAATGTCAGCTGGTAGCTGGTCTGTTATCTAACTTAACATATAAAGGATGGAAGAATCCTAATAATATTTTCTTTAAGGTAGAAAACGCTGGCTGTGCTATTGTTTTGGATGTCTATGACTACAAAAAAGATGGAACTTTTGTAACTTGCAGATCAGATGCAAGTATTACATTCTAATTATGCCCAGGATGTGGTCTTTCCATTTTCTGGAGTGTTTATTTGGGAATTTAGTCTTATAGGACTGCAGATTTCTTACAGGTAAAATTCTTTCTGAGTTACTTATTCTTTTTTTTCCCTGTCTTCTATTCCACATGATTTAGCCCTCAATGTTACACAGTTCCATTTAAACCATTCCTCTGTCAATACCACAGATCTCAAAGAATTCTTTCAGGAAGCTACACAGTATTTCTTCAGACATTTTAATTTTTGGTTGGATGTTTTATTTGTAGAGGGTTGTCGCTTTGTTAGGGATCAAATTATCTTAGCTTTGTTTAAGGGGGCAGGGGGAGCTGTCAGAGTAGCTTTCCATGTTTGCAGATGATGGGCAAAATTTACTAAGTGGCGGTTTAACGGCGGTTTCTATTCTATTCTAAACCCCGGCGGTTTGGTGGCGGTTTCTATTCTATTCTAAACCCCGGGGGTTTGGTGGCGGTTTTGCAGCGGTTTCTAAATGACAGCCCTGTTCTATCCTATTCTAAAATGTGTTTTGATGGCAGTTTTGCAGCGGTTTTGGACTTAGTAAATCTGCATATAGCAAAACCGCCGCCAAACCACAGTCAGAACACATTTTAGAATAGAATAGAACAGGGCTGTCATTTAGAAATCACTGCAAAACCGCCACCAAACCACCAGGATTTAGAATAGAATAGAAACCGCCACCAAACCACCGGGGTTTAGAATAGAATAGAAACCGCCGTCAAACCACCGCTTAGTAAATTTTGCCCGATATCTCATTAAAGAATTACAATTATAAATTTTAAAACTACATTGACTACCTCTTGGTGATTTGTTGTGCCCCAGTTAGAATTTTTGAATTCTGCACATTAGGGGCCTGATTCTGAATCACACACAGTGCCGATGGTCACGGAGTTCTGTGATTTTTTACATTTGCAAAAATCTTTAAAGACTCGTACAGCACATACTAAGCCTCATTCAGAAATGTGATGTTTTTTGCAAATCTCCAATGTTTTGAGATCTGCACATGCGCAGAAACCTCACTGATCACTAGGAATACATTTCTATAGGGACATATATTTTGATAGAAGGGAACTCCCGTCTTTGAAGCAAAGGTGCCCTCATCTTTCTATTTTATATAATGGGGGAGACACTTCATTTTTTTCTTTACATTACAGTGCCATCAACATGCATGTGCATGTCAACGGAACTTCCTGGTCTCTCCACCAGTTGCCGGAGTGTTCCCACCGATCATCCGGACTGGTGGGGAAGGTGAGTTTCTGTTAGTCTTTGTTTTACCCTCCTCACAGCAAATGACGTGTCAACCACATTTATAGTGCACATGCTGATGATGAATGGGACTCGTCCTCCACAGCAAAGGGGATAAATTAGAAATATTCAACCTGAACTATTGTATAAATAAATATTGTGCCCACCATGGAAGCAGAAGGTCAGCTGGAGCTTAAGTTATAGCAACTATTAAAATAAATCTAAGAGGAAGAAATGAGGGGAACCAGCACAATAATCCTAGATCTCGGACAATGTATTATTTATTGTTAGGTAACACTGAAGAAATAAACACAGTGTTGTATAGAAGGGAACAAGCACATTTATTTAACAATACAATATTTCTGGAATTGTATAAAAATAGACATAAAAACATGAATGTATAACAGATACTACGCAGCTGACTGTTGTTTTGTTATTAGGAAACTCTGCACTTGTTGACTGAAACATTTTAAGGATAATATCTTGGAATTGGTTCCATCCTATTTCAGATCCATAGCATGTCTAATCAGGGTGGTGGATTCTCTGGACATGATTCAGAGGTGGACGCTATTGTAACCACATCTTTTTCTGTCATGCGACTGCGTTTTTAGGCTCATGCCACAGCCGATGGGATTTGTACAGAGACGCCCACCGGCTGCAGCACTAAACTGCCACTTTGCTTATTAGGACATACCAACGTTGCACTATGCAGGTGCAGAATGTTCACCTGAACATGGCCACTGAAATCAGTGCAACTGCAGAAAAAGACGCAGTCGCTGATCGCGACATGTCCACGTCTGGCTAGCCACCACGCTTTTACCACCCAAGAACTCCCACTGAAATTGCCTTTTTCTGCATCCAAATTCGTTCTGCATTCCCCAGTGGTAACATTCAGAATGCATGTACATACGCAGACTGAAAAAGCATTTACAGCACCAAGAAAGCGATGGAACTCTGGCAACTTCAGAAGAAATATTTGTGATTCAAAGGGATATATTTACTAAAAATCGATTTTGTGTTTTTGGTCGTTTTTCATTGGTTTTGCAAACCAATCATTTACTAGAGGCAAAACGATGGCAAAATAAAAAACCCAACTTTAGAGCACTTTAGAACATTGGACCAACTATTGATATTTTTCCACAGATAAGAATAGAAACCAGAGATTTACTAAACATCGTTCTGGAAACTGACCCAAAAACTATGGCTATCCTGCCCAAACAATAAACCTGCCTGTGGCAGGTGAGTTTGGGTTATAGTGATCTGTGCAGGTGTCATTAGTGAAATATTTTAAGAAATGGTTAAAATAGACAAAAAAAATTAAAACCCACCCCATCTCCCCAAATCCATGACCAGCCCTGGACCTCTGAGCTTAGGCTGGTATTGGAAAAAAATGGCACTGGGTTTCCCCTCTTTTCCAATAACCAGCACCAGGCTGAACCAACTGAGGGGCTGATGCTATAGCAGGGAGACACAGAGTATAGGGAGGTGGTCAGCAGAGGGGTGCTAGATTTCCATACACTGCCCATCCAGTATTAACAAGGCGCCTTACTCTACTTTTTACAAATAAATAAATAATGAGAGTTTTTGTGGAAATACATTTTCTGGGAGGTATACATACATATATATATATATATATATATATATATATATATATACATCAGTCACACTACTGCGACACTTGTCACACCCCTTGCAGTGGTACACATCAGGCCCATGTGGACATTAATCTGGCACTGCCTTAAAGTAAATACTAGCCAAGCTAGTTTTGAGTAGGCAGTTAGAAAAACATTTTTTTTATTTTTTTAGTGCAGTAAGTCATATATTACTATTGTCAGTGTCACACTGCAGTATTAACCCATGGTGCACAACTGGCACTGCACACTGATTTTTTTTTGTCACTGCCTGCAATGCAGTATTAACCCTTTATTCATTGGTGCACACTGGTGCCCACAATTACAATAAGTAATTTGCAGCAATGCGTAAAAAAAACTAAAAAAGATTAAAAAAAATATGTGTTCAAAAAACTTCTTGTCGTGATAAAGTGTGTAAGTCTACCACTAACAGTCAGTAGGTCAAGGGCACTGCCTTAATTAATATCTGCACAGTGCTGTGTATGTATCATGACAATCAATTGATAGAACAGCAGGAGCAACAACCACATACTAGTGCTGCAGCTACTGCCACAAGTCATGGCAATACTAGTCCTTCAACATCATCTACTAAAGCTGGTGCTCTAGTGTAAAGAGGGTTTAAGTCAGGGCATCTGAAGTCAAAACAATATTTTACATTGCTGAAAAAAAAATTACCTCTAATAAAGGGAAAGTTCCCTGCAAAAAAAATCTAATTGGCAACAAGCCATACCCCGCATGCAGTGGCAATGAAAGGCTCAGGCCTTTATTTGTGAGTGGTGGTTTTGCAAATGCTGCCAAACAGGCATCTTCTTCTGCCTCGCATGACAATGCAAGACCGTCTTACTCAGAGTCTAGAAAAAATTAAAACAGGAAAATCAGTATTGAAAAAAAGCACTGAGGCAGAAGAACAAACTGTGTGTTCAGAAATGTCACAAATCCCTCAGGAGAGTCTATGGCTATATGTGAGCCTGACCTTTCTGTACTCGCAGAAAAGTCTCCTTCCACCACTTCTGCACCCTCTGCAAATATGGGGATGAGCAGCACAAGTAAATATGGTTATGTAATAGAATTTGAGGATGATAGTATGGAGGATGTGCAATAAGAGGATGAAGGGGATATTTGTGTACTACCTGATGTTAGTAGTGGTAGGGACATTAACCATGTAGACACCTCCTCCCTGTTACATCATTTGTATCAAGTTCATGCAATTTATTTAACAAAAGTATAATAATTTGTAAAATAATAATAACAAGCAGTCAAGTATCAGCAACCAACTGTTTGGACCAGCACATGTAATCAATATCGCTAACACCCTCAACATCATCCTCTTTATTAATGATTGGAGGTAGTCTTTCTAAAAAAAATGTTTTATGGGTGCCCAAACAAACCAAGGACTTCAGTCACAAAGGTGACAGTCCCTATACCTGAAGTACATGGTTTGATAAACGGTGCATTGTCCTTTTAAATATACAACATAAAGGTGGATGGCAGGGCCTAAGGACAATTCCATCTTGCACCACTTTTCTTTTCATTATGAACTGTATTTTGGGGAGCATTGGGGATGGTCTTTTTGGATAGACATTTTTTTTTTTGTTATTTGGCTGCTTGTGGACTAGATTTAGGAGAAAAACATGGTATTATTATCCCTTATGCTCAAACCCCCTGGTTAAACTCATAAATGTACTGCAGTGGAGTGTTACATAATTAGGGGTGAGGAGGGGTAGTATGGCCAGCAGGTCAGTCTCCTAATATTTGTTAGTATATGATAGGCTGATTTGGAATTTGGTGATCTGCAATGCAACTATTAATTTTCTTGGCTTCTCTCTTTTAACCCTTATGAGGAATCCTTGACTATTAACACTGTATTCTTTTATGGCCAATAATGTAATTATCTCAATCAATCAATCAATCAATCAAATAATGCACCACTTTCATGCATTTTTGATGCTTATTTTTTATTAGCAGTTTCACTTCATTTTTTTATTATTAGTAATAAATAATAAATACATAATCAATTAATAAATCAATCAATCTCTCATCCACTACATTCTCCACCTCAATTTCCCTGTACTGCCTTTGTGCTTCTGATCTAGTTATTGATTAATGAAAACAGTCTATAGCATCATAAAGTTTATATTAAACTTCATTCTGTCTGCCACTGCAGTGCCACTCTGTTTCCTAGATGTGCCATGTTTGAAGTTGAACCTGCACCTGTTTGTGCTATCCACTGCTGTCGTTTAGCTTAATCAGCCAACTAGCTCGGTGCAACCTTTTGGCCTAAACTGGTTGAAAACAATATTGTGATTTGTGAGGTAGTCAAAATTCAGTGGAAATGAATGTTATTGAGGTTAATACTACTGTAGGAGCAAAAACAAGCCCCAAATTACATGATTTTAACTGTTTCTATCAATAAAACAAAATACAGATCAAAGCCTCAACTTGCAACAGTGATTTGTAAATCCAAAACACGAAGATGAATCCAGATCCAAAACCAAAAAAGGGGGTCGGCGCACATTTCTAGTTATAACATGGAATCAAAAATTAAGGCAAAATATTTGTTGAGAAATATAAAGGAAAATAATAAAATATATGTGATAGCAGAAAATATAATATAGTGATTTAAAAATTGTACAAAAAACTGTACGTGCCACTAGTTATCATGGTATAATTAATACTATATAGTTATACTGTTATATTGCTCCTCCTTATACTAGTTTATGCATACCATTTTTCTGGGACTGTCCCTCTATCCCACGCACAAGCCGCAGATGTTTCCCGTGGTGGTGGTGGGGGGGGGTTGGGGGGCAGTACAAAATGCTGCTCTGCATAGGTATAGGTAGAAGCATAAGGTAGAAGCAGAGGTAGAACAGATGCCGTGCATCTATTCACTAGTGTAGGGAGAGCCTGGGGGCTGCCCAGCATCTCGGAGAGTGCTGCGCATGCCCCCACAGTGACATAAATGGGGGTGCCACAAAGCTCCGCCCTATTTTTCTGAAGCCCAACTCCTTGTGCCTGAATCCCCGCCCCCTTGTCGCACCTATGCAGTGCAAAATGTCCCACTTCATGAGAGGTTTGAGTCTCCCATATCCAAAATGCTTGGGACCAGGTTTATTTTGGATATTGGAATATTCAGTATTTTGGAATATTTGCATATCATCAGTGGCGGGCTGGGCCGGGGGGCAGGGTGCCATGTGCCATGGCCATGGCCGCAGTGTCATGCGGGCTGTGGGCCGGTGCAGTCTGTGTCACTGTGACACAGACTGCACCGTGTGTGTAGCGCTGACCGGACGGAGTTCGGTCAGTGCTACACTGACAAACATACAGCCGCCGGCTCCGGCAGCTGTGTGTTTGTTGTAAGCAGCTGCCAATGAGAGTCTGTCAGACTCTCATTAGCTGCTGCTGCTGCGCCCACTGCGGGAGCCGCTCCATCTTCTGGCTCCCGCAGTGGGCAATGGGAGAGATGTCATGATGTCATATGACGTCTCTCCCATAATGCAGAGCGCCCCAGCCCGGGAGGACAGACGGAGGAGCAGATGGCGGGAGCGGGGATTCAGGTGTTTTTTTTGTTTTTGTTTTTTATATTATGTGTGTCTACTGGGGGGGGTCTGGCACTACTGGGGGCACTACAAAGGGGGGGACTACTACTACTGGGGGCATTACAAGGGGGGTGGGGACTACTACTACTGGGGGCACTATAAGAGGGCTACTACTACTACTACTGGAGGCACTACAAGGGGGTGGGGGACTACTACTACTGGGGACACTACAAGGGGGGGACTACTACTACTGGGGGCACTACAAGGGGGAGGGGACTACTACTACTGGGGACTACTACTACTGGGGGCACTATAAGGGGACTACTACTACTACTGGGGGCACTACAAGGGGGGTGGGGGACTACTACTACTGGGGACTACTACTACTGGGGACACTACAAGGGGGGGACTACTACTACTGGGGAGAATACAAGGGGGGGACTACTACTGGGGGCACCACAGGGGGGGACTACTACTACTGGGGGCACTACAAGGGGGGGACTACTACTAATGGGGGCACTACAAAGGGGGGGACTACTACTACTGGGGGCACTACAAAGGGGGGGACTACTACTACTGGGGGCACTACAAGGGGGGGACTACTACTGGGGGCACTACTGGAGGCCTGCATAAGGGTGTTCTCTCCTGTGGCACATGGGGGCACTGCATATGGGCACTACGACAGGGGGCTGCCCTAATCTTTATTTTTACCTTACATTAATCCCATATGGACCCGCCTCCGCCCTGGAACACTTGAGGGGGGGGCGCCGTAGCACGCATATTCTTCGGACACCCTGGCTACACGCTACTCCTCTGCCAGGAACGCCTGCATGCATTTGCCCCCCAGGCTAAAAGTTGCCAGCCAGCCCCTGCATACCATAGTGAGACACAGCAGCAGCAGCAGTTGGCGTAGCAATGCAGGATCCTCCCGAGGAATCCCGGATAGGAGAGTCAGTCATGCCAGGGACATGGCCTGCAGGACTACTTCCGATCCTGACTAAGGAGAAAATTGACGAGGAGGGAGTTGACGGTGTGGCTTGCAGGCACTTGGATACAACAGGAAAAAGGGATTTAGGTGTCCCTAGACTGATTATGGTCACAGTTTCTGAACTTGACAGTAACTTTTTATGTACGCGCTGCAGGTGATGTATAAGGGAGGATGTTCCTAGGTGGTTAACGTCCCTACCCCTACTTATTCCACCTTTACATATGGTACAAATGGCAAGACAGTTGTTGTTGGGATTTGGATAGGAATATTTCCAGACCAAAGAGTTGTAATGTTTGGTCTTCTGCCCAGGCATGACTGTGATGGGCTTTTTCATCCCACGGACAACAACTGTCTCCTCCGGTGCCTGATTTAAACAAACCACCTCACCATCAGAATCCTCCTCGTCAACTTCCTCCTCAGCACCAGTTACACCAATATCCTCATCCTGTTGTACTTCAACAGTGACATCTTCAATTTGAATATCAGCAAGTGGACTGTGGGTGCTCCTTCCAGCACTTGCAGAGGGCGTGCAAATGGTGGAAGGAGCCACCTCTTCCCATCCAGCGTTGGGAGGGGCAGGCATCGCAACCGTCGCCACACTTGGACTCTCCATGGGGATTTGTGATATCTTCTTAGAATTAGAAAGCGCAGTTCTTTGCTGTGCTTTTGCCAGCTTAACTCGTTTGATTTTTGTAGCGGGAGGAGGGCTTCCATCTTCATGTGAAGCTGAACCACTAATCATGAACATAGGGAAAGACCTTAGCCGTTCCTTGCCACTCTGTGTTGTAAATTACATATTGGCAAGTTTACGTTTTCCTCAAATGATTTACATTTATTTTTTAAGGTCATTTTCCTGAACTTTGCCATTTGGAATTTTATATGCCCTCTACTATGACATTGGTCATCGGCCTTGGCAGACAACATTGATGGCATTTCATCGTCTATGTCATGACTAGTGGCAGCAGCTTCAGCACTAGGAGGAAATGTTTCTAGATCTTTCCCTATTTTATTTTTATCGGACAAATTTTTGTCCTCCATTTATGTGATATTGATGCACGTGCGGCCAAGGCGCACAAAAACACAGAAAAAGATTTATTTTTTTTGCCGGCACTTTGGGGGTTACACCACCTTTCAACAGATGAGCCAGCCGGCCCTTGACTTATGACACAGGCGCACGCTTGGCGTTGCTCCTCAGTTGATGCACGTGCGGCTACAGCGCACACAAGTCAGAAACACAGAAAAAAATAAATTGTATTTTTTATTCAGGCACTTTAGGGGTTACACCACCCTTCAACAGACGAGCCAGCCGGCCCTTGATTTATGACACAGGTGCACGCTTGGCGTTGCTCCTCAGTTGATGCACATGTGGCTACAGCGCACACAAGTCACAAACACAGAAAAAAATAAATTGTATTTTTTATTTAGGCACTTTAGGGGTTACACCACCCTTCAACAGACGAGCCAGCCAGCCCTTGACTTGACAAGCCAGCCGGCCCAGATGCACGCTTGGCGCTGCTACTTTGTTGATGCACGTGCGGCTACAGCGCACACAAACAGAAAAAAAATAATTTTTTTGCACTTGGGGGGAGCACCCCTGATGGACAGATCACCCCCAGGACAACACTACAGCACCCCTTTAGTACTACAGCCTTTATGGGACACTGCACAACACAGCCCAGCCAGCCCCTATGGACTTTGGAGTGGACAGAGCACCTATGGACAACAGCAGCACAACACAGCCCAGCCAGCCCCTATGACAGCAGCGCAACACAGTCCAGTCAGCCCCTATGGACTTTGGAGTGGACACAGCCCTATGGACAACAGCAGCACAACTCCCACCCTCCCTCTTCATTGTCCAAAGCCGGAACGAAAAATGGCGCCGACGCGGGGAACTTTTATAGAATCCAAAACCCGCGAGCTCCGACAGCGCGATGATGATGTTTTACCTTGATTTAAGTCCGAGTCAGGTGGGAAAACCCGAGCCTGACTCGGTTCCCACCTCTGATCGTGGGGGTTCGGATTTCTGAAATCCGAACCCGCTCATCCCTAATATATATATATATATATATATATATATGTATATATATATATTATATATATATATATATATATATATGTATATATATAAAATTCCAACTCGGCGGCACTAGGTTTGAGTTTCCCATATCCAAATATTCCGAAACATGGAGTATTCTGAAATTTGGAATGTTTTAGCATGACTGAGATAATTAAACCTTTGATTTCTGATTGTTCAGTGTACACAAGCTTTGTCTAAAGCTCAATATTGTTAAAAATATTGTATAAAATTACCTGCAGGCTGTGTGTATAAGGTGTATATGAAACATAAATGCATTCTGTGTTTAGATTTGGGTCCCATTCCCAAGAGGAGTCGTTCATTATCCCAGAGAGGAAGTAGGAACATGACTACTTCTTTTACTAAGCAATTGACCCTCCAACAGTCCTTAGCGAGGAGGATGAAGTACAACAGCAGTCATCCTGAAGCAAAGCGGATAACTGAGGCCTTGACAGCTATGTTGGTGTTAGGCGTGAGTCCGGTATCCACCATTACTGCAGTGGGATTTAGACAATTGATGGAGGTAGTGTGTCTCCAGTACCAAATCCCATCTAGATTCCACTTTACTAGGCATGCGATACAGAGAATGTACAGAGACATCAGAGAAAGTGTCCTCAGTGTCCTAAAAAATGCAGTTGTACCCAATGGCCATTTATCCACGGACATGTGGACAAGTGGAACAGGGCAAACTAAGGACTATATGACTGTGACAGCCCACTGGGTAGATGTATGGCCTTATGCAGCAACAACAGCAGCGTCACTAGTAGCAGCATCTCATAAACTCCCATTCATTCCAAGCAGGCTAAGCTGTGTATTACCAGTATCAGTAAGAGGCACACCGCCGACAACCTCTTAGAGAAACTGAGGGAAATCCTTGCCCAATGGCTTACCCCACTTAGACTTTCCTGGGGATTTGTGATATCTGACAATGCCACCAATATTGTGTGGACATTACATCTGGGCAAATTCCAGCACGTCCCATGTTTTGCTCACACAATAAATTTGGTGGTGCAGAATTTTCTGAAAAACTACAGGAGCATGCAGGAGATGCTTTGGGTGGCCCGTAAAATTTCTGGCCACTTTTGCCATTCAGCGACTGCGTGCTGAAGACTGGAGTGCCAGCAATCACTCTTGAACCTACCCCGCCATCACCTGAAGTAAGAGGTTGTGATGCGGTGGAACTCAACCCTCTATATGTTTCAGAGGATGGAGGAGCAGCAAAAGGCCATTCAAGCCTATACATCCACCTATGACATAGGCAAAGGAGGGGGTATGCACCTGACTCAAGCGCAGTGGAGAATGATTTCCGTGTTGTGCAAGGTTCTCCAGCTCTTCGAACTTGCCACACATGAAGTCAGTTCAGACACTGCCAGCTTGAGTCAGGTCATTCCCCTCATCAGGCTTTTGCAGAAGCAGCTGGAGAAAGTGAAGGAGAAGCTAAGACGGAGCAGTTCCACTCAGCATGTGGGACTTGTAGATGAAGCCCTTCATTCGCTTTGCCAGGATTCGAGGGTGGTCAATCTGTTGAAATCAGACCACTACATTTTGGCCACCATGCTCAATCCTAGGTTTAAAGCCTATGTGGTGTCTCTCTTTCCAGCTGACACAAGCCTGCAGAGGTGCAAAGACCTACTGATGAAAACACTGTCAGCTGAAGCGGAATGTGAAACGTCAACAGCTCCTCCTTCATTTTCTCCAGCAACTGGGGCTGCCAGGAAACAATTTAGGTATCCTAAGCAACCCACTGGCGGTGATGCAGGGCAGATAGGACCAAGTTTGGACATCTGGTCCGGACTGAAGGACCTGGCAACAATTCCTGACATGTCTACTGTCAATGCATATGATACTGTCACCATTGACAGAATGGTGGAGGATTACATCGGTGACAGCATCCAAGTAGGCATGTCAGACAGTCCGTACCTGTACTGGCAGGAAAAAGAGGCAATTTGGAGGCCCCTGTACAAACTGGCTCTATTTTACCTAAGTTACCCCCCTCCAGTGTGTACTCTGAAAGAGTGTTTAGTGCAGCTGGGAACCTTGTCAGCGAAAGGCTTAGGAGGTTGCTTCCACAAAATGTGGAGAAAATGATGTTCATCAAAATGAATTATCAATTCTTCCAGGGAGACCAGCCTCCAGAAAGTACAGAGGGACCTGTGGTGGTGGATCCAGCGGGGACGAATTAATACTCTGTGAGGATGAGGATGTACACAAAAGAGGGTGAGTAATCGGTGGATGAGGAGGATGAGGACGACATCTTACCTCCATAGAGCCAGTTTGTGCAGGGACAGATTAATTGCCAGCCTGTTTTGTGGGGGCCCAAACGAACCAATCATTTCAGCCACATCTGTGTGGCAGACCCTGGCGCTGAAATGATTTTTGCAGTGTCACTCCTAGATGGGCCACGTGTTTGTGCCGCCCACTCGTGTCGCATAGCATAGACATCCAGCTACCTCGGTGCAACCTTTTGGCCTAAAAACAATATTGTGAGGTGTTCAGAATAGACTGGAAATGAGTGGAAATTAATGTTATTGAGGTTAATAATAGCATAGGAACAGAAAAACCCACAAATTCTGTGATTTTAGCTATTTTTATGCTTTTTTAAAAAAAAATACAGATCCAAAACACAAAACCCAGAACCCAAAACACGGAAGGGTGGTTTTGACAAAACCAATCCAGATCCAAAACACGAAGAAATATCCAGATCCAAAAGTAAAACACAAAACACGAAAAGTGGTCGGTGCACACCCCTAATTATAACCCACTCCCTGACCCTCCCTTCCCGCACCCTAAACCTAAACTTTACCCAGTGCCTAAACCTAACCCTCCCCCCTAGTGTCTAACCCTAACCCTCCCCCTAGTGCCTAATGCTACTCCTAACCCTAACCCCACCACTTACCGTTGGTATGCCGGCACCAGGATTCTGACTGGTGTCGGGATTTTGTCGTCGGCATTCTGAGTGACGGCATCCTGATAGCCGGGATTATAACTACATCCCCAATGAGCCATGAAGTCCTCACAAAAGTTTGTTCTTTCAGTGTGTCAATAAATACCAAAACAATCCGGGACATATTTCAGTATCAATATCCCTTTTATTAAAAAATCTAGTTTCCCTCTTAAAATGTATTTATTATTTGCATGCACAGATATGATTGTGAAAAAACACCTTCAGCTTTGAAAAGGTCTTGTATTTTTTGTGAGTAAATAATTAATGTGATTTTTGGCCACAATTACTACATCCATCCTGCGCTCAACATGCTTTTTGTTCTACCAATTAATAATTTAGGAAGGGAAGATGCTGCTTCCTTATGAGAAAGCCTCATCTGTTCTCAAAAGAAAATGCACACTGAACCTCCTCTGAAAAAGCCAGTACAGCCATATAATAACACAATTACCATGCTTTTCAATCACACAATATCTTCCAGTTTATTTTAACTTCCTTTTTCTGCAACTTTTTTCTTTTATCTGTCACTTGCTTGGTTGGAAAATATGTTAAATTGATATCAGCTGTGATTAGATATTTAATGGATCATACAATCCAGTCTTAAGGTGCGCATTCACTACCCGACCATGGATAGACAGTACGATTATGACATCGTAATCATACAGTCGTTACTGATCCACTGTAGTGCCTACACTGAACGATATGCCGTTCAGTGTAAGCATCCTCCCTCGGCATGTTCAGGCGATGATTGATGTCGGTAACGACCAGCGGGAGTGCACATCGCAGGTCATTTACAACATTATAGTGCACGATTAATGAGCGATTGAATGATTAAGATGTCGTAATCGTTCAATCGCTCATTAAAATCGCCTACTGGATACACGGCATTAGCTTTGTTCCTGAGTCAACACAGTTGGAGAAAGTATGGCTCTGTAACTATGAGCAACTGATGGGCTAATGACTTTCCATAGAACAGATTTCAGCATTGGGCTGCAGGTGATCAATATTCTGCTCCCTAATGGTTTTCCCAAAAATTACCCAGTATAGAATTCCCAGAGCCCCAATCCACACAGATCTGGCACTATAGAAAATTCTTCTGTAGGTGCCCTGATGAACAGATTACCAATGGACAGCCAATCTCCTTCTTTGTATCATGATACCCACAGTGTATAGCACCTCGTAAAATATGTTGGTATTTCATAAATAAAAGGCAATATATTAAAAGTAGAAGTATAGGAATAGTTAGTTACTATAACAAAAGAATGGGGAAATATAATATAGATATCAATAAACAGGTTATTAGGAATCTCTCCTCCAATAAGTAGCCAGCACAAGTCAACCATTAACTCACAAAGACAATAACTATTTCCCATTATAATAATGTAATAATATTTAAATCATGTTGATTTTTAAAGAAAAAATATTGCTGAAGCATCTATGTAGTCCACACACCTCCAAATACTACAGTGAATATTCTATTTATGACAAAATCTCCTGTATATTTCTGTAGATGAAAGTAAGTATTGCTCAGGTGGATGTGGGAATCAGGATGGAGTTGTCTTTTAGAAATAATTTAAATTAGTGGGTACTGTATACTTATATATATTTCACATTTAAATTACCATTTAAGTAAAAAATGTATACACTGCACAGGTGGCACATGATTTAGTTAATATATCTTACATTTAAATCAGAATTATCTGAATAATTACACATTGTACTTATAACTTAAAAACTAAAAAACTTAAAATATAGATTAATTTAATATAAAAAAAGTATTTTATGATGGATATAATAATAATAATAATAATAATAATAATAATAAAAAAAACCCTGTAAGCTTTTTCCTGCTTCTCCCAGCCAGATTCCCCAGGGAGCTTCCTTATAATTCTAAGTTGCTGCTGCTGCTGCTGCCACTGCACAGCTGGGGGAGCAAAGGAGTTAGTAATGTGCCAGTAATCCTGCCAGTTGAGAATAATCTCCAGCCACTTCCCCCTGGTTCTCTTCAGCCTCATCCCCTGTGTTTCTGCAACACCAGCCCCAGTGTCTCCAGCCAGTACCCTTCTGTCTCATTAGCCCGCCCAATGTCTCTCTAGCTCCAACCAGCCCCTCCTGTCTCTCCAGCCAGCACCACCTTCTGTCACTCCAGCTAGCACCCCTTCTGTCTCTCCAGCCAGCCCCTCTTCTGTCTCTCCAGTCCCCAGTGTCTCTCCAGCTCCAGTCAGCCCCCTTCTATCTATCCAGCCAGCACCCACTTCTGCCTCACCAGCCAGAATCCCTTCTGTCTCACCAGCCAGCACCCCCTTCTGTCTCACCAACCAGCAACCCCTTTTGTCGCTCCAACACCCCCTTCTGTCTCTTCTGCCAGCCTCCCTTCTGCCTCACTGGCTAGTCCCCTTCTTTTTCCCCAGCCAGCCCCCCTTCTGTCTCACTGGCTAGCCCTCTTATGTCTCTCCAGCTAGCCCCCTTTTGTCTCTCCAGCAAAACACCCATTCTGTCTCACCAGCCAGTCCCCATTCTGTCTCACCAGCCAGTCCCACTTCTGTGTCACCAGCCAGCACCCATCTATGTCTACAGTCAGTCCTTCTGTCTTCCAAGCCCCCAGTGTCTCCCCAGCTCCAGTCAGCCCCACTACTGTCTCACCAGCCAGCCCCTTTTCAGTCTCTCCAAACAGCACCCCCTTCTGTCTCGCCAACCAGCACCCTTTTGTGTCTACAGCCAGCCCTTCTGTCTCTCCAGTCCCCCTGTGTCTCTCCAGCTCCAGCCAGCCCCTTCTGTCTCACCAACCAGACCTGTCTTCTGTCTCTTCAGCCAAAACTCCCTTCTGTCTCACCAGTCAGCACCCCATTCTGTCTCACCAGCCAGCCCCCTTATATCTTCCAGTTAGCCCCCATCTGTCTCACCCATCACCCCCCTTCTTTTTCTCCAGCCAGACCCCCTTCTGTTTCTCCAGCCAGACTCCCCTCTGTCTCATCAACCAGCAACCTTCTATCTCACCAGCCAGCACCCTTCTGTCTCACCAGCCAGCCACCCTTCTTTCTCACCAGACAGCCCCATTCTGTCTCTCCAGACCCTAGTGTCTCTCCAGCTCCAGCACCCTTCTATGTCTACAGCCAGCCCTTCTGTCTCCCAAGCCCCAGTGTCTCTCTAGCACCCCCTTCTTTCTCACCAGCCAGCACCCCTTCTGTCTCACCAGCCAGCACCCCTTCTGTCTCACCAGCCAGCTTCCCCTTCTGTCTCATCAGCCAGCCCCCTTGTCTCACCAGCCAGCCCTTCTGTCTTCCAGCCAGCCCCCATCTGTCTCACCAATCAGCCCCCTTCTCTCTCTCCAGCCAGCCCCCCTTTTGTCTCTCCAGCCAACCCTTGTCTCACCAGCCAGCACCCTTCTATCTCACCAGCTAGCACCCTTCTGTCTCACCAGCCTGTTCCCCCTTCTGTCTTACCAGCCAGCCCCATTCAGTCTCTCCAGCCAGCCCTTCTGTTTCTCCAGCTCCTAGTGTCTCTCCAGTTCCAGTCAACCCGACTTCTGTCTCACTAGCCAGCCCCTTCAGTCGCTCCAGCCAGCACCCCCTTTTGTCTCACCAGAAGAGCCGCACCCTTTTGTATCTCCAGCCAGTCCCCATTCTATCTCGCCAGCCCCACTTCTGTCTCAACAGTGTCATGCTCCAGTATTTTAAAACTACTTTCTTT
Organism: Taudactylus pleione; assembly: GCA_031769625.1. NCBI lineage: Eukaryota > Metazoa > Chordata > Amphibia > Anura > Myobatrachidae > Taudactylus > Taudactylus pleione. The sequence goes on along the minus strand of JAUIMM010000025.1, from coordinate 40,850,123 downwards.
ACCTTTGCTGTTTGTCCTGGCTAGCGCTGAGGTCCACTCGCGCTGTGAGCGCACATCACTCCCAGATAGCGCAGAGGCCTACTCATGCTGTACATCACTGCCGGCTGGTACTGAGGTCTGTCTGTGTTGTTCCTGCCCAGTCTACTCAGTGTTCTGTCTGAGTGTGGAGATCGCTCCCCACAGCCCCTTGCTCACAGCATATCTCCACAGCATGATGGTACACAGGCTGCACACAAGAGTTCCCTTCAAAACCACAATATGGGCACAGCCATGTTGGAGTCATCCACCTGATGCTCCTCCTGATGATTCCTGGCAGCGCCTGGCCGACAAATGCAGAGTTGCCAGCAGCAAAAGCCCGACAGCGCTGGAAATCCCGATCGTCCTAAGGTAAGTATCTACTAACCTAACCCTCCTTAGGGGTGCCTAACCCTAACCTCCCCCCCAAGTGCCTAACCCTAATCCCCCTCTAAGTGCCTAACCCTACCCCCCTTCCCCGCTGCCTAAACCCTAACCCTAAGTCCCCCCCGGGGGTTCCTAACCCTAACCCTCCATCCCCCTAGCATAGCCCTAACCCTCCCGGGGGGGTGTCTAACCCTAAGTCCCCCCTGGGTGCCCTAAACCTAACCCTCCCCCCCCCACGGCTGTCCGCTCGCAGCGCCTGGCGTCGGGGAAATGTCAGGTGTCTACATCTAGATGCCCGGCATTTCATCCCTCGCCGGGATATGACAGTCGGGAAGCCGGCTGCCGGTATTAAGGCAGCCGGCTTCCCAATTGTATACCCACTAAACATTTCACTGATAATATGTTTTAATCATAACAAAACCTATAATCTCCTTTCTATGTTCTCAAAATTCTGGTGACTGCTTCTGGTGGACCAAGGCTATCTTGATTAGCTCCCTTCTTGTTTATACAGATTTGAGACCTTCTGTCTTCTAGTTTGTTCATATTAAACTAACCCATTATTCTGTCTTGCTAGAGAAGAAATGGTTTTCATCAGTTCTAATTTATACCTATTTCTGTAATAACACTTATACCTTTAGATTATACAATATTAACCAATAATAACTGTTGCTTCAGACACACATCTGCCTACTTTAGAGAGATGGTAGACCTCATCTCTAGGCCTGAGGTCATTCGACAAATGCTGTCCTCTGCAACATACAACTAATATATATTCTGAATCATTTCTATGTACTCTTAATTTCAATGAAAATTATAATGAAAGACATAAGCATGCATATATTCGTGAATTGCTGAAGGAATATGTACGGTCACATATTCCGGCATTATCAGTTCCATCCTCATGAAATTTGAGGGGTCGTAACTCCGAAAAAAGTTCATATCTCTCATAATTTGCATCGTCTGATTTCTTCTTAATGCATTGGAAAATCTTCTTGAAGCATTTCACTAATATATAGAAAATCAACAACATTATCATGACAAAAATTTTTAATCTTTCCATTGCGTGCATAATGTCGCCAAACCAATTTCCAACCCATACAAACCACGTGCTGGGGCTCAACCAGGTGAACCAACTGTCAGGAATTGCACCATCATATTTATTTGTTCAGCAAATTCATTTTTAACCCGAGTAACTTCATTTAACCTTTATTTTATTTATTCTGCATCAGAAAAATTTGTGATGTATGTATGACACTTTAACTCATATACTGTTTGTAATGTGACACAATATCCAAAGTTGCAGCTGTAAGATAGTGTGTGCTGCATTTTAATTCAGTGTTTTATTGCTTGAAACTCTCTTACCACAATGTCTGCGATATTGTTTATTAATTCCCTATGTACCAAATGTTGTTATGTTACCAAATCCTAAACCAATCTTATAACTTTGGGACAGCGTAAAGAGGTGCTTGTACTTTTCCATATACCATTTGCATTTATGTTTACTGTTCTTACACAGTAATTATTTCATATGTTTCTTTTAGATTTTTTCTATTGTGTTACCTTGGTATCAGGTAGCAATGTTCTTATAAGACCCATTTCAAAAGAATTCACCGGTAACCATTTATAAGTGCACACCTATATAATATAACCCCTGTAGTAGTGTCATGGTTTATTATACAATGTGTTAGAAAAACATTATAAGGAACATAATGTTTTATTGTACCCCTACCTTTTTTCTGTTATTACACAGTTTATTAATGCACTCAATCATTCTTCTTTATTAGGTTTTGTGTATTTAATAATTTCTAAAAGATCCCCAAACACGTTTAATTCTGTAAGATTGTTTTACAAACACTGGTTCTCAAATAAGTACTTTCAACTCCTGTACCTCTGTGTTAACGTACATTATATTGTCCTGATCATACCTTGGGATACCTTGCTAATTTTAAACATAGGGAATCTGTGACATTATAAGGTTCAAGTGTGTGAGTTCCACATAGTGAGTGAAAGGTTGTTTGATTTAAGTGCAATGATATAAACAGTAGCACAACATTTCCTGAATGACATGGTGACTACATACCCAACAATCAACTTTATTGTTCTTCCTATCAGCTCATGATAAGTGCTAAGAGAAGAAGTGTCAGTTTGTATAGAAGTGCTGTCTCTGCACCATTGTATACCCCTTTTCTCTGAATTTAAACCACAGTATTTACATATACACCTTGGAATTGTGAGGCAAACCTTCACACCTTTGCCTTACTGTAATGGCTCTTCTTTTCCGATATTTCACCAGATACATCTAATATCCAGTACCAGTATAAGTTTAAGTTCTTATTTACCTGTATTTTATTACTTTAATTTTCCACCTTGGTCTTTTGACCATCCTCTGATCCGTACCTATACCTGGGAGTATCAGTAGTAAAATGAGTGTGTGCGCCTTTTATGACTCTTAATGTGATTAAAAGCATATCCCTTATGGTCATGAGTTTTAAAATAGGAGTGGAGTCTACCAATATGACCCCGGCAGTACCCCTAGGATAACTCTCCACACCGTCCTCATCAGTCACCAGTCCTTGTCAGCTCTTATTCACTATAAAAAATAAAAAATTTAAAAATGCAACAAAAATAACTATACCAATTAATGGATACACAGAGGCTTGTTCACACCTAGCCATCTTTATTTTTTCTTTGTCCACAACCCGCAGAACACTACCAATAATGTCCACGATTCTGTGAACCTTATCTTGGTCTGAACTGTGGCTCTGATCAGGCCCGTCATCAAATTAGTTTATTAGATTTAAATCACAGTCAAAGTCTTTATCTGCGTCTTCTTTGGCTTTAACTGACCTCACCGCCGGGTTGGAAACCTTCTTGCAGTGAGATTTCATGAATCCAATTGTCCTTTTCAGCCACATCGAGGTTGTTAGCAGAACCTGGGGCCGGCCTTGTCATCGATCTATGAGACAACCAGAACATAAGAAGTTTCTCACCATTACATAGTCTCTAGGCTGGACTCCATGACAAGGTCCCTCTGGGAGTCTCTTCATAAGCTTTCCTTGCTTTTCTTGTACCATCTCCAGATGCTGTGAGAATTGTATAACATAGTCCGTAGTTAAATCATATAACAGTGACAAGTCTGTTGCTGGACTTCCAATAAGGATAGGCAGTTTTCCAAAGAATAGCTCATAAGGCACAGGTTAAGTGGTCGCTTTGGAGTGGTGTGGATGCTATACAAAACCAGAGGTAAAAGCCCCAGTCAACTCATGGCAGTCCCCACACCCACCTTAACTAACTTGTACTTAATGTTAGTGTTTACACATTCAATTTTGCTTTTTTATAAACCCATATATTGACATATTGCTTGTAATACCTTCCCTGTAAAATGTGTACCTTTGTCACCTTCAACAACACATGGGCTACTATATCTGGGCACAAATTCCTGCACAATTTCTTTGCTGTGAATGATGCTGCACATGATGACAGATTTCTGTGACAACATCTGGATAAATAAATAAATGGTTAGATAAGTACAAGGTATCCAGGACACATTGAACCTGCTAATGATAGTGAGATTAGTTGCAGGAAGCACACAAATATCAGTAATAATCATCAATTGAATCAGCTGAATCAGATCTAACAGTTCACTTCTGGGGAATGATCATAAAGAAATTGTTGATTAGAATAAACAGGCATAAATATAGCAGTAAGCTTAGATATTTAAGTTAGCTTCAGAGACAATAGTCTATGAGATACAAATCTTGGTATTATTGATTAAAATAAGCAAGCATAGAGAAAACAATAAGCTTAAGCGTTACATCAACATTGTCATCACCAGAGACAGCAGTCTCTGGGGTTCAAATCTTGAAAAAAAACAAAATAAAAAAACAAAAGGGGGGTCAGCCGAGCCAGATGTGAGAGCCGGGGGCACTGCCGGTGCTGTTGGCTGACTGCCACAAGTGTCAACCTCTTAGCCTCCTGTTGCCATATTGCCAGACATTGCAAATGCTTAACCCTATTCTTCACCAACTTAGACAAAATGATTGTTGCTTTCAAAGCCTCCAAAATAGATTGGTTAAATGTGCCAGGCATGGGGAAATGACCAGAGGTCCATCCAGTCATCTCACTTCACCCTGTAAAACACTTCACACTCTCATCTCTATACCTGTCTTTCATAACTGCATACATACTTGTCATTCCTAATCACATATTCTTTTGTTTTATTATTATTCCTAGATCCCGCATTGCGCTACCCTCATTCCCCATCCTCAAGCATTTCTTTAAACATATTTTTTCTAAATAACCACCCTCTTAACTTTCTGGCAACTCACTCGATGCCATACACGAGAAATGTCTTTCTCTTTTTTTTTCTTTCTCTGCTGCAAAAATAAAACTCCATTTTTTTTTCTCAAATAGCTAATCTCTATGACCTTGAAACGGGAACACTCTTCCAGCTCCTCAAAGAAGTTTTAACACTTGCAATGAGAAACATTAATTCTTTCTTAAGTACAAGTTTTGTTAGTGGGATACGTTTACAATTTCATGGTAAACTACCCTGGTTTCAGATTTCCGTTTCACCAAACCAATTCCTTCTCACCTTCATTCAAACAACCATTACCATCCAGGTGCGTCACGCGCCATTCTCCCCATACTCTGTAGTTTATCACGCTACAATCAACCTCTGCACCCTCAAATCACTTGCTCTTACCCTCTTATCACTTACATGAACCACCTTCAATCCCATACAAGTACTTAGATAATGTTGCCTCTTAAAAATCAAATCAGATTAACTCTTTCTTTCACTTTAAAATTGTGACACGTCTGTCAAAATGAAAACCCCCAAAAAACCTACCCTCGTGTTACCTGTCTTTCATTATCAGGTCAACACCTCTCATGTACAATCTGACCTTGTTAACAGATTTGTACTTCAACTACCTTGTGCCCCCCTTTATTAGGGTTCAGGACACCTTTTGCATCATTGTGTGTAACTACACAAGTCTATTTATATACCTGCCTTTGTTATCAGGTATCTGTAAATTTATATCTAACCACGTGGATTTCTCTCTTTGTTTACAATATTACCTCGTAATTCACATAACCAGATTCATGCCTCTCTACTCCACTTCTCATACAAGGATACTATAAGGGAAAATGGGAAGAGCTAGGTCACCAGATGCCTCCTGTCCTAACCCCTTGCTGACAAAAAATAAATAAATTATTTTCTATAACCACAAAACCAACCATCAAAAAAAAACTCAACAATACTGCCCCTAATTTCTGGAAGCAAGGAATCAAGCAACACTTCTAATGAACCACTTCTGTCGGAATCCAAGTAACTCTATTTCTGGAAAAACTGAATGAAATGACAAATCCACCTCTGGCAACACTATTGAATCAAAATCATCAAACCTTAATTCTTCTATTTCTAAGAAAAGCAAATCAACATTACACATCTACTTTGACCACCTAATCAGGTGTCCTTCCCAATGAAAGAGAAAGACAGGAGAATGAGGAAAAATAAAAGACACTATGCAAACCTTTTTTCTTTTTAAGAAAAATAGTTATGGATCACTCACACAAGTTACATACACTAGTGTCTACAGTTTTATAGTGTCTATTTTTTTTTTAATGACACAAGTCCCTAATCTAACCCCAGCCCCAAGCGGAAGCCGTAAGCGATAATCGGGTGGGGTTCTGACCAGAAACTACTGCCGTGAAGGTCAGTCAATCACCCAAACATACGCCATTCAACCAGTCATACGTCACTCTTTCATACAGAACAGGAAAGGAAGGGGAAAAAAACAAAAACTGGTTTGCGCAAAAAAAAATTTTTTTCAGAGTGAGCAGAAAAAGAAAATAGAAGATATCAATAAAACTTCTTAAAATCAGCAATCTAACAATAGTTTCAGAAATAGATATATCAAATAACAAAAGTTCCAAGAAAATCACTTAACACCATTTCTCCAAAATACAAAACTTTCTTAAACAACCTACACAACTCAGAAAAACCTTATTTTAAGAAACAAATCCTACCAAAACAGAACAAATCCAAAATACTCAATACAGCACAATTAACTTACCACCATATCAAAGACTGAGGGAGAGAGAAAAAAACACAAACCTGCACATTTAAAAATAAAAATTATCTGATGAGCAAAATAACTCACTGCCATGCACTCTCTCTCAATCACCGATACAGCGGGCGTCAACCTGTGTAACTCACTGGTGCCTCCATGATTGATAACGCGATGTGTTTTGGATATTATTTATAAACCTTACTTATTATAAGAAGAAATTAAATAATTCACACCAATACCAACTCTATAATAAATGACAATGTTTTACTTAAAAGCAAATTAATTATACATGTATTATTGTATTATTGTCAAAGCAGAGTTACAACATAAAAAGACACAAGTTCAGCAGTAGTGACAAAATGATTATTTGGAATGCCTAGCATAGACTCACAAGGTGACAGTCAGCCATGTTTATACTTACACCCCAGTGCCCCGGGACTCTCTTGACCTACGATCGCTCCTGCTCAACCCGACTGACCAACCCCTCTCCTATTTGATCAATCTTTTATACTTTTTCTCTCTGCTACTGACATATTCTAAAATGGCAAATATTAATTAATTAATTCAATATTCATGCGCACTAAACATTTCACTGATAATATGTTTTAATCATAACAAAACCTATAATCTCCTTTCTATGTTCTCAAAATTCTGGTTACTGCTTTTGGTGGACCAAGGCTATCTTGATTAGCTCCCTTCTTGTTTATACAGATTTAAGACCTACTGTCTCCTAGTTTGTTCATATTAAACTAACCCATTATTCTGTCTTGCTAAAGAAATGGTTTTCATCAGTTCTAATTTATACCTACTTCTGTAATAACACTTATACCTTTAGATTATACAATATTAACCAATAATAACTGTTGCTTCAGACACCCACCTGCCTACTTTAGAGAGAGGGTAGACCTCATCTCTAGGCCCGAGGCCATTCGACAAATAATATCCTCTGCAACTTACAACTAATATATATTCTGAATCATTTCTATGTGCTCTTAATTGCAATGAAAATAATAATGAAAGACATAAGCATGCATATATTCGTGAATTGCTGAAGGAATATGTACAGTCACACATTCCGGCATTATCACCAGTACAATGTTGCTTCTGCTGAAGCTCTGTGCTGAGCTCCCAGGTACTCAGTTATGGATCCCAAGGCTGCTCCGTGTAAACCCCCTAGTACCCAGGATAACAAGGTCTTCTGCCACTAACAGCCACCCGATGTTCCCTTAGAACTAGAAGCATTCACCGGTACTTAAGTGGCCGCCTGGTCATAAATCTCGCAGAAGTAGTGGTTTACATGGATTACCTCTGGGAACCAGAGAATTGCGTGAGATACTGGTTCACCTTGGAGAATAGATGTAGTGACTTGAGAGTCGGTGGTGTGGCTATGAGAGCCAAAGGTGCTGCTTTGATTACTGATGGTGCGGCTTAGAGCTGATGATGTGGCCTTGAGCACTGATGGTGCGGCTTAGAGCCGATGGTGCAGCTCAGAGTCGGTAGTACAATTTGGAGAGTCGATGGAGTGGCTCGAGAGCCGGTGGTGCAGCTTAGAGAGCCGATGGTGCGGCTTTGAGCGCTGATGGTGCGCCTTTGATCGCTGACGGAGAAGCTAGGGAGCCGGTAGCAGCTTGGAGGCTGACAGAGTGGCTAGAGAGCCGGTGGAGTAGCTAGGGAGTCGATAGCAGAATGGAGGCTAACGGAGTAGCTAAATAGCCATTGGAGCGGCTAGAGAGCTGGTGAAGCAGCTAGGGAGCCGATAGCAGCTTGGAGGCTGACGGAACAGCTAGAGAGCCGGTGGAGTGGCTAGGGAGCCAATAGCAGCTTGGAGGCTGACGGAGTGGCTGGAGTGCCGGTGGAGCAGCTAGGGAGCCAATAGCAGCTCGGACGCTGATGGAGCAGCTAGAGAACCGGAGAAACAGGATTCACAACAACCAGGATTAACAATAACACTGACCATGCAGCAGAGCAGAAAGATCCACAAGGAACGTTATAGTCGGCCAGGTGGCAAAAGGTCGGTGTGCACAAATAGGAGCAGGAACCAATCATGTCGTGTTGTGGATAACAAGCCATCCTGCAGCGTCTGGATCGCCTAGCAACCAATGGAACGGCACCAGGACCAATACTGCCAGAAGGAGGAACATTGCTGGATAGGAACAAGTCATGAGCCTGACTTGTAACATACTCTATCTGAACAGTTCCAGTCCAATTCCAAGTCTGGTTAATGCAAGTCTCCATTTCCATACTCCAGTCTGGATTCCATAGAGACTTGCTCCTACCTCCAGCCATCGGTTCCTATTTGATATCTCCAGCATTGGTCCTATCCGATATCTCCAGCATCAGTCCAATCCAATATCTCCACCATCACCAGTCAGCACCCTTCTGTCTCTCCAGCCACCCCCCTACTGTCTCACCAGGCAGCCCCTTCTGTCTCATCAGCCAGATCCCCCCTACTGTCTCCCCAGCCAGCCTCCCTTGTCACTCCAGCCAGCCCTCCTTCTGTCTCACCAGCAGCTCCCACTTCTGTCTCACCAGTCAGCACCCCCTTTTGCCTCACCAGCCATCCCACTTGTCTCACCAGCCAGCCCCTCTTGTAACTCACCAGTCAGCCCCCTTCTGTCTCACCAGCCAGTGCCCCTTCTGTCTCACCAGTCAGTCTTGTTTTCTGTCTCTCCAGCCAGCACCACCTTCTGTCTCAACCAGCCAGCACCCTTCTGTCTCACCAGTTAGCACCCCCTTCTGTTTCATCAGCCAGTCCCCCTTCTATCTCCCCAGCCAGCCTCCCTTGTCTCACCAGACTTCCCCCCTTATCTCACCAGACAGCCCCTCTTCTGTTTCACCAGCCAGTCACCCTTCTGTCTCACCAGCCAGCTTCCCCTTCTGTCTCACCAGCCAGCCCCCCTTCTGTTTCAACCAGCCAGCACCTTTCTGTCTCACCAGTTATCACCCCCTTCTGTTTCACCAGCCAATCCCCCTTCTGTCTCACCAGCCAGCCCCCCTTCTTTCTTACCAGCCAGTCTAATTCTGTCTCTCCAGCCAGCCCCCCTTGTGTTTCTTCAGCCAGCCATTTCTGTATCACCAGCCAGTCCCATTCTTTCTCATCAGCCACGCCCCCCTTCTGTCTCTCCAGCCAGCTCCCTTCTGTCTCTCCAGCAAGCCCCCTTCTATCTTTCCAGCCAGCCCCCTTTTGGTCTCCAGCTATCACCACTTTCCAGCCAGCCCCCTTCTGTCTCACCAGCCAGTCCACTCCAGTCTCTCCAGCTCCCCCTTCTGTCTCTCCAGCCAGACCCTTTTGTTTCTCCAGCCAGCCCCCTCCTGTCTCACCAGCCAGTCCCATTCTTTATCATCAACCATGTCCCCCTTCTGTCTCACCAGCCAGCACCCTTCTATCTCATCAGACTGCCCCCCTTATGTCTCTCCAGCCAGCTCACTTTGTCTCTCCAGCAAGACCCCTTCTGTCTTCCCAGCCAACCCTCTTTCAGTCTCTCCAGCTAGCACCATTTTCTGTGTCTCCAGGCAGCCCCTTTCTCTCTCTCTCCAGCCAGCACTCCCTTCTGCCTTGCCAGACAAGCCCCACCCTTCTGTCTCACCAGCCAGCCCCTTTCTGTCTCTTAACCCAGCACCCCCTTCTGTCTCATCAGCCTGCACCCTCTTCTATCTCACCAGCCAGCCCCCTTCTGTCTCTCCAGCCAGCCCTGCTTCTGTCTCACCAGCCAGCCCCCTTCTATTGCACCAGCCAGTACCCTTCTGTCTCTCTAGCCAGCTCCCTTCTGTCTCTCCAGAAAGCCTTCTTCTGTCTTTCCAGCCAGCCCCTATCAGTCTCTCCAGCTAGCACCATTTTCTGTGTCTCTAACCAGCCCCCTTCTCTCTCTCCAGCCAGCACCCCCTTCTGACTGACCAGAGGATCCCACCTTTCTGTCTCACCAGCCAGCCCCCTTTTTGTCTGTCCACCCAGCACACCCTTCTGTCTCATCCGTCAGCACCCCCTTTTGTCTCACCAGCCAGCCCCTTTCTGTCTCTCTAGCCATCCCCTTCTGTTTCACCAGCCAGCCCCCTTCTGTTTCTCCAACCAATCCCTCTTCTGTTTCTCCTGCCAGACCCCCCTTTTGTCTCATCAGCTAGTACCCTTCATTCTCTCCAGCCAGCCTCAGCTTATGACTCACCAGCCAGCACCCTTCTATCTCACCAGTCAGCACCCTCTTCTGTCTCACCAGCTAGCTCCCTTCTTTCTCTCCAGCCAGCACCCCCTTCTGTCTCACCAGCTAGAACCCCTTCTGTCTCACCAGCCAGACCCCCTTCTGTCTCTCCAACCAGCCCTGCTTCTGTCTCACCAGCCAGCCCCCTTCTGTCTCTCCAGTCAGCACCCCCTTCTTCCTTACCAGCCAGCCCCTTCTGTCTCACTAGCCAGCCCCCTTTCTGTCCCTCCAGCCAGCATCCCCTTCTGTCTCTCCAACCAGTTCCCTCTATTGTCTCACCAGCCAGCACCACCATCTGTTTCCCCATCCAGCCCTTTCTGTCACTCCAGCCTCCTCCCCCAAAGCCCACAGACATTTACTTTACTTGTGTCTGCTGGGTGCAACTGTCCCATTCCCACTGCGGCTGGCTCCTCTGCCTTGTCTCAAAAAAATTACCACAAACTTTATCAAGAGTCAGCGGCTACCCGGCCCCCACACCACAGTAACACTGAAGCATCTCCAGGTGGTGCTGGCATCTCCAGCTGGTGCCCTTCCTACAGCCAGCATCCACGGTTAGTGCCATCCTGGCCAAGGGTTAGATATGATCCTGATTTATATATAGGGAACATTTAGCAACTATTTAAAATAGATCATAGTGGTTTATTCATGAAAATCTACATTTTTAATAAATGTAGTTGGTGTGCTTAACAGAACACAAGCTGAACAATACAGTGTCAGGATACAGCCTAGGATTGGCCACTACTCGCCTCTGCGCCGGCGTCCTTGGGATTAGGTGTTTAGTCACGGGGAGTAGAGGTGAGTGGTGATTGAGTATTCTCCTCGGAGCCTGCTAGGGCTTCCATGCATGCATCCTGGTTCCCACGGTGCCAGGCATGGGTGCAGCATGTTGGTCCATATCACCTGACTGGTCTCTCCCAGTGGTACTCCTGCGGTCACTCAGCTGATCCTCTGATCCAATGATCAGCTGCCTAAGGGTATTTAAGTCTGACTCCAGGAACAGGAAACTGTGATACACACCAGTGTTTCTCCATGTAATGTCCTCAGTGTGTTGCTTCAGCCTTCTCGCTGTCCTCCAGTGTTATTTATATCAGCTCCCATGCTGACTTCCAGTGTGTCATTTCTGTTCTCTCACTGAACTCCAGTTCTTTACATTACAGCTCTTGTGTTGTTATTATTGTGCTGTTCAGTTCCCCACCTGCCTCCCTGTGTTACTGTGGTGTCAGCTTTCATGCTAATTATTAGTTAGTTCTCAGCTGGATCTCTAGCAGTTCCCACTACATGCCTGTATCCACATTTCTCTCTGTTTCTCTGTGCAGGTCAGCAGCTGGATCTCTAGCAATTCCCTGTACATGCATGTATCTACATTTCTCTGTGCAAGTCAGCGCCTGGATCTCTAGCAATTCCCAGTACATGCTGTGTTACATTTCCCTGCATTCTCAGTCAGCGAGTGGATCCTTTACAATTCTCTGATCATTCCTGTGTTACATTTCCCTGTGTTCTCAGTGCAAGTCAGAGACTAGATCCAATTCTCTTTGCATTCCTATGTTCAAGTATTCAGTTCATACACTGATTTCCTGTGTTCAAGTATTCAGTTCATACGCTGATCTCCTGTGTTCAAGTATTCAATTCATATGCTGATCTCCTGTGTCCTAGCTATTTAGTTCTTACGCTGGCCTCTGTTGTTATTACATTCCTAGGGTTCCCAGTGCTAATTCATTCTAATATAGTTCCGGTCTTCCTGCCACTCCCAAGTACCTGTCCCACGGGCCGCAACCTGCTCACTTGGTGCAGCGAAACCCATATCCCAACTGGAGGGGTCACTGTTGAAGACCACCAGGTGAGTTAGCCTCTGGGCAGGTCTAGCCAAACCTGGTATGGCTGCAATAGGGAGACCTAATACTGCCACTCACCTGGTCGTTCCCTAGCCACCCTAACCCAATGGCATTTGTCTTCTCCCGAGGAACTTCCCATATGGTTCCTGAAATACAGTTTTGGAACATGCAAAAATAATCCTTATGTGCTCTTTAATTTCAATAAGGTATTTGAATGAACACAATGACATACCTACAGGGGTTGGGTACGGGATGCCGGTGCTTGGGATCCCGGGGGTCAAAATACCGATGCTGGCATCCTGACAGGGTCCCCCTCTCCCTACCCCTTGCTCCCTGTTGCCTAAACCTAACCTCCCCCTAGTGCCTAAACCTAACATCCCACTCCCCACAGCCTAAACCTAACCATCCCCCCTTAGTGCCAAACCCTAACCCTCCCACTAGTGCCTAACCCTAACCCCTAACCCTCACCCTAACCCTGATACTTTTTTCAGGATGCCGGTGCCTGGATTCTGACAGGTGTCGATCACGTATACGATTTCCCTTGAAAATACTTCCCTTGAAATTCTTTACGATTTGTGCCAACAAATTGTACGATTGTACAAACGAGCATATGATTAGATGTGTATTAAGCATTTGCAAATCGTTTAGGATATATTGTATGCAGCAAACAGCCTCACAATGCATCTGCTAGAATCTCAATAGGGGAGGGCTTATCTAGGGGGTATAAAAGGCAGCATCCATTTTAGATCTGGGCACACTTTGCTCTGTGACTAGTGAGGCTTGGTTTTATACCCTGCTGAATGCTGTACATTGCTATTGTGGTTTGCTTTGATTTGGGCTTGCCTTTAACAAAGTGTGTTCTATACTAAATACATTTTGTGGTGATGGATTCCTATCGCTATAAGCTTCTGCTAGCCTATGGCTATCTGAATCTGAAAGGTGATGGAGCTGAGGAGAGGAGGTGGATGAGGTCTAGCTGGACTAAGGAGTGGCTGATGAGCGGCTGTTGATGGATATTAAGGAGAACAAGCCGGTTGATTACTGCAATTATCTGCGTATGGATGATGCCACCTTCCAGGAGTTGCTGCTTCTGGCGACCCCCATATCCAGAGGCAGGACACCAGCATGAGGAGGGCCATCCAATCCAATCTGTCACTGCGCTATGCGTTTAGTGACCATGTTAAATTTGCATCATCCGCATAGTATACCATGCAATAGCTATTGGGAGAGATAAAACTTGTTGATATTTTAAATTTACTGTCAATTAAAAAATGTTAAAAATGGGGTAGCTTCTTTTCCTCCGCCAACATGGCTCTGTAAAAAACCTCAGAGGAGGATGTGGAGGGGTTGGTGGGTTTGGGTGTAAGGTAAGTGGGATGCGGTGTAGGGTGGGATGGGGTTGGCCTCATTTGTGTGGCCTGGTAGCTTGGTGGCGAGTACGAATGAGAAGAGGATGACCCATAACCTGGCTGCACCGTTGTCAGGGGCAGAGGCTCATCCGTCAGCCTAGTTGTGGTGCCCAGCTGCCTCAATCACCCCCAGATCACTGTCTCATATATGATCCTCTGGGCATGGATATGTTGAACTTCATCCATTTCATGTAGACTACTGGCTGAGTGCCCAGGTGGTCGAACATGTCTGGGGGCTTTTGTAGGGCCTTCTCAACTTGTTTAAGCAGCGGATCTGGCTGTGCCTGGGTCTTGTGCTGGTAACGACGCCATCTTGCAACAAGCTGGGTGAATTCGGCTTCGATCTCATTACAGGTGGGCATTTGCAGACTAGTGGTGAGGAAGTCAAGGTCTGGTGTTGTAGACTGTTGGATGAGAGAAAGAAAAGATTAATGTTTTCTAATATTTTGTTTTTTCTCTCTTTATTCTAGTTCCCAACAACAGTGGAGGAGTGGGAGACCATTGCTGAGGAATTTGAACGTAGGTGGAATTTCCCCAACTGTGGAGGAGCCATTGATGGCAAACATATCCGCATTAACCCACCTGTCCACAGCGGATCCTTTTATTACAATTATAAGGGTTTTTTAGTATAGTGCACATGGCTGTGGTGAACGCCAATTACGAGTTTCTTTTTGTTGATGTGGGAAAAATGTCCGTGCTTCTGATGGAGGGTCATTTAAACAAACCCTCTTCTATGAGAGACTTAACACCAACCGTCTGAATTTTCCAAATACAGAGGCAACGAAGCACAGCCTAAATTAGGTTTTTGTAGCTGATGAGGCATTCTCTCTCAATGAGCACTTGTTGAAGCCATATGCGCAAAGGGGTCTGACAAAAGAAAAGTGCATCTTCAATCACCATCTATCCAGGGCACGGAGGATAGTGGAAAACACCTTTGGCATTCTAAGCAACCGATTCAGAATCTTCCATACAGCTATAAATCTACGTGTGGACAAAATAGATTCTGTCATCTTGGCCTGCTGTGTCCTCCACAATTACCTCCGAACAACTTTGTCTATACAATACATGACAGTAGACATCTATGGCAGACGACCCCGACCATCCACAGGAGACATTGCAAATGCCCTCTGTGGCCCCATCTGCAGTTGTGGAGTCAACAGGGACTGTGTTAGCTAAAGAGGTCAGGGAGCAATACCTGGCCTACTTTAATGGAGTGGGGGCAGTACCACGGCAGATGGACAGTGGGCATAGCACTCGCGAGCGGGTTGATGTTTGGCCACTGCACATGCGCACGTCGGAGCCGGCTTCGATGTGTGCATGCGCAAGACCCGGCTAGCGACGGGCGCTCCGTCGCTCCGGGTCTCACACCAAAAGGGGGCGGCTGTCGATGTTGATCGACAGCTCGCCCCGTTTTGGAGGCGGGCAAGGGGGGTGGCTAGCCAAACAGAGGCGTTCCCGACGGAACGCCTGCCGTTTGGAGGCAGCCCCACTGACATCAATCGTGTGATGTAATTAAGAGCCAGAAGCTCACTGGGGTTTGCGGGATCGAGACCCTACCGCAAGGGTCTTGTCGCGAGACCATCGCAACCATCACCTGGCCGCTCGCAATAACTGTGGGTGGTCGCACACAGCTATGCCAGCGGCCAGGAGGCCGCACAAAAAAAAAATGCCCAGATTCAGAGCGAGCGCTCTTTCAGGGCATCCGGCTCTGAATCAGGCCCTGTATCCGCTAGTGTGATATGGACAATTGTGGACTATTGAACTTTTAAAAACATTTGGCATGGTGTGTATGCACTATGGGCCTGATTCAGAGCCGGACGCTATTTGCGAACGGTCATTCAGAAAAAGGGGCCGGCTATTTAAATTGAGCGCTCGCTCTTTGCGGTCTGTTGACGCCTCTATGTCTGAGTGAGCGAACGAAACATGCGCTCGTTATTTTGTAAAGACGCCCCCTGGCTGTTCGCATCATACGTCATCTCTGCTATTTATTAGATTAATCGAGTACATCGAAAGGCGTCTGAACTGATCGCAGTGCTTGTGGCTGGATTTTCCTACCGCAATCACGCGAACAGTTCAGGCTAAGAGACAACCAAGTGACGTGGCCGATGACGCTGCTTTGTTAATTATGCACACCCTTAAAACGCCCGTTTTGATCATTTGGCACGCCTGCATTTGGATCTCCACTCCCCGTTTTCAAGCACCTTCCCCTGTTACCACCCACAAACGCCTCATCCTGTCACTCAAATTAGCAGGCACTCGCTATTTTGCGAGCGCACAATTTCCGACCGCAATGACTGGTTGGCGCATGCGCATTATGACCCATACGCATGCGCAGATGTGCGAACATCGCTCGGAGCGAACGAGCGGCAGCTTACGAGCGGCTCTGAATCAGGCCCTATGTCTGTACTTACCACATCCAAAGAGAACGGAAGTTCGGTTTCAGCAGGGTCCTCTTGCTGCTCCCCAGGGACATTCTCGACCATAAGTGCTTGGGTAGGGCGCTGCGGGTCCTGCTGCTTTTTATTTTCTTTAACATACACAGTACGCAATTTTAGTATTTTCGCTTTCACCCACTTCGGTGAAACCTTGTCATGGAATGGCTTGCTAAAAGTTACATGCTCTTCAATTGCAGCAGCTCTCTTGTACTCTTGTATTTATTGCTGTAGTTGAGCCCCTTGATTCGCCACAGACATTCGTGTGCACGATAGCGCTCGAGAAACCCTGTCACAAATTGGCGCTCTCTTGCACTGTTCATTTCTGTGTAAAAATAGAAAAAAAATGTTTTTAAAGTTTTAACAGTTGAATTATTTTAATTAGTTAATGTTTTAAATATGTTCTAAATACATTTTTAACCCTGTGTCAGTTTATTTTCATAGTAAAACAATTGGGGGACAACTTAATAATATTGGCAGGGGGAGTGGGTACATTTCGGGTGCGGTGGATATTAACCATTGATGGGTTAGTACGTTGGTGGCATAGGGTACATTGCGGGTGCGGTGGATATCAACCATTTATGGGCTAGTATGTTGATGGCATATGGTACATTGGGGGTGCAGAGGTTAAAATACACATTGGGGTGCAGTGGTTGAAATACACATTGGGGGCAGAGGTTAAAATACATATTGGGGGTGCAGAGGTTAAAATACACATTGGGGCAGAGGTTTAAAATACACAATGGGGGTGCAGATGTTAATATACACAATGGGGGTGCAGTGGTTAAAATACACATTGGAGGGCAAAGGTTAAAATTCACATTGGGGATGCAGTTGTTAAAAACACATTACGGTGCAGTGGTTAATATGCATTGGGGTAGAAGGGGTTAATATGCATTGGTGGGGTAGAGGTTAATATGCATTGGTGGGGCAGGGGTTAATACGCATTGGGGGTGCAGTGGTTATTATGCATTGGTGGGGCAGGGGTTAATACGCATTAGGGGGACAGAGGTTAATACGCATTGGGGGTGCAGTGGTTACTATGCATTAGTGGTGCAGGGCATTGGAGGTGCAGGGGTACATTGGTGGTTCAGGGCCTGATTCAGAGCCGGACGCTATTTGCGCTCGCTCGTTTCGAAAAAGGGGCCGGCTATTTAAATTGAGCGCTCGCTCTTTGCGGTCTGTTGACGCCTCTATGTCTGAGCGAGCAAACGAAATATGCGCTCGCTATTTTGTAAAGACGCCCCCTGGCCTCTCGCATCCTACGTCATCTCCGCTATTTATTTGATTAATCGAGTACATCGAAAGGCGTCTGAACTGCTCGCAGTGCTTGTGGTAGGATTTTCCCATCACAATCATGCGAACAGTTCAGGCTAAGAAACAACCAAGTGACGTGGTCGATGACGCTGCTTTGTTAATTATGCACACCATTAAAACGCCCGTTTTGACCTTTTGGCACGCCTGCGTTCGGATCTCCACTCCCCGTTTTCAAGCACCTTCCCCTGTTACCACCCACAAACGCCTCATTCTGTCACTCAAATTAGCAGGCATTCGATATTTTGCGAGCAGAAAATTTCCGACTGCAATGACTGGTTCGCTCATGCGTATTACAACCCATATGCATGCGCAGTTGTGCGAACATCGCTCGGAGCGAACGAGCGGCCGCTTACGAGCGGCTCTGAATCAGGCCCATAGAACACAGGCGATTACTCAATTTTTATGCACAAGCCTCTGCAAATCACAATGTTGATGCTGCTGCTTCCACTTCTCTCGTCGTCTGTCACAAAATGGAGGAGGGGAGTGGCCAGGGACATCGTAAATCGCTCATCGCAATTGTACATCAAACAGCGTACGATGTGTGTCAAATCCTACATGATTGGTCGAAATCTTACTGCACGTGCAGTTGATCTGTGATGCCGATACACGATGCCGGGACAGGTATCACCATCGTAACGTACTGGAATATGCCACTTTTTACATGATTGGTCATTACAAATGATCGAAAACGGACAAATCGTGTGAAAAATCGCACTGTGTATTGGCACCTTTACTTGTTTCATCTAAATGCTGGATTCCTAGAATTTTATATAATTGCTTTTTCCATTCTCATGCATTGAGTTTATAATTACATATTATTACCTACTATATATATAAAAGAATAAGTTTGTTTGTTTGTTGCCGAATATCTTCCACAGCTCTCAAGGTAAAGCTGACCAATCTTACATAGTTATTTAGTATAAAAAAAGTAAGCTATTAGACCACATAGCGACAATGCGACAAAGCAACAGAGCGACAAAAATATAAAAATCATTGGTCTGTTGGTTTGTCTGTCCGGTTATGCATTCGGACACCCTAGTATCGATTGGGATGAAATCAATGCGAGGTGGTCCAGTTAGATCCTGGCCAGGTTTTAGGGGGGTAAGGGTCCTGGTCGGTCTTCCTGTTGGTGTACATTTTTCAGAACATTGACCCGAGGAGCCTGTTCTGAGCCTTCCACTGGATTGATTTGGACGAAAACTTCAGAGTGGTAACTATGGATCCAGACAACATACTAGGGGATTGAGCAGTGGTGTAACTACTGCCCCCGCAGTCCCCGCGGTGGCTTGGAGGCGCTGGGTAGCTTGGGGGCGACGGGGGCAGTAGTAGTAACTACGGAGGGTGCAGGGGGTGCGGTCGCACCCCCTGCACCCTCCATCTGCCGGGCACCCGCTGAGTGTGTAACACACTCAGCGGGCGCCCGGCTCCTATTCAAACCCTCGGCGGCAGCCGAAGGACGGAGCTCCCTCCGTCTTCCGGGTGCCGCAGGGCACTATGGGAGTGACGTAATGATGTCACTCCCATAGTGCCGAGGAGCGGACGCCGGGGACGGAGCTCAGGAGTGAGCTCCGTCTTCCGGGTCCCGCAGAGCACTATGGGAGTGACGTAATGACGTCACTCCCATAGTGCCGAGGAGCGGACGCCGGGGTATGGACGGCAGCAGCACTGGAGCGGGGATAAAGGTAAGTGTTTGTGTTTTTTTCTTTTGTGTGTATGTGTTTGTGTGCGCGCGGAGGGGGGGAGCAACTACAGGCAGCTAACTACAGAGGGCTAACTACAGGCGGCTAACTACAGGGGGCTAACTACAGGCGGCTAACTACAGGGGGCTAACTACAGGGGGCTAACTACAGGCGGCTAACTACAGGGGGCTAACTACAGGAGGCTAACTACAGGGGGCTAACTACAGGGGGCTAACTACAGGCGGCTAACTACTAGAAGGGGCACTACAGGGGGCTAACTACAAGAAGGGGCACTACAGGGGGCCCTGCATAATGGGCACTACTACAGGGGGCACTACTTTAATGGGCACTACTACAGGGGGCCCTGCATAATGGGCACTACTACAGGGGGCCCTGCATAATGGGCACTACTACAGGAGGCATTGCATAAGGGGCACTACTACAGGGGGCATTGCATAAGGGGCACTACTACAGGGGGCATTGCATAAGGGGCACTAGTATAGGGGGCATTGCATAATGGGCACTACAACAGGGGACATTGCATAATGGGCACTACTACAGGGGACATTGCAAAAGGGGCACTACTACAGGGGGCATTGCATAAGGGGCACTACTACAGGGGGCATTGCATAAGGGGCACTAGTATAGGGGGCATTGCATTTTGGGGCACAACTACAGGGGGCACTGTATAAGGGGCACTAATTTGATACACAGTTTACAGGTTATTAACTATGTTCCCAATAATCTGGTTCTACACGGACATAAAAACTGTGCAACCTGTCTTGAGCTGAGGTGACGGACTGGCAGGAGCAGAAAGGAGGGTTGGTGAAGTAGATCTGTCAGGGTGGGATGTAATGGGCATTACTGTTTGGCATAATGTGTATTTGGCATTACTGTGTGCTATTAAGGGCATTACTGTGTGGCATAATGTGTAAGGGGCATTACTGTGTGGCATAATGTGTTGTATGTGGCATTACAGTGTGGCATAATGTGAAATAGGGGCATTACAGCATGGCATAAATTTGTTATAAGCGCTTTACTGTATGTCATTATGTGTTATATGTGGCATTATTGTGCGGGATGTGTAAGGGGCATTGCTGTGTGGCATAATGTGTTGTAAGGGGCACTCCGGTGTGGCATAATGTGTTGTAAGGGGCATTCCGGTGTGGCACACTGTGTTATAAGTGGCATTACTTAGTGTGTCATAATGTGTAAGGCACGTTGCTGTATCATGTAACCACACACCTTAAACGTAGTCTTTGGGTGTGTTTGATCTTTGGGTGGGGGTGGGGGGCACCTGAAACTTTTTGGCATGGGGGAGCAAAATTTATTGTTACGCCACTGGGATTGAGGTCCTGATCAGACCTCCCTGTTGGTGTACGCTGGGCAGAACTTTGACCCAGGGATGCTGGGCAGAGCTTTGACCCGGGGAGCCTGTTCTGAGCCTTCCACTGGATGGATTTGGATGAAAACTTCACAGAGTGGTAACATGGATCCGAGAAGACATATTAGGGGGTTGAGGTCCCGGTCGGACCTCCCATTGGTGTACGCTGGGAAGAGCTTTGACCCAGGGAGCCTGTTATGGGGCTTCCACTGGAAGGATTTGGATAAAACTTCACAGAGGGGTGGAAATTGGTCTGGGGCACTTAATGGAGTGTAAAATAGCAGAGCGAGGAGAAAACTTCTTAAGGCGCGTTAATGAGCTGCCACTAGTCTTATCAATATTCCACAAATTTCACCACAATTTGGAACAATAACATAAAATCAAGAATTGGAATAGACAAGAATGCGGCGCTAGAATAATATGTGACAAAAAATATGTCCCTTAACTGCAGAGGATATTTTCTTATAGCAGATGGAATCAGCTGAAGACACTTTTCTTCTCAATATGGTCCTTAATTCCACAAATTGCTTGATTGTGTCATAAAGGGAGACATTGAAAAACAAAGACCAATGTGTAGTAATTTCTGAGACCACCAAAAAGGGTATTATCACAAAATATGGAATATCATTGCGTACCCCACTCACATCATATGTGGCGGGTACATATAATGAAAGGTATCTTTATAGGGCTAGCGTACCCAACTCACTTCTTGTTCTTATAAATAAAAATATATAAAGGTATCTTTTATCCTTCTGACCATCACACATTAATTGAATCTGTATGGTTTTTCCTAGTTAGTTGAAATACTAATTAGCGTACCCCAACTCACACTATGTTGCAGCTGTTAAAGCATATAAAGGTTTCTTTTATCTGGGAAAAATGGATTCATACCCCAACTCACATGCAGCAAGATGATGGAACTCCTATCAAGGTATATTTCCCAACAAACTTTAGACCACCAATGTGGATTCTTAATGATATAACTCCAAAAAAAAATTTTTTTTTCCAAGTCCAAAAACGTTTTAATAGCAGAAATAGAATCAAACAAAAACAGGTAAAAGCATCAAAGCTTGATGCATAAATAGCACAATTTAAAAAACATAAAAAACTTAAAATTTTTTTTCCAGTGATCCAATAGAAAGAATAAAAAAACAAAACAGAAACAAGAGTCCAAATATTGAACTACTCACACCTTTTGGCAATTGTCAACGCGTTTCGGTCGTTCAGACCTTTTTCAAGACGTCTTGAAAAAGGTCTGAACGACCGAAACGCGTTGACAATTGCCAAAAGGTGTGAGTAGTTCAATATTTGGACTCTTGTTTCTGTTTTGTTTTTTTATTCTTTCGATTGGATCACTGGAAATTTTTTTTTACGTTTTTTATGTTTTTTAAATTGTGCTATTTATGCATCAAGCTTTGATGCTTTTACCTGTTTTTGTTTGATTCTATTTCTGCTATTAAAACGTTTTTGGACTTGGAAAAAAAAATTTTTTTTGGAGTTATATCATTAAGAATCCACATTGGAGGTCTAAAGTTTGTTGGAAAAGATACCTTGATAGGAGTTCCATCATCTTGCTGCATGTGAGTTGGGGTATGAATCCATTTTTCCCAGATAAAAGAAACCTTTATATGCTTTAACAGCTGCAACATAGTGTGAGTTGGGGTACGCTAATTAGTATTTCAACTAACTAGGAAAAACCATACAGATTCAATTAATGTGTGATGGTCAGAAGGATAAAAGATACCTTTATATAGTTTTATTTATAAGAACAAGAAGTGAGTTGGGTACGCTAGCCCTATAAAGATACCTTTCATTATATGTACCCGCCACATATGATGTGAGTGGGGTACGCAATGATATTCCATATTTTGTGATAATACCCTTTTTGGTGGTCTCAGAAATTACTACACATTGGTCTTTTTTTTTCAATGTCTCCCATTATGACACAATCAAGCAATTTGTGGAATTAAGGACCATATTGAGAAGAAAAGTGTCTTCAGCTGATTCCATCTGCTATAAGAAAATATCCTCTGCAGTTAAGGGACGTATTTTTTGTCACATATTATTCTAGCGCCGCATTCTTGTCTATTCCAATTCTTGATTTTACGCTTAATGGAGTGGTTGGGGTCCCGGTCAGACCTCAGAGCGGAGTGCGCTGGGCAGAACTTTGACACAGGGAGCCTGTTCTGAGCCTTTCACTGTATGGATTTGGCTGAAAACTTCACAGAGTGGTGGCAATTGGTCTGCGGAGCCTTACAGAGTGGTTTGGGTCCCGGTCGGACCTCACGGCTGAGTGCGCTGGGCAGAATTTTAACCCAGGGAGCCTGTTCTGGGCCTTCCACTGGATCGATTTGGACGACATCACATCATAAAACTTAATAATTTGAAGATTTAAATGAGGGCAACGCCAGGTACTTCAGCTAGTATTTGATATTTTGTAAAGATTTAATTATGGACACTAGTATCCTTGCATGTTGTGTTACTTTTTGTCATTCTTTGAGTTATGATATGACATCTAGGTGAATAGCAACTGTTATGCAGTACTAATGTGGCACTGTAACATGTACATATGTTTGTTCTGTGTGAACATGTTTTCTCAAACCATTTGTATCCAGCATCTCTTCTCTGTAGAACGTGTTGTTCTGTTGCAATATAAACACTATGGGGTTTGTTTGTATATTTTGATTGGTGCTATGTTACCTCCCGGGATACAGGAAGCGCCATGGTGTGCGTGTCACGTATGGTGATGTCATCGGACATCGACCTGACCCAGGAGGAAGCTGACAGCATAGCATGGTGAAGGTATAAAGGTGAGCTACTTGTTTTGTGTTTGATTTTGACAAAAGTTGTAATTACAAACTGAAATATGAATCTGCCTGCATGTACAGCATGGCACTCACAGGTCTTGTAAAGTAGAAATCAAATGACAAGTAGCTTCAATGTTACAGTCTTAAGACTGTTATCGAGAACACAGTGCAAAAGAAACAAACATACAGTACCTTATATAACAGCACATCCAAAATGAGTGGTGCACGGTGTATATATATGTCTATTCATCTCAGTCTGTTACCGGCTCCACCCCCTGCACCCTTGCACTGTCCTGTACTCCAATCCGTCCACCAACATTCCCCCCGAGGAGCTCAGGCTTATCCGTTCTCGGCAGTAAGCCGGGTCCTCTTCCAGGTCTGTTCTCCTTAGCGCATGTTGGATGGAGACGTGCAGCGGCACAGAGAGGGGGAGGGAGCGGATACTAATTAACCAGGCCTAGGGCTTCTTGGACGGGCCTGGGCCTAGGTCAGTTGCTAAGGTGGACAATGTCCCTCCCCCTTTGCCGAGCTGCTGAGGGGGACAAATGTACCCTGTGTGGCTCCTGTGCAACCACCGGTGCCGCTTTGGAAAACTATTTTGACATTTTTTGAGGTGGCGTGGCCACAGTCCCCTCACAGATTTGGCCACGGTCCCCTCTTTACCCGGGTCTGCGGCTACTCTTGCCGGCCCTAGAGATGGGACAGACCTTACACATTTTTATATATGTAGTCTCTTTTTAAGTCCCCAAGGCAGGCTATAGCACAGGGGCATCCAAACTTTTTTCTTGTAGCACCATATTAAGGAAATGACTTTGAACACAGAAGGACCTCTAATTTTTTTCTCTCACAGATAACCTCCCAGCAATTAGGTAAGGGTTCTTTGCTGCGTAAACTGTGTTCTAAGAAATGCTAATATAAATAAAAATGTATTGAAATAAACATATTTTTAATGAGTTTAGAATGCAGCTTTACTGTGATGAGATGTTGTATTAATGCAAACAGTGGAGTTGTGATTTTGATGCAGGTGAGAAACCCTGATCTATATTTGTTGAGATGTGAGTACTATTTTGTGGTGAACACAGTTTATAAATAGTAGACACAAACGGAAATAATATAGTGTCAGGCACAACAGGCGGATAGAACTTACCCAGGGACGTTGGCTTACTGCAGTGCGAGACATATTGTACAGCCGTACTCACTGTTACACATTTAAGCAGCGTAGATGGAGTAGAGCTGGAGTGAAGCATACAGAGGACCAGCCAGTAATGTATGTAGGCAGGCATAGCTGGGATTTAGTAGGTCCCTCAAAGAGCTGAGTAGTACAGCCATGTACTGGGGAGCTCAAACACAGTGAATCCAAGATGGCTCCTTGCATAGTACATAATGGCGGCCATCTTGGTAATGGAGATGTTTCACTTATGGACATCATGGAGGTAGAGCAATAATGCACTCCATATATCAAAAATATTCTCCTCAGATACTGTCCCTCATATAATGAATGTGGTCTGTGTTATCCCCAGATTATGATATCTTTCCGCCTTCTAAGATACTGTTCCTGGATCCTATACTCTTTGCCCTACCCTACAGGATTCCTCCTGATATAGTCACCAGTGCAGGTCCTCCCTCTGATAAAAGCCCCAATCCATTGCCAGGTCCCTATCCTCCTCATAGCATAGTACTTATCCTGTCCTTGTCCGTCCTGTATCTGAATCTGCGGCTGGGTGGGAGGCCTGAGGCTGGGTCAGAGACGGGATGGCCGACTGGCGGTACACCTGGGCAGGCTGCTGCTTCCACTCAGGGGGTGTTGCCTCAGCTATGCCTGTCTCTCAAGCAGGGCGATTGTAGCTCTCCTCACTCGCCATCGTGGAGGTGCAGAGGTGTAGTGATGGCTCAAAGACTTTAAATTGTGGTATGGTCAGAGGGCCGCATTGGAGCTGGTGTAGGGCAGGCTTGCCGACAATCTGGCTGCCTCTTCTGGGAGGAGGCAGCCAGCTCGGCAAAGCAAGGGGGGCGTGACACGTTTTTCTTTTGGGGGGGCGTGACCGCACTATTACGTCATCGAGGCCCTGCCCCCACTACACAATGCCAAGATTATCGGCACTGTGTAGCCGGGGATGGGGCCACGATGACGCGATTCAGCATAAATCGCGTCATCAATTCCCACCAGACCGGCCACCTATGCAAGGTGACAGAGGATGCCGGCAGGGGGTGCAGGTGGGTGATGCCGGCCAGAAGACCTGCCCACCCTTCCGGGGGGTTAGGAGTGACACCCAATTTTTGGGAGGCTCCCGACCATTTTGTATGGGGCAGGGCCACATTTGTCCCGTGGGCGATAGGTTGCACACATAGTGACTATGATATTAGAGAGGAGAAATCTGTTATTTCTCTGCGGCACCCCTCTTGATAAGTAAGTGGAAGCAGCGATAACCCCTAACACTCCGGCAAGTGCCCATGCCTATCCTTAAAAATGTTGAAAAACATGTGTCAACCATTTGTCAGTTTTTTTTATACCTGTCGACCATCTTGGGTCAACCTAGTGAGTGTCTATCTAGAGTAGACACTGATGATCTTTAATCTGGATACCATCACTGCTAAATAAATAGGACCCATACTTTTCTTTTATTTTTATATAGCCTTTCAATAAACATATGAAGCCTACAGAATAAGAAATAAGGGGTTAGAACTGCATCTAACATGCAGATTGGGTGGGCAGCTGGTGTTGAACTACACATCCCAGCATGCTTTGCAAAGTTTAAGCATGGTTAAATAGCAAAACTGTGGCAGGGCATGCTGGGATGTTCTACAACAGCTGGAGGGGGGCGGCGCTTATTTCCCACCCCTTATTGATAGAGGCATTTTATTGTATATACACTGGTGGCCAAAATGGTGGACACATTTTGAAGTTTGAATGTTTTTAAACTTTGAATGCTTATAAAAACTGTTTTACTTCACGCAGTGCAATGATTCATATATCAAATGAAAGGAAATTTAATGCTGAATTCAACACAATAAACAGAGGTCAAATATTTGCATTACAAGGGAAGTTATGCTACTTTCAGTCAGACAAAGCACAGATGCGTGAGATTCAAGAAACGGATTGTAGTAAAAGCTAGTACCAGCCAATCGCAATCGTCGTTCTGAGGACTAATCAGCTGTCGTTTATGAGCAGGTGCAAGGTCATGTTCAAAGGTGGGAAAGGTCAGTTTGGCTGTTTCACTTTGCAGAATAAAGTTGGTTACTGAAGTGCAATTACGGTTGGATGTTTGTGTGTATTGTTTAGTGCTATTGACAGTGTAAAAAATAAATACAACAATGTCGTCCAGGCAAAGTGGTGACTGGTCACCCAGGAAGAGATCCAGGATTGTGGTGTTACGTGAAAATAGTCTTTCGTATGCAGCAATTGTGAGAGAAGTTGGTGGGAATGTGACATCAGGAGTACAAAAGTTTTGTTTACGCTATCAGGAAACACAATCTATACAAAACAAAAAAGGAAAAGGCCGGAAAAAAGTGCACAACAGCTTTTGATGATAGGAAAATAAAGTGAATTTGCGTCAGGGACAGCTAGATGTTATCTGCGGCCATTAGCAGTGACCTAAGGGCCTGATTCAGAGCCGGACGCTATTTGCAGTCGTTCGTTCTGAAAAAAGGGGTGGCTATTCAAGTGAACCGTTCGCTCTTTGCGGTCTGTTCACGCCTCTATGTCTGAACGAGCGAACAAAACTTGCGGTCGTTTCTTTTTAAACTACGCCCCCTGGCCGCTCGCATCCTACGTTATGCCCGCTATTTATTAGATTAATCGAGTACATCGACCAGCGTATGAACTGCTCGCTATTCTTGTGGTTGGTTTTTCCTACCGCAATCATGCGAGCAGTTCTGACTATAAAATAACCCAGTGACGTGGTCAATGACGCTGCTGTATTAATTATACACACCCATAAAACGCCCGTTTTGACCTTTAAGCACGCCTGCGTTCTGATCTCCACTCTCCGGAGCACCTTCCCGTTACCACCCACATACGCCTCCTCCTGTCACTCAAAATTGCAGGCATTCGCTATTTAGCGAACAAACGATTTTCAGCCGCACTGACTGGTTCCGCGCATGCGTATTACAATCCGTACGCATGCGCAGTTGGGCAAACATTGCTCGCAACAAACGAGCGGCTGCTTACGAGCGGCTCTGAATCAGGCCCTAAGTGCAACTGGTGTTTTTGTCTGTGCAAGAACGGTAGTGAGAAGACTAACGGAGGTTGGCCTAAAAGGTAGGATTCCCTGAAAAAAGCCATTGCTGTATAAAAAGCAGCGGCAGAAACGAATACAGTGGGCAAAAGAACACATTTCATGGACAGAAGGTCAGTGGAAACAAGTGATATGTAGTGACTAAACTAAGATATTGATATTTGGTAGTGATGGGAGAAAATATGTGAGACGTCACATCGGGGAAGAGGTACATCCAGATTGTATTCAAGCAACAACAAGGAATCCTACAAGTGTTATGATCTGGGCATGTATGCCAGCAGATGCTGTTGGCCGCCTTTGTCATAGTTGGCACACTGAACAGCAGAAAGTACATTGACACCATCCTACAACCAAAACTTCTACCTTCTATCAAGGATCTTTTTCCAGATAATGCACCATTTTTTTCCCAGCAGGATTCAGCTCACTACTACACTGCACGGATATGCAAACAGTGGTTCATGGAGAATGACGTACAGGTGCTGGGATGGCCAGGAAACAGCCCAGACCTGAACCCCATAGAACATTTGTGGTTCCGTTTGAAAAAACTGGTACATCTGAGGCGTCCATCCAATAAAAGACAATTAATTGAGGCTATAATTGTCTCAGGGCACCACATAATAAAGAAGGAAGAGCTCCAAACATTGGTTGGTTCAATGCCAGGTCGCTTTGCTGCTGTCTTGAAAAATAAAGGATGCCCAACGAAATACTGATAGGGTGAAAATCTTTGTGTACTTATGATGTTACTGTCCTAAGTGTTGTTCTCACTGCATAACTTCCCTTGTAATGCAAATATTTGACCTCTGTTTATTGTGTTGAATTCAGCATTACATTTCCTTTCATTTGATATATGAATCATTGCACTGCTTGAAGTGTAACAGTTTTTATAAGCATTCGAATTTGAAAAACATTAAAATTTCAAAGTGTCTGCAATTTTGGCCACCACTGTATGTTCATTTGAGGAATAGGGAGCCTTCCAGGGCAAATCTTTCAACACTGGGACAATCTGTGTGGAAATTGGATCAAGGGGGGAGGTTTAATAAATTTTGGAGAGACAAAATTGGAGATAAATAGCACCAACCAATCAGCTCCCAACTGTCATTTAGCAGGCTGCGTTTGAAAAATGACAGTTAGGAGCTGATTG
Source organism: Taudactylus pleione (assembly GCA_031769625.1). Lineage (NCBI taxonomy): Eukaryota > Metazoa > Chordata > Amphibia > Anura > Myobatrachidae > Taudactylus > Taudactylus pleione. The sequence goes on along the minus strand of JAUIMM010000025.1, from coordinate 40,821,218 downwards.
GTTGGCGCTATTTATCTCCAATGTTATCTCTCTCCAAGCTTTATTAAACAAGTTCATAACTGGGCAGGTGACAGCTCAGTACTGGCATACAGAAGCAAACAACTATTTAGGGGGCGGGCGTCTTTTTTCCATAGTTTTCTTTACATTAGCATTCCCGTTGTTTATAAGTATGAAATATACAATCTTAGGAGAGTCTACAGGCGGTAAGGTTTTCAAAATCAGAAAGTGAAAAGCATGTAGTATGGAGTAAGAGACTGGTGAGAGTGCTCAGTGCTGTTCCACTGATGAAACTATCACCACCAGCAGCTGTAGTAGTAGTACAGCCGGGTGGCAGGCTGCAGCTCGATTACAGCTCAATTACATGATGACATATGTAAGGCCACCACCAATCACTACATCCAACAGGAGACACTGCTGCGTTGCGCATGCGTGCTAGAGGCCAGCCTGGCTCGGTCTGGCGAGCCTCTTCCGGTGTAGACCCATCCCCCGTCGCCGCTGCTGTACTATTCTCTTCCGGTGCTGGAAGGAAGAGGCCGCTGAGGGCCTGGGGGTTGCACACATCTGTGTTATTTTGTTACACTGGCTGCCCGGTGTGCCAGGAGTCGTCTTCCCGTACTGCCCATGTCTTTTTTTCAGCACCCGGGGTTTGTATGAGAGCTGGAGCCTGAACCCCGGGCACAATGCCTCCTGTGCAGCTAGAGAGCAGTCAGCTGGTGGTGACTGGGGGACCCACGACTGCCCCTCAGCCTCCTCCCCCGGGGGCTGTGGTACCTGCAACCACTGCCAGCCATGGCTACCGCCTCAGCACCCTTATTGACTTCCTGCTGCAGAGGACTTACCAAGAGATCAACGTCCTGGCCGACCTGTAAGTGACTTGTGGTGCTTTGGGAGAAGGAGGGCAGCCCATGGGGTTGCTGCTAGTGCAATCGGTCCACGGTGTAGATCATGCTTAGACAGCCCAGTGCTCTTCATCTACTGTGGTACTACAGGTCTCAGCATGCCCTGCTGTGGGTTCGCACAGCTGCTGGTCACAAACCTCCAGCATAGAACAATTTTCACCTTTAGTTTAACTAAAGCACAGAGTGATAATTGCGATATTAAAATGTGAAAAAAAATAATAATAAAAAAAAAAAAATATATATATATATATGGTGCAGAGGTTCGGCACTCTGGGTGAAAATGCAAAAACCTCCTAAATAGTTAATATTGATGCTTGTTGTACAGTCCTGACGAAAAGGTCTGCGGACCTTGAAACGTTGACATGCCTCTGTACTAATTTTCACCATGTCATAATTATATGATACTTTTTCTACTTTAAAAAAGAGTGCCTCCCTCTTTTTTGTTCTGATTCTGGGGGGTCTTTGTACCTCATACAGGAGGATCATAGTTGTTTTATATATATATATATATATATATATATATATATATATAATATATATATTTTTTTTGATAATGCATGAGTTCATGTGGTATTGCTTAAAATCCGGTATTACTTCTTGGTGACAGTCAGAGATCTTTAGCCCAGCTGAGCAGTAAGGATGTTTGGGTTACAGATGTGCTTTTCATGGTTGTCATTTTGTTTTCTGCATTGATTCTGTCATGGACAGCACAGGTCTCAAGCTTGGAGTAGAAATGCTTGTACAGTATTTGTCATCTTGTTTGATATTACTATTTATTTCAATCAAGACTACACAAAGAATTTCTTCAAAGTATTTTGATACACTGATATGTAGATGTAACGTTTATGATGCTACTTATCCTTTGTGAAATACATGCAGATGTAATGCTGTGTTTCTCACTAAAAAGCTTACTTTTTTCTTAAATGTGTAAACATAACAGCATCAAGAGGGGTACATAAAGGGAGTGATTAGGATTGCGCTGAAATCTATATCCAGAATTTGTTTTGGTGAAAAACTGGGTACATACTATGTGATTCTTGACCTGACATGGGCTATATCTGTCTAAGAGGGCCTATAATTGTGTAGTGTGTAAGTAGCTAAAGTGCCTAATGGCCAGGCTAAAACCCGTCTGATCGGCTCCTGATATAGCGTGTGCTGCACATGCCATGTTAGGCGTTGTTTTGGTATTGTTCAGAAAGTGCAGTGTGTACAGACCTCTGCCTGCTGTCTGCCAATTAAATAGCGTTCCCCTATGGAGATGAGATTATTTGGAATTGAACGCATGATTTGCACCCAACTTTATTGTCAAGTTAATTCTGAGCCCAGCACCCAGCATTATGCTGGTTATGCACTGATAGATATATTGGCCGATCATCGGTTTCCCGTCGGCCAGTGTGTACAAGCGATATGTTTGTGAACGACTTCGTTCACAGACATATCGCTTTGGCTCTGCTGCATAGCCGATGGCAGATATATCTGTCGATCGGGTGGTCCGCTAACACTTGCAGCAGAGGGGGCGGGACACACGAATATTCGATCTGCAGATATATCTGTTCAGTGTGTACCCAGCTTTGCTGAGACCAGAGCTAAATCTGTACCAAACCGTAACAGAGCCTTCATTTTCAATGTTTGTTTGACTAGGTTCTGATCACCTCATTGTATTCTTTCTTTATTTCCTTTTTGTCTTTGTGTAACATGTTTACCATTTGAATACGAAAAGCATTAGGTGTATGCTGATCTTGTGAGGTGCTTGACTTGTCCATTTGAGTGATTGTTAGTTCAGACAGGTCTACATGTGACAAGTGTAATGTCACAATGTGGGGATGTAACCAAGACGTCACAGAAACTTAGTTAGTGGCTCTGTAGCAGGATCCTCATTGGCACAAGGGTGAGAAACTTCTGTCACAATAATGTAAGAAGATTGTGGGGTCAAATTTAAGCTATTGGAGTATACAGATGGAGCATGGGTACAAGTATAAAGGGGTGTTGTATGTATTAATTATTAATGTTCATTCTAGCACCCTGCACCTGTCACAATCCATGCAGTTCCCGCCTGGGGTTTCGCTCTCTGCTCTGGTGTTTCTAGCAAATCTGTATCTCAGCAGTTTGTTGCATTAGCTGAGTGTGCTAGAAGCACCAGAGTAGAGAACACTGTTAATATATGATGTGCGACAGCAGACATAGCTGTTTTCATTTGTTTTCTCCGGGCAGCATGGCCATGCCCCTATAATTTGGCCATGCCTCACCCCGTCACCCAGGCCTATCATTGCGCTCTACGGCTCTGGTTCTGGGCATAGTCATGTGTGTGTGTGTTAGCATTTGTTAAATCTTGGGTATCACTTTTGTAAAAAAATTTTTGGCACAACTACATCTCCACTACTGGCTGTGGCAGCAGTAGACTCTGTCCTGCATATTTAATAGGCAAGTGTGGTTGTCTTAAGTTCAACAGTATTGAATACAGTACTATGTGTGTGTTTTGTTTCTCTATCCCACACCGGCTTCCTTCAGCCTGCAATCAGTCAGTGTTTTGCTTTGGTAGCCTGTCTTGGCTTCCAAGTTAAGCATTCATACTGTACTAAGCTTGCTTATGGGCTTGCAACCTATATACCACCTGGCTCTCCTGCTCTATGGACTGGAGGAAGCCTGCTTGGGAATTGGCATAGTGCGCTGAATAAAATGCGCTTTACCAGGAAAACTGGAATTTGGGAAACCCTCTTTTGTTTGCTTAGTGCATCAATCACTATGTTAAAAAAAAAACCACCATGGGCCAAATGAGATTTAGAAAGTGCAGAGGTGTCAATTTCGCTGCGATTTTTAAAGGCAAAACGGTTGGTTTTGTCTTAAAAATATTTGCTACTTTATTTCTCGTGGTTAAATTGTCATAAACTCTGTACTTTCCAAATATTGCATGCTGTTATGTTTGACCCCATTAGTGAAGAATACAGTATCCAATGTTCTATTTCAATGGGTTTCTCATACCATGCATTCTCTAATATTTATACCTTAGCTAAGTTAATGAAGTTTGGTTTGAAGGAGGAAGGAGTAAATCATGTCAAAGATCCATGTAATTCTCCCTGTTGAGAAAATCGTCAACATAAATGACAAAGTATATTAAGCTCTAATATAACCGCCATTACCCTTCTATCTCATAGGCTTCCCAGGAAGACAGACATGGAAAGGTGAGTTCTTACAATCGATTGGTGGAGAAAGTGTTTTTGTTTGTTGTTGTGTGGTTGTTGTGTTTTGCTAGCATTGATAATGGGTGGGTTATGCTAGATGCACGTAAAAGGATTATATTGCTTTATTGACAATGATCAGATTGTTTCCGATCAGATGCAAAATTTGACACACAATGAACACATTTACAGCAATTTACAATGATGTAAGCTGCTGTTATCTTAATATAAGCTTTGCTATAACTGTATGCATTTGTTATGTTTAAATAAAATAATGTAGGCATTCTTAAAAAGGTCTCAAGTTGAACAAAGCAAACAGTGTTTGTTTTTTTTTCTCTGCTATAATAACAGGAAAATTGAAATTGTACAGTTTGCCAGTCGTACACGTCAGCTCTTCGTGAGGCTATTGGCACTAGTGAAATGGGCAAACAACGCTGGTAAAGTGGAAAAGTGTGCAGTAAGTATTGGCAGTGTTTGATCATTTATCTGTTTCCTTTACTCAGGTTCCTTGATCTAGGACCGACTTTTAGAGTATTAGGGGTATATGTACTAAAGCGTGGGTTTTTAGAAGTGGAGATGTTGCCATAGCAACCAATCAGATTTTACTTAACATTTATCACTTTAGCACTGTCTACAAGATAACTAGAATCTGGTTGCTATGTGCAACATCTCCACTTCTAAAAACCCACACTTTAGTTTCTACCTTTTCAACAGCTAGTTTGTGCAGTGCACAGTAAAATAACTTTTTACTAACTTTTTTAAAGGCTTTATAATTAGGTTTTGTACTGATTTTCCAGGTGCCAAGTTTCTGTGTCCCACCCAAAGCTGACATGATTGGTGCTAATTTGTGTTCAATACTTAAATAAAAGAAAGAAGGGGAAGTCTAGCTGTTAGTTGTAAATAACTGACTACAACCAGATGACTAAGGCCCGTATTCAATTTGAGCTGAGCCGCGATACTTTTTTTGCCTCCCGGACTTTTCGCCTATTTCGCCTGTTTTGCAGGCAGATAAGTTTTGCGCGCGTGCCAGTTTATCCGCGTATTCAATTTGAAAGTAGTCGAAAGTGGAACTCGGCGAAACTTAAACAAGCGGAAAGTCATGTCAGATTTGGGGAAATCAGCCTGACGCCCCCCAAAAGATGCTCTGATTTGGCTTGCTGAAGGTATTTGTTGGTTTTAAATGGGCTCAATAGCTGCTAAATAGCGTTTTTGTATAAGTGGTGCAGAATAGTATTCTGTTTTTTTTTTTTTTTTTCTTTTTTGGCAGAAAAAAGTTATCCCAGCAAATTTGGGGTACTTGAAAATGGGCCAACATATTTTAAAGTTGCTTAAGTTAAATTTAAAAAATCGTGAAAAAATCCACCTGCCGCAAGCGCCTGCAATGAAAAAAAAAAACACCTGGGGCATACTTGGGGACCCCACAGAGTCAAGTTTGCTATTTTTTAACCTTGTCCCCCAACTTTTTTTTTCACACCCAACTTAAAAAGTGGTGGTTTTTTTTTTAATTTTTGACGCAGTTTACCTTTGGGGGACTGTCTGAAGGCTGCATGGGGGTTCCCGCAACGTTGCACCCGAAAACCCCAATTCTGCACTTTTTTCCGTCTGCTATTCATAGGCAAACTTTTTCGCATATTGCATTGCATTGTCTTTCACCTAGGCGGAATGTCTTTCAAATTGAATACGGTGATACTTTTCCGCCTGGCGAAATGACGTCATCGGCGAAACGGCTTTTCGCTCCAAATTCAATACGGGCCTATGTCTGAGAGATATCTTCATTTAATATAGCTAGTGAATATACTTTGGATGATTGAATTGTAAAGTAATTGTTTTATGTTTGCTGATAGGGCATTGATCTATTTAAAATCATAGGGTGCAATTCAATTCCGTCCGATCTGAATATCTCCGGGAAGGAGTTCCTGGAGCTATTCAATTGACCACGCTGTTCCCTGCACTTAGTCGGGAGATGCCGGTTACTGCTGGGTGTTAAGTCGTAGTAACCGGCATTCTCTGACTTAAGTGCAAGCCGAGATGCTGTTAGCACACGCGTTAAGCCAGCCCTAGGTTAGTCAGGTTTCTGTTTGCAAAAATCTTCTAACCGCGAGTTTACAGCAATTGATAGTCTGGGAACTTCTTCCCATAGCTATTCAACATCGCGCTGAATTGTATTTCCCTCATAGGGCTCGATTCAATTGAACGAGAATTAAATAGCGCCTGGAGCTATTTAATTCAGCGCTCTGTTAAGGATTTCTTCTCGCACCCCTCCAGGGGTGCGAGCAGAAATCCGACAGAACTACAGACGCGATGCTGTTTTCTGCCTTTAGCGCGGCAGAAACAGTTTAGGAAAATGCCCGTTCTCACGACTAAACACCCTGTTTATGGCGCGATGGGCGGGAACACGGGCATTCTCCGACCTAACAGCGTGCATAATTGAATTGCTGCGGGAGCTGCCTCTCGGCGCTATTTCATTCACGTTCAATTGAATCGAGGCCATAGAATGCAAAAATTATGGCGTCGCTTACAATACAAAGTGCAAACTAAGTATTGAAGGGCAAATCCAATTGAATGCCATGCATGTTGCTACAATAGATAAAATGTATTCCTTTTTTAAGATTATCTTTTATTTTTCGGACATTTAAATTGAATTAAATTAAAAAAAAAACGAAAGAAAAAACTATTTCTTTAAACAGTGTGCTTAAGGTATTTAATGTTGTTAGCTTTTTTATATGGTAGGTGGTTGTTCTGAGAGTAAGGGAAAAAAGGAATTTTGTATTCAGTAAAATAAAAATGATGTTGCCTTGCAGTCACTATGTGGCTGTCTAGTAAATATTGAATAAAGAGGGTAATGATAGGGGGCACTGTGGGGAATGCATTTGTTATTGTTAATGTAACTAAAGCCGCGTATCCACTTGCCGATTGAAGGATACGACATCGTAATCGTTCAATCGCTCATTAATCGTGCATAAATCGGGCAGTTAAATGTCGGAAACGACCAGCAATGCGCGCGCCCGCTGGTCATTTCCGACATCATCACCTGAACATGCCCGTCAATCTGTCGATAACGACAGGTTGGGCATGTTCGGGGATGAGGGAGGGTGTCTGCACTGAATGACATTGTTCAGTGTGGGCACCTACAGGTTGAGGAATGCTTACGATGTCGTAATCGTTCAGACGTTCCTCAGTAGTAGATACCCACCTTAAGAATTGTTTAGGCATACCATACCAGTACTGTAAAATTCATTTTAGAATGATTTGTTTTCTCAACCTTTTCTTTTTCCTTGTCTTTCTGCAGCTGATATCAAGCTTTCTGGATCAACAAACAATCTTATTTGTTGACACTGCTGACAGATTGGCATCTTTAGCCAGGGACGCTCTGGTGCATGCTCGACTGCCTAGTTTTGCAATTCCTTATGCCATTGATGTGCTAACAACAGGGTCCTATCCACGGTTGCCAACATGTATAAGGGTATGTTTATGTGCCAGACTGCTACTACTGCTGATATTCTATTATTGACAGATTTATGGTTTGTAACTATAGCTGTGTACACGCGGTACTATATCAAACGATCGTTGTCTGATCGTCCTGCATGTGTTGATGTTCATCAGCATAACTTTGTGTGTTTACTTTCTGGTTTCTACACATCATTACATGTTAATATATTAATACACTGACTACAGTAACAAAGCTAACATATACACTTTTAAATGTTTCTTAGTAATATTATTCGCATCCAGGGAAAGCGGCTTCAGTAGAAGCCCATCCCTGTGATATGTAAAAGTAAAGTGATCGCTGCTGCGTATGCATGGTCATCGGACCGTGCTTGTCCCTCTCACAGTAAATATTGCAAAGTGTAGCCTTTTGATTTCAATAACATATCTGAATATGCCGTTACCTACTGAGGCTAAGTTCTGGGATGCTTCACATGCTGGAGCTGGGTAAATTCGTCAGTTTAGCAGGGCGGATTTTTGATTGAAAATGGGTAATATCTGTGGCGGTCCCCAACACATACATCCTTGTAATACTTTAGATAAAGGAATGGGCTAATCCAGAAAAGTGTTTCCATGACTCGTTCTATTTCTGAGCTGTCTTTATAGACCTTTGCATAGAAACATCTATGCTTTTATCCCTCGGACGTCGTTATCGTGCTTGTTTGTATGGCACCACATATTCTACCGCTTCGTTCAGTCGTCATACAAATTAAGCATAATGTTTTGTGCAAATGCAAATGAGTTGCACAGGTACTACCGTATGATGAGTAGGACAAAACAAATACGTATTACATACGTGTAAGTTGAACGTGGCAAAATGACACTTTTTTTAATAATACAGCTTAAAATGTAACCGTTAAAAGCGGTGACATGAGTCTTGGGGGTCTATGGGTGGTATTCAATTGTTATAGCGTGCCCGATCTCCCATCTAAAGTGACGGAAGGTCGCAGGGCGCTATACAATTGTTGCTGTTTTTCGCGCTGATCGCGCCCAAAGTGGACGGGTTTAGTCGATTAAAATGGCTACCCCCGACCAAAGTGCTGGGCGGGATCGCGAAAAGTGCTGTTTGGGCACCCAAACAGGTCACTTTTCGCCCATTTGAGCTTGCACCCTCCTGGGGCTGCGAGCTGAAATGGTACGCCGCAGAGGGTCGCGCCTGACAGGAGCAACAATTGAATAGCTCTTGTCGGGCGCGTAAAGGGGCGAAACATTGAATACCGCCCAAAGTCTCAAATCTTAATGAGAGAGAAAATTGTGAGAGAAATCACCAACCAATCAGCTTCTAACTTAAATTTTATAGGCTGTGTTTGAAAAATGACAGGAGCTGATTGGTTAATACTTTTTTCTCTCATCAAGCTTTGATACATAGACCACTTTATGTAGTGAGAGCCCTGCTTGTGAGCACTTAAAATTAGTATCTCGCTTCTACAAACAACTAAAAGACATGTAATTGATGTGGCATCCTTCAAGGACATTGCAGATAAGATGGCCTTCTTAAAGACCTTTTTTTATACCTCAGTCTTGGCTTTATAGGCAGCAGGTATGCCTTTGTTTAGCTAAGGCCACGTTAAAGTGAACAAAGTAACTCTCAAAGCTATGTTTACAAAATGGCAGTTTCTGCTTCACTTGGTAACAATTTAAACTATGAGCTCAAACACACTGTGAAGCGGCGTATTGCAAAATCTGCTGCTTCGTGAATATATCCCTTAGACTTTTTATGGAATGGTATTTCTAGGGGCACACCTCATGCCATCTTGTCTTGAATATCCAGGGCATGTGCTAAAGGGATTTCTCTAAGTACCAATGCCGTTGTGGTTCGTACAGTTCTCTGGTGTAATTCTTGAACCGTGTAAAACATGTTGAAAAAAATCACTATCCATGTTGCCTAACGATGGTTTCTCAGGTTTAAATTAAAGTGGGCACATTTTTAATTTGAAGCACTATCAGCCTCTTGACTATTTACAGTTCACTAAGGTGATGACCTCAATGGTGGCTCTTTTGTGCCACAAGGAAGCCATGATTGTATATCCCCTGAAAAACACCCAGATGTCCTGTGGTTTCCCTCATTGTGTTTTTCCATGGACATAGATTCAGTAGAGGCACCTAAGAATTTTTGACTTCTAAATGCATCAGGTGGGCTTAGATCGCTTTGGATAAATGGTGTGCTTTAGGCTCCTGGCTCATTTGATCTTTGTAGTTTCACTGTGCATCCTTATGCTATTAGCAGCACAGGTCTTTAAAGCAGTCATCTGTGGTCTCCTCATGCTTTTACATATTTTAGAAGGGGGGAAAAGGAAAGGTTATGGCTTCAACTTTCAAACTGGGGACATAAAACAGTGAGTGGGCCTTGTCTTCCTACTTATATTGATTTTATTATTATGATTTGTTATAATTGTTGCTTTCAAATTACATCATGTACAACAGTAATATTGGATGAAAAAGAAATTTAACTTCAACCACCAATCATTGTGGGGAGCCCTCCCACTACTGGAGCCTGAAATACCTAGCAGTTAAACTACACAGTGGTACTTCATGCATGCTGTATGGATGTAACCTCCGGCCGGGAGCGTTTTAGCAGCCAGTGATGGGTTCGTGAGTCACTGGATGTGTTTGGGAGGCAGGCAGAGGTTGCTGCTTGGCTCTAGGCAAGTTTCCCAATTGTGGGGGTTTATAGGTAGAATAGGGGTCAGCTTTTTTTTTTTTTTTTTTTTTTTTTCCCAGTACCATGCATTTTCGAATTATGGAACTTGCCCACCATCTGTGTATCCCTTTTAAGTATCGGTGGATATCATGACTGAAATCATGTCTGTTTAATATTTTTTTTACTTGACAGGATAAAATAATCCCTCCTGATCCTATTACCAAAAGTGAGAAACAATCAACACTTCACCATCTCAATCAGATCCTCAGACATCGCTTGGTAACCACAGACCTCCCACCGCAGTTGGCAAACCTTACAGTTGGTATGATTGCTTTTGTGTTTATCAAATGTCTTATCTGCAATCTATGGGGCCTATTCAATTCAGCGCACTGTTTAGTCGGACTAATGATTTCTCCTCGCACCCTCCGAAATGTGACTAAAATGACAGCCGCCAGGTTGTTCTCCGTCTTAGCACGGCACTAACGGCCTCGTGGCCCGCACTGTAGTCGGAGAAGGTCAGTTCTCGCGACTAAACACCCAGAATTGGCATTCTCCAACTTAACTCCCCATCGGTTTGAACATTGCGGAGAATTAAATATCTCCAGGAGCTCCCTCCCAGCGCTATTCAACTCTATTCGACTGCTCGTTCAGTGTAGGCACATCACATAATAAACAGACAAATGACTGCATGATTACATTGTCTATTATCGTGCAGACTGTTGCCTGTCTTCTAGTGGATAGGCAACATTACAAGTAATGATCAGCCATACAATCTACAATACGTTATGCACAATATTATTAGTGCTGTTTTTGTGTTGTTATTGTTTCAATGGCAAATGTTTGTTCCCTTGTTTTTGCTACATACAAATAACAAAAAATAAAATATCTGCAGCTAATGGAAGAGTAAAATTTCGTGTGGAAGGAGAGTTTGAAGCTACTCTTACAGTGATGGGAGATGATCCTGAGGTTCCGTGGCGGCTTCTGAAATTGGAGATTCTGGTTGAAGATAAAGAAACTGGAGGTGATTTTTTATTTGTTGGGATTATTAACTAGATTTACTCATGAAATGGATTATCTACTTTTCTGAGAGTAGGGATAACAAATGCATACTTTTATTACATATCTGATGCAGTTATAGGGTCAGATATAAATAGTTGAAGGTTACCTTAACTAGTCTTTAATATTGTTGTTCTATGTGTTCCATACTCTATTATTCACCTATTTTTATTGAGCTAAAAGTGGTCTTTAGCACCACAATAAAACGTCTCTAATATAGAATATTACAAACATATATATATATATATATATATATATATATATATATATATATATATATATATATATATTTTTTTTTTTTTTACTTGTTTTCCAACTGAGGCCCGTATTCATTTAGAGGCGAAAAGTCGGACAAGTTTCCCCTGTCCAACTTTCCGCCTCCTTCGCCTGTTTCAGAGCCGAAAACTTTTCATGCGCTTCCCCGCTTTTCGCCCTATTCAATTCCTAAGCTCGTGAAAACGGAAAGCTGCGAATGCGGAACAGGCGGAAAGTACTGTCAGAAGTGGGGAAATCAATCTGTACCCCAAAAGAAGATGCACTAACATAGGAAATCAATGTAGATGTGTACTAATAGCCCTAATAAAAGTGTTTGGTGTACTTAAGTTGTTTAAATTGCTTCTTATTAGCGTCTTTGCGTAAGTGGTGAAGAATGGCATAAAGCAGTATTTTTTGGTGAAAACAAGTACTCCAGTCAAATTTGGGGTACTTAAAAATTGTGTGTCTAAAGTGAACTTTTAAAAAATGTCAAATGCACATGCAATCCTAAAAACACCTGACCCATTGCACACCCCCAAGAAGTCATTTCGCTAGTTTTATGCTTGTTCTTCCACTTTTTACTTTTTTGCCCCAAAAATGAAAGTACTTTTTTGGGGTGGTGTTAGGTTTTTTTTTGTTAGATTTGTCCTTTGGGGGACTGTGCCAAGGGTTCTGGGTCATTTCCCCACATTTGCACCCCAAAATAAAGATTTTGCACTTCTTTTCACCTGCTATTCATTGGAGAAACTTTTTCACCTATTACATTGCATTGAGTTTCCACTTAGGCGAATTCCAGCTGGAATCGAATTTGGAGATAAATTCCGAACAGGCGAAAAGCGACATTAGGCGAAACTTTTTCGGTTTTTCACCTCTAGTTGAATACGGCCCTGAACCTGCATTCATATAGAGCCGTATTCAATTAGCACCACCCCAAAAAAGTACTGTCATTTTTGGGGCGAAAAAGTAAAAAGTGGGGGGGACAAGCATAAAACTAGCGAAATAGATTTCTTGGGGGTCTGCAAGGATGGGTCAGGTGTTCAGAGGATTGCAGGTGCGTTTTTGAAGCATTTTAAAAGTGAACTTTAGACACACAAAATATGCTAGCACATATTTTCAAGTACCCCAAATTTGACTGTTTTCACCAAAAAATACTGCTTTATGTCATTCTTCGCCAAAGATGCTAATAAGCAATTTAAACAACTTAAGTACACCAAACACTTTTATTAGGGCTATTCGTACACATCTACATTGATTCCCTATGTTCATCTTTTTTGGGGGGTACAGACTAATTTCCCCACCTCTGACAGTACTTTCCGCATTCGCCGCTTTCCGTTTTCTTGTATTTAGGAATTGAATAGGGCGAAAAGCAGGGACGCGCACAAAAAGTTTTCGCCTCTGAAACAGGCGAAGGAGGCGGAAAGTCGGTCAGGCGAAACTTGGCCAACTTTTCGCCTCTAATTGAATACGGGCCATCGTAGGAAAGTATTCTGTCTGAAGAATACAGGAACCCTTTATATAAATTGCCTTTATTGTGGTATTGTTTCCCAAGAATAATTCTGATCTAGAATTGTTTATTTTGTTGATGGTTCATTTGAGCATCATGCTGAACTAGTTATAGTAAACCAGTAAGTGAATTGTTAGTTATATAGCATGATTGATAATGCCAATGACTATACATTCCTTTTCCTTCCTTCTCCCAGATGGGCGTGCGCTGGTTCATAGCCTGCAGATCAACTTCATCCACCAGTTGGTTCAGTCCAGGCTTTTTGCAGATGAGAAACCACTTCAGGACATGTACACTTGTTTGCGTATCCTTTCAGCTTTAGTAGAATCTGATTCCTTTGTGAAGCCAGTAAAGAACTTTACCTTGTGTGTTCTCTTTAGGAGTTGAAATGATTGAACATTTCTTCCTAGGGGGCAGTCATAGGTTCAGCTTTAATGTGTTTTCCTAAACAATGGAATGAAGCCCATGTCAGTATGAAGAAAACATACAAACTTCACACATAAAGCACATTGATCTGAATCATCGATGGGTCCATCACTGTGAAGCAGCAGTGCTAACTGCTATACTGCTGTGCTAAAAAATAAACTAAGCCATATTCAAAGAGGAGTCACAATGTTTATAAAAAGTCTTAAGAGCTTGGTTTCTTAAAATAATGGATTATAACTGACCGTGTGGTGTCGTGAGCTTGCAGTGGTGCAAAGGGGTAAACCAAATTGTGTAATGTAGAAGTTTTTCTAAATAATATATTTGTTTTCCTTAAATGTGTTTCTGTTAGATTCTTTCTGCTTATCTCTTCAGCTGGAAGTCCTCCATTCACAAGCACATATGCTAATTAGGGAACGTTGGGGAGATCTTGTTCAAATTGAACGATACATTGCTGGGAAATGCCTTATATTAGCTGTTTGGAAGTATGTATTTTAATTTTAACATTATTCTAGTGATTTAGGTTTTTAAGTTACTTTATTTTTTCTTTTTTTTTTTTTTTTATTCACTTTTCAGTGTTTTTTTTTCTTTTGTTTAAAGTGCAATTCAGGCACAATGTGATGTACAAGGACTCACCCAGGAGACAGTGCTGATTAATTTGAGATGCAACAGTCTCAGAATCGGCATACCAAGTGTAACGATGCAGCCAAGTTCCGTCAAGTCCACGCCAACTTCCGGTTACGGACTCCTCCAAGTGCTGTATATCAAATTAATCCGCACAGTCTCCTGGTGTTTCCTAGTATATCATATTTCGACTTAGAACAATTTCAGCAAAAAAAAGATGCCCAACGCTAGCGAGTTGCACAGGACCTGGCAGTGCACTCCTGCCATGCATGTCGCGCCACATGGTGTTTTGAGGATATATGTAGGAGGACACATCTGTGTGCAGTCCCAGACACATACAAAGTTCTATAGAAACCATTTCACAGCAGTATATCTAACCTAAAAAGTCAAGTTTTTCCCTAGACTGACTTGGGGTTTGGTCCTGTTGTGTATATTTTGTGTTAAGTACCAGTATTACACATGTAAGTGTCTCTTTTCATGTCATTTTTTTTTTCACTACAGCCAACAGGTACTGGGAAGAAAAACGGGCACAGCTCCCGTTCACAAGGTCACTATAAAGATTGATGAGAATGACGGCTCAAAGCCTTTACAGATTTCTCATGAACCTCCGCTGCCAGTTTGTGATACCAAATTACTGGAAAGAGCTATGCGGGTGAGAATTTACTTCTCATTAACAGATTTTTTTTTTTATTTTTTTTTTATCATTGTTGCTAATTTGGTACACATACTTTTAGCTCTACATTTACATATGTATTTTTTTTCTTTTGCAGATTGACCATTTGTCTATAGAAAAACTGCTAATTGACAGTGTACATGCGCGGTCGCATCAAAAGTTGCAGGAACTGAAAGCCATCTTAAAGTATTACAATCCAAGGGACAACTGTATGTATTTTCTACTGATTTCTTTTTGAAAAAATGTGTGTATATATCAATATATATATATATCTACAGTAGATATCATGTTCTGTCTGCTCTAAGTTGCAGCGAAATCTAGTGAACAGATTTTCATGAAAACTGCATCATTTTGGAATTTAATCCCGATCCGTCGAGCTAAAGCTGAGCAATAACAAAAACACAACTTATTGCCATTAATACAAGAGCTAGGTTTGGCAACATGTGCGCGGCCGGTAAGGGGTGCAGTAAGACTTTGGGTCCACGCTCACTTTCATAGGATGGGCTACACAGCAGTCTGCACAGGGCACACAGTGACATTGGTGTGAGTGGTGGGTGAAGGTGCTGCTGCCACCAGTCTGTATAGCGCTGCTGGTCACGTTGACCACTCCTGCGACAGGACCCCTATGCAGAGCAATACAACTAGAACACCTCAAATAAAAAAAATATTGCCAGAAGCGATTTTATTCTGGGTGAAGCTGCATTCAACAGCTAGTATCTGTATATGTTTAGAGAGTTTTCTGGAGTGCCAGACAATTGATATGAGGTAGGTGTTTGATTCCCATTAGAGACAGCAAGAACACTGTTTGATTCATGCCTTGATAAAGCAGCCCAGACTAAATGCGCGTCCGCTTTCCTGCGGCCGCTGTCTATTACGTGTTGTCTAATCCCATGTTGTTAATGTATGCCTAACTGCCACCTAGGAAAACGAGCACAGCGCTATTTAGGGGCAAGGAGTTGGGTTCCCAGACTCTGCCCATTATTTGTACAGAGGCTGGTGTCTGACTTGCCTTAGGTGCAGTAGGCTTCACAATCCAAGCATCTAGCAAACACATCAACACAGTGGATAATTACTACCTGGACTATAGAGATTATTACACTGATATTGGAGCAGAGACTAGTATTTAGCTGCTCTAATAGAAGCTACTAGAAACATTTCTAGTTGCTACATTGCAGGTTACAGAGTGACTATAAATGTATCCATAATACTTAGTTACCTTTTTATATATGAAGTGAAGTGTTTACTATGATTACCAGCACTGCTTATACCAACAACTGGCTCCCTGATACTGCAGCAGAAAGGAAAATAACATTGAGCGGATAATACCTATGAAACTGTCCCTTTAAATTTATGTCCTACTAAGTAAAAATTGATTTCTCACTGAGCATTTAGGTATAACCTGATAACAGCCTGGTTCAGTGGTTCCGAAACTTTCTCAGTTCGAGGCACCCTTAGAGTCTCAATAATTTTTTCAAGGCACCCCCTAAGCCAAATAATTATCGAGCAGTCCCCTTTTTTTGTAGGGCCAAATTAACGTAAACCGTATTAAAAAAAAAAAAAAAAAAAAAAGCTAAAACTGCTAGATTGGGACAATTTTCCCCTCTGTTTCTCTCCTATTGACCCCTCTGTATCTCTCCCTTTTGATGCCCCCTCCATGTGTCTCTCTTTGCAGCCCCCTCCTCAACGCTTTTCATTGCAGCCACCCCCCCATACCTCCCTATAGTACACAATACTTATGCCAGTGCCACTCATAGCTATCCCCCCCCCCCCCCCTATAGTTTCCACAGCAGCCACCTTTAATTCCCTTTACTACAGAGCTTCAGCGCCACGGCTATTCCTCAGCTCCTTAGATCCTCCAGCCGTTGCGTCAACACAAGCAGCCCAGTCCAGCCCACTGCCTGATGACAGGCTCATGTGCGATCACCTCTAAACTGAAATGAGACTGAGTATAATAGAATTTATATACACTGGTATGGAATTACCTCTGTTCTTGTGATTCATTTTTGATTCAAGATGTACTTGTGGATTAATCACAGAATTTATAATACAGTTACAATCTTGTACCTTATGAAAACTGTCAGGGGTTATCTGGACATACGTTTGCTGTATTGTGTGGTGCTCTGGCTTGAGAGTCTGATGTTATCCTACTCCGAATTCCAGGCATCTGAAATTATGTTGCAGGAGTCTTATTGCTCGCTTCATCCCTGCAAGTTTCGTTTACAATGTCATCAGGGGTGTACCTAAGGCATTATTTATAAAATATTGATTACATGTGTATTAAGGTTGTTAATAATTAAAAAAATAAATAAAAAAAATTCTGCTAAATGAAGTTGGGGGGGGGGAAGCAAAACAAAAGTTGATCAAAATTGTATATGATTTAAGTCACCTTTTTATAGTTTTGTCGCTGATTTGATCTTGTCTTTTTGTTTTGAAGCCTTTGTGGAAACCTCTCTGCCAACCCTGGTTATTCCCATTCTAGAGCCCTGCGGCCGCTCAGAGTGTCTTCATGTGTTTGTAGATCTTCATTCTGGAATGTTTCAACTAATGTTATATGGATTTGGTAAGATTTAGAGGCAACCGAAACTTGTGTTCTGAAATATTTTCTGTCTATTTCTAATGTACACACAAAAACACAATACTAAATTGTAAAAATAAATAGTGAAAGCCTTTTCAAGAACATTAACTTTCTTAACTGGCGTCATCGCCTGTAATTCTTCATCTGGCAAGATTGCATTACATGCAACCACGCCAGCCCGCTCCGTCCCCCGGCTTTAGCAGAACTTACCTCCTTTCTTCTTCAGGGTCCATAGGGGGTCCACAGGGATACCATGGGGAATTGTGGTCGGAGTGATCCAGGCACCAAACAGTTAAGCTTTCAGCTCCCAGGATGCCTCAGGTCCTCCTCCACATATAGCCCGCCCCTAGCCACAGGCATTCAGTTTTTCGTTTGGTGCGGCAGGATTCAGATGCACCATTATAACAGGGGACTGCTCAGGCTGCTTTTATTTTGTTTTTATTTTTACTACAGAGCATGAAGCACTAGGCGTCCTAAAGGACGCCAGTGCTGCTGCTCCATCTACCTCCGCTGGCGGCGCAACACCAGTAACCGTACCGGTGATTTCGGCGGGCACCAGCGGAGCTTGGCTATCGGCGATGCGGGGACCCTGGACTGCAGCTGGAAACACTGGGACGCATGTAACGTGGTTCCTCGCTCGCTGGCAACTACGTGGCTGTCCTTACCTCCGGCGATTGGAGACCTGCCGGAGGTTGCTATAGTGGGGCGGCCGGTGCATCCGCTCTCCCACTAGACCACTGTGGCAAGTGAGTCTAGCGCCGGGGACAGTGGCGGCGGCCATGTTTATAAAGCCAGTGCACCTGGGAGGGATTAATACAGCATAGGGGAGGTAGGCTCTCCTCGGCAGCCCCTCCCCCAGCCCAGACGCCGATCCAGCTAAGGTTTTCCCGCGTCTGGGTTGCTCCTCCTACCCTTCCCTGTATATGAAACACCCAGCGACCACTATCAGTGCTCCGCTGAAGCTGCTGGTCTCAGGAGGTTTTGGGTCTAGTCTCTGTATACCTCTCTCCTAGAGTCCAGGTTATACAGCGCTCAAATCCTACCAAACGACGTGTTTTGAGTAGTTGATTCAGGGCCCATTTCAAGTATATTGTATATGCATTGTATGTGACTTTTGCTAGTTCTGCTGAATTGATATACTGCCTTTTTTTTTGTACTGTCAGTTAAAACGATCACTGCTATTTCTCCTCAACTCTTTGCTACAGGTGTGGGGATTTTTCTTTTCCCCCTCTATTGTTGATTGATACTTGTGAAGGCAGTCACATTTACACTTATTTATTATGTCTAAAGGTAAGGGTAAACAGGAGGTTGAGGCCCCGTTGCTGGTTTCATGTAAAAGCTGTTTGGCGGGCTTGTCCCCTCAGGATTTTATACAGGATGCTTTGTGTGCTATTTGTTATAAAGAAACACCTCACCAGTCCAGTCTACCAGCCCCTGTACAGGAGCCACCCTGGGTGTCCTCCTTGTCTTAGGTTATTGACGCAGCTAGTTGACCATTTGACTACTCCCACGCTGACTCCCATAAAGGGATACCCACAGCAGTTCCAGCCTGCTATGTTTGCCCCCCCTATACATCCTCCCTGGTTGGATATTTATGCCCACTCTAGTCAGAATACGGCTCAGTCAGCTGCTGTGATTCAACAAATGTTGCAGGCAAACAGACCAGTAAAGCGCCTAAGCGGAAGATATCATTTTGTCAGTTCGCGCAGGATCTAGATTCAGATGCATCATTGGAGGAGTCAGATGATGCGCCGGGTTCTTTTCCAGGGTCTATCTCAGGAGAGGAGGACCATCCTTCTACAGTGGATGTCCCTTCTTCGGTGAGGGCGGTCAAATCAATCCTAAATATAGAGGATGACGAGCCAGCTCCTAGACCTTCGGCTCCAGTGTTCAAACATCAGAAGGTGGTAAAAGCTGAGTTTCCTAAGTCTGAGCAGCTCACTGAACTTATGGGAGAAGCATGGAGTACTCCGGATAAACTGTTCCATGTTGCAAAAAGATTAGCATCTTTGTATCCTTTCCTACCTACCGAATGTACTAAGTGGGAAGTCCCTCCTACTGTGGATGCTCATGTGACGCATTTAGTCAGGAGCGCTATGTGGCCTATAGCATCCGCATCTTCCCTTTTAAATCAGTGTTTTCATTGTCTGGAGCTGTTACTCGCCGGCATGGCTGCGGCCTGGGTATCCAAGGCTGTTGAAGAATGGACGGGGGCATTGAAGACATTCTACCAAATGCTACCAGAGAACAGCTGACATATAGCTCCCACATATGGGAAGTGGCCTCTTATTTGGGAGAAGCTGCAATAGATGCTGGACGCCTGGCTTCTAAAGCATTGGCTGCTTCGGTTGTTGCTTGTAAATCCCGTTGATTAAGGTCCTGGAAAGCAGATGCAGGATTCAAAAAGGCTCTGGAATCCCTGCCTTTTTATGGAAACATACTTTTTGGAGCAGAATTGGATAAGATACTCTGGCAGCCTCAAAATGTGCAGGTCTGCCATCAACCGCTACGTCAAAGCCTAGGCAGTCTTCTTTTCGCCCTCGGGGAAGAGCAAAAGGACAACCTTTCTCCAGACCTTCTAGTTCTTGCAGAACCACCAAGCCGCAAACTAAGAGGTCCTGGCTGGTCAGATGTCCTGCTTCCAAACCGGACGACAAACCCTCCGCCTGATGGGGCGGGCCGCATCCTGAGGGATCCCAGGGTGGGAGGCAGACTTCTTCATTTTGCTGACTCTTGGCATCAAACAACAGACACCTGGGTCCGAGAAGTGGTCTCTCAGGGGTATGCCCTCACCTTCCGGAGGCATCCTCCCCAGAAGTTTTTTTTGTATGACTCCTCCATCAGATTCTATCAAGGCTTTGGCCCTCCAGGAGACCAATTACTCCCTGTTGCGGGCAGAGGTAATAATCCCGGTTCCTGTGGTTCAGAAATCAAATGGGTCTCATCGCCCTATTCTAAGGCCCATATTCAATTTGAGCCGAGCCGTGTTAACTTGACGCGGCCCGGACTTAACGCCGACTTCGCCTGTTTTCCAGGCGTTAAAGTATCGCGCGCGTGCTCGCTTATCCCCGTATTCAATTTGAAAGTAGGCGAAAACTGGACCCGGCGATGCTTGTATCGGCGGTAAAAAAATGGGAATTTTCGGGAAATAATCCTAGGACCCCCCTAAAGATGTCCAGACATGGGGGATCACTATGGGTACCCCCGTTTTTGGCTGCAAAAGAAAGTCGGGTTTTTAAATAGCTGCGGCAGGTGTTTTTTTTTTTCCCGACTTTGAAGAAGTGATGCAGAAGAGCATTTAGCTTATTTTTTTCATTTTTAAAAATGGTCCCATCAAATTTGGGGTACATGAAAATGGGTACTAGCATATTTTTAAGTCCCTAAAGTCATTTTTTAAAAATTCAGCAAAAATTCACCTGCCAGCGGCTATTACAAATCCTGACTTTCTTTAGGAGATAAAAATGGGGGTACCCATAGTAATTCCCGATGTTTAAACATCTTTAGTGGGTTTCCTGTATTTTTTCCCTAAAATTCCCGTTGTGTTTATACCTGTAAAAAAAAAAAAAAAACAGGTTAAAAGTTTAAAAAAAAAAAAAATGACATAGGGCCCCCCTCCAAAAGCCAAACAAGCCCCATGCTTGGCAGCCAATGGTGGTTTCTAAAAATATGGGGAACAAAAAGTTTAGGGTTCCACCGTATTTTAGAAACCAACACCAGGCTGCAGGGACTAGTGCTGGTTTTAAATATAGGGGTCAAAAAAGACGTGGGATACCCCCTACATTTAAGACCAGCACCAGACCCAAACGACCAGGGTGTAATGCCACAGCCCGGAGACCCAATCACCGGGGCTCCAGGTCCAAAGCATTAGCACCCCAAGTTGGTCAGCGCAAGCTGGTGATCTCGGGGGAGTCGGGGACCCCCAAAGAAGGGTCCCCCCCTCCCGAGCACCCCAGGCTTACACTGAAGCCCAGGACTCTTTCCCCATACCACTGGAGCGGTGGGTATAGGGGTAATGGGGGGCCAAATAATGTAAGACTATTGTACTTTACAGTGGAACTTCAAGTGCCAGCAGACATGCGACACTTGTAACTTCACTATAAAATACATAGTTAAAAAAAAAAAAAAACACACACACACCGTGTCCAGTATAACTTTGTAAATTTTTACAACTTTTTTTTACAGGTTAGATAAAACGGAAATTTTCGGGAAATATTCTAGGACCCCCCTAAAGATGTGTAGACATGGGGGATCACTATGGGTACCCCCATTTTTAACTACTGAAGGAAGTCGGGGTTTCTAATAGCCGCGGACGGTGCATAAATGAGGCTTTGAATAAAGTGGTGCAGAAGAGCATTTAGCAGTTTTTTTTTTTTAGGGCAAAACTACTATGGCCATCAAATTTGGGGTACTTGAAAATGGGGTTCAGCTTATTTTAAAGTTGCTAAAGTGACTTAAAATTGTGAAAAACCCACCTGCCGCAAACACCTGCAATAAAAAAAAACACTTGAGGCATACTTGGGGATCCCCCCAGAGTCAAGTTCGCTATTTTTTAAGTTTGTACCCCAACTTTTTTTTTTTTCCACCCCCTTTTTCAACGTCAATTTTTGGGGTGCCCTTAATTTTTTTTTTTACACCGATTACCTTTGGGGGACTGTTTGAAGGCTGCACGGGGGTTCCCGAAATGTTGCACCCCAAAACCCCAATTCTGCACTTTTTAACACCTGCCATTCATAGGCGATACTTGACCGCCTATTACATTGCATTGACTTAATGCCTAGGCGGAAAGTCTTTCAAATTGAATACGGGGTAAAACTAAAACAGGCGATAATGACGTAATCGGTGGTAAATTACCACGAATCCGGACTTAACGCCTCAAATTGAATACGGCCCTAAATCTGAAAACTCTTAACAAGTTTGACAGTGTACCCAAGTTTCGTATAAAGGCTTCGGTCAATTATTCTGGCAATGGAACCTGGGGATTTTTGGCTTCCCTGGACATTCAGGATGCGTATCTGCATGTGCCTATTACGCCATCACACCAACAATTTCTACAGTTTGCTGTCCTGCAACAACATTACCAATTCCAGGCACTGCCCTTTGGTCTATCAACGGCCCCTCTGGTCTTCACCAAAATAATGTCGGTTTTGACGGCCTTCCTCAGGCGTCAGGGAGTCGGAATACTGCCATACTTGGACGACCTCCTGATATTGGCACAGTCTCCAGCTGTTTTACAACAGCATCTCCAGTCGACCATTGCCTGCCTACGGACGCACGGCTGGATCATCAATTTGAAGAAATCCTCTCTTTCTCCAATACAGCGGATGCTACACCTGGGGGCACTTCTGGATTCTCAGACACAAATGGTGTTTCTGCCAGGGGACAAGACTTCGGCCCTATTATTGAGTGTGCAAATTGCTCCGCAAGCGAAGGGTATCCATTCTATCAGCGATGCAGGTCTTGGGGTCAATGGTATCCACCTTCGACATGGTGGAATATGCTCAGTTCCAAACCAGGCCTCTGCAACAATTGATTCTCTCCCGGTGGAACGGGCAGCATTATCTAATGCGGTCCCAGAGGATCCTTCTCACTCTGGAGGTTCGGTGCTCTCTCTCGTGGTGGCTAGAAAAGGCTCATCTGGACAGAGTCGTCCATTTTGGATTCCAAATTGGGTGCTCCTCACCATGGACGCAAGTCTTCGCGGATGGGGGGCGGTAACAGGACATCATGCCTTTCAAGGAAGATGGACAAATCGGGTAAGTCACCTGCCCATAAACAGCCTGAAGCTTCATGCAATATACAAAGTGCTCACCCTGGC
The DNA here is from genome assembly GCA_031769625.1 of Taudactylus pleione. Lineage (NCBI taxonomy): Eukaryota > Metazoa > Chordata > Amphibia > Anura > Myobatrachidae > Taudactylus > Taudactylus pleione. Next base: position 40,798,091 of record JAUIMM010000025.1, on the reverse strand, counting down.
ACAGGACCTCCTCCAAGGCATGCCAGTCCGACAAAGCAACCACAGTAGCCTATCTCAATCATCAGGGAGGCACGCAAAGTCACGCAGCCATGAGGGAAGTGGCAAACATTCTGATCTGGGCAGAATGTCATCTTCCGGCTATCTCTGCAATATTCATCCCGAGAGTCCTCAACTGGGAAGCGGATTTCTTAAGTCGTCAGGACGTACACGCCGGAGAGTGGGCTCTCCACCCGGGAGTTTTTCATCTCCTTGTGAACAAATGGAGCCTACCAGACGTAGACCCAATGGCCTCACGTCACAACCACAAAGTCCCCAGGTATGGGTCCAGGACCAGAGATCCCACAGCCTACTTCGTAGATGTTTCCTCTTCCTCTATGGCCGAAACTTTTAGCGCAGGGTCCCTGTTTGCATCTGGACTTACCTTGTCAGTCTTTGACGGCGTGGCTCTTGAGTCTTCCATCTTAGGTTTCTCCAGCTCTGTGATTCTGACGATGCTTAGGGCACGAAAGCCTTCCTCTGCCCGCATCTATTACAGTTACCACTCCTTTGATCAATGTTGTTCCCACAGAAAGTATGACCCTAGGGTTTCCAGGGTACTTTCTTTTCTCCAGGCTGGGTTAGACCTCGGCCTCCGCCTGGCCACCCTGAGAGTACAGGTTTCTGTGCTGTCAGTTTGGTTCCAGCGAAGGATCGCTTCTCTGCCGGATGTTTGAACTTTATTTTTTTTTTTTTACAGGGTGTTCGAGTTCAGCCACCCTTTGTCCCATCGGTGGCACCGTGGGATTTGTCTTTGGTTCTAAAGGGGTTACAGACGACCACCCCCCCCCCCCCCATTTAAACCTCTGAACTCAGTAGATTTGAAGTGATTGACAGCGAAGACACTTGTTCTCCTCGCTATCTTCTCTGCCCGCAGAGGCTCTGATTTGGCAGCGCTCTCTTGTCGCTTCCCCTTTTTGATTTTTCACCAGGATAGAGCTGACCTCCGTACATGGGCAGGTTACCTTCCTAAGGTACTATCCTGTTTCCATGTGAATGAAGAGATTGTGGTTCCAGTCTTTAGACCTTTCTGTAGGTGAAGCCTCACTGGATGCGGTTCATGCTCTCCGTATCTATGTGGATCGTACAAACAGTTTTAGAAACTCAGACGTTCTTTTTGTTTTGTATGGTGTTCACAGACGAGGCTGGCCAGCTAACAAACAAACTCTGACTTGATGGATGTGCATGACTATCTCTCTGGCTTACACGCAGGCTAAACTCCCTGTTCCAAACACGGCGACAGCGCATTCTACTCCGTCTGTGGGACCATCGTGGGCGTTACGACGTGGTGCCTCTGCTGAACACCTTTGCATCTCAGGATGCTTCCTTTGGGTGGCGGATTCTCCTTTCTGCTAAGGAGCGTCCCCACCCTTAGGGGAATTGCTTTAGGTCATCCCCACGGTATCCCTGTGGGACCCCCTATGGACCCTGAAGAATAAAGTAACAGTTATGGTAGACTTACCTTTGTTAACTCCATAGGGTCCACAGGGCACCCACCCTGACGCACCTGGCTGCATTGGGTAATTTTCTCTCGGTCACGGATTCCCTCATCTGCTGTGAATGTTTCTGGTGTACATTGTCCTGCCTTCTCTTTCTTTCTCCTACCTTGGGCTTCTTTACAAAACTGAATGCATGTGGCTAGGGTCGGGGTATGGTATATGCGGACTAAATTGGGTGCCCATTGTCCCTGCGGGTGATGGTGGGGGTTCTGCCACAGGTACCTATCATAACTAGGAGGGTGGGGCTTGTTATTGCAGGGGATCCTTTGACACTGAAGGAGATAATTGTGTTCTATATGCTTGTAAAACGCAAGTGCGCATGCCAGGAACTTTTTACATATAAATTAGTGTCCCAGGGGTCTATGTACTAATAATCACGAAACTGCCACAATTATCTGTACATATCGCAAGGGATATTTTCATTTTTAATTACATTATCCCCGTTATGTACAAAGAGGAACTCGCAGGGACAGCGGTTGCGGTAACTGCTATCCCTGGCAAATTGTAGAAATCTCTGCAGTTTCTGCATAATATTACGTACAAAAACAGCTTGATACATAGGCCCCCTAGTCTCAAGTAGTAGCAAACTGAAAATAGCAATTATTATTGGTAAGATTTCAGCTATGTATTTGCCCTAATGTGTAAATCTCAAACTTGTTCCAAATTTGGTTTTCCTCCACCTAGCATAGCTATAAAACATATTAGCAGTTTTTTTTTTTATATTATATTTTCTTTCAATTTATCACATTTTGATCAGATGTCTGTTTTACTGCATGTTCTTTCACCTTTAATACTTTGATTATATTGCAGTAATTGGCGCTGAAAAGTGTCAAAATGATTAAGCCATGAGAATTGCTTGTACTGTCAAAAATATGTTTTTATTATGCTCCTTAATATACAGATGAAGAGGAATAAACTACTGCTATAGGTTCTACAAACAAGTTTTCCCAAGTGCAAGTGTAAATAAACACAAACAAGTATGTTAGTAGATAGACGAGAATACCTGATGGCAATCAAAATGCTATATCATTTTACTATGAAGAGTGGTGCAGGTACCACCATCTTCAGTCATAACTCAATTAAATGGAGACATAGCTGCCATTGGCTAGTTTTTAAATTTGGAACAGTGCAAAGATTAAAAACTCTGCCAAGCTGGTGACACTAAAGATATTTCAGGGTTCTAGGATTTTACACTTAACAGTTTCCAGTCCTCATGGAAAACTCTGCACCTGACTTCCATATTGGGGAGTAGCACTGATTAAAGGAGAGGGATGGACAACCCCTTTAAGGGGAATGGGATTGAAATGACGGCGGTTTAACCACCGGTTCAAATCCCAACAGCTGCTGCCCGAAGGGAGGAAAACCCGACAGCGGCATGTAAGTAACCTAACCCTCCCGTCTCCCCCCCCCGTCCCTCCCTTAGGGGTGCCTAAACCTAATCCCCCCCCCCCCCTAGTGCCTAAACCTAAGCACCCCGCAGGGGTGCCTAAACGTAACCCTCCCGGAGGTGGGTGCCTTACCCTAACCTCCCCCCGGTGTTGCCTAACCCCCCTTCCCCTAGCCTAACCCTAAGCTCTCCGCAGGGGTGCCTAAGCCTAACCCCCCTCCCGTACCCTAAACGTAACCCTCCCGGGGGGGTGCCTTACCCTAACCTTCCACCGGTGGTGCCTAACCCCCCCCCCTTCCCCTAGCCTAACCCTAAGTCTCCCCGGGGTGCCCTAAGCCCCTCCCCTGCGGCTAAGAGGACAGGCGCCTCAGACTTACCTCGTTCGGGCCCTCGCCGCCTATCATGAATCCCTAGCCGGCAATCTGCAGTCAGGATTGTGACTGGTGGCCGCAATAACTACATCTCTCATTTCTGTATTTCACTTTAAGATACTCTCTACTCTGTAATTGTAACTAGTATAATTATATTGGGTAATGACAATGAAAAGTGAAAAGTTCTTCTATTTTGTAGACCAGCCCACCTTAGATGATATTGAAAAATCCATCAACGATGACATGAAGAAGATCATCCCTTGGCTTCAGCAACTAAAGTATGTAACTGTGGGATAGTGGATTCTGAAATGTCATGCTTTATACCACAGGTACTCAAACTCTGGGCCTGATTCAGATGTTGGCCCAGTGCGCATGCGCACGACGGAGGTGGCTCCGTCGTGCGCATGTGCGAGACCCGGATAGCAACGGGCAAGCTGTCGCTCCGGGTCTCGCTACAAAGGGGGCGTGTTGTCGATGGTGAGTGACAGCACGCCCCCTTTGGTGGGCGTGCCGGGGGCGTGGCTGCCCAGACGGAGGTGTCTGCCGTCTAGGGCCGGCCCCACTGAATCACAAGTGATGTCAGTGGGAGTGCTCTCGGCTCTGATAGAGCCGAAAGCACTCCAGGGCTTGCAGCAACGAGACCCTACCACAAGGGTCTCGTCGCAAGCCCGATGGACGCGATGGTCTTGACCATTGCGACCATCTTCCTGGCCGCTCGCTATAGCTGTGGGTGGTCACCCACAGCTATACGAGCAGCCAGAAGGCCGCTCTAAAAATTAAGAGGGACGGCCCTGATTCAGAGCGAGCGCTCTGTCAGAGCGTCCGGCTCTGAATCAGGGCCTCTGTTCTCAGGACCCCAAACAGTGCATGTTTTCCAGGTCTCTTCACAGAATCACAAGTGAAATAATTAGCTCCACCTGTGGATTTTTAAAAATGTGTCAGTGAGTAATAAATACACCTGTGCTCCTGCTGGGTGACCTGGTAAACGTGAGCTGTGTGGGGTCCTGAGGACAGAGTTTGAGATCCACTGCTTTGTACCATGAACAATAAATAATCTCAGTATACAACTGCATACGCATAACTTTATTTATAAACTTATAAAAGTCTTTAGAAATGACATACCATGCTATTGGCATGCTTAGCCTATTTTGCATCCTCCATATGTTGCCTATGAAAGTGCATATCATTACAATGCTTGTTATATAAAGTAATGTTACTTACGACATAGGATTATGTTTAAGTAATGTTCACATTAGATCTTGAGTCTTCTCTGCAGTAGTGTCATAATACTGATGTTACCTATATATTACACACAGCTGAATATATATAATGTTACGTGTTGCTTTGTCAGGGTAGGGCAGACTCATAGAGATATGAAATGTAACTTTTATTATAATGCACCAGTGTCAGGGAATGGGGTAAGGTGGTGTTGTAATGGGGTAAGACCTTTGGAAAGATTGAACTCTAAACTATTTCTGGAAAGCATGGTATAGCTGGGGAACCAAATAAAAATTGGAAATGTTACATTTGCTGTATATTTGTTTAAATTACTAATTATTCCATCATTTATTAGAAAAATAAAACTTAATTTTGCTACTTATATTGTTATATAAATTGTGCTATTTTTTTGTCAGGTTTTGGCTTGGGCAGCAGCGCTGTAAGCATTCTGTAAAGCACCTTCCCACGGTATGCAGTGAAATATTGCATTTGACAAACTATGCCACCCACCCAATAAGCAATCTCTCCAGGCATAAGCTGTTTGTTAAGCTTACACGTCTTCCCCAGTACTACATAGTAAGTGCTCATCTTCTGTCTAATAAATATAGTTTTATGTAACTGAGTAGCTCATGTATGTCCAGTATTATGGCTTCTGTTTTAGTTTTCAGTGATATACTTTGGGGCTTTATATTATTCAATGTAAACGGGTTGCTGAATACTAAAGAATAATAATTACTATAGAATATCTGCAGTTAAATCTATTGCTTATGTGGTTTATTGGGGCATGTGTTTGTCTGTAGAGGTCCTTCTCTGGAAGTCACAAATTCCGTCATGCTTGTAATTGTTCTGCGGATTCAGTCCTGTGCTGCAGGGTTTTTCCCTTAAGCTCTACTATGGAAGTAAAACTCAGTAGCCCAGCATCCTAACTAGTAGATGGGCCTGTACCCCATTAAACCTTTTTGTATTTCATTGAACTACATGGGAAATATTATTTTTATGACTTACCCACAAATGTTTGACCACATTCCTATGTGTCTTATATAATGCAATCCCAAAGGCACAGGATTACCATGGTTAATAGCCAAATCGCCGTGACAGTCTGTTTGGTCATTTGGATGTTTCCATGGCAATTTGCTATTTGTCTGGTAAAGTATTTCCTGACGACTAAAGTTTACACACTTGGGTTTAGAATCACACTTACTAATGGATAGTGTTAGGATCTTTGAGTTTGTAAACTTGTGCACAATACGGATACTTGCCTCTGCGTTACCTGCTAATATGCACCAAGTAAATTTTAATATTAGAATTGCAGAACTGATGGCTAAATTAACCATGAGGTAATTTGTGTTCTCTGCACGTTCTGCTAACACATTTGTCTCAAACATATAGGTAGTGGAGATGTTTGAGGTTGCTGGCAGCCCGACAGAGTTGGAGTATAATTACCACTTCCTGTCTGTCAGTCACACAGAAGGGGAAGACAGCCCACCTACCGCTCTCTTGCTACAGCGATTCAAGCCTAATATTGAAGAGCTGTCTTTTGACGGGACGTGGCGGAAGCAAGGGAAAACTGTCTGTAAACGCAAGGTATATTATTTTCCCCTTGTCTACTGTACTTGGTGGCTGTTTTCATGTTTTGTGTTCACATGTTTTCCACAATAATTTCTGGGAACTGATTTACCAGTTCTACTAGATGTTTTCTGTGATGTGCGCACACTCACTGTACGTCTTATGCATTTTACTTGTCTTAAAATTTAATATCTACTTTGTTGTCTTTTCCAGCTCTCTGGGGATCAGGGCGCTCCAGAATGTAAGAAGCCAAAGCGGACAGGAGAAATGTGTGCCTTTAATAAAGTGCTTGCCCACTTTGTTGCCATGTGTGACTCCAACATGCCGTTTATTGGGCTTAGAACAGAAGTGAGTTGTGTTTTTTTTTTTTCTATCTAATTTACCTTTTTTAAAATAACAGATTTCATTGTTTTACTTTTTAAAAATCTTTCATGCTTGGTTGTAGCATCAACAAGCTACAGTAATTTTAAATGTGATTTTGTTTGTCACAAAGCACTTGGCATGCAGAAGTATAGTTTATAATGAGAGGTTGTGGCCACTCGGGTTAAAGAGTTGAGGGTTGTGCCATGTTCTCCCCCAGAGCTTTGTCAGAGGCGCACCGCCCAGGATTTTTCCCACACTAATTTAATCGGATCACCAGTAATCACAGGGATCTGAGAAGCAAACTGGGCTTGCAATGTCGCAACTAAAGGTAGTGGAAGAACATGTAACGTTGGATGTCAAATTCATCCCTAATTTGGTCAAAATAGTTAAACATCTGATTTTGAGAACAAACACCATAGCACATACAGAGTGGAGGCGCCCTCTAGAGAGAAAAGTTCTGATAATGTGGAAGAGCGCCAAAGGGAGATATCTGGATCAAAAGCCTTCTCACGCATGAGGGGAAAACTCTCTAGGGCAGCTGCCATCTAGCAGTGGAAGTGGAACGTAGTGCTTTGATGAATTAAGAGCGTGAAGTTCCTGGCTCCCACCATCCATAACCCACCTACAAATATGGACCAACTGAGAGGCAACGTAATAGAATTTAAGTTTAGGTAGGGCAAGACCATCCGTTGTTCGGGGTCTACACAGGGTCTGTAACTTAATAAGGGGACTTTTGTCCACCCACACTAGCGAAAAAAGAGCCCGCTATCAATAAGGCGGAATAAAGTGGGGGGTATATGAACGGGCTTGCTGAAATGGGATGCAGTCATAAGGTTGACTTTCATAATGTTGATGTTAGGGTTAGGCTGCAGGACAAGGGAGAGTTAAGCACTAAGGGGTAAATATACTAAAGTAAGAGGTTTTTTTTAAGTGAGTTTTAGAAGAGATGTTGCCCATAGCAACCAATCAGCTTCTACTTAACATTTAACTAGCACCTTCTAGAAGATAATAGCTAGAATCTGATTGGTTGCTATGGGCAACATCTCTTCTAAAACTCATCTTAGTAAATTTATACCTAAGGGATGAGGTTAGGGTTAGGCTGTCGGTTGTGACCGGGGGTCGCGTTAAGCACTAAGGTTAGGGATAGGGGAAGAATACTTAATCAGAGGTAGACTTTCCCATCATGAAGCAGATTTGATCAGGGTGGATCACTTCTCCAATGACTTTGTTGAATCTTAAAGATAATACTTTAGCGAGAACCTTAATGTCCGTACTAGTAGAGAGGAGGGAAATTGGTTAGTAGGAGTCAGGGTTAAAGAGGGTCCTACCCAGGCTTAGGGATCAAAACTATAATTGCCTCCGTCATCAATCTAGGCAAAGAACCCAGCTCATGAAGGTTGTAAAACATGTTGAGTAGCCTTGGGAAGAATAAATGATTATCCACCCTGGGGGGCTTTCCTTCCGAGAAAGACGACAACCACAGACTCAAATTCCTCAATGGAAAGTGGGGAATCTAAAATGAACCTGCTGGACAACATAGCACAAATGGCAGACCAAGAGATGGAATGTAGCAAAGGCAAGTAGGCATTCATCAAAAAATATTGCCCCAAAAATCCTAACTCTATCCATGTATTGCCGCCCCCAACTTGGTATACTTAAATAATAAACTATTAAATCCCTTACTATACCTAAATTAACTAAACACAATAAAGGCTGTGAGGTTGGGGGCTAAGTCTTACTTATGGTCACAGGGTCAACATCTTCCAGCCTAAGTAAGAATATCCTTCCTGACACTGTGGGATGACAAAAATAGGAAAGTCGGCGGCAAAGGATACTTTGACAGCCCCCCGGACTGATATGGGCGAATCAAAGAAATGTGATCTCCCATCAGCGACCGCATGGAACCTAGAAGGAAAAAGGATAGTATAGAGGAGACCCAAGTCCTGGAGCCATCTTTTAACCTGAAGAAATTGGGCCCTGGCCTGAACATCTACATAGAAGTCGGGATAAATTGCAACTCTGGCCATTGTATTTCAAGGGGCCAGGTAAAGGTGCATCTCTCCTTTGAGCGCAGAATTTTGGCAATGAAAGTGCGAGTTGCTGCACCAGGAGGATGAGGTAGGAATGCGATGCACCCTTTCCATCACAAATTGATCTGTAAATTCACTTCAGCCATAAACTTCCACAAGCCATTTTTACAGAAATTTTTCCAGACGGGATCTTTTCTGGGAGGCCCACAAAATGAACGTTATACCTTCATAACTATCCCTCCATATCAGAAAGCTTGGTGCAGGAGGCTATCATCTGTTGCTCCAAAGTAGTTAATCAACCAGCAAGTGGAGTAGTAGCTTCCTCCAGGGTGGATATACAAGTCTCAGCCCCCCAATCTTCTCTCTGTTTTTCAGAAAACTCTGTCTCAGTAAGATAATGCATATTAAGACTTCGGCAATCTATCTGGTCACAGTTGTTTGAGAGGAGGTGATAGCTTGCAGCAATTGTTGTAAAGTAATCTCTGAGTCTCCTGTGATATCCTGGGATGCAGGAGGGGAGGGAGGCTAAGACGCATTGGCATTAGCAGAGAATCCAGCAGTTCCCACAACAACAGAGCAGGAGAAACGCTCCAGCCGAACTGCTGTTGACATTTTAGAGTCCTTAACCATGTTAACAGGCTGATAATAACTAGGAGATGGCGCAGGAATCTCCAGGGAACATGTCTGTAGGAAGAAGATCCAGCCATGGCAGACCACTGAACCCCTGGATCACGACCAGGAAGTTCCTGGTAGTGGGAGATGTCAGGTCAGCCGACACAAAGGAAGTTACAATCAAGCAACTGTCCTCAGGAAGGAGTAGAAGAGATTCTGGACGGAAAGACGCTGACAGTGCGTCCTAGGCCATGCCTGTCCAGACCACGCCCCATTGTCCAGCTATTTACATAGAATATTTAGTCATTTACATCAGTTCAGGTTTCGATATAGATTCCCAGACACATGTACATACTCTCAGGGGTAAATTTACTAAAGTGAGAGTCTTTAGAAGTGAGTTTTAGAAGATATGTTGCCCATAGCAAATAATCAGTTTCTAGCTATTATCTAGAAGGTGCTAGTTACATTTCTACTTCAGGGTCCATAGGGGGTCCACAGGGTTGACCTTGGGGTATAGGTTGGGAACCAAATCCGGGCACCACGCAGTTAAAGCTTTTAGCTCCCAGGATGCACTGGGTCCACTCTCCCTATAACCCCACCCCCAAGCCAGAGGCACCTCAGTTTAAGTTGGTGCCCGGCCGGAGTCGGGTCACCGTTAGCGCAGGGGGAGCTGATTAGCAGCCCCTAAGCTTATTTTATTTTTTTAGGGACAGTTTTTTCATGGACTTTGGACTCTTCAGAGCGGCAGCGTCGGACTGTCCATAGGACGTCTAAGCTGCCGCTCCGTCACCCCGCTGGCGCTGAGACGCCAGTACAGATCTGGGGATCTCAGCGGGACCCCAGAGTCTGTACTAGCCGGACTCTGCGGGCGCCCAGGACTGCTGCCGGATCCACGGGGAGCAGGTAAGGTCGCGGATCACCGCTTGCGGTGATCCGCGCATTTCAAATGCAGTCCTGTGCCTCCGGTCTCAGGGGACAGACCGGAGGCGCCGGCAGTGGCGGCGGGCCCCCCATACCCCGTGTGTCCACTAGACCACCAGGGACTTAACGATCGGTGCAGGGAGCCGGCGTCCCGGGGGTTAATAGCCGGCCAGGGGAGGCAGCCTTCCCTGTTACAGCGGCTCCTCCCCTCAGCTCAGCGCGCCTTTCAGAATCCATAGTCTGGCGTCGCTGAGCTGCTTCCTCCGCGGGCCACGCTTCCTCTGAGGTCTCCAGCGGCCATTTTATCTCTGTGGTGCAGCAGAAATCTCTCAGGATGGCAGTGAGTCCAGTCCCCCTGCGTACCTCACCATCAGGTCAGTGTACACAGCGCTGTAGCCTTCCCAGACACTGAATCTGGGTAAGTTGAATGCAGTGTAATAGTGCAGTATATTATATGACATGTTTATGTATATATGTATATATCTGCATTGTATGTGACTTATGCTAGTGCTGACTGTACTTTATTCTCTCACCTGTCAGTGTATATCTATCCCTTTTCTTTATCTGCCCTAATACAGCTGTACTTAGGGTGGTTCTGGGACCTCACATTTATATACTTGTTAATATTTGTGTGGTTTGTCACATACTGTTGCGTGCTGCACGTTGCCATATTTTAGATGGAACTGTGTGTTGCATACGCTGAAAATGGGTCCCTGCAGCTAATTTTTGGCATCAGTCAGGACCAGTATAGTGCTGCTTAATATTTCCGCCAAGATTGGTCAGATATGTCTGACCAGGAGATAGAGCGTTATACTGCACCCATTTTTACTATCCTGCAAGTCATGTGCTGCAGGTGTTAGTGCGGAGGATTTGACTCATAAAGGGTTCTGTATGTGGCGTCATCTGGTGCCGGCCTCTTTCACGACCCCCTTGGGCGGTTTGTTTTCTCGGGATCCTCTCAATTGCGGATCGCCGGGCGGGCCCCATTGTTGTACCTCACTTGGGGTTACTTCACCATACTGCCCTTTTCATCTCAGGTTATCTCGCAGCTTCTTGCACTCTTCCCCTGTGACACAGACTACCGCTCCCTGCAGGGGTTTTTCGCAGTATATGAATTCCCCCTGGTGCCACAATAGTCTGTCATTCCCCTTGCAGGGATTACCACAACAGCCACCCTGGGTGGATGTCGTTTTCTACGAAACGCTAATTGGCGTGGTTGACGCCCTGTGGTTACTTCCCAGTTGGCTCTGCCGTGAACTGGGTACTGTTCGGGGCTCTTTCCCTCTTACACGGGGGGAAGCCTATTTCAGGTATTATTATCCCTGCTTTAGGGCTGGTAGCAGGTCCATTCTGGTTAGAGTGAATGTTGACCTGCACCTGTATCATACACCCTCAGTATTGCGTGCCTTCGGGTTACCTGTTGCTGACTAGCGGGTGGATCGCATAGCGGGACTCTGGCTGTTGCCAGATAGGAGGTGTTACAACAGTGTTTGGCCTCCTGTCCCAAATTCCCTGAGGGTCATCACGAGCCCCTCCTGGGGGGGATGGGCGTGTTACTCGTCTGATTACAGACGTTACTACGCCTCCCATTCCTGCGTGGTCGGATTCTTCGGATCCGTAGGTGGTAACTCTGCCTGAAATCAGTATACTTGCTTTCAGGAGTTGTTACCCATCCTACCATGGCTATAGCATGGTTGGTTAATACTATTGCATATTGGGTTGATGCATTTGTAACGTTTTTTCCCTTCCAACACGTCGGGGGTTCAAATGTATTTGGTCGCTCACGTAATATATGCTGTTGTCATAGGTGGAAATGCCTATATTGGATACCAGTCTCCTAACTTTCAGAGTTCCGGCTGCGACTGTATCCTCCGTAATACCCTATGGCTGCGCTCTGGGAATGCAGAGGTGCAGATACCATCTTTAGGGTTGATATTGTTTGGTCCTGACCTTGACAAGATTGTAGTAACATTGGCAGTATTACTAACGACAAGTTTACCGCTTTCAGCTATGCCCACTACAAGGCCTCAGACTAAGTCTGTTAAGTCTTTTTTGTCCTCTGGGTCAGCCTAACGGTCTGTTTCTTCGTAGACTGTCGGCATCTACAAGGGCCGACATATCCAGTACCGAGCAGGCCTGGACTGCCAGCCGATCCTGCTTCTGAACCTACGGATATCTCTTCAGTCTGACGGGACAGGCCTACAACTGGGAGATACCGATTTTCTCAGTTCGCCCGGTATTAGTGTCAAGTTGCCGCGGCTACGTGGGTAGGAGGGTACGCCCTCTTTACAAGGGCCTTACAGATCCAGAAAGCTATGCAGTTGTTGCGGTAAGCGGAGCTAATTAGGCCATTCCCACTATCTCAGTGAGGGACTGGTTGTTCTGTTTTCTTTCTGGTGCGGTGGCTGAATGGTCCTCTTTGGCCTATTCTCTGTCTCAATTCCCTGAACCAGTTCCTAAAGCTACCTGGGCTCAGGAGGAAATCCCTATGCTCCATCATACGATGTTTGGAACCTGGGGACTTTAGGGTATCACTGGATATACAGGACGCGTGCCTACGGGTACTTACAGAGACCTTTCCTCAGCATGGGCTGAGGTTTGCTGTATCACAGCAACACTTACAATTTTTCGGGCTCTGCCTGTTGGGACTGTCCTCAGCCCCACAGGGGTTTACCAGCGTTTTGGATTTTCTGACAGTTCTTCTGTTCAGTATATCCCAATGCTCCTGTACCTGGACGGCCTCCTGCTCTTAGCGGGATCACCGGGGTGCTTTACGGCCAGGTCAGGATGACTGTGGCTTCTTCAGGGTGCAGACGTTTAATCAACGGGGAAAAAGTCCTCCCTGCATCCCTCTCTGGGTATTCTTCATCTAGGATCCCTGCTGGATTCTCAGAATCTGAGAATTCTTCTGGCGTAAGACGGAATCTCCTCTCTTCCATTAGGAGTACATGGTTGTCTGCGCAGTCGACAGATGTCTTTACACTCTGGGATGCATGGTGGAATGGGCTCAGTTCCATTCCAGGCCTTTCCATAATTGGCTCATCTCCAGATGGAATGAGTTTTTTCTGTCGGATAACTGTTCAAACGATGATGCTCTCTCCGGAGGCAAGTCGGTCCCTGTCCGGGTGGCTATGGCCATCTCGTCCAGGGTTTTCTTTGCTAGGGACAGTGTCTGGATCGAATCCTTTTCAGTGCAGTTGGACGTCTGTCGATTCCACCCTGTCAATTAACTTACTCTGGCATAACTCTTGTTTCCCGGTGAACCTGAAAAGGTTCAGTCCGACAGGGTCAGGACAGTGGCTTCCTTTTTAGCAACACTGTTCGTTGGGTGGCAATGACAGGTATGTCACATATTCGGACATAGTCCGAGGGTCTCCTCCCGACCATCTCGGCAGCGTTCATTTCAGGAGCTCTCCATTGGGAAGCGGGAGTCCTCAGCCGTCACGACGTGCATCCCGGGGACTAGTCTCTTCCCCAAGAGAGGTTTCATCTCCTGGTGAGCAGGGGGGGCCCCCCTGAGGTGACCCTCATGGCCTTCTGACTTTATCACACTATGGTGTTACAGTTCAGCTCTGGGGATTCTGAAGCAAACTTCAGCGACTCTTTGTCGGTGAAGTGGTCCTTCCACTTTGTGTACCTGTGTTCTCCGGTCTCCCTTCTTCCTCGAGGTCTTTGGAAGTGTTTTCAATCGAGACGGAGATGCTTTCCTGCTGGTGGCTCCTGATTGCCCCAGATGTCAGGGGTACTTGGATCTTCGGAGTCTCTACATCGATACTCCATCCCTGATGCTTCACTGCCCGGACCTGTTGTCTCAGGGTCCTTGGTTTTGCCTTGGACCTGGGTCGTTTGTCTTTGACTGTGTCCTTACAGTGGTCTTACGGCTTCCCTGGCTTTGTCATCGTTGGAATGATTAGAGCACATGGATCAGCTTTTGCTGGGACCTACCACAAACTGTGGCAGCCATAAATCTTATGGTATTGTACCTGTCGATACAATCCTCCGGTGTCCAGGATTTCCAGATATTCTGGCATTCCTTCCGGCTGGCTTGGGTTTCACACTTGGCCTGGTCTTCCTGACAGTGCGGATCTCTACACTGTCAGTATGGTTAAGATATGGAATTGCTTCACTCTGGTATCCAGTTCATCCTTTGGAGTGTTTTCTTGATTATGCCTCCATTTGTCCTCCCTAGGGACTCCTTGGGAGTAAGTAGTGGTTCTTCGTTACCTCCGGGGACAGTCAATGGAACTGCTGGTTGTGATAGCCATTACATGGTCTATTGCTTAGGCTCTCTCTTTCTCTCAGGGTGTTTATATCAACCAGGAGAGTGTCTGAATTGGGAGCGTTCTCATGTGGCTCCCTCTTCTGGAGGGCATCATGTCAGGGTGGGAGTTGCTCTCGCCCTGTGTTTCTTCTTAGTGGTTTTCAGGTTCCATATTCTGGAACTTATGGTACGGCCATTCTGTCCCCAGTCCTCTCGGCTGGTGTGGCCTCATTGACTGTGGTCTGGCCTCTTTGGATTTATGTGATCCGTTCAGGTTCCTTACGGAAATCGGACTCCTTATTGGTGGTCTGAGATTTCTGGTTTTCACAGGAAAGGATGGCCGGCCTATAACCAAATGTTGGCTTGGATGGCCTCGCAGGTCTTCCTCAGGGGCCTACCCATGGGTAGGCCTTCCTGTTGTTGATGCTCGTTTTTTCTCGGGCCATGTGACCCTCGTGTGCGGCTCGCTGTGGCGCCTCGGCTGTTTTGCCTTACTAGGTGGCCACGTGGTCTTCTGTCCACACCTTTTTAAGGTTCTAGGCATTGGTTTCCTTTGCCTCTCAGGATGCTTCCTTTTTGGCGACGGATTCTCCTCTCAGCACAGGAGCGTCCCCACCCTTGGTTGAACTGCTTTGGGACATCCCCAAGGTCAACCCTGTGGACCCCCTATGGACCCTGAAGTAGAAAACAAGAGATATGGTAAGAACTTACCTTTGTTATCTCTGTTTCTACGAAGTCCATAGGGTCCACAGGGCGCCCGCCCTGACGAACCTGGCTTCATATGGGCTGTGTGGCTGGTCACCGGTTTTCCGTCTCCCATTTCGGTGAGTATGGTTATTGAGTGTTCCAGTTTTCTCTCTCTTTTTCTCTCCTCCTCCGGCCTTTGGCTACTTACAAACTGAGGTGCCTCTGGCTTGGGGGTGGGGTTATAGGGAGAGTGGACCCAGTGCATCCTGGGAGCTAAAAGCTTTAACTGCGTGGTGCCCGGATTTGGTTCCCAACCTATACCCCAAGGTCAACCCTGTGGACCCTATGGACTTCGTAGAAACAGAGATAACAAAGGTAAGTTCTTACCATATCTCTTGTTTTTACTAGAATCTGAATGGTTGCTATGGGCAACATCTCTTGTAAAACTCCCTTCTAAAAACTCTCACTTTAGTACATTTACCCCTCATTGTGGTTATTTTTTTCAAAAGCCAGTTAACCTACCCATATGTCTTAGAATTGCAGGAGGAGACCGGAGTACTAAATGAAAGTCGCACAAACACATGGAGAACATACAAACTCCACACACACTGCTGTGGTCAGAATTGATCCCATGATGCTGTGAGGCATACGTTGCCCCAATATATAGTTACTTATACTACTAAATTTATAGCGCCAGTCTAGTAACCTGTTTTTTTTGGTTGTTTAGAGGGGTTAATAAATCCTCATTGCTTCACAGCTGCTTATATTATTGTTGATCACCCATAGCACCTTTTACCCAGTGCTGGCGGCTGCCAATCATAAATACGTGGACAAACAAACGGACTTTGTCCACCACCACATAACTGAACCTAATGATGATAGGGAAGCACAATTTACGTCATGTAATAATTTCAGAAACTTTTGGACAATGGAGATTGAAGAAAAGTTTGGGAACCATTTATATAGACTATATAAAGAATGGCTAAGAGAAACTGGCTTCAGATGTGAAATTAGATATATGAAATTTAAGTGGCACATTTTTAGATTGACAGGAAGGCTATTCCTTTGTATTACTGATTTGTAACCCTGCGTTAGATGGCTTTAAATTACCAGTAACTAGCTATACTTCATGTACAGTTATATTTACTGCTCTTTCTTTGATTACATTGTTGCAGTTGTCCAACATGGACATTCCACATCAAGGTGTCCAGATAGAAGGCGATGGTTTCAGTCATGCGATCAGAATACTAAGGTGAATTGATTTTTTCAGCTATATATCCTAAGCAATATTTGTGCATTATAAATTGGTATGGATTTAAATACGCCCTTTAACTTTGCATAATTTGAAAATAAGTAATTTTTTATTTTTCAGTAAGGTTTATTGACCACAATTGAGATAAGGCAACTGAGATATATTACAGGAAAAAAAATATTTATTTACAAGTAAACAATCAGTTTTATTTATTTATTTTTTTACCTGCAAGTGGGATATTATATGCAGATCATGGATATATAACATAGCATGTAATCATATGCTCAGATTAAAAGAAAATGTGTACATGTGGAGCAAGAGGCTGGCAGTGGCAATATAAAACCAACCAATAAGGGTCTTCCTTGTGTAACAGATCTTGTTACACATCTGAAGTGGCAGTCTCAGGGCACTATAGCCCAATCTTACTGATTTAAGCTTGCAAAGTTAGGTACTTTTCTGAGGCAGAGGTTTGGGCAGACTTTCTAGCAACAAGCTTCCTAGCTTGAAGAATGTATAGAGCAGTATTTTTCCGTGTACCTGATGCTTACATGTACTTTTACAAGGAAACAACAGATCATCTAAACCATAATTATTGGCTTGGTCCCAAATCAACATTTGCACCTTGGCAAAGAGCAGTAAGATCTTTTTCAATATATTCGTGATGATCAATTCATGATTGCATGGAACTTTCACTGCTCCTTCCCAATCATTATCCATATCCCCCCACATAATGTATCTGTCTTTCTGTACTCAACTTTGACCAGTCTAGTATAACTCTGGTGGTCATTAAGTGCAAGTAAAAACTTGACACCAACCCATTAGTTCTAGTTGACTTTCAACATGTTAAGGACAGGGAAGTCTGCAAATCTTGAAGCTCTGGGGAGTTTGATTGTAGGAGTATACTAGAGCTGGACGTATAGGAGTCCATGTGATAAATGCATCCCTAAGTGTCACTTAATTTACTTAAATGAGTGTCATATTTTGGCAGATAAATGAACAGGTTACTATTGCAGAACCTGTTACTTAAAATGAGAGCTACAACGGCAGATGCAGAGTTGCACGCAAGTCTGCCGCATTGCGTGCTCAAATCTGAATGCAGATTTAAGACTTGTTCACAAATATGCGGCTGTGCCACCCCTATGAATCTGCATGTGGAAGCCTATCCTTGATACAAGAAACCAGATTGGATCTCTGTGTATGCTTAACTCTTATACACAGTTAGTACCTGTTAGTACGTGTTAACGCCCCGTTGCCACTGAAATACACCCATTTAGCATTAAGTGGTGATGCTACTGAGTTGTGTACAAATGTGAATCACTCTTAGTTGTGTATTCTTGGTTCAGAGACAAATGCAGCATGAAAAACTGAAGATCTCTCTGTAAAAGAACTTAAGTGAAACTTTGCATCATCCCCACAGTATGTGCCAAGAAAAATAATTTTTATTGCATCAAGCGATCTTTATTCCTAAGTGTGCATTATTAAAAATGGAAAAAAAAAAATAATTTTTTACTTATTTCATTTTATTTAAAAGAATTCCTCCATGTGATGGAATAAGTGAGGAAACACAGAAGGCACTAGAACAGTCTCTTCTCGATTGCACTTTTCGGCTGCAAGGCAGGAATAACCGCACCTGGGTGGCAGAGTTGGTGTTTGCAAACTGTCCTTTGAACAGTGCTGTGTCTAGGGAGCAAGGTAGGAGGAATTCCGTCACACTATTTATAATTAGCATTTTCTTAGAACTAATGTTCTATTTTCAATTTTATAGGTCCAACACGACATGTATACCTGACATATGAAAACCCCCTCTCAGAACCAGTAGGTGGACAGAAAGTAGTAGAAATGTTCCTAAACGACTGGAATAGCATTGCCCGCCTGTATGAATGTGTATTGGAATTTTCACGCTGTTTACAAGGTAACAGTTCTCTACTGATCATTTTTGCATAGTAACTTTGCTTTAAGACATTGACTAAACTTTTTTTTTTCTCTCCTTCCTAAGACATACCTCCTCACTTAAATCTCTTTTCTGAGGTCCGATTGTACAACTATCGTAAGCTTATCCTCTGTTACGGCCAAACAAAGGGAAGCTCGGTAGGTGAAATAGAGAGTCCATTTTTCCATAGTGCTGTTTATTAATAATATGGCAAAGCCGCTTAATTTCTTCTCAGACAGGTTATTTCATAATGAATTACTGTCTACACGTTGTGTAGGATTGTCATTGCCTTCAGCTATGAATGATCTTTGTATGTGGTTTGTTCCTATCATCTGACTGCACCTCTCTGATAACACTGACATTTTTGGCAAAGTTAGGGAAAGGAGGCAAGTCTAGCACATCTGTAACTGTTGCCTTCCTCTCTTTCCGTCTAACTTTTCATGTTCTTTTTCCACATTGCAGATTAGTATTCAGTGGAATTCTATCCTCCAAAAATTTCACATCTCACTTGGGACCACTGGGCCTAATTCTGGTTGCAGTAACTGTCACAACATCATCCTTCACCAGCTGCAGGAAATGTTCAACAAACTCCCAAATGTGGTACAATTGTTACAGGTTGGTTACTATTTTAATAATTTTACAAAGTCCGACATTCGCCATTACTTGTTGGTAGTTTTATGTAACAAAAGATAACAGTCCAGAGTGGGGGTCACGGAATGTTTGTACATTTTTAGTGCCAGGTGTTGAGCAGATGGCCTCCTTCTTCCCAAACAAACTCTAATGGTGCGTACACACTGGACGATTAAAGTGGACGACTGAACGATAACTATCGTTATCGTTCAGTCGTCCACTTTATCGTCCATTTTTAACACATGAACGATAACGACGACACACGTTCCCGCGGGTCGTTCGTCATCATCGTTCATCGGGTTAACATGCAGGCCAACCTGACGATGTCATCAGGTTGCTGCATGTTGGGGAATGGGGGAAGAGAGCCCGGCGCTGAACGATATCGTTAATGATTTCGTTCAGCGGGTGTGCTCAATGTCATGAACGACATAGAGCACAGCCTGCCGGGGACACACTAGGCGATATCGCTCAGGGAACATATCGTCTAGTGTGTACGCACCATAAGAGCAACAAAAGAGCTATACAGATGTGTCCTCACTCGTCTTTGCTGCAGTCGCGACAAACAGCCCTCTATGCGCCTGGTCCCGGAAGACACTGCTAGCATTGGGCGTCTTTTTTTGAGGGGCTGAAAATGTGTCTAAGTCGCATCGCAATGTGACTAGGATGCACAAGGAGACTGTGGTGATGTTATATGTAACACTTATATCTGTGTTCGACTGAGTCTCTCAATCAGCTTGCGAAGTTCAACGATGCAGCGGTCACAGCTTTTTTCCACACCAAGTTCCCTTTACAGTCTCAGTTGCACACAGATATACAAGTCTCACATATCAAATTAATCAGCACAGTCCACAGGTGTGTCCTATTTACGTTGCGACTTATGCTGGTACACACCAGAAAGAGATATCTGCAGATGATGGTGGTTAATACACACTGAAAAACCATCACTGCTGGCCACAGGAGGCTTCTGCAGCAAGTGTCCTGGCGGTTGGCTGACCGCCTGTACACACAGCACGATAAGCAGATGCATTGTGCTGCACAGCCAACGTGATATGTCTGTGAATTACATAGTGTTCATTCTAGCTCCGGCGGCAGGCAGGGCGCCGGAGCTAGAGAGGAAACTTCCGTGCGTGCGCCTGATAAAGAGCTGTGGCCATAGAAAAGGGGGCGTGTCTATAAGACACGTCCCCTTTTCATCACTCTTGGGGGCGTGCCCGGCGTCTATTCTATAGCGGTGACCGGGACACTGCAACCCGCGGGTGAAGATGGCACCCGCAGGCTGTGAGGGTAGGGTGCTTTTTGCCCTCCAGAAGGAGGGCAGGGTGCCGCGCCCCGCTAAAACAGCCTAGCGGGAACGCTAATTACGTAGTTCAGACATATCGTCTGTACACACTAGCCAACAAACACACTATCTATTAGCCTTTCAATTGAACGCCCGATATGTCGGCCTACGTGTATGCAGCATTCGATGCATTTTTGGCAAAAAAAAAAAAAAGCATGGAGCTAGCAGAGTAGCACGGGACTTGAACGCTCACTCACGCCAGGCATATCGCGCTGCATGACATATTGAGGCTAGATGAGCAAGGTCACATCTGTGTGTGTGTGTGTGATATATCTATCTATCTTTTGGCCCCTTAAAAAGTGGGAGGCACATATAGAAACCGTTGTAATTCCTACACCGTTCACCTGATTTGGATGTAATTACCCTCAAATTAAATCTGAAAGTCTGCAGTTAAATCACATCTTGTTTGTTTCATTTCAAAGCCATTGCGGTGGTGAATAGAGGCCAAAATATGAACATTCTGTCAATGTCCCGATATTTATGCATCTC